>OY821761.1:45208734-46528234 GCA_963682095.1 Potentilla sterilis | reverse complement strand
CCCAGCCGCGGAGGAGTGTGAGTTCTCAGGCACCAGACCCTTCTCCAGGCGGGGCGGCCGTCGAGCAGTTCACTTCCGCCTGTCGGGCCAGATGCTCCGAGGTTCAGTCGGCAGCTATTTCAGGACGAGATAGCTGCAGACGTTCCTCAGGTTCGTATGCCTGAGGTTCATCGAGAGCCGATGACGAGTCCGACGACGTCTGCTGCTGACTCGACTGAGGGTCCTACTCTCCCAAATCAGCTCTACCTCCCGTACAACATTCCTGCGATACCGGAGGTCGACTATCGTGGTGTGCCCATATGGCCTAATATGCCTCAGTACGTGAGTGCTGCGGAGGCATACCAGCAGTAGCCATTTGAGAACCCTGACCTCCTGATTTCTGCGAGGAGAAAAGGAA
This sequence comes from Potentilla sterilis, assembly GCA_963682095.1. Classification (NCBI taxonomy): domain Eukaryota; kingdom Viridiplantae; phylum Streptophyta; class Magnoliopsida; order Rosales; family Rosaceae; genus Potentilla; species Potentilla sterilis. The sequence goes on along the minus strand of OY821761.1, from coordinate 46,527,837 downwards.
AGTCGACATACGGGTCATCGAGTTCAGGTAACATTCGATTTTCTTAATTAAATGTTTTATTAAAATTAACGCACTAATATTTAATTTTATTAACCAATCGTCGTTTATGTGATAGGGACAGCCGCTAGCAGTTCAACGAGGAATACGAGAGGTGTCATATGTTTTGACACGCTCAGGAGAACTGTTGATCTGAGGGGAAGGATCCATATCAACGAACCTCCTAATCAGGAGGTTCAGGGGAAAAAAAAACGCGACTACTCGGGTTGCGTGGGGGCACTGATTAGGGACAGAGTCCCTATGTTGTGGACACGGTGGGCTGATGTGACCGAAGAGATCAAGAGGGAGGTGAACAACGCCGCATCGGTGAGTAATTTAAAAAATTTAATTTATTTATCGTAATATTTAATAATTTTCGGTATTGTTATAATTGTAAAACTAATAAAATATTATCTTTCAGACATTCTTCGAGATTGCCGAACACAAGCGGGATTGGGCGGACTCTGTGCAGAACTTGAGGTACGTTGGGAATTCCTAATCTTATAATTTGAAATATTTTATGATATTAATAATATTTGTAATGCACTTTTGTTTTTTTCATAGGTTTAAAGAGTGGAAGAACGAGCTCTGTTCCCACTATAACGAATACGACAACCGTGGTCGTATGGGTACTCCCAGAGAGTTCATGTCCAGGGAGTACGAGTGGCGTTGGTTGAAGACAGTAGACTTCAACAACCCAGTTATGCAGGTAAATACTAAACTTCACTACAAATGTTTATTTTGTTAAAATTTTAATTATTAGTTTAATTATTTTATAATTATTACACTAATATTTTTTGATGTATTTTTCTAATATTTTATTATTTGTTTGAAGCAACGTTCTCGGATAAACTCTGAGAACCGCCGCCGTAACACAACCCCCCATCATGGTGGTTCTAGGCCGTTTGCACAATATCAGGAGGAGGCGCTTAGAGATCATCCTGATAGCAACCCGTACGTGGAGACGTTCAAGATCGCTTATCCACAAGCGACAGAACAGCTCGTAAGTCGTTCATTACGATTTTAAAATTTTAATTATTAATTTTACTTAATTATATATTTGTTAGAATATTAATTTTTTTGTTCCCGTCCAATTAGGAGAGGGTGAACTGGGCCGAAGAAGAGGTGTTCCAGCAAGTAGTTCGGGAGACACAACCGAACATTTCAGAGGCAGATCTGGAAGAAGCCCTGCGCCAGGTCGACCGATCTAATGTCCAAACGGCAGCGAGGATGTTCGACGCAGCCTTCTCAAACCGCTCAAACAACTACTACTGCCGGGGTTTGGGAAGTTCTGGACTAGGGCTCCTGAAGACCACTAAGGGAGGTCAAAAGAAGGAAGGCGGGGAGAGCCAACAGGTGAGGGGGGAAGTGCGGAGATTGACAGAAGAAAATGCAAGGTTGGCGGCCGAGTTCCGGAGATCACAGGAAGAACAACGCAGATCACAGGAGCAACACCGCAGAACACAGCAGTATTATTTAGATCTGTCCAGTTGACATGCTGAATGCAATAGAATTCGGCGACACAACTACGCCGGCCAACAAAACTGGTGGTATGATCACAACAACCAGGCCTTGAACCCCCGCCCCCGTTTCAGCCGTTAGTTGAACCTCCAATGCCTCAACCTCCCGAGTTCGGTCAGCAGGATGACGAGCGTGATGGAGAGCAGGATGCTGGGGATGACCTGGTGGACTTTAGTGGTTTAGGTGATGATTATGGTTATATTTTATGTATATTGGAACGAATTAAATAATAAGTCATTTAGACGTGTTTCTTGTTGGTGCAAATCCATGGACTGTCTTTGTGATTTGCAGGTTGCTTGGAATGGTAATTTAGAAAATAATTTAATTTTTTTTTTCCACAAATGTAAGAATAGCCGACGATTTTGGTATTATTTCGTCGGCTGTAAGTACTATAGCCGACGATTTTTACCAATTTTCGTCGGCTATAAGTACTATAGCCGACGAAAATTACATTATTTCGTCGGCTTTAACTAATTAATGCCTATTAAAATATTAATATATTTCGACGAAATAACCGACGAAATAGATGAAATCGTCGGCTATATATCATTACAAATAGCCGACGAATTTCGTCGGTTAAAGGTTACGATATCGTCGGCCATACTCGCAAATACCCGACGAATTTCGTCGGATATTTTGCCCACGTTTGGTCGACGAAATAAATTTTCGTCGGTAACATCGTCGGCCACACTCGACTATAGCCGACGATTTCGTTATTTTCGTCGGCCATTGGTATTACCGACGGCGTTTTTCCGACGACTTATAGCCGACGAAGATTTCGTCGGCAGAAGGAATAGCCGACGAAAAATTGGCATAGCCGACGAAAAAAATTTCGTCGGCTATTCACTCGGATCTGGTAGTGTTAACGGGTAATGGTTTAGAATATAGAGTTTAAGTGACAGTTTAGAGTTTAGGTAACGAGTAACGGGAAACGGTTTAGAGTTTAGGTAATGGTTTAAAGTAAACTCTAAACTCTAAGCCGTTACACATTACCTAAACTTTAAACCATTATCCGTACGTAAACTCTAAGCTATTACTCGTTACGTAAACTCTAAATTCTAAGCCATTACCTAAATTTTACATCGTTTTCTAATATCTGTTACCTAAACTCTAAACTGTTATCTTAAATCTAAATTTTAAACCGTTATCCGTAACCGGCTACTCTAACTCTTAATTAAAGTCAACTTTGGGTACTTAATTGGCTCGTAAAATTTGCTCGCAAATAAAAGGATAGAACTAAATGAACTTTCAATTTTAGGCTTTCATTTTGGGGCTTGGCCCAAGAAGTACGAGCCGCTCAGTTCTCGGATTGTAAAAACGAAGCATGGAGCAATCGACACGCAGTCAGCGTGGTCTCATCAGCCTCGTCCTTTTGGAAGCTGACCCACCAACCAGTAGGAACTCGACACGCAAGCTCCTTACCTATCAAACCCATCGCGTCAAGCTTTATAACCGGCGGTCAATTACCCGTCCCGAACAACTCGATCCGTATGTACACACCGTCATACTGCAATACATATATACTGTTGACAGTAGCCACAGAGGGGCTACAGCAAGCCCACAGACCCGCGGCAAGTACACCAGGGCCCGGCCCAGGACTCAGGATCGGAGCACCAGCACCAGGCCTCGGGGCCCAGCGGTCTATCCTGCCTCCAAGGGTCCTGGGACCAGGGGCGCCTGCCTGCCAAAGAGGGCGCCAGAATATCCAAACAGAAGGGAACCAGTCCCACATCGAAGGGTAAGGCCAGCCCTCACCCTCAACCACCTATATATGGGCCTCGACTAACACCATAAAGAGGTAACTTGTCTCCCTCCCTGCTTACATACGTGCCCAGGTTATATATATTCCAACTATACTAACTTAAGCATCGGAGAGGTGAAGGCCGGCCCGCCCGGTATTCCCCTTAGTAAGCAGGATTGCAGGAGATCGAGTCGGATTCATCAAGTGTCTACCAAGACCCCCGGGTTTAGGCAGAAACAATTGGCGCCGTCTGTGGGAAGTCTGAACAAGAAGCCGTGCAAGCAACACCGCTGGCTGAGATTGCGGGAATGAGCCGAGAGAAAGGAACTACTGAGGAAGGGCGTATTACAGCTGTGCAAACGCTCGCCTCCACCCCTGTCGTCACGCAGGAGATGCGTGGCGAGCAGGGCAGCGATTTGGGAAGGAGCCGTGGAGGGCCCTCCGGTGATCCAGAGCCCCGCCACGAGAGCTCGCACGGGAAGGACCCGATAGAGGACGAAGGCAGCCCAGTGCTTCGTGGCCTATCCCTGACGTTCTGGATGATCCAAGTGATCAGTCTGAGAGCCAGGATCAAGACCCCACGTACAGCCCCGACCATGACGGCTTGGCGGGGAAGGTACGGGCGATGGCCGCGGAAGTTAGTCGTCTCAGAGAGGAGAACGACCGGGACCGAGCCAAGTCCCAGGCCCGATACGAAGAGATAGAGGCAGTAAACACCGCCCTGGTAGCCGCCCTAGAGAGGGGGCAGCAGCGCAGTGCTGCCATGGCCGAGGCACAAGCCGCACCCCTGCTATTCCAACCCCGGCGGCTAGAGGCTGGACAATCTTCGGGCGCCCGATCCAGCGAGCCTATGCGGGAGAAGTCACGAGCCGGCGAGGACCTGCCGAAGAGCGCGCCCGCCTCCCACCAGCCGCACACTTCGTCCATGGATGAAGTGGATACTCCAACCGCCCGGGCGCTGCAACTGCTAGCCAGCACCGTGTCGGATCTGAAGGCCCAGATGGAGGCAAACGAGAGGAGAGCGGCCCGGCCATTGGAAGGCGCCCGGTTTAACGAGCGCATGGGCCCCTTTTCACACCGAGTCATAGAGTCGGGGAGATCTGGCAACCAGAAGTCCCTCAAGCTCACCTATTCCGGGTCCGGTTGCCCGTATCAGCATCTGGACAGCTTCCGATCCCAGACCTGTGCCAAGGGTTACTCCGATGCAATCTGTTGCAACATCTTCCAGGAGACCCTGTCCGGAGAAGCGCTCAGTTGGTTCTACGAGCTTCCTGCGAATTCAATCGAGGCATTCGAACAGCTGGCTGACCGGTTCGTAGGCCGCTTCATCCTCCGAGTCGAGGGAGCGCGAACGTCCACCGTCCTCTTCAACTGCATCCAAGCCCCCGGGGAAGAGTTGAGAACCTTCGTCAACCGGTGGCAGACGGCCACGGCCGGAGTTCGGAACTTGGACAAAGGCATCGCCGAGATGGCATTCAAGCAGGGGCTTCGGGCAGGAAAGTTTTCCTACGCCGTCAGGGTAGAACTCCCTCAGGGCTACGACGAGTTGATGGCTATGGCCATCCGGCATGCCCAGGCTGATCATGAGACCTACGGGAACCACCTGCTGAAGAGAAAGCGGGATGAGCAGTCTTTGGACCATCCCCGGGTAGAGGATCCCCCGCGCAGTCACGAGAGCAAACCCGGCCAGCGAGCCGAGCACGGGAGTCGCCGACCCGGCCGGAACAACAACAACAACGGCAAGACCTGGCCGCAGCGACAGCAGAGACCCTTCTCTGACAGGCCCCAGCCTCGGACCGAGAACAAACCTGCACCGTACCACCAAGAGCGCCCCCTGGCAATTATGCCAGCACCCCCGGCTAATCAAGAAGTCTTCTCCACTCTCACCGCATCATATGAGGACATCCTGCTGGAGAATGCGGACGTCATTGCCCCACCGCCCCAGAGAAGGTACCCCAAGGGGAAGCTCACGACGGCGCAGACAGGCAAGTACTGCTCGTACCACGATGAGGCAACTCATCGGACGAACCAGTGCTTCGCCCTCAAGACTGCAGTGCAGGGCTTGATTGACAGCGGCCAGCTCCAGAGATATGTAGGGGAGAGAGGAGCAGGCCCCGACCGGGAGGGTAACCCGGCCTGGTAAACCCGCTGGGTCCAGGCGGCTAGTTTGGCATATCGCCGGTTCAACCGATTGTAAAGATCAAATATATGCAAACTACTTTTGAAAACTCTGGCCCCGCAAGCTCAGATATATATATTCATAGTTAAAGTATCCAAAGAGTAAACCGCCCCGGAGAGTTTCTTTTACAAGCAAAAGCGAGAAAAACATCCTATGGAGCCGCATCTCCAGCGGTGGCTTCGTCGTCGACCTCAGCTCCGGCAGGTTCGGCACTGTTGGTAAAAGAATCCAAGTGCGAGCGATGTTCTGCTCCTGACTGTTTCTCCACCGCCAGCTGCTGGACGACCGGCTCCACAGGAGCATTTCCTTCGGCAGAGGTACCAGGCATCAGGGAAGTATTTAACCACCCCTTCGCCGCCCATTCCGTGTAGGCATCCGAGATGCCTTCCTCCCGGGCCTTCTCCAGGCAGTCCAGGAACCGATTGCTCTCCTCGTATTGAAGAACGAACCGGTCGAACTGTCCCGGATCATCTCCGCCAGCAGCAGCAGCGGCGGCACGCGCCTGGAGCTCGTCTATCTTGGCCTCCAGCTCGGCCCTCTCAGCGTCAGCCCGCTCCCGCTCCCTCTCCATGCTCCGGTTCTGCTCCTCCAGATCCCGGGCCCTTTCCTCCATCTTCCTGGCCTTTTCCTCCATCTTCTTGGCTCTCTCCTCCGCCCTGGCCTTCTCCCGATCCGAGCGGGACTTCTCCACCTCCAGAAGCTTCTGAGACCTGGATAGCGCAGCTATCTGCCTCTTCAGCACCGGGAGCTCCTCACTTGCATCCGACTGGTACAGGTGGTAGAGCAGCTGCAGGACAGTAAAGGCAGTCAAGTGGCAAAGAAAGAAGGCAGGATATAAGCAATACGGTGGTACCATGCGGTACTTACCCGGAAGATGGATTCCTTGCATTTTGGCCGGTTGCCACCCGCCAGCACGCCATCAACCCCGGGCCTGTCCAGGCCGAAGCTGGCCAGGTCCGCCATCATCTGCCGAACAAGAGTATTGTCCGGACTTCCCATACCCACCTCCGCAGGCGCAGGACTGCTCTGCCGGGCCGCTCCGGCTCCCTCCCCAGCATGGGATGTTACGCTGCTGGTTGTCCTGACCCGCTTCGCCAGGACCTCCCGGGATGATCCGCCAGTTAGCGTCACCAGCAAAGGGGACGGACCCTCCGGCCCTTTCCGCTTCTCTCCCCGCCCTTCGGGAGCGGCGGCACGTGCGCTTGCACGAGGAACAAAAGCAGCGATACCCAGGCTCGCCGCACGGTTGGGGATCCTGTTTTCTCCCCCAGGAACCCGCACCGGTCCCCCGGTGCTCTTGCCCTTCCCTGGCACCGCTGCTGCCACAGAGTGATGGGTCTTCACTCGCTCCGGCACGTAGGACGATTCGTCCAGATCCCGGGCCTGGGGCTCCGCATGCAACGTAACCCGCCCGTCCGCTTCCACCGAGGACCGGGCCACGCTCGCACCCTTCTCCGTAAGATGCTTCAGGAGATCTTCCCCGTCCATCGAAAGAGTGTTTTCGGGCTTGATCACCGCCCGGGTTGACGCACCTGCAGGACAAAGAGAAACGTTAAATTGTTGAGCAAAACCTAGCACAAGTCCCACCGCTAGGGTTTGTTACCCACCGGGATCCCGCCCAAGCCCACAGTGTTCCAGCACTTCTCGCCGGATGAAGTTGTATGAACTTCGCTCCAGGTGGTCCCAGCAGCCGAGAATAGTCAAGACCCTCTCCTGCTCCAACTCGGACAGCTGGAACGACTGGTCGCCTATGGGCTGGAAGGCGCCAGGCACCCGGTACCTCCTCCTCTTCACCTGCCAAGCCCCGCCAGCCATCACCACCTTCTTTCTCCAGCTGTTGTCTACCCATGAAGGCATAGTGGTGATAACCGCTTGATTGTTGCGGGAGTTGAAGGATAAGCAGCCTTTGGACCCCGTTTTCCTCGAGTAGGACAACCTATACAGCGCCCGGAATTCATTGATCGTAGGCATACTCATTCCGGACAAGTCGTATAGGCAGCCTAGGCTTAGTAGCCGCCTCCATTGAAGACCGGGCAGCTGCGCGGGCGACGCTGGCAGGGCACTCAGAATATACTGCACAAAGTCAGGCAGCGGTAGCGACATCCCGTGCCGGAACTGGTCCGGATGCACGGCAACCCAACCCTCCTCCGGGTTACAGGCCGACTCTCCAGGGTTCAGTGGACGCAAAAAGATATCGTCCGGGATACCCCACGTTTCCCGAAACACAGCGATCTCCGCGGGAGTCAGGCTCTCCTCCGGTTCGTCACACACCACGGCAGTTCTTCCCCTGCCAAGCGTGTAGCTTTCAGCGTGCGCACCGGCCATTCGCACCCCGTGCGGTATCTCAGCTTCCGAGGAATCTGACCCGGACTCCGAGGACGTGGACGAGGCACCGCTCCCGGAGCGGTCCGCGGCTTCTTGCTCCGGGGCTTCAGAATCGAGCCAGTCCTGCATCCTCTCCACATCATCCACCACAGGACCTCTTGCGGCAGATTCAGAAGCCTCCTCCGAACTCGAAGTGTACATCTTAATCTAGGGGCAGAAAAGCAAAACCCTAACGCTCGTCAGCAACAGACTACAACACCACCTTCAACGGCCTCCCCCCCAAAAGTTTGCCGCTGAGCAACCCAGTCGGCGACACAGATTCCCCCCCCCCCCCCCCCCCCCCCCGCCGCAAAACAACAAATCAAAAAAAACCAAGACACACCGGGGCAAAGAACACAACTTACCGATTAGTATGCTCAGCCGAGGACAATCCGCCCAGCGAAAGCAACGAGCAATGGTAAAAGGAGGCTTGGGAGCGCTTCAAACAACGGATCTCTTGGGGCAAGGAACTTAGGGTTTTCTTCTCGCCGGACCACCTCCTTTTTTTTCTCTCTCGGTCTCTTAAAAACGTACAAGAAGCAAAGGTAGAAAGAAGAGCAGAAGAGACCCATTTATAGAGGAGACCGGTGCCCTAGGCATTTAGAAATCCCCCCAAAAAACGCAATCAGAACAAATCAAACGCCTGCGAATCCAGGCCCTCCATCACAAAACCGTCCCCTGACGACACGTGTCCCAGCATTGGTAAAACTGCCCACGCCATCCTAACTGACGGGACTGATGGACTCCCTCCTTAAATGCATGTCAGCCACCTGTCCCACACGCTGGCGACAGGAAGGTAGGAGCAGGAGCCAGGGAGTCACACTCCCCTACGCTTCCCCAGATTCCACGGTTGCACGCCATCATCATTACAATTCAAACCGCTTAGGAAGACCTCTCACCAGTTATACTGATCCAAACCACTTCAAGAGCATCTATCCGGGTTTGAGCAGGACCTCGCACCGATATGGCATGTTGCCCGCGCGAGTCCCGCCCGGTACCATGGCAGTCCGTGGATTATGATCATTCAACCGGCTCCATGGCATCTTCCCCCGCACTTACACCAACGACCTCGTTTCGATATGGCAGGACGCCCGATTAAGGTCCGGTCTGCAAGTTCACCCGGGACTCGTTCTAATTTGGCAGAACGCCCGTCGAGCCCCCATGAACTCCACCTCGCACCGATATGGCAGAACGCCCGGGCGAGGCCCACCTCATCGATTCCACCATGTCCCACCAGGTTGAGAGTACTTTCCGGAAACATAAACATCCGGACCCATGGCTTTTTTCACAGGGGGACTCGTTTCGATAGGCATGTCACCCGTCGAGTCCGCCCGCCTCCATGGCAAACGCATGGGCTTTACAAACCGGGCGAGTCTACATCTAACACATGTACCCTTGTCCAGCAGGATAAAAACCCTGCGTCGCATTGAACCGCGATACTGTCCAGCATGATAAAAACCCTGCATCGCACTGAACTGCGATACCTTTGGGAACACATGGGGGAGACTCGTTATCTCTACACCATCCCACCAGGCAGATTGTATCTCTAAACACAGAACAAGTCTCCCCGCAGGCTAACAAACCTGCACATCTACCTCATCGCTTATTTAAACACAAAGCTGAGAAGAACTAGCAAATGTTGGCACCGCTCCGTTCTAATTTGGCAGAACAACCGGTTCTGGCCCAGTTTGCACCGCTCCGTTCTGATTTGGCAGGATGCCCAGTGCGGGACCAGTGAGCTCCGAAGGGCAGCAGACCCAATCAGAATTCCGTGCATTAACCTCTTGCATGGCGGATTTCAACGCCTCATCACCATCATTCCATGCATTAATCTCTCGCATGGCGGATTTCAACGCCTCATCACCATCATTCCATGCACCATCTATCGCATGGCATCATCTCATGCATTCTTCGGGTTTCCACCCCGTTCCATGCTCTAACACTCACGCACAATCCTGTTTTACATTACCCAACATGCTTATAAATTATTTCTTGCCATCGGTAGCAGGTACTCACCTCGGTCACGCCCAATCTTTAACGCGGACTTGGGGGACTGGGGACCTATAGGTTGGTAACCCCGCGGGTCTGCGGGACAAGAGCAAGACAGATAAGTCCCCATTCAAGATTGCACTTGACCGGGAACTTGGGGGACTTGTTGACAGTAGCCACAGAGGGGCTACAGCAAGCCCACAGACCCGCGGCAAGTACACCAGGGCCCGGCCCAGGACTCAGGATCGGAGCACCAGCACCAGGCCTCGGGGCCCAGCGGTCTATCCTGCCTCCAAGGGTCCTGGGACCAGGGGCGCCTGCCTGCCAAAGAGGGCGCCAGAATATCCAAACAGAAGGGAACCAGTCCCACATCGAAGGGTAAGGCCAGCCCTCACCCTCAACCACCTATATATGGGCCTCGACTAACACCATAAAGAGGTAACTTGTCTCCCTCCCTGCTTACATACGTGCCCAGGTTATATATATTCCAACTATACTAACTTAAGCATCGGAGAGGTGAAGGCCGGCCCGCCCGGTATTCCCCTTAGTAAGCAGGATTGCAGGAGATCGAGTCGGATTCATCAAGTGTCTACCAAGACCCCCGGGTTTAGGCAGAAACAATACGCATGCAGTGTATATGGGTAATAGAGTACTGCTTCGGGGTTGGGATGTGAATGATCACTGCATGGCTTCTTTTCCAGAAGCAGGGTACGTACGTAATAGCAAAAGGAGATCCCATTAATAGCAAGAGGACTATCAGCAGACACCTCGATCTGTTTTCCATGGAGGTTCTTTAGGACGAAACCCACATGCTGTGCTCTGTTCCCTTTCATCATATACACGACTAATCGTCAAGGACATGCAGTACCACGCCAATAACACTTGCTTGTTTATGGTCCGTCCATCGTTCTTCTGTGCACTGTTGCAACAACATTGAAATGTCCAACATCGGACAGCTTCACCTAAAACTATACTCATATATTTATATAGAAGTGTATGCTTTTCCAGTTCCATTTGCCTGGACAATATTACAAACTTATGATGATGAAGAGGACCTCATCATCGAGCTCCATGCACTTCTTGGGAACATTTAGGTATGCAACACTATCTTTTTAAAATCACACTCTTGCTCCCAAACACCAAGCTTTCAAACTATTCCACTCATCAAAGACTCAAATTAAACTAGAGGCATAAACATTTTTTTGGCCTTGATCGATTGGCCAAGACAGAGAAATATGATGGCTACCTGCTGGGGGCAAATTCGTCTGGATATAAACAACAGTACATGCATCAAAGTCCCGAGTGCTGTGTGTGATCGACACGTAAAACCCTAAAGTTGGGAATGTACAGAAGTTGTTGACGTGGCTGTTGTTAACCATATATGAGGGTAGTACAGTCATTTGCTTGTAATCCCTAGCCTATAAATAGTTTAAGATGTACTGTTCTCCTTCAACCAATTGAATACAAAATGTAGTCCATTGCCTCTATAACGTTTTTCCTTTACTTTTCTGCATTTAGGTTCAATAATCCATGAATCCTTTCATGGTATCAGAGCCCATGGTACCCGATCTGGTGTCTTGTGGCTTCTGAGATTCTATTGCTTCCGCGTTTTTAACTTCAGTAGCTAGATTTGTTTTTCAATTTCTTCCCCAAATTCAAAACCCTAAGCTTTGATTCTCAGATCCAGAGTTTCTTCGACCTGTGACGTCATCCATGCTGTCCCCGACCAGATCGAGCAGAGAGGAACAAAGGCCCCGCCAACGGCGGAGGGGGAAAACGGCGGCGCATCAAGAACGGTGGCGCATCAACTCATCGACTCAACTCGGCAGCACAACTCAATCCTGTGCAAACTTTGTACACAAACATATCTACCAATCATCCAAAACTTTGTATACAACCTGTAAACCCTGCCTAATTAACCAATGTGTAGACACCAGCTCTGTTTCATCTGTCCAATTGCTCAACTTCTTCTTAATAGATCAAACATATGGACACTTTCCAGATTATATAGCACAACCCCAATCCAATACTCAATTGGCATAGCAGTAACCAAAATCAACATAATCAACCCAACAGCAATATATCAACTCCCAGTAAACAGATCATTCCAAGCAGCATAATCAATATACAAAACAATTCTACGATCCATCAAGATGTAATAGTTGGGAAAGAGATTACCAAATCCTCCATAGAAATCATACCGCAAACACACATTGATTGACATAAACATCTCCACGGTCGACACCACTGCCCACTTAGCAGTACTAATCATAGAAGCTTAGAGCTCATTAGAGCTTAATAACAAACTTAACAACAGTAACAGCTCATTAACAGCTATTATACAGCTGTCAGATTGCAGCCTCTCTTTTGATGTCACGTGTCTTCATTCTGTGTTTTTGGCCACTTGTATTTGTTGATGATCACGCATATATTGCTGTCATCTTCTTTCTTGTATTGTACTGAATATTCTCTTTCTTCTTCAGTAAAGATTAGTTTCATTCTCTTCATTGTTAAGTTTCTGTAAACACTGAGCTGAACTTTCATGGTATCAGAGCCAGGTTCATGATCTGGTGCTGAAAATTGAGCTCCGGTGCACCTATTCTTCTCATCGTCTTCTTCTTCTCAGCAAAATCTCAAAGCAGCTAAGCGATTTCTTCTTGAAATATCAATCTTTCTTCGCAATAAAGTTTTTCTACTGTTCTTCATTCAATTCTAGTGATCGAAGCCTCGGTTTTGTATTCTCTACTCATTGATACTTGTTATTCATACTTTGAAGCTGTATATTGTTGAAATCCAAGTGATTCTCTATACTGAAACCCTAGGTCTTCTCACCTGTATATTGCAATTGTGTTTTACTTAATTCAAGCACTCTGAGAGCTTTACTGGTGTTCTTGTCAATTTTGGCAAGTTTCTTGGTGCATACTCAACCCTAGATCAAAAAATTGGAGTGTTATAAATGGCCTCTCTTTCATCTTCTAGCTATGGACCAAATCCTCCTATGTTCTTGCCTAACATTCAGCTTGATGCCACGAATTATCCCAGCTGGGTATTCAGAATGGAACAGTTCCTTCGAGGACTGAACCTTTTTGGTTTTGTGGACGGATCCTTGGTGTGTCCTCCACACACTATCCCTGGTCCTGATGGCACCAGTTTGCCTAACTCAGCCTATCCAGCTTGGAAGACTCAAGATCAGTGTGTGGCTCACATGATTGGACAAACTCTTAGCCAACCAGCAGTAAAGAGTGTTGTTGGTGCTCGTTCCTCTCATGAATTGTGGACTAAGCTGAAGCTGAAATTTGCTGCTCCTCACAAACAGAATGTGTTACAACTTAAGTCTAATTTTCAGAAACTGAAGAAGGGCATGGACTCCATTGAGACCTATCTTGAACGTGTCAAGGAAGCAAGAGATGCATTAGACACTGTTGGTGTAACCCTTGAAGATGAAGATGTTGTTGTCACAATATTGGCAGGACTACCAAAATCCTACAATGCTACAAAGCAACTTATCAGAACCAATTATAATGCTGGTACTATTGATGAGATCAAAGTGATCCTTCAGGCTACTGAAACAGACCTGGCAGATGATGATGATGATCTCCCTGCATTGCCTCTTACTGCAATGATGGCTGCAAATGCACACAGATCTGCTTCAGTGTGCAGTACTCCTCCTGTAATCAACTCAGCTACCCCATCACCCTCTGTGATATCTCAACCAAGCTCACAATTTAATTCTCCAACGTTCTCATCTGGTCACTATTGTCCTCAAATACCTCCTGGCTTTGGTCACACATCCTCTGGTGGTGAATATGGTCTGCCTCAAGCTCCAACAAACTTCAAAACTGTGCAGTCATTACCTGTATATGGTGCTGCTTCATCATCACCTGTGTTTGGCAATACTACTCCCAATGAGTCCATTCTCACTGCTGCCATTGCAGGGTTCTTTGCAGGACAAGGCAATGGTGGTAATATTTCTGGTGGTAATAACTTTGGTAGGGGGTTCAATGGTGGTGGTCGCAATGGTGGGAGAGGTTTTCAGAGAGGCAATTATGGAAGAGGTAGGAGTAACTACTCACATGGCAGAGGTGCTGCTAGCTCATCCATCTCAGGATTTTCAGGAGCTACTCCATCATCATCTCAAAGCCAGTCATGTCAGCTATGTGGTAGAAATGGACACATTGCCAAAACTTGTAATTTGTTTCAAAGAATGCAACAGAATCAAGCATATCAAGGCCAGTGCACTTTCTATAACTCAGATGGACACAATGCTGAAAATTGCTACTACATCATTGGCTTCCCAAACTCTCAGCACAATGAAGAAAATTCTAAAGCTAATAATTCTACTGAGATTGAAGCAGCTGTGTCCAGAGCAGTTCAAGCAATGTTGGCAACTCAAACCTTTGCTCAGAACACTCCTCAAGCTATGCTGGCTTCCACTGTGACTCTTCCACAAGCTATGCTGACCTCAAACTCTGGAGCTTCCAATCCTCACTTTTGGCTAGCTGATTCTGGTGCTACAAATCATATGACAAGTGAAGTGCAATTACTTCAAAACATTGCTCCCTACAGTGGTGAACAGTCAGTCCAAGTTGGCAGTGGTGAACAGTTGCACATCACTCATATGGGTAACACATTGTTAGGAGATTTAAAGCTTAACAATGTTCTGATTATTCCTCAACTTGCTGCACACTTATTGTCCATATATCAGTTATGTAAAGATAATAACTGTAGAATGTGGTTTGATGAGTTCATGTGTGTTATACAGGACAAGGTAATGGGCAAGGTTCTGTACCAAGGGCAATGTAAGCAGGGGTTGTATCCAGTTCCTTTTGATCTTCCTTCACTCGTTTTCAGCAATACAAACAAGAATAAGTCTGTCTCAGCAACAACTTCAGACACTGCATCTTCAGCTAAGTCTGTCTCACCTACAACATCTGCTTTTCTAGGAAAATGTGTGCATAAATCCTTATGGCATAGAAGACTTGGACATCCCAGCAATGAAATTACATCACACTTACTCCAGAAAAATCAGATTTCAGCATCTAAAGATACAGATAGTACACTGTGTGAGCACTGCTTAGCTGGAAAATTTCAAAAACTTCCTTTCCCTGTATCAGAATCTAGGAGTCTTCAACCATTTCATATTGTACACACTGATGTATGGGGACCCTCTCCATGTGTATCAATTGATGGCTGTAGATTCTTTGTACTGTTTGTAGATGATTTCTCCAGATATACATGGATTTTTCCAATGAAAAAGAAAAGTGAAGTTTTTGCTTATTTTCAAAGTTTATGTGCATTTGTTGAAAACCAGTTTTCTGTCACTATTAAAACTTTGCGTAGTGATGGAGGTGGAGAATACACTAGTCATGAATTTAAGGCATTCATGAACAGCAAAGGCATTATACATCAGTTTTCTTGTCCTTATACACCTCAACAGAATGACATTTCAGAAAGAAAGAACAGACATGTCAGAGAAACTGCAGTAACATTACTTCATACAGCCTCTATGCCTTCTCATTTTTGGTATCATGCAGTTGCTATAGCTACATATCTCATCAATCGAATGCCTACATCTGTTCTGTCCATGTCATCCCCTTTTGAGAAACTATACAACAGACAACCCTCTCTTGAAGTTCTTAGAGTATTTGGATGTGCATGCTTCCCTCTGATGGTTCCATATAATCAGAATAAATTGCAACCAAAGTCTGTAAAGTGTGTATTCTTAGGATTTGCAGCAGGATATAAGGGGTACATTTGTTATAATCTGACTACCAGGAAGATTATCATCTCCAGGCATGTTTTCTTTGATGAAAATCAGTTTCCTTATGCCACTAGGATAAATACAGCAAAGACTGTAAATCAGACGTGTTCAGACACAAATGCCTCAACAATTCATGCTATACAACCCTATGTTACATCTGCATCCCAAAGTCCCTTGGTACCCCAATTACCTTGTCTACAAACTACTGTTCACATAAATTCAGGTACAACAGTCTCTCCTACTTCTCTCTCTTCGAGTTCTGCTACTCCTAATGATACTGCTACCTGTGATAACCATGATGTATCACCACCTACATGTACTGAGAGTTTATGCAGGTCACCAGTATGGATTACTCCCACTGATGTATCATCTGTCTCTCACTCTAACTTGTTTCATGATGATCATCACACCTGCATCAATTTTGATGAAAATGACGGAAGTATGCATGTATCTACTGATCCTGGAATTGGGATATCTGTTGTACTGGAATGCTCTCCTACAAGACCAACAAGTCAAGTTTCTGCTGCCAATATCCTTCATCCAATTGCTGGCCTTGGCAATGATGATACCAGTGGTCATCCTATGCTTACTAGGAGTAAAAGAGGTGTATTCAAACCAAGGTGTCTTCTCTCCATAATGACTCAGCCAGCTCAAGATCTCACAAATATTGAGCCTGTTAATTACAAGAATGCTCTCAAAACTCCAGTCTGGAAACAAGCAATGGAAACTGAGTACAATGCCTTAATGAAACAACACACTTGGGACTTAGTTCCACTTCCTCATGGCAAAAATCTTGTGTCTTGCAAGTGGCTGCTCAAAATCAAAAGGAATGCAGATGGATCAGTTGCAAGGCACAAGGCCAGATTAGTAGCTAGGGGTTTTAGTCAAGAATATGGCATAGACTATGAAGAAACTTTCTCTCCTGTTGTGAGACACACAACTGTACGCATGATTTTATGCCTTGCTGCAGCAAAAGGATGGATACTTCATCAAATGGATGTGACTAATGCCTTTCTACATGGAACACTTAATGAAGAAGTGTATATGACACAGCCAGGAGGATTTACAAGTCAAGCTCATCCATCTACCTATGTCTGTAAACTCAGAAAATCTCTTTATGGACTCAAGCAAGCCCCAAGGGCCTGGAATGACAGATTTACTTCCTTCCTACCTTCTCTTGGCTTCACTAGCTCTTATGCTGATCCATCATTGTTCATCAAGCACATATCTAACTGTTGTGTCTTCCTTCTCCTCTATGTGGATGATATTATCATAACAGGAAATAATGAATGTCTGATTCATGAGATCAAACAGTCCTTATTGCAGGAATTTGAAATGAAGGACTTAGGCAGACTGCACTTCTTTTTAGGTCTGGAGATACAGTATCATCCAAATGGTATATTTGTTACTCAGCACAAATATGCCAAGGATTTATTGCACAAATCTGGTCTTGATGATAGTCACCCTGCCATTACTCCTTGTCAGTCTGGTATCAAGTTGCTCAAAGACAGTGGTCAATCATTAAATGAGTTTGAAGCCTCCTCATTTCGAAGTATGGTGGGATGTTTACAGTATCTAACATTCACAAGACCAGACATCACTTATGCAGTGAACAATGTCTGTCAGTTCTTACACTGTCCAACAGTGGATCATTTTGTTGCTGCAAAAAGAATTCTCAAGTATGTCAAAGGTACTTTGAATCATGGCATTTGGTATGCTAGGCAGTCTGATCTATCTCCCACATACCTACATGCCTACTGTGATGCTGATTGGGCTGGAGACCCCAATGATAGAAAATCCACTACAGGTTTTATCATCCTCCTCAATTCCTGTCCTATTTCATGGTGTAGCAAAAAGCAAAGTGCAGTATCTCGATCATCCACTGAAGCTGAGTACAGAAGCATGGCAGATTCAACATCAGAACTTCTGTGGTTAACTCACCTTCTTCATGATTTGCAAGTGACATTGTCAGCAAAACCAATTCTACACTGTGACAACATTTCTGCTCTTGCTTTGGCAACTAATCCGGTTCATCACAGCAAGCTCAAGCATGTAGAAGTGGATATACATTTTACTAGAAATCATGTTAAAGCTTGCCACATTCAATTACAGTTTATGCCTTCATATGATCAGTTGGCAGATTTGTTTACAAAGGGGCTGTGTTCACCATTGCATTTTCATTTCTGTCAAAGTCTGATGAAAGATAAACCTCATCAGACTGAGGGGACGTCCTAGCCAATTCTCATCTTCAGCTGCATCTGCTCTAATGCTTCTTGGTACTAACACATTATCCTCACTCTTCTGTTGCAGATTGATGAAAGCAAGCCCTCATCAATCTGAGGGGACGTGTTAGCAGTACTAATCATAGAAGCTTAGAGCTCATTAGAGCTTAATAACAAACTTAACAACAGCAACAGCTCATTAACAGCTATTATACAGCTGTCAGATTGCAGCCTCTCTTTTGATGTCACGTGTCTTCATTCTGTGTTTTTGGCCACTTGTATTTGCTGATGATCACGCATATATTGCTGTCATCTTCTTTCTTGTATTGTACTGAATATTCTCTTTCTTCTTCAG
Source organism: Potentilla sterilis (assembly GCA_963682095.1). Taxonomy (NCBI): domain Eukaryota; kingdom Viridiplantae; phylum Streptophyta; class Magnoliopsida; order Rosales; family Rosaceae; genus Potentilla; species Potentilla sterilis. The sequence goes on along the minus strand of OY821761.1, from coordinate 46,509,669 downwards.
TAAAGATTAGTTTCATTCTCTTCATTGTTAAGTTTCTGTAAACACTGAGCTGAACTTTAGATATGTTTGTGTACAAAGTTTGCACAGGATTCTGGATATTCAGGTCATGCATATATGGAAGATTTTCAGAAGTGTTTGTGTCATCAAGTCGCAGAAGAATGTTTGAAGGCAGTACAGTCATATGCATTTTAAGTTTACACAAATACTCAGATATTAAAATTTCCAGTTTATCTTCATTCATATGGATTGCTGCACTGATGATTCTCTTCCCTGTTGCCTCAATCTGTCGCAACCAACGATGTCTTATCAACTCACTCCAAGATCTGCACTCATGTTACTATTAGTCTATTGGGTTTTGTTTTTGGGATGTTATCTTTGTAATGCTCTACATCATGTAATTTGGTTGTAGTTTTGGTTGATTGTCTCTTCCAACCATTATGCTTGTTACCAAGCATATGGTTGAGGGGGGGTGTTAACCATATGAGGGTAGTACAGTCATTTGCTTGTAATCCCTAGCCTATAAATAGTTTAAGATGTACTGTTCTCCTTCAACCAATTGAATACAAAATGTAGTCCATTGACTCTATAACGTTTTTCCTTTACTTTTCTGCATTTAGGTTCAATAATCCATGAATCCTTTCAGCTGTCACTTCTGTAGTAATAAGCAGCTGCAAACAATAATGAATCCTTTTGAAAAAGACTGAAAAGGATAGCAAAAAAAAGGGACCAAACTTCATCCAGTCGTAAACCAGAAGAGAAAACTGAGAGCTCCCGAGTTTAGAATCGTTAGATTGCAAATTGTTGATAGCGTGCGGAGCAGAAGACCGTAGATTTTACTGTTAAACTTGCACTAATTCGAACTACTTATTCTTCTCTTTATTATCCTAACCTTAATAAAAGTAAAGCCTAGCTATTTGAGCTAGCTTACCCCCAGAGAACAAGAATAAATGGAAAACTAAAACCTAGTACTATGTTAAATAGTATTATATATAGTAAAATATATATTTAAAACATCGAGACAGAAGCAGAGATGGGAAGAGGGAAGGTGGAGCTGAAGAGGATCGAGAACAAGATAAATCGACAGGTAACTTTCGCGAAGAGAAGGAATGGGTTGCTGAAGAAGGCGTACGAGCTCTCCGTTCTCTGTGATGCAGAGGTTGCTCTAATCATCTTCTCCAGCCGTGGAAAGCTGTATGAGTTCTGCAGCGGCCCCAGGTATATACTCACCTACTGGCCTCTAATATATAGTCTGATTTATAAATACATACTTCCATCTGAGGATTAATTATCTGTTCTAACTTGCTTGCTCATTCTTCGGGATTAAGGGTGCCCTATAGTTATATGAAGAAAATCGATCGTTTGCTTTTGGAGATGGGTTTTTCATTTTACATGAGATGTATATATGTATGAGTCATATATAAGTGAGGGTTTTCAATTTCCTTTTCTGTACCCAAGAAGAAGTTCAGTATTTTTATTTAGGGCTGAAATGGATATTGAGAGATTTGATTAGCATATCATACAGTAAACAGTCTAAACTAGCTAGTCATATGCTTTGATGAGAAGGAGCTAATTTAAACTCTCTTTTTTCTATGTGATGTGAGATTACCCAGAGGTAGAAACACATACTCACATTGTATAATATAATTTGCATCTCATTGTATGCATGTTAAGGCACCAATCAAGACTAGAATCATATTTTATTATTCGAATGTCAGTATGTCCATCCCACCTTAAATATAGAACAATAGCTAGTAGCTAGGCGAATCACATTTTTAGGTTAATCATATACCCTAGCTATGTGACAGCTGATATGCATGGCACCACCACACATTTTAATGAAATTTTTTGATAGTGAGTAGAATTTTCTTGTGAACTTGGCTCAGGAACTTCTCTTGTATGGTTTTTCTATGATCATTTTTCCTCCCATATTTCTCACACATAACTACATGAGATATATATCAGGTTTTGAATGTTCAATAAGAAACTAAAGAAAGATATGGTGTCTACGGTCCTTGTTGGTTTCCCTAGCATATATATCCGATGTAATTTATAACAATGCAGAAGGACCCATTCCATGCTCGGCCCTAATCAACTGTACCGATTATTAAGATGATTTTGAAGAATTTGATAATTAATTAATTACTTTCCTAGCAGTAGTACTGCTTGACCTCGTTCTTATTAAATTGCAATTTTTGGTGGTTTCTTAATCTCATTTCAGCATGGAGGAGACACTTGAGAAATATCAAAGATACACTCATGCAATATCACTGGAATCCGCTACTCAGGATACACAGGTTAATTAGTTTTTTCTTTTGGTCAGAACACAGATTAATTAGTTAGGTTATACAAATTAGCGCCTCCCTATATCTCTGTTAATTAGTTGCATGAAATTTTCCTCCACTTGATCACCAAAACCTATTTATTCCTTGTTAATTTTTGATGGAACTGCTTTCATGTTATCTAGCAGAGCAGATACGAAGAATATGAGAACCTAAAAGCCAAAGTAGAGGTCCTACAGCGTACGCAGAGGTAGATTATTAATCATGATACCAAAGTGATCATACATTTGAACTCTAGCCAGAACTCGTACATTTATCAACAGAAATTTGAAACTACATCGATCATTCTGCAAATAATGCTTAATACTCATATGTGGATTTTTCTTGGTATTCTTAGACGTTTTCATGGGGAAGATCTGGAACTTTTAGACAAAAGGGAGCTTCAGCAGCTTGAGGATGAGCTAGATACGTCGTTGAAGCGAGTTAGGTCAAGACAGGTATCCAATTTTGTAAAGGCTAATACAGTTGCAACAGTTAATCTTGTGAAGTCATTATAATATTGCTATCCCATTAATAGAAGCTTTGCATCTTATTAGTTATGGACGATAAGTTTCATCAGTTTCTAATTAGCCGAGGCTAACATCATTAATTTAAGACACTTAGTATGAACACTTTCATAAATGTTACCCTGATTTGTTTGCAGAGCCAGCATATACTTGAAAAGCTTTCCGATCTTCAAAGAAAGGTTTAGTAATCTTATTTTTTTTGCATAATGCTACCATATTTGTAAAACTCGTTTTTGTCTAATCTTATGTGGCATCTAGTTTATTTATTGATATTGTCACATGAGGTAGGATTTCGGTGGGATTAAGATTAGTGAGTAATAGCATTACTCTAAGATCTCGTTTGTTTTTTGGAAAATAATAATTAATCTATATGACTGCTACGTTATCAAATACCATTCCAAGTCTTTCAAGAATTGCATGCATATGCAGGAAACGATGCTGCTAGAAGCAAATGATGAACTGAGAAGGAAGGTATATACATGTTATACATGCAATCTTCTTTAATTACTTGAATCTTGCCCCTTTTTTATGATGTTTTCAAACTAATATCCAGAATGGCCAGAAACCTGTACTTGAATATTGATTGAACTTATTATATTTTTTATTTTAATTTGGTTCTGATCGAATTTTCATGTCTGTCACAGTTGGAGAAGTGTAATGAAGGTCTTCAACGTTCATGGAAAGCAAACCAGCCAAGCATTCCATATGGCCACCCGTCTACTGCGAAATCAGATCAAGGTTTATTAATTTGAGCGTTTACAATGCAACAACAACACACTGCAGATAGGGTAATTACTATGCATCTTAATTATGCCGGTTCATAATCAAGAATGATCAAAACGTTCTCCTTTTGATCTTTGTGTTCTATGTTTGGATTACAGCTACAGTCGTGACGTGACAAGGGATGTTCAGGTAACTATAGCAACTAGCTCAACCCAAACTCGTAGCGGATTTATCCCATAATGGATGCTGTGGAGTCTTAAAGAGTTGGAGCTGCCTAGTGTGGTCATTCAAATACAGCAATACAAGTGAACTATATATAGTGTTTGTGTTTCCTGATTGAATATGATTATCGCGCCAACGAGACTTGAAATAAAAGTCTCTTTAATAACCAATTTGCTTGATTCTCGATCTCCCATTTCTTTTCACACTGAATTCAGTGAATTGTCAATTTATCCCAACAAAAGAAAGCGCGCTATCACCGGTAATTGAAAAGCTTTGCTAAATATTCAGACATGGATAATTCTTGTAAATTTGTTTTGCGAATAGCAAAAGTAAATGTGTTTTGTGGCATAGCAATGGCGTAATAACTTGTATATATGTAAAATAATGAGCAAAATGATCATCTGCCAATACTTAACTTTCTAAAACTTGTTTTTGTTTATTGGAATTTTAATTATAAATTAGGTGGATGTGGACGAGTTTCTAAATCTCTTTGTTACGGATACATACGTTAGGAAAAATTTAAGAATCGAAATAAAGTAACTAGCTACTTATACGTGATGTGTAATTACCAAATTAGTTCATTATTGTTGAACGCTTTCTCTCCTCATCTTTTCAAATTTCGGAAAAAATAAAATAAAATAATTATTCTGTAACTCTAGCTAACCAAATACGTATTATGAGACATTGTCGAACATTTCATGTTTTTTTTTTGTTATATATGCTTACATTTCACGGAAATTATTATATGTACATGACGCAATCTTAGTTGTTTAAAATATTTTATACGTAAACTCAATATATATTAACTATTCAATGCTTATATATGCTTATATAATATTGGGGACAAGGAATTCCTGAAGAGATAAGGCTATGTGAATTCGATCAGTAGCTGAGTTTCTAAATTTGGGTTGGAGGGTCCAAGATGTAGCTAGGCCATGCTTTCCCTTGGAAGCCATGCTTCCACATAGAAGTTTTTAAGGTCAAGCTACTCACCATAGTGTCGAAAATGATAGTTCAATATAAAATTTATGAAAAAGTGGAAAAACAAAAATAATTATATAACAAATATATATCATAAAACTGAAAATTCTCCCATATACGATCTCAGCCATATATAGGTAGCCATATATAGGTATTTGTGATAATTTTTTAACCTAGCTATATAACAGAAAAATTCACTTGATGTTATGTTGCGCTACAACACACTAGCTATAAAGTTATTGTTGGAAAAGTTTTACTTTTTTACCTTGAGGAATGATTTTGAAATTCTACCGTTCTTGGACTTCTTCCCACATCCTTTCAACGATCCGTATCGTATTTACTACTCGTACTTATGAATTTATCCTTTTTAATAGTAAAAGATGAACAACCAAGCTAACCAGATGAGAACTCCCATCCGAACTATGAACTTACTGTAATGATTACTTTTACTGTACTTAGTTAACCGAGCGGCGACGTACACAGTAATACACACAAGTTCGTCCGTACCAATTTGCGAGTTGTCAAACTCGCTGGGAAACGACTACATAGTACTTGCAGCCAATGGGGAGTCGACAGCGCATCCTTAAAAAGCCACACCGGTTTTCTATTTTCCCCCAAAACCACCCTACCCTTTGAAACCACTCTTAAGCTCCCCATTTAATAAAATCCTAAATTCTTATTTTCCTTTTCCATATATACTCTCTGCGCATGACTTTTTAACCTTAGACAATCCTCTCGGATATGGCTAAGCTAGAAGAAGAAACGACCCATTAATTTTTCCTCACTCCCTTTTGCTTAGAAACTTTCAGTTTCAGGTTCTCTTTCTTTTTTTGGGGTTCTACCTGGTTTGGGAATTTATATATCAGAAAGATCGATCGAAACCATAAGTGAGTCCTTGAATCAGGAAGAAGCTAGGTAGTTTTTTTTTTTATATATATATCACCAATATGGGAAGAGGCAGGGTTCAGCTGAAGAGGATAGAGAACAAGATCAACAGGCAGGTGACCTTTTCGAAACGAAGAACTGGGTTGCTGAAGAAGGCGCATGAGATCTCTGTCCTCTGCGATGCTCAGGTTGCTTTGATTGTCTTCTCTAATAAAGGGAAACTCTTTGAATACGCAACTGATTCATGGTACTAACCTCTCATAACCTAGCCACCTTCCTTTTCTTCTTTTTCTTCTTCTCCTCCTCCTGCTAATTTTTTATTAATTTTCTTCTTATCTGTCATTTTAAATCCAAGCTTTGTGATCGAATATCATGCAAGTACTTAGGTGCTTACTAATAGGAAGCTCATGTTGTCAAGAACATAGAAAATATTTATTAATAATTAAGACAAGTTCTTATTAAGGATTTTAATTTGTCTTGTGGATGCAAGCTAGCAGGGAAATTGTAGTCAAGAGTACTTGATTTGATATATAGTAGGACTCCAGCTGCTTAAAGAGAAGTATTAACACCTAGAAATAAATCTGGATGAGTACTTGCATCTGCTTATGGGATACTTCAGCATATATGGCCTGGATTTGAGTCGATCTGCAGCTTCCTATGATAAATATACTAATAAGTATATCACTTTGTTTTACTGCTATTGAAATATTGAAACGAAATTAAACTTTGGAATCATTTCCAGAGCATAATATAAAAATTATGAAAAAAAGAGCAGAAATTTATCAACTGAAAAAAATATATATGAAAGAATGAAGCAGGTAGAAGACCGGAACGGAATATTCCATCATCACATTCCATCGTCACACATGTCGTTAAGAGAAGAGAGGATCACTGCACAGTCTAAATTTTAAAAAATAGTACTATTTTAAATCCTGGACTTATTGGTGTACAAATCTAAAGCGTTTTTTTTACTGATCTAAGTATTTTCTAGTAAAAAATATAAATTCTAAAGAATAAAGAGAGTGTTTTCTGATTAGAATTATTAGTTCTCTTTTTTTTGCATATTAGTTAAGTACTTGTAAGATATACATGGTCATGCTCCGTAATGGCTGTGCAGCATGGAGAATATACTTGAGCGCTATGAGAGGTACTCGTATGCGGAGAGACAGCTAGTTGAACCTGATTTTGAATCACAGGTACTTGCCATTTTTTCCTTCACTGACTAAGGTCTTCATTTATTCTACGCTAAATTTGTTAGATCACTTGGTAATGCAGGGTAACTGGACCTTTGAACATGCTAGACTGAAGGTGAAAGTTGAGCTTCTGCAAAGAAACCTTGGGTATAATTTACTACTCTTGTAATAACTTTCCCCCGACAAATTCAGTTTTTCTGTCTTAAATCAATTAAATCATCGTACTAATTTTCTTAATCTAATCTTTCTTCAGGCACTATCTGGGAGAAGATCTGGATTCATTGAGTATCAAAGAGATTCAAAATTTGGAGCAACAGCTTGACACTGCTCTTAAGCAAATTCGATCAAGAAAAGTATGCTAGCTGAGTTGTTTAATGATGGTGTGCAGCGATTTTGATTATAGAACTAATCCTGGCCTTTTTGATGTCTTGCAGAACCAACTCATGCATGAGTCGATCTCTGAGCTTCAGAGGAAGGTTCGGCCATTTTGCATATTCTCTAACTAAACAGACTAAACTTACCAAATGTTTGGTTTTTGTGAAATTCATTTCAACTACTTGAGAGATCATTTGATTCATATAAGTCTATTATGCTATAGTTTTTTTTTGTTTGACTATGAAATGAGAAGACACCTATACTTCGCTTGTAAGTCGTATACATATGTATATGTGAGTGTATATTCATTTAGTCGAACTTTTACAGTTTCAAAATCTGTTCATAACTTCCTTTCTGTTCACCACTTTCACAGGAGAAGGCAATGCAGGAGCAAAACAACTTGCTTTCGAAGAAGGTCCTTTAGTTTTATATATATGCTAACAAAGTGTTCATATAAATGCATAATTCTACACTTCAGTAGGTTCTGATTTCATTATTAATCAACATTATTAATACAGATTAAGGAGAAAGAGAAGAATGTAGCGGAAGCTCAGGAGGTTCATAACTGGGAACAGCAGCAGCATCAGCAAAACCATGGCCTTAACCTGCTAGGACAGGCTCCACTTCCATGTTTGAACATGGGGTAATATACTATTACCATTCCTCGTTTTCAGATAATAAAATACTTGGCTCTTATTAAATTAAGGTGTATAGTTATGATATATGCAGGGGCACTGAGCAAAATGATCAGTTCCTTCAAGTAAGGAGGAACCAGCTTGACCTTACTCTCGAGCCATCTTTGTATTCATGCCACCTTGGATGCTTTGCTTCATGAATATCATCTAATATTGCTAAGTGCACTAGCTATTAGCTCGAGGTTAAGGTATTATATACTTGATCTATAATAGGCTGATATACTTCACCATATATTTTGCTATAATGTAAGCCTTATTGGTGAGAGGTTGGTTCTAAGACATCTGTTGATCGATCAGGAGATCTTCGATGTTTTGCAGCATTTCTATAGCTCTCTTGAGGATGCTAATTAATTAAATATATTATGTATTGCCAAATTTTATTCTGCTTGAAAAATGTTTTAGAGTATTTTATCAAATGAAACTGATAAAAACTTCCTACTAAAAAAAAATAAAAAGCCTGATGGAAACTACTTTATAAGTTTTACAGATTTCAGCACATATCAATTCTGCAGTAACTTTCATAATATTTTTTTTGCTAATTATCTATTAACTTGTAGATTTGTGACTGTCTTTCTGTTTATGTTTATTTTATTTAAATACCTTTGCTACATTCCATATATATATAGATACCCTATTTTTTTAAGAATACATTATTTATACCTTAAATTGTCTGATTTGTCAAACAATGTGATATGGAAGGAAAAGAAAACGAAGACAATTATATGCACAAGTGACTATCATGAAAGAAATACTAGAAAAAAGAAATCACGTACGAAAACTGGAATTTGGATGGAGCTCACATATATGTATGCAATTTAATTGAATCGGTGTATGATTTAAGATTGAATTAGCCCAGAATTACAGCTGCACTCGTTCAGAAGAAATGGAACAATATATTACAGATCATGTAGAAGGCTTCTCAATCCTTGGAATTTTGATTGCTAGACCGATATCCTCTTCTGCATTTTTATACTACAGTCTCTTCTTTGCTAGCTAGCTGTTGCAGTTGTTTGATCTCAGAGATCATTAAATGACATCACCTACAAAATCAATTTGAAGTTGGTCAATTTGAAGTAGATTTTATACTACTGTCTCTACATGCTGTAGCTATCATGTTCCAAACTTATCTCCACCATTTTCTCCCAGTATGTTGGCTAGCTAGCTAATACATTCATCGGAAGAGTGCCTTATATAGCTCGAGTTTTCACAGAACTAGAGGACTCATCGTATGATTCGTATCTAAAATCTAGAACAAGAATAAAAGAAAAAAATTCCAACTTTCGAACACAATTTCCATTTCAGAGAGTAGGAATTTATTTGAAGGCAGTTTTATAAATATCTTGTTATAAACAGTATGAGGCTAGCTAGAGAAAGCGGTTACCTGGCTGCAAACTGGACAGTTTTGGTTTCTCTCGAACCATTCATATATACAAGCAAGGTGGAAATGGTGGGCACATTTTGTAGTTATCTTTGGATTGTCAGGCGTGTATTCTGCAGAAAATTCCAAGGAGCCTCAGCATAAATTCAGCGTTGCATAAGTAGGAAAATAGTAAGAGTGAGAATGTATGTCACTATAATCATCTAAATCGTATATACAATAATTCTAAAGAGCAATCCTCACCTTCAAGACATGTAGGGCATTCTTCCTCTTCTATGGAGGAAGGATAAAGGTAACGGTGTCCTCCAATCGTCTTTTCAATAAGCAAAGGACCAGGAAAGGATCGGATAATACCAGTAGCAGTAGCAGCATCCCTGCTAGTCTCACATTGTGTATTTCGATGTTCCATAATAACAGCACACGGGGCTACCTCGTTCCCAATCTGCTTAACCTCAAATTTGTTAGGGTCGTCACAAACTCATATTTAGTAGATCACACTTAACAAGAGGAAAAATTTATGGATTGAAATTACTTGGACAAATAGCAGAAACCACAGCAAAAGGTGAAAGTAATGGAAATTCTAAAGCATAGGTACCTTGTTGTACAAGTTAGGGATGATCCGGTTACCATCGTTGGCATTGTTATCATTCTGCGTGTTGTCCAAAGGATCGTCCGCATCAAAGCAAGAACAAAAAGCTCCCATCAAGAAATCGCTCAAACTTTTACTAGCTTCTATTTGAATTCCAGTCACCCCCTACACAGGTCGTTCGAAATCAAAAGTAATGTAAGCAGAGAAGAATAAAGAAAAATATAGAGAGAAAACATCCCATTATAATCAATGATCAAAATCGCACCTAAACCATTACATAATCATAAACATGATCACTGTTGGAAGAACAAAAGTCCGAAGACTCAAAAATAATTCCAGATTATAGAGTTCCAGACCGGTAAAGACTCTGAAAACAACTGTAAGTAGAATAGATAGGTGGAGCCAGAGCATTTGGAAACATACCGGATCCGATAAAGTACGGGTTACTGAACCAGGGAAGGTTGCGACGGCCTCCTCTTGACTGCCAATAATCCCAGAAGTATTAAACGATGAGGACGAGTAGTCGTGATAGATATAAGAGCTAATGAAGGCGCTTCAGTTAATAGAAAAAATCGAAGAGAGATATTAGGGGTTGAACATAAGAAAATTGAAATTCCAAACTCGTATCTTTTTCGGAAATCCTTACTTGAGTTGGGTAGGGATTTACGCCGAAATCCGGAATTAAAGGTCAAGATTTCGTGAGCTCGATTGTATTGTGGGAAGAAAATTCGGTCACATCGAATCTCAATTTTAATCTCCTACTTCTCCCATTGAAACTTGGATCCTTCAAAACTTTTTTACTTAATGTACGTGTTTTCTGTTTCCTTTTCCTATCTCGATAAATAAATTTGTTGAGGATACTTTGAAATGGTTGTTATCTCAAGCAATAACCACATGTCGTCGAAAGTCAAAGATGTCGAGTGAAGTTCTCCTCTATGTAGGTGGCCAGATGAGGAAGCGTTTTGACATAACTCCTCAACATGAACATGATGGAGTATCTAAGCCTTTAAGAATACCATCATTAGTCAATAAAACAAAATGCTTTACTTCCATACTCAGAGCTATGCATCCATGGGGAACCATGTATAAGTAACTAAAATCTAATTGAGGTTATAGTACTATTTTTATATCTCTCTTTCTTGTGGAGAGAAGTGGAAAATCTCATTTTGTCGGATCAAACTATTCCGGTTTTTTAACCACAAAAATTTGCACGAATATTAAACCACTATGTTGTAACTTGCAATATCAATTCATTATAAGCTATAGCTAGCTACTTAATTTGTTTATGTACCATCCACAGTACGTTAGCTCTTGATATTTGCAACGGAATGTGATTGAAATCATATTTATAACTTCACAACATTTTTACTTATACAGATTTTGTTAGTACCCGTTGATTAAGATACTCAAACGCCTAGCACAAAAACAAGGCAAAAAATCATTCCAAGTATTTGAAACTTTCGGCCAAACAAGAAACTACAAGCACCCTTAATTTATACGCGGGTAAATCTTACAACAAACAGTGAACTTTAACTTCCAGGTTCCAACATGTACCAGACTATTACTAAACTTGGTACACACACGTCAAAAGTTAACTACTCTGGTTAGAAGATTCTCGTATAGGCCGGGCGTTCGGCTTGCCATTACAGTACCAGCTCCACCATTGTTGTAATTCATCTCGCCCCTGACCTTCATCTTCATCATCTTCTTCTGATGAAGCGTAGACGTGACCAAGACCGCCGACGACTTCCCCCATTATCAGTGGTCTTGTTGACACAGACACTGCTTCCTCATCGTATTCGGGATCGGTTTTAGGACCACAACAACTAAGTACAGAACCCATCACTTACTTCAGAGTTCAGATCGTGGATCGATCAATTCACCAAGAACCAAAATCCCAAACAAACAAGCACAGCAGAACCACGAAACAGAGCGGCGGCAGGCGGCAGCAACAGGTATTTATATATAGATTCCTACTGAGATTAAGACTCACTACTCTCCTTTTCCTAGTTGGGTAAGAAGTCCAAGATATAGTAGTTAACTTTAACGTATCTTGGTCAAGTTGGATACGTGCAACACGTACACACGTGTGTATACCAAACTTGCTAACTACTTTAAAATATGAGACTATTTTTCCCTATTACTAAACTTGGTATATACACGTTGCGTAAGAGATACGACACGCACACTTGTATGTTGCCACCAAAACCTTTTGGCATATAATTGCAAGGACATAAGCATTGTGATTGGGTAATTTGTTATCATAAGAAATGTAAATCCTCCTTTTCTAATCTGTCTGAATTTGGATTTGCTTTTGGAGATTGGAGGTCAAATGGAGGTTGGCACGTCCCGTTTTGGTGCAAAGTTAATGAATAAAAATTGTTTCCGAGCTGGAGCATCAAACTTTTCTGTTTCTTGTCTCAGTTTATTGAGGTAGAATTGAACTATTCATTGAATTCCATTTCGATTTGAGAAGCATATGAAACAGTAAGAAGCCAGTGCTGTACAAGAAAACCCAATTAAGAGAAACTGAGAAACTAGTTGTAAGTATCAAATTGCAGTTGGCTTCATGGTCGATCATTTACACATTTTTAGGTGCAAATATGCATGATTAATTAGATTTCTGTTTTTGAGTTGATTTTATTGTGAAATGATAACTTTGGTTGCGTTTGAGCGAAGCTAGCTACTTCTTTATAGAATGCATAAAAGATAAAACTAGTGCTAATCGAGTCTTTGCAAAGCTCCAAATTACATGATCCAAATTTCAATCATACAGCACTAATAATTGCTCTGAGAGGATGCCAGCACAATTAGCAAGGATTATTGATTTGAAAAGCTAATAAGAATGTACTAATATAATCTCAACTAGAAGGAGTAAGGGCCCTGGAGCTGAAATTTAAATGTTAGGATAGTTTGCAAGTGATAATATGTTATACTGGTCTATATACAAACTTGATGCAGAATGTTCCAATTCAAACTGCAATGAAAAAAGATCAACCGAATTATATGAACATTGATATAGATCTATTCACTGATTTCTCATCTTAAGAGAGATCTCTATAGGGCATTTCATCAGACATCCACGTTTACAAGAAGAAGAAGAGAGTGTTAATTAGGTGCCATCATGAAAATAAAGCATATGATTTTTTTTGCTGTGTAGAAATATTAGCAAATTAAACTGATTGCAGTAACATGCCAGATTACTATATATCTGAATTCTGAAGTGTACTGCTGGTTCTGAAATGGCCCTACAGCTTCATGACAAGCACGTTCAGTAATATTAGCCCCATCCAACGCAGAAAAGAAGCAAAACAAAGGAAACGAAGACCCTAGCTAACATGATTACTCCTCAATAAAAAGAAAAAAAAGAAAAGAAAAGCAAAATAACCATGGCCCATATAACCTTCTCTAGATTAATTTGCACACCTTCTTCAACCCTCCTCTTTATAACAATTTCTGGACCTCTCAGTCTCATGACTTGAGGTATAGTCATCTGTATTTGAGGAAAAATGGGGAAGATAGGCACAAAGTTGCCAAGTTTCTGCTTGAACAGGATTAGGCCTCATGTTCGAGTTCGTTCTCCGCCTATACAGACGAAGCCAGGTGCTGCAGATATCACTAAAGATGGAGGGAAAGTTGAGAATTGTGGCAATGCTGGAGAAGAGAAAGTTAAAGATGGAGATGGGGATAAAAAACCCGGGGTGGTTTTTGCGAGGAAGATCATGATTGTGGTTGATTCAAGCATTGAAGCTAAGGGAGCTTTGCAATGGGCTCTTTCTCACACCGTTCAGAACCAGGACAAGATTGTACTGCTACATGTGACCAAACCTTCAACTTCAAAGCAAGGTTTGAGAAATTTTACGTTTCAAGTTCCTTTTTCATCTGGTTGTCGTCTTTGAGATTAGAATTGCTGTTTTTGAATGTGATCATTTGTTACAATTACAGGTGAGGATGTTATAGCTCCAGGGGCTTATGAGCTTGTTCATTCTCTGAGGAATATGTGCCAGCTGAAGAGGCCGGAGGTGTGTATTAAGCTCAGAAATTGCAACTTGTACATGTTTTAAACTTACATCTTTTACCCTGTATACAAGTTTTTACCTGGAATCTTACTATCACCACCTTAAACAATGATTCTTCTTTCCTTGAGTAAATTAAGTATATTACTTCTGGGTAAGCAATATATATCTATGTTTGTATGCAGAATATAACAGAGGTTCAAGCATACTACTGCTTCTTTCATTTAGAATACTAGTTTTTCTTAAGGGGTACTTGAAGGACATCATAGACATGTATAATGTTAGGTACTTTAATTGGTATATTGAACTCTCTTGTCTTTGTGAAAATTTCCAGTTTAGTTTGTGTATTTATAATGATGAGACAGTTCTTACAAGGTGATTAATGATGATAATACATATGGTGTTATAGAAAAGACAGTAATAACTTTGTCCTTGCTTTTACTTTGTAAATTAGTCATGACGATCAGTGTCGGTGATAGGTACAAACTGAGGTTGCAGTGGTGGAATTAGGGAAAAAGGAGAAAGGGCCAACAATAGTGGAAGAGGCCAAAAAGCAAGGGGTGGCAATGCTGGTTCTGGGGCAGAAGAAGAGGTCTACGACGTGGAGGCTGCTAATGATGTGGGCGGGGAGCAACCGTGTCGGCGGCGGTGGTGGGGTGGTGGAGTATTGTATACAGAATGCCAGTTGCATGGCAATTGCTGTTAGAAGGAAAAGCAAGAAGGTTGGAGGGTACTTGATCACTACAAAGCGGCAGAAAGATTTCTGGCTCTTGGCCTAGTAAAACTAGCACTAATCAGGCAGAAGTACATTTTATGATCCGAGTATTTATATGATAGTCTAATTGGTTCTGTAAATTATAAAAGCATATTGAACAGTGAATAATAAGGTGTGGATGGATAAGTGTTACTCATGTCATGTTGGCTATTATGCTTTAAGAGACAATGGGGTCCCTTGATTATGATCTTCCCTAGATGCTGCACCCTAGCTAGTAGTTCAATGTTTAAAGGCACATGGTTCTAAATCTGAACCTAAAACCCAACCTAAGTGTATATTTCTGGGACAGGACCGTCCCTTGCTTAGGAGGACACCATGGGGCTAAATTGCTAAAATGATCAACTCTCTACCTAAGGGTCATTTTCTTCTTGATTTTTTAGAAGTGGGTGCAGTGCACTAAATAGATATGAATTTCTTACGCTCTAGGGAGAGATTCTTAAGTATTTTGTATTTTATTTTACTTAATGTCGTCATTTCAGTATTTTGACAGTTTAAGTGTCTAACGTCTGTTTTGCCCGTCTAACTTTTGTTTTACCTGCTTAGGGGCGAGCTTAGCGTCTATTTTGCCTACCTAGGCGCCCGCCTAACTTTTCTGTTTTGCCCGCCTAGTCGCTAGCTTATGTTTTTCCCCCTTAACCAAAAAAATAAAATAAAATATTGAAATAGGTTTTAATAGTGAGGTGGGCTTCCCGATGGATCTCTGGGCTCAAAACGACTAAAATCAAACCCGAATAAAACCCGATCCAACTCCCAAAATCACACAGTCCCTGCAAAACCCTAACCCCTTTCCTTGTTCATCCATAAACCCTCCCAACGGCCACCACCACCTTCTCTCTCCCATGGCGAAGACCAAGTCCGGCCCACACGCCGCCGCCATGAAGCACCACTCCCCGAAACCCAACCCTTTCGCCGGCAAATTACCAAAGCTGACTCGCTCCGACGACACCACCACCACCAAGGAGACGAAGAAGAAGAAGAAGAAGAAAAGTAAACTAGGACCCAAGGCGATCGCTATGAAGGTCCAGCCGCCGAAACCTAACCCCTTCGAGACGATTTGGTCCCGGCGGAAGTTCGACGTCCTCGGAAAAAAGCGCAAAGGCGAAGAGCGCCGTATCGGCCTCGCTCGCTCTCAGGCCATCGAAAAGGTAACACTCTTCTTCATTGGACCTCTGAAATGTTAATTTTTTTATTTTAATTTTGGAAATTAATCTGGTTTTGGTGAAACAGAGGAAGAAGACATTGCTGAAGGAGTATGAGAAGAGTGGCAAGTCTTCGGTGTTTGTGGACAAGCGAATCGGAGAGGAGAATGATGAGCTGGATGAGTTTGATAAGGCCATTCGGCGTACCCAGCGCGAGCGTCAAGTGAGTTTTTGATTTTGATTTTGAATTTGATTTGGTTAGTACACTTCTTTATGAATGTAAATGTTGATCTTGATTGGTACTGATTTTGTTTTCGCATTTTTGGGTTTCGATAGATGAAGCAGAGCAAGAAAAGCAAGTATAACTTATCGGACGGAGAAGAAGAGGAGTTTGAGTTTCAGACTCTGGGTGCATTGAGGGATGATTTCGAAGATGAAATGCCGCCTGATGATGATGTGGAAGATAATGACGGTGGAGAAACTACTAAAAGTAAGCATATGTATGGTGATAGTTTTTGTTAATGATGATAAATTTGCGATGGCTTGTTGGGTGACTGAAACTGCTTATGATTTGGTTAACAGTAGTTGTCTTTTTTTCTCTGCAGAAAGTTATAAATTTAATCCTGATGATAAGGACGGGGATCTCAATGACGGAAATGAAGATGTGAGTAAATTTATGCTATATCTCGCTTGCGGTTCATTAGTTTTCTTCTGTAGATTTTAGGCAGAAACATTAGAGTGATAAAAATGTGGATGACCTCTGAGGCTTTTGATTGGTTTCATTGTTTTTGTACCAGAGGCAGAAAACTGACAAGGAAAGATACGCTGAGATGATCTTGAAGTCCAAAAATTATAAGGTGGAGATTCTTACTTCTTTATGTCTTTGAAATGGCTTTGGACGGTGGTTACATCTTTAGGCTCTTTCTTTAGTTATCGTTTCCTTCCTTACTCTTCTCATCTATTCCCAGTTTGAAAAGTCGAAGGAGAAAGATGAAAACAAAGATTTGATGGAGGAATTGGACAAAAAGTTCACCTCTATAATTGCCTCGAAAGCTCTTACAAACATGAGCATTAAGCATGAGGTTTCTGCTACTCAGATCTTCGGAACTTCTGAGCAGGTAATGATGTTTTCAATAGAATTTCTTTTTTAATTATTTGTTATTAATTTTTTTAATGTTTTGAGACTAGGGTGACCAAATTAGTTTCCTGTTTTTGGCAGGAGAAATCTGACGCTTATGACAGACTTGAAAGAGAATTGGCAATGGAAAGGCGTGCTCAACCTTCAAGTAGGACAAAGACGCCTGAAGAGATAGCACAAGAAGAGAGGGAGCAACTTGAACGATTGGAGGTATATCATTCAGTTATA
Source organism: Potentilla sterilis (assembly GCA_963682095.1). Taxonomy (NCBI): domain Eukaryota; kingdom Viridiplantae; phylum Streptophyta; class Magnoliopsida; order Rosales; family Rosaceae; genus Potentilla; species Potentilla sterilis. Next base: position 46,492,487 of record OY821761.1, on the reverse strand, counting down.
TGCGTTCTTGAATGCAAATTTCATGTAGATGCTTGTTATTAGTAGATTACAGTAGCCTGACCCATCAAACATGAAATTCCCAGTCTTGCATCTATGTATTATTGGATGTTATTGAACTTCCTCATAGTGTATTCGAATCTGTATTACTAAAGTGTAGATTGATGTTGGCAAGTGCAGTATGCATGAATTGGTGTACTAAGAAATGTCCTTCATGTTCTAATAGGCTACATGGTATATGAAAGAATAAGCTATATGTTTAAACTTTAAGGGATGCTGTCTTTGGTTTTAATTTGGTTTATTTACCAAGTAGATTACGTAAATGCTGACAAGTTTCAGAATTCAGGAAGAGAGACAGAAAAGGATGCATCCCACTGATGACTATAGTGATGAGGATAATGAAGATGCTGAGAGACCATCTACCCTGAGGCCAAGATCTATATCTGGAGATGATCTTGGTGATTCCTTCTCGCTTGAGGAAAAACCAAGGACAAAAAAGGGCTGGGTTGATGAGATTCTCGCACGAAAAGACGCTAGTGATTCTGAGAGTGAAGGAGATGATTCTGATTCTTCTGAGGGTTCAGAAACTCCTGAAGATGATGGTGTTGAGGGATCTGATGAAGATGATAGTGAAGGGGAAAGAGATCTATTGAATAAGGATTGGGAACAGAGTGATGATGATAATCTTGACATAGACTTTGATGATGAAGAAGAAGACTCTGACGGACATGAAAATGATGATGATGATGCCTATCAAAAAGAGGTGGAGCAAAGAGATCTGAAAAAGTTGAAAAGAAATGATGTTGTTCAAGTTAGTAAAAGTGATGGTAAATCCTTGGATGCTAAAAAATTGCCAGCCAATAAACAATCTTCAACTCAGTCAGACCTCCCTTACCTAATTGAAGCTCCAAAAAGCATGGAAGAGTTGAATGCATTGTTGGAATATCATTCTAATGCTGACATTGCTTTGATAATCCATAGAATCCGGGCAAGCAATGCAATCAAGCTTGCAGCAGAAAATAAGAAGAAAATGCAAGTATGGATTTTTTTCACTACTATGTTGTTTAAATGAATGTTTGACTGCATTATGTGGGATACATGTGTTGTTATTCAGTATTGCTTTCCAGTTACATAGCTTGACTTGAATTTAAATTTTGTAAGAAGAAGTGAAGTGACTTGAGATATTCTTCATCTGTTGTGATTGCATTTCTTTCTTAATTTGGTCGAAATATTACATTTTGGTACTCATTCTTATTCATTTCATTTTCCAGGTATTTTATGGTTTACTTTTGCAATATTTTGCTACCTTGGCTGATAAAAAACCGCTGAATCTGGAATTGCTTAATTTGCTGGTTAAGCCCTTGATGGAGATGAGCATGGAGACTCCGTATTTTGCTTCTATCTGTGCCCGTGAGAGGATACTACGCACTAGGACAAAATTTTGTGAGACGGTGAAGAACCCAGGTAATCCATAATGGAATGGTATATTTTTATTTTCTGCACGAGTTACAAACTCGGTTGTGCTAAACTATGCTAATTCATGATTCTCTTGTTTCATTTAAGCAGAAAGGAGTTGTTGGCCTGCTTCTAAGACATTATTTCTCCTGAGGCTTTGGTCCCTGATATTTCCATGTTCAGATTTTCGTCATGTGGTCATGACTCCATCAATCTTTTTGATATGTGAATATCTGACGCGTTGTCCCATCTTGTCTGGTCGTGATGTTGCAGTCGGCTCATTTTTATGCTCTCTACTTCTGTCTGTAAGTATATTTACAATAACCTGTCTGTATACCTGATGCATCTCCTTGGGCTATCTTACATGTTAGTAAATCTGAACACGTGATAGAAGTTGATTGAGTGACTGCTATGTGAATGTAATGAATTAATCTAAACCTGTCATTTTCAATCGTTTTTAACTGTTCCATGCCACTTGATTTTCTTTGCCTCTGCTGTAATTAATTTACAGGTGGTTTAATTAGTGAATTTATAATGTAGATAACTAAACAATCTCGGAAGTTCTGTCCTGAAGCAGTCACATTTCTCCAGACATTGTTAATGGCGGCAAAAAAGAGAAAGCCAGAGTCTAATCAAGATTCTGAGGTAAGAACATGCCTCAAATTTGTCTTTTTTAGTAGGGAATGCCTTATGGGGTAGTCTAGTTTATGGTTGTCTGGTACGTTAACCATACTTATATATTTTTGCAGATTGATCATCTTATGGAATTAAAAGGAGTCAGACCCCTTATACACATACATGAATCAATAAATCAGATTGATCCGCTTAATTTCCTTACAATTATTGACCTGCCAGAAGACTCGTTATTCTTCACCTCTGACAATTTCAGGTTTGGAGTTTGTCAGTACGTAATACATTATGGTAATAAGTGCCCATGTGATGCATTAGGCTGAGATGCAGCGCTTATGAAATGAACCATAAATCACATCAATTTGATCGATGCCACTGTCTAAGGATTGCATTTTAAACTAGAAGACTGTAGTGTCGCATTTCCCAGTTATTTGGTGGAGGAATATGGTTAAGTAGATTATTTTTATTTTGAATTTTCATATGCAATATTTTTATGTCAAATTAAAAATTTTCAGGTCTAGTGTGCTGGTGACTGTGATTGAAACTCTGAGTGGGTATATCAGTATTTACGAAGGATTCAGTTCTTTCCCCGAAATCTTTTTGCTGATTTCAACATTGGTGCTTGAATTGTCGGAACAAGAAAATATGCCAAGTTTATTAATTGAAAAATTTAAAGAGGTTGCTCTACTGATTAAGACAAAAGCAGATAAACACTGCATCCAGCGGCAACCACTTCAGATGCGGAAGCAAAAGCCAGTGGCTATCAAAATGCTCAATCCGAAATTTGAGGAGAAGTAATTTAGTTTAAACACTTTTCTGTCAGGTGTCGTACTATTTTCTAACAGTTCTCTCTGAATGGCTAGGCTGACCATTGGATGGTATATTGTTCCCTGCAGCTTTGTAAAGGGCAGAGACTACGATCCAGATCGTGAACGGGTTGAAGGAAAGAAGTTGAAGAAGCGTTTGACACAAGAAGCTAAAGGTGCTGTTCGTGAACTGCGTAAAGATAATTATTTCTTACAGGAGGTGAAGTCGAGGGATAAGGCTTTGATGGAAGAAGAAAGAGCTGAGAAATATGGAAAAAGTCTTGCTTTCCTTCAAGAGCAAGAACATGCTATGAAATCTGGTCAATTAGGAAAAGGCAGGGGGAAGAGAAGACGATGAGCTCAACACTTGTTATGTTGGTTGCACATTACCTGGTGGTTCTCATTCAAGGTATCAAGGTTCATAGCAATGCAATTCTAGTAATCTGATCTTTCTTGTTGCGTTTTGTAACTTTTGTTCGTAGTAATGTTTTGAGCTCGGTCTCACTCATACAGATATCTATTCAAAAGTTAAGAATATGGTCTTGTATTGGGGCTTCGGCCAGAGAGAGAGAGGCAGTTGAGGCCAATTTTTGTAAGGATTTTAATTTACTGATACATGTATTCCTTGTACTGAGATGCATCAATAAAACTCACAGATATTCTTCACATTTTGTGGTCTTCTCAAGCTGTACTTTGAGGATTTTGCTATAGAGATGGAAGCAGGGACATTTTTGATGAAATTACTGAATTGGAGCGATGTCTGGTTCAGTAATTTAGATGGGATGGAACACACTAAGGAAACTGTATCTGCTGACTATCAAGAACGTTGGTATGGATGCAGGGACATCATCAACTATGATGTGTTTTGGTAATCTCTAGTCTTCGGTAAGCCAGTTTCCATTCTCGTACATTGTTACTGTACTACATTCAATCCGGTAAGAGGATGTCCGTGTTATTGCCTAATGGAATGTTGTCTGCTTAATTTATGAATCAGCTTCATTTTACATCCATTGTTAAGATTTGGAAAGCTAAAACGAAAGATACAGACAGCAAAAAAAAGGAGTAGATCCAACACGACAAATATGATAAAGATAATGCATAAAGATTACAGGTACGTGAACACAGATAACGATAATGCAAGAAGCTAGATAAGGACTATTACATGAACATAGGAGCACGAACTAGCCAGTGAACTTGCACTTTACTCGCGCAAGCCTTTGAAATAGGATTTAGGATCCTTCTCAAAGTCGGCCCTTTTAATCCTTTGGTCTCTTCCGGGCGCCTTCATGGTTTTCTCCTGCTCTTTTGAAGAAGTTGAACCCGAAAGAAGACTAGCAACGCCCAAAGCCACGGCAGCAACTCCCGCAATAGCGCCGGCAGCAACTGCTCCTTTGGACGGTCCACCACCATTCTCACCCTCTCCAGAGCTCTCCCTGCTTTCAGTAGCTCCCATTTCCTTCTTAATTTTTTCTTTACCAAATGAATTCACTTGTACTCAAGACGGTGCTTACGGATCCTCTGCTACCTATATATATATGGAGTAAAAGCTATCTCCACATATTGGTGCAGCTTTAGGGTCGTTGCTTTGTCACAATTAAGAGTAAAGTAATCTCCGATGGTACGAAGCTTTGTCAAAAGGGTAAAGGAGTCTCCATTGTGACTAGGTTTTCCTTCCTAACTAAGCTAATGTCACGTCCAGTGGTAAAGGGTAAAGGAGTCTAACTCAACCAGGCCAGTTGGAGGTATTTGAAAATTTTGAACAGTCTTCCAACCACGATGGCATTGAAGCAAGGCAATATTATATTAACTATGATAGACTTTGTTCCAACTTTCTTAGCTTTGTACGGAAAAAATATATTGAAACAGTTAACCGAAAGATCGATACAGAAATTAAGTATAGAAAAGAACATGGCAACGCAGCAAGATGATCCAAGATTATGGTAACCAGAAACATAGATAAACTGATGCATGAAGATAAAAGAGTTACACTGACGAACATAGATAGAGATAATGCATAAAGCTAGTTTAGGACATCAACAAATATAGCAGAAGCGCGAGCTACTACAACTCAATGCGGGGTCGATCCACATGCCCAGATATCCTACTTGCGCAAGTCTTTGAAATGGGAAGCAGGGTCACTCTCAAAGTCGTCCCTGTAAATCCTCTGGTTACGTCCAGGCGCTTTCATGGTTTTCCTATGCCCTCCGGAAGAAGTTAGACCCGAAACGAGTGCAGCTACGCCCACAGCCACAACAGCAAGTCCCACAATAGCACCGGCAGCAACTGCCCCTTGGGCCAACTCACAGCAGTCACCGGACGTTGCACCACCATTTTCAGTTCCTTCCTCCTTTCGAGAGCTTTCCCTGCTTTCATTACCTCCCATTGCTCCTTTCTTTGTTTTTTTTTTTTTTTGTTTCTTTTTTCTTTTGTGAAAACGAATGCTATTGATTTGGTGAAGGATTTGTGTTCGGGGGGGGGGTGGTGCTTTATATGAAGGTTGTGAATTAATGGTAGGGTTGGCAACATTCACTGGTTTTGATCCTTTCGATCACCAATTCACCATGAAGTAAATGAATAATGGAGTCGATCTGTTCAACAAGTTTCTTGATGAAATAAAAGGAGTGTGCCTCTACAAGTTCCAATGTATAGCTTTATTTCTATTGAGACGTTTTCTCTTCGGTCAAAGCCTTTTCGGTTGAACACTTGAACTTTTCAGGGGCATAAAAAACTAGAGGAAAACTAGAGGAAAACTAGAAAATCAAAACTATGCGATACTACAGATTGGTTCATGATCGTAGGATCAGTTCTTACCAAGTAGTAATTAAGTAGTGCCCTTTTTTTTGTGGACAAAGTAGTAAGTAGTTCTCCAAGAGTGAGAAGGCCAAAAAGGTACAAAAGCAAGAGCACGTAGCAGTCGAGATCGACGTACTCTTTTTATTCATATACATAGTTACACACTAGCTAGTGATACACATAAAAACGCCATATTACAAAAGCAAGCTATACTACTACGTAGTTGTCGAAATTAGCTACAGTACTACGTACGTTCCAGTACTACACGTCTACACATACATACTGGTTTTATTCATATACATCTACGTTACACGTACACGACGTCAGTACCTACTACTACTTGCTGCTAGCGTGCAGGTCCTGAAAGTAGCCCTGAGGGTTACTCTCAAACACGTCCCTGGATATTGTAGCATCTCTTCCAGGGGCCATCATGGATCCAGTACCAGCACCCGAACCACTAGTAGTTCTTCCTCCACCGCCACCACTTTTGGCTCCTAGGCCACCCCCTCCTCCTTTGGCTGCTCGTCCCCCACCTCCGCCTTGGGATCCTCCGCCACCTCCCCCTTTCCCAGCTCTGCCACCACTACCACCTTTGCTACCGCCTCCGCCTCCGCCTCCTTTAGGTCCTCCTCCCATATTTAGCCAAACCAAGATCTCTGACTTCGATTCTTGTACTGCATGCGTGCGCCGATATCACTAATATATAGCTCGAACTCCTGCATGCATGAGTCGGTCTCCAAATACAAATAACCTAGTGCTGTCCAGGACTTTCCATTTTCCCTTTTTCGTGTCAGTATAGTTTTCCCCCTAATCCTTTCGACTCGTCTGGATGATGAACACGCAACCTGTCAAGAATAAATTAACATTTGTTACTGTAGACAGTTCGTATCCCCTCTGTTTCGGCTGAGATCGATGTCCGGAATCATATTGCTTCTTTTCTCCTGGTTAATATATATCAACGTGTCGTTTACATAGTTCCTCGAGGGGTTTAGATGGTTGGCAAATGTTGTTTCATGCATGCACTGGTTCAGGAAATTCAAAGAGTTTCTAGAGTCGATCCTCATCTTCTTGTTTTTGTTTTGATCAAGTTTCTTAATTTATCCAGTGTCTATGTATTTGACGGTTTTAAGTTTTAATATCTTTAATTATTTTGTGAAAGAGCATGGGAGTATCGGTCTCTATTGGCATGGGTTTTAACTCTTTAAAGTTATGTCACTTCTGTGATGTGGCTCGGACAGGGTTTATCCCCATTTGTCGTTCCCAAGTTTTTGGCATGGAATCAAATTACTTTTTTAGATATATATGTAATGAAATATTGAAATACTGCCTATATAGATTAATTTCATCGTTTGTATATGATCGATGTACCATTGCGTAAGTGCGTATAGGCTTAGCGACAATCCTTTAGTGGTTTTCATCGTCAACTTGCATATGGTAGAGAAAAGAAGACATTAAAATGAAGAAGATCACTAGACAAATTAACTGCGATGGTATTCAACCAAGAAGCATTTAGCAGAAAGCAGAGACTGAAAACATTATTAACTTATTCATATGCATTCGTGGTATCAATTTCCCAAAGCGCTTGAGATTCCCTCAAGATCATGTAGTCTCTTCCTGGGTGGATTCTTTGTCCTCCTTTCCTCCGGAGACGAACCCGATGAAATAAGTACTTGAGAATCAGAATCAGAGTCTTCAGAGAAAGCCCACACCAAAAATGCAACGGCGCCAATGGCACCAACTGCAAGCGCAACAACCGCTGCAGCACCCATATTTTGCACCTAATATATTTCCAATGTGAAGTGTGATGACTAATCCCAATTGAGATGTAGTCGTTCTACTTTGGAGGGTGTTTATATATTGATAAGCCTAAGTTTAATGCACCGTTGAACCTGGTTATGCGAATTTAAAGAGTTTGTAATCTGCAATGCTGCATTGGTTAATAGCAACGTGTGATTAACGTGCTCAACTTGGCTTTTCCTATTACCTGCTGGTATGAAAGCTTTCATTTGTGGTTTCGTTTCAACTTCAATGTATGTGCTCCTAAGGACAAAAGCGTTTCAAAAACATAAATGAGAAAGAAACAAGATGGAAAAAACTTAAAACATTAGTGTCAATGGAGAAAAATCGCCGGGTCATCCGGGTGACAGGCGGGAATACTTACCACTATACTACAACGACTCCGTGTTGTTACAATCGGAAAATAAAGATATTTCTATAAACAATTACAGCTCCCACCGATTCCCGCCAAACAACACCCCCACCTCAATTTCTTCTCTTCTTCTCTTCTTCTCTCCTCCTTAAAACCTCAATTCCAAACCCAAACTACCCAAATGGCCAAATCCCTATCACATCTCTCTCCCTCTTTCTCCATCCCCTGCAACTACCACACGCTTTGTTCCTCCTTCACACAAATCCCATTCTGCTCTTGATTTACAGAGACTAACTTTGCTCATCACCCTTGTAAATTTCAGTCGTTCTATGCTCCTTTGTTTTATTTGATCACTTCAGACACAATCCCTGATTCAATTTGGGTTAGAAGATACATTTGGGGCTGCTCTTCTGGTTTTAATTACACTTCCTCGCCTCTTCGTCACACTTCCTCGCCTCCTCAGGTTTGTAAAGATTGTTAAAGTTAATGTTTTCCTGAGTGATCTAGGAGTTAGACTGAAAAGCTGATATGCTTTCCAACAACTTTCTACTGTATATTCCACTGAGATTTTCTATTACATATTTGTAGTATCAAATTACTATAAATTGTCAAGTTGATCTCTAGCTTAACTAGCTTATATATTTTGTAGGTTACTTTGTATCCCTATAAAAGGAAAGAGTTTTCATTGTAATCTTCAAGAATTTTAGATCAAAGAAAAGACTGCATAAGTTCAATTCATCTACTCTTCTTCAAACACTATTAACCAAGTGAACAATGTGATATACTTCACTCGCCACGAGTAATTGGTCGCTACTCGCCACGTCGAACTGGTTTCTGATCACACTCGCCAGTGCGAAAGTAGAAGTATTGTGAATTCTAACATGGATTCCAACATGGTATCAGAGCTCTGTTGATCAATATCAACTGAGGTGTACCATCTGTTGATTCAGAAACAAAAAAAACAAACATAAGTCTTTATTTTTCTGTTACTGGGATGGCTACATCAGAAAGTAGTTCAGAAAACAGAGTTCTGATCTTCAATGGAGAGAACTTTGATTTCTGGATAATCAAGATGGAGACCATGTTCATCTCACGAGATTAATGGAGTCTCGTAGAAGAAGGATACAGAAGACCAGGTGCAGCAGAAGATGTGACAATTGCACAAATGGCAGAACTGAAGTCGAATATCAAGAAGGATGTTAGAGCACTCAACATCTTGCAGACTTCGGTCACAGATGAGATTTTTCCCAGAATCTCAAATGAGAAAACAGCCAAAGCAGCATGGGATGCACTCAGCCTTGAGTACAGAGGATCTGCAAAGTCAGAGCTGTCAAGGTACAATTTATTAGAAGAGATTTTGAGTATACAAAAATGAATGATACTGAGTTGTTAGTTGATTATAGCACTAGGCTGATTGATATTGTTAATCAGATGAGAACCTACAATGAACCATTAGATGAGACGATAGTAGTTCAAAAAATCCTAATGAGTCTAAATAGGAAATATGATGCTATAGTCAGTATTATAGAGGAGACTAGGGATTTGAAAACTCTAGGAGTTCAGGATCTGATGGGAACATTAAAGACTTTTGATCATAGGTTGACAAGTCATGATGAAGAAACTGAAAAAGCCTTCTAAATACTCAACCTTAACTCAAATAGGAGTGAGCCATCTAGTTTAAATTCTAAGCAGAAAAAGAACTGGAAAGGGAAAGGAAAGAAGCGGGAGGGAAAAACAAATCAGCGGATGAAGAGCAACAATGAGGAGAGTAGCAACTCAGGGTATAATAAATGCACTGTCTGTAATAAGCTTCATGCAGACGAGTGCTGGTTCAAAGGAAAACCTAAATGCTCAAACTGTAAAAAGTTTGGTCATGTCAGGAAGGATTGTAACTACAAGAGAAATCAACAGGCGAACAGCATAGAGGCGAGTGACACAAACATGTTCTGTGTTACTCATGCTGCAAGTGTTGCAGTAGAGGAGAATGCGTGGCTTGTTGATATTGCTTGCAGTAATCATATGACGGCGAATGCCAACCTTCTACATGATATTGACCACAACAGTATTACAAGAGTGAAGATGGGAAATGGAATGTTGGTGGATACAAAAGGCAAAGGAAGCATTGTTGTTGAAACCAAGTCTGGAAAAATGTACATCAGAGATGTGATGTTGGTTCCAACTCTGGATTCCAATCTGCTAAGTGTTGGTCAGCTCATTGAGCACAAGTATCACCTGCATTTTGGTAATGACACTTGCAAGATATATCAGAAAGGAAGCAGCAAGAACCTGATGGTAGAAATCCAGAAAGAGGAACATAAGTTTTCCTCTGACTCTCAAATATGCATCTGAGCGTGCAAGAAGAATGGAACTAAAGGATGATCCCTGGCTCTGGCACAAGAGACTTGGACATTTGAATTTCCAGAGTCTCAAGTTGCTGCATCAAAAGGAAATGGTGCAGGGACTGTCAAAAATAAATGATGTAAATGAAGTGTGTGAAGGATGTGCATTGGGGAAGCAACACACACTCCCATTCCCAAAAGGGAAAGCCTGGAGAGCAAAAGTACCTCTGGAGCTGGTACATTCTGATGTTTGTGGTCCAATGAGAACCACAACTGATAGAGGAAACAGATACTTTCTGACCTTCATAGATGATTTCACAAGAATGACTTGAGTTTATTTCCTAAGGCAAAAGTCTGATGTGTTCGCCGTGTTCAGAAAGTTTCAAGCAATGGTGGAGAGACAATCTGGTCTCAAGCTGAAGAAGTTAAGAACAGATAGAGGTGGCGAGTACACATCAAATGAATTCAAGAAGTTCTGTGAAGACATTGGGCTGGAAAGGCAGCTCACTGTTAGCTACACACCTCAGCAGAATGGCGTAGCTGAAAGAAAGAACAGAACAATCATTGAGATGGCCAAGTCCATGCTCCATGATAAATCAGTACCTCAAGAATATTGGGGAGAAGCAGTGAATACTGCTGTGTATTTAATGAACAGACATCCAATAGTTGTTGTCCAAGGAAAGACTTCGTTGGAACCATGGAGTGGCAGGAAGCCAAGTGTAAATCACTTGAGGGTGTTTGGTTTAATTTGTTATGCACATATCCCAGAGGAGCTGAGATATAAACTGGATGAAACCAGTGAGAAGTGTGTATTCATGGGATACAGCTCTCAATCAAAGGGCTATAGGCTCTACAATCTGCAGAAGAAGAAAATGATAGTCTGCAAAGATGTTCTCTTCAGTGAGAATTCATCTTGGGATTGGAACCAAGGTTCAGTCCAAAAGAAAGGAGGAAAAGAAGTAAAAGTTCAAAATGAACAAGAGGATCCAAAAATTCTAGAACTCAATTCGCCAGCAACTCACTCGCCAGAAACTCATTTGCCAGCAACTCACTCGCCAGCGACACATTCGCCAGCGACTCACCCGCCAGCGACACATACGCCAGCGACTCACCCGCCAGCGACACACCCGCCAGCGACTCACCCGCCAGCGACACACCCGCCAGCGACTCACCCGCCAGCGACTCACCCGCCAGCGACACACTCGCCAGCACCTCACTCGCCAGGATCTTCAGAAGCTCAATCAACACCAAGCTCTCCACGAGTAAGGATGAGAAGCTTGAATGAAGTGTATGAAAGCTGCAATGCATGCTTGTTCGAGCCATAAAGATTTGAAGAAACAGTGAAGAAAAATGAATGGAGGTCTGCAATGCAAGAGGAGATCAATGTGATTGTGAAGAACAACACATGGGAGCTAGTTGACAAACCAGACAACAAGGATGTCATAGGTTTGAAGTGGATATACAAAACCAAGCTGAACTCAGATGGTTCTGTGCAAAGAAACAAAGCAAGATTGGTGGCGAAGGGATACTCGCAGATACCTGGAGTGGATTCAATGAGACCTTTGCACCAGTGGCAAGGCATGAGACCATAAGAGGTCTGATTTCCATTGCTGCACAAAAGGGTTGGTATCTACACCAACTTGATGTCAAATCGGCATTTCTAAATGGAGTGCTGAAAGAAGAAGTGTTTGTGGAACAACCACAAGGTTTCATCATGAAAGGCAAAGAGCAGAAAGTTTACAAGCTGAAGAAAGCTCTATATGGCCTGAAACAAGCCCCAAGAGCTTGGTATGGTGAGATCGATTCCTATTTCACATAAATGGGTTTTCAAAGGAGTGAAAACGAACCTGCCCTTTACACAAAGACTGAAGGTAAATCAAACATTCTTATTGTCTCCTTATATGTTGATGATTTGGTATTTACTGGAAGCTGTGAAAAAATGATTTCAAATTTCAAGTCTGAGATGATGATGAAATATGAAATGAGTGATTTGGGAATCCTGCATTACTTTCTGGGAATTGAAATAATTCAAGTAGTGGAGGGAATCTTCATTACCTAGAAGAAATATGCAAAGACTATACTAGAGAAGTTCAAAATGCTAGGCTGCAATCCAGTTGCAATTCCTCTAGTGGTCAGTGAGAAATTCTCCAAGGAAGATGGAAGTGGTTCGGCTGATGAGAACTTATACAGAAGCTTAGTGGGAAGCTTACTATACTTGACTGCAACAAGACCAGATATTATGTATGCAGCAAGCTTGATGTCCAGATTTATGCACAACCCCACCAAGATACACTATGGAGCTGCAAAGAGAATCCTGAGATACATCCAAGGAACAATGGACTTTGGAATCCTGTATGAGAGGAATGTAGAACCAAAACTCTTTGGGTTCTGTGACAGTGACTGGGGAGGTAGTGTAGATGACTTGAAGAGCACATCTGGATACACCTTCACACTAGGAACATGAGTGTTCTCCTGGGCTTCAAAGAAGCAGAAATCAGTGGCATTGTCCACAGCTGAAGCTGAGTATGTCGCAGCTTCAATCGCCACTTCACAAGCAATATGGCTAAGGAGAGTCATAGAAGACTTTGGTGAGAAAAACAGAACAGCAACCACCATTCTCAGTGATAACAAGTCTGCAATAGCAATGAGCAAGAACCCTGTCTATTACAGTAGGGCCAAGCACACCGCCTTGAAGTTTCATTACATCAGGGATGCAGTAGAAGAGAATGAGATCGAATTGGTGTACTGCAATACAGATGACCAAGTTGCTGATATCTTCACCAAGGCTCACCAGAGATAGGTTTGAATACCTCAGAAGCCTGCTCGGAATGATAAGGCAAAGCATTAAGGGGGAGTGTTAAAGTTAATGCTTTCCTGGGTGATCTAGGAGTTAGACTGAAAAGCTGATATGCTTTCCAGCAACTTTTTACTGTTCATTCCACTGAGATTTTCTGTTACATATTTGTAGTATCAAATTACTATAAATTGTCAAGTTGATCTCTAGCTTAACTAGCTTAGATATTTTGTAGGTTACTTTGTATCCATATAAAAGGGAAGAGTTTTCATTGTAATCTTCAAGAATTTTAGATCAAAGAAAAGACTGCATAAGTTCAGTTCATCTACTCTTCTTCAAACACTATTCACCAAGTGAACAGTGTGATATACTTCACTCGCCACGAGTAATTGGTCGCCACTCGCCACGTCGAACTGGTTTCTGATCACACTCGCCAGTGCGAAAGTAGAAGTATTGTGAATTCTAACATGGATTCCAACAAAGATGGCTGACTGAACCTAGCTGGGGAGAAGCCATGAAAACTGCAAATTTTATCTCCAATCGTGTTCCTAGCAAAGCAGTAGTTTTGACACCTTACGAATTATGGGAATCCAAGAAGCCTGCGATGCATTTTTTCAGAATTTGGGGATGTCAAGCAGAAGTTAATATTTATAATTCTGACATTAAGAAGCTAGACTCCAAAACTACAAGTGGGTATTTCATTGGGTATCCTCCAAATAGCAAAGGGTTTCGATTCTATTGTCCTACGCATTCTACTCCGATTGTGGAATCTATGAGAGCAACTTTTATTAAAGACCCTCATCTTGAATCAAGAAGTCCAGAATTTGTGTTGGAGGAAGAGGGAGAAGAATTACAAACAAGTGATGACAATACAGGGAATGTAATTACTATATCTTTAGGTGCCACACCAACTCAAGAACCCCAAGCCATGGACGTTGAAGATTCTCCTAATAGACCCGAAGCCGTGCAAGTTGGTGATGTTCCTAATCAACCCCAAGCTTTGCACGTTGGTCCTCATGCAGAAGTCGCACCACTTGTTCAAGATCTTCCTCCACCACCTCAACAACCTATTAGACAATCACAGAGAGTTAGGAGATCAGCTATTAACACTGATGATTACTATGTCTATATGCAAGAAATTGATTTCGACATCGGAGAAGAGAGTGACCCTGCTACTTTCACACAAGCTATTAGTAGTGACAACTCTAATAAATGGAAAGACGCTATGGAAGCAGAATTAGAGTCGATGAGAAATAATGAAGTGTGGGAATTGGTAGAGTTACCTGAAGGAAAAAGTGCTATTGGTTCTAAGTGGGTTTATAAGACCAAGAAAAATTTGGATGGTTCTATTGAACGACATAAGGCGAGACTTGTAGCTAAAGGATTTACTCAAAGAGAAGGTATTGACTACAACGATACTTTTTCACCGGTGTCGACGAATGATGCTTTTAGGTACATTATGGCAATGGTTGCTCATTATGATCTTGAATTACACCAAATGGACGTTAAGACAGCTTTCCTTAATGGGGACTTGGAAGAAGATATTTATATGAAGCAGCCCGGAAGGTTTTGAAATTGATGGAATCGAAACATGGTATGTAGACTCAAGAAGTCAATTTATGGATTAAAACAAGCTTCTAGGCAATGGTACTTGAAATTTGATTCGATTGTGGTGAAAGATGGTTTTGTGGAGAATGAATTAGATGAGTGCATATATATGAAGGTCAGTGGGAGGAATTTCATCTTCTTGGTTCTCTACGTGGATGACATTCTTCTAGCAAGTAACAATTTGGATTTGATTCTTGAAACGAAGAAGTTTTTAGAAGGTAATTTTGAGATGAAAGATTTGGGAGAAGCTTCTTTTGTATTGGGCATAGAAATTAAGAGAGATAGAGCACGGAAACTTTTGGGACTCTCACAATCAAGTTACATTGATAGAGTCTTGAAGAGATTCAACATGGAAGGTTGCGCAAGCATTGATGTTCCTATGGCGAAAGGAGACAAGTTCAACAAAGATCAATGTCCACGTAATAACTTGGAGAAAGAATCAATGGAGGGCAAGCCATATGCATCACTGATAGGAAGTGTCATGTATGCCCAAGTTTGCACACGTCCGGATTTAGCTTTTGCAATTGGAATGCTTAGTAGATATCAATCCAATCCTGGAATCATTCACTGGAACGCTGGTAAGCGACTTGTGCGATACTTGAAGAAAACTAGGGATTACATGCTCACTTATAGAAGGGTAGACAATCTAGAACTCGTTGGCTATTCAGATTCAGATTTGGGAGGTGATAAAGATGAGGGAAAGTCTACATCGGGATTTATTTTCATGTTAGCTGGAGGTGCTATTTCTTAGAGAACAATTAAGCAAAAGGGGATTTGCACTTCTACTATGCAAGTTGAATTTGCCGCTTTGCATGACGCTACAGTTCATGGTATTTGGCTAAAGAACTTCATCTCACAGACTCATCTAGTGGACTCCATAGAACGCCCCATTACCATTTACTGTGACAATACGTCGGCTGTGTTTTTTGCAAAGAACAACAAACGTTCATCGAGTTCAAAGCAGATACCTCTGAAGCAGTTTTTTGTCAGACAGAAAGCAAGGGAGGAGGAGATAGTTGTGCCTTACATAGAGACTGCAAACATGCTTGCAGATCCTCTAACTAAAGCTTTGGCAAATAAAGATTTTACTAGGCACACTTTTAACATGGGATTAGTTGCCAGTTTTGATCTAATTGAATAGTGGGAGCTTGTGAGCGAGCTTTACAGGGACGGCCATAGTGAGATTTTGGCTTTAAGAATTGTTCTTTTAGGTTTTAAGTTGTGGACTTGTGGACATGTCATTAAGATTTATTTTGGATGTACTGAACCCATATCTAAAGTTACATGTCCACTTATTGACCATATATTATTGTTGCAGCTTATAGTTAAATTGATAGCTATTGAAAGACCAACTTTGCTTGAATGTTTAAAGCAAAGAGGACTGTATGTTTCTCGCGGCATACATGCTTCTGGGAAGTATCAGAAGATTTGAGGATGCTCAAATCATAAAGTGGACCACCGCATGAAACAGTAAGGTATCACATTAAAGAAAGTTTCATATAACTTTTTATTTCATATAAGCATTATCTTATGATTATGTGAATATTGTGCTTGTAATGTGGCTATGGGACTCTTACATTAACAGATTATGTAAGATGTGGTGTAGCTCTTTACTTGTCATATGTTTGACCAATCATGAGTTGGGTTTTATCGTATATGTATTCTCGTGCATGCGCACTAAGGAATTATTTAACTCAGTCGAAAATTGGTACCGTTATTATAATACATGAAAGTCCAAGTGGGAGAATGTAAGATATTGGACATATCGTGTATTATAATAATACTAAAGAAAACCAATTAGTCGATGGTTAAATAGTTGAGAATATAATAATGATTATCCGGTTAAATATATTATTTATGTGATATAATATATTTGTAGGAAACCTGACAAATAAGGGATTTATGCAATCCTAAAGATATGCTATTAGGATTACTTGGTCATAAAGTTGTGTCTTATTGTATCCTCGATGGGTTAGGACTTTAAGACATAAGACCATATATATACAGGGTCCCTAGGTTCACAGTCAATACGCTAAACATTCTGCCCCATTAAGATATAGCATAAGGAGACTGGAGAGGCTAGAAGATCTTGTATTCGTTACGACATCAACAAAGCAATGGCATCCGGACAAGGTTAGTATGTTATATATAGTTGATCAAAACTTATGGAATATGTGTTTCTATGTATGCAACTCTGCATATGTATAAGGACAACTTAAAAGATCAAAAACCAAGTAATCTTTTAATACTTAAATTGAACATAACCATGTAAACACAAAATCAAAACAAAAGATCAGAATATACCTGCTGCATTGAAACTGATTGCCATTGCTTGTAGCACAAGTAACTCCGGTCTTCAAGCTTTAGCCTTCTGAATATCTCTCACAGTTGCTCTATATGGGATAGAATACTGTATGCGTTAGTGATGATATCAGGGACTAATGCTCATGTATATATATAGTGATCAACTAGTGCCTTACCCATTAAAGAGTCCTAGTTGATCTCAATATAGTTTCCTTATTGTCATGAGATTCATATCAGATTCTGTATTGGATTCTTACTCAATATATTGATTATATGTTTATCAATATATCACAAAAATTACATTCCTTATTCAACTCTTATTAACTAGATAATGTTTAATCAATTGCTTAATACTCAAGACATTGAATTAGTGTACAAGTCCATTATATTCTTTCAATCTCCCATTGGACTGTACAATGATTCAAATGTAAGCAAAAGAATAAAAACAAAAACTAAGTAATAAACTTAAGGCATGCTCGAGCTGAACAAAATGTATAAATCCAAAATTAAACAACTCAGTCACTTTACAACAACATATGCAGAACCTAAGATCTAACAAATTCAACAGAAAATACAGATTGAAGATCACTGCAAGTGTTCCTGCAAAGCACAAGAGTTCCAGATATGAACTAGAATGAGCTAATGACATTTTCACACATATAAATAACTGTATTGTCAAAAATCTCTTGTCCTCTGTATGGTTTTAAACAAAAACTCCAAAATCACAAGCAACTTAACACTAGTGGACATAAACATGCTTGTTAACTCAAAAGGAAAACATGTACAGAACATATACCGTACACAAGTATCCACTTGAACTTCTTGATAACTTGAAATAAAATTGAAAACAGAAACTGAATTTCAAAATTTAAATATATAGTACTGAACCATGGAATTCATCAATTTTATTTGATAACAGAATCAAGTTTACATAACCAGAAACATAAATACAAGAATAAAACATAACATTGAAAATCTGTAACTAAATTTTGAATGCTCCCACTAAACTCCAGAATCTAGTTTCTCCAGAACACCTAGTCTAGCACAATGCTTCTTAAAAGTTTCAACTGATAATGGTTTGGTAAAAGAGTCTGCTAACTGTTCTTCTGTAGTAATGTTCAAAATCTTGACTTCACCATCCTTAACTCTTTTCCTCACACCATAATTGTTTCTGCCTAAACCCGGGGGTCTTGGTAGATACTTGATGAATCCAACTCGATCTCCTGCAATCCTGCTTACTAAGGGGAATACCGGGCGGGCCGGCCTTCACCTCTCCGATGCCTAAGTTAGTATAGTTGGAATATATATAACCTGGGCACGTATGTAAGTCGGGAGGGAGACAAGTTACCTATTTATGGTGGTAGTCGAGGCCCATATATAGGTGGTTGAGGGTGAGGGCTGGCCTTGCCCTTCGATGTGGGACTGGTTCCCTTCTGTTTGGATATTCTGGTGCCCTCTTTGGCAGGCAGGCGCCCCTGGTCCCAGGACCCTTGGAGGCAGGATAGACCGCTGGGCCCCGAGGCCTGGTGCTGGTGCTCCGATCCTGAGTCCTGGGCCGGGCCCTGGTGTACTTGCCGCGGGTCTGTGGGCTTGCTGTAGCCCCTCTGCGGCTACTGTCAACAAGTCCCCCAAGTTCCCGGTCAAGTGCAATCTTGAATGGGGACTTATCTGTCTTGCTCTTGTCCCGCAGACCCGCGGGGTTACCAACCTACAGGTCCCCAGTCCCCCAAGTCCGCGTTAAAGATTGGGCGTGACCGAGGTGAGTACCTGTTACTGATGGCAAGAAATAATTTATAAGCATGTTGGGTAATGTAAAATAGGATTGTGCTCGAGTGTTAGAGCATGGAACGGGGTGGAAACCCGAAGAGTGTATGAGATGATGCCATGCGATAGATGGTGCATGGAATGATGATGATGAGGCGTTGAAATCCGCCATGCGAGAGATTAATGCATGGAATGATGGTGATGAGGCGTTGAAATCCGCCATGCAAGAGATTAATGCACGGAATTCTGATTGGGTCTGCTGCCCTTCGAAGCTCACTGGTCCCGAACTGGGCATCCTGCCAAATCAGAACGGAGCGGTGCAAACTGGGCCAGAACCGGTTGTTCTGCCAAACCAGAACGGAGCGGTGCAAACTGGGCCAGAACCGGTTGTTCTGCCAAACCAGAACGGAGCGGTGCAAACATTTGCTAGTTCTTCTCAGCTTTGTGTTTAAATAAGCGATGAGGTAGATGTGCAGGTTTGTTAGCCTGCGGGGAGACTTGTTCTGTGTTAGAGATACAATCTGCCCGGTGGGATGGTGTAGAGATAACGAGTCTCCCCCATGTGTTCCCAAAGGTATCGCAGTTCAGTGCGATGCAGGGTTTTTATCCTGCTGGACAGTATCGCGGTTCAATGCGACGCAGGGTTTTTATCCTGCTGGACAAGGGTACATGTGTTAGATGTAGACTCGCCCGGTTTGTAAAGCCCATGCGTTTGCCATGGGGGCGGACTCGATGGGTGACATGCCTATCGAAACGAGTCCCCCTGTGAAAAAGCCATGGGTCCGGATGTTTATGTTCCCGGAAAGTACTCTCAACCTGGTGGGATATGACGGAATCGATGAGGTGGGCCTCGCCCGGGCGTTCTGCCATATCGAAACGAGGTCGTTGGTGTAAATGCGGGGGAAGATGCCATGGAGCCGGTTGAATAATCATAACCGCGGACTACCATGGTACCGGGCGGGATTCGCGCGGGTAACATGCCATATCGGTGCGAGGTCCTGCTCAAACCCGGATAGATGCTCTTGAAGCGGTTGGATCAGCATAACTGGTGAGAGGTCTTCCTAAGCGGTTTGAATTGCAATGATGATGGCGTGCAACCGTGGAATCTGGGGAAGCGTAGGGGAGCGTGACTCCCTGGCTCCTGCTCCTACCTTCCTGTCGCCAGCGTGTGGGACAGGTGGCTGACATGCATTTAAGGAGGGAGTCCATCAGTCTCGTCAGTTATGATGGCGTGGGCAGTTTTACCAATGCTGGGACACGTGCCGTCAGGGGACGGTTTTGTGATGGAGGGCCTGGATTCGCAGGCGTTTGATTTGTTCTGATTGTGTTTTTTGGAGGGATTCCTAAATGCCTAGGGCACCGGTCTCCTCTATAAATAGGTCTCTTCTGCTCTTCTTTCTACCTTTGCTTTTTGTACGTTTTTAAGAGACCGAGAGAAAAAAGGGGAGGTGGTCCGGCGAGAAGAAAACCCTAAGTTCCTTGCCCCAAGAGATCCGTTGTTTGAAGCGCTCCCAAGCCTCCTTTTACCATTGCTCGTTGCTTTCGCTGGGCGGATTGTCCTCGGCTGAGCATACTAATCGGTAAGTTGTGTTCTTTGCCCCGGTGTGTCTTGGTTTTTTGTTGATTTGTTGTTTTGCGGCGGGGGGGGGGGGGGGATCTGTGTCGCTGACTGGGTTGCTCAGCGGCAAACTTTTTTTGGGGGGGGGGAGGCCGTTGAAGGTGGTGTTGTAGTCTGTTGCTGACGAGCGTTAGGGTTTTGCTTTTCTGCCCCTAGATTAAGATGTACACTTCGAGTTCGGAGGAGGCTTCTGAATCTGCCGCAAGAGGTCCTGTGGTGGATGATGTGGAGAGGATGCAGGACTGGCTCGATTCTGAAGCCCCGGAGCAAGAAGCCGCGGACCGCTCCGGGAGCGGTGCCTCGTCCACGTCCTCGGATTTCGGGTCAGATTCCTCGGAAGCTGAGATACCGCACGGGGTGCGAATGGCCGGTGCGCACGCTGAAAGCTACACGCTTGGCAGGGGAAGAACTGCCGTGGTGTGTGACGAACCGGAGGAGAGCCTGACTCCCGCGGAGATCGCTGTGTTTCGGGAAACGTGGGGTATTTCGGACGATATCTTTTTGCGTCCACTGAACCCTGGAGAGTCGGCCTGTAACCCGGAGGAGGGTTGGGTTGCCGTGCATCCGGACCAGTTCCGGCACGGGATGTCGCTACCGCTGCCTGACTTTGTGCAGTATATTCTGAGTGCCCTGCCAGCGTCGCCCGCGCAGCTGCCCGGTCTTCAATGGAGGCGGCTACTAAGCCTAGGCTGCCTATACGACTTGTCCGGAATGAGTATGCCTACGATCAATGAATTCCGGGCGCTGTATAGGTTGTCCTACTCGAGGAAAACGGGGTCCAAAGGCTGCTTATCCTTCAACTCCCGCAACAATCAAGCGGTTATCACCACTATGCCTTCATGGGTAGACAACAGCTGGAGAAAGAAGGTGGTGATGGCCGGCGGGGCTTGGCAGGTGAAGAGGAGGAGGTACCGGGTGCCTGGCGCCTTCCAGCCCATAGGCGACCAGTCGTTCCAGCTGTCCGAGTTGGAGCAGGAGAGGGTCTTGACTATTCTCGGCTGCTGGGACCACCTGGAGCGAAGTTCGTACAACTTCATCCGGCGAGAAGTGCTGGAACACTGTGGGCTTGGGCGGGATCCCGGTGGGTAACAAACCCTAGCGGTGGGACTTGTGCTAGGTTTTGCTCAACAATTTTAACGTTTCTCTTTGTCCTGCAGGTGCGTCAACCCGGGCGGTGATCAAGCCCGAAAACACTCTTTCGATGGACGGGGAAGATCTCCTGAAGCATCTTACGGAGAAAGGTGCGAGCGTGGCCCGGTCCTCGGTGGAAGCGGACGGGCGGGTTACGTTGCATGCGGAGCCCCAAGCCCGGGATCTGGACGAATCGTCCTACGTGCCGGAGCGAGTGAAGACCCATCACTCTGTGGCAGCAGCGGTGCCAGGGAAGGGCAAGAGCACCGGGGGACCGGTGCGGGTTCCTGGGGGAGAAAACAGGGTCCCCAACCGTGCGGCGAGCCTGGGTATCGCTGCTTTTGTTCCTCGTGCAAGCGCACGTGCCGCCGCTCCCGAAGGGCGGGGAGAGAAGCGGAAAGGGCCGGAGGGTCCGTCCCCTTTGCTGGTGACGCTAACTGGCGGATCATCCCGGGAGGTCCTGGCGAAGCGGGTCAGGACA
Source organism: Potentilla sterilis (assembly GCA_963682095.1). Classification (NCBI taxonomy): domain Eukaryota; kingdom Viridiplantae; phylum Streptophyta; class Magnoliopsida; order Rosales; family Rosaceae; genus Potentilla; species Potentilla sterilis. The sequence continues at coordinate 46,470,618 of OY821761.1, read as the reverse complement.
ACCAGCAGCGTAACATCCCATGCTGGGGAGGGAGCCGGAGCGGCCCGCCAGAGCAGTCCTGCGCCTGCGGAGGTGGGTATGGGAAGTCCGGACAATACTCTCGTTCGGCAGATGATGGCGGACCTGGCCAACTTCGGCCTGGACAGGCCCGGGGTTGAAGGCGTGCTGGCGGGTGGCAACCGGCCAAAATGCAAGGAATCCATCCTCCGGGTAAGTACCGCATGGTACCACCGTATTGCTTATATCCCGCCTTCTTTCTTTGCCACTTGACTGCCTTTACTGTCCTGCAGCTGCTCTACCACCTGTACCAGTCGGATGCAAGTGAGGAGCTCCCGGTGCTGAAGAGGCAGATAGCTGCGCTATCCAGGTCTCAGAAGCTTCTGGAGGTGGAGAAGTCCCGCTCGGATCGGGAGAAGGCCAGGGCGGAGGAGAGAGCCAAGAAGATGGAGGAAAAGGCCAGGAAGATGGAGGAGAGGGCCCGGGAGCTGGAGGAGCAGAACCGGAGCATGGAGAGGGAGCGGGAGCGGGCTGACGCTGAGAGGGCCGAGCTGGAGGCCAAGATAGACGAGCTCCAGGCGCGTGCCGCCGCTGCTGCTGCTGGCGGAGATGATCCGGGTCAGTTCGACCGGTTCGTTCTTCAATACGAGGAGAGCAATCGGTTCCTGGACTGCCTGGAGAAGGCCCGGGAGGAAGGCATCTCGGATGCCTACACGGAATGGGCGGCGAAGGGGTGGTTAAATACTTCCCTGATGCCTGGTACCTCTGCCGAAGGAAATGCTCCTGTGGAGCCGGTCATCCAGCAGCTGGCGGTGGAGAAGCAGTCAGGAGCAGAACATCGCTCGCACTTGGATTCTTTTACCAACAGTGCCGAACCTGCCGGAGCTGAGGTCGACGACGAAGCCACCGCTGGAGATGCGGCTCCATAGGATGTTTTTCTCGCTTTTGCTTGTAAAAGAAACTCTCCGGAGCGGTTTACTTTTTGGATACTTTAACTATGAATATATATATCTGAGCTTGCGGGGCCAGAGTTTTCAAAAGTAGTTTGCATATATTTGATCTTTACAATCGGTTGAACCGGCGATATGCCAAACTAGCCGCCTGGACCCAGCGGGTTTACCAGGCCGGGTTACCCTCCCGGTCGGGGCCTGCTCCTCTCTCCCCTACATATCTCTGGAGCTGGCCGCTGTCAATCAAGCCCTGCACTGCAGTCTTGAGGGCGAAGCACTGGTTCGTCCGATGAGTTGCCTCATCGTGGTACGAGCAGTACTTGCCTGTCTGCGCCGTCGTGAGCTTCCCCTTGGGGTACCTTCTCTGGGGCGGTGGGGCAATGACGTCCGCATTCTCCAACAGGATGTCCTCATATGATGCGGTGAGAGTGGAGAAGACTTCTTGATTAGCCGGGGGTGCTGGCATAATTGCCAGGGGGCGCTCTTGGTGGTACGGTGCAGGTTTGTTCTCGGTCCGAGGCTGGGGCCTGTCAGAGAAGGGTCTCTGCTGTCGCTGCGGCCAGGTCTTGCCGTTGTTGTTGTTGTTCCGGCCGGGTCGGCGACTCCCGTGCTCGGCTCGCTGGCCGGGTTTGCTCTCGTGACTGCGCGGGGGATCCTCTACCCGGGGATGGTCCAAAGACTGCTCATCCCGCTTCCTCTTCAGCAGGTGGTTCCCGTAGGTCTCATGATCAGCCTGGGCATGCCGGATGGCCATAGCCATCAACTCGTCGTAGCCCTGAGGGAGTTCTACCCTGACGGCGTAGGAAAACTTCCCTGCCCGAAGCCCCTGCTTGAATGCCATCTCGGCAATGCCTTTGTCCAAGTTCCGAACTCCGGCCGTGGCCGTCTGCCACCGGTTGACAAAGGTTCTCAATTCTTCCCCGGGGGCTTGGATGCAGTTGAAGAGGACGGTGGATGTCCGCGCTCCCTCGACTCGGAGGATGAAGCGGCCTACGAATCGGTCAGCCAGCTGTTCGAATGCCTCGATTGAATTCGCAGGAAGCTCGTAGAACCAACTGAGCGCTTCTCCGGACAGGGTCTCCTGGAAGATGTTGCAACAGATTGCATCGGAGTAACCCTTGGCGCAGGTCTGGGATCGGAAGCTGTCCAGATGCTGATACGGGCAACCGGACCCGGAATAGGTGAGCTTGAGGGACTTCTGGTTGCCAGATCTCCCCGACTCTATGACTCGGTGTGAAAAGGGGCCCATGCGCTCGTTGAACCGGGCGCCTTCCAATGGCCGGGCCGCTCTCCTCTCGTTTGCCTCCATCTGGGCCTTCAGATCCGACACGGTGCTGGCTAGCAGTTGCAGCGCCCGGGCGGTTGGAGTATCCACTTCACCCACGGACGAAGTGTGCGGCTGGTGGGAGGCGGGCGTGCTCTTCGGCAGGTCCTCGCCGGCTCGTGACTTCTCCCGCATAGGCTCGCTGGATCGGGCGCCCGAAGATTGTCCAGCCTCTAGCCGCCGGGGTTGGAATAGCAGGGGTGCGGCTTGTGCCTCGGCCATGGCAGCACTGCGCTGCTGCCCCCTCTCTAGGGCGGCTACCAGGGCGGTGTTTACTGCCTCTATCTCTTCGTATCGGGCCTGGGACTTGGCTCGGTCCCGGTCGTTCTCCTCTCTGAGACGACTAACTTCCGCGGCCATTGCCCGTACCTTTCCCGCCAAGCCGTCATGGTCGGGGCTGTACGTGGGGTCTTGATCCTGGCTCTCAGACTGATCACTCGGATCATCCGAGAACGTCAGGGATAGGCCACGAAGCACTGGGCTGCCTTCGTCCTCTATCGGGTCTTTCCCGTGCGAGTTCTCGTGGCGGGGCTCTGGATCACCAGAGGGCCCTCCACGGCTCCTTCCCAAATCGCTGCCCTGCTCGCCACGCATCTCCCGCGTGACGACAGGGGTGGAGGCGAGCGTTTGCACAGCTGCAATACGCCCTTCCTCAGTAGTTCCTTTCTCTTGACTCATTCCCACAATCTCAGCCAGCGGTGTTGCTTGCACGGCTTCTTGTTCAGAGTTCCCACAGACGGCGCCAATTGTTTCTGCCTAAACCCGGGGGTCTTGGTAGATACTTGATGAATCCAACTCGATCTCCTGCAATCCTGCTTACTAAGGGGAATACCGGGCGGGCCGGCCTTCACCTCTCCGATGCCTAAGTTAGTATAGTTGGAATATATATAACCTGGGCACGTATGTAAGCCGGGAGGGAGACAAGTTACCTATTTATGGTGGTAGTCGAGGCCCATATATAGGTGGTTGAGGGTGAGGGCTGGCCTTGCCCTTCGATGTGGGACTGGTTCCCTTCTGTTTGGATATTCTGGTGCCCTCTTTGGCAGGCAGGCGCCCCTGGTCCCAGGACCCTTGGAGGCAGGATAGACCGCTGGGCCCCGAGGCCTGGTGCTGGTGCTCCGATCCTGAGTCCTGGGCCGGGCCCTGGTGTACTTGCCGCGGGTCTGTGGGCTTGCTGTAGCCCCTCTGCGGCTACTGTCAACAATAATACTTGAGATCAATGTGCTTAGAATTGGTTGATCTCTTACTGTTTTTACAGAAAAACACTGCAGCCTCATTATCACAATACACACTTAGCTTATTTGGAATCAAATGGCTCAGAATTTTGGTTTCTGTCAGAAAGTTTTTAATCCACAGACCTTCACAGACACCTTCATAAACTGCTATGACTTCTGCTTGCATAGAAGAGGTTGCAACTATAGTCTGTTTCATGGTTTTCCATGCAACAGCACCTCCAGCTAACATATACACATATCCACAAGTAGACTTATCTGAATTTGGATAGTTTCCAACAAAATCAGAATCTGTAAAGCCTTCTAAAACTAAGGCTCTTCACTCTTCTATAAACAAGCAAATGGTTTTTAGTCCTCTGAAGATATCTAAGAACTTTCTTACCAGCATTCCAATGTTGAATTGATGGATTACTTTGAAATCTAGAAAGCATACCAACTGCAAATGCTAAGTCTGGTCTAGTGCATACCTGAGCATACATTAAACTACCAACTAACCTAGCATATGGTTTTGAATCCATATCAGCTTTCTGTTCTGCAGACATAGGCAATTTGTTTTTATGCAATTTATCTCCTTTAGACATAGGAACTTCACAAGAACTACAAGTTTCCATTCCAAAACGTTTCAGAACTTTTGAAATGTAGCTTGCTTGTGACAAACCTAATAAGCCACGTTTTCTGTCCCTTTTTATCTCAATGCCTAAGACAAAAGATGCTTTCCCCAAATCTTTCATATCAAATTTCTTTGATAGAAAGATTTTAGTGTCTTTAAGTAATTTTACATTACTACTTGCCAACAGGATATCATCAACATATAGTATGAGAAAAATGAAATTATTTCCCACAGTCTTGAGATAAATACATTCATCAACAATATTTTCTGTAAAACCAAAAGTTGATATCACTGAATCAAATTTCCTATACCACTGCCTAGATACTTGTTTTAATCCATAAATTAATTTCTTAAGTTTACAGACCATTTTCTCTTTTCCTGGAACAACAAAACCTTCAGGTTGTTTCATGAAAATTGTTTCTTCAAGCTCACCATTAAGAACAACTGTTTTGACATCCATCTGATGTAACTCCATATCAAAATGAGCTACTAATGCCATAATTATTCTAAAAGAGTCTTTTGTAGACACATGAGAAAAGGTTTCAGTAAAATCAATCCCTTCTTGTTGAGTGAAGCCCTTTGCAACTAACCTAGCCTTAAACCTTTCTATGTTTCCTTTAGCATCTCTTTTAGTTTTATAAACCCACTTACAGCCTATTGCCTTTTGATTTTCATCTGCCTGAACCAAATCCCAGACCTTATTATTCTTCATAGACTCAATTTCTGCATCCATGGCTTCTTGCCATTTAGCTGAGTTTTCACTTTTAATAGCTGCAGTAAAAGTGACTGGATCAGTGTCATCATCTAATACATTATCAATTTCTTGAGAAAATACTAGATATTCACTGTTGTTCCCAAAAGTGGGAATTCTTTCCCTCTGAGATTTCCTACGTTTAGGACTTGGTTCAGGTTCTTCTTGAGACTCTAGTGGTATTATAATTTCTTGAGGTTCTGTATCTTCTACAAATTGATCAATTTCCATATTATCTGAAGAATTTTCATTTGTTGGCTCAATGACTAATTTTTCCCCCAAAACTACAGTTTCAGATAAATTTTGATTTACTTTACATAAATCTGAAAATGATATAGCATTATTCTGTAGGTTAGGTGAATGTTCTGAAGTTTCTATAATTTCATCAAAATCTGTAGACAAATCTACATATTCTGTATTACATGAAGACTCTCCTAAAAATTTAACTTGATGAGTCTCAATTATTCTTGGAGTATGTTTACTCGAGTAGAGTTTATATCCCTTTGATTTTTCACAATAACCTACAAAATAACAACTAACAGACCTTGGCTCAAGCTTTTCTAAATTAGGATTATAAATCCTAGCTTCTGCATTGCAGCCCCAAACATGCATATGATGCAAGCTTGGCTACTTTCCATACCAAAGTTCATAAGGTGTTTTATCTACTGATTTGCTTGGTGCTCTATTGCAAATGTAATTTGCTGTTTTTAAAGCTTCTCCCCAAAGATATAAAGGCAAACCAGATGTACACATCATGTTCCTAACCATACCTAAAAGAGTTCTATTCTTTCTTTCTGCCACTCCATTTTGTTGGGGATTATGTGGAGTTGTATACTGTGCTTTAATGCCATGTTCCTCAAGAAACACAGCAAATGGCCCTTTATGTTGGCCAGTTTCAGTATACCTACCATAAAATCCTCCTCCCCTATCTGATCACACAGCTTTTATTTTCATGCCTAATTGAAGTTCAACTTCAGCTTTGAAAACCTTAAAAGCTTATGTAGACTGTGCTTTTTCAGATAGTAACTGAATGTGACAAAAACGTGAGAAATCATCTATAAATGTAATGAAGTAGACGTTTCCACAGATAGTTTTATGACTTATAGGTCCACAAATGTCTGTATGAATTAACTCTAATAGACTAGTAGCTCTATATGCACCCTTTCTGTTTAAATTAGTCATCTTTCCCTTATAGCATTCCACACATTCATTCAAGTCAGAGAAATCTAATTCTGGTAACATTTTGTTCTTAACAAGAGTTTTTAATCTTTCTTTTGATATATGGCCTAGTCTTCTATGCCATAAATAGGCTGACTTATCATTAAACACGGTTCTTTTAACACAAGAAACAGTGTTATTACTAGAAGCAGCATTTAAACTTGAATTCTCAATAGAATAAACTGTAGGAGAATTTTCAATGTTACATTGTATCTGTAAATATCCATTCAAACGCAAAGCAGAACCAACACATAATGAATCTTTAATAAACTTTATTCCATTAATGTCATAAAGAAAACTATAGCCAAACTGAACCAAAAGATCCCAAGAGATTAAGTTTCTCTTCATTGTGGGTACAAAATAAACATTATCCAGAAAAAGAAAATTCCCTAAACTTAGACATAAAACTAAACTGCCTATGGCCTTCACTGAGACTTTCATCCCATTGCCTACTCGAATGTGAGCTTCATCACTTCTTGGTTTCCTCCTGTTTGTGAAGCCCTGCATGGAATTAACTATGTGTAAGGGAGAGCCAGAATCAAGCCAAAAAGTATTTGGCTCTATATTTATTAAATCAACTTCTAGAATATAAAGAGATGGAAAATTAAAAGTTTTAGACAGGTTTAGGTTCTCACCCTTCTTAATCATCCAAGCCTTAAAGCCACTGCAATCATTCTTCTTATGGCCAGGCTTCTTACAGAAATAGCACTTGAAATTGAAGGTTCCAGTGTTGGATGTCCCTGCCCCCTTAGCTGAATGAGGCTTAAAGTTGGTCTTTTTAGCTCCTAGGTTCTTCTTCCACTTGTTCTTGCCTACCATATTGACTGTTGCTTCCGGATTGGAAGCCTTAATGACACCATAAGTTGGATCATCAGCTTTAATTCTAGTCTCTTCTTCAGTTGCTATAGTGAGGAGTTCATTAAGTCCCCACTTTTCCTTTTGAGCATAGTAGCTCGACTTAAGCTGATTAAAACTTGGAGGAAGAGAATGAAGTGCAGTATTCAGCACATACTCATCAGGGAGAATCAGATTGAGATTCTTAAGTCTGTTTACTATATTCTCAATCTTCAGAATATGATCCCTGACCCCTCCTACACCATTATACTTAAGGGTGCTTAACTTCAGAGATGAAGTGGATGACTCAGACTTGTCAGTCTTTTTAAAATTTTCTTTTACATAGTCTAGCAAGTCATATGCATACTCCATCTCTGGAATTGATCCAGCTATAGTCTCAGTCATGGTGGCTCTAGCTATGTTTCTGCAGATATCATTCTTCCTATGCCAAGACCTCTCATACTCATAAGCTTCAGAGAACTGATCTCTATCACATTCTTCTATGTGTGGTGGTACATGGGTTCTGAGACAATCATCTAACTCATGATTGAGTGAAAAATACATGTCTAGCTGCCTCCTCCATGCTATGTAATTGGAACTAGTCAAAAGCTCAATCTGGTTAAGAGTAACCACTTGGACACCTAAAGAGCAAACAAAAGATTTTCAATTATCATTCTTGTTACTGTATTTATTTGTTTGTAAAGTCTAAGGTTTTGTTAAGTGTCTTCTGTGTTTTTAATGAAATCCATCAAGTAAAAGCAATCACACAAACACAGAATGCTCAAAACAAACACAAAAACCAAAATCATACTTCACAAATCAATCACAATATCCCAACTGTAATATATGCTTAACTACACTTATATAGCAGTAGATTAAACATAACCAAAGTTTATGAATCCACAAACCACAGTAATTAAACTCAAGTTTTATTAAAGAAGTAGCCAACACCTATATGGCAAAAGAAAAGCTTCAAGCATAACCAAATATGAGATTAAAAACCATGTATGCAGCTGTTGACAGTAGCCACAGAGGGGCTACAGCAGGCCCACAGACCCGCAGCTAGTGTACCAGGGGCCGGCCCGAGGCCCGGGACCGGATCACCAGCACCTGGCCTCGGGGTCCAGCAGTCTATCCTGCTACCAAGGGCCCGGGGTCCAGCAGTCTATCCTGCTACCAAGGGCCCGGGGTCCGGGGGCGCCTGCCTGCCAAAGAGGTCACCAAAACTGCCCTTTGGTATGCAAACAGAAGGAAACCAGTCTCACATCGAAGAGTAAGGCCAGACCTCACTCCTGACCACCTATATAAGGGCCTCAACTACCCTCATTAATAGGTAATCGATTCTTCCTACCGCTTATATACGTGCTTAAGTTATATCTATTCCAACTATACTAACTTAGGCATCAGAGAGGAGAAGACCGGCCTGCCCGGTATTCCCCTTAGTAAGCAGGTTTACGGGGAGATCACGCGAGGATTCATCTGTCTCTACCAGGCCCCCGGGTTTGTGCAGAAACAATTGGTGCCGTCTGTGAGAACTTTGGACAAGAAACCACGTAAGGACTATCGATGGCAGAGAATTCGGAAGCAAGACAGGAAAGGAATACCACCGAGGAGCAGCGTGTTGCACCAGTGCAAACGCTTGTCTCCACCCCGGTCGTTATGCGGGAGCAGCGCGGCGACCAGGGTGATCAGGAAGGCGGGAGCTGTGGGAGGCCGACCGGCACGCCGGGGCCACACCACGACAGCTCGCGCGGGAAAGGCCCGGCGGAAGACGACAGGCCAGTGCGCCGGGGCTTTTCTCTGACGTTCTCAGATGATCCGAGTGACCGAGAGGAGAGCCCACACTGTAACAGTGACCGGGACACCACGTACAGCCCCGACCAGAGCAGTATGGTGGGGGAGATACGGGCAATGGCCGCAGAGGTCAGTCGCCTGCGTGAGGAGGGCGACCGGGATAGAGCCAAGTCCAATGCCCGGTATGAAGAAATGGAGGCGGTGAACGCTGCCCTGGTAGCCGCCCTGGAGAGAGGACAGCAACGCAACGAAGCTATGACCAGGGCACAAGCACCCCCGCCAGTTCGATCTCAGCAGTTTGAAGCGGGGCAGTCATCAGGCAGGAGGCTCAGTGATCCCGGGCGAACAGATTCACCGGCCGGCATGGCACCGCCCAAGAGCTCGCCGACGCCCCTTCAGCCACACACTTCGTTCGAGGATGAAGCCGTGACCCTGACTGCACGGGCATTGCAGATGCTCGCATACACTGTGTCGGATTTGAAGGCCCAAATGGAGGCCAACGAGAGAAGAGCGGCACGGCCGATGGAAGGCGCACGGTTCAACGAGCGCATGGACCTTTCTCGCACCGGGTTATGGAGTCAGGAAGGTCTGGTAACCAGAAGTCCTTCAAGCTCACCTACTCGGGGTCCGGCTGCCCGTACCAGCACCTGGATAGTTTCCGGTCCCAGACATGCTCCAAGGGGTACTCCGATGCAGTATGCTACAATATTTTTCAGGAAACTCTGTCTGGAGAGGCGCTCAGCTGGTTCTATGAGCTTCCGGCAAATTCAATTGAGGCCTTCGAACAGTTGGCCGACCGGTTTGTAGGCCGCTTCATCCTCCGGGTCGAGGGAGCTCGGACATCGACCATCCTTTTTAACTGCATGCAAGCGCCCGACGAGGAATTGAGGACTTTCGTCAACCGTTGGCAGACGGCGACGGCCGGGGTTCGGAACCTTGACAAAGGTATCGCCGAGATGGCTTTCAAGCAAGGGCTCCGGCCGGGAAAATTTTCCTACGCCGTACGGGTGGAACTCCCGCAGGGGTATGACGAGTTAATGGCAATGGCCATTCGGCACGCCCATGCCGATCATGAGACGTACGGGCATCACCTGCTGAAGAGGAAGCGGGACGAGCAGCAGGAAGACCACCCTCGGGAGGAGCACCCCCCGCCCAGCCAGGAAGACAAGTCAAGCCAGCGGACCGATAACCGAGCCGCCCGAACGAGCCGGCCCAGCAGAAATTGGGGGCAACGGCAGCAAATGCCCTATCATGATAGACCCTAGAACGAGCACAAGCCGGCGCAGTTCCGGCAAGAACGCCCCCTGGCAATCATGCCAGCACAACCGGCCGGTCAAGAGGTCTTCACCGCTCTCACCTTTTCATACGAGAACATTTTGCTCGAGAACGGGAGCATCATTCCCCCACCGCCCAGGAGAAAGTACCCGAAGGGGAAGCTTACCACGGCGTAAACGGGCAAGTACTGCTCCTATCATGATGAGACTACTCATCGAACGAGCCAGTGCTGTGTTCTCAAGACAGCGGTGGAGGGTTTGATTTGTAACGGCCAGCTCCAACGGTATATAGGGGAAAGGAGAGCAAATCACAACTGGGAGCAAGACCAGAGCTGGTAGACTCGCCAAGCCTCCAAGCGGTTAGTTTGGCATATCACCGGTTCGACCGCTGTAACATCACAAGATATATATGCAAACTACTTTCAAGAAAAATTCCACCGGTTCCACCAATTCAAGTATATTCATAGTCAAGGGATAACACAAGCAGAAGCCGTTCCGGCAGGTTTACAAAAAAGAGCAAGGGCAAAATCCTAAGGAGCCATGCCTCCCCCCTCAGCGGGCAATCCACCAGCTTCTCCAGATGAAGCAGCCGCGCCTTCAGCAATCTGATGTCCACCCTCTCCTTCCGGTTGCTCCTCCGCCGACTGCTCATGGATATCCGACTGCTCATGGATATCCTCATCAGCGGCCTTCGACATCCGGAAAGTATCCAGGTACCCCTTCTGCTTCCATTCCGTGTACGCGTCCGCGATGCCCGATTCCCTGGCCTTCTCCAGGAACTGAAGGAACTGATCGCTCTCATGGTATTTGAGAACAACCCGCTCGTAGAGTTCCGGGTCCTCTTCCCCGGCCGCAGCGGCAGAGGCGGCGCGTACAGCGGCAGCTCCCACCGGGAGCTCGTCCACCTTGGCCTCCAGTTCGGCCCTCTCCTCCTCAGCCAGCTCCTTCTCCCTCTCCAGGCTTCGGACCTTCTCCTCCAGCTTGGCCACCTGCTTCTTGGCCCTCTCCTCCAATCTGGCCTTGTCCCGCTCCAGCCGGGACTTCTCTGCTTCCAGCCGCTCTCAGGCTTCTATCAGCTCGGCCACCTGCCTCTTCAGCTCCTCGCTCGGATCGGGCTGGTACAGATTGTACAGCAACTGCATAACAACAGAGCCAATTAAGCAAGCAACAAAGAAAATGAGTGACGAGCGGTGCAATGGCACTAGGCAATTCTTACCTGCAGGACCGACTCCTTGAACTTTTGGCGCTTCCCGCCCGCCAAGGCTCCGGTGACCTCAGACCTGTCCAGACCAAGGCCGGCCAAGTCTGCCGCCAGCTGCCGGGCGAGTGCACTCTCCGGGCTTCCCCTCTGTGCCTCCGCAGGCACGGAGCTATTCTGCCGGGCAGCGGCAGCCTTTTCCCCAGCGGAACTCGGTGCACCGCTGGCTACCTTGAGCCGTTTGGCCAGATTCTCACCGGACGACCCGCCGGTCAGCGTCACCAGCGTGGAGGGAGGAACGTCCATGATCCTCCGCCTTTTCTCACCCTGGCCGTCAGGCGAAGAAGATTGTACGCCTAATCGGGTGACCCGGGTGACTAGCGGGACTGACCCCGGCCGGTACGGAATCCGGCTCACTCCACCGGGAATCTTTAGTGGCCCCCCGGGTAGTCTTGCCCTTATCGGGTCCCGCCTTGGGCGCAGCAGGGTGGCACTTCACACGCCTCAGGACATAGGCCTCGTCCTCAACATCCATGGCCCTCGGTTCGGGATGAACCATAAGCCGACCGGACTCCTCGTCCACGAGAGGTCCGCGAAACGGCCTCGCCTTTCTCCTTCAGCCTCACGAGAAGGTCTTCACCGTCCATGGATAGGGTGGTGTCGGGTTTGATGACCGCCCGGGAAGATGCACCTGCAGGACGAGCAAAAGTCAGTATTTAAAAAGTTAGCAAAAGTGTCACCGCTAGGACTTGCTACGCACCGGGATGTCGCCCGAGACAGCAATACTCCAACACTTCCCGCCGGATGAAGTTGTAAGAGCTTCGTTCGAGATCGTCCCAACATCCGAGTATAGTCGTGATCCTCTCCTGCTCCAACTCGGATAGCTCGAACGATTGATCCCCAGGGGCTGGAAGGCACCAGGAACCCGGTACATCTTCCTCCTCTTCTAGCCACTTCCCGCCCGCCATCACCACCTTCTTCCTCCAGTTGTTATCCACCAAGAAGGCATATTGGTGATGATAGGTTGAAAGCACCGGGCGCTGAAGGACAGACAACCCCGGGACCCTCGCTTCTTCGAGTATGATAACCTGTACAGTGCCCGGAATTCGTCTACCGTTGGCATACTCATCCCGGACAACTCATACAGGCAGCCGAGGCTCAGCAGTCGCCTCCACTGGAGCCTCGGAAGCTGCGCGGGAGACACTTGCAGTGCACTGAGCATGTACTGCACGAAGTCTGACAGCAGGAGCGAAAACCCGTGGCAAAACTGGTCTAGATGCACGGCAACCCAACCTGCCTCCGGGTTACAGGCTGACTCTCCGGGATTCAGTGGCCATAGCGCCACCTCCTCTGGGATACTCCACGTCTCCCGGAACGCAGCAATCTCTCCGGGGTTCATGCTACCCTCCGGCTCATCGCACACCACGGCACCTTTCCCTCTCCCGATGGTGTAGCTCACGGGCGGAGCACCAGCAAGGCGCACCCCGTGCGGTATTTCCTCAGATCCTGAGGACCCTGAAGACGAAGCCCCTCTCCGGGAGCGGTCAGCGGCTTCAGACACCGGGGATTCCGAACCGAACCGAGCCAGTCCTCCAGTCTCTCCTCATCGTCCACGACGGGACGCCTGACGGCCGATTCGGAAGCCTCATCAGAACTTGCAGAAGACATTTTAACCTAAGGGAAGAAAAACAAAACCCTAGCGCTGGTCAGCAACATGCTAGAACAACGCTCTTTGCGGCCCCTCCCAAGTTTACCGCAGACGCTCCGCTTAAAACAACTTAGTCGGCGACAGAGATCCCATCCCCTCGCCGCAAAAACACCGAAAAGAAAAACAAGAACAACACCAGGCAAAGAAAGCAAGAACTTACCGATTAGTATGCTCAACCGAGGAAAGTCCGCCCTGCGAAAGCAGCGAGCAATGGTAGGAAAAGAGTAAAAGAGCACTTGAGGCAACGGATGTCGCGGGGCACCTCCACAGAGCTTTCGTCGGATTTATCTCTTTCTCTATTCTCTCTGAGCAAGGAGCAAACAGAACTTAAGAAGGCAGAGGAGGTCTTTTTATAGAGAGGTCCGGTGCCCTAGGCGCTTGTAATCCCCCCAAAACATGCAATCAGAGCAACTCAAATGCCCGCGAATCCAGACCCTTCATCTCAGACCGCTCCCTACCAGCACGTGTCCCAGCACTAGTAAACTGCCCACGCCATCATAACTGATGGGACTGATGGACTTCCTCCTTAAATGCATGTCAGCCACTTGTCCCGCCTACTGGCGACAGGTGGGAGTTAGGAGCGGGAACCGAGGCGTCAGCGCCCCCCCCCCCCCCCCCCCCCCCCCACTTCCCCAGGCTCCACGGCTGCAAGTCACCGGTTATGATCTTTCAACCGGCTTGAAGACCTCTCACCGGTTATAATTTTTTCAACCGCCTCGAGAGCATTGTTCCGGGTATAAGCCATCCATCCGGTACCATGGCAGTTCACGGTTAGGTATCATTCAACCGGCTGCATGGCATCTTCGCTGCAAGTCACGGTTATGATCTTTCAACCGGCTTGAAGACCTCCACCGGTTATGATTTTCAACCGCCTCGAGAGCATTGTTCCGGGTAAGAGCCATCCATCCGGTACCATGACAGTTCACGGTTAGGTATCATTCAACCGGCTGCATGGCATCTCACCGGTTAGGTAGCATTCAACCGACTCGAGACCATCTCACCGGTTATGATCATCCAACCGGCTCGAGAGCATTTTTCCTGGAACGAGATCCACCCGGCCCCATGGTATCTCACTGGGGGACTCGTCTCGATATGGCAGAACGCCCGGTCAGTTATGAGAACATTCGACCGGCATGGGCTTTATACACCCGGGTGAGTTTACATCTAACACATGTACTCTTGTCCAGCAGGATAAAAACCATGCATCGCACTGAACTGCGATCAATGTGGGGCTCCACGGCGAGACTTGTCACCTCAACGCCACCCCATTACCTCAACGCTTATTCCAACACAAGCTGAGAAGAACTAGCAAGTGTTGACCGGTGCCTCAGCAGACCGCAACACCGGGGCCACCTCCCCGCAGCCTAGCAATATGGACTCGTCTCGATATGGCAGAACGCCCGGTCGAGGTCCCATACTCTCCGACTCGTCTCGATATGGCAGAACGCCCGGTCGAGGTCGCATACTCTCCGCCTCGTCTCGATATGACAGAACGCCCGGTCGAGGTCCCATACTCTCCGACTCCTCTCGATATGGCAGAACGCCTGGTCGAGGTCGCATACTCTCCGACTCGTCTCGATATGGCAGAACGCCCTGTCGAGGTCTAGTGCACAAGTTCACTTGGGGGACTCGTCTCGATATGGCAGAACGCCCGGTCGAGATCCCATGCTCTCCGGCTCGCTCTGATATGGCAGAACGCGGGGTCCAGGTTCCATGCACAAATCTATTGCATGGCGGATTTCAACGCCCCATTATCATTCCATGCACACATCTATTGCATGACGGATTTCAACGCCCCATAATCATTCCATGCACACATCTATTGCATGGCAGATTTCAACGCCCCACTATCATCTCATGCACTCTCCAGGTTTCACCCCGCTCCATGCTTATAGCACTACAACACTTGAGCACAGTACTACTTATATTGCAAACATACTCATAAATTGTTGCACATCATCGGTAACAGGTACTCACCCCGGTCACGTCCAATCTTCAACGCGGACTTGGGGGACTGGGCACCGTTGGGTTGGTAACCCTGCGGGTCTGCGGGACAAGGGCAAGACAGTTTAAGTCCCCATTCAAGATTGCACTTGACCGGGAACTTGGGGGACTTGTTGACAGTAGCCACAGAGGGGCTACAGCAGGCCCACAGACCCGTAGTTAGTGTACCAGGGGCCGGCCCGAGGCCCGGGACCGGATCACCAGCACCCGGCCTCGGGGTCCAGCAGTCTATCCTGCTACCAAGGGCCCGGGGTCCGGAGGCGCCTGCCTTCCAAAGAGGTCACCAAAGCTGCCCTTTAGTATGCAAACAGAAGGAAACCAGTCCCACATCGAAGAGTAAGGCCAGACCTCACTCCTGGCCACCTATATAAGGGCCTCAACTACCCTCATTAATAGGTAATTGATCCTTCCTACCGCTTATATACGTGCTTAAGTTATATCTATTCCAACTATACTAACTTAGGCATCGGAGAGGAGAAGACCGGCCCGCCCGGTATTCCCCTTAGTAAGCAGGTTTACGGGAGATCACGCGAGGATTCATCTGTCTCTACCAGGCCCCCGGGTTTGTGCAGAAACAACAGCTGTTCTAGTTCTTAAGCAATGCATTGATACTTCTATGAAAGACAAAATATGCATATTTTAAAAATCTAGTAACACAAGTTTTCAAGTTTTTATGCTTAATTGATCGTCTGCAATCATGAAAAGTTTTGCTATGTGCAATATACAATTCACAAAAGCAGAAAACCAAAAAAATAAAACTCAAGGAATTTCTTTATGTTCTTACTGAAATCAAGTTGAACCAAATCTTGATAAAACCAATCCTTTCTTCTGTAAATTTTTTGTTATGATGAGAATTAAAAACATGGGAGACCAAATCATAACAATAACAAAAAGAAAATTTTACAGATTTTATGCAGAAAGCTTAAGTAAATCCAGATGTCAAATTTTCAATTCATCAATTGACATACCTTAGCCTCTGCTACAGCGCTATATGGTTAGTTAAAGCAAACAATAATACCAGATACAGCACACAAGTCCAATCTTAGCAATCAAGAACATACACAGAGAATCATGCAAAAAATCCCAAATTTCTTCCGGTCCCCATCTAACTTAACCTAATTTGCACGTCGGGGATGCTTCTAGGGTTCTCTAATTGTTCTTAATCTAACCTGAATTGCGAGCTCCGGGTCTAGAATCCCATCGACTTCATAAAAGAAATCTCGCGCCTTTTTCCCAGCCAAAAACCAGAACCCAGAAAAGTAGTCGTTGTAAACAACGACTAGTTCTTGATCTCTTTGCAGAGGTTTCCGGGTCGGGTCGCAGACCGGGTAGCACGGCTCACAGGCCCAAGTTTCGATTTTCTGAATGGGTCAGCTTGGCTGGCCCGTTTTTCTGAAATTATTATTATTATTTTTTTGTTGCGGAAAAGTTTTTATAAAACGTTTTTGTAAAAACCCTGAATACTGAATTTGATTTTCTTAATCGATTTACATGCAAGGTTCATTAGGCTCTGATACCAATTAAAAGATCAAAAACCAAATAATCTTTTAATACTTAAATTGAACATAACCATGTAAACACAAAATCAAAACAAAAGATCAGAATATACCTGCTGCATTGAAACTGATTGCCATTGCTTGTAGCACAAGTAACTCCGGTCTTCAAGCTTTAGCCTTCTGAATATCTCTCACAGTTGCTCTATATGGGATATAATATTGTATGCGTTAGTGATGATATCAGGGACTAATGCTCATGTATATATATAGTGATCAACTAGTGCCTTACCCATTAAAGAGTCCTAGTTGATCTCAATATAGTTTCCTTATTGTCATGAGATTCATATCAGATTTTGTATTGGATTCTTACTCAATATATTGATTATATGTTTATCAATACATCACAAAAATTACATTCCTTATTCAACTCTTATTAACTAGATAATGTTTAATCAATTGCTTAATACTCAAGACATTGAATTAGTGTACAAGTCCATTATATTCTTTCAAAACTAAGGACATAACACTACAACTATTTGGGAAACAGACTCCGGATCCTGATGGCCTTGCCAAACTGAAAACCGTAAGGAAAGCTATGAATTCAATCAGTATGGTACAGCTTGATGTCAGAGAAATTTTTGCATTTAAATTTTGACATCCGGACTTCCTCTCACTTTATTCATTTTCTTGTATGCATGTAGATGAGTATGATCTTCAATGAGACCCTCAGGCTATATAGTCCAGCTGTTTCCGGCGCAAGGAGAGTTGAAAACGATGTTAGACTGGGCAAGCTCATTGTTCCTTCTTCTGTTGAGTTGGTCATTCCATATCTGGCGCTTCATCATGAGCCTGAGTCCTGGGGACAAGACGCACAACTTTTCAAACCAGAAAGATTCTCCGAAGGAGTTGCGAAAGCTACTAGAAACAACAAAGCTGCATTCTTACCCTTTGGAATGGGACCAAGAATTTGTGTTGGCTTCAATTTCGCCACCATTGAAGCCAAGATTGCTCTGTCAATGATCCTGCAACGCTACTCGTTTACCCTTTCCCCAGGTTATGTTCACTCACCGTTAAGGAGTACTGTGACACTTCGCCCACAGCATGGTGTTCAAGTAATGCTACACTCACTGTAAACTGTGAGGACTGAAGGCTACCACTACCAGATACGGAAGAATAGCCGACGAAAAAATTTTCGTCGGCCATTTTTTTTTTCGTCGGCTATAACCTCTGCCGACGAAAATTTCGTCGGCCATAAGTCGTCGGTAATACGCCGTCGGTAATACCAATGGCCGACGAAAAAAAAAAATTCGTCGGCTATAGTTAAGTATGGCCGACGAGTCAAAAAATTCGTCGGGCAAAGGTGGGTGAAATAGCCGACGACTTTCGTCGGGTATTTTTGAGTATGGCCGACGAAATCCATTAAGTATGGCCGACGATTTACTAAAATTTCGTCGGCTATGGTGTTTTAACTATAGCCGACGATTTACCAAAATTTCGTCGGCTATGATGTTTTAACTATAGCCGACGATTTACTAAAATTTCGTCGGCTATGCTGTTTTAACTATAGCCGACGATTTAATAAAATTTCGTCGGCTATGGTGTTTTAACTATAGCCGACGATTTAATAAAAGTTCGTCGGCTATGGTATTTTAACTATAGCCGACGATTTAATAAAATTTCGTCGGCTATTTCCTCGAAATATATTACTATTTTTATAGGTATTAATTAGTTATAGCCGACGAAATAAGGCACTTTTCGTCGGCTATACAAGTTATAGCCGACGAAAATTGGTAAAATTCGTCGGCTATACTTGTTATAGCCGACGAAATAATGCAAAAATCGTCGGCTATTCTTGCATTTGGAAAAAAAAAAATTAAATTATTTTCTAAATTACCATTCCAAGCAAGCTGCAAATCACAAAAACAATTCATGCATTTGCACCAACAAGAAACACGTCTAAACACCATTTTTATTAAATTCGTTCCAATATACATAAAATATAATCCTAATTATCCCCTAAACTACTAAAGTCTAGGATATCATCTACAGCATCAGGCGCATCATCCTGCTGACCGAACTCGGGAGGTTGAGGCATTGGAGGCTCCACTAACTGCTGAAACGGGAGCGGGGGTGGACGGCCTTCTTGTTGTGCCGCGAACATCTCATAAATCCACTGTTGCTGGCCGTCGTTGTTGTATTGCCGAATTCTGGCGCACTCAGCATTCCAACGGACCATATCCAACTGATACTGCTGGTACTGATATTGTCTGCGGCGCAGCTCCTCTACTGTCTGGGACGAGGTCGCCAATTCTGCGGCCAATCGCTGCACTTCCCCCCTCATATGTTGGGTCTGGCCGCCTCCCTTCTTTTGACCTCCCTTAGTGGTCTTCAGGAGCCCTTGTCCAGAACCTCCTAAACCCCGGAAGTAGTACTCGTTGGACTGGTGTGGGAAGGCTGCGTTGAACATCCTCGCCGCCGTTTGGATATTGGTGCGGTCGACCTGGCGCACGGCTTCCTCCAAATCTGCCTCTGAGATGTCCGGTTGTGTCTCCCGAACTATTTGCTGGAGCACCTCTTGTTCGGCCTGGGTCACCCGCTCCTAATTGGACGGGGAAAAAAAATTAATATTCTAACAAATGGATAGTTAAGTAAAATTAATAATTTAAATTTTAAAATCATAATGAACGACTTACGAGATCGTCTGTCGCTTGTGGATAAGCGATCTTGAACGTCTCCACGTAGGGGTTGCAATCAGGATGATCTCTGAGCGCCTCCTCCTGATATTGTGCAAACGGCCTTGAACCGCCGTGATGGAGGATTGTGTTACGGCGGCGGTTCTCCGAGTTTATCCGAGACCGTTCCTTCAAACAAATAATAAAATATTAGAAAAATGCATCAAAAAATATAACTGAAATAATTATAAAATATTTAAACTAATAATTAAAATTTTAATAAAATAAAC
Organism: Potentilla sterilis; assembly: GCA_963682095.1. Classification (NCBI taxonomy): domain Eukaryota; kingdom Viridiplantae; phylum Streptophyta; class Magnoliopsida; order Rosales; family Rosaceae; genus Potentilla; species Potentilla sterilis. The sequence continues at coordinate 46,451,266 of OY821761.1, read as the reverse complement.
ATTTATAGTGAAGTTTAATATTTACCATCATAGCCGGGTTGTCGAAGACTACGGTCCTCAACCAACGCCACTCGTACTCCCTGAACATGAACTCTCTGGGAGTACCCATACGACCACGGTTGCCGTACTCGTTATAGTGGGAACGGAGCTCGTTCTTCCACTCTTTGAACCTACGAAGAAAACAAAAGTGCATTAGAAATATTATTAATATCATAAAATATTTCTAATTATCAAATAAGACATTCCCAACGTACCTCGAGCTCTGTTGGGAGTCCGCCCAACCCCGCTTGTGTTCCGCAACCACAAAGTATGTCTGAAAGATAATATTTTATTAGTTTTATAATTATAAAAATACCGAAAATTTTTAAATATTACGATAACTAAATTAAATTTTTTTATTTACTCACCGACGCGGCGTTGTTCAACTCCATCTTGATTTCTTCGGGCACATCAGCCCACCGAGCCCACAACATAGGGACTCTGTCCCTAATGAGTGCACCCACGCAACCCGAGTAGTCGCGTTTCTTTTTCGCCCCAACCTCCTGATTAGGAGCTTCGTCAATCTGGATCCTCCCGCTCCGTTCAACCGTTCTCCTGAGCGTCTCAAAACTGATGACACCTCTGGTATTCCTCTGGGTTGAACTGCTAGCGCCTGTCCATATCACATAAACGACGATTGGTTAATAAAATTAAATATTAGTGCGTTAATTTTAATAAAATATTTAATTAATAAAATCGAATGTTACCTGAACCCGATGATTCGGTTGCCGTCGACTTTCCTTTTCTCCTCGCCGAAATCAGGAGGTCAGGGCTCTCCCATGGCTGCTGCTGGTATGCCTCCGCAGCACTCACGAACTGAGGCATATCAGGCCACTGGGGCCGACCCTGATAGTCGACCTCGGGTATCGCAGGAATGTTGTATGGGAGGAAGAGCTGGTTTGGGAGAGTAGGCCCCTCAGTCGAGTCACCAGCAGACTGAGTCGGACTCGGCATCGGCATCGGCTCCCGATGAACCTCAGGCATACGAACCTGAGGAACGTCGGCAGCTATCTCCTCGTGAAACAGCTGCCGACTAAACCTCGGCGCCACAGAGGGACCGACATTCGGAAGTGAAGTGCTCGACGGCCGCCCCGCCTGGAGAAGGGTCTGGTGCCGAGCACTCACACTCCGCCGCGGCTGGGCTGCATCCACACTCCTCCGCGGCTGGCTGGTGGTCCTCTCAGGCTGGCTAGCCGTCCTCTCGGAGTCTGGGGAACCCGCGGCATTTCCAGAACCGGCGGCATTTCCAGAACCTCTAGATCTAGAACGACGACCTCCGAACAACTGCCTAAATGCATCGGCCATCTAAAGCCAGACGCATTAATACATTAATTAATATTAAATTATATTATATTAAATAACAAATTCTAATTAATATAATACCCAATAATACTAACATATTTTAATATTTACCGATTTATATAATAACCAATTTATACATATAAATTATACAATTACACCTAAATTATATACAATTAAAATAAATTTTACAAAAATTACCTAAATTAACATAAAAACCTAAAAACTACATGCATTAACATAAAAACCTAAATTATAACTAAATTAACATAAATACATAAATTATACCTAAATTAACATAAATACATAAATTCTACCTAAATTAACATAAATACATAAATTATAACTAAATTAACATAAATACATAAATTATATCTAAATTAATATAAAAACATAAATTATACCTAAATTAACATAAATACATAAATTAACATAAATACATAAATTATACACAAATTAACATATAAATACATAAATTATACCTAAATTAACAATTATATCTAAATTAACAATTATATATAATTTATTAACCATAATTTAATTTATTAATAATTAAATAACAAAAAAAAAAAAAAAAAAGGGGGCCGGCCGGTACCGAATCGGGGAGGAGGAGGAGGGGGAGGCGGCCGGAACAGAGAGGAGGAGGAGGAGGGTCGGCCGGGGCTGCCGGAACAGGGAGGAGGAGGAGGAGGAGGGGCGGCGGATCGAACCAAGGAGGAGGAGGAGGAGTCGCCGGGCTGCCGAACCAAGGAGGAGGAGGAGGAGGCGCCGGGCTGCCGGAATAGGGAGGAGGATCGACGGATGAAGGAGGGCCGGATTCGAGGAGGATAGGGAAAATCGGGCAAATGGAGGCTCGGGTTCGGCTGCATTTTACTTATACCCGATAGTATAGCCGACGAAATCGCTTTATTTCGTCGGCCATGATATAGTATAGCCGACGAAATAAAGCAATTTCGTCGGCCATGATATAGTATAGCCGACGAATACAGTGATTTCGTCGGGCATACTATGTCATAGCCGACGAAATTATTTTTCGTCGGCCATGGTATGGCATAGCCGACGAAATTACATAATTCGTCGGCTATAGTCTTCGTCCCTCAGAATCCGTCCGATCTCCCCCATCCAACGGTGGATAATGGGAAGGCGCGGATCACCAGACTTTAGCCGACGAAATATAACTTCGTCGGCTATACTTTTGGTCAAACTACAAAGTCAAACCTCTAAACGCTGTAAAACGGAAATTGGGCCGTCTAAATGACGTTTTTTGGCCTGACCTTCAACAGAGAATAGTTTCAGATCGATGCGACGCATCTAATCGTATAAAAATTTCCCCCAAAATATTTACCGCCCGTCAGGCTACCCATAGGAAAACGGGAGTAAAAAACAGCAAACCGCAACATTCGGCACACAGATTTTGTCGGAATCTTCCCATTTTTCAACCGTAGCCGTATTTCAATATTTCGGTCATGTCTTATTTCACGACACATTTGCATTTGAAGGGTCTACGTATAGTAGGTATTTGAAACTATACATTTACTTAAACACTTAGTAAACAAGTTAAGGAACATTAGTGCATATATTACGATTTTGAATCTAAAAGTTTGGAAAATCTATTTCAACCGTCAGATATCACCGTTAAGATGAAATACATGTATGAAAAAAAATCCAAGGTTATCGGACAACGTTAAAGGCTCGATCGGGTCGGTCAAACTGCAAAGTCAAACCTCTAAACGCTGTAAAACGGAAATTGGGCCGTCTAAATGACGTTTTTTGGCCAGACCTTCAACAGAGAATAGTTTCAGATCGATGCGACGCATCTAATCGTATAAAAATTTCCCCCAAAATATTTACCGCCCGTCAGGCTACCCATAGGAAAACGGGAGTAAAAAACAACAAACCGCAACATTCGGCACACAGATTTTGTCGGAATCTTCCCATTTTTCAACCGTAGCCGTATTTCAATATTTCGGTCATGTCTTATTTCACGACACATTTGCATTTGAAGGATGAAGCAATGGTTTGTCGATAGTGATAGAAAATGGAAACAGCTCTTTTTTTGTTTTTTTTTTAATCATAGCCGACGAAATCAAACCTAGTATTCGTCGGCTATTGTTTTGTCGTTTTCTGTTAAAAACTTATGGCCGACGAAATATATAATGTTCGTCGGCCATTGTTCGTAATATTATTATTTTTTTAAAAACTTATGGCCGACGAAATAGTTAGTTTTCGTCGGCCATTGTTCGTAAAATATTTTTTTTTAATAAATTATGGCCGACGAAATAATTAGTTTTCGTCGGCCATTGGTCGTAAAATATTTTTTTTAATACATTATGGCCGACGAAATAATGCATTTTTCGTCGGCCATTTTCCGTTTAGCCGACGAAATAATGCATTTTTCGTCGGCCATTCTCTGAAAAAAAAAACCTAAAAATCAGTGGTTTTACACCTCTCCTATTTCGATGTCCTGCTCACATATAACCAAAATTGAACATAAAAAATCAGAAACCCAACAGTCAACATATTTCAAATTTTTATTTAAGGGGTTTGGAACCCAGCCTAGCTGGGAGGCTCATCCCCACGCCCGGTCATTAGAAATGAGTTGATTACAAGTGAAAGGATTACATCATTTAAATTACTTAATCCGTCGGATTGTAATCGGAATCATCGGATGAGTCTTCTTCGGTTTCTGAATTGCTCGATAGGGGTAATCTATGTCTTTCCTCACCACTAGAGTCCTCGTTAGTTTCTTCAATTGGATCAACATCAACAAGCAGTGGCTCTTCACGTCGAATTCGCACCGGCGTGTCTAGACGAATAAAAGAGGAGTCAGGAATACCGTTTGAGTTGGGCTCTTGATACGCGGTGCCCCCTTCCTCGTTCTCTTCGGCCACTCCAAGTGTAGACGCCCGGTAAATGTTGCGATGGTGGATAGTGTTGACTACTTTCCACGGGTCACCCTTGGCGAGATCATCAAGATAAAACACTTGTTTCACCTATGTGGCTAAAACGAACGGGTCGTCCTCATACCATGATGTACTAGTGTTCACAGAACTTACGCCGTATTGATCGGTTTTCATGCTCTGCGGCCGTGTGTCAAACCATCTACACTTGAAAAGGTGCACTTTCATGCCTTCCCCGTAATGCAGTTCCACAACCGAATGGAGAACACCGTAATAGTCAACTCCACCATCCCCACCATGTGCCATAACCCCTGAATTTTGTGTTTTCAGTCTGAGGTCTCTCTCTTCACATCGAAATAACACACCATTCACCTTGCACGTCGCATAAACTTTTGAATAGACCGGCCTCCTCGCTAAAAGTCTGAGTTCGTGCGACCAATTTGGGTGATTATCATTTGCAATAAGGTCCATCTGCAACCATCAGAATCAACTATAAATATGAATAAATATACACAATAATATATGAACACGTATAAAATAGTGTTAAAGGTACGTACCCAGCGGCCGAAATACTCTGCGAATGTCTGGTTGTGGTAATCGCGATCACTTGCTACTCCTTCACAGCGTAGATGTATGTCCTTCCAAAACTGAACTTCTGGACAGTTGATTAGTACCCACCAATGTGCAATGGCTACCTCATAATCTTTCAACTTATAGGAAACTGGCATGTTTCCACCGAGTACAACATCGTCGGAGAGTATGGAAAGATTGAACTGTGAAGGTACATCTTCCGGTATGCTTTCCTGTAACGCTCCGAAATACAGCTTCATGTAGGTAACGCACTCGTGCGCAATATATGCTTCAGCTATACATCCTTCAGGTGCGGATCTCTTTTGGACAAAACCACCGTATTGTCCAAGTTGCCTATAAATCAAGTTTTTAAAGTGTTATGATAATACATTAACACTATATCACATATATTGATGAGGAAATTAACATAAGGTGTAAAATACGTACCTTTCCATCGGATACATCCAAGTGAAGTGCACAGGACCGGTAAGCAACAACTGCCGAGGAAGATGGATCATGAGGTGAGGCATGATGTCGAAAAAATTTGGAGGAAATATCATCTCAAATTTACACATGATATGAACGATGTCTTGTTGCATTTCCCGGAGGTCAGATTTTCTCACTTCCAGTGTGCATACCTTCTGGAAAAATCTTGCCAACGCTACTAACGGCTCCACAACGTGACGGGGAAGGAACGGTCGAATGAAAACAGGGAAGAGACGTTGTAGCAGGATATGATTGTCATGACTTTTCAACCCGTACAGATTGTTGCATTGTCTGTTGACACACTTGGCTATATTTCCAGCAAAGCCTGAAGGATACTTGGCCCGACTTATCCAATGCAAAATTTCTGATTTATGCTCAGGCTTGACGGTGTAAGGAGCTTGAGGCATTTTTCTCTTCCCTTGTTTCAACCATAGTGGTTTTCTGATATTCATGTTTTGCATATCAGTGCGAGCCTTAGGACCGTCTTTCGTCTTCCCCTCCAAGTTCAGCGTTGTGCCCACCACACTTTCAGAAACATTTTTTTCTATGTGCATAACGTCTAGGAAGTGTCGGATCAACAACTCACACCAGTACGGGAGTTCCCACAATATGCTCCTATGTGTCCAGAATTTGTACTCCTCAGGCCTTTCAGGTATTTCCGCTACAATATCGGGATGATTGCTGAGGGGCCCAAAATCGTACTCATTAAGTCTTGCTAAAATTTCTCTTCCTGTCCATCTTCTGGGAGCACGGCCGTGTTCTTCGGTTCCATCAAATGCGGCGGACTCGTAACGCCAGTGGTGATCCGCCGGAAGGAACACACGATGACCCATTCGGCATATCTTGTTGCAATGAGGGGTGCTCCCATAATCGGTGAGGCACTCTGGACAAGCCTTGTATCCCCTGACAACGCTGCCCGACAACATCCCATAAGCAGGAAAATCACTGATGGTACCAATAACCATGACATGCATCTGGAACGTCTCCTGCTTGTACTTGTCAAAAGTGGGATGACCAACGTCCCACAATACCTTAAGCTCTTCAATCAATGGTCTCATATACACATCGAGACATTTCCCTGGGTAACCAGGCCCCGGAATCAACAACGTCAACATATTATATTCCTTCTTCATGCACATCCACGGAGGAAGGTTGTAAGGTACCAAAACCACCGGCCATATATTGTATGAAAGACTCATGGTGCCGAAAGGGTTGAACCCGTCAGTTGAGAGCCCGAGCCTGACGTTTCTGACATCTGACGCAAAATAAGGAAACTCATTGTTTATATGCTTCCAAGCCGCTCCGTCAGAGATGTGTGTCATGATATCTGCGTCTCCCGCGTCCCGCTCACCGTGCCACCTCATAGCTTTTGCGGTGGTTGCTGACATGTACAACCGCTCAAGCCTATCTCTCAACGGAAAATACCGAAGCACTTTCACAGGTTTCCTATTGCCTGCTCCCGTCAACTTATATCGGTCAGACTGACATATCGGACATGCGTCAAGGCTAGCAAGGTCATTCCCTTCTGCATCTTTACCCCAGAAGAGAACGCAGTCAAATGCGCATGCATGGATCTTAATGTAGGAAAGCCCTAGATCTTTGAGGATACTTCGGACCTGACGGTGATTGGTAGGATTACGATGACCCTCCTCCAACAACGAAGAAGTGTACTGTAGATATTCATCTACTTGCCTGATAGTCGATTTTGTCTCGACTTTAATCCTCATTACCTCCATCACACTTTCAAGAACTGTCTTCTCAGAACTTGAACACACAGGGGTCTGTTGCAATGCAATCAGTTTGTTGTACTTGTCAAAGGCAGCAGTGTTGACAACTTGTGGGAACGGCTGCACCGGGTCCTGCATATATTGTTCCCCATGTACACCGCTTTCAAAAGGAAACACGTCGTTGACGAATGTCATTGTTGGATCGTTGGATGTACTACTACTGCCCGCCTCAAAATACTGCCCATGATCATGCGATCCATCTAATGATGGCTCACCGTGATATATCCAACGTGTGTACTTCGGCCAAAACCCATTGCTCTTTAGGTGCTCCCATACTGTCCTAATCGGAAATCGACACATATCACTGCGACACTTACATTTCTTGCACGGGCAATAATGGTACGGTCCTTTTGCATTTTCTTCGACGAACTGCATAAAATCCACAACTCCTGTAGTGTATCGTCGGTCATGCCTTGGAAGCGAAATCCAACTCTTATCTCGATCCATATATAGCCTGATAATAATATATATGTATAACTTTAATTAATAATAAATTAATTAACACATATATATTACAATATATATTATTATCAACATCAACTCATATATATATATACCATTAATTAACAACCATTATTTAAGTTCATTACACTATCAACAACCATTAATTAACATATTTATATATATTTTAACACTAATTAAAATAACATTATTAAATTAAAACACATAATTATACTCTAACTGAAAATCAACTCAACTACAACTCAAAATCAACATATATACATACATTCTAACACTAAAATACAACAACAAAACAAAAAATCACTTACTATATCAAAATCACTAAAACTCAAAATCAACATATATATATACACATATATATATATACATACCTATATATAGCTCCACAATGTAAGAGAGGACGGATTTCAATAATACCCACAGATTTTTCACTCTTTTTCCCGTTTTTTTTTTTAAATGAGCAGCTTCTGTCCAGATCTGAAAATATAAAGACTTATAGCCGACGAAATTGCCCACTTCGTCGGCCATTCTTCCCAAAGTTATATAGCCGACGAAAACTTTAAATCGTCGGCCATTATAGAATTATAGCCGACGAATAAAGCTATTTCGTCGGCCATGATATAGTAAAGCCGACGAAATAAAGCAATTTCGTCGGCCATAGGTTTATAGCCGACGAAAAACTTTAAATCGTCGGCCATTCTATGTGTATGGCCGACGGAATAATGAATCGTCGGCCATTCTATGTGTATGGCCGACGAAATTTTTTCTTTGGCCGACGATTTTTAATTTTTACCGACGAACTAATTAATTTTCGTCGGCCATAAATGTAATATTTATTTTAAAAAAACTTATGGCCGACGAAATAATTAATTTTCGTCGGCCATTATTATTATAGCCGACGAAATGATGCATTGTTCGTCGGCTATTCTATGAAAAAAATAAAAAAATAATGATGATGTTAGTGACACTTCGGGTAGCATAAGTTCTCTTTCTCGTGCTTCGATGAAAGGAAAACAGAATGCCAAGCTCTCTGGAGTTTTTATCAAAACAGAATGATGATCAGAAGATGATCCAGGCTACTAAAATGTTCAAACCGAAAGATCCTTTTTTCGCAGTTATCTTGTAACCATTCGACTTCATTAACTACTTAATCCTCACCAGATAACAGTTAATGAAGTTGAATGGTTGCAAGATAACTGCGAAAAAAGGATCTTTCGGTATGACCAATTTAGTAGCCTGGATGACCTTCTGATCATCATTCTGTTTTGATAAAAGCTCCAGAAACCGTCAGATATTCTGTTTTCCTTTTATCGAAGCACGAGAAAGAGGACTTATGCTACCCGAACTGTCACTAACATCATCATTATTTTTTTAACACTAATTAAAATAACATCAAAACCGATTACTCTTTAGGATTAAAATAACATCAAAACATATATTAAAACTCAAAATCAACTCATGCAACTAAAACCCAAAATCAACATATATACACATGTACGTACCTATATATAGCTTCACAATGTAAGAGAGGACGGATTTCAACAATATCTACTGATTTTTCACTCTTTCTCCCGTTTTTTGCAAATGAGCAGCTGCTGGCTAGATCTGAAAATATAAAGACTTATAGCCGACGAAATTGTAAAATTCGTCGGCCATACTCCAAAAGTTTTATAGCCGACGAAAATATTAATTCGTCGGCCATTATTGGAGTATAGCCGACGAAAAGAAAAATCGTCGGCCATTATTGGAGTATAGTCGACGAATTTTACTTTGTACCGACGAAATAAAAATCGTCGGCCATTCTATAGGAATGGCCGACGATTTTTTTTTTTTACCGACGAAAAAAAATTTTCGTCGGCCATTCCTGGGAATAGCCGACGAAAAATCATTTCGTCGGCCGTTGTTTTTTTTTTTCGTCGGCACAACTTATTTTTCTGGTAGTGTACCATTCCTACTTCCTAGTACATCTTTTGGTGTATTTGGTATGTCTGTTATTATTATTATTATTATTTTTTTTTTTTATATTTGGAATAATGACATGTTAGCTTAATAAGCTGTGACAGTATTGATCAATTCCAGTGGAAGAGGTTGTTGATTTATCAATCATGTTTGTCTATGTTCTTTCAAATTGGCCTCCTTAATTTGCATAACCCCTGTACAATTCAACAGAACTCTCTTTGTTTTTGTCATTATGGGGCTTAATTGGAGGAGGGCTTGGCAGTAGGCTTAACACTACGGGCTTTAGACTGGACTAGGTTGTTGGGCCTTTATATTATTTTATTTGGTATGATTGATCCAAGTAGATAAAATTTTATAAGTCTCTTGTAACAGCCGTGCATAGAAGAATTTCTACTATTTCTATTTTCCCTATATGATCCTATCTCCTGCTCTTAGTGCTCTATATATATACAGTCATATTGCCAAACAAAACCCAACCACCAATGTACAAGAGTGAAGACCAATATTGCTCCAAAGAAGAACCGGATGAATCGGAATCCAAACAAAACCCAACCACCAATGTACAAGACAGATGGTTGATCTTAGCGTGCTAGCCGCTGCTTCATTTCGTATAGTAATGAAGCCTTCTCTTCTCTTTACTTTCAAAGAGACACAATATGACTTCTTCGGAAGGAATTGTAACCAGTCTTACAATAAGTAATCTATTGCTCTTCTCTCTTGTAGTTCTGATCGTCAACATCTTTTGCAAAATATGGTGGATTCCTACTCGCCTACAGAAGCTTATGGCTTCGCAGGGAATCAAAGGTCCTTCGTATACACTCATCCATGGAAACAACAAAGAAGTTGCCAATATGTACAGGGAAGCCATGAGCAAGCCTTTAGACTTGTCGCACGACATTGTACCTGTAGTTCTACCTCATATTCATGCATGGAGCAGCATCTATGGTATTTGTACGTAGACTATTGAGCAAAAGTTTTGAACCACTCTTTGGTTTCATGCATGTAATGTATAGTTAGATCTTGGTCGTGCACACATGCAGGGAAGAATTTTCTTCATTGGCAAGGTACTCAAGCTCAGTTGGTCGTGATGGAACCTGAATTGTTGAAGGAGATATTCAATAACAAAGATGGAGCTTTTCCGAAACCCACGTCCGAAATCCCAAAGATACTCCTTGGGAATGGCCTTCCATTATTAGAAGGTGAGAAATGGGCAAAATCGCGAAAGCTGGCTAACCATACCTTCCATGGAGAGAGCTTAAAAGTAAGTTACAATTTACAGGGGAAAGAAAAAACTAAAATAGGTTATACCTTCCAACAGTTTTGAGTATGGTACGGTTATTCAATTACAATTTTGACGGGTTTGAGAGTAGATCATGGTTTAACTTTTAGCTATGTGTTTTTGAAAAATATAACGAAAAATGGAGAATACCATAGAAGATCTTTACTAATTTGTAAGAAAAGATCGAATAATTAAGTTAACCTTGTTGATTGTATGATGCATCTTCTTGTTTTTGTTTTACTAGAATATGATTCCACAAATGATAGTTACTGCTGAGACAATGGTCGGAAGATGGAAAGACCATGTAGGCCAAGAGATTGAGGTGTTTCACGAATTTAGATTGCTGACTGCAGAAGTGATTTCCAGGACAGCATTTGGCAGTAGCTATTTGCAAGGACAGGACATATTTGAAATGTTGATGAAGTTAAGCTCCTTACTTGCGACCTTTGATCTCAAACTCAAGCTTCCAGTCATCAGGTTGACAGCTCTACACTCCATTAACACTGTACAATAGTCTTCTTATGCAGCAGCAAGAGCATTGAAACTATACATTTAAGTTATTTACAAGCTTATTTATACTTCGAGCAGATTTCATAAATATGTACCGATGTACGTATTGCAGCTATTTTCATAGATTTAGTCTTTCACTTACTGTGCAGCAAGTTCTTAAAGAGCAGTGATGAGATCGAAGCACAGAAGCTTCAGAAAGGAATCCGCAACTCCGTAATGGAGATTGTTAAGGAAAGAGAAAAGAAGGCAACGAGTGGGGGAGAAGAGAGCTTTGGAAGTGATTTTCTCGGCGCACTATTAAAGGCTTATCATGATTCATGATACGAATGACAAGCAGAGGTTTTCGATAGATGATATGTCCAGCAAGTCGTTCTACTTTGCTCGCCTGGACTGTCTTTCTTCTGGCAGTCCATACCGATTGGCAAGAGGAAGTGAGAAAGGAAGTCCTTGAATTATTCGGGAAAGAAACTCCAAATCGTAATGACCTTTCCAAACTAAAAACAGTCAGTAAAGAAACCTTGTTCTCATTGCTTCTCTAATCTAGGGGAAAAAATGTTGGTTTATGAAGTTTTGAAATCTCCTACTTCCTTGCAAATCATTCATTTTCATGTATTCATGCAGATGAGTATGATCATTAATGAAGCCCTGAGGCTATATTCTCCCATTATTTACGTTACAAGGAGCATTGAGAGGAATGTTAGACTTGGAAAGCTCCTTGTTCCTGCAGAGGTTGAGTTAATCATCCCATTTCTAGCAATACACCATGACCTTCAGTTCTGGGGACAAGACACACATCTTTTCAAACCTGAGCGATTCTCGGAAGGAGTTGTTAAAGGGACTAACAACAACATGGCGACATTCTTACCATTTGGAAGGGGACCTAGGAATTGTGTGGGACTTCACTTTGGCACCACTGAAGCCAAGATTGCTCTTTCAATGATTCTACAACGTTACTCCTTTACCCTTTCCCCTGGTTATAATCACTTGCCCTCGAGGCAGCTGGCGCTGCGCCCACAGCACGGAGTTCAAGTAATCCTACAGTCATTGTGAACTGTGAGGACTACAGTTTCCACAGTTCCTAGTTAGTAAACTTTTTTTTTTCTTGTTTATGGACATCTGAGGCTGAGTGACACACTAGGAGTAAGTCGTATTGAATACCGGTATGGTTTTTGTATGCTTGTATAGAATCATTCTGGTATTTATGCCAACATTAACTAACAAGCAAATTTCAAACTGTAACAGACTCTTCATTAAGACATACATATTTTAAGGATGCATATGAATACTGTGAAGAAGCATTTTTCATCCATTTTCGGAGTTAGTTATGCCAGTATTCCAGCATCAGCTTTGCATGAAGATTACTGGTCACTTCTGTTAAGAATCAGTAAAAACTTATTCTAAATTTCCTTATATGGTATTTTGTCTATACTTAATTGTATTCAGTATATTAATTTGTTCAGGTTTTTAATATGGTTTTTTCAAGTGTTTCATCATTCAACAAAACTGACCAAGGATGCCAAGTGAGACGTGTAACTCAGAACCTCATACAAAACTGTAGACAAGTAATCCAATTCTGTACAAAGAGGGAAAAGATGTTCTAAGACAGATCAGTACGTAATTTTAGAAAGTAATCTTTAATGATGCCTTTTTATTTTTTTATGGCTTGGTCCATAATGGGCTTAATGGCAACTAGCTTGGGTCAACAATAGACTGTATTCAAAGTTTCAAACATGCTAAGTAATACAAAGAGAACCTGAAAGAGATAACAAACAACAAGGAAAAATAATGAGTTGGGCAAGAGACACTGTACTCACTCTTCCCAGTGTATTGTGTACCTTCCTTCTTCTCTTGGCTCTGATCATCATCAAGATTTTTCACAAACTATGGTGGACTCCAACTCGCACACAGAAGTTCATGGCTTCTCAGGGAATCAGAGGTCCTTCTTACAAGCTCATCCATGGAAACAGCAAAGAAATCAGCAACATGCTAAAGGAAGCCATGAGCAGGCCCATACTGAACCTATCACATGATGTACTATCTGCAGTTCAACCTCACATTCACTCCTGGACCAAGATCTATGGTAGTTAACCAACTCTTAGCCCAAAACTGTTCATTGGTTAAGTCTTGCTTCAAAGATTTGATCTTTTTTATGGTCACTACTTGCTACAGGGAAGAATTATCTACAATGGTATGGTCCTGAACCAGTTTTGGTCATTACAGAACCCGAGTTAGTGAAGGAGATACTCAACAACAAAGAAGGGGTTTTTACAAAGCAGAAGCCCAATTTCTATGTGAAGAAGCTATTGGGAGACAGTATTTCCATGGCAGAAGATGAAAAATGGTCAAAACTGAGAAAGCTTTCCAACCATGCCTTCCATGGAGACAGCTTAAAAGTAAGTTCCTTGGTTGCATTTATCCCTGACTTGAAACCAAGTTGTTTAATCTGTCAATAAATAGTACTACTTACTGGCGTGGTGACCCTTGCAAAGTTTAGCGTAGTACGTAGAGCGGTCCTTATTGTCTCAGTTGTTTATAAGAAATGCACAAATTGTAGGACAATTTTCTAATTGAATCAGGTTACTGTTCGGTTTTGCTAGAGTATGATTCCAGACATGATAGTTAGTGCTGAGATGATGCTCGAAGGGTGGAAAAAATATGAAGAAACAGAGATTGATGTGTATGAGCATTTTAGGTTGTTCACTTCAGAAGTGATTTCTAGGACAGCGTTTGGTAGCAGCTATTTAGAAGGGAAGGATATATTTGACATGCTGATGAAGTTAAGCTCCTTAATATTCAGAAACGCTTACAAACGCAGGGTTCCAGGAATCAGGTACCTTCCTCTAAATTGAAGAATTAAAGTTCCTTTCATTGAATCTTCTTTTGTATGATGCTCTGGATTACTTAAATGAAGCTAGACTTATGATATCAACTGCTGAGTGTTCTTACTAGTTACTTCTCATGCTTAGTGTTAAATTCAAAATTGCAGCAAGTTTTGTAAAACCAGTGATGAGAAAGAATCTGAGAAGCTTGAAAAAGGAATAGAGGACACCATAGTAGAAATCGTTAAGAAAAGAGAAAGGGAGGCAGTGACTGGAGAAGAAGGCAGCTTTGGGACTGATTTTCTTGGACTACTTTTGAAGGCTCACCATGTTACCAATGACAAGCAGAGGATTTCGGTGAACGAATTGGTTGAGGAGTGCAAGACATTTTACTTTGCTGGACAAGATACCACTAACTCTTTGCTTGTTTGGACTGTCTTTCTTCTGGCTCTGCATCCGGATTGGCAGGAGGAAGCGAGAAAGGAGGTCCTGCAGTTATTTGGCAAACAACCTCCAAGTCCTGATGGCCTTGCTAAACTGAAAACAGTAAGTATGAAAAATCTGTCCTCATGTATAAGTTTTTCTAGAAATGTTCAATAAATCTTATGCTGCTGTTTATATTTTGTTTTTCTTGCAGATGAGTATGATCATTAATGAGTCTCTGAGGCTATATCCTCCAGTTATAGCCCTTGTACGAAGAGTGGATAGGGAAACTAGACTGGGGAATCTCACTGTTCCTTCTAATGTTGAAATTCTTGTCCCAAATCTCACACTTCATCATGAACCTCAGTTCTGGGGACAAGATGTGAAAGTTTTCAAACCGGAGAGATTCTCCGAAGGTGTTGCTAGTGCTACTAACAACAACTTGGCTGCATTCTTACCCTTTGGAATGGGACCTAGAACTTGTGTTGGCCTCAACTTTGCCACCACTGAAGCAAAGATCGCTCTTTCAATGATTCTACAACGCTACTCCTTCACCCTTTCTCCAGCCTATGTTCACTCGCCCTTTCAGTTTCTCACAGTTCGTCCACAGCGTGGACTTCAAGTAATTTTATACTCACTCTGAGCGGTGAGGACCAGAAAATAAACACTTATCAGTTCACACCAGTGGTGGCATTTGTACCAGTTGATATTCTAGTCCTTCTCAGTGTCTTGTAATTCATGCCAACGGGAGTTGAGTCAGTTGACTAAGTCATATTCATTTAGTGTCATCACTATTTTGACAAAATTGGCCTCTTGTATCTGTCATACTCTAATGCCGGTCCAGTATAAATGTCAATAATAATTATCAATTACTACCAGAAAACTTAAATAGCGGACTAAGCTGGAAGAAAATGACACAACAGATGATCATGATGTTAAGGTTTCTAGGTCTGTTTCTTCTTCTCTTAGCTCTAATCAAGGTGTTTCACAAACTATGGTGGACTCCAATTTGCATTCAGAAACTGATGAGTCTAAGGGGAATTAATGGTCCTCCTTACAGACTTCTCTATGGAAACGGCAAAGAAATCATCAACATGCAGAAGGAAGCTATGCTCAGGCCAAAAAATCTATCCCATGATATATATCCTCGACTTCATCCTCATATTCACTCATGGACCAAGAGATATGGTACTCACGAACACCTCAATTGATTAGCTAATTATACTTCATTATCAAACTCTGTTCAAAATTTTAATGTGTTACACAGGGAAGAATTTTCTCCTATGGTATGGTGTTCGACCAGTTTTGGTTGTTACAGAGCCTGAGTTATGCAAAGAGATCCTCAATAACAAAGACGGAGTTTTTCCGAAACCAAAGCCTAGTGGCTTTGTGAAGAAGCTCTTTGGAGATAGCCTTGCCATGACAGAAGATGAAAAATGGGTCAAGTTGAGAAAGTTGGCAAACATTGCCTTCCATGGAGAGAGCTTAAAAGTAAGTTACTCTTCATCATAGTCGTTTCTCAAAATAATATCCGCTTAGATACCCCAACTCATGCTTGTGACTGTTGGTTATTTGTTGGTCATGGGTTAGACTAGGACTGTACCGTTCATATTTAATCAAAATGTTTTAGATTAAATAGTTTCAGAAAACAGAGCTATCCCTCAAATTTCCCTAAAAAAAGGATATCAAACTTAATACTTGTATGGTATTTTGGTACAAGGCTATGTCTCAAGACATGACAGCTGCAGCCGAGGCGATGGTAGAAAGGTGGAAAAATCATGAAGGAAAAGAGATTGATATGTTTGAAGAATTTAGATTGTTGACATCAGAAGTGATTTCCAGGACAGCATTTGGCAGCAGCTACTTAGAAGGACAAGACATTTTTGAGCTGTTGCAGAAGTTAAGCATCATAGTATTCAAAAATCTTTACAAGACCAGGTTTCCTGGAATGAGGTAACTTCCCAGAATCGATCTTTCTTTTTCGGCTGTTGATGTTCATAATTTGGTTGATAAATGTCACTTCTCATTCAAAATTACAGCAAGGTTTACAGAACCAGTGATGAGATTGAAGCAGAAAAGCTTGAGAAAGAAATACAAGACTCTATAATGCAGATAGTTAAGAAAAGAGAACAAAAGGTAACCAGCGGGGAAGAAGAGAGCTTTGGGAGAGATTTTCTTGGCTTACTTTTGAAGGCTCATCATGACACCAATGAGAACCAAAATATTTCGATAGATATTGTGGTTGAAGAGTGCAAGGCGTTGTATTTTGTTGGACAGGAGACAACTAGTACTTTGCTTTCTTGGACTGTTATTCTTCTGGCACAACATCCTGATTGGCAAGAGGAAGCAAGAAAGGAGGTGCTGCAGTTATTTGGCAAACAAACTCCAAAATCTGATGGCATTTCCAAACTCAAAACAGTGAGAAGATCACTAGCTCAATTAACATATAAAGCTACACACACACACACACACATATGCTCATCTAATTGACAGGAATCTGCACTTAATATAGTTTACTAATCTCAGTTTCATTTTATTTTTTTATATATATATTTTGATGCATGCAGATGAGCATGATCATCAATGAGACTCTAAGGTTATATCCTCCTGCTAATTTAATTGGAAGAGAAGTTGCAAAGGAAGTTAAACTGGGAGAAGTCCTAGTTCCTGTAAATGTTGAGTTGCTTATCCCAGCAGTAGCACTTCACCATGATTCTCAATTATGGGGACAAGACGCAACACTTTTCAAACCAGAGAGATTCTCTGAAGGGGTTGCGAAGGCTACTAATGATAACATGGGTTCATTCTTACCTTTTGGAGTCGGACCTAGAACGTGTGCGGGAATCAACTTTGCCTCCAACGAAGCAAAGATTGCTCTGTCAATGATTCTACAACGCTACTCTTTTACCCTTTCCCCGGGTTATGTCCACTCACCCTTTCAGTTTCTTACACTTCGTCCACAACATGGAGTTCAAGTAATTCTACACTCTCTTTGAGCTATGGTCAGACTCCCTAGAATATCCTGCGGTTGGCATGTTGGATATTCTTAGCTAATGTATAACAAATGCTACTGCTCCACTGATTGTAATGAATCTAAACAGTTCTTAAACAGCAGTCCCAAATATATGAATAAAACATCATATTTCTCAGTTAATTGCTTAATATATGCAATCCACCAGTAGTGCTATGTACTGTTGATACAAGGTTTATCCCTTCTTGGTTGCTTACAAAATCCAAGGCAATGGCTTGTGGAGCGGTGTGTTTTGTCAGGGTAATTCTGATATATTTTTCTGTCATTTGAGAAATTGGAAATTTTCTGTGATCCATGAAGCCCCCTATATTCCTATAAACAGCTGAATGCCAGATTATGGTAAGGAAGAATAACTTTGATGCCTAAATACCAGTTTATGGAAAGAGTTTTATGTGGTCCATCAAACGCTTATAAGTATCTCTAATCAACAGGCTTTATAAACCAATCGTACCAGTTTATGACAAAGGAGATTCTCTTCGATAAGAGAAAACAAGAAACTGATTTCTGCATCTGCTCTCAAATAACAACAAACCCTCAGCCGAATTGCTTAATATGCATGCAAATATCAACGTGTAAACCGCTGCTTAATATGAGTGACCGTTGATACTTTTCACAATCAGTTCGATGTGTCGAACATGTCAAAGTTCTGTGACCAAAGTGACAATTTTGCCTAACAACAAAGCCTCAGCCGACTTGCTCTACCTAAGACAAATACCAACGATATGCCAGAATGCAGAAGGTTAAAAGTTGAGTACCATCTGTGATAACTATGTTATATCTATCCTCTAGGAATTGAAGACATGGAGTCTATATATTTAGGGTCATCTCTCTGTGGACAAGTTTTGGATTCTCTTTTGTGTCATATATACTACTTTGCCTGCTGAGTATCAAAATCAATATATAGTAGTAATCAAATTAAGAGCATCGACCTTAAATAGTTGACTGAGCCAGAGAAAAGAAACACATGCAATAAGGATTCAGGAGAATCATGATATTAAGCTTGTGTTTGTGTTGCTTCACTTAGCTCTGATCAAAGCATTTCACAAACTATGGTGGACTCCAATTCGCATTCAGAATATGATGTGCAGGGAATCAAAGGTCCTTCTTACAGACTTCTCTATGGGAACGCTACAGAAATCACCAACATGAACAAGGAAGCCACGAGCAGGCCTATAAGTATATCACATGATATATTTTCTCACGTTCAACCTCATATTCAGGCATGGACCAAGAGTTATGGTACTTGCGTACAAATCTTATCTTGAATATGGTTGGTAATTAAGCTATGTTTGTATAATTAATGGTCATTGCTAACACATGCAGGGAAGAATTTTCTTCAATGGTATGGTATTAAACCAGTTATGGTTGTTACTGAACCTGAGTTATGCAAAGAGATCCTTAATAACAAAGAAGGAGTATATCTAAAGCCTGAGCCTTCTATCTTTGTGAAGAAGCTATTTGGAAACGGCGTTGCCATGACAGAAGGTGAAAATGGGCCAAGTTGAGAAAGCTGTCCAACCATGCGTTCCATGGAGGAGAGCTTAAGAGTAAGTAACTAGTTTAGTCTTAGCTTACAAGGATATGTTTATTACAAAAAGAATTTTAAACCTGATAATAGCTGCATGATGGTATTCTGTGACTAGAATATGTTTCCAGACATGATAGTTAGTGCTGAGGCGATGGTAGAAAGGTGGAAAACTCATGAAGGAAAAGAGATTGAGGTGTTTGAAGAATTTAGGTTGCTGACCTCAGAAGTGATTTCCAGGACAGCATTTGGCAGCAGCTTCATCGAAGGCCAGAAGATTTTTGAAATGTTGATGAAGCTGTCCTCCATAATAGTCAGAAACCTTCTCAGTATCAGATTTCCTGGCATGAGGTAGCTGGCTAAAGAGAATCAGTCTTTCTTTTTTAGTTGTTGTATCTAATTTTATTGGTTGTTGTAAGTTAGATGTGGCTTCTCATGTTTTCTGTCATTCAAAATTGCAGTAAGCTTTATAGAACTAGCGATGATATTGAATCAGAAAAGGTTGAGAAAGGAATACGCGATTCCATTATGGAGATTGTAAAAAAAAAAGAGAAAAGGAGGCAAAGGTTGGAGAAGAAGATAGCTTTGGAAAGGATTTTCTAGGATTGCTTTTGAAGGCTCATCATGCTGCAAATGACAAGCAGAAGATATCGGTGGACGAATTGCTTGAGGAATGCAAGACGTTTTACTTTGCTGGACAAGAGACCACCAATGCTTTGCTTGCTTGGACTACACTTCTTCTGGCACTCCATCCTGAGTGGCAAGAGGAAGCAAGAAAAGAGGTCCTGCAGTTATTTGGTAAAGAAACTCCAACTTATGATGGAATTGCCAAATTAAAAACAGTAAGATCCCTCCTAATATTTGATGATTTGAAACGTTCAACTAAGTTTGAAACTAATCTTGGTTGCTCAAACTCTTATATTCTTACTTTTGATACAAGCAGATGAGTATGATCATCAATGAGACTCTAAGGTTATATCCTCCTGCTATTTTGCTTGTAAGAAAAGTTTCAAGGGAAGTTAGACTGGGAAAACTCTTGGTTCCTGCTAATGTTGAATTGCTTGTCCCAACTTTAGCACTTCACCATGAACCTCAGTTCTGGGGAGAAGAAGTGGAATTGTTCAAACCAGAGCGATTCTCTGAAGGTGTTGCTAAAGCTACTAATGATAACATGGCTGCCTTCATGCCGTTTGGATTGGGACCTCGAATATGTGTAGTGTTAAAGGAAAGAATCAATTTACTGGACAACATTCATGTGACAGGAGATGATTGTGGATCAAGAATCACCTTAGTCTGACTTTGAGTGATTGTTGGATCTTAATTGAATGTAATTATAGCTTGCCTAGATAGGACACACTGATTCATGTATATATGAATTCTACTGTACAATTTCTGTCTATCAAATACATAACATATTCACATACCCTATATGGTATCAGAGCACCAATCCTGGTGTCTCTAACCCACCCTAACCTTCCGCAACAAAACAACATCACTACAACCCACCATGGTTGAGATCATTGAATCACTAGACACCAACACAAACACAGGAACCAACAAAAACAAATCCAGTTCTTCGTTCAATAATATGGAGGAGAATGATATCAAATTACCTGATCCTCTTATCTTACACCAATTTGACACACCAGGACTCACCTTAGTTAATACACCACTCGATGGGCAGAACTACGGAGAATGGAGTCGTGCCATGCGTCTTAGCCTCAACACCAAGAACAAGCTTGGGATCGTTGATGGAACCATACAGCCACCTTCACCAACTGATCCGAAATTTCCCATGTGGCAGCGCTGCAATGACTTGGTGCTGACATGGATCATCCAATTCATCCACCCTGAGATAGCTCGGAGTGTCATCTTCTCCAAAACGGCATCAGCTGTGTGGAGTGATCTCCAAGATCGATTCTCTCAAGCTGATGACTCAAGGATTTATCAAATCCGGCAGGAAATCACTGAATGCCAACAAGGCTCCCAATCTGTGGCTGTCTATTACACCAAACTGAAGGCCCTTTGGGATGAGTTAGCATCCTATCAAGAACCCATTGATTGTGCCTGTGATATGTTGAAAAAGCTGATGATCCGAGAAGAAAAAGAAAGGGTTATGCAATTTTTGATGGGTCTCAATGAGACTTACTCTACTGTTCGTGGCTCAATTCTGATGATGAGCCCATTGCCGAACACACATAAAGTACATGGCTTAATTCTACAACATGAGAGGTAGATGGAGGCAGCTGCTCGCCGAGAATATCCACCAATTTCCCATGCCATGCAGGTCACACGCCCCACACCAAAACTGGCGTCGAAGCCTTCTTTCTCATCCTCCTATCGGAAACCACTCAAGTGTACTTATTGTGAGGGGGACACTCACCTGGTGGATACGTGCTATTTTCTGAAAGGTTTCCCAATGGGCCACAAATGACATGGGAAGGATGTGAAGCCCAGAAAGGGGAAACATGCAGCTTACAACATCGAGTTGAAGGAGCCTACTGATGAGAGTTACACCTTCACAGCTAAGGAATATTAGGAATACATGGCCATGCTGCAAGAAAAGAAGGGTAAAAATCAACATTTTGCAAATGCAACAGGTATATTCACACCTAGCTCTACTAGCATAGACAATGATGCACATTCAACATTATATTGGATTGTGGATAGTGGAGCAACAGATCACGTGTCGCATCTCACACCTACTCATAATTTAAACAAGACATCTCACAATTTTGTTGGATTACCCAATGGAGGCCAAGCTACTATAGAAACTGTTGGGTCTATTCGATTATCACCAGATTTATCTCTTGACGAAGTTTTACATGTTCCCAAGTTTAGAGTCAATCTTATATCTGTGAGTAAATTAACTCGGCTATCTTTCATTTCAAGGTCCATAAATTCAGTTGCCCCATTTGAATTGATTCATTGTGATATTTGTGGACCACACAAAATTACTACACATTCTGCGGCTCGTTATTTTTTAACCATTGTCGATGACTTTACTCGCTTCACATGGGTGCATCTGATGAGTTTCAAATCCAACACTCAATCATTATTGAAATCTTTCTTTTCTTGGGTTCAAACCCAATTTGATCGCACTATTAAAATACTCCATGTCGATAATGGGGGGGGAATTCACATCTAAATCCATGCGTTCTTTTCTTGATGAACGCGGCACCATTTTTCAGCATACATGCGCTCACACCCCACAACAAAATGGGGTGGTCGAGCGTAAACATTGCCACCTCCTTAATGTCGCCCGTGCTCTCAGATTTCAAGTTAATCTTCCATTACGTTTTTGGGAGAAGAGTGTTCAAACAACATGTTATCTTATCAACCGTCTACCCACACCCCTTCTCTCCCACAAATCCCCTTATGAACTCCTACATCACAAACCACCAAATTATTCTGATTTTCGGGTTTTCAGGTGTCTTTGCTATGCCACTAATCTCACTCCCACCAACAAATTTGATCAACGTTCACATCGTTGCATTTTCATTGGCTATCCTCTTGGCCAAAAGGGTTACCGACTTTACGATCTTGCAGGGAAGAAATTTTTTTACCTCTCGGGATGTCATTTTCCATGAAAACACCTTGCCTTTGACTAAACTTTCACCAGAAGATCAAGATGACTACCCAGTCTTACCAGCTTCTATTGGCCCGATTTTTACACCAGAGCCCAACCCACATCCTGAGCCCACTTTCCCTTCTATTGGCCCAATTCTTACTCCAGAGCCCAACCCACATCCTGAGCCCACTTCACCTCCATCCAAGTCTTTGCAGGATTCTACACCTGTATCCACATCACACCCATCCCTGAAAGTTTATACCAGGCAACGAAAATCTACATTGGTGCCTCCACCCGCACTCCTCTCGGTGCCTCCCGCGTCGACACCTCCGCCCGACGCAGCCTCTCTACCCCCACTAGCGCCGGCGCCTCTGTCCGACCCAACGCCGGTGCCTCCCCCCGACCTACCGCCGGTGTCTTCACCCGCTCTGCCATTTCTCCCTCCAATCGATTCCACATCCGATCACCCCTCTGATTCATCAAATCCTCCGACACCATTACCGTCGGCTACTCCTCTCCCTTCAATGGCGTCACCACCACCTCCAAATCCTATCCCTGCCCTTCGCCGTTCCTCTCGCCCTTCCCAACGCCCATACCATCTTCGGGACTTCAAGACCTATCATGCTACCGTTCTAGGCCCTGACACCTCCTTTTCCTCCACGTCCGGCACTCGGTACCCTTTGCAACGGTATGTCTCTTATTCTGGGTTGTCTGATCGATATCGTTCATTTGTGCATAATATCTCTCGTCTGGTTGAGCCAGCAACTTATGATCAGGCTCGGCATGACCCTCAGTGGGTCGCTGCTATGGCATCTAAAATTCAGGCTCTTGAGGACAATCAAACTTGGTCAATGGTCTCTTTACCTGCTGGCCAGCGACCCATTGGCTGCAAATGGGTCTTTAAGATCAAGTATCATGCAGATGGAACAATCGAGTGATACAAAGCTCGCCTGGTTGCCAAAGGTTTCACCCAACGCGAAGGCATTGACTACAAAGACACCTTCGCACCCGTTGCTAAGTTGATCACTGTTCGTTGCTTGCTCGCCATTGCTGCAGTCTGGGATTGGCCATTTCACTAGATGGACGTACATAATGCCTTTTTACATGGTGACCTTCCTGAGGAAGTCTACATGCTTCCTCCTCCTGGGTATCGTCGACAGGGGGAGAATGTTGTTTGCCGACTCAACAAATCACTTTACGGACTTAAGCAAGCATCCCGTAGTTGGTTCAGGCGTTTCCATTCTGCAATTCAAGAAGTTGGTTTCAAACAGTCCCGTGCCGATTATTCATTTTACACAGGTTGATGGGAACTCTATTACTGTGATTCTACTATATGTTGATGACATTGTTATAACAGGGAATAATCCGAAGGCAATTGATGATCTCAAAAGGTTTCTTAACAGTTGCTTCAAGATCAAAGATCTTGGACCACTCAAATATTTTCTTGGCATAGAAGTTGCACGCTCCAAGGCAGGAATTACAGTTTGTCAACGTAAGTATACGTTGGATATATTGGAGGAGGCATGATTACTGGGTGTGAAGCCTACAAAGGTGCCAATGGAGCCTGATTTGGTGTTAACAGAGAAAGGTAGTGATGCTCTCCAAGATCCCTCGCGGTATCGGAGACTGATTGGGAAGCTAATATATCTTACAATCACCAGACTGGACATTACTTATGCTGTCAACACACTTAGTCAATTCATGCAGGAGCCTAAGGTACATCACCTTAAAACAACACATCGACTCTTACAATATCTTAAGGCAGTCCCTGGACAAGGTTTATTGTTTCCTGTAGACAGTTCATTGCATTTGGACGCATATTGCGACGCTGATTGAGCAAGATGTCCAATTACTCGAAGATCAGTGACAGGGTATTGCATTTTTCTTGGCAAGTCCCTTGTATCATGGAAGAGCAAGAAGCAAGCTACAGTTTCAAGGTCCTCAGCTGAAGCTGAATACCGTTCTATGGCTGCAACTGCTTGTGAGATCAGCTGGCTGAGATACTTATTGAGAGACTTACAGGTGCGTCATCCCGAAGCAGCAAGTTTGTTCTGTGACAACCAAGCAACATTACACATAGCAGCGAATCCAGTGTACCATGAGCGAACAAAACACATTGAATTAGACTGCCATACAGTTCGGGAAAGAATTGAAAGGGTTGAAGTCAAGCCTGCATATGTGCAAACTGGACATCATATTGCAGATTTACTTACAAAACCCTTACGTGCACCGACTTTCCACATGCACCTCAGCAAGTTGAATGTGATAGATATTCACACTCCAACTTGAGGGGGAGTGTTAAAGGAAAGAATCAATTTACTGGACAACATTCATGTGACAGGAGATGATTGTGGATCAAGAATCACCTTAGTCTGACCTTGAGTGATTCTTGGATCTTAATTGAATGTAATTATAGCTTGTCTAGATATGACACACTGATTCATGTATATATGAATTCTACTGTACAATTGCTGTCTATCAACTACAGAACATATTCACATACTATTTTCTATATGTAGGATTCAACTTTGCTGCCCTTGAAGCAAAGATAGCTATGTCAATGATTCTACAACGCTACTCGTTTACCCTTTCCCCGGGTTATGTCCACTCGCCTTCTCAGTATGTTACTGTTCGCCCTCAGAATGGAGTTCAAGTAATTCTACACCCAGTTTGAGCTGTGAAGACCAGAACTTTCCATAAATTTTGATGTTTGATTTATATCATGTTAGCTTAAACTGCAACTGTTAAACTGATTGTCATGAATCAAAATGGTGCTCAAACACCACACCCTTAATAAATAAAACATCACATTGTGAATCAATATATGAAAACAGTGACACTGCCTATGCATATTTTAACCTTTGATTCCAAGGCAATTTGTGGAGTTTCTGGTCGTATAAATTGTTTTGTATGTCATATGCAGATTGCTAAACTTTAAAAAATAATTGGAACCTTTCTGTTGTCTCAAGTTCTATAGAATCAATGAGCTGTAGTGTGACAATCCTACCAGATTATGATAAGAAAGATTATATCTTTGATCCCTAAAAGTGATTAGTGGAAGACAATTTTCCTACACTCCAACAGAGAACAATGTGAGAAGTGTGTAACACAGTATCATTATGTGAGGGACTTATATTTGACCATAAACTATCCTGATGAACAGGCTCAGAATCTATTCACTCTAACAATGACACATACCAAAGGTCAGGAAATAATGAAGATAGAAAATGCACCTGTTGTTTTCTTCTCTTGTCATTGGAGTAAGACATGAAATATATTAATACAGGGTCATATTGATCGGTGTGGACAAGATGGCGTCTTGTTTGTCTCATAGTTCCTGAGTATTTAAAATTAATAAACATTATCAGCTAAGAGCAACATAATTAATAGTGAATCGAGTCTGAGAACTAAACACAAAAACAAGAGTATCCAAATCCTGAGGGCATTTCCAAACTCAAACAGTAAGAACATCTGTAGCTTCAGTACATATCCTTCTGTATGTCCATAACTGCTCAACTAAGAGTGAAACTAATCTTGGTTTGTTTTCTTATTTACAATTTTGAGATATGCAGTGAGCATGATAATCAGTGAGACTTTAAGGTTATATCCTCCTGCTAACTTGCTTGTAAGGAGAAGTGCACGAGATGTTAGACTCGGGAAACTCCTAGTTCCTGCTGATGTTGAATTGCTTATCCCAACTCTAGCATTTCATCATGATCCTCAATTATGGGGACAAGATGCCACACTTTTCAAACCAGAGCGATTCAGTGAAGGGGTTGCTAAAGCTACTAATGATAACATGGCTGCATTCATGCCATTTGGAATGCGACCAAGAATGTGTGTAGGGTTCAACTTTGCCGCCATCGAACCTAAGATTGCTCTCACGATGATTCTACAACGCTACTCATTTACCCTTTCCCCCTGTTATATCCACTCCCCTTCACAGTTTCTCACCATTCGCCCGCAGCATGGAGTTCAAGTATTTCTTCACTCACTTTGAGCTGTGAAAACTACACATCACGAATCTCTAGCTATTTCTACACTAATATAAATTTGCAAGTGCTTAAATGAATGTCTAGAATCGAAATATTGCTTAAACACCAGCTTGAAACTCAAGTAAATAAGCATCACCATTTCTTGTTTGGTAGCTTACATCTTTTAAGACTTTCAACTTAATGGCAAGGGTGGAGTTAAGGGTTTGGCAAAGCTGATTCCAGTTCTATGTTTTCTTGCTCTTTGTCACTCAAGAATCAGTATTTTCTCTCGGAAAGTGTAAAACAAATCTCCATAAAGCTCCCTATAAATAGCTAAACCAACAGAAATTACATGCCATGCATGCCAGTAATATGGTATGGAATATTATAACTTTGATGCCTAAAATGAAGAGTGAACAAACTAATGGAGACTGAGAAAACAAATTGAGATAGTCCCTCAAGGAATGTGGTACTGGTACATGACAAAAGTCTTATGTGAGGGAGATGTCAGGAAGGGACAAATCAAGCAATTAAGCAGGGACTCTCCTATAGAACATATCTTCCAAGTGAGTGTTTCCAAATTCCCAATTGGGGAAGGAAAGATGAATATGTCTGAGGACTCATGATGGGGTTCAAGATATTTAATCCCTGCATCTGGGGCATAGGCCCAATCAGAATACAAGGTATGAAGGTAATGCAATTCTTCCCTCAACTCTTCTCTCAACTCTTCTCCTATGGGCAACCCTTCCAGCCCACACCCCAACCCTGCAATG
Source organism: Potentilla sterilis (assembly GCA_963682095.1). Taxonomy (NCBI): domain Eukaryota; kingdom Viridiplantae; phylum Streptophyta; class Magnoliopsida; order Rosales; family Rosaceae; genus Potentilla; species Potentilla sterilis. Next base: position 46,423,859 of record OY821761.1, on the reverse strand, counting down.
CACTGCTCACATAGTCACATCCATAAGTAGCATTATTTTTCCAGAGTATGTGAGAGTAGTGAGACTGTGAGAGATATAACTAGAATATGTTCTAGGAGAAAAAGAATAGATGTAAAGCATAACATTTATTGATAGATATGGAGGCCTCTATATATGTATTACATCAAGTATCCTGAATAATCAGGGATTCCCTATCTACTAAGGTAATTACTATTCTAGTCTAATTAGGTCAAGACTGACAGGACCCGAACCAGATTTCGCCCTGAAACTCGGATAAGGCCCTGCGGGGACTACTTTAAGATTAACTCTATCGATAAATCGATAAGCCAATCTTAAGATAGACAACCCTAAAACCTGCAACAAATAAAAACACTTCTAATCCCAGTTCCAACCTCAACACCTAGAGCCATCTGCTCCCCAAACACAACCACCGCCATAGATAAACACAAAATCAAATTAATTTAATATTCAAAGGCTCACATGTAATCAGAGCAATCTAATACATTGAACTGGAATTTCGAATTATAAAGTAAAGGATCAACAGATCCCACCAAGCGGAAACAAAGACGACGATGACTATGCCTCGACTTCGAGTACTCTTGACTTCAAATAACTAGTCTGCAAACTGGGCGATGTTAAAACGAAGGGCCCAGGGGAAAGTAAATTAAAAACGTTAGAGTGAGTGGATAAAAATAAAACAATTTAATATAATACTTTAATTGAAAGTATCATATTACTTTCCCAATATTTTAGAAATAAAACCACATTGCATGCTTTTAATAAAACGTCTCACATTTTAAGAAAATCGTATTTAAAAATCAGCCCCGCTGATATATCAAATAAACAAATAATACTTTTGTTTATATATGTATTTCAAAACGAAATATTTTTGAAAATCAATTAATAATATTTCACGATCAATCTCATTGGTCATATAAAAACCCAGCCCCGCTGGTTCGAGAATTTATTAAATTACAGAAAGTCTCATAGAGAAAATATTCCCGAAAACCAAATAATATAAAATCATGACCAATCTCATTGGTCATATAATAGAATAGGGGAACGTCATTACCACCATTTAATAGTAGCCTCCAAGACTAAGGGTCGAGCCTCCAAGACTCTATAGCGTCCCACGCTATGCTCATACACGTCGACCACCGAGCGTGAATCTGACCTATGTGGTCAAGTCGTCACCTCGCATGGGCTCAGGCGACTAAGCTAGCTAGCATCAATATATATCTGGACCCTGATATGGTGAAAATCCGAAAACAAAACCGAAAGTACGCTTCCCCTTATATATCATAAATCCGTACGGTCCCCGACCGCACATCTGAGGCTTATAATAATCATTAGTATAATAGCCTCGAAATATACTCATAAATATCCGACATATCCAACATGCCGTAAAATAATATCGAAAATTATATTTATAGCGTCGACATGTCTCACATGTCGAAAATCATAAATAACGAAAATATAAAATCCCCGGAAATCTCATTCCCGGTCACTACTTTTAATTAAAACTTATTCAACATAATCAATTATAAATAATTAAAACATACCATTTCTGGAAACCTTGTTTCCGGATAAAATCACATACTACCAAAATAGTAGTAAAAGCAAAACCCTAAAACCATATTTCTTTAAATATTAAATCAACAATTATAACAGAAGTATATGAATTATCGACTTTCGATAATTCATATCATGCTTACGAACTCATTTAATTAAATAAATTACATTTTAATAAAACGTAATTGCATACATTTATTTTAAAATAAAATCCACTCACAGTTCGGCCGAGCGTGCCGCTATTCCTCGCTCTCATTACGTCGAGTAATTTCTCGACCTGTAACAGAGGCGTAATTATAAATATTTCAAACTTCGGAATTAAATTATAAAAGTTAAATCTACGGACGTCCTCACTCGCCCGAAATAATCCAATTTCAATTCTTGTTATCGGTATTGAAATTACGTCTCAAATACCGAAACAATTTACTTCCAAAATTTCTCAGGACACCCATTCCGAGTTCGATCCATTCTTTACTGGTTTAATTCGTCGTAAAACCCTTTCAATCCGTTTTTATCAGTTTTTACGGTAAGTCAACAGTAACATTTACTGGTCAAACAGTAAATTTGAAAGTCAACAGTAAATGGTCAAAGTCAGAATTACCATTTACCATTTACTTTTACTGTTTACATTATATTTTTACTGTTTACTATTTACTTTTCACATTTTACCGTTTTACTTTTTCACTTTTTACCATTTACTATTCATCGTCTTCTACCTCCCGCCGCCGGCAGCTCCGCTCCGGAGGTCAAAAACACCTCCAATTGGCTCCAACTTCGCCCAACAACATCGCCACCACCTCAGGAACTCATCTCCGTCGTCCCCGCCGCCAAAAACAGCCCAAGCCGCCGCAAACGGCGGCCGACACGGCGGCACAGCCTCCCAATATCAAAATTCATCCAAATTTCAACCAATCAAACCTCAAACAACACCTAAACAACTCCTTACAACATCCCAAACACGAATTCAACCTCCAAATCTACCAAAAACATCAAATACCCAACCTCCACCGAAATCACAAAAGCCCTAGAATTTCAAAACCCAAATTATCCTTACCTGCTACGAATTGGTTCGATTCCTTTCATGGACGTGTTGCACAAGTCGAGGCCTTCAATTCCCCCCAAGAATCGGGTGGAACCTTGGTCGGAGGAGGGAGAACCAGCCCAACTGGGCTTGAAGTTCTTGGGCTGGAATCGGCCGAACGGCGGTGATTCCCACCGTGCCACCACCACAGACTTGAAGAGGAGGAGGAAACGGTCCAAACGGGACCGGTGGCGCAGCGAACGGCGGCCGGACGGCGAAGAACCGAGGGCGGCGACCCAGTCGGCGCTGCTCGGGCCGAGTCGGGGAGAAAAGAGGGAAAAAGAGGGAAAAAAAGAAAAAGAAAAGAAGAAAAAATGAAAGTTGCTTTTTCGAGAAATTTCATCCTCCGCTATTTATACTCGTCCAAAAACGGCAATTTAACGATTTTTACGTCGTAACTTTTTCACACGAACTCCAAATTGAACGTGCCTCATGTCTACGAGCTCATTTCAACGTCTTCTATCTCGACAAGAAATAAAATTCTCGGTCGGGTCAACTTAATAAAAAGTTAACTTTTAGAATTTTTGAATCGTAAAAACAAGTACCGGAACGTAAAAATAAAACATAAAACAGTCAAAAAGTAACTCGAGATTCGGGTCGTATCAAAGACACACAAGGGAAGTTACGGAATTAACCTTCCTTGAACACTCCCCCTTGTGTCGCGTGCCTAATATGACATGGTGCATAACATGTTGCCTCGCTAAAACCTTGCAAAGCAAAACAAAACCTCTTGGGTAAAAATAAAAAGCTTGGTCGAAGGGAAAAGAGCACAACGCACTAACTACAATTGAAGATTATATGTGAGGTAGACTGCCCCTGATGTCTACAAGACAACTCCTCCTGATTGGTAACTCAATCTCGGAGTTTAGATTAATAGCGTATACAAACGCTCCTCACAAGTTTCAAAGTAGGTGTGGCCAATGATTTAGTTATTGAATACGGCCACATTATACTTGTGTTAGACCAGCTATACTTAGTTTTACTTGGTCGTAATGAACAAGGTAGCTTAACAACTTAAAACTAGAGTTCGTGTTGAAAATCAGATTCACACGCAGCATGACCTTCGTGTACTTAAACAGTCATAACTCCTTCGATACAATAGGTATGAACAAACCGTAAAGAGTTCTGAAAACTAGACACTCATATCTTTCTAGTGATATAAAGTACATAACATAGTTCATTCTGAGCTGATCACAAAGCTCCGTCGAAAGTGACTGATCTGTAAATTACCGGACTGATTCGTCCTATTTTTCCAAAATAGCCATAACTCACTCAATATGATAGTTATGATCAGATGATTGGTGTCTCTGGAAATTAGACACATGCCTTTCCAATGGTACCAAAATTTACTATTTTATGACGAGTGAGCTGTCTTGTAGGTCTCAGGGAAGTTGACGTACATAATCAGGCAAAATCTGGAATTGCTTATTGATGTGTCTTTTATGGTGGGATCGAATGAGCATATATTTTTCACACTTGAAAGAAAGTACCGCCATATACCATGAAATTGTGTGGGCGCATCTAGCTATTACCTTGACTTTATAAGTTTATAGCGAATGAGATGTCGAGTCGAGCATGTTATGACAAGTACATGATTGCGCACATGGTACTTAGATTGAGAGTTTCATCTCCCAAGACTTCTCATCACATAGACGAAACGAGTCTTCTCAAGACATCGACTAATTATAGGATACATATAGGTTTTGGTTTAACGTCCATTAGAGAGCCATAAGCTGATAGATGAATAAGTTCATCACTAAGGGTTCTCACATTCGAGACCAAGTATTCCCAAGATCTTTTCATTCTTAACGTTGAATTAGTGATACTTCAATCACAATTCATCATAAGTTTACACGCAAATAGGCATGATTCCTTCCATCCCATCTCCAATCAAGTAGTCACTCAATTGTGGTTTTTTGCTTACTTGACTTGGGTGAAAACTAATCTGTTTAGGATGTTTATGTACATCTCTTTATTTAGTCCCAATAGAGATGATACAAGCTGCATGTTCAGTTTTTCGGAACTACCTAACTAACAAGGTAGTGGAGTGCAATATGACTCCATTACGAGAGCATTGTCATCGTAGTCGATTCCAGGGCGTTTGTGAGAGACTTTGCCCCATAAGGTGAGTCTATGTTCTTTTTCTTACTACGCTTTCAATCAAAGATTATCGATAGGGTTTACACTTGCGGTGTCGGCATCACCTGACCAAGGACTTATCTCTTTGTTTAAACTGGATCACATATCTTTCCATGTACGCCAATTCACAACGTTGGTATTTGCTTCAACGAAATGAGTGTGTTCGATATCTAACTCATAAACCACGTCCTCATGTACACTAGTGTAATTTGCATTTGTAGAGATCTCTATATGGATTGGTTTCTCATTGAGGCGTTCCCCAATGATGACCTTAATCTAGAAAATCCATGAGGCGAATGATTTGTCATTGATCGAAAGATCAAGTTGTGTCATACTCGCATTCGGTGAGTGTATATAGAACTAAGTGCCCTCTCTACACTTCTTGTGAGAGTCACGACCTAGTGACACCATTTACTTCTTTTGTGGAGTCACCATGTCACCATTTATGAGTGACAATATGTCCATTGATTCAGACATCAATCCTTACAGGCATGTTTGATACAAAAGTACTATTCCGATCTTTTCCTTGAAAGACCAATAGTTTTCTCTTTGCAGCATGTATATCAAATCTCGTCACTTTGATTCATGGGACTTTGGGGAACATGATGAGGCACAGTGGGTACAAACCACGAGAATACAAAGTCGTACTACTTAAACAAACTTGTTCTTCTCTCCCCTTAACGATGGGGAGACTGACTCATCAAAAAGTGACATAAACGAGATCGCCTGTTAAAGTTTCTATATAGCGGACTATTTGTGGATGCTTATGTCTTATTCAAAGACAATATTCATAATCAAATAACCCAACATTAGGCGCTTGTGATGGCGCTATATGACACATAAAGTATGTGCACGATAAAGGGTATTGATCGTTAACACTTGTTTGTTAACAAGAGGCATTCCGTTACAAAATGTAACATGCATGTATGCTTCCTGAAACGTTTCACTAAGTTTCAGGACATCAAATGTTACCAAATTTTAACAGAAGGTAGACACATATGTTAGGATTCCAATGCCATTAGCTTCATTGCCGGAACCGTCCGGAAACATACAAAACCTGCCGGAACAGTCTCTGGAGGTCGGTGAACATTTTTGTCGAGTGGTTCACCACCTTCCAGGTGTCCAATGACCCTGAAATTTTATGAGCGGGTAGCCATGGATTTTAAGAATTAGTGGACCAAATTTTACCTCAAGAACCGGCCTAAAAGTAGGTGAACCGGTCCGTCTAATGATGAGTCGGCAAGCTGGAAAACCGAAATTTCTAGGTTTTTCTCAACTTTTCAATCATTGTGAAGGTGCTTCATAATATCTAAGTGTTATGGCTTGAGTTTAACCAATATATGGATCACCAAAGTATCATTGTGTCTCAAAAATTGAACCATGATAGGACATTAAGGCCATTATCTTATGTATCATTATCTTTAGCGTGGGAGGGCGTTACTCCCGAAACCTTGCTAAAGATTAGGCTTCCATATAATGAGCATAACTAATGAAGGATCATAAGAGGTGGGAACATATGCAGTTTTAAATGCATAAATGATGCTTCCATTGACTTGGAGGAAGAGTTGGGTGACATGAATGTCATCTTTAAGCCTTGAGCATTGCTCATGATGTTACCAAATATTCTTTTAGTAATCTTTGATCCCAATAACTTCTTTGCTCAAAAGAAACGATGTTCATGACTTTCTTATATATGGATAATCAAAACATGTCCAAAATTCCGGACGATGTATGGAAGAGTCTACATGAGTCGTCTATTCAAAAAATCCGAATCATAATACACGTGAAATACATTCACAATATTGACTCATAAGTTGTGCGCATTCATTAGAAGCGATACATAAGAAAACTTTTCAATTTTCACAATGAATTTCAAGGTGATAATCATGAGGATATACTTTCATCTTCTTTCATGTATCTCTTGTATATATTAACCATATGATTGCACTTTTGCAATTAGTGAACCGATAGAACCATATCAATGACATGATTCTTTTTTTTTCAATGGCCCTTTTCTAGGCGCATTTTGTGGTCAAATTTCTTTTTCTCAAAAGAACAAGAGGGAATGTATTGAATTTAGGTCGAGACAAAGATTATAGTAACTCAATTAAATATTTGGTGTGACAATTTCTGTCACACATCATGAGTTTGTCCCTTTTAATGTAACTCCTTTAGGATTGTCACATGCATCGACAATATTTTGTCGAAATCGGGATAAAATATTCACGAAGAGTTGTGGTTCACAGTGATATCACAGCCACAAGCACAACTTTGGACGGTAACATCACAGTTACCCCTTAAATATTGTGATACGCCGGAGCGAGTGGGATCCCTTTGTATCAACCTGAAAAACACACGAGTTCCAGCACACAAGTTCAAATAATTGAAATTGCAAAAAAAAAAGGAACTTTTATAAAATTATACGTGCTAGTTCGCCAAATGAACTGCGTAGAAATATAAATTGCGCTTGAGGACTCAGTTTTGATCCTTGTGCAAATTTGAGATGCTCTTCCATGTACGTGCAACGAATAATTCTCGCAATTCCATCGCGATGTGTAGTGCAATAATTTCATGGAAAAAAAAAACATATGGTTAGTCATATTCACTATATACAGGCAGTAAAACTGATTAGAAAATTATTGTAGTAATTGTTTTAACCCGTATGGTAAATTTTTTTTTATCTGAGGTAAGTAGAATTATCATTTTTACCCCTGTACCCACTAGATTGGGTCGGATCAGACCCAATGGACCGGGTCAACTTATTTCTGGGTCGGACCGGGTCTGCACCACTTGCATACGAGTCGAGTCGGCGAAACTGGGTGGTGCAAACTACTGGTGCTATTGCGACGCGGGCGGGGTTGGGGCGCCACCGGGCAAGGATAGAGGCACACTAGGCGGCGGCTTCTTGGGTGGAGGCACTATAATATCTCACATCGGCCAACGGAGAGAGAGTAATGTGTCTTATATGTACATGCCCACCACCATCTAACACGACGGGGGGGCTCAATGGCTTTGGAGAGAATGAGAACTCCGAAGTTAAACTTGCTGAGTCCAGAGCAATCCCAGGATGGGTGACCTATTGGGAAGTTGCTCGTGAGCTCCCAGAAACAAAACCATGAGGGCCAGAGAGGAGAGTGCCTAAAGCGGACAATATCGTGTTACGGCGGAGCTGGTCCCGGATGTGACAATTTGGTTTCAGAGCCACTCTGCCGTGTGGTGCGATTGTGCCGACAAGGGCGTCGGACCCTAAGGGGGGTGGATTGTAAGATCCCACATCGGCCAACGGAGAGAGAGTAATGTGCCTTATATGTACATGCCCACCACCATCTAACACGACGCGTTTTGGGGGCTCAATGGCTTCGGAGGGAATGAGAACTCTGAAGTTAAGCTTGCTGAGTCCAGAGCAATCCCAGAATGGGTGACCTATTGGGAAGTTGCTCGTGAGCTCCCAGAAACAAAACCGTGAGGGCTAGAGAGGAGAGTGCCCAAAGCGGACAATATCCTGTTACAGCGGAGCTGGTCCCGGGATGTGACAATTTGGTATCAGAGCCACTCTGCCGTGTGGTGTGAGTGTGCCGACGAGGGCGTCGGACCCTAAGGGGGGTGGATTGTAAGATCTCACATCGGCCAACAGAGAGAGAGAGTAATGTGGCTTATATGTACATGCCCACCACCATCTAACACGGCGCGTTTTGGGGGCTCAATGGCTTCGGAGGGAATGAGAACTCCGAAGTTAAGCTTGCTGAGTCCAGAGCAATCCCAGGATGGGTGACCTATTGGGAAGTTGCTTGTGAACTCCCAGAAACAAAACCGTGAGGGCCAGAGAGGAGAGTGTCCAAAGCGGTCAATATCGTGTTACGGCGGAGCTGGTCCCGGGATGTGACAATCTGGTATCAGAGTCACTTTGCCGTGTGGTGCGAGTGTGCCGACGAGGGCGTCGGACCCTAAGGGGGGTGGATTGTAATATCCCACATCGGCCAACGGAGAGAGAGAGTAATGTGTCTTATATGTACATGCCCACCACCATCTAACACGACGCGTTTTGAGGGCTCAATGGCTTCGGAGGGAATGGGAACTCCAAAGTTAAGCTTGCTGAGTCCAGAGCAATCCCATGATGGGTGACCTATTGGAAAGTTGCTCGTGAGCTCCCAGAAACAAAACCGTGAGGGCCAGAGAGGAGAGTGTCCAAAGCGGACAATATCGTGTTACGGCGGAGCTGGTCCCGGGATGTGACAAGCACGCTGGGTTCTCGTCGAAACGGCGAGGAAGGGCGGCCAATTTTGGGGCGGTGCGGGGCTAGTGACATCAACAGGGCTATGGCCAGCAGAGGACGCGCGGCGGAGGGCGGTGCGAGGTCGTTGATGTCATGGCGATGCGCTAGGAGGGTAGCAGACGACCGGCCGATCAGAAACGCTTGATCAGAGAACGAGATGGGTGCCCAGATCAAATTTATGGGTGCCCTGAGTATTGTTCCAGTTTCTAGGCTTCTTTTCTTTTACCAACGAATAAGTCGTCAGAAAAAGAGTTTTTGAAAAAAAAATTTCAGCAAAAAAAATGGGGTTTCTGAAATTTTTAGGGCTATTAGACGAACGCTAGAGCCACGTACTGATAACGTGTTCTAGGAGAAAAGGAATAGATGCAAAGCGTAACCTTTATTGATAGATATGGAGGCCTTTATATAGGCATTACATCAAGTATTCCGAATAATCAGGGATTCCCTATCTAAAAGATAACTACTATTCTAGTCTAATTAGGTTAAGACACACAACGAAAGTTACGGAATTAACTTTTCTTGAACATAATAGCTATTATACTGGGACGTCTAATAACTATATTGATCCAAGAACTTTTAATAATATGAAAGTTTGTGATCGAATCATGTCGAGACAGCTTTAACTTGTGAAAATTGAAACAAATGCAGTAGTTTTGGTTTTGAGCAAGATTCATTCTTTTTCAAGCTTGTTGTGTTTGTACCTTATCTTAGGCCATCTTCAATTGTGGTCTAAGTCTTCATTTTAGTCTATCCCAGAAAATAATATTCGAGTATTTGGTCTAGAAGTTGGACTACATATCCACCTCGTTCATGTACGCTACTACTTCTCCACACAAGGTGGAGTGTGCAACATTTGGGGGTGCTGCAAACTAGACTCTACTAGTTGGGTGAATATAAAATTTCATGTTATATGTGCTTTGTGTAAGAATCGTGAAGTGCCAAGATAGAAAAATGGATTTGTAACCGAAAAATAAAGAAAATGGATGAATAGTATTAGTACTAATATGATCTTGTTTCGTAGTTTCGACTTTCTAGTCTGTCCTTATTGATGCCCAAATGCACTCCGAAACTCCCAACTAAAACTTCCGGAATCTCCAACTACATATGCAACAGAGGTATAGGTCAAGTTCTCAATTTTTTTGTGGTTTGGCTATGTTTGTGGTCAATTTGTTTCTTTCAATATCTAAGTTTGCTAGTTTAGGTATTTTCTGGAGACTTTTGGTTTACCTGAGACTCGAAAAAGAAGTGTTTTGCCGTGTTTAATTCTTCTAATAAGGGAAATAAATTAATATTTGCAAAAACTAAGAAGTAAACTTCCCGGAAGAAGTTGCCTGTTTATTGTAGGCAGATTCTGATTCGGATATGATGCCAAGGAGAGATGGGCATCCTCCATAGTCATTCATAGATATATGAACCCTACAGGCTACAGCTCGATCATTGTGAAGGAAAACTGAAAATGGTACCACTAACATAGGTTCAGTGTTTGTATGTATGTGAGAGCTTATTCAGTACTTGACTCAAGCATGTCCTTGAGTCAAATAAAAGGTGACGTGGCTGTTAGAGCATCCGCACCCATGAAATGGTCTTGCTCAAGCACCTGGTGGGCCCAGGAGCAAATTTTGCTCAAGCAAATGGAAATCAAATTTTGCTCCACCCAAATCGATTTTTTCACACACCCATTAACAATTTGCTTGAGCAACTCAGTTTTGTCTTGTTGTGAAATGATTAAATTTTTTTTTACCGGATAGATTAACCACCAATAATAATGTGTCACGTATCATTATCGACTCGATATTATCCAAGATTTTCGATAAGCTTTCCGATTAATAGATAATTGACACGTTAGTATATGCCTTGAACTAGTCATCTGGTGGCGCTGACAGAGGCGGGGATCTCGCTGCCCGGTCAGCGAGTCGGGGTCCAGGGGCGACGCGCCCTGGTTTTGGGGGTTCGGGGGCGCAACGTGACCCCCGATGGGGGTTCGGGGGCAACGCCCCCGAGGCCCACGATATCTGTTATGTTGGGGTAGGTTTTCCTTTTGGGTTATTATGTGCTTTTGAATCCGTTTGAGTTTAATTATTAAGCTTGTGTTCAATTTAAGTATGTGTGTTAATTTTAATATGTATTTCTATTTCATCTTAATAAATAATTTTTTTATTTCTCGAACAAATTGGTGTGAGTTGATTAAAAATTGAAATAGTATTTATAAGAAAATTTTTGGGAGAGTTTTGAAATTTTTGGGATTTTTTTACTATTTTTTGGGAATATTTCCGTTATGATCAAATTGTAACCGTTGCCTTTGAATTCTGACCGTTGGATCAAAATTTCAGATTGAAATGGAAGGCCCAGATTGATTTGCCCGTTTTTTAATTTTTGACCGGTCAGACTGCCACGTGGCAGCCTGACATTGGCTGTTTCAAACGACGCACTGTTCATCGTCTTCCTCAGCCTTTCCCGCGCGTTTTTCCGGTGCTCCGTTCTCCGCCGTCCGGCCACTCCAGCCGACGTGCCACCCACCAAACTGATGGGCTCGACGCCCTCTTTCGTTTCAACCAAGTCTCAGGCTGCTTTTCACTGAGCAGAAGGCGCGGCAACGATCGGGAGCCACGGCCACCGTCGAGGGCGGCGCTCAGATGCATCTCCGGTCCGTCCTAGCGCTCGGCAGCTTACTCCACGTCACGGTGCGTCTCACGTGGCAGCCAAAAAGCGAGAAACCTGTCGGCCCGGCCCCACGAGCTGCTCGAGCAAGCATCGGAGCAAAGTTTGCTCGAGCCTTCGCTCGAGCACTTTGACTCGTTGACTGCTCGCCCGGTTGCTCGCCGTTTTCGACCCCGGTGCGCGCTCATTTCCGTCTTGCTCGAGCACCTTGGCCGGCCCTACCGTCTTGCTCGTGCTCTTGCTCGCCCGGTTGCTCCCCGGTGCAGATGCTCTTAAAACGGCAAGGGTGGAAACTACGCGTTGTTAGGGCGAGGCTTTTTTCTCTTCCTTTCTTCTCTCTCATCTCCCTTTAACCCAGATGAGTCGACGCGGCGAGGGACAACGACCGGAACAAGAAGATCATCGTCGACGAAGGCGGAGTCACGTCGCTGCTGAAGCGTTTTAAGGAGGGGTCCTCGCCGGAGGCGCAAATCGCTGCGGCAAAGCGGCTGGCTCTGTTTCATGTCGCTACGAACCGAAGAGGGTTTCGTTTGTGGTCGATTTGAATGGAGTTTCGATGATCGTTTCGGTTTTGGGAGACTCACCGATAAGGGTTCAGGAGGCGGTGGTGAAGCTGGTGGCGGAGATGGACCCGATTGCACAGGATGAGTTGTCTAGAGAAAATGTGACTACGCCGTTGGTGTCTCTATTGGCTATGGATACGGTTTCGGATGAGCCGAAACTGCAGGTGGGTAAGACCAGCATTCATTCGCTTGTGATTAATAAGGAGTTGGTAGGAAAGTGTGCGAATTCGAGTAGTCGGTTAGGTTCGTTCATTTTGTTAATCATTATCATTCTGATGGCATTATAGGAAAGAGAGGGAGAGAGAGGTTGAGTGCCCTGAGGTGAAGCTTCTGGTTAAGGTTGGTTGTGCCGAGGCATTGTGGAGGCTGTGTAGAGATTGTTTGGTGAATTGTCGAAAAGTTATAGAGACGAAAGGGTTGATTTATTTGGCAGAAATTGTGGTTCCTATTCAACTTAAGGAAGGCCAGAAAATCACCATTACTACTACTGCTTATAGAATCAATGGAGATTTGAAAACCATTTGATGTGCGGATGGCACCATTACCCTCACTGTCTTGTCTTGTGATCTAACTGCTGGTATTCTGAGGTGCCGTTATGAGAACAGTGCAATGCTGGGTGAGAGGGAAAATGTCGATATTCGTGGTGGTGTGGTGGGTATTTGTAGCTAATTTATTTTTGTTTTCTATTTTTAAGAGAAATGTTTAATTGCTTATAAAAAGTTTCTGGAATAAAGTTTTGGAAATTTTAAAACTTTGAACATGAAATTTTACTATTATATTTAATTAATTAAATTTTAATAAAATTTGATAAACAACGATTTTCATTGCGTCACGCACTGTTTTTTGTATTTTAAAATAATTTATAATGTAATAAAATCTTTCAAAATTTCTAACAGCTAAGAGGTTTCCTCTACGTCGATGCTCGGCTGGAGAAGAAATGAAAATGGGCCTAAGGTTGGGGTTTAAAGACAAAAACTGACGAGTCTAATTGATCATACGGTCTATATTTTTTTTATGAAGTTTGGGCTTGAGTTTTTGGGTTTGAATTTAGGTTTTATTAGATTTTACGAGTTTTTATTTTAATCATTTTTTTTTACATAGGCTATAAAGTTTGTTTTTTAATTGATTTTTCGTTTGACGCTTAGATTATCGACAACCTAAGTTCCAAGTATGGAGAATCGGCATCACATCGCTCATATACATTTAGGCATCTCATTAAATTTTCATTCAATTGCGACCTTCTTTGACCTTCTAAATCTTCTGTCAACCCAAAAAGAGGCATTTTTACAAAACCCCATTGACCAGGGCCTTGCTAAATGGGTTTCTGCAATTCGACCGCACAAGCTAAGTGACGAAAATTACGTGGTTTGGGAAATGTAAACGGCTTTCGTCATTCGCATCTCGGTCATGGGTCCTCTCTTATGACATACCAGTGGCGTTTTTGGTTTACTGAAGATTCTCACGGTTATACGAGGTCCGAAGTGCATGAAATTTATACAGGGTCTCTAAATAAATGTGCCAATCACATCGGCTAGTGCCGATTATTTAAGAGACATTTCCTCCATGTAGTTGCTTCATAATGCAACGACTTGCTTTCAAACCTATTATAAAGGTTATGATACATTAGTAGACACTCTGGTGATCGACAACCCAAGTTTTGAGTATGGTCAATCGATACCATACGATGTGATTTATATATGTATTTAGGGACCCCGTCAAATTTTCATCCAATTAGAACCTCGTTTGACCTTCTGAATTTTCGGTCAACCCAAAAAGAGACATTTTGAAATAATAAGATCTCATTGACCGGAGCCTTACTGAATGAGTTTTTGCGATTCGACAGCACACGCTGAATGATAGAAATTAAGTGGTTTGAGAAATGTAAACGACTTTTGCCTTTCGCATCCCAGTCATGGGTCCTCCCTTAAGACATATTAGTGATGTTTTTAGTTTACCAGTGATTGTGACGGTCAGGCGAGATCTAAAGTGAACAAAATTTTTACAAGGTCCCTAAATATAGGTATCAATCACATCGGCCGGTGCCGATTATTTACGAGACGTTTTCTCCATATGGTCACTTCATAATGTAACAACTTGCTTTCAAACCTATTATAAAGATTGTAGTACATTAGTAGTCACTTAAATGATCGACAACCCTAGTTTTGAGTATGGTCAATCGACACCATATGATATGACCTATATATATATTTAGGGACCTCAAATTTTCATCCAATTGCAACCTACTTTGACCTTCTAAACCTTCTGTCAACCCAAAAAAGAGGCATTTTTACATAACAAAACCTCATTGACCGGGGCCTTGTTAAATGGGTTTCTGCAATTCGAACGCACACGGTTAGTGACCGAAATTACGTGGTTTGGGAGATGTAAACGGTTGTCACCGTTCGAATCCCAGTCATGGGTCCTCTCTTAGGACATATTAGTGATGTTTTTGGTTTACCGAAGATTGTGATGGTCAAGCGAGGTCCGAAGTGGACAAAATTTTTCCGAAGTCTCTAAATATAGGTATCAATCACATCGGCCGGTGCTGATTATTTACGAGACGTTTCCTCTATATAGTCGCTTCATAATGCAACAACTTGCTTTCAAACATATTATAAAGGTTATGATACATTAATAGACACTTTGGTAATCGACAACCCAAGTTTTGATATGGTCAATCGACACCATACGATGTGATCTATATATAGATTTAGAGATCTCGTCAAATTTTCATCCAATTACGACCTTACTTGATCTTCCGAACTTCCGGTCAACCCAAAAAAAGACATTTTTTAAATAACAAGATCGCATTGACCGGAGCCTTGCTAAATGAGTTTTTCGATTCGACCGCATACGCTTAGTGACAAAAATTGCATGGTTTGGAAAATGTAAACAGCTTTCGCCGTTCCCATCCCGGGCATGGGTTTCTCCCTTAGGACATGTCAGTGATGTTTTTGGTTTACCGGAGATTGTGACGGTCAGACGAGGTCCGAAGTGGTTGAAATTTTTATTGGATGCCTAGATATATGTACCGAACACATTGGGCGGTCTGAATAATATGTGGACATTCCCTCCAAATAGTCGCTTTATAATGTGACTACTTTTTTTCTAACCTAGTATAAATGTTATGATACATTAGTAGACAATTCACGATCAACAACTCAAGTTTGTGGTATGGTCAATCAGACCAGCAGATGTGATCGATACATATTTTTAGGCACCATGCAATAATTTCAGCCAGTTAGGTCCATCTGAACTTCTGGTCAACCGAAAAAAAGTCATTAATCCATCACAAAACTGCATTGACCAAAGTCCTCGTAAATTGGTTTTCAGATTCCCACTACACAACGTAGGTCCCCATATTTACGTGGTTTAGAAGATGTAAATAAGTTTTAGCCTTCGCAACTCGGGGATAGGTCCACCCTTAGGGCATATTAATGGTGTTTTCGATTTTTATGACGTCCGGACGGTTAAACGGAATCGGACGTGGACAAAATTTTTATAGGCTGGCTAAATATATGTATGGAGCACATCAGATGGTCCGATTAATGTCTAGACATTCTCTTCATGTAGTTGGTTCATAATCTAGTAACTTTATTTCTGACCTAATATAAATGTTATGATATATTAGTGGACAATTAAGATCATCTTATTACAAATACTATAAAGATCTAATCGATCGACATCATAACAAAAGACACAACTTGATGAGGGTGTTAGAATTTTCGGTACATTTTTCCGACACCCGAACTATTTATTACGTTACTTCAAAGTCTATATATGGTGATTGTTTAAATATTTCATCAAATTTCCTCGATTTTTTTTCTTGCTAGTAAAATTATAATTTTTATTTAATGACCTGGTACTAAAGTACGCTTTGTGAGTAGTCTGTGTCAATATTTGGGGAACTTTTCGGGCACCAGAGCTATTTATAAAACAATGTTGAAGTTATGAAATAAAGTAATTCATTTGAAAAAGTAGAAATTTTTTGTGGTGAAAGGTTCCGTGGCCAGAAACGCGCCATGTGGCCCTATTTTGTCTTTATACTATTTTTAAAACTCTAAATATTTTTTTGAAAATCATACTTAATAGTTCGGTTGCTCGAAAAATTTTCCCAAAATTAATGCGCACTCACATCAATGAGCTCTATGGACTCATTACACGACTGTCCTTAGAGAGATAGAAAGACACGTACGGTTGACTGATTTGACCAGTAGTGAAACGAGAGCGAACTGTGTTAATTTTTTTATGAAGTACCTACTACTATCATTTTGTCGCATTAGTTTCGAAAAAATTATGGTTTTCACAATTTTATAATTTTTATTCAATAACACCATGTATGTCTACTAATGTTGTTGAAGTTTGTCTATTGGTTATGTTGACAAGTAAACATTCTGACACATATGTGCGTAGAAAATATAATTTGGCTAATCACGCTGTTGGATATTCTCTCAATGACATAAAACGGTTTGGGTTCGAAATTTACCTATTTTCAACATCATTTGATCTTCGGTTAACTTAGTCAACCCTATGTAAGCGAACATCCCTCAACAGGATTTTTATCGCAAATACTATATATATATATATATATTTGATAGCTTCATAATAAAGTATACAACTTGATGAGTGTGTGAGAATTTTCAGTATATTTTTTGGACACCTGAATTATTTATTATGATTTTTTCAAAGTCTACCTTTTATGAGCGGTTGTGTCACGCGACCATAAATATATGAAACTTTTTACACTGGTACATAAGCGTATAGTAGTAAAAGTATTGTAATTTCTGGAGACTTTTTCGAGTAACCTAACTATTTAATAATTTTTAACAAGATTTTAAATTAGCAAAATAAAATAAAAATAAAGGATTTTATTGCGAAAAAAAAAAAATTAAACCCTATTGATTTTCGAACCCCTATATCTAAAACATGCATTTACCATTGTGTCATCAGATCAACTGCAATTTCATACACAAAAACAATCTATATATACGTGTCAGTAGAATCATAAATATATTCCAATGGACCAGAACAACTCTCTCTTTCTTCGTTCTTCATGCTCTGCCTCTGTTTTTTCTCGCCGCCTCCACCGCCACTGGGTTTGGTGGGGTAGTTGAGGTTGCTGGTTTTTTCTCGTTGTCAAACCAAACCGAGCCGCAGGGAGCACGGCCCCGGCTGCCTCTCTGTTCTTCAACCTCATTCACCTATTTGATCCCCAAAATCTTCTTTGCAAGCTCACCACAACCCAAAGACCAAATTGAAGAAGGAAACTGAGTTTGACCTGAAGGAAGGGAGTGTTTGGGGAATTGGGGAAAGCTCGGACTGAGAGCGTGGATGATCACCCAAACATCGACAAAAATAGGCCTCTCTGTTCTTCAACCTCACTCACCCATTTAACCCCCAAAATCCTTCTCTTCAAACTCCCCACAACCCAAAGACCCAAAATTGAATAAGGAAACTGGGTTTGATCTGAACGAGTGTTTGGGGAATTGGGAAGCTCGGACCGCCAGAATCAGAGGAAGAAGAAGACAGACTCGCCTCAATAACGGACCATAACTCCCGTTAAACTCATTTAGTACACGTGTCGATCAGCAGTGGTATAGATTTCTACTTGTTGCCTCAAGCATGTACTTGACTCACAAGTTTTGTATGTATAGGGACAAACTTACAAAGTCAAGTACCCCAAAAAAAAAAAAAAAGGAAGGAAGACAAAACAAGAAGTGGCATCTTATTTGTGACGTAGTGGCATACCAAAGAATCCAAGTCAATAATTGTTCTGCATCAACAGCAACAAAGTTAAATAGTAACCGAGTCCGAGAAGAAAAAACACATAAACCAGAATCATGATTTTAAGCTTTCTCTGCTTGTTGCTTCTCTTAGCTATAATCAAGGCATTTCACAAACTATGGTGGACTCCGACTCGCATTCAGAACCTGATGGCTCTGCAGGGAATTCAAGGTCCTTCGTACAGATTTATCTATGGCAACACCAAGGAAATCTCCAAAATGCAAAATGAAGCAATGAGCAGGTCCATAAATCTATCACATGATATATTCCCTAGAGTTCAACCTCATATTCATACATGGAGAAACAGCTATGGTATTTACAATCTCTTAACTTGTAAGATATCTAACTAAACTCTGTTCAAAGATTTAATATAGTAATTGCTGCTACACAGGGAGGAATTTTCTTCAGTGGTACGGTCCACAACCTGTTTTGGTTGTTACAGAACCTGAGCTGTGCAAAGAGATCGCCAATAACAAAGATGGAGTATATGTTAGAATGAAATGAACACTTTAACATATAAACATATATATATATATATATATATATATAATGTATATTATGTCAGATATTAGATTGCATGTATATCAGTCAGAAATACTAACTGGTGTTCTTGATTCCAGTATCCATATTGACCTTCTCCTAGATTCACTTCTGTATATACTCAGTTTGTTTGATGGGACAAATGTATGAGAATGTTGCTTAATGCTCTAGGAGGGATCAATCGGTATATATAAGTTTTCTGTCATGAAAAACTGTTGCAGACAGTTTCATGACAGTTATTCAACAGTTTCTTCCATCAAGAAACTGTTAAACAACTTGTCCTGATCCAATTTATGTCCTAATGACTTCACCAATTTGAATTTCGAATTCAAACAGATAATATACTGCTATTTATCTTCTCATCCGATTATTATCAATATAGATAAATTAGCTCATAGCTCTTTTATGAAACTTCAAATCCATTTTACAATTATAAAATATAACCTTAGTTCCAGTTATGCAGTAGAACTGCATTCTGATATTTTACAATCTCCCACTGAACTAGGATTATATTTTAAATGTAATTAGATTTACTTTAGGTGCGCACTTGAAATTTCATTCCAATATGTATCTATTTCAAAACCCTGTCAATTAAAACAAATATAATGAACTGTAGAAGATCATGACAATTTAGCAAATCATCTGTCTTTTACAATCACATTATAAAAGTATTTAATCACATGGATTACCTCTAGTGAAATCTTTGTTTGACTGAATATAATCGATTTAAACAAATGATCCTGATGGCTAAAATGTTGCTGCAAACTTTCATTATAATGAACTGTATGTATACATGTAGTAGTTTATGCAGCAACTATGAAAACTTAAAGTAAGTTTCTGAATGTAAAGATTTCATAACAAATTTGAACAATCGATACATCAAGGGTTATATATATATGCTGTATTAAAATTGTCTTACATCAATTTTGCAGCATTAATCATCAAACTTGCTTAGAACTCCCATATTTTTCACATGATCCGTGAAAATTTCAACTGGCAATGCTTTAGTCAATGGATCTGCTAACTGCTCTTTAGTTCCAATCTTGACAACTTTAATTTCATTTTCTTCGACACTTTCTCTTACTGAAAAATACTTCACATCTATATTCCTTGAGGCTGAAGTTCTTTTGTTGTTCTTTGAGAAAAATACTGCTGCAGCATTATCACAGTAGATCACTAAAGGTTTTTCAATAGAATCAACAACTTTCATTCTTGATATAAAATTCCTCAACCATATGGCATGTGCAGTAGCTTCAAAAATGGCAATATATTCTGCTTGAAATGTTGAAGTTGCTGTTAGACTTTGCTTGCTAGTTTTCCAGGAAATTGCTCCTCCTGCTAACATAAAAATATAACCAGAAGTGGATTTCAGATCATCCATATCTGCTTTGTATGAAGCATCTGCATAACACTCTACTTCCAATTCCTCATCTTCTATTTTCCTGTACACAAGCATATGATCTCTAGTGCTCTCAAATACCTCAGCACTTTCTTTCCTGCAATCCAATGTTCTTCACCTGCATCTGCTTGATATCTTGAAAGCATGTTCACTGCAAAACTTATGTCTGGTCTTGTACATACTTGTGTATACATGAGACTGCCCACCAAAGCTGCATAAGGCACATTTTCCATTGATTTCTTTTCCAATAAATTTCTAGGACACTGCCCTTTATGAAGTTTATCACCTTTAGAAATAGGTGTTTTTCCAGATCTGCACTTCTCCATTCCAAATCTCTTCATTATCTTATCAATGTAATTCTTTTGTGACAGTCCCAACACATTTCTCTCTCTGTCTCTGCTGATTTCTATGCCAAGCACATAATGTGCTTCACCCATGTCCTTCATGTCAAAGTTTTCCTTCAAGAACTTCTTGGTGGCTTTGAGTAATCCAATATCACTGCTTGCTAGTAGAATATCATCCACATATAATACTAAAAATATGAAATGACTCCCACTGATTTTGCAGTACACACATTCATCTAATTTATTCTCTTCAAAACCAAAACTTGTAATCACAGCATCAAATTTTAAGTACCATTGTCTAGATGCTTGCTTCAGACCATAGATTGACTTCTGCAACTTGCAAACTATCTTTTCATCTTCCACAAAACCATCTGGTTGCAACATGTAAATATCTTCCAATAAATCTCCATTTAGAAAAGTTGTTTTAACATCCATTTGGTGCAATTCAAGATTAAAATGTGCCACCAATGCCATCATGACTCTGAAAGCATCTTTTGTAGAAACAGGAGAGAAGGTCTCATTGTAATCAATACCTTCCTTCTGATTGTATCCTTTGGCTACGAGTCTTGCTTTGTACCTTTCAACTTTGCCATCTGCATCTCTTTTAGTTTTATAAACCCATTTGCATCCAATAGGCTTCATTTCTGCAGTTCTTTCAACTAGAGACCAAACACCATTTTGTGACATACTTGAAAGTTCATCATCCATTGCAAGCTTCCATTTATGACTATTCTTTGATTGCATTGCTTCTTTAACAGTAGTTGGATCAGTTTCTTCCCCCAAATCAAATTCAACTTCATAAATGTGATAATCTGCAGAGGAAATTGCAGGCCTTCTTACTCTTTCTGATCTTCTTAAAACTGGAACTGCATCAGCATTTGCAACTTCCTGTTGAACTTCCTGTGGAATTTCAGCAGGTTCCATTTGTTGAACAACTTCATTTTCAACTGCTGAATTGTTAATCTCTTGTAACTCATTTTGAGCAGCATCATTTTGCTGTAGAATTTGATTTCCCACAACTACAGCTGTAAATTCTTCTTCTCTAATAGGATTTCCTATCTGCTGTAAATTGTCTCTATACACAAACCACTCATCCATGTTGAAAAAATTTTCTTGTGCAGTATCATTCACCACCATATCAACTTCTGGTTCAAAGAATTCATCAATAAAAGTGGCTCTATGAGTCTCAAAAATTCTGACATTTCTCCCGGTGCAATAGAACTTGTAGCCTTTAGACTTTTCTGAGTAACCAATAAAATAGGCTGAAATTGATCTTGACTCTAGCTTGTCAGTCTCCTTATTGTACACTCTTGCTTCAGCTTTACATCCCCACACATGCAAATGATTTATGCTAGGCTGATAGCCATTCCATATTTCAAAAGGGGTTTTATTAATGGACTTGCTAGGAGTCCTATTACATATATAGTTGGCTGTTTTTAAAGCCTCTCCCCATAGAAATCTTGGTAATCTGGATCTGGAAAACATACTTCTAACCATATTCATGAGAGTTCTGTTTCTCCTCTCACAAACTCCATTTTGCTGTGGTGTATATGGAGTTGTGTATTGAGCAACAATACCACATTGTTCTAAATATTTGGCAAAAACACCTTTATGTTGCCCTTTCTCTGAATATTTTCCATAATACTCTCCACCACGATCTGATCTAACTGTCTTAATTAACTTTTCTGTTTGTCTCTCAACTTCAGTTTTAAAAATAATGAACATGTCTAAAACAGATGATTTTTCAGAAAGCAAATATATGTAACAAAACCTAGAAAAATCATCTATAAATGTCACAAAATAGTAATTGCCACATATTGTCTGAATTGGGAATGGGCCACAAACATCTGTATGAATGAGTTCCAGTAATTCAGTAGCCCTTTTTGAATCAAACTTTCTTTTGTTTGTCATCTTTCCTTTCAAACAATCTATGCAAGTTTCAAAATCTGTAAAATCTAATGCTGGTAAAATGCCTTGTTTAACCATTTCATGTAATCTAGTCTTTGAAATATGCCCCAATCTTTTATGCCATAGAAAAGATGAAACTGTGGAGGTATGTTTTCCTTTAACTCCTATTGTTTTTGAAATATGCAGCACCTCATTAGCTTTAGCTATATTGACACAATTGACATGCCAATAGCCATCAATCATATCAGCAGTACCAAAACAGACATAATCTTTATATAAACACATAGACTTATCATTATTACTTGAAAAACTACATGCATTATCTAGTACAAATTGAGAACCAGAAATAAGGTTTCTCTTTATTGAAGGAATGCAATAAACATTGTTTAGTACTAATATATAATTATTCCTAAACACAAGCTTCACAGTCCCTATGGCTTGAACTGTTACTTGTTGCCCATTTGCTGCACAAATTCTGGTTTCATTCTTTCTTGGGATTGTTTGTCTGTATAATCCCTGCATAGAATTCACAATATGAATAGGCGAACCAGTATCAAACCACCATGAATTTGTATTAATACATGCATGAGAGTCTAATGAGAAAACATTTTTCAACAGAAAAGTACCTTTCTTGTTAAGCCAGTTCTTAAAGCCATCACAGTCTTTCTTAAAATGACCAGACTTCTTGCAAAAGAAGCATTTTATTGCTCCATGATTCTTCATGAACTTTCCTTTTTTCAGATCATGGTTGATGCCAGAACTTGATGCACCATTTTTATTTCTAGAATATTTATTTCCAAAGTTCTTCTTAGGCTTGTTAATGTAGTTCACAGTCACAACTTTTCCCCTCTTGATTATGTCCTCCTCCTCTTGCACACAAATGGAAATCAATTTGTTAAGACTCCAGTTTTCTTCTTGTGTGTTGTAGAGACTTTTCAGGTGACTATATGCATCAGGGAATGAATTCAGAACCAGAGTAACCAAAAAAGATTCATCAATGTTCATCTTCAGCCCTCTTAGCTTTTCAGCAATATTTGCTGCATTCATTATGTATTCTCTTATGCTTCCAGTCCCATTGTACCTCATTGCAGTCAATTTATCCATCAGCCTCCCTTGCTCAGCCTTGTCAGAAGTCTTATATTTCTCAGCAATTGAATTGTAGTATACTTTGGCAAATTCAGAATCTGGTATACCACCTTTCACAGCATCATTCATGCTTTTCTTAATACAAATCAGTGCCATCTTGTTATGCTTCACCCAAGCTGTGTATTTTTCTTTATCTTCCTTGGATGCATTGTCAGAAGGTACAGTAGGTGGTTCTTGTTTCAGCACTTGATCAATATCCAACATTGCCAAATTGAGTTCTATATCTGCCTTCCATTTCTGATAGTTCTGACCATTAAGCAGTTGATACTGATTAATGTTCAGAGGGAAGTTCATGGCTGAAATGAATTTTAAACTAAAATCAGTCATGCAGGAAATCTTTATATACACATGTATTTTTAGATTTGCTAAATTCCAAATATACACATGTTAATCCCAAAAGTTATATCATTCTGATACATATAATGAAGTGTTATAGCACAGATGAAACTGCATAAACATTTTCAAGATATTGGCATCATGTGTGATACACTCATCTCTGATGTAATGCATGAATGAGTATCTGATACATACAACTAAAACAAGAATTTTAGTTCAGAAATTCAACCGCTGTGGAGATTAAATTTCATTCTAAATTTTCATGTTTTTCTGTGATTCTTCCTATCTGTCAACTTAATATATATTTCGGCTAATGTGTTAGCATAGAAAAATACATCAGTTTCAGATCATATTGGAAGAAAATGACTTAATTTCAATACATCTATCATTTATGTACAGCTACTGTGGCAGCATGATACATTTAATGAAAATATGTATGATGCATAGCTACTGTGACAGCATTTTGCATATGAGTAAGAACTGTTTCATAAATTTTAATACAGAATCATTGATCAATCATTAGTAATCATATCAATATGCATATATATTTATGTAGACAATCTAATAGGAGATAAACATTATGAAAGAGTTCACAAAACTGCATATATGTAAATTATAGTCCCAGGAAAACATAATATAATGTCAAGAACACAAACACCAATTTAATATCTGAGCATAATGGCTCTGATACCAATTGTTAGAATGAAATGAACACTTTAACATATAAACATATATATATATATATATAATGTATATTATGTCAGATATTAGATTGCATGTATATCAGTCAGAAATACTAACTGGTGTTCTTGATTCCAGTATCCATATTGACCTTCTCCTAGATTCACTTCTGTATATACTCAGTTTGTTTGATGGGACAAATGTATGAGAATGTCGCTTAATGCTCTAGGAGGGATCAATCGGTATATATAAGTTTTCTGTCATGAAAAACTGTTGCAGACAGTTTCATGACAGTTATTCAACAGTTTCTTCCATCAAGAAACTGTTAAACAACTTGTCCTGATCCAATTTATGTCCTAATGACTTCACCAATTTGAATTTCGAATTCAAACAGATAATATACTGCTATTTATCTTCTCATCCGATTATTATCAATATAGATAAATTAGCTCATAGCTCTTTTATGAAACTTCAAATCCATTTTACAATTATAAAATATAACCTTAGTTCCAGTTATGCAGTAGAACTGCATTCTGATATTTTACAGTATATCCAAAACAGAAGCCCAGTAACTTCATGAAGAAGCTAGTAGGAGATGGCATTTCCATCACAGATGGTGAAAAGTGGGCAAAGTTGAGAAAGGTATCCAACCATGCCTTTCATGGAGAGAGCTTAACAGTAAGTATATTGGATTTAAACGTCTATAAGTACAAGACTATTGAACTTGCTAACAATTGCTTGATTGTATTATGTTACTAGAACATATTCCCGGACATGATAGCTAGTGCCAATGCAATGGTAGAAAGGTGGAAAAATCAGGAAGGGAAAGAGATTGATGTGAATGAAGAATTCAGATTGTTCACTTCGGAAGTGATTTCCCGGACAGCATTTGGCAGCAGCTATTTAGAAGGACAGAAAATATTTGAAATGATGACGAAGTTCTACCCTTTGTTGTTCAAAAGCTTTCTCAAAGTCAGGTTTCCTGGCATGAGGTAGTTAGCAAGCTAGTTTCCCTAATTAGAGCAACCAAGAGTTGTTCTTTCTTTCAGTGTTGAATTAACGTTCGTTTAAACTTGCAGCAAGGTTTTTAGAACCAATGATGAGATTGAATCAGACAAGCTTGAGAAAGGATTAAGGGACTCCATAATGGAGATAGTTAAGAAAAGAGAACAAAAGGCAGTGGCTATGAGTGGGGAAGAAGAAAACTTGGGGAGTGATTTTCTAGGGTTGCTTTTGAAGGCTCATTATGGAGCTGACGAGAAGAACCGGATTTCAATGAACGAATTAGTTGAAGAGTGCAGAGTATTTTACTTTGCTGGACAAGAGACCACTAATACTCTACTTGCTTGGACTGTTGTTCTTCTGGGGCAACATCAAGAGTGGCAAGAGGAAGCGAGAAAAGAAGTCCTACAATTATTTGGGAAACAAAATCCAAATCCTGATGGCATTTCAAAACTCAAAACAGTAAGAACATTTCTGATGCAATTAAATTATGCTTCTTTATGTGGCAGATATGTTCAAAGTTTATTAGGTGAAACTCTTATTCTATATTTTGATGCATGCAGATGAGCATGATCATCAATGAGACACTAAGGCTATATCCTCCTGCTAATCTGTTCCGAAGGAAAGTTGCAAGGGAGGTTAGACTGGGGAAACTCCTCCTTCCTGCAAATGTTGAATTGCTTGTCCTACCTGTAGCACTTCACCATGATCGTCAAAAATGGGGACAAGATGCTGCACTTTTTAAACCAGAGCGATTTTCTGAAGGGGTTGCTAAAGCTACCAAGGATAATATGGCTGCATTCATGCCATTTGGGTTGGGACCTAGAATGTGTGTGGGTATCAACTTTGCTGTGACTGAAGCCAAGATTGCTCTGTCAATGATTCTACAACGCTACTCATTTACCCTTTCCCCGGATTATGTCCACTCGCCTTCTCAGTTTCTCACTATTCGTCCACAACATGGAGTTCAAGTAATTCTACACTCACTCTGAGCTGTGAAGACCAAAACTCCACCTAAAAACTGGTATATGTACATGTTAGCTTACAAAACTGCAACTGCTAAGCTAATTATCAAGAATCAATATACTGCTTGAACACCACCCAAGTGAATAAGCATCACATACATCACATTGCTGAGTTGATGATCCATCAATACTGTACATGTTTAGCCCTTCTTCATTGGTTGATTGATTGCTTTGACTGTTAAGCAAGACTGCAGTTTCTTTTCTTCCTTCAAATTCCCAATAAAATATCTAATTCAACAAGCAGTACAGAACCATACCAACCAGTATTATAACTTGATGCTAGAAATGAAAAGTAGACAGTATATGAACAGTAGGACCACAAAGTTTTTTTTTTTTTTTTTTTTCCGAAACAAACACAAAGTAAGATGGTTCTTGGAAAGATGTTATTTTGCCAAGCCTAATAGAACAAAGTACAAGAAAAATATGAAATAGTGTTGCATACCAAAAGTCATAGAGGCTTAATTATGTGAGGAGACTATTTTGCCAAGCAATTAGTGTCTGCATCAGCTTCTTGACAAACAAAATAATAATAAATATTAAGATATGGTCAAAAGTGGCCTCTTCGTGCCGTTTTGGTTTACCACAGCTATCCTAATGAACTATAATATATAAACATCAACATAACCTAAACTAGTCAAGTATTGAAAAACACACAGTAGGTTCTGGTTCTGGTTCTGAGAATCTGAGATGAGTTCTTTTGGAGGCCTAGTGTTTATTCTTTTAAGCTTTTTGTTTTTGTTCCTTCTCTTAGCTCTGATCGAGATCTTTCACAAACTATGGTGGAATTCGACTCGTATACAGAAGCTGATGTCTGTGCAAGGAATCAAAGGTCCTTCTTACAGATTTATCCATGGAAATTCCAAAGAAATCTCCAGTATGCAAAAGGAAGCCATGAGCAGGCCCAAAAGTTTATCACATGATATATTTTCTTATGTTCAACCTCATATCTACTTATGGAGCAGGGCATATGGTAAGTAATTGATCTTTAGATATCTTATCTTCATTCCTGGTTTCTAAATCTAGTGATAACTCAGTCACTTATGGACAACCTCATCTCTACTTATGGAGCAGGGAAAAATTTTCTTCAATGGAATGGTTTCCGAGCTCAATTGGTCATTACAGAACCTGAGTTGTGCAAAGAGGTACTGAATAACAAAGATAGAACTTTTGTGAAAACCGATATCCCAGTATTTTTGAAGAAGCTATTGGGAGATGGACTTGTTACAACTGAAGGTGAAAAATGGGGAAGAATGCGAAAGCTGGCCAACTCTGCCTTCCATGGAGAGAGCTTAAAGGTAAGTATTTACAGGTTAATAATTAGTGTAATAGTTATATCAGTTTCTCTAACTAATTAGGAAGCAGTAAAGGAATAGAAGAAAACTTGTTAATGGTATGGTGTTATTGTCTTACTTTTACTAGAGTCTGATTCCCGCAACTATAGCTAGTGCTGAGTTGATGCTAGAGAGGTGGAAAAATCATGAAGAAGGGAAAGAGATCGAGATATTTGAAGAATTCAGGTTGTTGACATCAGAAGTGATTTCCAGAACAGCATTTGGCAGCAGCTACTCTGAAGGGAAGAGTATTTTTGACATGATGATGAAGTTAACCATCTTAATATTCAACAATGCTTTCAACACTAGGATTCCTATGATCAGGTCACTTTTTTTCAATGTAATCATAAATTGAGATGAAAAAATTGTTCAATTTAATGTGGTTGAACAGCATCTGCTGATAAACTATTTACCTTATAATTCTCGCAGTAACATTTTCAAAACCAGCGATGATATTGAAGCAAAGAATCTTGAGAAAGGAGTACGCGACTCCATATTAGAGATTGTCAAGAAAAGAGAACAGGAGGCAATGACTATGAGTGCGGAAGAAGAGAATTTTGGGAATGATTTTATTGGATTACTTTTGAAGGCTCATCATGATGTCAATGTCAACCAGAGGATCACAGTGGATGACCTAGTTGATGAGTGCAAGACGTTTTACTTTGCTGGACAAGAAACCACCAACAGTTTGCTAGCCTGGACTGTGTTTCTTCTGGCACTTCATACAGATTGGCAAGAGGAAGCAAGGAAAGAAGTCCTGCAATTATTTGGCAAACAAACTCCAAACCCTGATGGCATTTCCAAATTAAAAACAGTAAGAAAGTTTTGACCGTTTCCTTATCACACTGGGAGAAATGTTGTTACCTTAATTATGAGGGGTTGCTTTCAACTGTGTTATTTTTGTTGCAGATGGGTATGATAATCAATGAGTCTCTAAGGTTGTATCCTCCTGTTGTGACCATTCAAAGGAAAGTCGCACGAGAAGTTAGACTCGGAAAACTACTTGTTCCAGCTGATCTTGAAATCGTTATTCCAGCTTTAGCCCTTCAGCGTGAGCCCCAATTCTGGGGACAAGATGCGGAATCATTCAAACCAGAGAGATTCTCAGAAGGGGTTGCTAAAGCTACCAGCAATAACATGGCCATATTCTTACCCTTTGGAATGGGGCCGAGAAATTGTGTGGGATCCAACTTTGCAACCACTGAAGCCAAGATTGCTCTGGCAATGATTCTACAACGCCACACCTTCACACTTTCCCCGAGTTATGTTCACTCACCCTTTCGGCTTATTACAGTTCGGCCACAGCATGGAGTTCAAGTGATGCTACATTCACTGTGAGATCTGAAGACAACAAATGTGAACCCATCAGCGCCGGCGAAGTGGGTGCTTAAGTCCTACACAGGGTGGTGGAGCTGGAGCTGGGGCTAAAGTTCTGACTTTGTCTTTAGGCATTTTGGGCTGTTGCTTGGTTAGCTCTTCGTGTGTGATATTCTTCTATCTGTATTTAACAACAGCTGTAACTTCATGGGTGATATCTGGATGCAGGAATAAAAGGGAGAGTAGTTGCAGTAGCAATGAATATCCACTATCACCAATAATCCCCACAAGTACAAGAACCGTCTCTGAAGTGGTGGAAGCGATTAGAATCTCTTAAGATTATTGTCCTTGCTACAATCTTGGATATGTATTTGATGGCATTGTGGCAGTCTTCAAATACTCGCAAGTTCATCATCACACGGATTGGCCTCCCAGGTGGAATTGAAAGAATCCCAAATGCCACAGCCAGTTTCTCACTGTGATGCCTCACCGTATGCTCTTTCTCCTCCTCGTCAGTGTCATGCAAAACCAACTTTGTAGATGAAACATATCCCTCTTGCTTCATTTTCAAATCCAACTCTTCCAAGAAGGCATATATTTTGTCCTTCTCTGGGTGTATAGAATCCCCAATAAAAAATGTGTGAATCTTGTTTTGCACTTCAATCCAGCTATATCCAGGAACTTTCCTGACACATTTGTCCCTCATTTTCAATCTCACTCTACCAGCATCACCCATCTGCCCGTAGAAGCATATAAATTTGAGAGATTAACATACATTCCTGCAATTTCAGGTTCTATCTCGAAATTTATCTTAGCAGCCTTTTCTCCTAGTACAGTATTGCCATGAATGCGGCTTGCACCAAGTAGAGTTCCCCATGTTGTACCATCTGGTTCAAAAGGCATCGTTCTCATTACATTCTGCACTTCTTCCAGGCGCCCAGCTCTACCTAAAAGATCAATCAGGGAGTTATAGTGTTTCGGATTTTCTGTGATGCCATATTCTCGATTCATTGAATCAAAGTATTCTCTGACCCTGTCCACAAGGTCAGTATGACTACAAGCAGACAATACAGCCACCTGAAATGAAAGACAAGCATAGTGATTAAGGTTAGAGATCAATAAAGTCCAGAGCTCTTCTCTTCCAGTTTTGATGAACAAAACAACACTAGGAACTAGGCAGTGTTTGGTTGAAATCAATCAAATAGTCTAACAATTACCATTGTTCCTTCATTAGGTTTATTACCAGCTGTCTTCATTGAATCGAAAACCATGAGAGCTTTTGAGCCAAATCCATGTCTTGCATAACCATAGATCATTGTGTTCCACGAGACAACATCCTTTCAGACATTTCTTGGAAAACATCATATGCTTCTTCAATGCATCCATACTTGCAGTACATTGCAAGGAGTGCATTCTCCACATTGCACCGACTTTTGAATCCTGCTTTTGCTAAACACCCATGTAAATGATGTAATTGCTTCCCCAACTCTAAAGCAGCAACTTCAGCACATGCGCTCAAGGCATAACAAAATGAAGGCCCAGCAGCAGACAGACTGTCCCCATCTTTTTTCATTTCCACAAATAGTCGCAAAGCCTCTTCACTGAAACCATTCTGAGAATAGCCAGCAATGATAATTGCCCAAGAGACTGGAATCTCGCTGAGGCATGCTATCAAAGACTTTTCTAGCACCATCAATACCACCGCTCTGAGCATGGCCAGTTAATATGGTTTCCAGAAATCACATCCTTAAAATGCATTTCCTCAAACAACTTTAATGCCATGTTCATTCTCTCTTGTAATGTACATACCCTGCAATCATTGCATTCCACGGAAACGAATCCTTCTCTGGCATTTCATAAAAAATTCGTCTTGCTTCATCCAACATCCCATTCTGCACATAACCAGAAAGCATTGCATTCCAAGCAACCACATTCCATACAGAAGACTCC
The DNA here is from genome assembly GCA_963682095.1 of Potentilla sterilis. NCBI lineage: Eukaryota > Viridiplantae > Streptophyta > Magnoliopsida > Rosales > Rosaceae > Potentilla > Potentilla sterilis. Next base: position 46,392,810 of record OY821761.1, on the reverse strand, counting down.
TCAAACAATCTCCTTGCTTCTGACATTTCCCCGTTCTGCGCATACCCTGTGATCATTAATTATATTACACGAAAATACATCCCTTGCAGGCATCCTGTCGAAAAGCTGCCTAGCAGCACCTAATCTATTTTGTGTCACAAATCCCCACATCAAACAATTCCAAGAAGCTGCTTGCCAATCCGCTTTCGACTCAAACAACCTACTAGCACTCTCTATCCTCCCATTATGCACATAAGCTGCAAGCAACCCATTCCAAGTATCTCACCCTTATGTGGCATCATTTCAAAAACCCTCCTTGCCCCATCAACATAACCATTCTGGGCATAACCAGATAACATAGTATTCCATGAAACAACATCCCTTTCCGGCATACGTTGAAACAAAGCACGAGCCCCACCAAGATCCCTATTCCTCACAAACCCACTAAGCGTCACGTTCCATGACACCAAGTCTCTCTCAGGCATTTCGTCGAACAGGTCCTTTGCATGATCAAACTTCCCATTCGCCAAGTACCCAGATATCATGGCGTTGTAAGAAACTGAGCTCCTCCGAGGCATTAGAATTCATGGAACTCGGCTTCTGGGTCTGTTTTTGGTTCTTCCATGGGATTGGATTTGGGTTAGTGGGATTTCGATAACTGAAGTTGGTGGGTTTCTGGGTTTTGGCCGAGCGTGAGCAGAAGCTGCGGTTCTGCAACTCTCTCAAAGGGCAACTCCCGCGCATTGCTTTTAAGACTTCAAAGTTTCAAGCTTTTATAGCACGTTTAGTTATTTGAAATGAAAAAAAGTCATGAATCGGAGACAACTGAAATGGGAAATGAAAAAACGAGTCTGAGAGTGATTCATATCAAGTTAAGGGTTAATCAGACATGAATCCATAATAATGAGATGGAGAAAATTCAAGTCATGTGAATCATGACTCAGATGATGAAAATATATCTAAGAAAGTGAGAGGCTCCTAAAAACTCCAAAGTCTCTCACTTAGAGTGGACCAATACCATTTGCAATTTCAAAGAGAGTGAGTGGCTCCCAACACTCCAAGTCTAAGAATCCCAAAAATTAACCCACAATTTGGAGTCCAACTCATAAGCCTCAGGAAGGTCGTTGAGGAATTTAACTCCTTTTGACTGGCCAACAATGGCTGCTTCCAGGTGTCAATAAACTATGCACAGTATATATAAACAATTAATCACGTGATGCATGACAAAGAAGCTCCATGAACAACTTGTTAATTTGTATATTCCTGTTTCCTGAGTCCAGTCCACTCCTCGTTAGAACAAAAGAAAGAGAGGGGCTTTTAATCATGCTGTTAAGCTTTGTGTGTCTCTTGTCCCCTGTACTCTTAGCTCTGATCTTGATCAAGATCTATCTCACACAATGGTGGACTCCGACTCGCTTCCAGAAATTGATGGCTCGGCAGGGAATCAGAGGCCCTTGTTACAGACTTGTCCATGGAAACACCAAAGACAACTTGAACATGAAAACTGAAGCCATCAGCAGGACCAAAAGTTTGACACATGATCTTTTTCCTATGGTTCAACCCCATTATCAATCATGGGTCAAGAAATATGGTAACAACTTCTGACCTCCTCAAGTAGGTTTTTGAACATGCACTACATATAAATTTTTGGTCTTTTTTGTATCAGGGAGGGTTTTTCTTCAATGGTATGGTACTCTACCTCAGTTGGTGATCTTCGAGCCTGAGTTGTGCAAAGAGATACTGAATAACAAGGACAGAGTTTATATACAAAATGATCCCCAAGTCTTTGTGAAGAAGCTATTGGGAAATGGCCTTGGGACTCTTGAGGGTGAGCAATGGGAAAAATTGCGAAAGATAGCCAACCATGCCTTTCATGGAGAGAGCTTAAAAGTAAGTTGATTTCTTGCAATTTAAGAGTTCTGTACTTATAGTCCTGCAGATTTTTTTATAAGTAAGTTGTTACAGTTTTCCAATTGCATTATGAGAAATTCTTTTCGACCAGAATATGATTCCGGACATGGTAGCCAGTGCTGAGAAGATGTTACAAAGATGGAAAAATCATGAGGGAAAGGAGATTGAGGTGTATCAAGAATTTAGGTTGTTGACTTCAGAAGTGATTTCCAGGACAGCTTTTGGTAGCAGCTACTTAGAAGGCAAGAACATTTTTGACATGTTGACCAAGTTATCATCCTTATTGTTCGGAAATTCTTACAAAGTCAGGCTTCCCGTCATCAGGTAATTTTACCTAAATCTCCATTGCATTTAAAAGAAAGGATCAGAAAGAATCTGCCATTGTCTAAACTGTTGAACCTCTCTTTGTTTCATCAATGTCATACCATGTATATAATCTTTGGTCTCCACCAATCCAAGCTCTCTGCACTCAAGCAGTTGCAATTAGATAGAATCCATTAGATAAACACTTCAATGAAATCTTTTGAAATGGTATTGAATAGTTGACAATAGCCATCATTACAAATTTTGGACATAGCTGATGTTACTCAAGTATAGTTGAGAAACACTCTTTGATTATATTGGAACAGTTCATAGCTATATTATTGAAGAATGATGTATCTAATGTGACAGTACGCTTATCAAATCAAGTGACGAGATTGAAGCAGACAAGGTTGAGAAAGAAATCCGCAACTCCATATTAGAGATTGTAAAGAAACGAGAAAAGGATGCAATGACTGAAAAGGAAGACCGGTTTGGTAGTGATTTTATTGGATTACTTCTAAAGGCTCATCACAATTCCGATGAAAGAAGTAAGATCTCAGTAGATGATATAATTGATCAGTGCAGGGCATTTTACTTTGCTGGACAAGAAACCACTAATGGCTTGCTAGCTTGGACCGTCTTTCTTCTGGCACTGCATCCGGATTGGCAAGAGAAAGCAAGAAAAGAAGTAATACAATTATTTGGAAAAAAAAAATCCAAATCCTGATGGCATTTCCAAACTAAAAACAGTAAGTCATTAAAGAGCTGCTTTTGATCTGCAGAAAGTTTTAATGCGGTTTGAAATCCTCATGTGTTTTCTATATCTTTTATTTCATGCAGATGAGTATGATCATCAACGAGTCTCTAAGGTTATATTCTCCAATTATTCAATTGGTGAGGAAAACTGGAAGAGAAGTTAGACTCGGAAAGTTCATTCTTCCTGCTAACCTAGAATTGGTCATCCCAAATGTGGCCTTTCACCATGACCCTCAAATTTGGGGACCAGATGCTCAACTTTTCAAACCAGAGCGATTCTCACAAGGAGTTGCTAAAGCTACTAAAGATAACATGGCTGCATTCTTGCCCTTTGGGATGGGACCTAGAATCTGTGTGGGTTTCAACTTCGCCACCACTGAAACTAAGATTGCACTGTCGATGATTCTACAACGCTACACCTTTACTCTTTCCCCGGGTTATGTCCACTCTCCTTTCCAGTTTCTTACTGTTAAGCCACAGCATGGAGTTCAAGACTTCAAGTGATGTTACACTCACTCTGAAATTTTTAGTATGTGGATCTTGCTTTGCATGCATGAAGTGCCTACACATCGAAGCTTTTGAATATCGTTGTTTAAATAATGTACAACCTCCGCTTTTATGTTAGAAGGTTCCTCCTGTTCTTCCTGCTTTGTAGTTTATTTGCAGTGGGACTTCAACAATATATGTAATCTGTATATGCAGAAATGCAATATTTGGACCCAGAGCTGTTTATCTGTGGAGTAACAGTAGAATTAGGATGCCTTTTTCTGCTCAATGTCTTTTGCTTCAAGTATTTTGTAGTTGAAATTTCGCAGCTGTTTATCTGTACAATAGAGCAAACTAGGTGACAACTATTAAGGAGAGATTGAAAATTGCAGATATTACTCACAATTCTTGTACTTAAAATTGTGACACTGGCGATTAAAAAAATGAAAATATTTGTGTCCATATCAGTATTTCCAGTATGAACGTGTGCGTCCATACTCTCCCTAATTTACATATCTTGGGTAATGTTATCAATGATTTTAACCGTTCAAAAATTGAATTAATCAACAAAGATCATCTCTGTAAAAATTCATAATAAACCATAATCGTTTGCTCATTCGATTGTATTCGATTGCATCAAACAAATGAACAGTTCTAGTGAAAGTTGAGAGTCTCATGATCAGCCGTCTATTTGTTTAATACAATCGAATACAATCGAATGGCCAAACAATTTAAATTTATTCTGAATTTTTACAGTGATGATTTTTATTAATTAATTCGACTTTTAAACGGTTAAAATCGTTGATAACATTGTTCAAGATATGCAAATTAGATATAGTATACTAGTATGAACACAAATATTTTTTTTTTTTAAAAAATTCTATGAGAACTATAACCTACTGAATAAAGTCCACTCTATTGTACTATTATTTATTCATAGGCCGGCATATTTGGTACCATTTGATTTTGAAATCTGTAATGTGATCTAAACTGAGGGTCATAATTCAAGCTGATCCAATCTAGATAACGGCAAAGGTGGGAACTTGTTATTGTCATAAGTCATAACCATAATCATAATTCGAGTTAGTCAACCATATTTTCAGTTAACGGTCACATGGAAGAAACCCTTGGACAAGGGGAAGAAACTAATTATACCAAGTACTAAATGTGTGGGTCAAGCTTCTCAATAACAAGTAACGTCATCCATTGCATGCAATGCATCCAAGGATAAACTAGGCTTTGGATAAGTTGTTTCTCTAATCATTGCCCTGGTGTTTTCAATAAGTTTTATGTTGGGCATGTGGTGACGGCTTGTAAGCTTGTGCAGAAGAAGGGTGCACCCGTTGTTGTACAGCCGGAACCGGATCGTGGTCGCTCTAGCAAGCCTCGGCGGCGGCGGCGGCGTAAGACCAAGCAAGTTTTTTTGCCAGTGGACAAGGGGAAGAAACCTATGATTCTGCCCTCTCCTCATAATGGTACTAGAGATGATGGAGAAGGCCCATCTTTTGCAAGCAAATCTCCTCCTCCTTTTGAGAGGCTTGTGGTGGATACGTCAAAAGAAGGTGACATGGTTGACCAAAATGTGGGAGTTCCTACGGATGATCAAGCTGTGGTTGAGCAAATTATTGATGTTGAGTTGAATATGGTTGAGCAGGGTGTGCATGAACCTACTAGTGCTATTGGGCAAGATCGGTGTGAAGTTGACCACGTTGCTCCCAATGTTCAAGGAGGGGATGATAATTGTGTTTTAGAGGGCACTACTGGAGATGTAGAGAAACAGGTTGGTGTCTCTAGTGACGATGCTTCCGATTCAGTCTCGGGTGTTTTGGAGTCCGCTAGAGCTGATAATTCAGTTCCCATTACCAATTGGTATGAGGAATATGAGCAGGAAGCTGTTGAGTATACTGAGGTGGTGGGTCGTCGTAAATCGTCACGGAAAGCAGTTCAAGTAGAGAGCCGCGAGGCTTATGTTCAGCGCACAAAAAATATATCTCAATGAAGATCTTTTATTGAAATTTGAGGGGTATTGCAAATGACCCCACTCAAATTGCTTTGAAAGAGTTTGTTCGTTCTCATAGTCCAAAGATTTTATGTATAGCTGAGCCTTTTGTAGCTTTGGAGTCTATTCCAGCTTCATTTTGGCGTAGTTTGGGTATGAGATTTGTTGGTGCGAACGTACGAGATTCCCGACATCCTAATCTATGGGTTTTTTGCAAGCTTTCTCTTGTTCCTTGGGTTAGAGTGGTATATAGCTCCGATCAGCAAATAACTCTTCAGGTGATGTTTGACTCAGTTAATTGTTTCATCACTGCAGTCTATGCTCGCACCACTATTGCGGGACGTCGAAAGTTATGGGAAGATATCACTGATGTTAAGGGGCGTTTTGTCTCTGGTCCATGGTTAGTTTTTGGTGATTTTAATGTAGTGCTCGGTATCCATGAAAAGAAAGGTGGTGCTCCACTATGTCGGTGTTCTTGTGAGGAATTTCAGGCAATGTCAGATGTTTGTGAGCTTGTTCATGTCGACACTAAGGGTGCTGAGTTTACATGGGTATGTCGTCGTGGGATTCGTGGCAATGTTGAGTTGCACTTGGATCGTAGTCTAGCTAGCTTGGATTGGTTGGATGCTTGGGATCAGTTTGATTGCTTTACTTTGCCTCGAGCTTGTTCAGACCACAACCCTATTGTAATGTCCTTCTCCAAGTTTTCTGGGCCTTGTCGAAGTCTTTTTCGGTTTCGAAAGATGTGGTTGGGTCATGCAAATTTCAGAGATTTCGTTAAAGACAGTTGGTCTACTGTGCCTACTCTCGGCTATCCTCTTTCAAGTCTCCAACATAAATTGCGAGTATTGCAAAGAGCTCTTCGTTCTTGGAATTTGGACGTTTTTGGAGATGCTCATCGTCGAGTTAAAGATGATCTGGAGGCTTTGGAAATTATTCAAAATGATATTGCTACATCTGGTGGTTCGGAGGCTGACTTTGCGAAAGAGACTGAATTACAAGCTAATTTGAATGATTCGCTCCGGTTACAAGAAACCTTCTGGTGTGAAAAATCACGGATACGCTGGTTATCTGAAGGGGATCGTAATTCTTCTTTTTTCCATGCTATGTGTAGGGTTCGTCGTAATCGCTCTTCCATTACAATTCTTCGAGATGGTGATCAGGTATTGAATGACCCCCACTCTATTCAAACTCATATTATTGATTATTACATGGATCTTTTTGCTAAGCATGTGGATTATGAGGATAATGTTCTAGTGGATAGCATCATTCCTTCTATGGTCACGGAGGAGGAAAACAGCTTTCTAACTAGGATTCCTTCTCCTGAAGAGATATTAGTGGCGGTTAAAGCATTGGATCTTGATAGTGCCCCCGGTCCAGATGGGTTCAGTGGCCATTTCTTTGTTTCTTATTGGGATATTATTGGTGCCAATGTGGTGAAAGTTGTTAATGGTCATCTGTCGGCATCTTTTAATCCTGGGCTTATCATTTTAATCCCAAAAGTGGAACATGCAGATTCTATCAAGTAATTCCGTCATATTGCTCTCACTAATTTTGTATTTAAGATTATTCCGAAGATTCTTGCTCTTCGTTTATCTTCCGTGGTTGCTCGTATTATTTCCCCTCAGCAACATGCTTTTGTTTCGGGTAGGAACATATCAGACTGCATCCTCACGACCTCAGAGTGTTTTAATTTGTTGGATTCCAAAAGTTATGGTGGTAACACTGCGGTAAAAGTCGGCATTACGAAGGCCTTTGATACTTTATCTTGGGATTTTCTGCTACATGTGTTGCAGGCCTTTGGTTTCAATCAGACTTTTGTTTTGTGGGTGCGTTCCTTGCTACTGTCAGCCAAGTTGTCTATCCTCATTAATGGAAGACAGGTGGGTTATTTTTCATGTGGGAGAGGTGTTCGTCAAGGTGACCCACTCTCTCCATTATTATTTTACTTGGCTAAAGAAGTTCTTAGTCGTGGTATTTCTATGATGGTTTCAACTAGGCAGTTTCATTGTATTTCTTCTCCTAGAGGCACTGTTACTCCTTCACATGTCTTATTTGCTGATGATGTTATGTTTTTTTGCCGGGGTGATAAGCGAAATTTGCGTATGCTTATGAGTTTCTTAGAGATTTATGGGGGTGTATCAGGCCAAGTAATTAATAAAGAGAAGTCGCAGGTTTTCATTGGCAAGCATATGTATCGGCATCGACATTCTATTTTGAGTCTCTTGGGTATCCCATTGGGTTCAGCCCCTTTCACTTATTTAGGGGCTCTTATTTTTAAAGGCAAGCCTCAGGTGTTGCACTTTCAACCCATTGTGGATAAAATCATAATTAAATTATCAAGTTGGATGGGATCTTTTATGTCTATGGCTGGAAGACTTCAACTTATCAGGTCAGTGATTTACAGTATGCTTGTTTATACATTCCAGGTTTATGAGTGGCCAGTCTCTTTGCTACGTCGTATTGAGGTATGGTGCCGTAATTTTCTTTGGTCTGGTTCAATTGATAAACGTGGGATTCCTTTAGTTGCTTGGAAATCTTGTTGTCAACCGGTGGTTTGGGGTTGAAGCAACTTGTAGTTCTTAATCGTTCCTTATTACTGAAGCGTTCTTGGGAGATCTATTCATCTCCAAATGAGGGTTGTTCGTTTATTTGAAACAGATTTTCTCAACGTCGCTCATATGCCTCTTCCTCAATTTGGCCTGGAGTTCGGGATTTTTGGGGTGTTGTCAAAGCTAATTCTCAATGGTTGATAGTATCAGGAGACAAGATCTCATTTTGGCATGATAATTTTTTGGGCAAGCCTCTTGTTGACTACCTAGGTACTCACATTGATTTGCAAGGGAATAAGAACTTAGTTGTTGATTATATTGTTGATGGCTCTTGGGTGTTTTCAGATCTTCTTCAACTTCATTCAGCTTTGTGTAATAAAGTTAGTCAAGTCCCTTTTGCAACCAATGCATCAATAGAGGACACTCTCATATGGGTGCCTTCAGCTACGGGGACTTTAACAGCAAAAGATGCTTATAGATGCGGAGGTGATGGCAGTTATTACAGCTATTGAGCTTGCCTGGGTTCGGGATTGGAAGCACATTTGGTTAGAGGTTGACTCGTCACTTGTGCTTGACTACATGCGCTCTCCTATGCTTGTACCTTGGCAACTTCGTGTTCGTTGACTTAACTGCTTAAGCTACATATCAAATATGACTTTTCAATCTTCTCATATTTTTCGTGAAGGGAATAAAGTTGCAGATGCTTTAGCGAATCACGGTACGACATTAACTCAGCTTGTTTGGTGGGATGAGCCTCCTCCTTTTATTTTATCATATTGTGATAGTGATGTTATGGGTCTTCCCCAATTTCGGTTTTCCTAGTTTTAATATGTTGTTGGGTCTTCTTGAGAGGTTTTGGTTTGATCCCCCTCTCTTGTTATTTTTTTTTCTTTAATATTTCATTAGGGTGTTAGTGAGGTTATTCCTCTCTAAGTCTCTATCACTCATCTTTCAGCAAAAAAAATAAATAAGTTTTATTAAATCCCAGAAGGAATAGTTGGAAGAGAAATACTGTGAGCAACAATGAGTTCTTTTGGAAAACCAGAAATCATACTCTCAAGCTTTCTCTGTCTTTTCATTCTGTTAGCTCTCATCAGGAATTTGCATAAACTATTGTGGACTACAATTCGCATTCAGAAACTGATGGCCTCCCAGGGAATCAAAGGCCCTTCTTACAGATGCATCCATGGAAGCACCAAAGAAATTTCCAACATGAAGAAAGATATTATGAGCAAGCCAATGAAGTTAGCACATGACATATTACCTTCTATTCAACCTCATATTCACTCATGGACCAAGCTATATGGTAATACACCTCCTAATTGTTGTTTTCAAATCTTACTTTCAAAACTAGAGAGAGCAAGTTTTTGTTTTCATTTGCCACAGGAAATATTTTTCTTCAATGGCATGGTTCTCAACCTCAGTTAATTACTATGGAACCTGAGCTCTGCAGAGAGATACTCAATAATAAAGATAATGCTTATATGAAAAAGAAGCCTCAAGGCTACGTCAAGAAGCAATGGCCTGGGGACTACCGAAGGTGAAAAATCGACGAAATTGCGAAAGTTGACCAACCATGCCTTCCATGTAGAGAGCTTAAAAGTAAGTGCCTGCAGTTTGTGGTGTTACTAGCAAAGAGTTCTACTGTAAGTTTTGACGTGGAAACTTTCCTATTACATGATGGTTTTTTTCTTTTTCACTAGTTTATGATCCCAGAGATGATAAGCAGTGCTGAGACAATGTTGGAAGGGTGGAAAAATTATGAAGGAAAAGAGATTGAGGTGTATGAACAATTCAGGTTGTTGACATCAGAAGTGATTTCCAGGACGGCATTTGGAAGTAGCTATTTAGAAGGAAAGAATATTTTTGAGAATATGGTGGAGTTATCCTTTTTCTTAGTGAAAAATTCTTCAACAATCCTGTTTCCTGGCTTTAGGTAACTATAATTCTAACTAAAATTGAGATTTCAGCATAATTAGCCATCATGGATATACTCTATGATGATTTTGTTTGAAGAAAGTATTAAAACTCTCTTTGATTGCTCAATCTGTTGCATCACTTATGTGTAGTCTCGTCCAATATTGCAGTAACTTCCTCAAAACCAGTGATGAGGTTGAATCAGACAAGCTTGAGAAAGCAATATACAACTCCATAGTAGAGATTGTTAAGAAAAGAGAAGAGTTAGCCGTAATGAGTGGAGAAGACGGCAGCTTTGGAAATGATTTTCTGGGATTACTTATAAGGGCACATCATGATGCCAATGAGAACCAGGTGATTTCCATAGATGATGTAGTTGGCCAGTGCAAGACATTTTACTTTGCTGGACAAGAAACTACGAATACATTGCTGGCATGGACCATCTTTCTTCTGGCACATCATACAGATTGGCAACATGAAGCACGAAAAGAAGTCCTCCGATTGTTTGGACAACAAACTCCTGATTCAGATGGCCTTACCAAGCTGAAAATAGTAAGAATGTCCAAGAATTTGACATTTTCTTTGTTTTACTCACTGAAATGTCCTCTATTAAATTTGATATTAAGCCTTGTTTCTCTTCTGTTTATATGTTCGGATATGCAGATGAGCATGATCATTAATGAGTGTCTAAGGTTATATCCTCCTGCTCTAAACGTGGTGAGGATAGCTAAAAGGGATGTCAGACTAGGAAACCTCATTGTTCCGGCGAATGCAGAAGTGCACATTCCAACACTAGCACTGCACCATGAGCCTCTATTTTGGGGTCAAGATGCTCAACTTTTCAAACCAAAAAGATTCTCCGAGGGGGTTGCTAAAGCTACTAACAACAACATAGGTGCCTTCTTAGTTCTTACCCTTTGGAATGGGGCCTAAAATTTGTCCACGGTTCAACTTTGCAACAACTGAAGCAAAGATTGCTCTGTCAATGATTCTACAGCGCTACAGCTTCAGCCTTTCCCCTGGTTATATTCACTCACCACATGACTATATCACTGTTCGCCCACAACATGGAGTTCAGGTCATGCTCCACCCACTGTGAGCTTCAAGATGTTAGTACTTTTGTAGTAGCTCAACATTTCTTGTGTTGGGATTTGGTTCCCTGAGGCCTGTTGGGTTTGGGACTTGTATTAGAAAGAATGAATGGATTATTTAGGGTTTAAGGTTTTCTTCTTCTTCTTTTTTGTGCAAGACTAAATCTTGATCTTGGCTCTTTGGCGTGAGTGAATCTATTGGCTATAATTAGGATTTGGGTTTCAAATCCAAACATTTTAACTTTTTGTAACGTTTTCATCCGCAACGTAGTCTATTGAAATTTAAAATTTTTATCGCGTGGATTATTTGTTTTACTTTCCATATTTGTCAAAAGTTGCTACTTGTTTGGGCTTTAAGTTTGCAACCTTTGAAGCAAAGATTGCTTGCATTTGATCTCCTTGTGGGTTTCTTTCTTCGTCCTCAACAAGGAACTCAGAAATTCTCGATAATTGTACACACACGAGTTCCAAGACCATAATTTAATGACCTTCTGAACAGTACACTCTCTGCTTTGAGGTCAATTTCATATGATAATAATCTTGGTCTGTGTCTCCGTGATGATAAGATATTCCCTTAAGCTAAAGCAGAACATGAATCCAAACCACTAAAAACTAAGCTTGAGGTCCGTGGTGGCAACTTTTATATATCACCAAAGTAATAATATTATGAAGAACTATAAATTTGGAGAGTTTATACAACTCGTAATCCCCTGTACCAAACACCCTTGACTTAGAGAAAACCAATACAATGATCAGCTTTTGCCCTTTGATCATCATTTCAAGCTTTGTTTGGGTGCTCCTTCTCTTAGCTTTCATCAAAATCTTTCACAAATTATGGTGGACTCCGACTCGCATACAGAATTTGATGGCTTTGCAAGGAATAAGAGGCCCTTCTTACAGATTTGTCCATGGAAACACCAAAGAAATCAACGACATGAGAAAGGAAGCTATGAGCAGACCCAAGAGTTTATCACACAGCATATTTCCTCAAGTTCATCCTCATATTCAATCATGGACCAAGACATTTGGTAACACACTACTCTTTGATTATTTTAACTTTTTAGTTCTCAATCTTTGTTGTAATAAATTTGATCATCTTTAATGTTAACAGGCAAAACTTTTCTTCAATGGCATGGTGCTAAAGCACAGTTGGTCACTATGGAACCTGAGCTGTGCAAAGAGATACTCAATGGAGCTTTTCCAAAAACGGAGACCAAACGTTTTGTAAAGAAGCTGTTAGGAGATGGCCCGAAGGTGAAAAATGGGTAAAAATGCGAAAACTGGCCAACCATGCCTTCCATGGAGATAACTTAAAAGTAAGCTTTTGCTGTTATTAAGAGTGTTGTACTAATTACCTGTGTTAATTTGTTTTACATGGATGTAAACCTGTTAATCGCATGATTCTGAGGATGCTATTGTTTTGCTAGACTATGATTCCAGAGATGATAACTAGTGCTGAGACGATGCTAGAAAGATGGACAAGTCATAATGGCAGAGATTGAGGTGTTTGAAGAGTTTAGGCTGTTCACTTCAGAAGTGATTTCTAGGACAGCATTTGGAAGCAGCTATATAGAAGAAAAACAGATTTTTGAGATGTTAATGAAGATGGGATTCTTAACATTCAAAAATGCTTTTAACCTCAGGTTTCCTGGCATCAGGTAACTTCCTTGTATCAAAATTAAGCACAAGTGAACTGGGATGCCGTCCTAAACTTATATTGTTCACAATATCATCGATAAGCTCATATTTTTTTTTATTTTTATTTAAAAAAAATAAGAATTCGAAGCATAAGTAATTCCGGGAAAGACTTAACTTTTCAAACTACTTACTTAAGATGCAAACCCAAAGTCAAGTAATAGCCAACACATGCTAAACAATAGGTGCATTAACACATGAAAATCAACTAAAATCCATACTTGGAGCTCTCCGGCTTATCCGATCGCTTCCTTTTCTTAGAATGTGTGCTTGTACCGTTGCCTGTCGCACTTTTCACAGGCAATATATCTTCCAACTGGTCAGGCCCATCCTCTTCAAGCTCACTCTCATACCCTCCCTTCTCCTTTTCGAACTCCTCGCTAGCCAGAAGCTTCATACCTCCATTCCCAAGCCAAGCCTATCCACGACTTCCTTCCATCCCTAATCATCACAACTTGAGACACACATTTCCTCACAACTTAAAAAAAAAAAAAAAAAAAATTAACAAAAATGTAAAACTGACCTGACAATATCTTTATCCTTGAAAATGCAGGTGGACTCAAACGGCGGCAACACAAATTCATCCATCTGCAACAAAAGTTACAAACTTGAATCACTTCTTCTCGAAAAATCGAAACTTTTGAGGTTGAACTTAGAGCAGAGAAGAAGCTTACGGAGATGAGGAGGCCATCAGGGCAGGAATCGTGGAGGAGATAGGCGGCGAGGTCGGAGATGGTGCGGTGTTGGGGTTTGAGGAGAATCCAGCTCCGGCGGAGTCCTAAAGTTCTCTGCGACTTGCTGAGAATGTGGCTGTCCTTGAAATCCACGCGGAGCTTCACGGTCTCCGTCATCGTCAGAGCAAAGGGCACCAGAGCTTCTGCTTAAACCCTCGTCTGGGGTTTCAGAGCCTCACTGGAAACACTACAGCTATGTCTTTCTGGTTTATGTGGGCCTGCTCAACCCATATTCTCCAATATGGGCTCATCTTTTTGGGACCGGACCTGTTATGTGCTAAGCTTTGAAAATGGGGTGTGCTATGTTTCTATTTATAGTTCAACTCTCAAAAGTGTTGTAGTTGAGAATTGTATCACTGCTTTAGAGCATCCGCACCCATGAAATGGTCTTGCTCAAGCACTTGGTGGGCCCAGGAGCAAATTTTGCTCAAGCAAATGGAAATCAAATTTTGCTCCACCCAAATCGATTTTTTCACACACCCATTAACAATTTGCTTGAGCAACTCAGTTTTGTCTTGTTGTGAAATGATTAATTTTTTTTTTACCGGATAGATTAACCACCAATAATAATGTGTCACGTATCATTATCGACTCGATATTATCCAAGATTTTCGATAAGCTTTCCGATTAATAGATAATTGACACGTTAGTATATGCCTTGAACTAGTCATCTGGTGGCGCTGACAGAGGCGGGGATCTCGCTGCCCGATCAGCGAGTCGGGGTCCAGGGGCGACGCGCCCTGGTTTTGGGGGTTCGGGGGCAACGCCCCCGAGGCCCACGATATCTGTTATGTTGGGGTAGGTTTTCCTTTTGGGTTATTATGTGCTTTTGAATCCGTTTGAGTTTAATTATTAAGCTTGTGTTCAATTTAAGTATGTGTGTTAATTTTAATATGTATTTCTATTTCATCTTAATAAATAAATTTTTTATTTCTCGAACAAATTGGTGTGAGTTGATTAAAAATTGAAGTAGTATTTATAAGAAAATTTTTGGGAGAGTTTTGAAATTTTTGGGATTTTTTTACTATTTTTTTGGTTTATTTCCGTTCTGATCAAATTGTAGCCGTTGTCTTTGAATTCTGACCGTCGGATCAAAATTTCAGATTGAAATGGAAGGCCCAGATTGAGTTGCCCCTTTTTTTTTTACCGGTCAGACTGCCACGTGGCAGCCTGACATTGGCTCATTTTAAAAAGGTTACTGTTCATCTTCTTCCCCATTTTTTCCCGCCGTTTTCTGCCGTATCTTCCCGGCTTCCGTTCGCCGCCGTCCGGCCACTCCAGCCGACGTGCCACCCACCAAAATGATGGGCTCAAGGTGCTCTTTCATTTGGGACCAGTCTCAGGGGCATTTTCTTGATGTGGGAGGTGCGGCAAATCTCGGGAGCCACGGCCACCGTCGAGTGCGGCGCTCGGCTTCACCTCCGGTTCGTGCTAGTGCTCGAACGTGCCGGCCACGAGCTTTTGTGCCTCTCCAACGTCCGAAAAGCCAAAGAAAACGGAGCCCGGCCCCACCAGCTGCTCGAGCAAGCATCGGAGCAAACTTTGCTCGAGCCTTCGCTCGAGCAGTTTGACTCGTTGACTGCTCGGCGTCTTGCTCGCCGTTTTCGACCCCGGTGCGTGCTGTTTGAGCACCTTGCTCGAGCACCTTGGCCGGTCCCACCAGCTGCTCGTGCTCTTGCTCGGCATCTTGCTCGCCGGTGCAGATGCTCTTAGATGTGAATCATGTCAATCCTCCAAGTATAGAACGTTGTGTATGCTGGAACTCCTCAACAGCAAGCAAGAGATGAAATTTGATAATTTTTCAAATATTAATGTGCCTAAATATTTGCGTCTCATCCTATTTTGTTAGATGAAAAGTATTTTCAATCAAATTTTAACAATGTATAATCAAAATATTCGAATAGGCATAGGAGCAATGATCTCCCCTTAATAATTGTTAGTTCAGATGTATGTGGAGTATACTCTTTTTTTTTAACAATTCTTATTATGTTTTTATTGATCTTACCTTAAGTATTTTCGATTTTCTAATTAGAATGATGTAGCAGTGATATCTAAATAAGAATTTATTTGAAAAGAGAATGAACGACCAATAAAACTATGTTCAACACAAAAGAATGAAGTTTACAACCAATTTGAAAAAGTAAGTTAGTGTCATTCCAGTTACATATTCTAACTTGAGCGTACCAGTCCATAACTCACCTGGCTTTACTCTGCCACCCATTCTCTCAAGTGTACCAAAGCTCCAGTTTACAAGTAGCTATGTCATGGTTAATGGCTTATCTGGGTTTGCATTTGCTCATAATTTTGTTTCTTTTGTTACAATTTGTCGGTGATTTTGTTCATATGTCAATGTGTTTGTTTTTTTTGGTAAAGATGTGTGTGATTGTTGCCTCTTGGTTCATCTAGGATTTTCCTGTTTTGGCATTTTTGAATCTCTTTTAGAAATCTTTTTGGTTTTTATGTATTAGGTAATTGAGTATATGTTAAAGTATGTTTTTTTAACCAACCTTATTTAGGATAGATGGTATATATCTGTGGTTGGGTTTGTTCATATACCTTTAGTTTAGGTCTTGAGAATGAGTATCAGAATTGCAGGTTGTGATTTTTTTGTTTTTTGTTTTCCTTCTGTTTTCTAATTGTGTAATTTATAAGGCAAAATTACTGTTTTTGTCACTGATCTTTGTCAAAAACGACAGTTTGGTCACTATCGAATGTCAAATATCAAAATGGTCACTCAAGTTAATGTTTCATTATCAATTTGGTCATTAGAGGTCAAACGACTGTTAATTATAGAATATTCTTCGAATATTCCGTTTCTTGCCAGGGTATTATGGTCACTTCTCTGTTTTGATTAAAATGAGACAAAGATTGACTCATCAGCAAATCTAGACGACAACAAACCCCAACTCTCTCTTCGTTTTCAGCTTCCCCAATTTCACCGGAGTCCAATTCTTCTCCGAATGCCCGGAAAATTCGCTTCTGATCCGACGTCGTTTTGGTGTTCCTTGCGATCCGGCGACCGTTGAGCGGAGCAGCGAGTGGTCTAGATCCGAGTCTCCGGTTCGGCATTCGTCCGATTGGCGTCTCTGGAGTTGAAGCTTCGAGGCTTCGGGATCGTAGTGAGGTTTGGAGAAGCCGTTAGTTTTGCTTGTGGTGGTGGTGAATTCGAGTGTTACTGTGAGTAATTCTGGGAATGGTGAATTTAGGTTTTGTGGTTTGGAGCTGAATGGAGGCGTGGAGTGGTTAGTTGGAGCTGAATTGGAGTGTGGAGTTAGGTTTTGATTGTGGTGGTGAAATTTTGGTTTTGGTGTCTGTAATTGTTGAAATCCAGGGTTTTGGAGACGGCGGATTTTGCCTAAACGGAAACTCCACCAAGTGTTTGATTCCAGAATGGTTTGAGAATCTTGATTCTCTTAGATCCTTGACCATATCTGGTTGTCCTAATTTAGAAGCATTGCCAGCAGGTATAAAGCTTCTCACTAAACTCCAGCACCTCTGTATCCAAGAATGTCATGTGCTTGAGGAAAGATGCAGACAAGGAAACGGAGAGGATTGGTTCAAAATAGCAAGTTCAGATTCATTTCCTATTTGATATGGCCCTAGATTATGTAGTGTGTAATTGCTTCGCACATATTGCAGTTACTCTTGCAGTGGCATGAGCAACTAAGAAAACAGACAAGTTAAGATCAAATGCTTCCTCATGTCTAAAAATTTCTGAGATTGGCTCGAGTTACCTAAATGCATCACTTTACAGTAGACAGTCATAGTTGAGGTTGTGCTAAGCATGTCAATCCATCTCTCAGTTTGCCTGGAGTTACCTAAATGCACCACTTTCCATTCCTATAAAACTGGTTCAGCAACTGTCTGCTAGTTATATTTATCAAATGGATTTGTGTTTTCATTTTAGCATTAGCCTGTGGGAGACTCTGCAAGGTGATCAGATGGAATGTGTCATTTGGCATAAGAAGAAAATGGCCATCAAAACAATTGGTGGTTGGGAACCTTCACCAATCTGGGGATTCAGGAGAAACAAATTCTGTATTCAGAATGAGAAAACGTATCAGCAATTCGCATAATGTTAACACTTGTTTTCATAAAGTAATGTTCCAAATGAGTTCTGTTTGTTACACCGCGGACACTAAATCCTCAAGGAACTCGATCATCATCTTTGAACTCATCGGATCTTCACTTGTTACAGCTCTGAGATATACGTACGTCGTATATATAAGAATGTCTTCTCCGATCCCCCTTGGACTCCAACTGATCTAGAAGCCGAAAACCATGCTACTACTTCCAGGTGGTGGAGAGGATTCAATCACACAGGGCTCTCAAAGGAGGAGATTGAGAAGATGGTTCAAGAGGCAGAGAAGTACAAGTCTGAGGATGAAGAGCACAAGAAGAAGGTTGAGGCCAAGAACGCTTTGGAGAACTATGCATACAACATGAGGAACACCATCAAGGACGAGAAGATTGGTGAGAAGCTCCCAGGTGCTGACAAGAAGAAGATCGAGGATGCCATTGAGGCTGCCATCCAGTGGCTGGACAGCAACCAACTCGCAGAGGCTGATGAGTTTGAAGACAAGATGAAGGAGTTGGAGAGCATCTGCAACCCAATCATCGCCAAGATGTACCAGGGTGCTGGTCCTGATGGTGCTGGCCCAGTTGATGATGATGTTCCAGCTGGAAGCGGTGGTGCCGGCCCAAGATCGAGGAGGTCGACTAAATGCTATGATTCAAGCTTTATTGTTTTAGGGTTTTTAAATCGATCAAGGCTTAAAATAACATATATACCCTCAATACTTTGGCACATGTAGTGAACATCGACGGCACGTGACATATTTTAACGTCTCAATTCACGGAGTGACCATTTTGATATACTTTTGCATAACTTGAGTGACCATTTTGATATTTGACATTCGATAGTGACCAAACTGTCGTTTTTGACAAAGATCAGTGACCAAAACAGTAATTTTACCAATTTATAATATACAATCAGAATGATTACACTGTTGATTAATTTATAATATCTTTTTAATTTTTCTCTTGTAGGTCAAATGACCCCTGTGGTCTTCACCTTATTGACACATAGTGACAAAAGAACAGTGGCCTTATAGAAGTCAGTACAATAATTGATGAGTTTTGGGAGTCTGATGAATGGGGTCAATAGTCAAATTGTCATCAGCCTTATAGTAAAGATAACGTCCATCAACCAGAGAAACCAAGCAAGAAATGTGCACCACTCCATTGCATACTCAATACGAACAACAAGGCTAACATAGTGAGAGTGACCGTTGCACAATGTGTCAAAAAAAAAACGAAGATGAACCCAAAGGCCAATTGCCTCTATATGTTATAGTTTTAAGCTGCACCACATTTATGCACGAGCTTTATCTCTTGGTTCAATAACTGCAAAAACTCCCCAATAATCCATTTATAAATTTTCAGTGGCTCTGCTTCCGCCAGTTGCATTCAGTTTATATTTATACGTTACTCTTAAAACACTCATACCTTGGGAGTACCACTCCAGAACCCACCTGGCTTTACTCTGACACCCCTTCTCTCAAGAGTACCAAAGCTCCAGTTTACAAGTACATATGTCATGGCTCATGACTTATTTGGGTTTGCATTTGCTCATAAATTTTGTTTCTTTTGTTCATATGTCAACCTTTTTGTTTTCTTTGTAAAGATGTGTGTGATTGTTGCCTCTTAGTTCATCTAGAATATCTCTCTTCTGGCATTTCTGAATCTCTTTTAGAATTTTTTTTGGTTTTTATGTATTGGGTGATTGAGTATCTGTTAAAGTATGTTTCTTTAACCAATCTTATTTAGGAAAGATGATATCTGTGATTGAGTTTGTTCATACACCTTTAGTTTAGGTCTTGAGAGTGAGTATCAGAATTGCAGGTTGTGATTTTTTTTTCCTTCTTTTTTCTACTTGTGTAATTTATAAACTACAATCAGAATGATTATACTGTTGATTAGTTTAACAATTTCTATCTTAATTTTTCTGTTGTGGCTCAAATGACTCATGTCGTCTTCACCTTATTGACACATAGTGACAAAAGGACAGTGGCCTTATAGAAATCAGTAAAATAATTGATGAGTTTTGAGAGTCTGATGAATGGAGTCAATAGTCAAATTGTCATCAGCCTTATAACAAAGATAACGTCCATCATCTAGAGAAACCAAGCAAGAACTGTGCACCACCCATTGCATAATCAATACGAACAACAAGTAACATAGTGAGAGTGACCATTGCACAATGTGTCATCTTTGTTTTTTCTTCTTTTAGCCCTTTTGATCTTTCTTTGTTTTAAATCAGCGTCATTTCCCATTGTTCAGGTTAGGAACTGTGTACATAAATCTACTGCCTTAACTTCTCATCGAAATTAAAACCTCTTAGCAATCATGCCCCCAAAGGCATTGGACTATGAGTCACTGAATGAGAATGTGAAGAAAGTTCAGTATGCTGTTAGAGGGGAGTTGTATCTTCGAGCTTCTGAGCTTCAGAAGGAAGGAAAGAAGGTATAAATACTAATTCCTGTTTGGTTGTTTTGTTTTGCAATTTACTTTTTTATCTTGCCTTTGCACCCTTGAAAAATGGGTCTGTTGTGCTTCTGATTGAACATAATGGATTTGTGATCGGATACGCAGACTTGAGTTTATGAATAGTCCTGGAAGAATTGGGTCTTACGCTAGTAATCCCCACTTTTATTGTCTCATTATTTCGATTTCTTGTCTGCAGATCATTTTCACAAATGTTGGGAATCCTCATGCTCTGGGACAGAAGCCTCTAACATTTCCTCGCCAGGTCCATCACTGCTTTTCAGATTGAATTGTTTTGAGTTGTGGAATTGATATATATTTATACAACTTGTCTGACCAAGTACATGTTCTGTTACAGGTGGTTGCTCTATGCCAAGCTCCTTTTTTATTAGATGATCCCAATGTAGGACTGCTCTTCCCTGCTGATGCAATCTCAAGGGCTAAACATTACCTCTCAGTTACTTCTGGTGGTCTAGGTACCCGCCCTACCTGCCTTTCATGTTATGTTATTTTGTGAAAAGGGGTGGACAACTCAAAATTTACTGAATTATAACTTTCTTGTAGTTAAACTATAACTCCGTAAAATCCCACCATACACTCACACACACCGGCAAGTCCTACCATCTTAAGTTTTGGCAAGCCATATATCCACTGATTGTGATTCTGTCAAATTCAATGTTTCATTCTTATTTTCCTGCTTCCCTTGCTTCTCCAAAGTTTCTTCCCAGTTTTTCCAATGTATGTAGTATGTAGTATCCTGATTACCAATATCAAATCATCTGAACAAGTCATGTCAAATCTGAATGTCTGGTTATTTAAAAGTTGGATAAACCTTTCATATTTTGGGTAGTTCTTAGGTTCGTGGATATTTTTCTCTCAAAAGTGAAGTACTTCCTGACTAGTTATTGTTTGTATGTATATCAATTTTATAACCATGGGATCGCTTCATCCCACCTTATCTGCAAAAGGAAAGCTATGACTCAGAAGAATTTCTACATGATTGTAAAAAGTTAAGAACTTTGTTATGTTGAAAATTGATAAAATTTCTTTCTCATCCAGGTGCTTACAGTGATTCTCGAGGTATTCCTGCAATTAGGAAGGAAGTGGCAGAGTTCATTGAAAGACGTGATGGTTATCCTAGGTGATGATTGCCAAATTAAATCCTGTTGCCTTAACTTTTAAGCTACAATGTGTTCACTTGGTGGTAAACTCTTAGTGCTAATTGCTTTTATTTGCCCCGATAACAGTGACCCAGAACTCATATTTCTCACTGATGGTGCCAGTAAAGGTGTAATGCAGATCTTAAATGCCATTATCCGTGGTGCAGGGGATGGGGTAATAGAAAAATATTCTTTTTCTTTACACCATATCATATGTTACTTCACATATAGATACTCCATTTTCTTTACTTTTTCTTCTCTCCTTGCTTCAGGTTGTTTTTATGATCCCAATGCTATATCCAAGTATTTGCTAATTTTGTGTACTGTCAGGTTTTGGTTCCAGTTCCACAATACCCTCTTTACTCGGCTGCAATATCTCTATTCGGTGGTTCTCTTGTTCCATATTATTTGGAAGAAACTGCAAACTGGGGTCTTGATGTTGCTAATCTTCGCCAGTCAGTTATAACAGCTCGCTCCAACGGAATCAGTGTTAGTATGCCTTTTATCTAGCTTGTTTATGGGAGAATGTTGGAATTTGTATTGATACTAAAGTTAAACTGAAGTAATGAATTTGCAGAGCACAATCTGAATTGACACTTGAAAACCCTTTAATAAGGAAATGATTGCATCGGCATTTTTCTCCTCTCTACCGCATGAATGTTTATAGATGGCATGTTTTCTGTTTAGTATGGTACTGATTAATGCTACTCATAGATACTATTCTATACCTGTGGTGGCTTTTAGTGACTACCAACTAATTTGTAATGTAATATGATCAGGTGAGAGCAATGGTGATTATAAACCCTGGTAACCCTACTGGTCAGTGTCTTAGTGAAGCTAACCTAAGAGAGATAATAAACTTCTGTATCCAAGAAAACCTGGTCCTGCTTGGTGATGAAGTTTATCAGCAGAATGTATACCAGGATGAGCGCCCCTTTATTAGTGCTAGAAAGGTGAACTTTAAGGACTTATTCAAATTGTCTGTGTGAACCTTTGCCTATAGTTTCAGCTTAAGCTAATACCACTTCTTTGATTTCTGCAATGGAAGGTGTTGATGGGTATGGGGCCATACACAAGCAAGGAACTCCAGCTTGTTTCTTTCCACACTGTGTCCAAAGGATATTGGGGTGAATGTGGACAGCGTGGTGGGTACTTTGAGATGACAAACATTCCTCCACAGGTTTGTTTCTCCATAAGTTATCACTTGATATTAATTATAAAGAAAGGTAAAGTAAAATGATCTCTTACAACTATGTAGGATTTAGGCTTCAAATAAAATACACAAGTAAAATAAAGTTTATGAAAGTAGGGAAGGGATATGCAACAAGGTCGAGATTTTGATCAACTCAAAGCTTCTTATTTCCAGTTATAAATGCTAGTTTCCCTTGCCATGACAAAGTAGTGTTATTCCTGCTTGATGCTTTCCCTAGTTTCTTTTCTATTTATCAGGCCACATTCTGGTTTCACTAAATAGAATGAAATCAAGCTTCACTTTTATTCTCACTTTTATTTATGTTTTGACATGATGCTGCAGACAGTTGATGAGATTTATAAGGTTGCATCAGTGGCACTCAGTCCAAATGTTCCTGCACAAATATTTGTGAGTGAGCAAATAACTCATGTTTTGTTGTTCTGAAGAGACACATCTTTCTGACCAAAATTATTTACTTCCTTTGAAAAAAATTACCATCTATTTACAGATGGGGCTTATGGTCAACCCTCCCAAACCTGGAGATATTTCATATGATCAATTTGTTAGAGAAAGGTATGCCCTCTAATAGTACAAGTAAATAACTTTTGAAATTTCTGCTTTTGCATGATCAATAATAGTCACCAAAAGGATTGGTGGTAAGCTTTCTCACACAGCTTTATATCACAAGTTTCATGTAAAGTTACCATGTGCATGAGAACCTTCCGAAAACTATGATAGATTGTGACAAAAAGGAAAATCCTGTATCCGCACAGTTTCTTATAGAAAAACAAAATGTAATTAGTCTCCCTGGTAAAAGGAAAACTTATATCTTCACCGATTTGATATCTAGAATATTAGTGGTGAAAGATATGTCTTCTTGAAGCTGTAACTAATGGTGTTTCCATTGCTCACTCGGCAGCAAAGGGATCCTTGAATCTCTGAGGAGAAGAGCACGTTTAATGACTGATGGATTTAACAGCTGCAGAAACGTAGTTTGTAATTTCACCGAAGGTAAAAGTATTTGTGAAGTAGATAATATAGGCTCTTACAATTGGTTGTTCATACTAAGCAGCAGTTGAGAATATTGGTTATAGGTGCCATGTATTCCTTCCCGCAAATACGCTTGCCACCAAGAGCAATACAGGCTGCTAAAAGCGCTGGAAAAGTTCCTGATGTATTCTATTGTCTTAAGCTTTTGGAAGCAACCGGCATTTCCACTGTTCCTGGTTCAGGGTTTGGACAGAAAGATGGGTAATTAATTTGATGCTCGTCGTTTCTTTGAGTGTGATAGATATTGCTTGTTTTACTTAAAACATTGTACTGCAATAGAAATATCAAAATGTTGAGCAAGGAAATTATGTTTCTATGTAGGGTCTTCCACTTGAGGACAACCATCTTACCAGCTGAGGAAGACATGCCTGCTATCATGGACAGTTTCAAGAAGTTCAACAATGAGTTCATGGAGCAATATGAAGATGACAGAGGCTATTCAAGGATGTAAAAGATCCCGAAAATCAAGCATCCTCCTATGTCCAGCTATTCCAAGCTGTTCAATGTAAAAACTGTCGTACGTTGTTTTACATTGCTGTAAAAGCTACATTGTATCCAGAATTACTTCCACCTCTTACATACTAAATGATCTCTATTTATAGCTCTCTGGTTTCCAGCCTCTAATGTAAATTGCAGAAGTGACTAAGTTCCCAACTTTAAGCAAGCTGGACCAATTGTGATATGTGTGGCTTTACAAAAGCCTTCATCTCCTTACTGTGATCATTGGGTCCTTTACCTTTTCTTCTTTTTTGCTAAATGTACGATTTATCCTCCAAAGTCCAAACCCATTTGGGACCCTGCACTTTCTATCTTTATGTTTCAGAGGTAAGAACAGTACCAAACCTACCCATATTTGATTGCACAGTTGCACTATCACTTTGAGAAATATAACTTTCCTATTTTCTGTGGGAGTACTATTTGTGCTTTTGGCAATGTATAAAGGTGTACAAACCATTGGGGAATGGGAACACTGACAACTTCATCTACTTACACAGATCTTGATCTGTCACACGATGAACAATGTGTGATTTTAATGAAGACGGAAAGAATCGAATATGGAAATTTTTGGAACTAGAAAATACTTTGTTTATTCTTTTCCTTTTCTTCATTTCTTCTTTTCCAAGTATTTGTGGGCGGCTTCTTCTCTGGATATTGGTTCTGTTTAAGCCTCATTAACGTCGGTGCATCTAACCAATACGTAGTTGATGTGTATAGTTCAATGATTCTCAATAATTACTGCAATCCCTGAGTCTTGTCATATTTAAGGGAGTAAGGTAAAGAATTAGCAACGCATATCCAAAATCTAGTGCAATAGGGGTAAAGCTCAGTAAGTGCAACTTTTCTTTTGTTGCTCGTAGAATTATGAGAGAGTTTCATATTGTTGTATATCGTTCAATATTGCAGTAAAATCTATAAAACCAGTGATGAGATTGGATCAGACAAGCTTGAAAAAGGAATACGGGAGGGAGGCTATAATAGAAATTGTTAAAAGAGAAGAGAAGGCAATAAGTGGACAAGAAGACTACTATGGGTGTGACTTTCTTGGATTACTGTTAAAGGCTCATCATGATCCCAATGAGAAGCAGAGGATTTCAATAGATGATTTAGTCGATGAATGCAAGGCGTTTTACTTTGCTGGACAAGAATCTAGTACTAGTTTGCTTGCTTGGACTGTATTTCTTCTGGCCCTTCATACTGATTGGAAGCAAGAAATGAAGTCATACAATTATTTGGTAAACAAACACCAGATCCTGATGGCTTTTCCAAACTGAAAATAGTGAGGAATCCAAGAACTTATAAATTTGATTGCCTAAGTTACACAACAGCTGGCTTGGTTTGAAGCACTGACTTGTTTTCAATCGTTACTTTTGAATGCATGCAGATGAGTATGATCATCAATGAATCTCTAAGGTTGTATCCTCCTGTTCTTGCCATGGAGAGGAGAGTTGAAAAGGAAGTTAGACTGGGAAACGTCGTCATTCCTGCTAATGTTGAACCATTTGTCTCAAGTCTAGCACTTCACCGTGAGCCTCAATTCTGGGGACAAGATGTGCAACTTTTCAAGCCAGAGAGATTCTCAGAAGGGACTGTGAAGGCTACTGGTAATAATATAGTCGCATTCTTGCCATTTGGAATGGGGCCTCGAACTTGTGTGGGCTGATATGGTATCAAATTCTGTCATGTACAAATTAAGTACAAGTCCAATTTAACTCGGTGTAATAAAGCAGTTAAATGACGATCAGCACGGGTAGATGAATATCCCTAAAACATGTACAAGCATTGCAAGATAAATATGTAAATGCTGTTTCACTTTGTGGTACTAATTTCTTTGTTTGGACAGTGTTTCTTCTAGCTCAAACTATACTGCTTGGCAAGGAAGAAGAAATCAAGTCCTCGAATTATTTGGCAAACAAACACCAAATCTTTGTGGTTTCAACTGAAAACTGTAATGAATCTAACAACTTTAACAGCCTGTTAATTAAGTTTGTAAGTACTGCCTCGCTTTCTGTCATTACATTACAATTCTTGCATATACTGTATATGTGCATGATCATCTTTGAAAGTCTAAGGTTTGAAAATGAGAGGAGAGTTGAAAAAGAGTTAGACTGGGACATGAAATAGTAAATTAGCCCCTGGGAGTTGAAAGTAGGTACCAGATGCGTCGGTCGATCACAAGTCACAGCAATCAAAATTATCAATAATTGGAAAGGAATATAGATCTTTTGGGGATCATTGTGGGGCTTGTTTTAACAACCTGACACTTAAATTTATGATATTTTAAATTTCCTGGTGAAGCATGTGGTCTTCTGTGCTACTATTCAAACTTAGATTTCCATACATAAACACGAAAGTTGTACAGGTGAAGACATAAAGCAAAATGAGTTCTATTAAAGACTTGGTGATCACAGGTTCAAGCTTTCTGTGTGTATTTCTTCTCTTGGTTCTCATCAAGATCATACACAAGCTATGGTGGATTCCAACTCGCATTCAGAAACTGATGGCTTCCCAGGGAATCACAGGCCCTTCTTACAGATTCATCCATGGAAACACCAACGAGATTTCCAACATGAAGAGAGATATTATGAACAGGCCAATGAAGTTAACACATGACATATTACCTGTTGTTCAACCTCATATTCACTCATGGACCATGCTCTATGGTAATAAATTCTCTTAACTTTGGTTTTCAATTCTTAGTTCCACAACTGTTGAAATAATTTTCTGTCATCTTCTGCAAACAGGAAAGATTTTTCTCCAATGGTATGGTACTCAGCCTCAGATAGTTGTTTTGGAACCTGAACTGTGCAAAGAGATACTCAATAACAAAGATAGAGCTTATTCAAAACAGAAGGCTGAAGGCTACATCAAGAAGCTACTAGGGGAAGGCCTGGGTAATAGCGATGGTGAAAAATGGGCGAAATCGCGAAAGGTGGCAGACCATGCCTTCCATGGAGAGAACTTGAAAGTAAGTTCTTACAGTCAATATTGGTGATTCTAGCAAGAAACTCTGTATATTAGATTACTACTAGTTTCACCAATTATTTGTGAAGCCCTAAAGTATATATAATCACATGATTTTATTGTTTCACTAGGTTATGATACCTGAGATGATAGCCAGTGCAGAGACAATGCTACAAGATTGGAAAAGTCATGAAGGAAAAGAAATCGAGGTGTTCGAAGTGTTTAGGTTGTTCACTTCAGAAGTGATTTCAAGGACCGCCTTTGGCAGCAGCTACTTAGAAGGACAGAAAATTTTTGAGAACATTATGAAGCTATCAGTTTTCTTAGTCAAAAATTCCTTCACAATTAGGTTTCCTGGCTTAAGGTAACATCCTTTTAACTAACTTTTGAACAAAGTAATCGAAACGAGTTTTTAAAAATGGAACTGAATTTGTTTAGCTGTTAAAACTCTTTTTTGATCGAACAATTTTTTTGTGTCACTTCTTATGTGAACTCTTTCAATTTGCAGCAAGTTTTTCAAAACCAACGATGAGATTGAGGCAGAGAAGATTGAGAAAAGAATACGTGACGGCGTACTAGAGATTATAAACAAAAGAGCCAAGAATACACTAATGAGTACAAAAGAAGAGAGTTTTGGGAATGATTTTCTTGGACTACTTTTAAGAGCTCATCATAATACCAATGAGATAGAGAGGATCTCAATGGATGTTTTAATTGATGAGTGTAAGACATTTTACTTTGCAGGACAAGAAACCACAAATAGTACGCTTGCATGGGTTGTCTTTCTTCTGGCACATTATACAGATTGGCAAGAGAAAGCAAGAAACGAGGTCCTGCATATTTTTGGTAGACGAACTCCAGATCTGGACGGCCTTACCAAGCTGAAAACAGTAAGAATTCCTACGCGTTTGGCCTATTATTTGTCTAGTTTGGATGAAGTTTTGAACTGCATGTGGCTTATTTCCATTGATTAATTGTTCGGTTTCTGCAGATGAGTATGATCATAAATGAGACACTAAGATTATATCCTCCTGTTGTGTCCATTGAGAGGAAAGTTAATTGGGAAGTTAAACTAGGAAATCTCACTGTTCCGGCTAATGTTGAAGTGCACGTTCCGGCTCTAGCACTGCACCATGAGCCTCTATTCTGGGGTCAAGATGTGCAACTTTTCAATCCAGAACGATTCTCCGAGGGAGTTGCTAAAGCTACTAACAACAACATATGTGCCTTCTTACCCTTTGGAAAGGGGCCTAGAATTTGTACAGGTTTCAACTTTGCAACCATTCAAATAAAGCTTGCTCTGTCAATGATTCTACAGCGCTACAGCTTCACTCTATCCCCAGGTTATGTGCACTCTCCCCATCTGCATTTCATTATTCGCCCACAGCATGGAGTTCAAGTGATGCTCCATCCACTTTGAACTGTGAAGAAAAGGCAGACAGACACTGGCTATGCAATTTTGCCTTTGAATGAAACTAGTGCAGCCTCTTTTATGTGTTGGGACTTTAGGTTCTGTTTACCAGCTCATTACGTTTGGATTGTTGACCAATTGAGTCAGAACTTTTTCTTTTCTTTTATCATGTAATAATAGGTAGGAATAATGATAGATGAACTATATTTTGGCATCCCACTTAGAGCCCATCTTATGTGTCAGCTTATGTGGCATGTACATGACGTGTCACTACCCAATCAGAGTGTTTCATTAAATGACGTGGTTGTGCCACATAAACTGATTAGATTGTGACACGTCATGTACATGCCACATAAACTGACACATAAGGTGGGTTCTAGGTGAAATGCCAAAATATAGTTAACTTAGCATTGCTCTAATACCTAGTCTTGTCATAACTATATTTCATTGTAATATTTCCTTTAGTTAAATTGGGTGGTTTTTTTTGTTTTTTTTTTAGAAGATAGTTATATTTGGGTGTTTTTTTTTTTTAGGAGAAAGGAGTAAATCCATTGACAAACGTCATCCAAACGACCACAAGGGTCAAAGCACATGAGATGACAAACCATCTCAAATGCAAGCATAAGCTACTGCAAGAAACTAAAAGCACACGAAGGTGCGAATTCTAAAAACCAGAGTTCAAAAGTGCCCAAACACAAAGCGGGCATAACGAAAAGCCAAACAAGCAAAAACACATAACTTCTTAACACGATAGAAAATTCCGAACATTGTCGCAGGCCTACGGACCAATTGAGGTGTACCTTAAGACAAAAGAGATTAACTAAAGCATTAAGAAGGATCTTTCCTAGTTAGACTAGGGGACTACTCCCTACTGGCCTCATTAACTAGGCCCAATCCATCAGTTGCCTGGCCCAAACTCGAGCCCACATCCCAATCCAGCTCTGCCAGACCCGATCCACACTTGGTTTGCACAGCCAACTCCGCCACCATCAGCTGTAGCTCCGCCTCCGTCTCCGGGTTCAGCTTCCGCTGCGCCGCCGGCTTGCTGGAGCGACTGCCACGGTGCCTGCCAGATTTGATCGGAGATTTCCCAGCCCGCTTAATCCCCAGAGCGCCAGAAGGGGTGACTTGTAACCCTAGTTTGGTTGGAGTGAGATTGTCAGACCCTAGGATTAAGCTGTGACGATTCCTCTTGCCATCATTACCTTCTACATCTGTCTGACGTCGTCGGCCTCCAGAAATCTTGGGAGGTGACTCAAACATTAAATGTTCACGAATCTGCATCTGTCTCCTATCTTTTGGAGGAACAGGGGCAAAAACAGGGGCTACCGGGGATGGTTGAGAGCATGCCCTGAACACCATCGCCGGAACAGAGGGAGGAGGAGGGTGATCCTCTGTCGCCAAACTAATTGTGTTTTCCTCCACAGCCGTAGGGCACCGAAGACCCCCATGGTTGATCATCATACAGTTCCCACATCTATCGAGAAGCCGTTCATAACGGTATGCCACCATGATAACATCCTCAGGTGAAATACGAAGGCGGTGATGCAGAAAAATCGGATCATGCAGAGGTAGAGTGAGTCGAACCCTAACCTTGCCACGAGGAAAACCCGCAGTGTCAACCCGCAACACCAGCCCAATAGTTTCACCGACCAACTGAGCCGGCGCCGGCGTCGTAATAACCGCCGGCAGGTTGAAGATCTCCACCCAAATCCATACAAAATCCAATGAGACAGCCATGATGTCAGAGAAACCATCATAGGCATTAATTAAAATCATAGCCCGCTGAAAACTCCAAGGGCCTCCACGCTTAACCCGATCAACATCACGTTGATTTGTGAACGTGAACAGGTAGCGATCTCCCCTAGCTTGAACCTCCACCGGGGTACTGAGCCGCGACATCGATCGAACAACACTACGAAAAGCATCGAAAGCCACAGCCCGGGCTGTGTTTAGTTTTCTGACGAGGAAGAACCTCGGAGCCATGAAACCGCGATCCAGGCATTTGAGATTTCCCAGATCAACAGGTTCATCCTGATGAGAGAGTGAAAGTTTAGAGGTCAACCTTGCGGTCATGGATGCCACAGAGGCAGAGGAGGTAGCAGTAGCAGTGAAAGTCATGAGAAACTCGCCGCACAACCAAAATTTTCTAAAACCCTAACCCTAGTTGCGCAGGCGCAGTAGAGAGAAAAGGGAGAGAAAAAAGTCGCGGTATTCTACTGTTATTATTATGATGTGTTATATTTGGCAAAATTGAAAACTGTTCCGGCTATTATGATGTGTTATATTTGGCAAAATTCAATTATATTTGGGTGTTAAGTAGTCGTTTAATTGAAAATCAATGATTGTTTAAGTTTCCATTTTCTTGTGTTATTCGCCTTTAATCCTATTGTTGTGACCCTAACACGACATAATAATTAGAGTTAGAGAATTCATTCTTGCCTTAAATAAAAGAAATTACTTAATGCCTCAAACCGGCAATAGATTTGATATATTGTATTTATCTAATGGTAACATTCTAAGTTATAGCTATTGCATGCTTTAAACTCCTAATTTCAAAAGCTCTTCACAGGACAACTTGGGCTCAGGATTAGATTAACTTTTTGGGCTGAAAACACTTTAGTGTATATCAAGCCCATACAAGAAAAAACGAAAAGAAATAGAAACTTAAGACCTGCACGCAGCAAGTCTCTCCACGAAGTCCCCTCAGTTCTAACTCCTTTCAGCTGCACGCAGCAGTGGCAGCACGCGTGCACATCTCCCTCTTCTAGTCCCCTCTATTTCTTCTTCCAGACTTCCATATATAGCTTATTTATTGAATTCGAATTTTTCTTTTTTCTTTTTTCTTTCTTCATGTAAGATGAGTCAGTTGATCACAAGTAATCATGTTTATTAATAATTGAAAAGGAAATCTAATAAGGATGTTGCTGTATATTTTGGATCATTGTAGTTCCTTTTTTTAAATAACTTCACTTTCTTTAGGACTTCACACCGAGATTTTTATGTTATTTTCTTGTTGAACCATGTGGTCTTTCTGTGTTGGCCTGGTTGTGTTTGTTTAGCCTTTCAATGAACTCGGATTTCTTCCATCAAGAGGAAAGTTGTTCAGTTGAAATACATCAAAGCAAAATGAGTTCAATTGAGGACTTGGTGATCGCAGGTTCAAGCTTTCTGTGTGTATTTCTTCTCTTGGCTATCATCAAGATCATCTACAAGCTATGGTGGATTCCAACTCGCATTCAGAAACTGATGGCTTCCCAGGGAATCAGAGGCCCTTCTTACAGACTCATCCATGGAATCACCAAAGAAATGTCCAACATGAAGAAAGATATTATGAACAGGCCAATGAAGTTAACACATGACATATTACCTGCAGTTCAACCTCATATTCACTCATGGACCAAGCTATATGGTAATAAATTATCTCAACTTTGGTTTTCAAATCTTAGATCCACGATTGTTAAAATAAGCTTGTGTCATTTACTGCAAATAGGACGGATTTTTCTCCAATGGTATGGTACTCAACCTCAGTTAATTGTTTTGGAACCTGAACTGTGCAAAGAGATACTCAATAACAAAGTTGGAGCTTATTCAAAGCGGAAGATTCAAGGCTATGTCAAGATGCTACTAGGGGATGGCCTGGGTTCTAGCGAAGGTGAAAAATGGGCGAAATCGCGAAAGGTGGCTATCCATGCCTTCCATGGAGAGAGCTTGAAAGTAAGTTCTTATAGTTAATGTGATTCTAGCAAAAAGCTCTGTATAATAATTATAAATAGTTCTACCAATTCTTTGTGAAGCCAAAAGTTTTCTAAAGACATGATTCTATTGTTTCACTAGATTATGATTCCTGAGATGATAGCCAGTGCAGAGACAATGCTAGAAGGGTGGAAAAGTCATGAAGGAAAAGAAATCGAGGTGTTCGAATTGTTTAGGTTGTTCACTTCCGAAGTGATTTCCAGGACCGCTTTTGGCAGCAGCTACTTAGAAGGAGAGAAAATTTTTGACAACATTACTAAGCTCTCAGTTTTCTTGGTCAGGAATATCTTCACAATTAGGTTTCCTGGCTTAAGGTAACATCCTTTTAACTACAATTACATTATTTTTGAACAACGTATACGAAAGAATGGAACTTAATTTGTTTAGTTGTTGAAACTCTTTTTGATTGAACAATTTATGATGGCACTTCGTATGTATTATCTATCAATATTGCAGCAAGTTTGTCAAAACCAACGATGAGATTGAGGCAGAGAAGATTCAGAGAGGCATACGTGACTCCATAATAGAGATTTTAAAGAAAAGAGAGAAGAAAGCACTAATGAGTACAGAAGAAGAGAGTTTTGGGAGTGATTTTCTTGGACTACTTTTAAGGGCTCATCATGATACCAATGAGAAAGACAGGATTTCAATGGATGGTTTAGTTGATGAGTGTAAGACATTTTACTTTGCAGGACAAGAAACCACTAATAGTATGCTTGCTTGGACTGTCTTTCTTCTGGCACATTATACAGATTGGCAAGAGAAAGCACGAAATGAGGTCCTGCATATATTTGGCAGACAAACCCCGGATGCAGATGGCCTTTCCAAGCTGAAAACAGTAAGAATATCTAAGCAATTGACCTATTATTTATCTATATTTTATCACACAAATATACTTGATGAAGTTTAAACTGTGACTTATTTCTATAAATTTCTTTGGTTCTGTAGATGAGTATGATCATGAATGAGTCACTAAGATTATATCCTCCTGTTCTGTCCATTGAGAGGAAAGTTAATTGGGAGGTTAAATTAGGAAATCTCACTGTTCCCGCTAATGTTGAATTGCACATTCCAACTCTTGCACTGCACCATGAGCCTCTATTCTGGGGTCAAGATGTGCAACTTTTCAAGCCAGAACGGTTCTCCGAGGGAGTTGCTAAAGCTACTAACAACAACATAGGTGCCTTCTTACCTTTTGGAATGGGGCCTAGAATTTGTGCAGGCTTCAACTTTGCAACCGTTGAAGCAAAGATTGCTCTGTCAATGATTCTACAGCGCTACAGCTTCACTCTTTCCCCAGGTTATGTGCACTCTCCACATCAATACAACACTATTCGCCCACAACATGGAGTTCAAGTAATGCTCCACCCACTGTGACCTGTGAAGAAGAGCCAGACAGACCCTATATAATATGCCTTTGAATAGAACAAAATAATGCAACCTGGCCCAGTTTAGGATTGATTCTCAAGCTGCTTTTGGGGTTAAAAGTGATTCTGGGCCTAATTTTAAGTGTTTGGTAACAACCCATAAAACTGATTTTAGAAGAATTGATTCTCTTAAAAGTAGATTTTGGAGAAGCAGGGTAAGAGATGCTTTTGCAGGAATCAGTTATATTTGTAACAAATTGTAATATTTATTTTTTCTTAGATTGTGATATATTAATCTAATTAAATAATAATCAATCATTTACTATAGTGTTAAGAAATCTTATGTAATATTGTGGATTAACTTTATAATTATATACAAAAGAAACAATTATTTATTTTAATATCAATTTATAACAATGCCTATTTTTGTCATTATACCATCCAAAACAATTTTTACTTATAACTCACCAAACACACGAAATTGTTTTTTGGTTCTCACAGCACTTTTAGAAACAGTTTACCAAACACCTCAGCTGATTCTACTCACAGCAGATTCAAAAGCAATTCTGCTCACAGCAAATTCAAAAACAATTCTGCTCACAGCACAACAATCCCAAACTGGGCTTAGTCTCTTCTGTATTAGGACGTACTTTGTTATTTTTGATTTTTGCTGATTTGGCTTTTGCATTAATGAATCATATGTAAACTTGTCTCAGTTGTGCTGTTAAATTTCATTCAGAGTATATTTGCATATGTAGTTTAAGCATGAATCCTCAAAAAAAACAAAAAAAGACTAAGCGCCTTGAACAGTTACTCTCAGCAACATTACGTAATGACCTTGCAAAAGAACAAATATGAATAACTATTATATAATGTAAAACTTGTCATTCAGCAACACGCCCGTCTAGCTCAGTTGGTAGAGCGCAAGGCTCTTAACCTTGTGGTCGTGGGGCGCTTTCTTTTTATCTATTTTTTTTTTTTTGGAAGCAACACAATTTGTTGACATAGTATATTCAGAACTCAGAAGAAGTCTCTGTCTTTTCGGATGACCGAAAACACAAACGAGTTTTATATATTCATTCTTCACCTGTAATCTGTTGGCATTTTACATTATTCCCTTGGCATATGACAAAACTCAATAATTTGTTGCATTATAAAGGATAATTATAGAAAATATTAGCATGGTCTCTGAAAAAATATATAACGCTAGGTTCAATGTATTCCTCCCTTCATCAATGTATAAGGCAAAAAATTTGAATTTTTGAGATGTGCATTATCATCTTCCATAAAATTTCCAGAAAAGCCTGTAAATAACTAAATATAGGTTCCTGTCTGTCATCTTTACCAAGTTACCATGTATGCATGAAAGCTACGTGGCAAACTCATCTGGGACTCTGGGACTCATATGTAAGAGACCTACAACGACATGCATGTGCCTCCCTCACTTCTATACATTTTCGAAAAGAGCAAAGAGAGTGGACTACTCTCACTGAGTTCACAAACCAATACCAAAAGATGAATTCTTTGGGAGGCCTGGTGGTCACTATCTCAAGCTTGCTGTGTGTGTTTCTTCTCTTAGCTCTCATCAAGATCTTCCACAAGCTATGGTGGACTCCTATTCGCATACAGAAACAGATGGCCTCGCAGGGAATCAAAGGCCCTTCCTACAGATTCATCCATGGAAACACCAAAGAGATCTCCCAGATGAAAAGGGAAGCCATGAACAGAAGGCTCACAAACTTTTCCCATGATATATTTTCTCGAGTCCAACCTCATATTCACTTATGGAGCAAGACATATGGTAAAACCTTCTCATAGCTATTAACTGTATGTATTTATGTATGATTTTTAAAGAGAATTACATGGTATGAATTACAGGGAAGAATTTTGTTCAGTGGTATGGTTGTCAAGCTCAGCTGGTGGTTTCGGAGCCCGAATTGATCAAAGAGATACTGAACAAGAAGGACACGTATCCGAAAAGGAAGCCCACACCACTGACGAAGAAGATATTTGGAGAAGGTCTAGCCACAACAAGTGATCCCAAGAAATGGGAGAAATTGCGAAAACAGACCAATCATGCCCTCCATGGAGACAGCTTAAAAGTAAGTAGTTGCTCATCTTCTTTTACGGTTGTGGTAAATCTAGTGTCAACTGTCGAGTAAGTAGTGATGGACTGAATTTATTTTACTCTTGCTAGAATATGATTCCTACAATGATAGATAGTACTGAGACGATGCTTCAGAGGTGGAAAAGCCATGATGGCAAAGAGATTGAGGTGTATGAAGAATTCAGATCGTTGACTTCGGAAGTGATTTCGAAGGCAGCATTTGGCAGTAGCTATCTAGATGGGAAGAACATTTTTGATATGTTCAACGACCTATGCTCCTTGTTACTGAAAACTTCTTTAAGAATCAGATTTCCTGGCATCAGGTAGTTCAGTTCCAAGTTCCAACTAAGCACTAAGCCTTGATCTTTGGTAAAGTATTATTGTCTTATAATATACTATGTTTAGCAACTACACATTGTGCAGTTAATTTTCCATGAATATGTTTCCCTAGCTTCCCTGCAGCTGGTTTTACAAAGATGAATGTCAATTATTTGGAGGCCTGTGTGTATTGTTGATACTTATGTATGGGGCCTCACTCAATTTTTGCAGCAAATTTTTCAAAACCAACGGTGACATTAAATCAGAGAAGCTTGATAAAGGAATATACGACTGCATAGTAGAGATCGTTAAGAAAAGAGAGAAAGAGGCAATGACTGGAGAAGAAGACAACTTTGGGAGTGACTTTCTAGGATTGCTTTTGAAGGCTCATCATGGTGCTGATGACAACGAACGGATTTCGGTGGATGAACTGGTTGATGAGTGCAAAATCTTTTACTTTGCAGGACATGAAACAACTAATGCTTTGCTTGCTTGGGCCATCCTTCTTCTGGCTCTCCATCCTGATTGGCAAGAAGAAGCGAGAAAGGAGGTCTTAGACTCATTTGGCAAACAAATTCCAAATCTTGATGGCCTAGACAAACTAAAAACAGTAAGAAAGTCAACAACTTCATCTTGATTTGCTGAATCATAATTAGCGAGTTCTTAAATTCTGAATCATTCTTTATTTTTATTCAGATGGGTATGATCATCAATGAGACTCTAAGGTTATATGCTCCGGTGATCTCCTACGAAAGGAAAGTTGAAAGGCAGGTTAGACTGGGAAAGCTGATAATTCCTGCTGGTCTTGACTTGTATGTTTCCAGTCTAGCACTGCACCATGAGACTCAATTCTGGGGAGAAGATGTGCATCTTTTCAAACCAGAGCGATTCTCCGAAGGTGTTGCTAAAGCTACTAATAATAACATAACCGCATTCTTACCTTTTGGAATGGGACCTCGAATCTGTCCGGGGTTGAACTTTGCTACCATTGAAGCCAAAATAGTTCTCTCCATGATTCTGCAGAACTATTTCTTCACCCTGTCCCCAGGTTATGTCCACTCGCCATATGAAAATATTATTGTTCGCCCGCAACATGGTGTTCAGGTAATGCTACACTCACTGTGAAGTGTGAACCGTGATCAAACACCGGCATTGCTCATAATGATCTTAAACTACAGACATTATTGTTGATCTTGAAAGTTTGGAAATTATATAAGCTTTACTTATTTTTGTTGCACTCATAATATCATGTAATTTTCGGCAATAGAAGAGAGTTTAAGGGATGAAAATGTATGAAACTTCTGACCCATAGGGAAAATACGGCTGTACTAAGTTTTCCCAAGACATCTTGCAGGGATGCCTAAGGGAAGTTATGATCCGCAGTCACCAGCCACAAGCTTGTTAAACGAACTTAAACTGACAGCAGTACTGATTTTCTGTGACAAGATGTAAATACAACTTCCTGCAACTAGGACAGAAGTCATTTTCTTGAGTGTAAACGATGTGATTACGATTTGGTACTTTAGGGATACCTTCAAATATAATAAACGAAGTTGAACAATCACATTGGGCGTCAAAATCGAAAATACTCAACATACTGTTGTGCGTTATTAACTGAGCATAGTGTACAAGCATGTAAAAGGAGGGTATTGTACACATAGTGCACAAGCATAAAAGAGGACGGTACCTTTTGGCTAAACCGAAAAGCAAGTTCAGTGTGCACCTGAACTGGTTACAAGATATGACTGGCAGCTGGAATTTCACTAAACCAAAGAATCGAGCTAACATTCTCAAAATTTGAATCAATGATTTCCTTTGGCTAACTACAACTGTATTACAATGGATATTTATCAAATCAGGCTAAAAAATGCCAAGTGATAACACTGACGACTGGTGGCAGATGCATCCACAACCAAAAAATAAAAAACTTTATCTCATGCAGTTAGAAACCAGTAAGTTGAAAGGTCATAATTTTGTGTTCAGTACCATGTAGTTGTTATAAGTTTCTCCTTCATGCGCGATATAAGCTTAAATTTTTCCTCAGCTTCAACCATCTGGCGGATGTCAGTTCTTGATGCCCGATCAGGGTGAAATTTCAATAATGCCCGTTTATAAGCAGCATGCACCTGAATTAATAACCATTTCCATTAAAAAAGGATGAAATATATCCATAATATACATGCGTTAGTCTGATTTAATATTCTAGATTGTTGCATTTCTGCCCAACATATCATTTGCTTCAATAACTATTCAACTTACCTCCTGTGGCAAAGGACGGGCACTTGACGACCCCACTTGTATTCCCAAGCCGCGAAGCAAAGAAGCCATACTATTGCATGAGGACAATCTGTTAAGTTCAGTCCTTACTTCAGCACGATATTTGTCCTTCATGTTCAAATTTTCTTCATCCTGAGCATCAAATTTTAACACATCAGGGATTTAAATTGTGTACAACCTTGCAAGACACCGAATAGCAAACTACTGTACCCAAAAAAGAAAAGAGAGGATAAATGAGGCAAAACGCCTTCAGAGAACCAAAGATGTGATAATTATTGAAGACATAAATTAAAAGTTTCAAACCTTCTTTTGAGTCTCTCTAACTTCCTCCACGCGTTGCTTTTGCCTTCTCTGCATGTCCAATAACCGCATACTTTCTGCTTTTTTCCTCTTACGCAATCTCTGTGCCTCTTCAGCCTGTAAGAAATAAAATAAAAAAGAAAGATTGAGGTAAGGTCAAATGGTCATTACTGATGGCAGTGCTACTGAGGTTCACAAAGGCTACATGATACAAAATTGCTATGCATGATATTGATATAAAAAAATAGTAAAAAAAAAAAGAGGAAAAAAAAACAAATAGACACCAGACTAGGGATCAATTATGGTCAAGCTTATATAAAAATTATGTACATAAGAGGTATGCAAAAACTAATAAAGTGGTGAGATTTGTTCAGAATCTATAATCTACATGTTATGAACTATTCTTATTTCGGTCTGGATGTTATGAACTATCCTGAATGATTAATGCTCCATGAGGACGAGCATGCAATTAAGTACCCTATCAGATGAATAATTTGTCACCCCTTTCAATAAGTGGAAATCTTAGATTATACCCACAAGAGGGAAGAGACTGGAGCAGGAAAGGGATATATGTTGCTCTGTAGCCTAAAGGAGCCTCCAATAAGGCAAAAATAATTGAAAAATAAAACAGTGGTCAAAAGCAACAAGTAGAAAGGGTATATGCATAACCTGAATTTGTAAGACTTTCCGCCTGGATTCCATTTCTTCTTCCATTGCTTGCTTGTATTCATCAGTTTCCTTGAGCTTTTCACGATCAGTGATAATATTGTTTTGAACAGGGGTACCAATACTATCTTGAGCATCTAACTGGCCCCTTGCTACAGATGAATCGTTCCCACTTGCAGAAACAAATCCTTGCTGGTTCCTAGTTCTGTTGGATGAAGTGTTGCAGAAAAATACTTCCTCAGAATCTGCCCTCACTTCCTCCTGTGACACATCTTGTCCATCACTTATTTCTGGCTTGTCCACGTGCAATCTCCTTTCTCTTGGAACAGCTCCAAAGTGGTCTTCAGAAATCCCACAGTCCACATGTGTTTCATTGAGTGGCTGTCCAGTAACTGAATTAACCTTTCCCTCGAAACTAGATCCTTTCTGAAATCCATTGTCCTTGCCTCTTAATTCAACACTGTTGTGGTCGGTAAGCACTTCACCAGAATGTTGATTCTTGCAGGAAAGTTCTTCATTCAAAACCCCATGGCTTCTTTGATCATTGTTGAACTTTGGTAAGGAATCAGAGAAACAAGTTTCATTCCTCAGCTTTTGTTCATTATGCATATATTGTTTAGATAATTTACCACCTAGTTCGTCCGTCGACCGCAAGGAAATTTCTTCAGGACTTTCCTCTACTTCATTCCATAAACCAGAGACGTCTTCCTTATGAAGAGCATGTGACTTGCAACTAAGAGGATCTTCTGGGACTGTGCCTCTCACATGCTGGAAATCATCATTCCTATGTAAGCTTTCTGTTTCTTTAACTGACCCAGGTTTTTCACATGGAAAACCCTCAGCAACATCCTTATTGGACTCCTCTGACGAATTTTTCATTTTGGCCTCAAAAGAACTACTATTAAAGCGGTCATTACGAGTTCCCACGTCTGGATGGCTTTCTTTTTCATTATTTCCACGTTCTGAACTTGAACAAACAGGAGCCTCTGCATGCTGTTCTGCCCTATTCTCGGTATCAACAGTATCACCATGAGATCCAGATCCACTCGCTTGTTCCTCTGGACCCGACTGACAATTACGGAAAACATGTTTTCTCTTTTGTGAAGCTTTTTTCCAATGTTCATGGAGCACTGAAGCTTCTTCTATTACCTCACAATCAGAATAATCAGTATCAGAGGAACTGGACTCAGACTCAGAATATAAACCATAACCATATCTATGGGGAGCTGTACTAGAATGGGTTTGCTTGCCTTTTGCACCCTTGGATGGAAATCCCCTTTCCCGGACAACTTCACATTCATCTCTATCTGAGCGTACAGAATTCCGCCTAAAGTTAGGAGAGGTAAAATAACTTTTGCTTGAGGTGGCATCACTGTCCAGATCCCCAACATCTTCAACAGAACACACAGAATCGGTGTCACAACTCGCATCATCGTCATCAGCTATATCAATGATAGTACTAAATTCTCTGTTCTGTCTA
This sequence comes from Potentilla sterilis, assembly GCA_963682095.1. Taxonomy (NCBI): domain Eukaryota; kingdom Viridiplantae; phylum Streptophyta; class Magnoliopsida; order Rosales; family Rosaceae; genus Potentilla; species Potentilla sterilis. The sequence goes on along the minus strand of OY821761.1, from coordinate 46,352,295 downwards.
AAAGTACTGGAACCTCGTGACTGTGGCTGCTCAGTATCATCAATGTCAATGACATCGTCGTCGTCCTCAAGATCGATGATCTCAACCTTGCTTACACCCTTGCCCTTATTAACCTTGCAACTTTCTACAGGGTTTTTCTCAGAACATCTTCCCAGTCCAGGAAAGACTCTTGCTGAGTTTCTCCCTCTCATTGTTTCATCCACAACTGCAACAAACAAATACAAAAAACCATCAAAACTAGCAAAGGTTGAATCCCAACCAGATAAAAAAGCATCCAGAGGACGGATTCAATGCTCTCAATCAAAAGTTAGCAAATTTACGCAAGCACGCACGCATACCAGGACTTATGCATTGTATTTCTAACCTAGTTTAGTTACACATTCTACACCGAAGAAAATAAAATTGAACTTTAGAGAAAACAACATTAATGGAATCCTTTTAGCATATAGAGACAATCTTAAGCAAATTTTTGCAAGCACACACGGGCAGCAGGACTTATGCAATGTATTTCTAACCTAGTTACACATTCTACAGCGGAAAAAATATTTAAAAAATCAAGCATTAAAGAAACAACTTTAATGGAATCCTTTTACCAAATAAAGACAATCTGAAGCAAATTTACGCAAGCACGCACACATACCAAGACTTATGCATTGTATTTCTTACCTATTAACACATCCTACACCTAAAAAAATTCGAACTTTATAGGAACAACATTAATCGTATCCTTTTACCGAATAGAGCCAATCTCATAAACTATCATACACCACTGCTCACCTATAGCTTTGTTAGGCATCATCTTCTCATCTATTATCACTAACTCCTAAGCCAGTACCTTACCAAAACGACCACTTGATTACTAGGGTTTGTTTCATTTGAATTCAACATGGCATAAGTAAACAAAAACACACAACCATATTCATCAAAATCACCCAACTCTACACAAAACACTAAATCAACAAATTCATAATAAAACCAAAGGCATAAACATTTCCCCACATTCACACTTCATAATAATATCTCAACTGAGCCCTAACCTCAACCAAGAATCCATCGATTAAACCAATAAACCAAATTTCGATAAAGAAATCCAAAACGAATTGACAAACTAGAATCGCAAAATCAAACCTCAGTTTTGATAGGGACGAAGAAGCCCTAGCTCATCAGCGCAGTGAAACCCAGAAAGGAGGGAGCTTTGAGACGGGTTGGGAGGCCAATTTGGGGACGAGGGTTTTGAAATCGAAATTGAAATTGAAAACTGAAAATTGGAAGTAGAAAAATATAGGTTTACCAAAACGAAGAGGAAAGCAGGGATTAAGTTTATATACAAAAATATATTATTTTTATGCGGAAAAAATATATCTCTACTGTTAGAAAGCCAGGCTCTGAGAAATATCACCAAATTGTGTTATGTCCATTTTACCCTTCGTATTAAACTAAATTACATAAAATGATTATGCCATAAGAAAAACCATGAAACAAAATGAAAGATGGTAAAAACAAATTAAATTCCAAGATTTTCTTCTATTCACCAACAACACGTGCATTGCACGGGTACGAGACTAGTATATATAAAAAAGAGGGACGTGTTATACTGGGGTGCGTAGGTGGGTGATGGTAGCGAGCTCACGGACGTTTGAGGCTTCATGTTCTCGGTTATGGGGCCATGATGGAAGAAGATGATTGGTCTGTCATTCAGGATATTTATACTTGCCATGAGTTTCTATTTGTTTTGACTAGTACTTGGTTGTATTATTACAAATTTATTTCCCTTAGTTCAGAATTTGATGAATTTTCTTTTTTATTTATGAGGTTTATTGAGACCAAAATGGTTGGATGGAGATTCCAAATTTGATAGAAGAAAGAATTAGAGTGGATCCATTGTCTTTAAACAATGAATGCATATTAGATATATGTAGTAGATTATAATCTACTTATGTGTGTACTCTAATTTAAGACTTTATGGAAGATCAAACAAGTTAATGAAGTCATTTTTTTTTGTTTCATGTCGATGTTAAAACTACGACACTTCTTGTAAATGTGTAATTAATGATAAAATGTTAATACGAACGGATAAAAATGAAATTTTAATTTACCCCCCATGATCAGGAACTCGTGGGTAAAGAAAGTTGGAGTTCAATTACCTAAGAGATGTGTATGCATCGAGTGATGAAATTTTCATAGTACCTACAATTTGTCTCTAGTTTATAGTTCCATTACAATTGGCTACAATTTGTTGTTGATCTTTGACAGATTTGTTGGATGGTTATTGGGCTAACTAGTCACAATGTCAATCCAAATATGGGCTTTATGTTTGAACATTGAAGAAAGCACCTTGGTTTGAGGCTACACTGTTACAGATTGCTTATAATTCTAGATTCTGAAGTAGCGTAGTTTCAAAGTGATCATCTTGAGCTTGTTGAGTTCTATAATGCTTTGCATTTCAGAAAAGCAAGAACTCTATCTATACATGCGTGATCTGCAGTTGTAGTTGCTAAAGGACAATCTAGGAGCAGACATTTCATGATCTATAATTTGTTGGCAAATCCATAGAAGCTAAATGTACTAATTTACAGATTTCATACAAATAGAAGATACAGTGTGCCTTGGAATAGAACTTAAGATTACATAAACTTTCCACAGGAAATAACCCTTCTGAAAAATTCCTCGAGGCTTTGTGCAGCGGCGCTTAATTTACTTGTTCAATGCAGCCAGATTCAATCAAAGAAGGCAGCACTAGAGGGGATAGCAGTGGGATGGGATCTTTACTATGATAAATGAATGAATTCAAAGAAGAAGAAGAAGAAGAAGAAGAAGAAGAATTATTCGAGCTACTGGTGCAACCAGAAGAGCTGGCATTGCTATTGTTAGGCTTCTTTATCAGCTGAAGAGAACAAGGAGCGCGTCGTTGCAACCTGCTCAACCGCCTTCTGAAAATACTGTCATCTTTGTGTGCACAAGTTTGGAAGCCTGGAAACTCTGCACTTGTGTCTTCCATGATGGCTTGTTCCCTCTAGTGCAAGTTATTTGTTCTTTAGAGCTCCCTATGATTTATGTACTCTGTTATAAGAACCAGATCTGAAGCATTAATAAATTTAGCTAGCTAGAGGAATCATTAATGTTACAATAAGATTACACTTGACCATTGACTCCCATATCCAGATAAGCTAGAATCTCCATCTCCATGTCCAGAACTCTTATCGACATACTAGTTAGTTCTAAATCATTGAATCGACAAGTTCTTATTTTTCTTTTAGAGTAGATTAAGCAAACCTCGACGAATCAGCTGATTTCCTATGAGGGTCCCCAAGAGGTTTGCTAGTTACTAAAGAATGGCAAAGATCATGTGCAATTGTGCAGAATCAGCACTGGAATTGCTGCATAGTTAAATGGAACATGTAATAAAGTATCTCGTATGCTCAGCTGAGATTGAGCTTCCTTCATGTGAGGGGTGGTTGCTTCCTGCTTGCTGAGGTTCCAAGAAAACTACTTGGCAATCTTGCATTCCCCCAATGCCAACTTTCTTTCTGTCATGTGGTGAGGAATAAGTGCACACATGCATTCAAAAGCCATTGCTTTCAGTGACAAAGAAAATTCAGAATTTCAGAAGCACATGATTCTTGATAACTTAAACAATGTTGCTGTATATATTTCAGGGTTCTTCTTCGGCAGATAAATATGGGCTTTGGTTTGTGGCTCACCATCACTGTTGAATCATATTTTTATCCCAGTTTTCATGATCATGATTAGGCCATGATTGTTTTTTGCTCTTGGTTCATCCTTATATAATAAACAGTAGGGTTGACTGTTGACTAGTCCAAGAAGAATACTGCACAAAAACAGTAGTGTATCTCTGTTGTGCAGTTCTGTGTGATTTTGGTGCTTAATTGTCTATGCATGAATGTATCACAAATTCACATCAACTCTTTATAGCAGTATATCAGCTCAGTAGGCCTACCCCCATATCAGATATTCAGATTTGATCTAAATACATGGCCGGTCATACTGTCTACTTCATATATCGATACATACATTAGTGTATCGTAGACGAACCAAAAATATAAATGAATCAATTAGTCTAATTCTCTTTGTCAAAAGGAGATCAAAGAAAAGGAAATGAAGGGTGGACTAGAATTGCTCTAATAGTCTTGACATGGACATTCATGTTTTTCCAAGGAAACTTGTAACTAGTCATATGAAATAACAATCAATTACAAAGAAATAAACTACTCATGTAATCTGTCTACTTCAAGACATGCCTTTTTTCCTAAATATAATCTTATTATTGAGGCACTTTCATTTTTTACTAATCTCTCTTTAGCTGAAGTGCTAATCAAATTATCATTTATGTGAGAAACGTCGCATTTCATACACAATGACAAAGAAAGACAGCTGCCCATAATCTTTTCTATGAAAAAATAACCACCAATTATCTAGTCACTTTTGGATTGCTTGTCCCTCTGGGATTTCTTCTTCTGGTGGCATCAGCAACCAAGATAAGAGTGACGAAACCCAAGTGGTAATAATGGTGCCAATTACAAAGACTAGTGAGGAAGACATATCATAGAATTATTTGGAATTAATTTCAGTTTACCTACTTGAATTTTGGCTCAATCATCATTTCAGTCCCTGTACTTTTGATTTCATCAGCTACACCCCTGTACTTCCCTAAATTAATCAACTGATACTGATTTTGTAATTTCGTCCAAACAATCTATCAATACGTACCAAAGACTTTTTGGTATCATTTCCCTACATTAATGCACCGTTACCATATTACAATTATAAACAAGGCTAAACAATTCATATAATCAAGTTGAACAATAGAAAACAAATCATATATGGTGATTTCTTTTTATTTTACCATATATGATTTGTTTTTGTTTATTTTCTATTGTTTAACTTGATTATATGATTTGTTTAGTTTTATTTATAATCGTAATATGATAACGGTGCATTAATGTAGGGAAAAGATATCAAAAAACCTTTGGTATTGATAAATCGTTTGTACGGAATTTACAAAATTAGTATTAGTTGATTAATTTAGAAAGTATAAGGATGTAGTTGATGAAATCAAAACTATAGAGACTGAAGTGATGATTCAACCAAAGTTGAAGTAGGTAAACTGAAATTAATTCAATTATTTGGCTACAAAAAAGAAGCCGCATTTCCCCTCTGTCTTTTTCTCTCTCTTTTCCCATATTTGTTGCTTTTGTGCTATCAAATAACACACAGCACTTTGCTGAGGTACTTGGTCAAAAGGGAATGTGCAAATTGGATTTGGATTGGTCTAGAATGATCTTCATGTACCTTTCCTATTCAAAACAGTAATGGGTCCAAACCAGTTTCATGGAAACAAGAAGGAAGCTTATGGAACAGAATATGCACTCAGATTCTTTCAACTCTACCCCCAATTTTGGGTGTTTTCTGCAGAAATATTTACCAGAAAGATTCATTCATTCCCAAGTTTTAGGGTTTCAAAGTGCCTGTCTCCATCTGAGTGATTGAACGCAAAACTAAAAGTCTAAAACCAAATCACTTGGAGGAATGGGAAATTGAGTAGTCAAATGTTTGGTATGCTCACCCACCAAGAAAGATACACAGCTTTGAATACTCAAACCACAAAGGAGCCTTTTCTATGCAGCTTCTTATGTTTGGAATTAGAACCTCAAGTTGCCAATAGGAAAACTAGAGCCAATTGACTGATGCCTACCATAATCATCCCAACCACAAAAATATACTAACAAATTAAGATTGAGATTCATATTAAATACTACCATGACTTGAACAAGGACTGAAAAAGAAAATTATTATATACAAAGCTTGAAAATGATTTCTTTTCTGATCATTACACAATTTCATTTGCTATGATGACCCCATGGGAGGTTGGATCACACCAGCAAACAAAGTAACAGAGATGCGGATAGATAGTTACAAATACTTCACTCTACTTCTTTCCTTTAATAATTGGATTGATGTTATCCTAAACTTAGGTCTCTAAACCACTAAATTGGTCTAATTTTGGTGAAGTTGGACTTTGACTGATATAATATGTACAGGAGAAGGGTTATCAGTGACCAGTTTCTCAGGAATAAGACCTGATCAGTTTAAAATTCACAAAAGATCTTGACTTGAACAGACCACCAAAGAGGAACCTGGTTGGTGATTCCTGAGAACCAGGATTGAAGTCTTCAGGAGTGCCTTTCACTTTAAGAATAGTCTGCCCGATTTCTTGACGAATCGACTCTATCGTTTTGGAGTCAACAGGATTGCCTGATGCCTCACGAACGTAAAACGTATTAACAGCTTTGCCTGCTTTGGTTGTCACTTCTGCTCTGGTTACCGTTAGGCTATTCTCTCGGAAAATTCGAGTGACATCAGATAGCAGCCCAACTCTATCTGTAGTACAGAGTTCTAGCTTCAAACCCTGAATCAGTAAGAAACATATCAGTTGTCTGATAATCAGTGTAGTCTTTCAGAAACATATAAACAACAAATAAAACAAAAATGACTATACAGAATCAAAGTATCATCTATAACATAAATTAGACAAACAGATGAGGGTAATAGAACATAAAGAGACAAATGGAATATACTACAACAGCATTTGTTTAGTAATAGAACAGGGTCAACATCAATGCATTTAAAATGACTATTTGACTCATAATCGTATCACTACAACCGCTAATTTTTCTTTGCATTAGAAGAAATAAACTGCCAATCACTCCTTTGTCCTACATTAGAGCTACAATGCCCTCGAACGAATACTTTTAGGCCTTTGGAAGATTACTACCCAAGACAGAATGGGACATAGAGAAAATCTGAGATACAAAAGTCCAGTTACCTCAGATACTCTTCTCTCAATAGCTGCTTCAAGGCATTGTATCACTCTTTGTCTCTCTGCATCTGATTTCACAGGAGATCCGTCTATATGCCTGATATAGTACTCCTACAAACGCAACAAGACAATAATTAGGGAAGATTCCCCAGCGAAACAGGACCAAATGAAGCTCATCTAACTAAGCAGACAAAAAAAACCCACCAATGTAGGTTCCAGAAGTGAAACTGGCATACCTGATAAGCTTCAGGCCCCTCAGCATCAATATTTGCATGATAAACCACATACTGCATGTCTGTTAAAGTGCAAACTGTATCAAAGAGAAGCTTTGGCCTATCTTTACTCCGAATAGTAACCACCGAGTAGTCCTTGTCATACCAATTAACAACATTCACATCTGGTCTTTGCTTGTCATCCAAGACACTCTCATCCTTAATACGGTCATAGTCCCTATCCGCAAACATCATTTGGTGAAGCCTTCTTTCCGGGTGTGTGACAGTGTGAGAGACAACAGTCCTAGATCCCCTGGATTTGATGCTTCCCTTAAGAACATTGCATACAGATTCCCTAATACTAGCTAACCTCTCCGGATCAGTAATAGCCAACCCTGTCTCCTCATCGGTAATGTGCATCACTGATGCAGCCCTTGTGTTGTGCGTCCACACTTCCGCACCCACTACATTGCATTTAAGAATGGCGAGCACAGCACTCACTTCAGAGAGTAATCCCGGTCTATCGGTTCCACTTAGCTCAAGTGTAGTATGGTCCATGGATTGTATAACACCAACAGATCTCATGGAAGAGGCAAAGCAAGATTCAGGGCCAAGAGACTGAGATTAAGGTCAAAAATTTAGGAGTCACATTACATAAGTGAACCAAATAAGAAAAACAAAACAGCAATAACAACTCACCTTTCGAATATAGTCCAATACCCCTTCATCTGTAACCTTGTTTCCATCTTGATCAGTGACATTAAAAACTGATTTCAAAAGCAATTGACTAAGGGTTAAAGAACATAATTTTCACAGTGATGACTGATGACTGATAAGTGATAAACTACTAACAGTACAAAAGGCATAAAAAGAGTGTTACCATCCATAAACCAGCCTCCATCAGAAGATATGTACGCTTTGGTTACAATAAGGTTAAGATCGGTGAGTATCTGTACAACTTCTAGAAGAATACCAAGTTTGTTAGCACTGTCAACCTGCACCAGAAAATTGGAGTAAGTGCCAAACTTTCCACCAAAAACCAGAATTTGAGCCGAAAGGGACACACAGAAGTACAGAAAGGGTGACCATACCCTTATCACCGTAGCATTCTTGCAGGTTTCATTATCAATCACAACCCTGACAAGACACACAGAGGTGTAAATCTCAAAACAAGTACGGTAAATATACATTTCCTTTGAGCAACAATGAAGAAAATGAGATTGCAAACCTTGGGGGGTTCATTCTCCTGCAAAGTTTCTCATATTCATCATCCATGTCATGTGAAAAACTCATGCTAACAGCTGAACACACCCAAAAAAGTGAAAAAACCAAATTAGACAAAAAGGTGGGACAGAATAAAAGGCACCAATGGAAGAAGATTGGGAATTTATGCAGAACCAATCAGGAAATGATACTTGTAACTCCTAAAGAATATAACAAAGCAAAAAGAGGAACCAAGAAAACCATCAAGGTGAATCCTTTCAAGGACTTGTAGCACAAGACAAAGGAGATGGGGGTGTAGACAGTGTGAAAGTAACCAAAACCCAAGAGAAAACTTGTTCCTCAATCATTCAATCAAGAAAAACCAAACTCAAAAATCCACACTTTCTCACCCTCCAAACTGGTTCTCAGAACCAAAGAACAGAAATTCACAAATCAAAGAAAACAGCACCTACCCATTTCAAATTGCAGAGAATTGGTGACCTCCAACACCTAAAGCTTCAACCTTTTCTTTCTGGGTTGTCTCAAAACAAAGCAAGAGGAGAGCAGAGAGAGGGAAGAGAGAAAGCTGGGGTGGTGTGTATGTATTTTTATACAGAAAGGCTGAAAGGGGAAGAAAGATCTTTAGGATCTTAGAGTTGATCTCTCTCACTATGGAAACTAATAAACTATACAAATATGATTTTCTGATTTCCTTAAAACACAGAAAACCCAAAATAACCAAAATTTAAAACCAACTGCACATTAAAAACACAAAGAGAGACCTCCCGACACAATACTCCAAAAACCTGCAAGTTCAAAAGGTACCACCAAACACAGTCACACAGGTTTCCCTCTTTTTCTCTCTTCTTGTTTTCCTCTTTTGTGGGTTATGGTGTCTTCTTGAGTTGAGGTCTCTCTCTATCTCTCTCTCTCTAAAGTTTGTGACTTTCCAAATTCAATTGCTCTGTAAATTGCTGCTTAAAATGAAGATGGTATAGGTTGGCTGGTAAATCTGAACTAACTACTACACACTCGGCGTAGTTTAGCACCAAACCCGGACTTAAAACGTGGCTAGGTACTATAGTGCGCTGAATAAGTTTGAGATGGGTGCAATTTTCTTTTTATTTGTTTGGTTTATTTAACAAGTATTTCTTTTATCTTTGTCTTCCATTCTAGTCAATCTAGTCTTTGTGTTTCTCTTTGTCTACCAATTAGTTCACTTCTCCACACACTTAGCAATGAACCAGTCATAAATTATGCACAAAGTCTTTGTAAAGTCAATCAAGGCAAAGCGAAGGCAAAGAAATGCAAGTGAATGCGCTAAAAAAATAAGTATGCATTCAACTAGTTGTCGAAATTCTAAAAACAAAGTGTAGTTTATATTCTAGACAAAAAAAAATGTTGCTACAATTACACTCAACATAACTAGATTCACAAGAAAGAACCAAAGATGGAAGTGTTTGACCATTAAATCTCACATAGAGCAAAATCATGAGCAATAAAAGTAAGTAAATATTTCATATTCGCTTAAGTCTTGACCGTTAATAATGTTTACATGGTCAGTAATTATTGACTAAGAAACCGGACCGCGTAAAAACCCACTGTTGCTGGACTACAGTAGAAAACAAATTAAACAAACGGATCTATCAAGTACGGTAATGAGAGGTTATATAGTAAAATTAGGGGGTACAGTAAAAAGTTGTCTTTTGATTCCGAGGTTTGATCAATGTATACAAGGGAAGTCTAGGTTTTGACTTTTAACGGTTTGTCTATCAATTTATTTATGTGCTCTAAACTTCCTTTACGATTCAATGCCTTATTATTTACTACTCGAGATTTTAAGTGAGTTATAATTTTGGATTAGTGAAACGGTAATCAAGCTCTTCAAATTACTGTGATGATTAAATATTTTCTTATTTTTAGAATATTGTGAGAATCGAATCTGAATTTTTTATATATATTTTGGAATACTCCTTTCAATAGTTAATTTCAATCATTAATTTTGCTACTTAATTTGAAAAAGAATGGTTTGTTCAGTATATACTTTTAGACATCAAATAAGTATTTTGTTGTTTGTTCAAAAAAAAAAAGGTAAGTATTTTGCTGATAAGAAGTTTTTTTTTTTTTTAGGGGAATGAATAAATTCATTGGCATAAGTCATACGACCAAGTTGTGCCTAGTCAAACAGGAGCCAAAACTCCACTACAAACTAAAGAGATCTAAAGTAAAAACAATGAAAACGAAATAAAACGAAACTAAAATTCGACTGAATCAAAATACGTCCAAACAAGCGGACAATAAACTACAAAAGCAAATAACTATCATGTTAGTAGAGGACTCCACCAAAACCTTCAGGCTTAAGACCACACGGTGTACATTTCAGGTAGAGGTAGAGCAGCCCTCCTACTCTCATGATGGGATCTTGGTGCAATGTTGCACCATCTCACGCCGCAATGGTCCCAAAGCCAACCTCCGAGGCCGATGCCGATTCTATCAGGCCCCCACTAACTCCTCTGAAGGTATGCCCAGGCCCAAGCCTGAAAGCCCAGGTCCAAAACCGGCCCATAGTCACCAGCTTCCTCCTCTTCCCAGCAGAGGAAGTCCCCGACGCCGGCATTAGAGCCCCGACATCCACCACCCCAACTCGAACTCGAGACCCTTCTTTGTCCAGGATCATTTGCCGCCTCTTTCGAGCCACCGCACCCAACCGGCAAAGGCTGCCGCATCGAGTCTCTGAGACTGGAGCCCCAGACGACGAAGCCCCAGTTGTGGTCAAACAGTGACCGGTATGCACCAACCGCAATCCCAGCCAGCAGATGAACCTCTTGCCACGACCCAAACCGCTGCAAGACTTCTCCACCCTTGCCAAAGATTGGCTTCCCATCCCGATCGACATCAAGGCTAAATCCTGCTCCACTCCTGACGCAGAGACCGGATCAAAAGACAACGTCTTCAATACAGTCGGAGATCCACCGGGGATCGCCGCCGTTCTGCACCAAAACCCTAGGGTTTTGGAATTCTCAACATTATGCATAATGAATGTTGAATACATGTATATGCACATCTACATATTGATCAAGCCAGGATGACAGGATTCCAAAGGCAAGCAATCCAAGGAGAATTGACGAACGAAACCATAAAGCTAGGGTTCACAGCCACCAGAAGAAGAAAAGAGACAAAGTTTTTGCTGATAAGAAGTTATATGCGGGCAAAGTTCACTTATTCAGCGAATACTATATAACTTTGTGATCAGAACCTTAACTTAATTATTCATTTGATAATTACCCTATAGTTTCCTAATTATCCTTCGGTGAATACTATAACTTATGAATCTAAATAATCATTTTTGTTACGGTACTCATTCATGTAAATGAACACGACAAACTTTAAGAATTAGTTTGTGTTCTTAGTTTATCAAGATTAAAAAGGAACATGGTGACAGAAAGATATGGAATCCAAATCCCTAGCTCCTCCCTTTGCCTACAGCAAGATGAAAGCATATCATTCAGAGATTCTGAATCAACCATGTTTCATGACTCATTCTCTGATGTCCCATGCCTGTCTATGTTTTATCTAATTGAAATCAACTTGATTTTATAATCCTCATCCTCCACGTACGATCAAACTCAGTCATTTTCTAGTCCAATCCAAGACTCCGAATTAGAGTATGAATTCCCAGTAATCACTAATCAAATTGATGGATATTAGTGCCTCACACAAACATAGCTTAGCTAATTAACTAAACTACAAGCAAAGCTCATAGATTATATACTAATCAAAATGATAAAACAAACCCTCACGTATTGCTCATCAACTCCTTAATATCTTTGCTTCAGTTCGATCGAGTCTGAGTCAAAATTTGGTGCGCGCGCACATACGCGTGTCTTATGGTGCATGCCGGCCTCATGCTCCTCCCACATGGCCCCATCTGCTTCCTCTTAAAACAAGCTAGGGTTTACTTCCTTTTCCATTTTCTTATTGGGGCAGTTGCCCTCGCATGCCTTAGTCTAGTGCTATGTGATACAGATAAACCCTATTCGAGTCTGGCCAAAAAACCCAGAACCCAGAAAATGTATGGCTCCCAAATATCAGGGGTATGCTCCTGTTTACCATGATTGAATATACTGGGTGTAAATCCGGTGTCTTCCACCTGGAGTATGGAGGGACCTAAACATTTTGAAGTGATTAGTCTTGTATGTATGGCATGCAACTGGGGTAGTAGTGGTGGTGAACTGGTGTTGGTGGCGGTGGTGGTGGTGCTACGTCTATGCAACGGCCACTTGAGCCGAGCTAAATGGGGGAATACCAGTCAATGCATTCATGTGTTGCTTGAAATTAGGGCAAACCGGAAACTAAGGGATATAGCCTATAGGCTAATTAACTAACCACTTGCAGAACTGTCTACGAGCTATAGCTCCACTGCTCCAGAGTCTAATGATCTCTAGCTAGACTTTGGCAAGAGAGAGCCCGAGAACCGATGGGAGTTAATCAGGCTCAAGTTGATCTGGGAATCATAGTCATTCACTACCAGATACGGACGAATAGCCGACGAAAAAATTTTCGTCGGCCTTTTTTTTTTTTCGTCGGCTATACCCTCTGCCGACGAAAATTTCGTCGGCCATAAGTCGTCGGTAATACGCCGTCGGTAATACCAATGGCCGACGAAAAAAAAAATTTCGTCGGCTATAGTTAAGTATGGCCGACGAGTCAAAAAATTCGTCGGGCAAAGGTCGGTAAAATAGCCGACGACTTTCGTCGGGTATTTTTGAGTATGGCCGACGAAATCCATTAAGTATGGCCGACGATTTACTAAAATTTCGTCGGCTATGGTGTTTTAACTATAGCCGACGATTTACCAAAATTTCGTCGGCTATGATGTTTTAACTATAGCCGACGATTTAATAAAATTTCGTCGGCTATGCTGTTTGAACTATAGCCGACGATTTAATAAAATTTCGTCGGCTATGGTGTTTTAACTATAGCCGACGATTTAATAAAAGTTCGTCGGCTATGGTATTTTAACTATAGCCGACGATTTAATAAAATTTCGTCGGCTATTTCCTCGAAATATATTACTATTTTATAGGTATTAATTAGTTATAGCCGACGAAATAAGGCACTTTTCGTCGGCTATACAAGTTATAGCCGACGAAAATTGGTAAAATTCGTCGGCTATACTTGTTATAGCCGACGAAATAATGCAAAAATCGTCGGCTATTCTTGCATTTGGAAAAAAAAAAATTAAATTATTTTCTAAATTACCATTCCAAGCAAGCTGCAAATCACAAAAACAATTCATGCATTTGCACCAACAAGAAACACGTCTAAACACCATTTTTATTAAATTCGTTCCAATATACATAAAATATAATCCTAATTATCTCCTAAACTACTAAAGTCTAGGATATCATCTACAGCATCAGGCGCATCATCCTGCTGACCGAACTCGGGAGGTTGAGGCATTGGAGGCTCCACTAACTGCTGAAACGGGAGCGGGGGTGGACGGCCTTCTTGTTGTGCCGCGAACATCTCATAAATCCACTGTTGCTGGCCGTGGTTGTTGTATTGCCGAATTCTGGCGCACTCAGCATTCCAACGGACCATATCCAACTGATACTGCTGGGACTGATATTGTCTGCGGCGCAGCTCCTCTACTGTCTGGGACGAGGTCGCCAATTCTGCGGCCAATCGCTGCACTTCCCCCCTCATATGTTGGGTCTGGCCGCCTCCCTTCTTTTGACCTCCCTTAGTGGTCTTCAGGAGCCCTTGTCCAGAACCTCCTAAACCCCGGCAGTAGTACTCGTTGGACTGGTGTGGGAAGGCTGCGTTGAACATCCTCGCCGCCGTTTGGATATTGGTGCGGTCGACCTGGCGCACGGCTTCCTCCAAATCTGCCTCTGAGATGTCCGGTTGTGTCTCCCGAACTATTTGCTGGAGCACCTCTTGTTCGGCCTGGGTCACCCGCTCCTAATTGGACGGGGAAAAAAAATTAATATTCTAACAAATGGATAGTTAAGTAAAATTAATAATTTAAATTTTAAAATCATAATGAACGACTTACGAGATCGTCTGTCGCTTGTGGATAAGCGATCTTGAACGTCTCCACGTAGGGGTTGCAATCAGGATGATCTCTTAGCGCCTCCTCCTGATATTGTGCAAACGGCCTTGAACCGCCGTGATGGAGGATTGTGTTACGGCGGCGGTTCTCCGAGTTTATCCGAGACCGTTCCTTCAAACAAATAATAAAATATTAGAAAAATTCATCAAAAAATATAACTGAAATAATTATAAAATATTTAAACTAATAATTAAAATTTTAATAAAATAAACATTTATAATGAAGTTTAATATTTACCATCATAGCCGGGTTGTCGAAGACTACGGTCCTCAACCAACGCCACTCGTACTCCCTGAACATGAACTCTCTGGGAGTACCCATACGACCACGGTTGCCGTACTCATTATAGTGGGAACGGAGCTCGTTCTTCCACTCTTTGAACCTACGAAGAAAACAAAAGTGCATTAGAAATATTATTAATATCATAAAATATTTCTAATTATCAAATAAGACATTCCCAACGTACCTCGAGCTCTGTTGGGAGTCCGCCCAACCCCGCTTGTGTTCCGCAACCACAAAGTATGTCTGAAAGATAATATTTTATTAGTTTTATAATTATAAAAATACCGAAAATTTTTAAATATTACGATAACTAAATTAAATTTTTTTATTTACTCACCGACGCGGCGTTGTTCAACTCCATCTTGATTTCTTCGGGCACATCAGCCCACCGAGCCCACAACATAGGGACTCTGTCCCTAATGAGTGCACCCACGCAACCCGAGTAGTCGCGTTTCTTTTTCGCCCCAACCTCCTGATCAGGAGCTTCGTCAATCTGGATCCTCCCGCTCCGTTCAACCGTTCTCCTGAGCGTCTCAAAACTGATGACACCTCTGGTATTCCTCTGGGTTGAACTGCTAGCGCCTGTCCATATCACATAAACGACGATTGGTTAATAAAATTAAATATTAGTGCGTTAATTTTAATAAAATATTTAATTAATAAAATCGAATGTTACCTGAACCCGATGATTCGGTTGCCGTCGACTTTCCTTTTCTCCTCGCCGAAATCAGGAGGTCAGGGCTCTCCCATGGCTGCTGCTGGTATGCCTCCGCAGCACTCACGAACTGAGGCATATCAGGCCACTGGGGCCGACCCTGATAGTCGACTTCGGGTATCGCAGGAATGTTGTATGGGAGGAAGAGCTGGTTTGGGAGAGTAGGCCCCTCAGTCGAGTCACCAGCAGACTGAGTCGGACTCGGCATCGGCATCGGCTCCCGATGAACCTCAGGCATACGAACCTGAGGAACGTCGGCAGCTATCTCCTCGTGAAACAGCTGCCGACTAAACCTCGGCGCCACAGAGGGACCGACATTCGGAAGTGAAGTGCTCGACGGCCGCCCCGCCTGGAGAAGGGTCTGGTGCCGAGCACTCACACTCCGCCGCGGCTGGGCTGCATCCACACTCCTCCGCGGCTGGCTGGTGGTCCTCTCAGGCTGGCTAGCCGTCCTCTCGGAGTCTGGGGAACCCGCGGCATTTCCAGAACCGGCGGCATTTCCAGAACCTCTAGATCTAAAACGACGACCTCCGAACAACTGCCTAAATGCATCGGCCATCTAAAGCCAGACGCATTAATACATTAATTAATATTAAATTATATTATATTAAATAACAAATTCTAATTAATATAATACCCAATAATACTAACATATTTTAATATTTACCGATTTATATAATAACCAATTTATACATATAAATTATACAATTACACCTAAATTATATACAATTAAAATAAATTTTACAAAAATTACCTAAATTAACATAAAAACCTAAAAACTACATACATTAACATAAAAACCTAAATTATAACTAAATTAACATAAATACATAAATTATACCTAAATTAACATAAATACATAAATTCTACCTAAATTAACATAAATACATAAATTATAACTAAATTAACATAAATACATAAATTATATCTAAATTAATATAAAAACATAAATTATACCTAAATTAACATAAATACATAAATTAACATAAATACATAAATTATACACAAATTAACATATAAATACATAAATTATACCTAAATTAACATAAATACATAAATTATATACAAATTAACATATAAATACATAAATTATACCTAAATTAACAATTATATCTAAATTAACAATTATATATAATTTATTAACCATAATTTAATTTATTAATAATTAAATAACAAAAAAAAAAAAAAAAAGGGGGCCGGCCGGTACCG
This sequence comes from Potentilla sterilis, assembly GCA_963682095.1. Lineage (NCBI taxonomy): Eukaryota > Viridiplantae > Streptophyta > Magnoliopsida > Rosales > Rosaceae > Potentilla > Potentilla sterilis. The sequence goes on along the minus strand of OY821761.1, from coordinate 46,335,718 downwards.
AATCGGGGAGGAGGAGGAGGGGGAGGCGGCCGGAACAGAGAGGAGGAGGAGGAGGGTCGGCCGGGGCTGCCGGAACAGGGAGGAGGAGGAGGAGGAGGGGCGGCGGATCGAACCAAGGAGGAGGAGGAGGAGTCGCCGGGCTGCCGAACCAAGGAGGAGGAGGAGGAGGCGCCGGGCTGCCGGAATAGGGAGGAGGATCGACGGATGAAGGAGGGCCGGATTCGAGGAGGATAGGGAAAATCGGGCAAATGGAGGCTAGGGTTCGGCTGCATTTTACTTATACCCGATAGTATAGCCGACGAAATCGCTTTATTTCGTCGGCCATGATATAGTATAGCCGACGAAATAAAGCAATTTCGTCGGCCATGGTATAGTATAGCCGACGAATACAGTCATTTCGTCGGGCATACTATGTCATAGCCGACGAAATCATTTTCGTCGGCCATGCTATGGCATAGCCGACGAAATTACATAATTCGTCGGCTATAGTCTTCGTCCCTCAGAATCCGTCCGATCTCCCCCATCCAACGGTGGATAATGGGAAGGCGCGGATCACCAGACTTTAGCCGACGAAATATAACTTCGTCGGCTATACTTTTGGTCAAACTACAAAGTCAAACTTCTAAACGCTGTAAAACGGAAATTGGGCCGTCTAAATGACGTTTTTTGGCCTGACCTTCAACAGAGAATAGTTTCAGATCGATGCGACGCATCTAATCATATAAAAGTTTCCCCCAAAATATTTACCGACCGTCAGGCTACCCATAGGAAAACGGGAGTGAAAAACAGCAAACCGCAACATTCGGGACACAGATTTTGTCGGAATCTTCCCATTTTTCAACCGTAGCCGTATTTCAATATTTCGGTCATGTCTTATTTCACGACACATTTGCATTTGAAGGGTCTACGTATAGTAGGTATTTGAAACTATACATTCACTTAAACACTTAGTAAACAAGTTAAGGAACATTAGTGCATATATTCCGATTTTGAATCTCAAAGTTTGGAAAATCTATTCCAACCGTCAGATATCACCGTTAAGGTTAAATACATGTATGAAAAAAAATCCAACTACATCTGACAAAGTTGAAAGCTCGATCGGGACGGTCAAACCGCAAAGTCAAACCTCTAAACGCTTTAAAACGGAAATTGGCCCGTCTAAATTACGTTTTTTTGCCTGACCTTCAACAGAGAATAGTTTCAGATCGATGCGACGCATCTAATCGTATAAAATTTTCCCCCAAAATATTTACCGACCGTCAGGCTACCCATAGGAAAACGGGAGTGAAAAACAGCAAACCGCAACATTCGGGACACAGATTTTGTCGGAATCTTCCCATTTTTCAACCGTAGCCGTATTTCAATATTTCGGTCATGTCTTATTTCACGACACATTTGCATTTGAAGGGTCTACGTATAGTAGGTATTTGAAACTATACATTTAATTAAACACTTAGTAAACAAGTTAAGGAACATTAGTGCATATGTTCCGATTTTGAATCTAAAAGTTTGGAAAATCTATTCCAACCGTCAGATATCACCGTTAAGATTAAATACATGTATGAAAAAAAATCCAACTACATCTGACAACGTTAAAGGCTCGATCGGGACGGTCAACCGGGTGAGTCAACCCTTCAAATGCTTAGAAATGGAAATTGGCCCGTCTAAATGACGTTTTTTGGCCTGACGTTCAACAGAGAATAGTTTCAGATCGATGAGACGCAACCAATCGTATAAAAATTTTCCTCAAAATATTTACCGACCGTCAGGCTACCCATAGGAAAACGGAAGTAAAAAACAGCTAACCGCAACATTCGGCACACAGATTTTGTCGGAATCTTCCCATTTTTCAACCGTAGCCGTATTTCAATATTTTGGTCATGTCTTATTTCACGACACATTTGCATTTGAACGATGAAGCAATGGTTTGTCGATAGTGATAGAAAATGGAAACAGCTCTTTTTTTGTTTTTTTTTTAATCATAGCCGACGAAATCAAACCTAGTATTCGTCGGCTATTGTTTTGTCGTTTTCTGTTAAAAACTTATGGCCGACGAAATAGTTATTTTTCGTCGGCCATTGTTAGTAAATAATTATTTTTAAATAACTTATGGCCGACGAAATAGTTAGTTTTCGTCGGGCATTGTTCGTAAATAATTATTTTTATATAACTTATGGCCGACGAAATAGTTAGTTTTCGTCGGGCATTGTTCGTAAATAATTATTTTTAAATAACTTATGGCCGACGAAATAGTTAGTTTTCGTCGGCCATTGTTCGTAAAATATTTTTTTTTTAATAAATTATGGCCGACGAAATAATGCATTTTTCGTCGGCCATTCTCTGTTTAGCCGACGAAATAATGCATTTTTCGTCGGCCATTCTCTAAAAAAAAAACCAAAAAAATCAGTGGTTTTACACCTCTCCTATTCCGATGTCCTGTTCACATATAACCAAAATTGAACATAAAAAATCAGAAACCCAACAGTCAACATATTTCAAATTTTTGTTTAAGGGGTTTGGAACCCAGCCTAGCTGGGAGGCTCATCCCCACGCCCGGTCATTAGAAATGAGTTGATTACAAATGAAAGGATTACATCATTTAAATTACTTAATCCGTCGGATTGTAATCGGAATCATCGGATGAGTCTTCTTCGGTTTCTGAATTGCTCGATAGGGGTAATCTATGTCTTTCCTCACCACTAGAGTCCTCGTTAGTTTCTTCAATTGGATCAACATCAACAAGCAGTGGCTCTTCACGTCGAATTCGCACCGGCGTGTCTAGACGAATAAAAGAGGAGTCAGGAATACCGTTTGAGTTGGGCTCTTGATACGCGGTGCCCCCTTCCTCGTTCTCTTCGGCCACTCCAAGTGTAGACGCCCGGTAAATGTTGCGATGGTGGATAGTGTTGACTACTTTCCACGGGTCACCCTTGGCGAGATCATCAAGATAAAACACTTGTTTCACCCATGTGGCTAAAACGAACGGGTCGTCCTCATACCATGATGTACTAGTGTTCACAGAACTTACGCCGTATTGATCGGTTTTCATGCTCTGCGGCCGTGTGTCAAACCATCTACACTTGAAAAGGTGCACTTTCATGCCTTCCCCGTAATGCAGTTCCACAACCGAATGGAGAACACCGTAATAGTCAACTCCACCATCCCCACCATGTGCCATAACCCCTGAATTTTGTGTTTTCAGTCTGAGGTCTCTGTCTTCACATCGAAATAACACACCATTCACCTTGCACGTCGCATAAACTTTTGAATAGACCGGCCTCCTCGCTAAAAGTCTGAGTTCGTGCGACCAATTTGGGTGATTATCATTTGCAATAAGGTCCATCTGCAACCATCAGAATCAACTATAAATATGAATAAATATACACAATAATATATGAACACGTATAAAATAGTGTTAAAGGTACGTACCCAGCGGCCGAAATACTCTGCGAATGTCTGGTTGTGGTAATCGCGATCACTTGCTACTCCTTCACAGCGTAGATGTATGTCCTTCCAAAACTGAACTTCTGGACAGTTGATTAGTACCCACCAATGTGCAATGGCTACCTCATAATCTTTCAACTTATAGGAAACTGGCATGTTTCCACCGAGTACAACATCGTCAGAGAGTATGGAAAGATTGAACTGTGAAGGTACATCTTCCGGTATGCTTTCCTGTAACGCTCCGAAATACAGCTTCATGTAGGTAACGCACTCGTGCGCAATATATGCTTCAGCTATACATCCTTCAGGTGCGGATCTGTTTTGGACAAAACCACCGTATTGTCCAAGTTGCCTATAAATCAAGTTTTTAAAGTGTTATGATAATACATTAACACTATATCACATATATTGATGAGGAAATTAACATAAGGTGTAAAATACGTACCTTTCCATCGGATACATCCAAGTGAAGTGCACAGGACCGGTAAGCAACAACTGCCGAGGAAGATGGATCATGAGGTGAGGCATGATGTCGAAAAAATTTGGAGGAAATATCATCTGAAATTTACACATGATATGAACGATGTCTTGTTGCATTTCCCGGAGGTCAGATTTTCTCACTTCCCGTGTGCATACCTTCTGGAAAAATCTTGCCAACGCTACTAACGGCTGCACAACGTGACGGGGAAGGAACGGTCGAATGAAAACAGGGAAGAGACGTTGTAGCAGGATATGATTGTCATGACTTTTCAACCCGTACAGATTGTTGCATTGTCTGTTGACACACTTGGCTATATTTCCAGCAAAGCCTGAAGGATACTTGGCCTCACTTATCCAATGCAAAATTTCTGATTTATGCTCAGGCTTGACGGTGTAAGGAGCTTGAGGCATTTTTCTCTTCCCTTGTTTCAACCATAGTGGTTTTCTGATATTCATGTTTTGCAGATCAGTGCGAGCCTTAGGACCGTCTTTCGTCTTCCCCTCCAAGTTCAGCGTTGTGCCCACCACACTTTCAGAAACATTTTTTTCTATGTGCATAACGTCTAGGAAGTGACGGATCAGCAACTCACACCAGTACGGGAGTTCCCACAATATGCTCCTATGTGTCCAGAATTTGTACTCCTCAGGCCTTTCAGGTATTTCCGCTACAATATCGGGATGATTGCTGAGGGGCCCAAAATCGTACTGATTAAGTCTTGCTAAAATTTCTCTTCCTGTCCATCTTCTGGGAGCACGGCCGTGTTCTTCGGTTCCATCAAATGCGGCGGACTCGTAACGCCAGTGGTGATCCGCCGGAAGGAACACACGATGACCCATTCGGCATATCTTGTTGCAATGAGGGGTGCTCCCATAATCGCTGAGGCACTCTGGACAAGCCTTGTATCCCCTAACAACGCTGCCCGACAACATCCCATAAGCAGGAAAATCACTGATGGTACCAATAACCATGGCATGCATCTGGAACGTCTCCTGCTTGTACTTGTCAAAAGTGGGATGACCAACGTCCCACAATACCTTAAGCTCTTCAATCAATGGTCTCATATACACATCGAGACATTTCCCTGGGTAACCAGGCCCCGGAATCAACAACGTCAACATATTATATTCCTTCTTCATGCACATCCACGGAGGAAGGTTGTAAGGTACCAAAACCACCGGCCATATACTGTATGAAAGACTCATGGTGCCGAAAGGGTTGAACCCGTCGGTTGAGAGCCCGAGCCTGACGTTTCTGACATCTGACGCAAAATGAGGAAACTCATTGTTTATATGCTTCCAAGCCGCTCCGTCAGAGATGTGTGTCATGATATCTGCGTCTCCCGCGTCCCGCTCACCGTGCCACCTCATAGCTTTTGCGGTGGTTTCTGACATGTACAACCGCTCAAGCCTATCTCTCAACGGAAAATACCGAAGTACTTTCACAGGTTTCCTATTGCCTGCTCCCGTCAACTTATATCGGTCAGACTGACATATCGGACATGCGTCAAGGCTAGCAAGGTCATTCCCTTCTGCATCTTCACCCCAGAAGAGAACGCAGTCAAATGCGCATGCATGGATCTTAATGTAGGAAAGCCCTAGATCTTTGAGGATACTTCGGACCTGACGGTGATTGGTAGGATTACGATGACCCTCCTCCAACAACGAAGAAGTGTACTGTAGATATTCATCCACTTGCCTGATGCTCCCTTTTGTCTCGACTTTAATCCTCATTACCTCCATCACACTTTGAAGAACTGTCTTCTCAGAACTTGAAGACACAGGGGTCTGTTGCAATGCAATCAGTTTGTTGTACTTGTCAAAGGCAGCAGTGTTGACAACTTGTGGGAACGGCTGCACCGGGTCCTGCATATATTGTTCCCCACGTACACCGCTTTCAAAAGGAAACACGTCGTTGACGAATGCCATTGTTGGATCGTTGGATGTACTACTACTGCCCGCCTCAAAATACTGCCCATGATCATGCGATCCATCTAATGATGGCTCACCGTGATATATCCAACGTGTGTACTTCGGCCAAAACCCATTACTCTTTAGGTGCTCCCATACTGTCCTAATCGGAAATCGACACATATCACTGCGACACTTACATTTCTTACACGGGCAATAATGGTAATTCCCCTTTGCATTTTCCTCGACGAACTGCATAAAATCCACAACTCCTGTAGTGTATCGTCGGTCATGCCTTGGAAGCGAAATCCAACTCTTATCTCGATCCATATATAGCCTGATAATAATATATATGTATAACTTTAATTAATAATAAATTAATTAACACATATATATTACAATATATATTATTATCAACATCAACTCATATATATATATACCATTAATTAACAACCATTATTTAAGTTCATTACACTATCAACAACCATTAATTAACATATTTATATATATTTTAACACTAATTAAAATAACATCAAATTAAAACACATAATTAAACTCTAACTGAAAATTAACTCAACTACAACTCAAAATCAACATATATACATACATTCTAACACTAAAACAACAACAAAACAAAAAATCACTTACTATATCAAAATCACTAAAACTCAAAATCAACTCAACTAAAACTCAAAATCAACATATATACACATATACGTACCTATATATAGCTCCACAATGTAAGAGAGGACGGATTTCAACAATACCCACAGATTTCTCACTCTTTTTCCCGTTTTTTTTTAAATGAGCAGCTTCTGCCCAGATCTGAAAATATAAAGACTTATAGCCGACGAAATTACCAACTTCGTCGGCCATACTCATTTTCAGAGTATAGCCGACGAAAACTTTAAATCGTCGGCCATTCTTGTAGAATAGCCGACGATTTGCCACAAAATTTTTCGTCGGCTATTCTATTCAGAGTATAGCCGACGACAACTTTAAATCGTCGGCCATTCTCGAAGAATAGCCGACGATTTTTAATTTTTACCGACGGAAAAAAAATTCGTCGGCCATTCTATTGGAATAGCCGACGAAATTTTTTTTTGCCCGACGAAAAAAATATTCGTCGGCTTTTCTTCGATATAGCCGACGAAAAAACAGTTTCGTCGGCCGTTTTTTTTTTTTTTCGTCGGTAAATCCCTTTGTTTTTGTAGTGATTGTGGGCAGACCTACCCCAATAATATTGTGTGTACCCCATTTCAAAGGGCGGGCAGCCATTGAAGCTATCAAGTGTCAAGTGGGCATACTCTTTTTCCTTTTCTTTTTTCGGTTTTGTTGGAGGAATACATGGGTGTGATCGATCGTGTAGAATTCCATTCCTATGTCAAATAGGGCACCTTTCTTTGCAACGAGCGAACATATTTTGATTTCCAACTTCCCAGTGCCCTAAGCATCAAGCAATTGTGTCTTAGAACATTATCACATCTCAATTAATAATGGTAGTTGTAGATTTCATGATAGATATTTTCCTCTATGCATGGAAAGCTATGAAGCAAATCAAGGGTAAAATCAAAGATTAATTTACTCAATCTCGATCATTCGACTAAGATGGAATCAATCTCGATCTAGTGCCCTGAAAATCAAGCAATTGTGTCTTAGAAAATTGTCACATCTCAATTAATTAATCAATTCACAATGGTACGTAATTGAAGATTTCATGATACATATTTACCAATATGGAAAACTTTTATGGTATGAAGCAAAACAAGAGTAAAATCAAAGATTAATTTAGTCAATCTCGATAATTCTACTAATATGAAACCAATCTCAACAATCTTGAAATCTGTCATGATCCAATTTAGAAATGTAGTGGGTAAATAATTCGAGAAATTGAAAATTGTATATCTTAATTTTACACGCTTTATGAGTTAAAGATTTTGTTTAATCTCATTGTAGAAAATTCATGCATGGTGGTCTAAATATGTATCTAATCGAACATGTAACAATATAATCTAGATTCCATCTCTCAATCCATTGTAGTTTAAGAAAAAAGAATACCAACTCTTATCATGCATGAGCGAGGTGGCGCTAACAGAAAATCTTATAGCTAGCTTCCGATCAGATCGATCATAATCCTCTAATATTACACTCTAATCCTCAAACTAAGTTTGAGTATAAAATCCTATATAACTATGATTCCTCTGCTTCTACGTACAATAAAAAACCTCTCTTTTGAGACGTGCACAAAGTGGATTATCACAAATCATTCGCCATTAAGCCCTCTACGATATCATAAAACTAATCAACAATGCTTTTCCTTGAATCAAATCCAAGTGACAATATTACTATCATCATCATCGTCGATATGAACCTCTCAGAAATCCTTATCAGTAAGCAACCACGTGCCCACAATATTTCTCGAACAACCAACTGCCTATAACTACTAACCACTATTCTTAACCGTCTCCAGGGCACCGGGGCAAAGTAACTAACCACTTTGGTTAAGTAAGAGCATCTCCAACAACCCTACTCAAAACCCATACTCAAACTCATTTTTGACTCACCCAAACCTATTACTATTCAAACTCATATTTCATCTCCAACCATTTTGTCAAAACCCATACCCATACCCATACCCAAATTTTAATCATTTTATATAATTATTTAATAACAAATGAATTATATAAACTATAGATATTAATTATATAATATACTTTAATATGTGTTAGACTTAATTAATTATATAATATACTTTATGTGTTAGACTTTATGGTTTTTTTTTTGTCCTTGGACCAATCTGGTCCCATGCCATCAAGAAGAAATGAATTTCCTTCTTGAAAAGGTTCTAGAAATGAGTTGAGTTTGGGAAAGAAACTCAAATTTGAGTATAGGTTGTCATTATTGGAGATTGATTTTTATAGATTTTGGATTTAGGTATGGGTTTTAAAGTGATTGTTGGAGATGTCCTAATTAATACGACTTTTCCAGTTTTCCTACTTAAGTAGTATTACCGGTCAACGGTCAACCTGCCTGTGCATAAATAGTAAGACACCGACCCGACCCACTTTATTTAAAAAGACAAGTTAAAAAGAAAAAAGAATTGCCTTAAAATAAAATAAAAATGAAGTTAATCGTTTGTCGAGGGGGTCGTACATATGCACGTGAGTAGCGGCAGACCAGTGAGAGCAGACTTTGCATATGCAGCTGGCATGGCAGTCACGCACGTAACGCGTGCGTGTCATAAACTTTTCGGTCTTTTATCTCTCTCCTTTAGTAATTTAATTAATTATTATGGATTAAAATATATTAATGTCCTTTGGAGGCCACGAAACGTCGTTTCTAGTACGATGCCAGTTCACGTATGACGTACCACATCAGAAAAAAAAAAAAAAAAAAACAGAAAGAAAAAGTGTCGGAAAAGTAATATCATCGGACCCAAATATATCATTGTTCTGACAAATAAAAAAAAAATTACTAACAGAATTTGACTTCGATTCTTTGTTTAGATTTGTTGTTTTGATTTACTGAGAATAATTTTTAGATTTAATAAAAACTATGCAACCAACTTATAATCACTATTAAACAAATTCAAACAACATATATTAGAGTAGAAAATCTAAAATCTATGTAACTATTTTTTTTTTCTAGAATGTAACCACAGTTCATATCGTTATAAAATGAACACCCACCTATCAATAATTTTCTTTAGAACAAGTTCACATGAAAACATAATTTTATAAATGATCAGACCTAAAATCGCGATGAAGTATATATACTTATTTTTCTGTTTTTATATGTACAATAATTTAAAATAATTTCTGTATATTGCATTTATGCGGTAACTGGTTCTGTGAAATGATGGCATGCATGAAGGCCTAGTTTGAACTAACGGAAAAATTATCATCCTCTAACTAAAGGATGATTTCAACTCAAAATAATTATAAACACAGAAAATTCAAACCAATAATAATCATAAAAAAAAATTGTTTAGCAAAATCGCTCTACTTTGCCGCCAAATCTAGGAGGGTCATGGTTGCCAGTTGGCATAGCTGTTTTTGGTTTTGATTGAGGAATACGAGGGTGGGGTCCCTACAAAGGACAGAGAAGAACAACTTGTCTGTACACGTTTCGTACAGGGAGCGCGTCCACGTCATTAAATGATGGAGAAGCAATAGGTGGGCCTTGGATTTTGGGAAGCCCAATACTGAATGATTGATGGGAACCAAGCCCAGATTTGTGGCTGTCACGTCCGAGGCCGTACCATGAAAGAAACTAGTCTTCTTCTTACGCACGTTTGAAAAGTGTACGTTGTATACACGTCATTAATGACGTGATAGAGTTTCTCCTAATAGGGCCGTAAAATAAAAAAAAGAGTGTATTATTCGGAGCCGAGAGGGTTTTTCACAGGTTCGAACTGAGGAGGACATCATATTACTGGAAGTGTGTCTTTATAGCGTCCGTTCTATTCTTCTATTAATTTGTAACTTAACATGCTTTCACAAGACTAACATCATTACAATTAATTGAGTCTGCTATCTTTATTTTGTAGTTAGAATACTTATAGATTGTAGAGCATATATCATACGTTCTTCTTGTGTGGTATGAAATGCTCTAATTAAAATAATATCGTAATATTGCACTAATCGTTGATTAGTGATTTCAGAATTCAACTAACTCGATTCCCCACGCTTTTCATACAGGGTTCTTAATTGAGTAATTATCAAGTAAACGTGTAATGAAAGCATTGATTGGATTTGTGTCATCGACGTCAATGACGGTTGTTTGGTCCATAATTAAACATGCAATCCGATCGAGTTGGTGTTAGAATATACGTCATACATACATAACACTCGTGTTTCATATGTAGCAGAATATCTCAGCAGATTACAATAGCCCGCCCGTAACCAAACCCTAGCTGCTTCTTTGGGTACTAATCACCTAACTCACTGACGAATTATATCAACAAAACATTCATTGCTCTTCAATAGTTTCTTCTCACACAAGCAACAGCCACATATATGCTAGCTAGCTTGGGTCGAGTTACTCGAGTATATATAAGATCCTCATAATAATTAGGTCGTATTTGTTAGTTTTGTTAGTTGAGAGATTGCAATTGTTATATTAATTCATTTCCCTGATTAGAACGTACCTGATGATTAATCTACAAACTCGCGGTGTGGACGACGTTGTCACATGTCTCCCAGCTAGACATTTTTATGAAAGGAACTCATCATGATTCATGTGTTTACATCGTTTGCAACTCTAGGCAGCTGCACTTGGATGATCGAGTCCCAGATCTCATGCAATTAAGTTATTTGGAAACGGGGTGCTAGATGTAGGTGTCATGGTGAAGAATTTTCGTTGTATTTGTTTCCAGAATGCGGCTAGTTATAATACAGTAAAACAGGGAATTCAAAGCAACTACTTTTGGGTCGATCTTAGGAGTACCTATGATACGGCACTCAGATTTTGTAGTTGGGAAGCAACCAAATAGTTTGGTAACACATATATTAGCTAGCTAGCTAATAGCAACAAACAGATAGCTAACACTAGGAGCTGGCAACTTTAAGAGAACTCAAAGTTAGTTGCAGATTGAAATCCTGGAATGGCATAGTCGGCAAAATGATGAAGCTAACATTAATGTAAGCACAACTCTCCAAATGTCTCAGAAAATCTGCGAAGCAAGTCGTTTAGTCTACGATTTAGTCGTGTATGTTTAGAGTTTAGCACTTCCGAACAATGCATGTGCTGTTATTTTGCATCACGAATTGATCACGATACGTACAGTAGCTGGTACTAGTATGTCGATCCATTATTGATTCGAAGACAGTTAATAACAGCCACATTGAGTCCTCGTGGCTGATCAGACTTAGAGATCGAGTACAAGAACGTCTGAAGAAGAAGAGGGAGATGTGTAAGAAGTAGAAGCACAAATTGGCCAGACTCAACTCGAGACAGGAGATATAAAAGCCTAACAACTCCAGCTTAATTATAAAGGGTATTATTCCAACTCCAGCCTCCCCAAGAAAGCAAGCAAATGATCGAGAAATAATCATATGGGATCGTACGTACTGTACTCGGTTTGCTGATCATATAACTGGTTAAACAGCAAATGATCTGGGCTGTTGTCAAACCCTAAACTTGCATCGTTCTTGTAGTTATATTAGTTCAAACGATAGAAGATCGAAAAGAAGAATTAATAGGCCTAATTAGAAGTTAGGTCTCCTAGCACTAGCTAGTTCGGCTCAAAGAGATCCTTACCTCCCTGTCTTTCGGTGTTCTTATATGGTGCTGATCGGGATCCGGATCCGTCCGGATCATTTTTGTAGGGAAATGAGATAATTGTACATCTATTAATATAAGATGGGGTTTACTTGGGCTTTCTGCAAGAATATGTAAGTCTCCAACTGTAAGCAGCAAACTCAAATAGTGATCGAGGAGTAATTCGAGTTTATATTGTTCAGAAGGAATTTGATGGAAGGCCGGCCTGCATTGGAGCAAAACAAACTAGAGAAGATCAACTAAGCATAAAAGTCCTCTTTTTGCCCTCTCCACACTTCCACAGTCATGTCTATTTCTCACAGTTAGGCCAGGCGAAGCAAAATTAGTTTTGCATTGACTACGTCACTAAGACTATTTCCATTCAGAGAGCTCTGTATGAAAGAACAAAAAGAAAAAAAGAAGAAGGAAATCGGTGATTGGTTTTGGGCTTCATCTCCCGTGATGTCATATTAGGGACTTAGGGTAAGTATCAAATATAATTTGGGCCTTTAGGGCTTACATAATCTTTGACAGTGTGATCCTTCCGGTTCCGGAGTTCTGGATGTCTGTAGGGACCTCTAAAGCACAGATGGTTAGTGTCGCGCCGGCACGACGACGCAACCCTTGACTGCGAGATTGAAATAGACGCGAGCATGCAGCCATGATTGAAATGTGAAAAAACAAGAGGTCCTCTTTCCATGAGATCTACTAACTATTGGGGTAAATGGCACAACTACATTTCCGTACCTACTGAGGGGACAGATTCCGTGCCCATAAGTCATTAGGGACGAAATAAATGTCCGATTCTATTTGTACAGTCTCCATTTGTGTTTTTAACATTTGAGGCACTGTCAAAACTGTCCATCTCACTTGTTTCTGCACAAACCCGTAGGCCTGACAGAAGCACAATAATAAAGGTAGAACATGAACACAAGGATATATAGTGGTTCACCGTACCATCGGAGGGCACGGCTACGTCCACTTGGAATATACTATAGCCGGCTAATAAGCCATCGGTGGTGGTTACATGCCAAGAGTAGCAAGTATCCAAGATCCTTCACTCTAAGGGGGAAGCCTTCTATTTATAAGGAAGGAGGCTTCCCACCTCTACTACATCTCCAATGTGGGATGCAAACATACTATTACATATTTCCCTATTCTGGAGGCTACTTCAGGTGCCCGGTGGCACGCCTTCCGAGTGCGGTTCCGGTGATGTGGAACAATGGAGATGTAGCCGGGGTTGGTCTACCCGATGCATGCCAGAGTTGGGTCCTACCGCGCCGGTTGTACAGTCCATGAGGTCGCCGGATGTGCTTGGCGGTGTACCATATATACCTCCAACAAGTCCCCCAAGTTCTCGAGTAAGAGTGCAATCTTACTTGGGGAGTTAATCATCATGTGCCGCCAAGCGTAGGTAGTGACCGAGTCACCCCTATTACCACCAGTCCCCCAAGTCCCTAAGTGAGATTGGACTCTTACCGGGCGTTCGAATGCCGAGTCCTACCCCTCCGCTCGAGTGTTACTGATGTGCTCCCAGTAGTAGTCCCCCAAGTCCGTGTTGGAGATTTGACTTGGCCGGGAGTGATGTTTCCATGCTAGTGTCCTCCGTGTTTGGTCTTGCTTGGGGGTGTACTGAGGTGCCGGGTTCTGATCCTCACCGTCTGTGCCGGGTTCAGGAGTGGCAGTGGGTGCCCAGAGAGGATCCGGATTTGACCGGTCCTGACTCGTTGAAGCTTGATCGGGCAGAGCCGCTGCTGAACAGAGCCGGGCCAGTTGAATCTGGGGTGACCCGCTGGCCGAGGTGATTGCTGGACAGGACCGGGCCTGCTGAATCTGGGGTGACCCGCTGGCTGAGGTGAACCGCTGAACAAGACCGGGCCGGAGGGTGAGCTGATAGACTGAGCGGCCGAGCTCACAAGGCCGGAGGTGAGGTGCTAGCGTGAGCTGTGGTGCAGGGGTCGAGGCTCTGGCGCAGCGGTGCGAAACCAGGGAGCCCATACAATAAATGTGGAGCGGGGTGAAACCCGGACGAGTGCATGGGTTGATGGTGTGGCGTTGAAATCAGCCATGTAATGAATATGGAGCAGGGTGAAACCCGGACGAGTGCATGGGATGATGGTGTGGCATTGAAATCCGCCATACAATGAATATGGAGCGGGGTGAAACCCGGACGAGTGCATGGGATGACAATGTAGCGTTGAAATCCGCCATGCAATGAATATGGAGCGGGGTGAAACCCGGACGAGTGCATGGGATGATGATGTGGCGTTGAAATCCGCCATGTAATGAATATGGAGCGGGGTGAAACCCGCACGAGTGCATGGGATGACAATGTAGCGTTGAAATCCGCCATACAATGAATATAGAGCGGGGTGAAACCCGGACGAGTGCATGGGAGGACAATGTGAGGACTCGACCGGTGGACTGCCATGTCGGAACAAGTCTCCCAAGTTCCCAAGGTACAATTGCTGCCAACGGTGGGGCAGGCCGGGGAGTAGCCCGGTGGGGTGGCGTAGAGATAACAAGTCTCCCATGGATCCCCATATTTATCACAGTTCAGTGTGATGCAGGGTTTTTAGCCTGCTGGAAGAGTTTGCATGTGTTAGAGGTAACTCTCCCAGGTTTATAAAGCCCATGTGTTTGAAGCCCATGTGGGATGCCATGGAGCCGGTTGAATGCTACCTAACCGGTGGGATGCCATAGAGCCGTTTAAATGCAACATAACCGGTGGAATGCCATGGAGCCGGTTGAATGGTACATAACCGGTGGGATGGTGTTACCGTAATGCGATGCATATTGATGCGCGCACTGAGATGCGAATGCATCCTGGACCATGCTCGTGCTTTTATCACATGTCTAATTATCAATATTCCCAGACAGATTATGCACAGGTGAAGCATGCGTTGAGTAATAATAAATGAGTTGGGATACTTAGCTTTACTGGAGGAGAGCAGATTGATTTGCTGTTTGGAGCAGTGGGTGCCCAAAGGAGACTATTGGGTGTCCAGAGGAGATTGTTTCCTGTCCAGCCTGCTGCTGCCCAACCCGACCCGGCCTATCTACTGACCCGCTGGGGTTGTTGACCGGGCGGGTTACCCTTTTTTTTTTTAGATAATTACCCAAAACTACAATTTTGGGTACATAATTACCAATAACAAGGTCAGATTTTTGTTTACCATTAGCAGGAATTAACACTAACAGACTATTAATATATCTAATATAAAATGACAAAATTACCCCTGAAAATTGTAAAATTACATCATATGCCACTATATATATTTAAAAAAAAAAAAAAAACCCACCACAACCAATCTGCTCTCTCCTCTTCTCGATCTGGAGCCACCTCTTCTCCTTCCCGATCTGGAGCCAGCGAGAGTGGAGCGACGGAGGTGGACGACGGCGCGAGCGGAGGTGGACGACGACGCGAGGGGAGGCGCGAGGTGGAAGGAGGCAGAGGAGGCGTGCGAGGTGGAAGGAGGCAGAGGAGGCGTGCGAGGCTGGGAGGCGGGCGGAGGCGGAAGGCCGGCTGAGGCGCGAGGCAGCGAGCGCGCGAGGGTGAGGCCGGAACTGGAGCAGATCGAGGCGCGAGGGCCAGGCCGGAGCGAGGCTCGACGGCCGAACGAGGCCGAAGGCGCGAGGCAGGAGGTCCGATCTGGAGGGACGAGGAATCGAGGCGCGAGGGCGAGGCAGGAGCGGAGGCGCGAGGCGGAGGAGCGAAGCCGGAGGCCCAAGGCAGCGAGGGTGCGAGGCACGAGGCCGGAGCAGATCCAGGCGCGAGGCAGGCCGGAGACGCGAGGCAAGCCGGAGGGGCGAGGCGCGAGGGCGGAGGCGCGGCGAGACTGGGAGGTCGGCAGAGCAGATCCAGGCGCGAGGAGGTGTGAGGCTCGAGGTGCGAGGCGCCGAGGTGGAGACGCGAGGCAAGTCGGAGGAGTCAGCTAGCGCGCGAGGGCGGAGGCGCGGCGAGGCTGGGAGGCCGGCGAAGCATGGCCTTGGCGGTGTGACGACTTCGTGATCGGGGCTGGGCCGGCCGATCTCCTCCTCCGCCGCCTTCTCTCTCTGTCTCTGTCTCTCTGTTTTTTGTTTTTTTTTTTTGATTTGGTGTTTGTTGTTTTGATTTTGGTGTGGTGTTTGTTGTTTGATTTGGTGTGGTGTGGTGAGATTGGGATTTGGTGGTTGGAATTGGATTGGTGGAGGCCGGTTTGTGGAGGAGTGAGGGATGTGGAATTTTTTTTGGGAGAATTAGGGTTTTGAGTAGGAGATACTGAGGCTCAGTATTATTGAAGTGCGGCGGAGGACGGCGGAGGACGGCGGAGCTACTGAGGGTCAGTATTATTGAAGTGCGGCGGAGGACGGCGGAGCTACTGAGGGTCAGTATTATTAGGTTGAGTTCTGAGGGTCAGTAGCATTAGGCTCACTGAGGGTCAGTAGTATTAGGTTGAGTTCTGAGGATCAGTAGCATTAGGCTTAATGAGGGTAATTGTGTAATTTAATACTTAACTGATTCTGTTAGTTTTGGATGGAACCTTGCTAATGGTAATTTAAAAAGGGAACCTTGCTATTGATAATTATGTACTCAAAATTGTAGTTTTGGGTAAAAAACCCTTTTTTTTTTCCTTCGAATTCTCTCTTTCCCGCCAATTGTTTTGTCTGCCTCTGTTTTCTTTTCTTCCTTCCTTCCTCGTCTGGTGTCTCTCCCTCTGCTCTGCTTTATCTCTCGGCTCGGCCCATGCCCGGAGACCAACCGGACAGGAGGGGAACCACCGGCAACTGGAGAGCAGCCATCGGCTCTGGAGAGGTGAGCCAGGGCCGACCCGAACCGGAGGAGAATACCGCCCAGACCGGAGAGGAGGCACACCACCGGCCTGGAGAGGAGAAACGACCGGGGAGTAGAGGGTGACCGACACCGGAGGGCTAGGCTATCGGGGCCCGGAGAAGGAGGTTTATCGGGGAAACCAGAGAGGAGACCCGTCGACAAATCCGGAGAGGAGCCCACTGGTCGCCGGTGAAGAGCTCTGCGGTTTCCGGAGAGAAGACCCAGCAGTGCCCCGGAGCTAAACCCATCGATCCCCGAGCTCAACCCACTGGTTGGCGGCGGTGGCGGTTACCGGAAACACCGTGCGGGCTTGGGCTCCCTAGTGCTGCGAGGAACCGGAGGCATCACGCCAGCTCCTGCAACCTTCTCGCTGGCCCGTTGACCTGTGCCTGCCGCAGCGCGAGGCAGAGGGGGGCTTCGGATCGGGTCACGACGGCAGCGGGTGCCCAGAGAAGATTCAACTGGGGTTGACCCGTTGACCATGGGGCTGGGTTGGCCTGCTGGACCGCTGACCGATTCCGTGCGGTTCGCTCGGGCTGGGTTGCCTGCCGATGGTCCCATTTAAAGGACAAATGGAATGATCGATCTCTACCCGCTGGTAGAGCACACAACTTTTTGAACTGATTCCCATAGACGGCGCCAATTGTTTCTGCACAAACCCGTAGGCCTGACAGAAGCACAATAATAAAGGTAGAACATGAACACAAGGATATATAGTGGTTCACCGTGCCATCGGAGGGCACAGCTACGTCCACTTGGAATATACTATAGCCGGCTAATAAGCCATCGGTGGTGGTTATATGCCAAGAGTAGCAAGTATCCAAGATCCTTCATTCTAAGGGGGAAGCCTTCTATTTATAAGGAAGGAGGCTTCTCACCTCTACTACATCTCCAATGTGGGATGCAAACATACTATTACATATTTCCCTATTCTGGAGGCTACTTTAGGTGCCCGGTGGCACGCCTTCCAAGTACAGTTCCGGTGATGTGGAACAATGGAGATGTAGCCGGGGTGCTGGTCTACCCGATGTATGCCGGAGTTGGGTCCTACCGCGCCAGTTGCACAGTCCACGAGGTCGCCGGATGTACTTGGCGGTGTACCATATATACCTCCAACACCACTTAAGTTTTGTTTATTTGTTTATCATTCTCTATATTTCTTGTCCATGCCCAAACTGATCATTTGACCAAAAAAAAAAAAGTACTGTTGGACTAATTTTTACAATTAAAATTTGTACTTAATACACCAATACCAAAAGTAATACCAGCTACCTACTAAAATACAGTGCAAAAATATGCAAAGTGGGTTGAGGGAACGAAAGAAGGAGATGATAAAGAGGAGAACAAAATTTCTAGTCCGTAATTTTATGGATTGTTAGAATGCCAATCGTGTCCCTTATTCTGTTAAACGTATACAAAGTGGGTATCAATTGGGCACAGCCGTGTCTATGAATCATATTTAATTGGATATGAATTGAACAATTAGCACACCTTGTACCAATTTTGCGACATAATGTCCCTATATTAAATAATAATGACCATTTGGGTATAAGAGCATCTCCATCAGCTTTTGTAAAAGTTGAATTTTCTCTATTTTACAAGAAAAATACCTCATTTTGGCTCCAACAGCTCTTGTAAACAAATATCTAAAATAGAGAAAGTGAGAAAAAAATATGTAAAATCTCTATATCTATAGAATTCTCAAAATCTGTATATTCTTGCAAAAATCCCTAAAATTTATTGTTTGTCTTCTATATTTGACTCTCTCTCCTAAAAAAGAAAAAAAAAATGGTTGATCTCCCTCTCTCTGATCTTGCCTTTTTTTTATATATATTCATTAAATTATACAGATTAACATTTAATTTTTATACTGTAAAACAAAAGAACTGTTGGAGTTGAGCCTATTTTTTTATAGAGATTTTTGATTTTCCTTCTCTTTAATAGAGAATTTTACAAGCTGTTAGAAATGCTCTAATATGGAGAAGGAAGAAAAACCGTATGTATCTAAATTATTTCCATATATAGAGATTGCGACGGAAGTATAACTCATATGTGCCTCAATTATATATTTCTCATGATATATTGACTTCGGTATCAAATGGGCACGGCCTGTCATGGATATTGTCTTTGTTTGCCACAAAATGAATCAATCACGTTGTGTGCTCTGTGGATTAGATGGTGAATTATTGTCTCATATCTTTTTATCTTGCTCGTATGCATCTTCGTTGTGGAGAGGTTGGGTGGCTTGGTTTGAGCTGGGTAATTTGCCATTGACTATTCTTGATTTATTATTCTATGGATTGGTTGGTCGTAGCCAACAAATTAGAGAATTATGGCTAATTTGTTTTACCACCGCCTTGTGGTTTATTTGGAAAGCACGAAACAAAATGAAGCATGATGGTTGTCTCATTGGCGTTGATACTTTGCGTAAGCCTATTCTAGGGCACATTCAAGCTGCTAGTGAGTTGGATTTGGGATGCATGTTTAATTCAGTAGAGGAACTTCGAGTCTTGAAGAATTATGGAGTTTCTTGTCGTCCACGTAAAACTCCTAGTATTATTGAGGTAAATTGGCACCCACCAATTATTGGTTGGGTTAACATTAATACTGATGGTGCGTGGCAACAAGTCTCAGGACGAGCTGGTTATGGTGGGATTTTTTGGGGTTCTCATGGTGCTTTTGCTTCTAACTTTGATATTCCTAGTTCCGTTGAGGCAGAGGTCGTGGCGGTGATTCAAGCTATTAAGTTCGCATGGGTTAGAGAATGGAAACACATATGGCTTGAGGTGGACTCTACTCTTGTCCTTGATTATCTCTGTGCTTCTCATCTTGTTCCTTGGCGTTTACGTGTTGCTTGGAGTAATTGTTTGCACTATATCTCACAGATGCAATTCCGGTCTTCACATATTTTCAGAGAAGGTAACCAAGTGGCTGATGCTCTTGCTAATATTGGTTTGTCCTTGTCTGTCATGACATGGTGGGATGTCTCTCCTCTTTCCATCATTCCCTAGTGTCGGCGAGATGAATTTGGTCTACCAAATTTTCGGATAAACTAAGTAGTATTTTTAGTTACAAATATTTTTTGGCACATGTTTATTGTATGTACGTTATGCGAGACTTTGATTTTCCATTTGATTGTAACTTTTTTTTTTCTTTTAATAAATTAGGATTGGAGTTCTAGCAAAAAAAAATAATAATAATAATATGTCCCTATATTGCCTATAAGTCTTTAAATGGTACGGAAGAGTTGCTCGTGCCTAATGCATACGTGCCCTTAGGCCAAAACGCTAGTAGTGAGAGGATTTTGAGTCCCAAAAACACGCAGGGAATTGCGGAAGCAAATACACATCAGTAAACAGCACAATTTAGCTAGCATGGAATTCCACCCGGTGTGTATGGAAGAATTTTTAATGATTCTATCTTCATAATTGATCAAGAAAGCCCAAATTATTTAATGCTTTGTCGGTTTGAACTTCATAATTGATAAAAGAAGATATAGTAAGTAGTGAAGGGGGTAGCTGATGTGGAAAGACGGTCCAAAATGCATTGTTTTTGATTACTTGCATTGAAAATTTGACATTGTTTTGATTACTTGCATGTCAGTACTCAGAAAGAGTTCTAAAATATTTAAACAAAAGTCAATAAAATAAATTTAATAACTAATAGTGCAACACTTGAATCACGTTTTGTAATTTTTTATGATCATCTTATATTTTTGTGTTTTGTTTTATAATTGATAAAAGCACTTACAATATTTTGTTCATGTTTATAAAAACAATTCCTAGAGACTCAGGGAGAAAATCCAAATGTTTGATGAAGAAGATAAGCGAAAATGGCAATTTAATCAGCATAATGAGATTCAAAATATCATTACTGACGTTGTAATTAACTAAACCAAGCTCAAAAGACGTTCATACATTTTATTTCATGAGATTCAAGATACGTACTGACATTGGAACTGACCAAACTCAGAGTACACACACAAAAAAGAATAAACTTACATAATATATCCACATAAGCAAACTCAGAACTTCAATCCAGAACCTTGGAACTTCTCCTCAGCGATACAGTCTATCTGTTCCGCCATCTCAGAGCTGAGCCAAAATCCAGAGGAAGCTAGTTGTGTCTTCTTGTAAGAAATTTAAGCAGGATTGGGAGGCAAATATTTGTCTCAAAATTGGTTCGTCCTTGGATTCTTCTTCTGTCTTCTTATAATAAAAGAACTAAAGGAGTGTACATGCATAGAAGATGAGGGTCCTCGACAATGTTAGAGAACAGGCTGGGACGTGAGATTTTGAGGAACCCTACACCACCGCGCGCTAGGACACTGAAAGCAAATGAAATGCTCAAGCTAGCTTCCTAGTTTATATCAACTGTTGAACTGTATGCTTTTTTATATAAATATAATTGCTTTTGAAAAATACTGAAAAAAGAAATGAAAATAATGGGGGATTGAGGTAACAACCTCATACAGCTTGCGCCCTCAACTCTTGGCCGATTTTGTTACAAAATTCTCAAAACGTGATGTTTCATTTTAGGTTTTAAGAAGTACGAACAATCTTTTTCTCGAATAGAATTTCATGATCAATACTACACAAATTAAAATGATAAGGTTGAAATTGGAGAGAAGATTATTTGTGCTAATTGCAAAACTAGAGGAGATTATCAATGTCAGCTCCACAATGATTCATGAATTCCCAGATTCATATGAAGCTAGCAATTAACTATTTCTGGAAGACTGGTGAGAAATTCATTTATGCACAGATCTTAGGAAGATTGTTGGAAACTTGGAATAGTTACAACTAAAATTTGATACCTAATTTCCAGAACAGATCGATATGACTTTAACATGACCATATCCAAACATGACCTGATTGTATTTGAAATAGAAAAATTGGACAACAAGTCGGCAATACCTTTTATTTCATGAGATTAAAATATGTGACGTCGGAAGTTAAAACTAACCAAGGTCAAAAACACAAAATACGTTCATACATTTTATTTCATAAACTCCTGACATTGGAACACACCAAAGCCAGAGTACACAGACACAAACACAAACAACTGAGAAGTAAATAACCACATATAAGCAAACTCAGAATTTCAGTCCAGAACCTTGTAACTTCTCTTCAGTGATACGGTCTAGCTGTTCGGCCATCTCAGCTGTCAATAGATTCCTCCAGTCTCCAACCTCCCCTTGCCGAAAGAAAGCACTATGCTCCATGCCGGACGATGACTTCCCCTTCTTGTTCACATCCAAATTGCTCAGATTCTCAAAACTACACAGCCTTAAGATGTCGTCCACCACTCCCTGTGTCTCTTCTTCTGGGAAAAATGGGCACCCCAAGAACTCGGCTAGTCTCCTCAAGTGAAAACCGGGTTGTTCTTTCAGTTCCTCATATTTGATGAAAAATACCTTTTGAGGCCTTTTCAAGCTCTCATTCCAGTACCCCAACACATTATCCCAATAGGGTCCAGACAAAGTCACTCCCTTGCAGAACTTTTCGAATGCTTCTTTAATGAGATTGGTTCCCCAACTGTCGGGTCTCAATTTGTTTTTGAAGTGCCAGAGTGAAACAAATGTGTCCTTAGGGTTTCTACACAGATACACAACCTTGCAGGCAGAGCCTTTGACCGATTCCGGTAGAGACACAAGTGGTAAGTGAGTTGAAAAGAGCCGAGGAGGGGGATAGGAGGTCATGAGGTCAGGTACCGGGTTCTGAAGATACAGATTGAGCTCCAAGAAGGGCACAAGAACATGAGGGTTTTTTGTGAGTAAAGGGTGGTCTTGAGGGTTTGCATGGTAGCGCTCTCCTCGATTAACTAAGGAAAACAAGATTGCCTTGAGCCAAGTGGTACCTGATTTGGGAATAGTAACAAGGAGGATATCAGAATCTTGGGCTTGGAAGTGTTTTTGGCACGCCAAGAGTCCTTGCAGACTTCTAGTCGCGTACCAGAAGCCTTGGTACTGATGGATATGATTTGCAACCCAACCTTTCTCTGTCGGAAGTGTGGATATCAGGTCTATGGTTTCTTGGCTGACCTCACTTTCTTGCAAGTATATGGCAGGAGCAGGAGGATGCTGAGGTAGTGACATGGTATCTACAGCTAGTTTCGAAAGGTTTATATTATTGCAAGCTAACGAGTATAGGTGGCTTCTATTTATAGTAGGACTACTACGTTCATGGGTTGGCTTTGGCTTTGAACGTCGGTCAGAACTCCAGATATATAAAATAGGATTATCCTATTATTTATGTTCGTATTGATCAAAGAACAGTTGCCTTTATGTCATGATTGATTATCATCACATTTTTCTGCCTACCGTATGTCTAGCATCGCATGCATTATACCTACCATTCGTTTATCATCACATTTATCCGATCCATTGGTTTCTATAAGCAGTGCAGAGCCATTAGTTAGCACAGTAGAACGGCGCGGGAGTCGGGACTCAAAATTCATATATATACCAACAATATTGGGCACTACCAATACTCTGATGACTCTGATCCGCGGACATGAACACTGAAGCAAGCTGCAGTTACATATCATGGGATTAAAAAGAATCAAACAAGAGGAGAACTACATTTATGCATGTGATGCATAATGCAAACTGTAAGAAACTTTTGAGACAGAAAAAATAGGAACAAGATACTTGGTTACACTAGAGAATAAGAAAAAGAAAAAGAGATATTTGCATTTTGGAGGTTGTAATCGATCGAGTGTGTTCATCAGTTTTTAAAAATTTGTTCTTGCATGATTAAGGAAGCATGCATATAGTAATACTAGAAGTTGAGAGACTCTTAACATGGATATATAACAAGTTTGCAACTCTAGGGCAGTAGCTTCGATATATAAGCATAGGACATTACAAAGAAGTCTCTTATATTGTGCATTTTGATGAGTTAAGTTGTTTTCAACTAACAGTGCAATGAAGGGTAGAGATACAACCATACAAGTGTTGAAGATTTTTAATTTCTTTGAATTATTTTTCAGAATAATTTAGTGCGGAAGTAAACTGGGTTAGGACAATCTGTTGAGGACAAAGTATTCTGGATCAAGAAGTTGAGATCATTATACTAAAAAAAAGAAACAAGTTGAGGTTGAAACAGAGGAGGGAAAGAGCAATCTTGTGAGTCGACATTGTTTTGTGGTTCATAAGTTCATTATCAATTTCAACTAATTGATCATTCTCTACTACGCTTGACCTCTTGCCAACTCTTTATTACTTAACTTCCATAATCAATCTAGCTAGAGGCATGACCGTTCTAGATACTCTAACTTGATGGTAGAATACCGTAGATGATCAATTTGCAGGAACTTTCAACTGTACTAGGAGCTAGCTGCAAACTTTAGAGAACTCAAAGTTTGGTTGCAGCTCGGAAGTTCCGGCATAGAAGAGATGGTAAAAAATGAAGTTAAGCAACTAACATTGCAAGCAGAACTCTCCTAATAACTTATATATCTTAAATCAAAATACAACTAATAACAAATACAAAAGTTATTTAAACAGTATTTTACGTTCTTAATAACACTGCATATAAGATCTTTTGTGTTGGGAGGATTTATAGGAGGCTCGGATGAACTTGATGGACCATTGACATTAGAAGGTGAATTTTGTTTGTTTGCAACATCTTTAACTTCTTTTCGTTTGAAGAATGAATAAATTGTTTTCAGCTTAGTCATGAATCTACAACTTTCAAAATAGACAAATTTAAAATCGGATAAATACAAATCAGTGAATCAAAAATTTTGAATACATATTTACATAAAAAAACACAATCAAAACACCAACTTACGGACTTACCCAAGAAAGAACAAATCAAAATAATGGAGAATAAGAACAAATCTGTATATACAAACATTCAGTCAATCTGAAAATTCTTTCTTTCCTTCAATATATTATATATAGGGATGTATTTTTAATTAAATCTGGAAAGTAAATTTAAATTAAATACCTGAAACATGATTTTATTGAATGTAGATTTTAGATTTTAATGGACTCAGTTATGAGAAAACATTTACTTCAGAGGGGGGTGAGGGGGCATGGCCCATGCTGGTCCCTTCTACATTTTGCCATTGTTAAGGTTCAATATACTCCGTATATGATTATATGAAATGAGTGGTTTGCTATTTACTGCATAAGAAATTTCTTGATAGGATCGTGAGCTTATATATGATTTCATTTCATGCACCGTTGCAATAATTAATGATGAGTGCTTATAATAATAATAATATTTTTCTATGCAACATAGAGCTAGTATTATATATAGTTCATTATTTTATTATACGAATTATATATAGTTCATGCTTGCCATGTTTACTTCATAATGTAGTTAAGAGGATCAGGACCAACAATTGCGCGTGAATAACATGCCTTCATGTATATAAGAGCATCTCTAACAGTTCTTGTAAAACTTGAATTTTTTCTATTTTACAAGAAAAACATTCATTTTTGGCTCCAACACCTCTTGTAAACCCATATCTATGATAAAAAAAAAGTGGAGAATCTCTATATCTATAGAATTCTCAAAATTGTTATATTTCACTAGCAGATCTCTAAACTTTATTGTTTGCCTTTTAAAATTCACTCTCCCTCTTCAAAAAAAGAAAGAAGTGAAAGAAGTGAATAAATAAAAGTATTTAATTTTGATTGACTCAAATAAATATATAACATTTATATAAATTCATTAAATTATAATTTTTTTTTAAATGTTGTAAGATAAAATAGAAGAGTTGTTGGAGTTGCGCCTTTTTTATTTTAAAGATTTTGTAATTTCCTCATATATAATAGAAAATTTATAAAAGAGTTGTTTGAGATGCTCTAATATACTAGAAAGCTTGTCCGCGCCATTGCTGTGAGACTCGGTTCAAAGGAACCTTATCTCTTTCTGAATACAGTGACACAATGACAATTAATATCAACACTAATAAGTCCAATGTGGAGAAGTAGATGCACATAATCAATGAAACAAATAATTTATTTGAAGTTTGAAACTTCCTTTCTTGGCATCTCTTTACCCATTTTTACCGGAATTGGCTATATTTAGATTTTAGAGTAAAGAATTATTCCTTTGTTTTTGTATAAAAGAAAAACGATTAAATGAAGGCAACAAAAATATGTAATTCATTCACGGGCAACTCCAAATTAAAAATTATGAAACGTCGAGGAGCTTTTTACATCGAACGATCGCGAAGTGGCATGGCAATCTCTGTTCAGCTGCAGGATGCACATCAGCAGCAAGGATGAACTAAAACTATTTTCCACAAAAGAGTACATCTCCTTTGCTCCTCGAAATCGAGCCTGGCAAATATAAGAATCTTTCTCCTTAGTCATGATCGAGCTGTTGTAGTAACATTTTCCAGTTAGATAAATTGCAGAATCAGGACTTACATCATAGATCAACATTGGGCATTCCTAAGAAAAAAAAAAGGAAGTTGGAAACTCGGAGCCAAGTAGAGGCGTATACTCTGATCATCGGACATGAACACTGAATCAAAAAACAGTAACACATCAATGCAAGGGATTTAAAAGAATCAAACAAGGGGAGAACTATAGTTATGCATGTGATGTACAATGCAAACCGTAAGAAACTTCTATCACAAGAAATCAGAAACAGAAATACGAATATGAAAAGCTCTCAAGAGCAGAGAGAAGCAAAACGAGCAGTAGCTCAATTCAGATCACCGTGTGAGGGCAGGGAGACCATCGCACCTCAGAACCAGGGTTAGGGACGGTAGTGGCTGGTGAGCCCATCTCAAAGGACCCACCGTCCTCATGGCAAGCGATGCAGCAGAGTGAGCTGCCTTGTTCGCTTATCTTGGGATCCAATCCCAATTGCAATTCACAAACACATAACTTCTTCTTCTTATCTGCCGAATGATCGGGTAAATGCGCCAGTCCATCTTCTTTTTCCTTCTAATAAGACAGACATAACCTCTTTAGAGTCCGATTCAAATACAACTTTTTGCATACTCAGAGATCTAGCAAGCTCGATCAACACCCTCAAGGATGGATTGTGCTTCAGCTTCAATAGCAGAACCGCATGCAATGGATTTGCAAGTACCACCAACCAGTAATCTGGAGGAACTACGAATTATCACACCCAACCCAGCAGAACGAGGTGCAATCGAAGTCGCATCAGTGTTCACTTTGTGGAAATCACTAGCTGGAGCTTTCCAAACAGTTTGATTCCTCAACCTGGTTGTAGTCTTCTCTACCGTGGCAACTGGCAAGAGTAGATGCTTCTACAAATTCTCTACAAGAGGACATGGCAGAAGCAATAGTGAAGCTAGGAGAAATAGGGGTACCTTGAAAAACAAATTGGCAACGAGATTTCCACAACGCCCAGCAAATAAAGCTTATGACAGTAAGAACTCTATTCTTTTCACACTCAGTAGAGGTACCATGGATAACTGTACTTAGCCATTGATCGAAAGTGGGTATACTTTGTTTATTTACTTTGATACCCAAAGTTGAACCAAACCATACTAAATCAACCCAAGGACAGAGCAGGAGAACATGTTCAAATGTCTCTTCAGCTAGCCCACAGATTGGGCAAGTATGACTATTGAGTTTTGAGAATGTAAAACTATTGAGTTTTGAGAATATACATTTTACATGAGAAAATTATATACAATCTGTGTGTTTATAAGAGTTTGAGCTATTCTTTTCATTACCAATTGATTTTGTATTGAAACCCCATACTATTTTATCATTGTATCAGATCGGGCTACCTACGTTTACGTGTAAAGTCCAAATGTCTACACGGACTCCATGTCACCCAAAATGTTGTTCACGTGTATGACTTGAAAATTCGCCACACTTACGAGGGTGTATTGAGAATATACATCCACATGAGAAAATGTGACATAACTTATAGTTTTATAAAGGGTTTGGAACTACTTTCTCACAATTTTCTCTTGTGGAGATTGTGTAAAGTAGGGCCAATATCATTAAGGACACGACACGAGAAATTTCACCATTTCCAAATAGTCTTCCAAATACCGAGTCAAAAATGTGTGAAGAGCCGCCTAGGAATGATATACTTACTAGAGTCAATTGTTTGGCTTGATCTTTGTGATGTTATATTAGGGACTTAAGGATAGTCTCAAATATAAGTTTGGCCTCCGTAGTCTTTGACTGGGAAACCGGTTTCTCGATCAAGATACAGGTCGAGCACCAAGAAGGGCAGAAGAACATGGGTCTCAACTCTTAACGACTCAAGGTTATAAAAAGGGTTTATGTGAAAAAAGGATTCAATAAATGAACACTGATTTACTATTCACTGGATGAGAAATTCTTGATAAGATCTTAATACCTAGATAGGTAGGTAATGCATGAGTGAGTTAGTAGATAGCCACGTACACTTGTTGTTTATGCACTGTTTCATGCTTGTTATTTGAGAAATGTTAAATACACTCCTCTAATTACTCAATACACACTCTTTATTTTCTATTTTTTTTAAATACCGTTTTACCCTTTTTTATGGGCAATTCTTTTTTGTTAGGAACCGATCTTTGATCTTTACTTGTGACTAGTCCTACAGTTTATGTCTGTTTTATTGAAATAATCAAACTATATATGTACACAAAACTTGAATATACAGTAGGGCAACTTCTCTATCCTAGCCTAAAAACTAATATTAGACTAATTAACCTCAATAATCAGGGCAAAACTAACATGTCTAAACTATTGTGTTTCCATCTGAAACCA
Organism: Potentilla sterilis; assembly: GCA_963682095.1. Taxonomy (NCBI): domain Eukaryota; kingdom Viridiplantae; phylum Streptophyta; class Magnoliopsida; order Rosales; family Rosaceae; genus Potentilla; species Potentilla sterilis. The sequence continues at coordinate 46,307,099 of OY821761.1, read as the reverse complement.
AAGAAATCAATCGCTTTGGTTTTCTAATCCTCTCTCAGTTTAGTTTTTCATTTTATTTTTAGGGGCTTAAATGGAAGTTTATGGGAAAAAGCTAGAGAAAAAAATTAGAAGGGTGTGTATCAAGTACTTAGTGGAGTGTATTTAAAACTATTCTTGTTATTTTCACTAAATAATTGATAAAGAAAGCATAAATGATAAAAAAAGAAAATATTACTTTCACTGAGTTCATCGATCTTATTGGTATATGAATGATATAGAATGGTATGAATTCCTTTTATCTCATGATTTCACCTCCAACAATTTTTCCATAATCGAAATCTCTAAAAAGTTTATGCTTCTAACTCCAACAATTTTCTTATTTTGTAGATTTATGCATTTATTACAATAATAAAATATTTTTTATATAAAAAAAATTATTTTAACAAAAAAAAAGTTTTGAATTAGAAAAATTATTTAAAAAAAGATATTAAATATGCTGAAAATTGGTTAATTAATTGTGAGTTGTTGGAATACGTGAAAATTAATGTTATTACTATCTCCAAATTGTTTTAAAGATTATGTAAATTTGAAGAATGTCTTGTTTTATCTAATTTATTTCTCTATTTTAGGAAATGAGATGGAGAAATTAGGGAAAAAAGACTCAAAATCTCTTAAAAATAAAAAAAATCAAAAAAATCGAGAAGCTGTTAGATCATGATGACATTTCGAACAGATCCATCGTAATTGAGTTTGAGATCGTCAAAATGAGGTGGTTTTCAGGTAAACTGTCTTACATAGTTAATGAAACCGAGGCTATTATTTTAGTTTCGTAATTGATTGGAATCCCACCGCACGCCATGTATGAAAGAACTCTTAATTGTTTTAGTTTCATAATTGATTGAGAAAGGTTATTGTCGGTTTCGCCTTATAATTGATAAAAGTCAACCCATTGCCGTTGTTTTCGATCACTTTTGATTACTTGCATAGTTGCAGGTCAGTCCTCGGCCTAAAATATTCAAGGCAAAAAGTTGATGGAATAAAATTCAACTAATAGTATGAGATTCAAGTACACACACACTAAGAAATGCACATATGCAAACTTAAAATTTCAATCCAGTACCTTGCAACTTCTCCTCAGTGATACGGTCTAGCCGTTCTGCCATCTCAACTGTCAATAGATTCCTCCAGTCTCCGATCTCCCCTCGTCGAAAGAAAGCACTATGATCCACGGCGGACCGAAACTTCCCATTTTTGTTCACATCCAAATTGCTCAGATTCTTAAAACTACACAGCCTCAAGATGTTGTCCACCACTCCCTGTGCCTCTTCTTCTGCGGAAAAGGAGCACCCCAAGAACTCGGCCAGCTTCCTCAAGTGAAAACCGGGTTGTTCTTTCAATTCTTCAAATTTTATAAAAAGTATCTGTTGAGGCCTTTTGAGGCTCTCATTCCAGTACCCCAACACATGATCCCAAAATGGTCCATACAAACTCACTCCACTGCAAAAATTTTCCAATGCTTCTTCAACTCGATTGGTACCCCAAATCTCGGGTCTCAATTTGTTTGTGAAGTGCCAGAGTGAAACAAATATGTCCTTAGGGCTTCTACACAGATAGACAACCTTGCAGGCAGAGTTTCTGACAGATTCCGGTAGAAACACAAGCGGTGAGTGAGTTGAAAAGAGACGAGGAGGGGAATAGGAGACAATGAGGTCCGGTACTGGGTTCTGAAGAAACAGTTTCTCCAAGAAGGGCACAAGATCATGAGGGAATTTTGTGAGCAAAGGGTGGTCTTGAGGGTCTGGAAGATAGTGCTCTCCTCGTTTAACTAGGGAAAACAAAATTGCCTTGAGCCAAGTGGTACCTGATTTGGGAGTAGTAACAAGAATGATATCAGAATCTTGGGCTTGGAAGTGTTTTTGGCACGCCAAGACTCCTTGCATCTGCCTTGCTGAGAGCCAAAACCCTTGGTACTGATGGAGATCTTCAAACCAACCTTTTCCTCTAGGTAGAGTGGATATCATGTCTCTGGTTTCTTGGCTGAGCTCACTCTCTTGTAAGAACTGGGGAAGAGCAGGAGAAGGTTGAGGTTGTGACATGGTATCGATCTACAGCTAGCTAGTTACAAAAGGTATAGATTTTATTGCCTGCTAACGATCGAGCATGGGTGACTTCCATTGATAGTAGGCTACCACGTTCATCGGTTGGCTTTGGCTTTGAACGTCGGTTGGAACTCAAGATATATTAAATAGGATTATCCTATTATTTATGTTCGTATTGATGAAAGAACAGTTGCCTTTATATCATGATTGATTATCATAACATTTTTATACCTACCATTCGTTTATCATAACATTTTTATACCTACCATTGTCCGATCTATTGGTTTCTATAAGCGTCCTGCAGAAGTGCAGACCCAATAGTTAGCACAGTAGAACCGCGCGGGAGTCCGGACTCAAAATTCATATATATACGTACAGTAGAAGCACAGCCACATTATTGATTCGAACACAGTTAATAACCGCCACATTGAGTCCTCGAGGCTGATCAGGCTTAGAGATCGAGTACAAGAACGTCTGAAGAAGAAGAGGGAGATGTGTAAGAAGTAGAAGCACAAATTGGCCAGACTCAACTCGAGACAGGAGATATAAAAGCCTAACAACTCCAGCTTAATTATAAAGGGTATTATTCCAACTCCAGCCTCCCGAAGAAAGCAAGCAAATGATCGAGCAATAATCATATGGGAACGTACGTACTGTACTTGGTTTGCTGATCATATAACTGGTTAAACAGCAAATGATATGGGGTATTGTCAGCCCCTAAACTTGCATCGTTCTTAATTGTAGTTATATTAATTCAAACGATAGAAGATCGAAAAGAAAAATTAATAGTTAGAAGTTATGTCTCCTTGCCACTTGCTAGTTCGGCTCAAAGAGATCCTTACCTCCCTAACTGTCTTCCGGTGTTCTTATACGGTGCTGATCTGGATCCTTCCAGATCATTTTTGTAGGGAAATGAGATAATTGTGCACCTATATATTAATATAAGATGGGGTTTACTTGGGCTTTCTGCATTTTTAATTGATAACAAATAGCTCCAATGAGACCAAACACCAAAGACATAAGGCATTAGAGCGCTTTTTCTTATAAGCTAGACCAGAATCAAGTATGAGCATGATTTCAAGCCGAGCTGCTTTCACTACATAACTACTGGACACAAAGTAGAAACCACTAAGCAGAAGACTTTCCATTGCTGATTATAGAATTAATCTCTTGTCATTATTGTAAGCATCATATGAAAAAGAATCTCCTTTGCGAACAATTATAGCCACATCTAAAAGAATCTCTTTACAAAGAAATATAGCTTCATCTAAATTTCAAATCGGTATGTACAGAAAACCAGATAAGGCAAATAAACTTGATAAATCCCGAAAGTTAGTGGTGAAATTTACACAAATATTATAACATGAGCTTGTTGTCACAGCTGCCTTCAGCGAAAAGAAACTGACAGGGTACCTAACTATGACAGCGGATATGAATCATAATCCACTCCCCAGCCTTCTCCACACTCAAAGATACAAAATTTACATGGTCTAAGGTTCATATATTATAAGGCTTTTTGTGAGATCGATTACAAATAGCATGTCATTCAGGTGGCTAAATATCGATTTGAGATCGATTACATATATTAGAAAGTCATTTATATCAATATAAGAATCTGACGCATGATGGTGTATGCTTACTTGTAAAATGGTATCTAGATGCAGATTTGAAAGATGTGAGGATACTAATTAATATGATAAAACATAAATTAACATTCCCTAGGCCTTGGTTTAGGATATAAATATATATATGTATATATATATATATATATATATAGATATATATAGATACCGACACACATATTTATATATCAACATGTTTAGTCAGTAACTGCTGTGTATATATGTGTGCGTATACATATATATTAACAGGTTTGGCCAACGACAAATAATTGACAATGACACTCAAAATTTAAAATGCTTGCCAACCCAATTTTCCTTGAAGCCTTATGTACTTCATAGGATATGCATATTCAGACTAACCCGTCCCATTTAGAATAAAACGGTTTGTAATTGATATCCGTACTCCTTGTTTCGATTAACAACTCATTTAAATATGCAAATAACATATTTAAGTACAAAACGAACTGTGAATGAAAATTGGAGAACTTACCAGCTGTGTTGAAGTTTCTTTCTCCTTTGTTTCGCATTTGGTTCTGCACCTGAGAATCATTACAATCCTCCATTGAAAAGCTTTGTATCCCCAACCCATTAAACTCATTAGAATCGAAGGAAATGGCAGTGCATATTTCTAGAACGCAATATTGTTCTCATCTGAATATTGATGCACGTACAACAGCTAATCTAGTACCTAAAAACAACAAAAATAAGTTAAAATAAAAAAACATCCAAGATGGTATAAATATATTATACTCTAATCCAGTTACATTAAAAGTGGCATTAAAGGCTACAGACTCAATTTGATGAATGTTTACCGATATAGATAAGCGAAACAGAAAACCTTCCACACAGCCACTAATATCCAATATAAGAGTTTCCTTCTCTAAATTTGTAGTCAGCGGAAAAAACTCAGGTTAATTCTAAACTCCAACATTTAAACCAAATTCAGACAATATTGAACTCAGACTTATAACTTGAGTAATTGAAAGTTTTTTATATAAATGAAAAGACTGAAATGAAAATATTAAAGAAGATCAAGATGCAGGCAAATTGAAAGCTACATAATCATTCCAATGAGTGGGGGTTGCCAAAGTCGGTGACCAACGCAAAGAACATGATGAAACCATTAGCTTATTATTTAATTATTGGGTTATTACAGAGTCAAAAGGCCCTTATTAATATCAATTACATATAATATTTTTCTAGAAGAATGAGAAGAAAGTTCTTACCATAAGTTTTAATCCATAAGTTTTAATGCTTTATACATAGCTTGCAATGAAATTCAAGTTGCAAACTGAGAACAACCCACAAAGGCAAGAACCCAGACATCAATTTAGAATCAAGTCACAAAAGATCAAAACACATGCCATGAAAACCCAGAATCAAAGCAAAGTCCATACCTTCACGATCGATTGACAAATATTTGTAGATTCTTTTCGTTCCTGACTCTCTTACTGTGCAAATCGTGGAAAGAATCAAAGCAAACTAGATTTATTCGTTTTTCCTCTCTCTCTCTCTGTCTTCTCTGCTATAACAAAAAGAAAAAAAAGAACGGAAGCCAGAAACAGAATGAGAGAGAGGAGGAAAACAGTGCTACGTCGATTCTGAAATCTGAGGAACCGATGTGGTGGCTTAGCCAACAGACCACACAAGTCAATAGTCCTCCACGTCCACAGTAACCAGTGGCAAAATGCTACTTAACCCACACACCCAGTGGCAACTTCGAAATAAAATGCTACAGTGATCCGGTGACATTTCTGTAATAAAGTGCTACAGTGGAATGGAGGCATTTTCATCAAAAACCCGACTACAGCATGCTTAATATTTAGGAAATGTAAGTCTCCAACTGTAAGCAGCAAACTCAAACAGTGATCGAGTAGTAATTCAAGTTTATATTGTTCAGAAGGAATTTGATGGAAGGCCGGCCTGTATTGGAGCAAAACAAAATAGAGAAGATCAACTAAGAATAAAAGTCCTCTTGCCCACTCCGCACTTCCACAGTCATGTCCGTTTCTCACAGTTAGGCTAGGCGAAGCAAAATTAGTTTTGCATTGACTACGTCACTAAGACTATCTCCATTCAGAGAGCCATGTACGTAAGAACAAAGAGAAAAAAAGAAGAAGAAGGAAATCGATGATTACTTTTGGGCTTCATCTCTGTGATGTCATATTAGGGACCTAGGGTAAGTATCAAATATAATTTGGGCCTTTGGGGCTTACATAATCTCTGATGGACAGTGTGATCCTTCCGGTTCCGGAGTTCCGGTTGTCGGTAGAGACCTCTAAAGCACGGAGGGTGAGTGTCGGGGTATCCGACACGCCCGGCACGACGACACAACCCTTGACTGCCAGATTGAAATAGACGCCATGATTGAAATGTGAGGTAACAGGAGGTCCTCTTTCCATGAGAGGATTTTGAGTCCCAAAAACACGCAGGGAATTGAGGAAGCAATTACACATCAGTAAACACTAGTCAGCATAGTGTATGGAAGAATTTTTAATGATTTTCTCTTCATAATTGATCAAGAAAGCCAAAATTATTTAATACTTTGTCGGTTTGAACTTCATAATTGATAAAAGAAGCATATAGTAAGTAGTGAAGGGGGTAGCTGATGTGGAAAGAAGGAGCTGATTGGGTCCTTCTCACAATTTGACATTGTTTTTGATTACTTGCAAGTCAGTGCTTGAGTTCTAACATATTCAAGCAAAAATTAATAAAACAAATTAAATAACTAATAGTGCAACACTTGAATCACGTTCTGTAATCTTTTATGATCATCTTATTTTTATGTGTTTTGTTTCATAATTGATAAAAGTGCTTACAATATTTTGTTCATGTTTATAAAAACAATTCCTAAAAACTCAGGGAGACAATCCAAATTTTTGATGAAGAGGATAAGTGAAAAATGGCAATTTGATCAGCATAATGAGATTCAAATACCATTACTGACATTGTAATTAACTGATCGAACCAAGCTCAAAAGACGTTCATACATTTTATTTCATGAGATTCAAGATACGTACTGGCATTGGAACTAACCAAAGTCAGAGTACACAAACAAAGAAGAGTAAACATACATAATATATCCACATAAGCAAACTCAGAACTTCAATCCAGAACCTTGGAACTTCTCCTCAGCGATACGGTCTATCTGTTCGGCCATCTCAGCTGTCAATAGATTCCTCCAGTCTCCAACGTCCCCTTGCCGAAAGAAAGCACTATGCTCCACGCCGGACGACAACTTCCCATTCTTGTTCACATCCAAATTGCTCAGATGCTCAAAACTACACAGCCTTAAGATGTCGTCCACCACTCCCTGTGTCTCTTCTTCTGGGAAAAATGGGCACCCCAAGAACTCGGCTAGTCTCCTCAAGTGAAAACCGGGCTGTTCTTTCAGTTCCTCATATTTGATGCAAAATACCTTCTGAGGCCTTTTCAAGCTCTCATTCCAGTACCCCAACACATGATCCCAATAGGGTCCATAGAAAGTCACTCCCTTGCAGAACTTTTCGAATGCTTCTTCAATGAGATTGGTTCCCCAACTCTCGGGTCTCAATCTGTTTGCGAAGTGCCAGAGTGAAACAAATGTGTCCTTAGGGTTTCTACACAGATAGACAACCTTGCAGGCAGAGCCTTTGACCGATTCCGGCAGAGACACAAGTGGTAAGTGAGTTGAAAAGAGCCGAGGAGGGGGATAGGAGGTCATGAGGTCAGGTACCGGGTTCTGAAGATACAGATGGAGCTCCAAGACGGGCACAAGGACATGAGGGTTTTTTGTGAGCAGAGGGTGGTCTTGAGGGTTTGTATGGTAGTGCTCTCCTCGTTTAGCTAAGGAAAATAAGATTGCCTTGAGCCAAGTGGTACCTGATTTGGGAGTAGTAACAAGGAGGGTATCAGAATCTTGGGCTTGGAAGTGTTTTTGGCACGTCAAGAGTCCTTGCACACTACGCCATTCCAATTGTAAGGCGACGGACTTAACCCGTCGCTTAATTAAGCATGTCAGTCGCCTAGGCCAAAGGAGGCGCGTCCTCCGTCGCCTAACTGACGCCGCTTAAACGGAGTCGCCTAGGGTTTAGGCGACTAACTATTTCAATATCAGTCTCCTAAACTAACCAATATGCGACTAATCTACATATCAGTCGTCCAAGGTTTAGGCGACTAACTATCATTATGTCTGTCTCTTAAACGAAACCATATGCGACTAATGTAAATGCCCGTCGCCTAAACCCTTCCATCTTAACAGACCAACAGAATTATGTCAGTCTCTTAATACTAAGACTAAGGCGACTGATAATGGTGTATCAGTCACTTAATGTGTATGCTAAAGTGACTGATAAAAGCGTATAAGTCGCTATACTATGTGGCTAAAGCGACGAACATAAATAAGTGAGTCGCTTATAGTATTACTAAGGCGACTGATATATATATGTTAGTCGCTTATAGTATTACTGAGGCGACTGATATATATATGTTAGTCGCTTAAGTTGGTTTCTTCATTTTAATACAGAGTCTGTTTCTGCGTTGGCCTTTTACAAAATCAAAACCAAAACCAAATTTCACATTCCTGCACTGCCAAAACACCTTCAATTCATACATACACAACTCATATCATTCACCAATACAAACCAACACATTATATTCACAAATTTTAAAGCAACACATTCATTCAAAAAACAAATTGTGCAATAGATACATAAATTGTTCTGTTATTAAACACAACATGTAATAAACATAGCAGTTCTAGCAGCTAGAGAATCTAACATTCATTCAAAAAACCCTAGCAGCGGTTGTCTCCACGCACGTCACTTAATGTCGAGAACTCAAGAATTTTGAGAAGTACCTGAACCCCTTAAACGTGCTTCCAATACGAGTTGGGCAATTGTGTTCTCCATTTGCCGGAAGCGCTCTTCTTGGGCAGCTTGTAGAGCTTGTTGGGCAGCATCTTGGGCAGCTTCTCTTTGGCGTTGACGCTCATCTTGTTCAGCTTGTTTCTTCATGTACTCCTCCATCAGTGCTGCTCTTACTTGAGTAACCCGCTCCTCCACGATGTTGTCAACGTCGACACGCCGTGCGCCTCCTCTCCTCTTTGGCTCCCGCTGCATGCAGTTTCCTACCCCTCGTATTTCCGTGCCTCTTTTATCCCCAATTTGAGCCACTATCACATTGACTTGTTCTTCAATGGAGAGAGGTTCTTCGGGGGGGATATCCGGGTAGTTCTCCGTCCTTTGTTGTATAGAATGGGACACACGTTCTTTCATCGGCTCCTACAATCACACACATAACCAATGTTAATAAAAAATACGGTGCATTTATAAAACAAGAAATGGAACAAAAAATAGAAGTCTCACCACGTGTGCACTGCCCACAGAGTCTTTGGCATATGCATCCTCAAAGGCACGGACGAAAGGGGCTGGATGTCCTTCATCTTGATGCTTCTTTGCCCGATAACTAAAGGCGGTTGGGCCAGAGTGGTGATTCATCCTTGTAGCAACCGATCGAATCTCCTTCATTTTTGCACATAAGGCCTGTAACACATTAATAACAACCATTACATCAAAAACACAACTAATATTAACCATGAAAAGGAGAGAGATTGATTACCATATGAGTAGGGTCCTTGAAGTGAATGCACAACCACTCCCATTGGGCCGCACGATGGAGAAACTCAAGAGGAACCTCTTCCTTCCACAGCAGCCAATGTTGTCTGCAATCAGACTTCCAGTCCTTGTACCGATCTGCTGCAGCGTCCTGAACATACTCCCACAGGCCATCATGATCCAAAGGAATCGCGTAGTGTGGCTACATATATAGAATAGACCCACATTAGTAAGAAAACTGAAGAAAAATAAAATCAATAAGAAGAGTAAAAAACATATTAAAGAACAAACTTACAGAGAGGTAGTTAACTACGATCCCTCGCTGTGTACTATCTAGTTCCCTGTAGGTGGGCTTTATCATAGGCACAGAGTCCTTCACACAACTTCCTATGTCTCTAGAAATCATGCTTCGGACCTGCGGATTCTTCGGGCCTTTGTGAAACTCATCATATTCCACCACTATCTTCCCTCCCGTAGTCCGGACCAGTTGCTGGGTCTTGAGACCAACCACCACACCTCTCGTCTTTTTTGCTGGTGTATCTACACAGAAAGGCGAAACAAGCTTATAAGCATTATATCCTTCATTACCAAATCAATTAGAAGTTTTCATATCATCTATATCTATCCTTAATGAAATAAAAGACAGTAACCGTAAATTACCTCTCGTCTCCAAGTTCTTGCAGCGAATGCTGCGCCCAGTCGTGGAAGCGCCGGTAGATGCAGTTTCAGAACTGTGGGCAGTACACGTCGATGGCACAAATGGTGGGAGTGGGGGAGCCATTAGCTGTAAGCTAGGTGACTGAACAGAAGAACAATGTTCCACCGGATTATGAGCAGAAGGAGGAGCAGCTGAAGGAGTAGTAGTTGAAGGACCAGCAGCAGCTGAAGGTGAGTTAGAAGCATCAACATTCGGCGTTAGCGGCGATAGAGGTGGTGCTTGTAGTGATCTTCTCATCAACTCCTGCCGTAGCTGACGGTCCTCCATCTCGATGGTCTTCTTTGTCTTTCCAAATCGAGGTTTTGGAGGCATTCCTGATATAAGAGGTATATATAAATGAAATTCTTTTTCAGCAATGAACACATTCAAACAGAAAATCTCTATAAATGAAACGCTTATCCAAACACTATGAAATTATGCAGGTCAGTACTTCACAGTTTGGAGAAAAGGTCCACAAAATTTAAAGAACAACGGAGACTTGAAACATGATAAACTCCCAACTAAAAACTGCTGCTGTAAAAACACTCTTCTTTTTCAGCAATGAACACATTCAAACAGAAAATCTCTATAAATGAAACGCTTATCCAAACACTATGAAATTATGCAGGTCAGTACTTCACAGTTTGGAGAAAAGGTCCACAAAATTTAAAGAAAAACGGAGACTTGAAACATGATAAACTCCCAACTAAAAACTGCTGCTGTAAAAACACTCTTCTTTTTCAGCAATGAACACATTCAAACAGAAAATCTCTATAAATGAAACGCTTATCCAAACACTATGAAATTATGCAGGTCAGTACTTCACAGTTTGGAGAAAAGGTCCACAAAATTTAAAGAACAACGGAGACTTGAAACATGATAAACTCCCAACTAAAAACTGCTGCTGTAAAAACACTCTTCTTTTTCAGCAATGAACACATTCAAACAGAAATCGAGGTGGAATGGCGACGTTTCCATCTCTTGTACCATCAGCCATATAAAAACTGCAGTATGTCACACACTCATGTGCAATGTATTGCTCAGCAATACATCCCTCTGGGAAACGTGTGTTTCTAACAGTCTTTTTATAGTCCCCGAGTTGCCTGTAAAATATTATAGTTAGTACAATATATGTATATATATATATATATATATATCTATATATATATCGTTTTCAGTAGTAGTTAAAATGACAAAAATAACGCAATACCTTTCCATAGGAAACATCCAGGTAAAATGTACTGGGCCGGTAAGCAGAACCTGTTCAGGAAGGTGAATCATGAGATGAACCATGATGGTGAAGAAAGCGGGAGGAAAGATCCTTTCCAATTTACAAAGAATCATGACTATTTCTTCTTTCATGTCACGAACGTCCTCTTTCTTCAACTCTCTAGCACATAGTTTCTGAAACCATCTGGACAACGTTATTAACGGCTCAACGACGTAATATGGCAGATATGGTCGGATAACCACTGGAAGAAGACGTTGCAGCAGTACATGGCAATCATGTGTCTTCAATCCATAAAACTTTTTATCATCTACATTGACCTTATTTTTCAAACTTCCTGCATAACCATAAGGGTACTGAGCATCTTTAATCCATTCAAATATCTCACTCTTTCCCTCAGGGAGAACTGTATACGGTGCTTGAGAAACTTTTTCTTTTCTTTTTTGTGTGCTTGACCCGGGTTTGGACTTCTTCCACAACCTCTTCCGTATCCCTAGTTCTTCAAGACCTTCACGAGCTTTGACATCGTCCTTCGTCTTTCCTTCCAGACCGAATATGGTCCCACTGATGTTGTCGTACACATTCTTCTCAATGTGCATGACATCTAAGGTATACCTTATTCTCGATGTGCTCCAGTACGGCAACTCCCAAAATATACTAACGTGAGTCCAACAAAGTTTCTCTCTAGTTGCTTTAGGCTTGAACTTAGGATGCAAACTCTGAACAGGGTAGTCATGAGAGATGATACTGCTATAAATCTCCTCCCCAGACCAAGAAGGTGGTGATTCCCTTAACTCAACATTCCCATTAAACTTATCTGCTGCTTGACGCCATGGATGTCTCCCGGGTAGCCATCTGCGGTGACCCTGGTATGCCATTCGCCCTGTCAAGTTGTTTGAATCAACATCTTCCAAACAAATGGGACATGCTTTGTAGCCTTTTGTCTGGATGCCTCCCAACATCCCTAATCCGGGAAAGTCGCTAATGGTCCACATCACTGCAACTCTCATTATGAAGGACTTTTGCTCATGTCGGTCATAAGTCAGAACTCCAGTACTCCACAACATTTGTAGCTCATCGATCAATGGTCTCATAAACACATTTAAACACTTTCCTGGAGACTTCGGACCGGATATTAACAATACAAGTATGTTAAATTCTTTTTTCATACACATTGAAGGAGGCAAATTGTAAGGCATTGCCACAACAGGCCATGTACTGTGAGAAAGGCCTGTTGCACCAAAAGGATTAAACCCGTCTGTAGCTAGTCCAAGTCGCACATTCCTAATGTCGTTGGCAAATTCTGGAAAGTCCCTATCAAACTCTTGCCATGCTTCCCCATCTGCCGGGTGTTTAAGAAAATCAGGATCTGAAATCCTTTCCCCGTGCCACCGCATTTCCTTTGCTGTGTGCGGCGACATATATAAGCGTTGCAATCTCGGTGTTAGAGGGAAGTAACGAACCTTTCTTATAGGAACTCGTGTACCATGTTCAGAATATATCCATCTTGACTCCTTGCATATGGGACACTTGTTGAGGTGTGCATTCTCTTTGTAAAACAACGCACAACCATGCTGACATGCGTGAATGATCTCATAACCCAGACCCATGTTCTTCAGAATCTTTCTTACAGCTCGATATGAATCAGGATACTTGTTTCCAGGAGGAAGCAATTGTTTAATGTACTCACAGTTTTCATTGAAACTTTTATCTGACCATTTATTATGCATTTTTATCTTCACTACTTTAAGGATAGTAGTCAAAACAGTCTCCTCACTACCATCATACAACGGAGTCTGGGCTTCTAATAACAGTCTGTTATATTTCTCATAAGCTGCTCTGGCAATAGGGTCTAAATCATCAACATCATTTACATAATTTCCATCATCAACATTGTCTGGCGGGAAAAATCTATCAAGATATGGAAAAGCATCATACAAAATTTCCATAGTGGGATCTGTCTCAGGTTGCACAATACCACTGGAAGATGCCTTCTGCTTAAGATATTCTTCCCTCTGCTCATACAATGAAGGAACATTTGCAGCCTCACCGTGATGTATCCATGTAGTGTAATTATACATCATACCATTTTCTCTCAAGTGCGTAAACATCTCATCCACTGTAATCCACCGCTTTTGCAATAGACAATGCTTACACGGACACCTGTGCACTTCCCTGTCACTACTGCTATTACGGAGGACAAACGCACAAAAATCTATTATCCCCTGAATGTACTTCGGATCACCTCTAGATAACTCGATCCAACTCTTGTCCATGTTACCTGTCATATGAAAAACATATAAAAATACACAAATTTAGTAACCAACAACATAAACATTTGTGTCATATTCTCCACCTTATATCTGCGGTTAGGGTCCTATCCCATTCAGGAGAACACTTCCTTTATCAAGCCTCTTGCCCCCTTGGGTTACGTTTTCAGTTTGGGAAAATTTCGGCAGCATCTCCCTACAGTTCCCCAAGTGCACGAATATCTAACAACCTAATGTGCACTCAAGGAACAATATAGAGAGATCATGTCGAAATCAATACCCAAAACCAAAAACGTGACCGCAAGAAGTGCAAGCACGCTCGACAAAGTCATGTTCTCCCAAACTGTCCAAAAAAGGGACAATTCGAGAATCAAATGTCCGTGTTTGATTCTCGAACGGGAATGCTAAGCTAAAAACAAACCGGTGAATGCGAGAGTTAAATCACTCTCACATGCTCATCCGGATAATAAACATAAATGTATCAATTAATAAAAAAACGTGAAAACACTAATGGTTTTCACATTTACACACAAATCATTAGTAAATTAACATCAATTGGATAATTAAACACAAATCAACAATAAAAATAACACAACATTCATCATATACAAAATTTAAACCAACAATATAAACACCAAATTCAACCTATATATCTAACACAAATACGGTGAAAAACAAAAAATCAACACTAAATCCTTCATATATTCAATAACCAAAAATAATAAAACACAAAATACATAATACACAAAATCTAAACCAATATTTTAAACCCTAAATCCAACTAATCTAACACAAATATAGTGAAAAAACTCAAAATCAACACCAACTCTATCATATATCAAAACACCCAACACTAAAAACAACACAAAGTACATTTTAAACAAAATCCAAGTCAAGATTTCAAAAACTAAATTTAACTAATCAAACTCAAATATGGTGAGTAGAATAAAGAGAAGAGATTATACTAACCTATAAAGTAATTGGAAGAGAAGACCCAAGTGATTGAACCCCGAAATTGGTGAAATCGGCCGTTTTTGCAGTTTCTCGCAGCTCACAGCTCTCCCTCTTTCATTTCTTCAACTTCTGGGTTCTGTTTAAGACAATTGTTTATAACAGAACTTAAAATTTTTAAGCGACGTATTTTGAAAAAGTAAGTCGCTTAAACCACACTCTAAAGCGACTGAGTTTTAATTCCTAATAATCAGTCGCTTAATACATCCCTAGGCGACTAAAATACTCCTCGCCTAAGGTTAGTCGCCTTAAAGTCTTTAGGCGACTAACTTTACGATTATGCGACTGACATATAGTTAGTCGCTTTAAACCCTTTAAGGCGACTGATTAATTTCAGTCGCATTCAAAGTCAGTCGCCTTATGCCTTGAATGGTGTAGTGGCATATGCCTAGCCCCGTACCAGAACCCTTGGTACTGATGGAGATGATTTGCAACCCAACTTTTCTCTGTCGGAAGTGTGGATATCAGGTCTTTGGTTTCTTGGCTGACCTCACTTTCTTGCAAGTATTGGGGAAGAGCCGGAGGATGCTGAGGTAGTGACATGGTATCTACAGCTAGTTACAAAAGGCTAGGTTTATAGTATTGCCTGCTAACGAGCATGGGTGGCTTCCATTTATAGTAGGACTACTACGTTCATGGGTTGGCTTTGGCTTTGAACGTCGGTTTATACCTACCATTCATTTATCATCAAATGCGTTATACGGTTTATACCTACTATTCATTTATCATCACATTTGTCCGATCCGTTGGTTTCTATAAGCGTCCTACAGTTACATATCATGGGATTAAAAAGAATCAAACAAGAGGAGAACTACATTTATGCATGTGATGCATAATGCAAACTGTAAGAAGCTTCTGAGACAGAAAAAATAGGAATAAGATACTTGGTTACACTAGAGAATAAGAAAAAGAAAAAGAGAAATTTATATTTTGGAGGTTGTAATCGATTGAGCGTGTTCATCAGTTTTTAAAAATTTGTTCTTTCATGATTAAGGAAGCATGCATATAGTAATACTAGGAGAGCTTATTCGGTGCTTTACTCAAGCACATGCTTGAGTCAAAAAACTGTTAAAACGGCAGGAGTTGGGTTTGCACGCGCTGTTAATGCACAACCTCTTTTTCCCTTTCCTTTCTCTTCTCTCATCAACCTCTAATTGCAGCTACGGGTCTCTCTCATCTCTCTCTCTCTCTCTCTCTCTCTCTCTCTCTCTCTCTCTCTCTCTCTCTCTCTCTCTCTCTCTATAATTATCTGGGTCAGCGTATTATTTCCTCAAACATCTGATTTCAATCGGTTTCATGTAAAACGGGTCGGAATCAAACATGGGTCTGATTAGGTCGATGTCGTCGATGGATTCCCATGTCTTCATACCCTTTTTTCACATCAACCCAGTTTCCTTTTTCACTGAATGACCAAAAATGACTCACCCAAGAAAACCCATCACACCAGCCTGAATCGGAAGGGTGAGGTCGAAGTCGAAGAGCGTCGCCTTATCGTTCTCGGCGGCTGAGGAATGATGAGGGAGGTGGCGGCGGAGATGTCGCTGCCGAAGCCCTTGAAGGCTTTGTGGAGGAGGATGGTGTCGGTGCGGGAGTGGGGATTGGGGAGTGGTTAGAATAGCCATTGTTGGTTCAGATGAGGAGGAGAAAATTCGTGTGTGATTGTGAGTTTGTGACAAGGGAGCTGATGTGATCGATGATGAGTTGCAGGGGGAGGAGGAGCCGAATTGGGCCTTTACTTACGTTTATTGGCGGCGGCAGGTGGTGGTGGTGGCGGTGGTGATGCTAGTACTCTGATGATGACGAGTTGCAAAAAGGTGCAGAGAGGAGAAGAGAGAGACAAAAATTGGATTAAGGTGATGGATTTGACTATCGTCTTGAACTTCTCGCTGGCTTTCGGGCAGGGCGTCAAGCTCGGCGGCGACGGCAAGGACGCCTGCGTTTTCGATATCAACGAGACTCTGTTATCCAACTTGCCATACTATGAGGACTATGGGTTCATGAAAGCCTAGATGTGATTCTGAGTTTATTTAGTAAGCCTTGATTAGATGCAATTCTGAATTTATTAGGTTCGACCGTTTCAGAATTCGGGCGGTGGTGATCGGAGAGAGAGAGAGAGAGAGAGAGAGAGAGAGAGAGAGAGAGAGAGAGAGAGAGAGAGAGAGAGTGTGAACAACGATATCTACTATTACTTTGACCAGAATACAGTACTACTTTATCTGCTCACACAGCGATATCTACTATTACTTTGACCAGAACACAGTACTACTCTATCTGCTTTTGGCTTTTGAAGACAGTTGGGGCTACCCTGCGCCTTTTGTATAAATATATATATAAAATAATAATACCCCTCTAATTTATATTTTTCTAAAAAAGTTAACCCTTGATCCCGTCCAGGTTCGATGTCCCTTCACCAGGTTTGTAACTAAATTCTTGATGTCTGTCAGATAAACTCCTCGCAACCTCACGTTGGCCCGTAAGGGTACGACAAATATTCAAAACATCCAAATAAATAAACAAATATAATCATACTACCTTTAAAAACTCATTTAAACAAATTTTTTAGATAACAATAATTTCTTAAAACGTCTGAAGAAATTCCAAAAATATTTAAAAATTTCCGAAAAATTAAATGGATCTTTAATACCTGTCAAAAAATCGTGCCATGTGGCAAAATTTTATTTTACATTAATTTTGCAATTATGAAATTTTCTGAAAATTTTAATAAATAACTAGGGTACTGGAAAATTTTATTGAAAATTATCACTCTCACACCCTACAGAAAAGAATTCAGTTAGCTGCTACAAGTCGCCACGACGAGCTTTTGTGGTTGACAATAGTCCAAGTTTTGCGACGGCGCTGCGACGGCATAACTACAGTCCCTTAATATGGATTTGGTTGGACCGGTTAAAACTATTAGTCTTAATGGAACAAAGTATGTTTTAATTAGTAATTGTTGATGATTTCTCGCGGTTCACTTGGGTAAAGTTCTTAGCTTCAAAATTTGATACTTTTGATAGTTACTTCAAGTTTGCCAAAAGGGTTTCAAATGAGAAAAATCATGAGGGAAAACACATTGTTCGAATTAGGACGGATCACGGCACTGAATTTGATAACTCTAAATTTGATGATTATTGTGATACTTTTGGAGTGTATCATGAGTTCTCTTCTCCTATCACTCCTTAACAAAATGGGGTTGTTAAAAGGAAAAATCGAGTTCTAGTAGAAATGACTAGGGTGATGCTTAATGCCTCTGGTCTCCTGCATTCCTTTTGGGCTAAGGCTGTGAGCAATGCCTGCTATACCTTAACCTTGCTATTTTCAGATCAGGAACTCAAAAGACTCTCTATGAAATCTGGAAGGGAAGGAAGCCAAATGTGGAACATTTGAAAGTTTTTGGCAGTCCTTGTTTCATTTACAGGGACCGTGAGTATTTGACCAAATTGGATGCACGGTGTGACAAAGGTGTGTTCCTCGGCTACTCTCTCAAAAGCAGGGTGTACCTATAAGAAGGTTACATGCAAGGTTATGTAAACTGTAAATGTTGCCATAGATGATGGTCTTGGATGCACTCTTCAAGCTGGATGTGTAGCTGAACAGGAGTCATCCTCCACTGTTGCGAAAGATGGGACAGAAGCTGGTCCTGCTAGCCCAAAAGGTGACTCATCTGAAGATGAGGAAGATTCAACAGATGGAAGGAGAGATGAAACCCTTGCTGTCCAGACTCCTCACAGGACTGGCAAACATCAAGTTCAGAAGGATCATTCTCCATCTAATGTCATTGGAGATCTCTCCGAGGCTCGTGTAACTCGCAGTAAGGTAAGACATGAGGTAATTATGTAGTGTTAAAAAGTTTTTTGACAATACATCGTTATACCATAAATGAGATCACACATCTAGGTTTTGTATCACTTATAGAACCAAAGAATGTGAAAGAGGCTTTGTGCGATGCTGATTGGATTAATGCCATGCAAGAAGAGTAAAATCAATTTGAGAGGAGTAAGGTTTGGCACCTAGTGCCTAGACCCGAAGGAAAGAATGTTATTGGCACCAAATGGGTGTACAAAAACAAGTCTGATGAGAAAGGAGTGATAACTCGAAATAAAGCTAGGTTAGTTGTTCAAGGTTATTCACAAATTGAAGGACTTGATTTTGATGAAACCTTTGCCCCGGTTGCAAGGTTAGAATCAGTCAGGCTACTTTTAGCCATTGCATGTCATTTAAAGTTTACATTGCATCAAATGGATGTGAATAGTGCCTTCTTGAAAAACATTCTTAAGGAGGAAGTCTATGTTTCTCAACCTCCAGGATTCCAAAGCTCTAGCCATCCTGATCATGTTTATAGACTTGATAAAGCTCTTTATGGGCTCAAGCAAGCACCTAGAGCTTGGTATGAAAGATTATCCACTCATTTGACTAAGCATGAATATCATAGAGGATCAGTAGACAATACCATGTTCATTAAGTTTTCCTCTAAAGATATGTTCATTGCTCAAATATATGTGGACGAGATTGTGTTTGGTTCCACTTCCGATCTCTTGGTAAAAGAATTTTTAGATCTAATGTCAAAGGAATTTGAGATGAGTCACTATGGGAAGCTGACCTACTTTCTAGGACTACAAGTAGACCAGAAGAAACACGGTATGTTCATTTCTCAATCCAAGTATGCCAAGGAGCTCGTGAAGAAATTTGGGATGGAAACATCCTCTCCCGTCCCCAATCCTATGGAAACCAGCTGCAAGATCTCTGCTGACCTCGATGGAGCTGATGCTAATCAATCTCACTATCGCAACATGATTGGTAGCTTGCTATACTTGACAGCTAGCAGACCTGACATCTGCTATAGTGTTGGTGTTATGCGCTCGGTATCAAGCAAATCCCAATGAGTCTCATGTGAAGGCTGTAAAGCGGATCATCAAATACATTTAAGGTACAACTGAGTTTGGGATTAGCTATACTTTTGATACTAACTGTGAGATTGCAGGTTATTCTGATGCCGATTGGGCATGAGATGCAAATGACCGGAAAAGTACTTATGGTGGAGTTTTCTTTGTTGGGAACAACCTTGTCTCTTAGCACAGCAAGAAGCAGAACTGTGTGTCATTATCCACAGTCCAGGCAGAATACATTGTTGTTGGAACCTGCTGTACCAAACTCTTGTGGATGAAACACATGCTGACAGATTACAGATTTCAACAAGAGGTGTTATCCCTTTACTGTGATAATACTTCTGCTATAAATATATCTAAGAATCATGTGCTTCATTGTAGGACTAAGCATATAGAGATTAGATACCATTTTATCATAAATTTGGTTGAAGAAAATCTGCTCGAGCTAACCTTTATTCCCACTGAGAAACAATTGGCGGACTTGTTCACCAAACTTCTTGACAACCTTAGGTTTACTAGCCTTAGGAAGGCAATTGGTGTGTGTGACCCTCACTAAGATCTCCCCACAAGTATCTGTCATGTACATAGTTCATTTTCTTGCATGCTCTTTCGTTTTTTTGTTTTGTTTAAATGTGCTTGAGCTATCGGGGTTTCTGTGTCACAACAGAATAGAGAGATGTGGTGATATCCCTGTGTGGTCTTTGATCTTGACCTAAGTATTGCGTCATCCTTTACTTGTTTGGCTCATCTTTTAGTACGCCATGTGCTTGTGCATCTGTTTCCGTTGAATCAATTGTGGTCTCCATCTTAGGACATGTCCGCATAAAATATATGCTTCACATAAACATTTTCTTGTGGATTCTCAAATGTCTTGTGTCGTGTGAGATGGAAGTATGGGGATTGCTCTTGGCCAGACTATCCTGAGTACACATTCTTTGGTCGCATCAACAATACAAAGGTGGGCAGAAATATAGATGGTTTAGTCACCACGGTGGTTATGTATATTTTCTTTAGGCCATGTTATTCTCAAAGTAACTATTCCTTGGGTCGCGTCAACGATTCTTGGGTGGGCAGAAACGAGAATGGCTTGGTGTCCCCGGAGGTTGTATTAGTCTCATGATATCCTGGAAATTACATGAAAAATGATAAATATGTCATTTCCTTCACTTGATTCCGAACCTCTCACTTTCTAGAACATTACAGTTGTGCCAAATACCCTAAAAGTCAATTGACTTGGGAATCATCTGTGAGTTGGTGTGTTAATTAGATCAGTGAGGATTCCTGGAATCTTATCCTTCGATGGAGTTGGAAGTGTCTTTATTGACCTTCACTAATTTTTACTCTATGAGGACGATTTTCCAAAAAAGCCAAAAATTGAATATACCGTTGTAGGCAAATGTGCCTCAGATTGGTCTTTTGGAGATATGAGGGTGAACCTTCTTGGTGTTATAAGGATGGATCCTATCCGTGATATCCTAAATCCCTTGCATGTTCAATCTCTATCTCACATGACTCATATACATCAGTTCCCTTGATATGTGTTTCACACACTCACTTCTGTGGTCTTGTTCTAATGTCAAGGACCATATTTCAAATTCTACAGTCACATACTCATGTGCTTGCTAGTAAAAGTTCTCTGAACAAGTGATTGTGATGTGTCACACTTTGTGAGTCCATGCCTTGACCACTGTCTGCAATCGAGGATAAGAAAAGGTAACCATATCTCGAGGCTGATTGAACATTAAGTTTTTTTTATGTTTCTTATTGGAAAATGTTTTTTTGGCATATACTTAGGGGGAGAAAATCTTGTTTTCTGGTCCATACATTGGATGCTTTTGTTCTATTAAGGTTGTGGAGAGTTTTCGAGAACAATTTTTCCTCTGAAAAGTTTCAGTTGCTTTTGTGCTTTTTGCCACTGTTCCTATCCTTGAGATCTCTGCCTATCACATTGGGGTCTCAGAAGGCGGCTCCTAGCCTAGCCTTTTCGGGTTTGCTTTACGGGGTTGGGTTCCGGGCTCTAGGCCCACATGGCTGCCTCTGCACATGCACTGTCAGTTTTCAAATGAGTGACCTTTCGACGGTTGCCCTTCTTTTTAACCGTTGAGGTTAGTGGGAAGTGGGTGCGGTTATCAAGGAAGCTAACGTCTAATCACGTCTGCACTCTTCATTTCTTCTCTCTCCCATTTCCTCACTCCACCTCCTACTGCGTTCATGTCTTTTTATACCCCTCTCCTCTCCTTTCACCCTCACCTCTACCTTTCACTCCTTAATCATAACTGTTGCTGCTACAAATCCTAATCCCTCTTCTCCCATCACTGAAATTGGTTCTGGTTCCGTTACCTCACCACCCACCACGATGGTTATTCCATCCTCTGAGATTGCAGTCTCTGCGGATTTGCCACCTCCTATTCCTCTAGCAGTTCTCGTTCTCACTCCTTCCACCATTGCCACTGCCGCTACCTCCTCCCAAGAAGTGCCTCTCTCCGCCCTCAAGAAACGCAAAGGTGGTGCCTCTGTTGCGAGTGAGCAGTCTCGCAAGTCTGCTAAGAAGGTTGAGAAGGCCACGCCCTCTGTTCCTCTCAAGAATCCTCGCACTCAAACCAGATCCTCCTCGAAAATCCGCAGCTTGATCTCAATCTGGGTCTCGGCGATAGCTTTCCATCTCTCGTCAAGCCTCCCTACCAGCAGAAGACCAGCGGATCTTCCCAACCGGCTGCTCCCGAGATCGATCTGGAAAAGTCATTGTCCTCCGTGTCAGGCTCTGATAGCTCGGATGATGAGTTTGTGATACATGCTAAGCCCGCATCTAAGGTTGTTGTCCCGAACAAGCTCCCTTCCAAAGTGGTTCCTCCGGCTAAGCCTAAGTCCAAGAAGGCCCAAGCTTCTGGCCCTATCAACACTGTTGAGAGGACGAAACCCTCTCTATTTCGCAAGAAGGATCGTCCCTCGTCTTCGAAGTCCAAATCCCAGGTGCCTTCTGCCAAGGATAGCAAGGGGCCGTTGCCTCTCAAGAAGAGGACCATTGAGGTATTACCCATCCCTCCTCTCGATCGTTTCGTTGATGCTGAGGCCCGTACTATTTTTGCTTCTTGCACTGTTGCTCGCCCTATTGTCTATGAGAAATCCTTGGCTCTTGAAACCATGCCTTCTTTTGTCAAAACCCGTGTTGAGGCTCTCAGTTGGCTTCGTGCTTTAGACTTTTTTCCCATTGTCAACCTGACTATGATCCAAGAATTCTACGCCAATTTCTCTTCCCAATTGAGCCCTAAGGTCAAACTCAAATCTCGTCAACCCCTCAATGTCTGGGTTCGTGGTATCTTTGTGGATGTGTCTTTAGCCAACATCTGTCGTGTCTTTTCTCTTCCTCAGGCTAGCAAGGATGCTTTGTCTCGTGTCCGAGACTTTGTCACTGATACTTCTCTTACTGATCTTGCTGCCATCCTCTATACTGACCCTTTTTCTGCTACCATCACTGGTACTCAGCTTTCCAGTCAGTTCTTGACTGAGTTCATGAAGATTATGGGATTTTTGGTTCGTACCATGCTTACTCCCTCCACTCAAACCAGCAAGATTCCTCGTAGACAGGCCACTTTCATTGCTTATCTCGCCAATGAGGAGAATCCCATATTTCCTGCTGAGTACTTCATCTTCCAAGCTATCCACAATGCTACAGTGGCTCACCGCTCTGCTTTCAAAAGTTTGCTGGTATTTCCTGGTGTAATCACTCTTCTTTTCCTTGATGCTTATGTTGATGTTGCTGATGAGGATGTCATACTTCCTCCTGTCCCTCCTATCGATCTGATCTCTGTTCACAGGTCCACTGCTCAAGCAGGGGCCTATGTTGAAACAATACACTGCCCTGAAGAAAGATATGGAGGAGTTCATTGGAAAGGAAATCTTGGCTCTCAGGAAGTTCTTTGGCTCTGAAGTCTCTGCGCTGAAGAAATATATTGAAGAGTTTGCCAACCCTGTTGCTGATGCTCCTAAGGATAGCCACCGGCCTATGGCTCCTGACTCTGCCTCCGGCTTCGGAGACACAGAAAAGGTTGATCCTAATGTTGATGAGGATTTGGATGCTCATGCTGAGGGGGAGTCTTCTGATGAGACTATCTCTGTTGGTGAGGATGATGACAATCTGGATGTTGTTGATGATGAGGATGCTTGATTCCATTTCCATCATGTTTCTCTGTTTTAGTTCTTTTTAGATTGTGTTGAACATTCGGTTTTATTTTCTGGACAAATGTTTTCTGTTTCCCTTTGTCATTTCCTGACAAAAAGGGGGAGAACTAGTGTGTAGGGCATTATGTTATGGTTAAGTTTATGTTATGCGATGTTTTGTTTCAGTTTCATGCTCTTGCTATTCTGAAATATGCTCTTGTGATACATAATGTTGCTGCTATCCTATATGTCCATATGTTACTTCACTTGTTCTTGTGAGAACTGTGTATGTGCAGGTTTGTGGCTTGGTGCTGTCTACTGATAAGAACTAGTTCTTAGGATATCTATGGTGTGTTTTGTTCAGGAATGCCAAAGGGGGAGATTGTAAGTAAAAAGATTATTGGCAATCCTCTTTGGAACAAAACACAACCCGTTTAGGATATCAATCCCAATCAAGTGAAGTCAATATGCAAAGTCAAGAAGAATGCCCAACACAATCTAATGGCAACTCAGGCAAAATCATGCATGTGCATATCATATGTTTTTCACTGAGGATAGCAGCAGTGCTTCCTATTCTGATTTTTCCTGGGTTTCTTGGCTTATTTGAAAATGATCTTGAAAATTGTGTTTTTATCTTACCTATGTAAATTAGATCTTTCCGGTCATTTTGGTTTTTCAAAATTCAAACACCCAGTCTTTCTTGGTTCCCAAACTATCATTGGGTGAAGAGATTTTCTCAAACCCGTGAGCTTGTGTTTTTCAAGCTTTGATTATTTTAGCGTAGGTTTATGTTTCATTTATCTATGTTTATGATAGTAGGGTGTTTGTGATTCAGGAGTAGCTGTTTTGCCTAGACAAATGTGTTGACATGCTTTTTATAAAGCTTTGCAAAACCTTTTTGCCTCCTTTTGAAAAATAGCCATTTTGGGAAAGTTTGCTTTTGTCTTTTGTGTTTGGCTTTATGCTTTACCTTTCTATTCAGCATCTAAGCCAAGGACTAGAGTCCAAATCTTTCTGAATTCATTGGCAAGTGTGATACTCTCTTAGGAGCACCTCTTGGCCTATAAATACCAAGCAAAGTTTCTGTTGTTTGGTAGTTGTTGTGTGTGTTTGTTTTTTTATTTGTGAAGATCATCTCTTGTATGATTTTTATTTCATAAAGCCCCCTTGCTCTAAGTCTTCCTAGTGACTATAAATCTTAGAACATTGGCTTGAACAAATCTTTCAAAACTCATATTGCATTCGCATGCCATGAGATTGGTATTGGTGATGCAATAACCCAAGAAGAGTCCACAAGAGATTTAGCTTAGGAGTAGTTAAGATCTAGATATGGAGCTCTTGTTAAGCTTTCATTTATAAACACTTTGTAACATCCCGACCCTTAGTATAATTAAAAATTATATAAAGTAGTACGTGTTACTGCGAGTAAATCTTCCGAGTGATCAAGTAAATAGTTGGGAAAATTAATTTTGGGAAGGATAAATAATTTAGAGTATATCGAAGAGGTCGTCGTTACGGACTCATCGGTATATTATTAGCTGAAATCGGAGTTAGAACGCAAACGTTGAGACGTAAAGACGGTAGTATCCATTTTAGTAGTAAGTATAAAAGGAATTGAGTAAGGGTAAGTTGGTAAAAGGCCAAAATATCAGAAAATTTCTGATTTTCTTCTCCCTCTCCCCGCACCTGTGCTCCCTCCTTCCCCCCCCTTCGGTTTTCTGGTCGCCGCGCCGCCGTCCGGCCACCATAGGTGGAGTTCTTGGTACCCAGACGAAGCTGCTCTCCTCCTCTACAAGTCTAGGTAGGTATCTCATCCCATCTCGCCTTCGTTTGAGCGGAATCAATCGGTTTATACCGATTACTGTTTATGATTTCAATTCATTGATTCTTGCTATTTGGGCTGTTGTTGATTGAGTTCTTGGTATTGAATTGAAGCTTAGGATGCCAGAAACAATCTCCTAAAAGGAATTGGGTCAATTTACAGTAAGTAAGGAGAAATCAACAAATTCAAATTCTAGGGTTTATGATGAATAATGCCGAATTGGGGATTTTTATAAATTGACCCCCTTAGGCTTGAAATTGGTGATTGTTGTAGAAGGGAAAAATGTTAGAAATGCTGAGATGAACCTTCTATTAAAATTTAGTAATTTTTTGTGGCGGCGGCAGTGTTGACCGTCGCTGCCGCCGGCGGTGCCGCCGCTTTGGGGGTATTTTGAGGATGAAATTTGGTTAATTAGGATGAATGCAGTGTATTAACTTTAATTTGGAATTTTTGAAGGATTTTTGAGGGGGGTTAAGGAAATTGTTCAATTTTTTTTTGGGATAATTATTTTTTTGGAGAATTGATGGTGGAATGTTTTGGCCGCTGTTTTGGGGCGGCTGCAAGGAGTCGTAATGACTGAGATGAGGGCAGCAGTGGTAGAGAAGTGAATTGAGAAGTTAAAGAGAAAAAGGTAAAAGGTAAATGAGTAAAGGAGTTAAGGGTTTTAATTAGGATATTTGGACTAAATTCAGTTAGAATCTATCCGTATTTTGGAGGATACGTGCGAGGGAGGACGTCCATATTTTAAGCTTTTATATTTGTTATCGAGTACGGGTTTTCTAAATATATATTCCTTTACAGGCCGAGGAGAGCCTCAGCGTGAGGAGGACTCCGGACGGAGATCGACCTAGTTCTGTGAGTGGACATTTGTTTTAAAATTGATGCATGCATGAATATTTGATTTTATGGGGATTTAAATATATAGGGTAATTATTTTGATAATGCTTTGAATTATCGAAGAGTAATAAAGTTATTTGAAATAATGATTTCTTCTTTTCGATTTTTAAATGGTTTATCAATTAAATTGGATTAACCTAATATCATTGAGATTATATGTATATTGATACTTAACCGGAAAATGAAATTTTCGTGGATCATATGAGTTGAACTGTTTTGAATAGTATGATATATTGGACATGTTGGTTTATTCATTTTTCTATGAGGCCAGGATTCGATTTAAATATACTTATAAGCCTCAGAGGTACGGTCAGGGACCGTACTGGTTTATGATTTATCAGGGGAATTGTGCTTTGATTTGTTTTTCGGATTTGTTTTCACCATACAAGGGTCGGGTTATTATTTTATTGACGCTAGCTAGCGGGGCCTCATCCCACGCGAAGTGACGACTTGACCATATAGGTCAAATTCACGCTCGGTGGTCGACGTAGGGTTGTATTATATTGAGGCGGAACGCGCCTGGATATCAGACGTGGGAAGAGTCTGTAGGACTCTGAGACCCTGAGCCTGACGAGGCTCCAGATATATTATGGTGGTTCGACATTCCCCTGTTTTATTCGACTTATTATTTGGGCCAAGGGGATTGACCGGTTGTTAAATTCCTTATTTTACTTGGTATTCGGGAACCTTTGAGATTTCTTTTATTTATATAATTCCCGAACCAGCGGGGCTGGGATATGTTTTCGTGTAAAGAATATTTTAAAATAACATTTTGTTGTGAAAGCATGCATCGTGATTTTCTTTACATTATGAAAAGTGTGGAAAGTAATATATAAATGTTTATTAAAGTATTATATTTATTTGTAGAACTTTTTGTCCACTCACCCTGATGTTTTGAATTACTTTCCCTGGGCCCTTCGTTTCAACTGCCCAGTTTTGCAGAGTAGTCCGGTGCCCGAGATAAGGATTTTAGTTCCTCATTTCCGCTGCTTGAATTGTAGGTTATTAGTATAGCCTACTTGTATCTTTTATTTTCTTTGGGTGTATAGTGCTCTGATACTCGAGTGTGTATTTGTTTATAAACTTACTTTTACTACTTTTGGGTTGAACCCCAAGTGTTAATGTTTTTCGGAAACTTTTTGGTTATTGTTTTCTTTTACTTAAAGCGAACTGTTGTTGGTTTTTGAGAAGTTAGTTAGTTTTGGGGGAGCAGGTGGCTCCAGGAGTCAGGCTGGGTATTGCTGAAGTGTTTTTTTTTTTTTTTTTTTTTTTTTTCCAGGTCAGGGTTGTCCATTTTAAGAGAGGTCATGCCGAATTTTCGGTAAAAACCTCCCTTGAAATGGTCCCCGCAGGATTTACTCTGGGTAATAGTGTGTTACCTGGGGAGGGTCTTGTCACACTTAGGGGACAAGATAGTTGAATGTTCAAGAGACTAGGAGAGTCTGAACATGATAGCTAGCTAGGTTGTCGTTCTAGAGACTAAGAGAGTCTGGAACCAGATAGCAACTGGTGTAGCCATCCCGGATTCTATATCTTGTATAAGTGTACGAATTACATAGTGGAAAGCTTTGTCCTCTAGGAGATAAGGGCACGCAGTTTTTCTACGTGGGTGCAGGATTTCTGCGTTACAAAAAACATTTTTGTGTTATTTGTTTTACTGCACTTTTTCTTTCTTACTCGTTAAGGTGTAAATCGGGATAGTACAACTCTTTACTATCCTCGATATCAACTTTTACACGAAAAAATTGCAAAGTGTCCTATTCACCCCCTCCCTCCCTCCCTCCCTCTAGGACCTTCATCCTCGTTTAGCCAAGGAGTTTAGCCAAGGAAAATAAGATTGCCTTGAGCCAAGTGGCACCTGATTTGGGAGTAGTAACAAGGAGGGTATCAGAATCTTGGGCTTGGAAGTGTTTTTGGCACGTCAAGACTCCTTGCATATGCCTCGTTGCGTACCAGAAGCCTTGGTACTGATAAAGATTTGCAAGCGAACCTTTTTCTGTCGGAAGTGTGGATATCAGGTCTATGGTTTCTTGGCTGACCTCACATTCTTGCAAGTATTGGGGAAGAGCAGGAGGATGCTGAGGTAGTGACATGGTACCAAAAGGATCAGACTTATTTGTCTGCTAACGGGCATGTATGGCTTCCATTATATAGTTGGCAACATGTACATGGGTTGGTAGTGACATGGTACCAAAAGGATCAGACTTATTTGTCTGCTAACGGGCATGTATGGCTTCCATTATATAGTTGGCAACATGTACATGGGTTGGCTTTGGCTTTAAAGGTTTGGTTACAATGCAAGATATATAGCCCCATTGATCACAGAACAGTTGTAATTTTATCCGCACAATATATCTACTATTTGAGACACTAGTGAGTACATGTAATATTTTCGCATGAAACAGCCCACTATAGAACGGTAATAAAGTCAGATTTCAAACAGACAATGTAAAAGAGTAGGGCATACTTGGATGAAATTTTGGCCTAGCAATAATAGGCTACTCCTACATTCTAACGTGAACCTCTTTGACCATATTTTCTCCAAGCTGCTCAAATCTAAATGATCCTCAACCATTTACAGGGAAACAGAGAAGTTGTTTCTACAGCTTACTGCCCTCCTAAGACAACATCGAGGTGCTTTTTCCTGAAAAGAAGTGCAACCTCTTGTCAGTTGGGTGCCCATTATCGACAAGGATGTGAGGAAAATGTTTTTCATATAGACTGCATCTCCTGTCGTTGCTCTTCAAGATCAATCCTGCAGAAATTAAGAAACTCTTCTCCTTAAGCACATAGAAGTAACGCCACCAATAAGATAAAAAAACAACCACGACTTACATCATATATCAACACTCGGGACTCCCAATGAAAAGGAAGTGGGATCCTCAGAGCCAAGTAAAGGCATAGACTCTGATCCTCTGACATGAACACTGAAGCAAGCTACAGAAACATATCAAGGGAATAAAATGATCAAACAAGGAGAACTACAATTCTGTGAAGGTATAATGCAAACTATGAGAAACTTTTGACAGAAAATATAGCAATGAGAAAGATGGTTACAACTGAGAAGGAAAAGGAGAAATTTGCATTTAAAAGGTAGTAATTAAGTGTGTTCAATTTTTGAAAATTTGAGTTTGCATAACACAAAACTTGTCAAATACTCCCTACTCTGCTTCACATATTGCAAAAACAATATTCCCCTATGAAGCTTTTCAATATATCCAACTCCCAATAGTTCTCGGGATTAAATCTGGAATATTACTATGGGAAAGAAAACTGTAGAAACAATACCGTTCTCTATCTTCATTACACTTTGAAGCATTGTATCCATTTTCATCTTCATGTCATTACTATCATCCATAAAGGGGACAACTAGGGTCAGTTCCCTGTAAATTTCACGCACAAACTTGCATATCTTATCAGCAAAATCAACTTCACCATCTGAAATACGACCCATTGCCAACCGCATCAGCTCTCCAGTCAAATCTGCAAGCTGTACACCAACACATGTACTCTAGTCAAAACTCAAAACATTCATCAACTTTCAGTTACCAGCAGTCCTCTTAATCACAAAACCCTAAATAATCGACACTCAACAATTTACCCCTAGGAGATAATCAAGGACATTGATCTGCAAAGGCTCGAGAGACGGATCACTGAGCGGTAGCAAAGTAGCATTCATCTCATCAAGATTCAAAAGCCCCCCGGTCCTGCAGAACTTACAAAATGTTGCTGCTTCGACATACTCCTGTATCTGCAAAACACCAAAACCACAGCTCAGTTACTAAACAAACTACGCGCAACACACTAAAATCGACATAAACACAACTACGCAGCACAAGTAGAAGCTCACTCCAGGCGAATACGCTCGCCGCAGCTTCCAGAAATCAGTTCCTTGCAGCTCCTTAACAAGCTTCGCCACGAACTGATCCGTCACAGCGGCTAAATCTTTCTCGGCTTTCTGCAGAACCTCCTCCCTGTTGTGCTTGCTCATTCTGCTCAATTCCGAAGCAGCATTAATTCTAATCATAAATATTTTTTTTTTTTAAAAAAAAGTTCCAAATGGATGTGGAGGTTACCTGTGAACTTGGAAGATGACCTTTTTGCTGTTCATGGTGATGTCACGGCTGGCTTTGACGATTCTTTCGCGTTTGTCGTTCTGCAAATTAGACACGAGTAAAGCAATTGAAGCTCAGTAAAATGATGTAGGTGAAATTAAAGAAGTGAAATTTAGGGGATTTACTTGGTTGTTGAGGTAATCGGCGTATTTGGTGAAGGCGTCTTTCATGGAGGAGGCGGCGGAGGACTCGGTGGTCATTGTTCTTGCTTTCTTTGTTACGGCGAGCGACGTCGTATCGGCGACTGTGACGGAGTAGAGTGAAGAGAGGTTAATTCAATCAAAGATTCTCGTTTTAGTGTAAGAGAGAGAGAGAGAGAGAGAGAGAGGTGAGTAAATACGGTTATGGAGGCGCTGGGGTTTGAGAGCCATCAGTGAACTTCTCTGAAATGCGTAGCGCTGCAACATCTGTCTCTCCTTCCCAAACCTTCTGCAGTTTTTTACGACCTATCGGACTATTTCCCTGTTAAACGACACCGATACTTATGTCGTTTTTTATTTTTATTATTATTATTTTCTTCTTCTTCTCCTGCTCGTATAGTATAAACAGTTAGAATACTACAATCAGTTTTTCGTTAGTCGAACTCATAAGTCACAACTTTCAATTTACGAATGATCGGCTATGTTATCAGACTAAATGGTATTGAGCGTCTGTCAATGAATTCATATTACTCAAAACATATCTTTTCGTAATTCAAATTTACGAATTTCACGTACGATTAGGATCCATACACTGCTAAACTAAATTGTATTCAAGCGATCACGTAGTTTTCTTGTTCGTGACACGTTTATTAACTTCAAATGGGTATAGAAGTATAATGAATTCTTGATTTTCTCTAATATTTTTGATATTCAGGAATAAATAATATAAAAAAATCGTATACATGAACTACTCGACACAATTATTATCTAACATACAACATTCTTTTTCGTTGGAACACAAATGACAATAGATTCTAAAATCCAAATAAAAAATAGGGAAAATGTCCATTTAGTTCAAATTTAACCTCCTCACTGCCCATTCCAATAACCATCTTATTTTCTTCCCCTATTAAACATAATGTAGCAACTCCTGTTGCCCATTTGAACAAATCTTTTCAACTCTAGTTCAGTTTTAATTTTTTTTTTCCTTTTTTCTCCCTCTGACTTATCTAACATGTTTTTTGAATTATAACGTGCTGAGAAAGTGGAAGATAGATAAACTTTGCCGAAAGGTCACCCAACTCCGCCGGCGTCCCATGACCAGTCACCGGAGTTCGGCCGCCGGAGTCGCCGGATTCCGGTCACCAAATTTTTTTCGTCAATTTTTTTTTTTAATTTTGTTTTCAATATTAAATTACGGGCTCTGACTTTAAGCAGATAACTGACCCCCAGTAATCATGTTTCTGACCCCCAGTAATCATGTTACTGACCCTGAGTAATCAAGTTACTGATCTCCAGTAATCAGATTACTGACCCCTAGTAATCACAATTTTTTTTTTCAATATTAAATTATGGGCTCTGACTTTAAACAGGTTACTGACCCCCAGTAATCATGTTATTGACTCCCAGTAATCAGATTACTGACCCCCAGTAAGCATGTTACTGACCCCCAGTAATCAGATTACTGACTCTCAGTAATCAAGTTATTGACCCCCAGTAAGCAACTTACAGATTCCAGTTTGCATGTTTTGGACTCCCAGTAAGCAACTTACTGACTCTCAGTAATCAAGTTATTGACCCCCAGTAAGCAACTTACAGATTCCAGTTTGCATGTTTTGGACTCCCAGTAAGCAACTTACTGACTCGAGACGGAGATTCTACTCCCCTGAGACAGAGGTTGAGATCCAATTCATAAACATTCGTCTAAAAAAAATTTACTTAATGGTAGAAAAGAACTCAAACAAAACAAGAAATAATTTGTTAATAAACCATACAATTCAGATCACTTAGAGCTACTTTTCATCTTGACTGACCCTATCGCATGGGTCGCATGGCTTCTCCTTTTTCAAATCTCTTACCTACCTCCATTCTTTTTGAATGTGAAAATACTCAAGAGCTCGTCGAGTGAGGGTCGACAAGGCCGGCAAAGAAGTCAGAGTCGTCAATCGGCATGGGGTGAGAGGCTGCGGAAGTAGGCGGCGGCGGTGGAAGAGCTCGGAATTGAGGAAGCGTCAGGACTGAGGAAGGAGAGGGGGGGGGGGGGGACGATTGGGTCGAGGCAGAGTCCGGGCTCTGGGTCGAGGCAGAGGTGGTCCGATCGGGGGGTCGTTGTGCTTGAGCGGTGGGGAGAGCAGGCCGATCTGGGTCGAGCAGTGGTGGCGCCGATCGAAGGAGGAGGGGAACGACTGGGTCGAGAGAGAGAGAGAGAGAGAGAGAGAGAGAGTTTAGTATATGGTATTTATGTATTTTTATTAAGATTCATTGGAGTGGGTAGGTAACATTGAAATTGCCAAGTTTTTCTCTATTTTTGTGTAAATGGTCATTTTTCCTAAAAAAATAAGCACATTTCGACAATTTTATTTATATCTCGTAAGATTTGGTAGACAATTTAACGTGTACCCGTTAAAATAAAAAAGAAAGTGTTTTTATATATATTCTTCTAAAAAAGTTAAAAATAAGCAAAACGACGCCGTCTCAGCTGCTCGCTTTTGCAACTAACAAGTGTACTGGTGTGCGCTTCAGCAGTTTCGCACCAAAACTGCGATGGTGATTCTGATAGTGGCGACGACGACCGATCCGGCCTCCATCAACCCGGCCAATGCTCTCCTCTCCAAACCCGGCTGGGCCCCCACCACTTCTTTACAGGTTCCCCCTCATCCCTAACCACCCTAACTAACCTCCGTTTCCACCGTTCCACTCCCTAACTAATCTCAACAGGACATGAAGGCCTTCGCCAACGGCGCCGTTAGGGTTCTGCTGCACAACCGGAGCATAATCGAAGAGGACGACTTGGACGCTCGCTGGAGAGACGCCACCGGCGAACACGTGGACGAGCTCATCTTCTTGAGCAAGCATAAAGCCGCTTCCAGCCGCCCCGCTCTCACTGTTCACCCGATCGGCGTTCCTCATTTGCGAAACGGCGACGTTTTGCCTCAGGGCGGGAGGCCCGGCTGGGCCGCGCCACCGAATCCAAGGATTGGGCCGTGGCTCAGGTTGTTGAAGAGGATTGCCAAAGATCATAATTTGGTTCCTGAGTTTGAGGTTTAAAGCTCTCTCTTGATTTTATTTAGGGTTAGGGTTTCATTTTTGCACTGCCATTGTTATACTGTTTATGGATAATTGGATTGAAATTGAATGTAATGTAGATAACTTTGGAGGCTACGCATCACGGGCCGATCACTGATACGCCTGCTATGTTTCTGGAGATTGGTGAGTTCAATGAACCCTTTGGTATGTTGTTCGAGTTTCGGCGACATGTTGATTTCGTGCTCTTTGGATTTGGTTTTTAAAAAGCATGGATATGCTCTGTGTGAACTTTCATTTGATGTTTTTTGTTAAATGTTGTGGACCTTTCTATCTGTTGACATCATGTTGGGATGAATGCATTGTTCCTAAACTGAACGGGAAAATGGATGACATGATTAGAATTGTCTCTGATAGTAATCTTGTGAACATCTTGTTGTATGGATTTGATGAATAGTCCTCGATATGATATATTTTGTGCAAAATAAGGATGAAGTAACTGATTCTACCTCTAGTGTTGTGGTTGCTCGGTCTGAAGGTCCTGTAATGTCTTGGTGAAATATTTTGGTGTGTTCTGTTATTTCATTCCGTAGTTTCTTTGAGATTTAGTTTGGTCTTTTTGATACAGGCAGTACAGATGAGTGCTGGAAAAGGCAGGATGCAGCTGAAGTTATGGCTCTAGTTGAGTAGACTGCCTACACTAACTCGATTATCTTGAGCATCAGTCATTGCCATGTCCCTTTTTTCTTTTAATAAATCATTTTCCTTCCCTTACTGGGTTATGTTTTCTTTGAGTTTTGGCTTTCAAATGGTGTCTTCTTCGTATTTCTACTATCCCTAGCTCTCAAAGTTATGAATGACTCTTTTCATATAAGCTATTGGAGGCCCAACTTGGGGATGATAAATGGTTGCGTGTTGTTTTTGCAGTTAGTTTGGGAAGGACTTGGGCTTGGAGGGGGAGCTGCTGTTGGAAACTGGAACGGGTACTAATGATATAACTGGACAGTAGAATTAATCGTTGGGCTGTTTTTCTTTATTTTGATGCAAAGTTCGTGTCTTTGTTTGAAAACTTAACCAAAGGTTTGGTACCTTGTACGAAGTCAGTTTTCTTCTCCTCCATTCGGCATATTATTCTCTAGAAGGATTTTTTTTGCTTCGGTGATGTGTTTTTTTTTTTTCTTGTTCACCATTTGTACATATTGCTGCCTGGACCAAATGTTGAATTAGCCTGTCTCCCTTTCGTTTACTTGTTGCATTGTGCTGTTCATTTCTTAACCTGAGTCTAGTAAACGGGCATGGGATAACTCTCAATAAACTAAATACCCTGTGATATGTTATAAATTGTGCTTTTCTTATCTCTTCCATACACTAGTTTTTGTATTACTATTCATATTCCGTATGATGTTTCTCTAACCTCATTTTCTATGTAATTGATAGGGAAAATGATAATAAAAAAGTTCTTCTTGGGATAGGTGGTGGACATTATGCTCCTCGTCATATGGATATAGCTCTGTAAGTTGGCGCTGTTCTGTTTTTTTTTTCGATCACCAACAAACCAATTATCAATTAGTGACATATTTCCAGCTTGTTTTTGTTTCCCTTTGTCATGGAGTATATCAGATTAAACTTTCTTCAGTCCATTTGGAGCTTCATCTTCTTCCGTTTGTTTCTTTACCTCCCCACCAAATCCCTTGTTCTGAATGTTTACTGTGTTTATACATCAAACTGCTTGATCTTTTCTTTCTTTTTTTTTCTTTCTTTTTTCTTTTTTTATTGTGGTACATACAACTATTTGTTGATTGTGGACGTAGTGAGTAGGTTCTGTTAGTCTGTGAACTTAGTCCTTTCCTTTCATATACAGGAAAGATAATGTCTGGGTTGGCCATTTAATTTCGGGTTATTCCTTACCAATGGAAGATCCGAGCCAATCCAAGACAGAAACAAATACAAAAGATATCGGTGGAACTTGGAAACAAGCAATCAAAGTAGCATTTGAGGCTACACAATTAGCTTTCCCGGGTGGAGAAGTTCTTGCTCATCTTGATCACAAGTAAGTAATGACTGGTTTAATATGCCAAACCATCCTATATTAAACTCTTTAATTATATGGAGATCTGAAGCCTTATAGGTGCTAAAAGATGTAGAATAACGGAAACTAGAACCCTCATGCTGCTGTATATTTAGTGAGTTAACAGAATCACAAATGATCTTATACAGTTTCTGGTTGTTGATTGCAGGAGTTTGAAAGGCTGGCAAAAGAATGCTATAATAACTTTTCTACAGGAGCAGAACGTTACAATTAACAAGCGCGATTTCTTCTGATTTTGATGTCATGGCATTGCATATACTTCAAATCTGTGCCAAGAACAAACTCATTTAGTTACTGATATTTTAGTTGACAGATTATACTGTTTTTGGCTATAGAGACTCATCTTTTTGGCTATAGTTACTGGCAAATGAGCCAATGGGTAATACTGTAATACAGTTGTGAATCAAAAGGGAAATCAAATTTATGTTGGAGTTGACATGGGCAGCCCTACTGTGGTTGAAATGGAAGCCCAATTAAAGAATTGTACCTTTTTTACTAAGGGATTCATTATTTTGCCCATTTTAAGGGATTGATCATTTAGCATACTTTTCGACCACATATTAACATCTACACCGTTCAACTTTCATGTTTATATGAGTATATCATATATGAAAATTTTTATTCAATTTAATAATCTTTAAAGCATTCAAAATTGAAATTTATAAATAAAAACATGAAAAGTTCAATTTTGACAGATTTTATACGTCCATTGATTTCATCTAGTTAGATGATTTAACGATCATTATTTTGTCTAAAAATTTACAAGAATGATCTACACATACAAACCTAGTAATTGAACAGTGGAGA
The DNA here is from genome assembly GCA_963682095.1 of Potentilla sterilis. Lineage (NCBI taxonomy): Eukaryota > Viridiplantae > Streptophyta > Magnoliopsida > Rosales > Rosaceae > Potentilla > Potentilla sterilis. The sequence goes on along the minus strand of OY821761.1, from coordinate 46,270,661 downwards.
TGTTAAAATGTGATAAAAAAGTTGGTCTAATAACCGATCTCTTAAAATATATAAAATAAGGGATCCCTTAGTGGAAGGGATATATATATAGTTCTTATTTACAGTGAACTTTCGCTCTGAAATTAATATGTGAAGTTCATTTTTTGACAGACTCTTCGGTCATATTTTCACATTCCCACTGTTCAGATGTTTGAACCTAATGTATACATCACTCATAAAAAAATTTCATCTATATATATGAAATTTTAACATCTGAACTTTATATTTTAAAATTATCTGTCCAGATAATTTTTGTCGGCAAATGAGATAATTGTACATCTATTAATATAAGATGGGGTTTACTTGGGCTTTCTGCAAGAATATGTAAGTCTCCAACTGTAAGCAGCAAACTCAAATAGTGATTGAGTTGTAATTCGAGTTTATATTGTTCAGAAGGAATTTGATGGAAGGCCGGCCTGCTTTGGAGCAAAACAAAATAGAGAAGATCAACTAAGCATAAAAGTCCTCTAGCCCACTCCACACTTCCACAGTCATGTCTATTTCTCACCGTTAGGCTAGGCGAAGCAAAATTAGGGCTTTTGGGGCTTACATAATCTCTGATCGACAGTGTGATCCTTCCGATTCCGGAGTTCCGGTTGTGGGTAGAGACCTCTAAAGCACGGAGAGTGAGTGTCGGAGTGTCCGACACGCCTGGCACGACGACACAACCCTTGACCATGAGATTGAAATAGACGCGGGCACGTGGCCATGATTGAAATGTGAGGTAACATGAGGTCCTCTTTCCATGAGAGGATTTTGAGTTCCAAAAACACGCAGGGAATTGAGGAAGCAAATACACATCAGTACACACTAGTCAGCATAATTTAGCTAGCATGGGAATTCCACCCGTTGTGTATGGAATTTTTTTTAATGATTTTCTCTTCATAATTGATCAAGAAAGCCTAAATTATTTAATACTTTGTCGGTTTGAACTTCATAATTGATAAAAGAAGCATATAGTAAGTAGTGAAGGGGGTAGCTGATGACAGTCCATAATGCTGATTTTCAAAACTGGAGGAGCTAATTGGGTCCTTCATTGACAATTTGACATTGTTTTTGATTACTTGCATGTGAGTACTCGAGTTCTAAAATATTCAAGCAAAAAGTTAATAAAATAAATTCAATAAGTAATAGTGCAACACTTGAATCACGTTTTGTAATTTTTTATGATAATCTTATTTTTTTTGTGTTTTGTTTCATAATTGATAAAAACGCTTACAATATTTTGTTCATGTTTATCAAAATAATTCATAGAGACTCTGGGAGACAATCCAAATATTTGATAAAGAAGAAAAGCGAAAAATGGCAATTTGATCAGCATAATGAGACTCAAATATCATTACTGACGTCGTAATTAACTAAACCAAGCTCGGAAGACGTTCATACATTTTATTTTATGATATTCAAGATACGTACTGACATTGGAACTAACCAAAGTCAGAGTATACACACAAAGAAGAATAAACTTACATAATATATCGACATAAGCAAACTCAGAACTTCAATCCAGAACCTTGGAACTTCTCCTCAGCGATACGGTCTATCTGTTCCGCCATCTCAGTTGTTAATAGATTCCTCCAGTCTCCAGGCTCCCCTCGCCGAAAGAAAGCACTGTGCTCTTCACCGGATGATAACTTCCCATGTTTGTTCACATCCAAATTGCTCAGATTCTCAAAACTACACAGCCTTAAGATGTCATCCACAACTCCCTGTGCCTCTTCTTCTGGGAAAAATGGGCACCCCAAGAACTCTGCTAGCCTCCTCAAGTGAAAACCGGGTTGTTCTTTCAGTTCCTCATATTTGATAAAAAATACCTTTTGAGGCCTTTTCAAGCTCTCATTCCAGTATCCCAACACATGATCCCAATAGGGTCCACACAAACTCACTCCCCTGCAGAATCTTTCCAATACTTCTTCAATGCGATTGGTTCCCCAACTCTCGGGTCTCAATCTGTTTGTGAAGTGCCAGAGTGAAACAAATGTGTCCTTAGGGTTTCTACACAGATAGACAACCTTGCAGGTAGAGCCTTTGACCGATTCTGGCAGAGACACAAGTGGTAAGTGAGTTGAAAAGAGCCGAGGAGGGGCATAGGAGGTCATGAGGTCAGGTACCGGGTTCTGAAGATACAGATCGAGCTCCAAGAAGGGCACAAGGACATGAGGGTTTTTTGTGAGCAAAGGGTGGTCTTGAGGGTTTGTGTGGTAGTGCTCTCCTCGTTTAGCTAAGGAAAATAAGATTGCCTTGAGCCAAGTGGTACCTGATTTGGGAGTAGTAACAAGGAGGGTATCAAAATCTTGGGCTTGGAAGTGTTTTTGGCACGTCAAGACTCCTTGCATAAGCCTAGTCCCGTACCAGAAGCCTTGGTACTGATGGAGATGATTTGCAACCCAACCTTTCTCTGTCGGAAGTGTGGATATCAGGTCTATGGTTTCTTGGCTGACCTCACTTTCTTGCAAGTATTGGGGAAGAGCCGGAGGATGCTGAGGTAGTGACATGGTATCTACAGCTAGTTACAAAAGGCTAGGTTTATAGTATTGCCTGCTAACGAGCATGGGTGGCTTCCATTTATAGTAGGACTACTACGTTCATGGGTTGGCTTTGGCTTTGAACGTCGGTTTATACCTACCATTCATTTGAGTAGTGATAGAGGGCCTTAATAGGCCTACGAATTTTGGCATTAATCCTAGGTGGCGTGCCACCTCATCAAGACACATCATCAATATCAAAAACATTGTTATTGTTCAAGGAAGGTTAACTCCGTAACTTCCGTGGTGTGTCTTGTCCTAATAAGACTAGAAGTCTAGATACTCTATTAGATAGGGAATCCCTGTTCGCCAGGGATACTTGATGTAATGCCTATATAAAGGCCTCCTTATCAATGAATAAAGACAGAGAGATTTATCAATCTATTTCTCCTACAACACGTTATCAGCACGTTGCTCTAGCCTCCCGTCTAAAAAACCCTAGAAACCCTAATTCCGAATTTTTTTTCGAAACCCTAACCTACCGTCGGCCGCCGATTCTTCCCTTCGGCACCGTCGGCCTCTTCTTAGCAGCATCTGCGCTGTTCGCTTGCCGCACTGTACCCTCGAGTACTGCTCCTCCTCTGCCTCTAGGCAGACAACCCGCTCGCCAGCAGCTCTCCCTTGCGTGCTACTTTTTGCACGCATCCGCCAGACGATCAAAATTGCTCGCAAGCCAAGCAAGCGATCCGCGAACCCTTATTCGTGGTTAAGAAGAAATCAAGAAAAATCGAAGAAAACAAGCTTCCCCAAGAGTCAAGTTTCGTTTGATCAAGCTTCTCTTGAAGAGGTAAATATTTTTATAAACGTTCCCGCTTATGAAAATTTCAATAGTTGGGTTTTGTTTTCTCTTCCGGGACCTTTCCGTGTCCCTGCTTCTTCATCCCGATTCTATCGCTTCTCGGGACGGCATACGGGGATTTAGTCACCCCGGTGCCAACGTTTATTGGGGTAACTGTGATGTTACCGGCCACCGTTATGCTTGTGACTGTGATGTCACTGTGAACCATAACGTATTATTCTTTTTTTGGAAAGAAAACAAAGGGAAGATATCGATTGTGACTTGAAGTCACGTTAAGCATCGATTTATGTGACCATGATATATCTTGGCACTGTTCTAAAAGAACAATCAAACTTGATTAGTATTCAAACATACTAACGTCTCCCTGTTTGTGTTCTGTAGATGGCTGACACTCAGCGTCCAGAATTTGACATCTTGGATGTCCAAGGCAAGGAATACAAGAGGTGGGTCTCAGATGTTGAGAACACTTTCATTGGTAAAAGATTTACTGCCACCATCAACCCTCCTGAGGATGAAAGCTTACACGCTTCTCCTGAACAGAAAGCACAAGCCCTGATGTTTCTCAGGCGCCATATCCATCCAACGCTCAAGAAGCAATACCTGAGGAAAACTGATCCCAAAGAGCTATGGGATATCCTCAAGGACCGCTTCGACAATGTGCATGACGCACAACTCCCAGACCTCATGTCTGATTGGGAGCAAATCCGCTTACTGGATTTTGATTCCGTCCAGGAATATCATCAGACTATGCTAAACTTGCAATCTGATTTGAGCTTTTGTGGGGTCGAAAAGACCGATGATGATATGATGGAGAAGACTTTCACAACGTTCCCAGAATCTGCGTCCATGTTGTCGCATCAGTACCGCGATCTCCGCGAGAAAGGCACTATCAAAACCTTCAGCGATTTGATGAATGTGCTTCAGAGAAAGGAGAGGTACCATGAGTTGATTCTTACCACCAATAAGAGGCCTCGAGGACCGAAAATCATTGCGGAATCTCATCAAGCCCGTGGTAAAGCTTTTAAGCAGAAGCATCAACCTCATGAACGTCCAGCACCGCCACCACGTACGCCAAGAGCAATACGTGGCGGACGAGGAGGGAGAAGAGGCGTCGGCCGTGGCCGACCGCTTTCTTGGACAAGGGATGATGGCAGAGCCGCCGCTCCCAGAGGGAGGAACAGTTTTGGTTCCGGTCCCAGGCGTGGTGGCCATCCGCCGAACAATGCTTCGGCTCCTTGCTTCAAATGTGGTTCTACGAATCATCTCCAACGCGATTGCATAGCAAGCAGAGATATTCAAGCCGCTTACAAGAAACACAAACAATACATAGAACAAGAAGCACACTATGTAGGAGACTTTGAGGAAGAAGTATACGATGAGGAAAATACGAACTTCGCCATCGATGACTTCCAACCTACCAAGAAACGTAGGACTCAGGAGTATGATACTCCAGACTATGAATAAGTATTTGACTTAGGTCATGAGATACGTGTTCAAGTTTGATTTTGATTGTTATTTTGACAGAATAGTCAATAAATCACGACTTTGTTCGATAAGTCGTTCTATTTAGAACAACCTTGATGTATTTTTTGAGTTGTCATCAATAAAATCTATCTTATTCTACGAATGATTTGAGATTTTTACATCCCTGAAAGCAAAATTGGTTCAATGCGTCCAATTCTCAATGGCATAATCATTTTGAGTTCACCAAAATTCTGGTGATGATAACTCATATCCGAAAAATCACAAAGACAAAAGGAGAGATCCGCGAGCCGCGATACGCCATCCGCGAGCCACGATACGCGAGCCGCGATACGCGATACGCCATCCGCGAGCCACGATACGCGAGCCGCGATACGCGATACGCCATCCACGAGCCGCGATGCACGATCCGCGATCCGAGATCCGCGATCCGTGATCCGCGATCCGCTATCCGCCAACTTGGCCGCGATCCGCCAGGCCTCGCTCGCCATGTCTATTCGCCAACTGATCTGAGATCCGCGATTCGCCAACTTGGCTGCGATCCGCTATGCCTCGCTCGCCAAAGCCTAAGCGCTTGGCCGCGACTCGCTAGGCCTCACTCGCCATGGCCATTCGCCAGCTTGGCTCAGCACCGAATCCGGTTTTTGAAACCAACAATCGATAGCCTATCGAACAAATGCAACTTTTGCATCAATGGCTCGGCAACAAAGTGTCTTCGGACTCGCCATGCTTCGGATTTAGCTCAACCGTCGCATCGCATTGCCTCAATGCCTGACCGATTCTCACCACCCGCCTTGCTTCGGCTCGGCCTCTGGGTCGCTTTGGCCTTACCACAGCTTCGGCTTTGGCTTGGCCCCGGCCTTTGCCTTGGCCTCGGCCTTGGCTCGGCCACGCCACCTACGACGGTGTCCGGTCTCAATCTCTGACCTAGGCTATGATTATCATTGTTGATACTCGGTGATTAAAATGAGGCTTATATCTTTCTCTCAAATTTTGTCGTTGCCATGGCTATGTTATTGGCCTTAATGCACTTCATTTTGTGATGATATATTGTTTCAGTACACTTACTTTAAAGTGTTCGCCAAAGTCTAAAGTAGACTATTGATTCAAGTTACATTGTTTTTGTAGATGTATCAAGGCGAGATTGAGTGTTTGTTGGATTGTGCAACAACTCACACGATTCTGAGAAATCGGCAATTGTTTTCGGATTTTACGCCAAGAGAATCGTCGTTATCTACGATGACAGGAACTGGACCCGTAATTAAGGGTCGTGGCACTGCTCAATTCTTACTGCCAAATGGCACTGAGATTCGGGTAGAGGACGCCCTATATGCGCCTAAGGCGCCAAGAACCTTGCTAGCTTTCAAGGATGTGCGTGACAATGACTATCACCTCAGCACTTATGTTGAAGATGGAACTGAATATCTGTTGATCACCTCCACTCAATCTATGCGCACTCGCATTGTGGAGAAGTGTAAGCGAGTTCGCAATGGCATGTATTTCACAACCATTCGAGCCAACGAATCTCATGTTGTTATATTATGTGATTCTGATGCTTATAAGCTTTGGCATGATAGACTCGGTCATCCGGGTCGTGATCTGATGATCCGTATTTTGAAATGCTCCCACGGTCATCCATTTTTCCGATCACAAAAGCACAGAGGGCGCCTCGGCCTCGGTTCGGCCGTGCCGTCGATAGCCGCCTCTCGGTTCCAAGGAGAGGTTCGGCCCCCTCCTGCTTCTCATGCTTCTGTAGCGATGTCTAATGCTCATCGTTCGTTTTGTAAAGCTTGTTCACTAGCAAAACTTCAAGCAAGACCATCTTTTGCTATTGATAATAAACAGAATATTCCGTTTCTACAACGAATACAAGGTGATATTTGTGGACCTATAACACCAGAATGCGGACCATTTCGATATTTCATGGTTCTGGTTGATGCATCAACGCGTTGGTCACACGTAGCGTTGTTGTCCACGAGGAATGCTGCATTCGCTAAACTCCTAGCTCAGATTATTAAGCTTCGGGCTCACCACCCGGACAATCCGATTAAGTCCATCAGACTGGATAATGCTGGAGAGTTTACCTCAAAGTGTTTTGATGACTATTGCATGTCAGTTGGGATTGAAGTTGAACATCCCGTACCCCACGTTCATTCTCAGAACGGTCTTGCAGAAGCCGCTATCAAGAGACTACAGCTTGTAGCTAGGTCTCTTGTCATGGCCACAAACTTGCCAGTTTCGGCATGGGGATATGCAATATTACATGCAGCTATGCTTATTCGTCTACGACCCACAGATAGCCAACCATTTAGTGCGTACCAGTTGGTAACTGGTTACGAGCCTGATATTTCGCATCTGCGTACTTTTGGTTGTGCCGTATATGTGCCTATCACGCCTCCACTGCGTACCAAGATGGGTCCACAACGACGATCAGCTATTTATGTTGGATATGAAGCACCAACTATTGTCCGCTATATAGAGCCTATGACAGGTGATCTGTTTACTGCAAGATTTGCAGATTGTCACTTTGATGAGACATCCTTCCCGCCGTTAGGGGGAGATGGGGCCGCATCCGTCCCAAATGAACGTCAGGAATTGACGTGGTTCTCTCCCACTATGTCTCATTATGATCCCCGTACGTCTCAGTGTGAGACTGAAATACAACGCATATTAGAACTACAAAAGGTGGCGGATACGATGCCCGACTCCTTTACTGATATTGCGAAAGTGACAAGATCAACCATACCTGCTGCGAATGTACCTGCAAGGCTTAACATTCCTCGCCATGCGCGAGCACGCGCCGCCGGTCTCGGACCCGCAGCCCTAGGTGCCATCGGCAGCCTAGGCTCGGCACCTCCAAGTGGAGAGCCGGCGTCGACTTCGGATCCTCCTAGAAAGAGGGGGAGACCAATCGGTTCCAAAGACAATGTACCTAGAAAGAGGGCATGTGTCCAGGCACAAAGCGATCCGTTCATCATTGATACTGTGACGCCGTCACACGAGATTGTCTCCGACTATACCTATGTCCAAGAATCAACTCTGAATCATCTGGGGGACGCCTCAGACTCACTGTTGATGTTGGAGAACAAGGAAATCTCACTAAACTACTTATGCATGCACAATCTGATGGAAAGAAATTCCATGTATATCGATGATGCATTCGCCTACGCCGTTGCTCAAGAAGTTATTGACGACGACGATATGGAACCCCGCACTGTTGATGAATGTCAACGTAGGGCGGATTGGCCGAAGTGGGAAGAAGCAATCCAGGCTGAACTAGACTCTCTAAAGAAAAGGCAAGTTTTCGGACCGGTTGTGCCTATACCGCCGAACGTGAAGCCTGTTGGACATAAATGGGTCTTTGTCAGAAAGCGCAATGAGAATGGCGAAGTCCAGCGATATAAAGCTCGACTCGTGGCGCAAGGTTTTTCTCAACGCCCTGGAATTGATTATGAGGAGACGTATTCTCCTGTCATGGATACTATTACCTTCCGATACTTAATAAGTTTGGTAGTCTCAGAGAGACTCAATATGCAGCTTATGGATGTTGTAACTGCGTATCTTTATGGGGACCTAGATACGGAGATGTACATGAAAGTGCCGGAAGGACTTTCGTTACCCAAGTCAAGTGAGCAAAAACCACGAAGTTCATTTGCTATCAGGTTGAGACGATCTCTATATGGACTCCGACAATCTGGTAGGATGTGGTACACACGGTTAAGTGATTACTTGATTGGGAAAGGATACAAGAATGATGAGTTGTGCCCTTGTGTGTTCATAAAGAGAACAAGTTCAGGATTTGCCATTATAGCCGTCTATGTCGATGATATGAACATCATTGGAACTCTGAATGAGATCAATGAGACCGCTAGCTATTTGAAATCCGAATTCGAGATGAAAGATCTGGGAAGGACTCGGTTTTGCCTAGGCTTAGAACTAGAGCACCGAAGTGGTGGAATTTTTATACACCAGTCTGCATATGTCCGAAAGATGCTCAGGCGATTTAACATGGACAAAGTTATGCATCCTACAGGCACTCCCATGGTCGTTAGAAGTCTGGATATCAACAAAGATCCCTTTCGTCCGAAAGAAGATGACGAAGAAATCTTGGGAGCCGAATATCCATATCTTAGTGCGATTGGAGCTTTGTTATACTTAGCTCAGTGTACTAGACCAGACATCGCTTTCTCTGTGAACTTGTTAGCTAGATTTAGCTCTGCGCCAACACAACGTCATTGGGTTGGAATCAAGAACATCTTCCGATACCTTAAAGGAACCCTTGACATGGGCTTGTACTATCGATACACTCATCAGGATTCGACACATAGTCGATCTCTTGCATCTAACAGCACAAACCATGGCTCGGATCGCCATCCGCCAGCCATATCCGCCAAGACTGGCTTTGGTTCATCCATCCGCCATCTTGCAGCCATATCCGCCAATTTATCCGGACCCGCGGATGCTAAGTCGTGGTCCCGATACGGCTTTGGCGATACCCCCTCCTACTCAGATACACCAAATGATGTGATGGTAGGATTTGCTGATGCTGGATATTTGTCAGATCCACACAAAGGACGTTCCCAAACCGGTTATGTTTTTACCATTGGGAATACGGCGATATCTTGGAGATCAACCAAGCAAACCCTTGTTGCTACCTCCTCGAACCATGCTGAGATTATTGCACTACATGAAGCAGTCAAAGAATGTATTTGGCTTCGCTCAGTTATATCTCACATTCGAGAGTCTAGTGGACTTGAGTCTACTACGATGGGACCAACTTGCATATTTGAAGATAATGCAGCATGCATTGAGCAGATGAAGTTGGGATACATTAAGGGTGACAATACTAAACACATTTCGCCTAAGTTCTTCTACAATCAGCAGCAGCAAGAGACTTTGAATATTCAAGTGAAGCAAGTCAGCTCAGAAGAAAATGCAGCGGATCTGTTCACCAAGTCTCTACCTAAATCTACATTTATGAAGCATGTAAAGCGCATTGGAATGTGTCGCTTATCCGAACTCGAAGACTGATTGACTATCAGGGGGAGTTCTCATCTAGACTTCAGGGGGAGCCTAGTTATGCATGTCTCACATACTTGTAGTTGGTGCGTTGTACTCTTTTTCCTTAGACCATGCTTTTATTTTTGCCCAAGAGGTTTTTGTTTGCTGGCAAAGGTTTTAACGAGGCAACGGTTCATGCACCATTGAGGACGCGACACAAGGGGGAGTGTTCAAGGAAGGTTAACTCCGTAACTTCCGTGGTGTGTCTTGTCCTAATAAGACTAGAAGTCTAGATACTCTATTAGATAGGGAATCCCTGTTCGCCAGGGATACTTGATGTAATGCCTATATAAAGGCCTCCTTATCAATGAATAAAGACAGAGAGATTTATCAATCTATTTCTCCTACAACAGTTATGTCATATTAGGGTTAAAATACAATCTTGTCCTTTGAAATCCAATGGCTCTAGATTATTTTATTATTTTTCAAAAATAAAAATAATTTTAAGAAAAGAAAAATATTTTTCAAGCCAATTTTTTTTATTACACTTGTTTTTTAATTTAAACATCAAATATAATTTTTTAAATTATAATTATTCAAAAATATAAATTTAAGTGAATATACATACATATATATACACACACATATATACATACATACACACATATACTATTTCAAAAAAAAAATATTCAACACACTATATCAATGTCCAAATAAACTTCATATATATATATATATATATATATAAAATTCATCTAAAAAATTCGATAGAAATTTATTTTATCTACTTTTATTTTTCTAAAATTCGATAGATATGTATATATGTGTGTGTATATATATATATATTGTTAAAGGAAAATACCTTTTGTGTGCCTTCGTCAAAGTAATGACGATAGTAAATTAGGAAATCAGTTATCAATAAGTTGTAACGTTTCAATCAGTGATTATGATCATCAATGTAATTGTTATTACCATTGTAATCGTCACCCTATATAAAGGGATTCTCTAATGAAATGAGCAGACAAATTCCGATTATTCTACAACACGTTATCAGCACGTAGCTTTACTCGCTGAGATTTTTTTTAGCCAAGAAAAAAATGAAAAAAAAACAGAAAGAATCTGCCGAAAAAAAAAAGAAAAAAAACCCTAGAAATGTTTTCTTCTCTTCGCCGCCGTAGCAGCACCCTGCTCCTACGCCAGCCCACCTCCGACGAGATCGACCACCCAGAACCACCGCCCCCCCCCCCCCCCTAAGCCGTCAACCTAGTTCGGTCGACGACCTCGCGCCGCCCGTCATATCTGGTTCCAAACCCAGATCGACACCATCGATCCTCTCCAACTTCGACGCAATCTGCTCTGGGCACCCATGTTCGTCCCGGATCCAGTCGCCCACGACGACATCCCATCGCCGCTCGCCGATGAAGCCACGACCCCGTAGCCCCGACGCCGTCGCCGGTCAACCCAGACGAATCCGTCGACGCATCGCCTCACCACCTCCGCTCGACCTCGCCCCGGATCGGATCGCCTCGCCCCGATCGCCTCGCCACGATCGTCCACTGCTCGGACGACCCCCGATCGCACCCCTGCTCTGCAGAGCCGACTCCGGCTTGCCCTCCGCTCCGCGCCCCTGCCGCGACGCCTCCGCCGCTCCTGCCTTCAGATCGGACCCGACCTCTGCCGACAAAGCTTCGTCGGCAGAAGCTTGATCTCGACCCGGATTTGGGCCTGATCCGACCCGGCCCAGCCCTTTGGGCCTGACCCAACCCGAAAAAAAGAAAAAAAAAAGGATTTTTTTTTGGGGTAAAATACAAAGGTAATTTTTGAAATTACCGTACAGTAATTTATATTTACTGTATAACTATTTACTATATAACTATTTACTGTTTTTCGAATTTAATAGTAAATATGAATTTTTTTTTAATTTATATGGTAAATGTGAAATATATATGATTGAAGTGACTAATCATATGAATATTGTTTGTTTTTATGTGACTTATCAATTACGATGCGGCGATTAATATGTGACGACTATTTGGAGTCGGAGATCGAGCAATCGCTTAATATGCAGTTTATTTGGCAAACTAACAAGTAAGATCTAATTAACGTTATCATTTTCATTAGATCGTTAATGATATAATGCTCAAACTTATCTTATTATATTATGACATATATTTATGAAATTTGAGCATCATTATATGTCTATTTTATTATGTTAAATAATTGTTTTTATTTAACATGTTATTTAATTTGAGCATTGCCATGATAATGCAAATCTCATGAGCAATACAATATAAAAATGGACAAACCAATTATTGTGATAAAGCATATTCACGAAGTAAGAAAAATATGACCATTACAAATTTTGGTCTTGAGATCCAATTTTAATTTCTTGAAATTTTTTTTTCATCATGGATATCTTCTTGATTATATAAAAAGCAATGATAATGAAATTTCATTAGCTTCACATGCAATGAAAATGGAGAAACCAAAATTTTATTGTGATAACGAAATTTCACGGATTTACCATAATGTATATTGGTTTATATTAGTCGTCGTGCATGTCATTTAGACCACGAGATTAATCCATTCTATTCTTCCTCTATTTTATAGATAGGTCTAACCATCACAGTTTAGTTTTGACATATTGGACTCTGAAGAATTTGAGTACCAAATTCCCCTATTACGCCAACTAAGGCTTGAGCATGGTATATTTATGCAAATTGCTTTATGTAAATAGCTAAGAAATAATTATAATATATTCAATGACAATATAAGGTCTGAGAAAACAAAGGGTAATGACGATGTAAAGTCTGAGAAAAAAAATTATTTCTTGGAACAAATTGTGCAAAGTAATGCAACAACCCTAAATCAAAAGGCAATGACGATGTAAGGTCGTAGAAAAATATATATATATTCTTGAACAAATTGGGCAAAGTAATGCAACGACCCTAAAACAAGGGGTAATTACCATGGACGTAAAATTCATATAATCATCCAAAAGTAAGTGGAAACAATGTAACATTTAAAAGATGACATAGGGGACATGTCATGTGCAGTGAAGCACTCTGTCATTGTTGTAATTCAATGAACTATTGATACGTACATTATAAGCTAGCAAAGAATTAGCTACGACTTTCAATAAATATGAAGAATCATATGAGTACGCGGATTTTGGAAAAGTATCTTCAATATCCAACAATAAACATTGAAAATGAGTTTACAACTAAAAACATAACATCTGGGAAGAATATGTTAAATGACAAATCTCATCATTGCAGCTATTAAAAGAGCAAAAAGGATCTGGCTCAATCCAAGATAGACTTTGATTAGTCTACTTTAAAAATTTTAAGATATCCTTATAAAAGCTATTACGCCTAAATACGACTTTTGGTCCTAAATTAGACTTTTGGTCTTAAAGTTTCTCTCTCTAAATTGGACAAGACTAAATGTAATCGTTGGCACGTTAATTTTTGAAATTTTCTCTAAAGGAATTGAGATTATTCAAATTTTATTCATAATATATATGATTCAATTTTCTACATCTAACTTTGCAAAATATTGCATAAAGTAAAACAACATATCATAATATAGGCATGACACAAAGAACTGTGTGCAAAGACATAATATAGGCATGACACAACGAACTGTGGGCAAACAAACGCACCATGTGATCCCTAGAATAATAGTACTGAAGGACAATGGTACTAATATATCACAAAAATAGCACAATAGTATTGAAGAACTGTAGTACTATAATGAAAGTGATAAAGATCTAAATATCTGTTCCTTTGGGATTCATAATGCACTTGCCTAACTGGGATTATAATACATTTTTATTACAATCCCCATCGATTTACTCTAAAGAACTTGAGTTACGTTCCGATGTATATATTGAGCATATGTCAAATTGACAATTTATGCGATAAAAGAAAATTGAATTTATTCCACATTTTAAAGAAATTTCTGCCACGATGTTCATGTAATAAGACATAGATGAGAATTTCATCTGAGCTCCTTTGCATTACCTCTAATGACTGCGGATGTAAACGAGTATTAGAGTAGTTTATATGTCAACTTAGTGGGTTATATGTAACCGCTAATTGAGCCCAAAGTCAAAAGAAAATGATATTTTTGGAAATCTGACATACATTGGCTTTGATCTGGTGATCCGAACATTAAAGAAATTACTATGGACACCCATATTTTGGATGAATAGAAGCAAACACCAGAAGAATATGGTTCACACACGAAACTGAGGACGATCAATGAACATTTTATCCTCAAATATTGTCATATAGGGTTGAAGACGTATGTTCAATTCCTAAATTCCGCCGCTCCCCCAATGTGGCATTATAATATATTTGATGCACAAGCATATGCATTTATACCTTATTATGCTTCTCCTATCCGTCATGATTTTATGGATAAAAGTACATCCTTCAAAGCCTATTCGTTAAAGCAATTATGATTGAGATCATCATATGCAAAGGACACATGAGTTTCTCATTATGTTGTTATATTGAATCAAAAGAGGATTCAGTGGATCGATTCAACCAACTTGCGGACACCATAGATATTTTATGGTGTTGGTTGTTGTGTCGACACACTGGTCACGTGTCATGACACCATCCACAATTAAAATTTATGCTGCTTATGCTAGAAAGTCAAAGCACTTAGGCCGGGTTAATTTCCGTAGGTGTGATGAATTTATGGCTTATTATATGGGATTTGTAATGGACATCATATTCCTATATATAAAAACTCAATTGGTCTCACGGAAAACGACTACAGTAATAGTCTTAATATTGGTAAAGCACACCAATACTTCCGTTTTGGGTTATGCAATTTTTGCATGCAGCGTTACTTTTTCATCTATGGCCATCATCATTGAACCAATTTACACCATAGCTAGTGACTATGTGTGAGGATTTTAAAGGATTTCAAACGAGCTTGTAATCCTTGAGCTCTTTTGGATTGACACGGATCTACAATCTTTGAGCTCCATTAAATGTTTTATGTGCCAAAATTGCGCCGCCACAGCGCACAATGATGGGTCCATTGAGATGAATAAATATTTATGCTGGATATGAACTTCCAGCTATAGTCCGCTATGTCGAAACCTTGACAGGCGATCTCTTCACCGCTAGATTTGCGGAGTGTCACTTTGATGAGACAGTCTTCCCGTCGTTAGGGGGAGATAAGAACAAGCATGTTCAAGTGGAACGACAGGAATTGTCGTGGTTTGTCCCCACTGTGTCTCATCTCGATCCCCAAAAATCACACAAAGTAAGGTGTGTAGATATCTTATACATTAAAGTGACGAGATCACATAAACCTGCTGCAAATATACCTGCAAGGATTGTGTTTTATCAAAAGGACATGGTACCACCCAAGAGGAATTGGGTATTGCACTGCCACCATGGATGGTGGCATGGTGACGCCATAAGTGGCATAAATGGTGTCACAGGCCGTGGCTCTCCAAGGAAGAGGGGGAGGCCACCTTAGGTTCGATACATACTTGTGTAAAGGAAGAAAACAAGTTTGGCACAACCTGATCTATTGATCAGTGATACTCAAATCCGTCTCATGAGAATATTTATGGATTGTGGTTATCATTGGGGGACGCCTCAAATGTTAGAACCAATCCTTAAAGTATAGAGATCTCTACAAACACATTACACTAGTGTACATGAGGACGTGGAATAATGAGTCTACTATCGAACCATACTTCGTTGAAAAATGTCAACTTAGTAAACTGGCCTAATGGAAATAAGCGATCCAGTATAAACAAAGAGATAGGTCTTTTGGGCAGGTGACGCCGACACCGCAAATATAAACCCTATCAAATATATCTTTGTTAGAATGCGTAATGAGAATAAGAGTATTCAGACTCACCTTATGGCGCAAGGTATCTCAAAAACGCACTGGAATCGACTACGAGGAGATATTCTCTCGTAATGAACTACGATGAGACAATCTCTTGTAATGGATGTCATTGCACTCCACTACCTTGTCAGTTTGGTAGTTTCCGAAAAACTGAACATGCAGCTTACGAAAAGTGATCAAAACATATATCTCTATGGGGATCTAAATTAAGAGATATACATGAGGATCCTAAACGGACTTCATCCACCCAAATCAAGTGACTCTAGATCACATGAGTACGTTTGCAAAAGAAATTGAAACGTTCACTAAAGTGACTACTTGATTGGGAAGAGATTGGTGAATTATGTCATTGCGTGCTCATTATGGATATACACAGACTCTCAATGAATTATGAGATACTCTATGTATTGTAAATCCTAAGTTAAGAATGAAAAGATCTTGAGAATACACAGTCTTGAAATGAAACTCAAGGACTGTATTGATGGTGACCATACATCAATCGGCTTAGGCACTCTAAAGAATAAAGTGAGGCCTCCATATACTCTCATCATCAGTCGAAGTCTTTACTCTAACAATAGATCCGTTTTTCATCTAAAGGAAGATGATGAAGAAGTATTGGGAAATGAAATTCCTATACAAGTGCAATAATGCATGATTGTACTTAAACATAATATGTAAGACTCGACCTCTCATTCGATGTAAATTTGTAAAGCTATGTTTAGCTCTGCGCCTACGCAACGCAAATCATTCTTTCATTAAAGATATGAAAGATTTGGGCTCATTCAATCTCTACATAGAATGTGACATGATAAAGAAATTATCCACGTCATAGCCAACTATGCGTAAAGAAAAACGCATTAAAGGTGAGATAAGAAAATCTGTTATTACAGATCAATTTCAAATCTCTTGATGGTTCACTCATACTCTAGACGAAGTTATGGCTATTTTGTTATATGAATGTCATACCACGAGTGAACCTGATGTTCAATATGAACCAATGTGTTCGGTTCATGAACAACCTTATCCTCAAGATCAAAGTAAATCAAGTTGGATCTGAGGAAGATATGGCAAGATTTAGTTACTAAATCATTGCTCAAAGTCATATTTGGAAAAACATGTGAAAACACATAACTGTGCTGATGTTACTAAAGCTCCCTTGATCAAATGAAAGAATCAGGGAGAATCCCATGATTAATGTAAAAATCAGGGGGAGTTGCAGACATCAGGGGGAGTCTAGCACATACATGTTGTTTTCAAATGTAATAGGTGCGTTGCGCTCTTTTTGTCCTTCGACCAAAGTTTTATTTTCTCCCATTGGGTTTTTGTTACTTGGCAAGGTTTTTAATGAGGCAACACCACATGCACCATTTTATCTGTGTTGAAGGAAAAACATAGGAATGCGAAAGCTTTCAAAGCTTCCTTGATTAATGTAAGGATCAGGGGGAGATGTAGACTTCAGGGGGAGTATAATACACACATGTAATCCTCAAAGGTTAAAGGTGTGTTGTGCTCTTTTTTCCTTCGTCCAAGTTTTATTTTGTCCCACTGGGTTTTGTTACTTGGCAAGGTTTTTAATGAGGCAACGATCTATGCACCATTCCGTCTTTGACTCGGCACAAGGGGGAGTGTTAAAGGAAAATACCTTTTGTGTGCCTTCGTCAAAGTAATGACGATAGTAAATTAGGAAATCAGTTATCAATAAGTTGTAACGTTTCAATCAGTGATTATGATCATCAATGTAATTGTTATTACCATTGTAATCGTCACCCTATATAAAGGGATTCTCTAATGAAATGAGCAGACAAATTCCGATTATTCTACAACATATATATATATATATATATATATATATATATATATAATTCGATACAAATTTATTTTATCTACTTTTATTTTTCTAAAATTCGATAGATATGTATATATATATATAATTCTAAATCTAAATTTTGATTAAGAGTCAAAAAAAATTTAACATTGAATTTGATTCACAAAGATAGAATGTTTTAATGTCAAATATCGTAATTGTGTCAAGAAATAAATTTCATGTAGTCAACCCAAAAAAGGTAACAAAATCATCTAAAATAAAACATAATTTGGTTGTAATTGTTGCCCAATTTACAATGACTATTAATTAGGTAGTTATGAGTAAATTATATTTCGTAATTATTGCTTTTTTTTAGTCATCGTAATTACTGTTTTGTATTAAGACAACATTCAAATATTCCCCATATATTTATATTACCATCTGTAAATTAGGTTAATCATAAAAGTCAAAACTTAGATTAAATTCGCAAAATGGAAAGAAAATATTATACCTTTAATACTTTATACGGGTAAATATTTTGATTGAGTTTCTTGCTAATAAATTAGATTTTATGAAGGGTTGAAAAATGACAATAATCTAGAGCCATTGGATTTGAAAGGACAAGATTGTATTTTAACCTTAATATGACATAACAATGTTTTTAATATTGATGATGTGTCTTGATGAGGTGGCACGCCACCTAAGATTAATGCCAAAATTCTTAGGCCTTAATAAGGCCCCAAAACATTTTCCCCATTCATTTATCATCAAATGCATTATACGGTTTATACCTACTATTCATTTATCATCACATTTGTCCGATCCGTTGGTTTCTATAAGCGTCCTACAGTTACATATCATGGGATTAAAAAGAATCAAACAAGAGGAGAACTACATTTATGCATGTGATGCATAATTTAAACTGTAAGAAGCTTCTGAGACAGAAAAAATAGGTATAAGATACTTGGTTACACTAGAGAATAAGAAAAAGAAAAAGATAAATTTTCATTTTGGAGGTTGTAATCGATCGAGTGTGTTCATCAGTTTTTAAAAATTTGTTCTTGCATGATTAAGGAACATGCATATAGTAATACTAGAAGTTGAAAGACTCTCAACATGGATATATAACAAGTTTGCAACTCTAGGGTAGTAGCTTCGATATATAAGCATAGGACATTACAAAGAAGTCTCTTATATTGTGCATTTTGATGAGTTAAGTTGTTTTCAACCAACAGTGCAATGAAGATAGAGATACAACCATACAAGTGTTGAAGAATTTTAATTTCTTTGAATTATTTTTCAGAATAATTTGGTTCGGAAGTTAACTGGGCTAGGACTTGTTGAGGACAAAGTATTCTGGATCAAGAAGTTGAGATCATTATACTAAAAAAAAAAAAAAAAAACAAGTGGAGGTTGAAACTATTGGGGTTTGAGCTATTACTCACCTCCTTTGATCCAAGCTTGCTGTTTTATTATGCAACTGCTCTTCACACTCCAATCAAGTACGTATCCTTGATCTTCTTCTTCTCTGATTTCCTGCACTCAATCACACACACAACACTATATATTTGATACATAGATGGTGGTTGAATCAATGAGATACACAGAGATATTTTGATGAAAGAGGCTGTTGCACTATTATGCTCTCAGACCTCTGTTTTTCTTCTCTCTGATATTTTTTCTGATCTGCCCTTTTACAGGATAAGGACTGATACTCTTATACCAGCCTATTATAGAGACACAAAAGTCAAAGTTTAACTATAGTTAAAAACAAACTAGCATAGGTTAGGAAAGTACCTGAGCATTAATTAAGTTTAACACTCCCTCTTAATGCTTTGTTTCTTGACTCCCAGCAATTCTCTGAAATACTCAAACTTGTCTTTTGCCAAAGCCTTGGTGAACATGTCAGCTACTTGTTCTTCTGTTTTGCAGTATACCACATCAATTACATTGTCTTCAACAACATCTCTGATGAAGTGATGCTTGCGAGCTATGTGCTTGGTTCGGTTGTGAAACACTGAATTCTTAGCCATCGCAATTGCAGATTTATTGTCACAAAGTATTTGAGTAGGTTCTCCTTACTTTTCACCAACATCTTCCATGATACTTCTCAGCCATATTGCTTGAGAAGTTGCCAATGATGCTGAAACATACTCAACTTCAGCAGTAGACAAAGCAACTGTCTTTTGCTTCTTAGACTGCCATGAGAACACACATGTTCCAAGATTGAAAGCATAGTCAAAAGTACTATTTGAATCATCAACACTACCTCCTCAATCACTATCACAAAATCCATATAATTTTGGCAGCACAGCTCTCTCAAACATAATACCAAAATCTATAGAACCTTGAATGTACCTCAGTACCCACTTTGCTGTCCCTAAGTGAATTTGAGTAGGCTTGTGCATGAACCTCGATAGCAAACTTGCTGCATACATGATGTCTGGCCTTGTTGCCGTCAAATATAACAAACTCTCAACTAAGCTTCTATAAATTGACGCATCCACTTCTCTGCTTCCATCTTTTTTTTTAAAGTTTTTCATTCACCACTAATGGTGTAGGAACATAATTGCATCCTTCCATCCAAAACTTTTTCAGGATAGTCTTTGCATACTTCTTTTGAGATATGATCGAATATGCTACATTCATTCTGACACTCCTCAATTCCAAGAAAATAATGCAGCAGACCCAAATCGCTCATTTCATATTTTTTCTTCATCTCTTCTTTGAACTTCTTAATCAAACTCTCATTACTTCCAGTAAAAACTAAGTCATCAACATATAATGAAACTATGAGGATGTCAGTTTTATCTGCAATTTTGATGTATAGAGTTGGTTCATTGTGGCTTCTTTGAAAGCCTTGTTCGATGAAATAAGAGTCAATCTCCCCATACCATGCTCTAGGTGCTTGTTTCAGGCCATAAAGAGCTTTCTTTAACTTGTACACCTTTATCTCTTCTCCTTTGACAACAAAGCCCTTCGGTTGATCAACATAGACCTCTTCCTTTAGGATTCAATTTAGGAATGCTGATTTCACATCGAGTTGGTGTAAAGACCAACCTTTTTGAGCAGCTAAGGAGATTATACTTCTAAAGGTATCAAACCTTGCTACCGGTGCAAACGTCTCATTGTAATCAATTCGGGTTGTTGTGCATACCCTTTTGCAACCAGCCTCGCTTTGTTCCTTTGAATTGAACCATCAGGATTCAACTTTGACTTGTAAATCCACTTCACTCCAATGACTTCTTTGTCACTAGGTCTGTCCACAAGCTCCCATGTCATGTTTTTCTCAATTACATCGATCTCTTCCACCATAGCTTTCTTCCAAGCTTCATTTTTTACTGCATCTTCATATTTTTCTGGTTCCGTAACACAGAAATTGCAGCTTGCATAGACTTCACTCAAATCTCTCAATCTAATAGGAGTTGAGTTTGGTGATAAAGAGTTGGATGATTGAGATTGTAGACTGCCCATTGGAGTCACTTGTTGAGGAGTTCCTTCAACAACTTCAACTTCATTTTCTTGATTCTCTACCTCATCTTCCATTTCAATGTTAAGACCTTGGACTGCATTTTGCTTCCAATCCCAAGACGTTTTTTCATTGAAAATTACATTTCTGCAGGTTATCACCTTCTTTTTCTTCAAATTGTAGAGTCTATAGCCTTTGCTTCGTGTGTTATAGCCCACAAAAATGCACTTCTCACTTTTATCGTCAAATTCCTGCCTTCTTTCTTTTGGAATATATGCAAAACAAACAGAACTGAACACCTTGAAGTGATTTACCGAGGGTCTTCTACCACTCTTTGCTTCAATTGGTGTTTTATTTTGCACTGCTTTTGTAGGACACCTATTCGATAAGTACACAGCTGTGAATACTGCTTCACCCCAAAATTCATCGGTCATCCCCTTCTCGTGCAACATAGACTTAGCCATTTCGACTATGGTTCTATTTTTCCTTTCGGCTACTCCATTTTGTTGTGAAGTATAGGCCACTGTGAGCTGCCGTAAAAGCCCAATGTCTTCACAGAACTTATCAAACTGCATTGAGTTATACTCTCCACCTCTATCACTTCTTAAGACCTTGATCAGCTGCCCACTTTGTCTTTCTACCATTACTTGAAACTTCTTAAATACAGTGAACACTTCTGATTTTTATCTCAAGAAATACACCCATGTCATTCTAGAGAAATCATCAATAAAGGTTATAAAGTACATGTTGCCAGTATGAGTTTTTGTCTTCATTGGACCACACACATTAGTATGGATGAGCTCTAATGGAGTAGATGCTCTCCAAGCTTTCTCTTTAGGAAATGATTCTCGATGATGCTTTCCAATGGCACAACTCTCACACACTTCATTGGCTTCTTGAATGGTGGGTAATCCATGCACCATGTCCCTCTGTTTCAGGTCTTTTAAACTCTAAAAGTTTAGATGCCCAAACCTCCTATGCCAAAGCCAAGAGTCATCTAACACATCGACTTTCAAAGCCATGTTGCTTGGATATTTGAAAGAGATAGGAAAGCTTCTGTTTTTCTCCATCTTAATGGCTGCCACAACCTGCATTTCCCTTTTCTTGTCATATATTGTGCACAAATCTTCATGAAACAATATAGGGTACCCATTTTCTTGAAGTTGCCCAACACTTAGAAGGCTTTGGTTAAATTCTGGAACCAACAACACTTCTCTTATATATTTTCTTCTGTTCTTTGTTTCTACAACAAGTGTTCCTCGTCCTCTTACATGTACCAAAGTACCAGTACCAACCTTTACTCTTGATATGAAGGAATTATCAATATCCACAAAAATGGGCTGATATGGTGTCATGTGATTGCTGCAGCCACTATCCACAAACTAAACATTTTCATTTTTATGTAGTTGCTGGTTGACAAGCAAAGAACATGTTGCCATCATTGTCTTGCTCTTCGGTGAAGTGTGCTTGATGCTTATTCAGATTGCAATCATTCGCCACATGTCCAAACTTGTTACAGTTTTGACATTTTGGCTTTCCTTTAAACCAACAAACACCAAGATGAAATTTATCACACACTTTGCATTTCACCATAGGATTATAACTTGTACCACCACTCTCTTCATTGTTGCTCCTCTTCTCCCACTTTTTGTTTTTGCCTTTCCATTTCTTCTTAGGCATATTACTTTTGCCTTGAGATGAACTAGCTTGACCAGAATTTTTCGAACTAAGGCTGAGAGTTTGGAAGGCACTCTTTGTTGCATCTTCAGCGCGCTTATTCACCCTTTGATCATAGGCTTTTAAAGAACCAATAACCTATTGAACCCCTAAGGTTTTAAGGTCTTTTTTCAAATCAATAACAGAGACTATGACATCATACTTCTCTGTTAAACTGATAATAATTTTCTGGACTACTCTCTCATCATCTAGAGGTTTTCTATAAGTTTTCATTTGGTTCACTATATTTGTCAGCCTAGTGAGATAAGCATCAAGAGATTCACCATCCATCATTCTAGTATATTCAAAATCTCTACGTAAAGATTGAACTTTAACAGCAATAACCTCATCAGTACCTCTGTATTCTTCGGCTAAAACATCCCACGCAGATTTTGAAGTCTCCTCATTTGAGATTCTGGGGAAGATTTCATCTGAAATAGCTCCATGGATTACTGCAACAGCTTTAGCATCCTTCTTCAGGTTTGATTTCAGCTCCATCTTCTGAGTCTCAGTCAGACCTTCCATACTTTCAGGAGTTTCGAAACCATCTTCGACTATATACCAAATATCATAAGATTTGAGGATTATCCTCATCTTAGTTCTCCAGAAATTGTAGTTTTCTCCAACAAACATTGGTGTTCGAAGATCACCACTTGAGCTTGAGCTTGCCATGGTTGACTCCAAGAAATTTGAATTTCAGATTTAGGGATTCAAATTGAATTTCCCTTTTTCCTCTTTTTTTTTTTGTTCTTTAGAAATCACAGTACCCAGCAGCCTAGTCTTGATCTGACTAAGCTCTGATACCAGATATTGGGGTTTAAGCTATTACTCACCTCCTTTGATCCAAGCTTGCTGCCTTATTATGCAACTGCTCTTCACACTCCAATCAAATACGTATCCTTGATCTTCTTCTTCTCTGATTTCCTGCACTCAATCACACACACAACACTATATATTTGATACAGAGATGGTGGATGAATCAATGAGATACACAAAGATATTTTGATGAAAGAGGCTGCTGCACTATTATGCTCTCAGACTTCTGTTTTTCTTCTCTCTGATATTTTCTCTGGTCTGTCCTTTTACAGGATAAGGACTGATACTCCTATACCAGCCTATTACAGAGACACAAAAGTCAAAGTTTAACTATAATTAAAAACAAACTAGCATAGGTTAGGAAAGTAACTGAGCATTAAGTTTAACAGAAACAGAGGAGGGAAAGAGCAATCTTGTGAGTTGACATTGTTTTGTGGTTCATAAGTTCATTATCAATTTCAACTTCATTATCAATTTCAACTAATTGATCATTCTCTACTACGCTTGACCTCTTGCCAACTCTTGATTACTTTGATTAACTTCCATAATCAATCTAGCTAGAGGCATGACCGTTCTAGATACTCTAGCTTGATGTAGAATACTGTAGATGATCAATTTGCAGGAACTTTCAACAGTTAGGACACTACTGCAGGTAAGCATCGAAGCGACGACTTTAAGTCGTCATTTCGCATCAGAAGTCGTCACATGAGCATCCTGCCGACGGCAATAAGTCGTCGCCTCACATTCATCGTTTTAATTCCAAGCGACCAATAATGACTCAAAAGTCGTCGCCTCATATATCCATGCGACGACTCCAAAAGTGGTCTCTCAGAAGAGAGCGACGACTTTTGACGCGTCGGCATAGATCTCTAGCGACCACTTTAGACGCGTCGCTTGCATTCCGTTGCGATGAAGTTTGACTCGTCTCTTCAAAACCCATACGACGTATTTTGGGTTGTCGCCTCCTACTTGTGGCGACAAAGTTTGGGTCAAAATTGGTCTCTTAAATTCATTTTAAAAAGGCAGGGAGCGACGTATTTTGTTGAATCTTCGTCGCCTCATTATAATCTAAGCGACGAACAATGATCAATGTTCGTCGCTTAAATATTTTTTATAGAGACAGAATAACAGAATTGGTCTCTTTATTTCATTTTGAATAGGCAGGGAGCGACGTATTTTGTTCAATCTTCGTCGCCTCACTATAATCTAAGCAACGAACAATGATCAATGTTCATCGCTTCAAAATTTGTTACAGAGACAGAATAACAGCATTCTGGTATTCTGAAACCTGCATTTCATTCATTTCTGAAACCTGCATTTCATTCAAATCACATATCCAACCAACATTTCATTCAAATCACATATCCAACATAACACAAACACTATAAATACATAGATTTCATTCAAAACTATAATGTGTTCTAACAATGATGTACATATGTTCCAAGTACAAAGTAACGAAGGGTCCTAATCTAAGTCTACGTCCATTGCCCCCATACCTTCAGCACATGATGATTTATCGGCAATCGTCGGAGGGTTTGCGGCGGCGGCGGCGGGATTGGCATCCGGATTGGTCGACATGCCGAGGGCAGCCTCCATCCTTGCAATACATTGCAGCATCTCTTCTTTTTCGATTCTGCTTTCTTCTTTTTCGATTCTTCTACGTTCTTCGTTGATTCTGGTACGTTCATTGGCGGCTGCTACTTCTGCCCTCAACTTCTCAACCTCCGAATCGTTGTTGGACACGCGTGCACCGCCTCTTGGTTTTGCCGGGCGTCTTAATGCACCTCCTAGCCCTGTAAAGATCGTAAAACACAAAAAAATATTCAAATTAAATTCTCTTTCGTATCTAAAATAGAAACTGTTATTTTATGATTTGTACATACCTCGGACTCTCGTCCCCGGCTTCCCACCCAGACACTCGTCCACTACTGCTATATGTTCTTCGACGGTAGCGGGGCCCGTCACTTGACTGCCGCTCTCCACATCAGCCGCTCGGCTAGCACAGAGCTCATCCATCTTCTTCTTGACTGCTGCCTGCAAAAAATATCATATTAAGTTAGTTTGTGTTTGTATAGTTATAAATTGTAAATAAATAAAATAAGAAGCTAAAAACTAGGAATTCTTGCATCTAACTCGTCAGGAAACTCACAACTTTCTCCTGCGCATTCTGCGATCGCGCATAAACATCGCATACTGTCTGAAGTATAGGCGCCAAACTGCCTTTCGCCTCATTCGCAACGACCCGGTAGCTATAGGGAGTCGTGCCAGAGTGGTGGTTGACTGCATACCCCTTCTCCTTTGCTTTGTTCCGGTTTGCGGCGTTCCGGGCATACATCCTATGCAAAAATATGCACGATCTATTAGAATCAAAATCTATTATATGAAATTTAAAAACCTCTAATTACTTTCCGTTACCTTATAATCGTCGTCCTCAAAGTGAACTTTGAGGTACTCTCACTGCTCGGGTCGGTGGATGAACTTTGCAGGCGTCGCCTTTGACACTTCGACGTAGTGGGTGTGGCAGTCGTACTTCCAGTCCTTGTAGATCTTGGTAGCGGTCTCGTCGATGTATCTCCACATGCCTATCTCGGTGGGAGGGAGGTCGTAGAACATCTAGTAAAAAACATTTCAAAGAAATCATTAGAAATAACATATTTCAATATATATGACTAAAAGATAAGAATTTGAAATTATTATGAAATTGTGTTTTACCTCCATATAAGTGGTCAGTGCATCTCGGTGCTCCTCAGCCAGCTCAGCATATGAAGGCGCAAGCATGGGCACTTTGCTCCGGATGGCGCTCCCGATGTCTCGGGACATCAAAGTCCTCCACTTCAAGAGGCTCGGACCCCTGTGCTGTTCCGAGTAGTCAACCTTCAGAGGTTTCCCGCCGTTCAGCGACACCAAATATTGGGTCTTCGTACCGGTTATGATGCCAGGCTTGTCCGGGTTCCGTCCATTCACCTTCTGACCCGTTGTCATATCAACAAGCTCTGTCATATTAGAACAACCAAAAACACATGCATTAAACAGAAAGACACATGAGAATTTAACTAAGGTGTGCATATGCATTTCTGAAGATAATGCAGGCAAGTTAGTGCATTGTAACAAGTAAATCATCATTCACGAGTGCAGAATATACTCATATATATAGCCTATATTTCAAGAAGCAAGTTGTTAAAGGAATTTGCAGAAGTGCAGAATATACACAGCATCATTTGCAAAAGCAATAGGAAAAACGAAGAAGAGTAAAAACCAACTTCTATATATATATATATATATATATATGTTATGGGGAAACTATGTCAATGTATATATATGGTACCAAAAATATGATTAATCATTATGATATACGTAGCACTTCAAAAATTGCAACATTATCTATGAACTAACCCTCATCTTCCTCCCTCCACATATCAACCCAATTCTTCTGAACTTCTTCAAAACCAAGGATGGAACCCTTCTTATCTGCATCCCAACTCGTAGACAAAGCCCCGTACGCAATCCCAAGGGCCGACGTCCCAAAAGTTAACAAAGTCGTCAAGAACGGAAGCCAAACCGGCACATCCCACAATTGCCTCTCCTTAATGTATTCAAAAACGTTCAGAAATGTACATGTATATATGGTTTACATATGTAACAAGTAAATCACATTCATTTTATATAATGAGCAAGCAATCAAAGCTACAAATTGTTACAACCATATATATACTTGTGTATACATAATTATTTGAAATGATGGAGACCATTCGCATATAGTTGTTAAGGGGAATCTCACATGCCATGTTTTCCAGGCTGCCGAACTTATCTGGGTTCCTATATTATTATGGCTTAGCTTCTGTAACTAGTCAGGTTTTGTATTCATTTATAAACTAAGTCAGATCGAAATGATGGTTGAATATATGCAAGTTTGATTTCGTCTTAGTCTAACCTGCTCTAGTAGCTGTTTCCACCAGAGAGATTAAATATTTTCGTAAACTATATCTCAGGTCTGGCATGGGTATTTGATCAAGAAAAACAAATCTCAAATCTGTGAGAGTCAGACACCAACTATATAATCAAAGCTAAAACCCTTTCATGCATGCATTAAGAAAGGTCTGCTTAGAAGCAATTTACATATATAGAACACGTACTATAGAAGTCAAGTTAATCAAACCCTTTTGATCCATTCCAACTCAAGCATCGATCTCGATCGATTACATAATTGAGCAAGCAATTAATCATCATTCAGTAATATATAAGATGGTGTTTCATATGTTAGATAGTTTAATGAAAATGTAGTTTAGCAACTTCTAGCTTGATCGATATTTAGTCCTATTTTTCAATGAATTGTGGTCTATTATATTGTAGTCTTTGAAACAATTCGCATGCATTTTGCAATTGTCGATCATAATTAAGCTACAGAACACCGCATGAGGCAAGTTCATGATACAAAAGGAGCAAGGCAATTGATTGCTCACATTTAACAAGGCTGAAAGAAGAGCCAGCAATATTTTTTTCTTTCACTAACTAGCTACCTCATCAATTAAGGGTGTGATATAAGCTGCTTGATAAAACCATTAAAATGCGTCAAAAGAAAACTTCATTTTTGGTTGATATAGAATCACTCACCTGGCTCCTGAGGACCCCTCTTGGTCCTAATGCTGAGGGGAGGAGCATCCTCGCCTACCACACTGGCTGCTGCTCCAGCGGCACCACCACTGCCACCGCTACCGCCATCGCAGCCGCCGCTCCCCAGGTCAGCGCCACCTCCAGTAGCCCCAACACCCGCCAAAGGATCGGTTTCGGCCAGAGACGGGATGGGAACCATCGTCCCCGCCTCTGGCGCCGTCCTGGCCGATTCCGCTGCCACTGGCGCCGTCCTCGCCGATTCCGCCGCCACTGGCGCCGTCGCCTCCGCCGCCGCAACACCCATTTGAGCGGCAACTTCCGCCGTCTTCCTCTCTCTTCTCGCCTCCATCTCCTTCTTCCTCTTCTGGGCACTAGAACCGGGTGCCATTGATGAATCAAAGGGTTAGGGGTGAATTTAGGGTTTAGGGGTTTGAGAGAGATCAGGAGATTTCGGTGAGAAGGAGTTTGGGTTTCGGGTTGTAAGAGAAGGGGGTTTGGGTTTATCAATGGCACCCGGAGAAAGAGAATTTGGGGGAAGAAGAAGAAGAATTTGGGATTTGGGTGATTTGAAATTTGGGGCTCGCGCTACTGAGGAAGGAGCAAAGTCCCGGTTCATTTAATCAGATACGAAGCGACGAATATAGACAAACGTCGTCGCTTAGAATATTAACCGACAAAACATGGCCAAATATCGTCGCTTCACATTTAAGTTTGCGACGAATATCAAAAGTTGTCGCTTCGGAAAACTGAAGCGACGATGTTTGACAAAAATGGTCGCGTCACTTTTTAAAGCGACAAGTAATGTGCAATATTCGTCGCTTCAAGTTGACTGAACAGATTAGTTATGTTTATATGCATTTATTTTTATTTAATTAGAATATTGTAAATATTGTTCAAAATTACAACAATAAATATATATATCATTATTATCATATTACAACATGTACCATAATTAACTAGTAGTCTTCCTCTTCGTCGTCTCTGCCATCATCGTCTTCATCTTCCTCTTCTTCTTCCTCATCGAATTCATCGCCACTGTCATCTTCCTCACCGTTTGATTCTTCATTCTGTTCGTGTACTTCTAAATCGAGTTGGAGATTAGATGCATCAATATGGTAAAATTGTATTGAACCTAGTGTGCCCTCTTAGTAAGACTCTGTGATTTGATTCCCTGAAGGAGGCCTGTTGTCTTATGTTGCAAGTACTTCTGCACTGTATACATTTCGATGCGACATTTCTTGCACCACCTTCCAAGTACCACCCGCCGCAGGATCGTCCAAGTAGAACACTTGTTTAGTCTTCATAGCAAGACAAAATGGTGAACTCTCATAGTAACTAGTGTTAGTATCCACCGATATCAGACCATGACCTACCTTGACAGTGTCAATTTCTTCGTCATCCTGATCGTCAGTGGTGTTGTGCCATATAACTTTGAACAATACGACCGACAAATTGTCTGGATAACATACCTCGACTACATAGTCAAGATGGCCATAGAAGTGTTGAGACAGGTTTCCAAGCTTCGTGCTTAACATCACCCCGCTATTTTGAGTCACGAGCCTTTGATCTCAATCGAATGAGACATACTTGATACCGTTCACGTAGCACGCCTTATAAATCCGAGTGAATTGCGGACCTCGAGCCAATGACCATATTGCCCTGTTAAAATTAGGGTCCTGAGCATCATATATTCTCTTGGCCTGAAAAATAGATTGTGTTAGTTCTATACTATTCAGTTTTCGTACAAATTTTAAGAACCATATATTTAGTTTTCGTACAAATTTTAAGAACCATGGATGGAAACTCCTCCTTCGATGGCGCTGGTAGTAATCGTCACCATATTTCGCCGTGTACAGCTGCAAATGAGCGTCCATGTAATATTGAGCTTCTTCTGTATCCGTCAAAATTTGTCAGTGAGCCTCAGCCGTTTGCTCCTCTGTTAACCTGATATTTCCGGTAGTATCCATAATACACGGTTGAACTAACTGATAAATATAACTAATATTCCATATTGGGGGATTGGGCTCTTCGTGTTCTTCCAATTGCATATACAGCTTACAGTACGTCACCGACTCCCATGATATGTACCTTTCTGCAATACTCCCCTCCGGGTAACGTGTATTACTCATTGACTGTTTATAGTCACCTAATTGCCTGTAAAATGATGAATATGATTACTGCATATATAAGGTCGATACCCATTTAGTTTGGACATTAAGAAACATATTTGATTAGTGCATATACCTTTCCGTCGGATACATCCATGTAAAATGTATTGGCCCTGTAAGCATAACTTGTTCGGGAAGGTGAACCATGAGATGAACCATAGAGGTGAAGAAATGTGGAGGAAAAATCAACTCCAAATTGCAGAGAATGATCACAATCTCATCTTTCATCTGTTAAGACATCTGTCTTCTTCAACTCCCTAGCACATAATTTTCGAAACCAATTTGACAATGCTATCAATGGCTTCACGACGTTATTCGGTAAAAATCCTCGGAAAACCACTGGAAGAAGACGTTGAAGCAGGACATGGCAATCATGCGTTTTCAATCCATAGAACTTTTTCTCGGATAGTTTCACCTTATTTCTCAAACTTTCTGCATAGTCAAGTGGATACCTAACACCGCGAAACCATTCGAATACTTCTTCAAGACGATCCTCTTCAACTAAAAAGGGTGCATGAGGAACCTTTCCCGTCCTCTTTTCAGCTTCTGAACACCTCTGACTTTTGCGTATTCCCCTCTTCTGCAAAGCTTCGCGAGCCCTTGGACCATCATTGGTCTTCCCTTCAATTGAAAGAATGGTGGCCAGGATATTGTCACCCACGTTCTTTTCAATGTGCATGACATCTAAACAGTACATGTGTAACAACGACGACCAATAGGGAAGCATCCAAAATACGCTCTCGTGGGTCCAACATTGTCTGTTGTGTGCCGAGTAAGGGACACGAAAATACGGATGATGGCTAAGAGTGGCGTAACTGTGTGACCTAATTTCCTCCAAAATTTCATTTCCGTTCTTATGAGCTGGCCTTTTTCCCCACTCTGGCTTCCCGTTAAATGTCAAACTGGATCGCATTGGTGAATTCTCGTCGAGCCATTTCCGATGCCCTTCATAAACAATTCTCCCACAAATATGCTTCACCGTCAGCTCATCTAGACAAATTGGACAAGCCTTGTACCCTTTCACCGTTGAGCCCGCAAGCATCCCTAAACCAGGAAAGTCACTTATAGTACACATCACCGCTGCCTTCATCGTGAATACATTATTGTCGACTCTGTCAAAAGTATAGACTTCATTTTCCCATAAATCTATGAACTCGTCAATCAATGGACGAATGAGTACACTAAGGCACTTTCTTGAAGATTTAGGGCCAGGAATCAACACGGCCAGTATATTATATTTCTTCCTCATACACATATTAGGGGGTAGATTATATGGCATCACAACCACGGGCCACGTACTATGCTGGGTTGTCATTGTTTCAAATAGACTGAAACCATCAGTTGCCACTCCAAGACGCACATTTCTTCCCTTAATGTCGTCGAAACCTGGAAATGTCCTGTTAAAATGTTGCCATGATTCTCCATCAGATGGGTGCCGGAGGGTACTTTCATCTTGTCGCCTCTCCTTATGCCATCGCATATGCTTTGCTGTGTGTGGGGACATAAATAGGCGTTTCAACCTTGGAGTGATAGGGAAATACCATATTATCTTTTTTGGAAGGTCATCCGTATCTGGCTTATATCTTTGAGCACCACATATTGGACAAGTCCTACGAGTTTTATTTGCAGCCCCCCTGAATAGGTAATAGTTGAACTCACAAACATGAATTTTTTCATATCCAAGGAAAATATGCTTGATGATTTTTTTAATTCTCGAATAACTCACAGGAAAATTATTGACTTTAAAAAACTTATGCACCCATTTACATAATTTATCAATACTCGTATCCGACCATCCGTTTTCAACTTTAATTTCCATTGCATGTAATGTGGCACTTAATACAGTTTCTTCACTCCCTTCATACAATGGGGTTTGAGACTCCTTTAGAAGCCTTTCATACTTAGCATAATCATCATCTACTATGTCATTGAACTGAACTTCAGCGTTTTCTTCAACGACATTATGCGGTGCATCTGCATGGTATCCAAGATAGTATGGAAATACATCTTGTATAATCTCCACAGGCGGGATCACTGAAGGACCGGCAACACTGGAAGCCTGGACTCTGTCTTGAAGCCACTGTCTCCGTTTACTGATCATTGCCGGTTCACCAGAAACTTCCCCGTTGAGGTGCCAAACTGTGTAAGTCGGATCCAAACCATGGTGTAAGCAGTGATGATAAATCTATATGAGTTTCTTATAATAAGGACCATTTCTGCAAACTGCGCACGGACAAGGGAGAAATTCGATTCTAGCAGTGCGAGCGGAAACAAAATTGATGAAGTTAACTAAGTCTGTGTTGTAATCAGGGTGTGTAAAGTGAAGATTCATCCAAGATTTGTCGGGGACATCATCCATGTTTCCTGTCATAACATAAACAGACAATATGCATAAGGTTAGCACACAACATTTATGATACAATCAAAACATGTCCCAACACTTCTTCTCCTTATGCCTCTGGGTTGGGTCCTATCCCCTTCAGGCGAACACGAGTTTGTTGATCCTTTTGCTATTCATGTGGTTTCAGCTACAGTTTTGGGAAATTTCGGCAGCATCTCCCTACAGTTCCTCAAGTGCACAAAAATCTAAACAACCTAATTTGCACTCGAGGAACATTGTAGAGAGGCACTGTCGAAACTATATCTCAAAACTTAAACTTAAACCACATGAATAGCAAAAGGATCAACAAACTCGTGTTCGCCTAAAGTGTCCAAAAATGGGACAATTTGAGAATCAACAGCCCATCTCGATCAACTAGATGCGTTGTTGATTCTCAAACGGGAGTTCTAAGCTGATAAACACCACAATTATATATAATACGAAACAATAAATTTACACACGGCACCACATTCCCTCACTAAGCCACTCGCATGTTTCAGAAACCCTAACTACCACAATCCACACACAACACAAACCAATTACATCGTTAACTAATAATTTCAACCTAATTTGCCATAAAATTCACAAAATTTCAATAAATTGCACTATTTCAAGCCATTTTAGTTTCACTCAATTTATATTTAACTAAATTTCACAATTTCACTAAATTACACTAAAATTCAATGTCACTAAAATTTCACAATTTCACAAACTATCCTAAAAAATCTCAATTTCACCAAAATCAACATCAATTCTATCATATATTCAAACACCTAACCCTAAAAACAACAAAAAAACACATTATAAACCAAATCCAACTCAAGATATCAAACACTAAATTCAACAAATCAAACCCAAATATGGTGATTACAATGAAGAGGAGAGATTATACTAACCTACAAAGCAATTGGAAGAGAAGACCCAAGAAATTAGACCCCGAAATTGACGAAATCAGCCGATCTGCCCTTTTTTTCGCAGCTCTGGAACAGTTTTTTTTCCTCAAACTTCAACTTCTGAAATCTGTTGAAGTCGAGGGCTTTATAACAGATTTTAAAACATGAAGCGACGACTATTGCTCAAAACTCGTCGCTTCGTTTCATATTTCAGCGACGAATATTGACAAAGGTTATTAACTTCGTCGCTTCAATTTTAAGTTAGCGACGAAGATTGAATTTTCGTCGCCACACTTTACAGAATATGAACGGAGGCGACAACATACCTTTATTCGTCGCTTCAATAATTTATGAGCGACGACTATTGATCAATAGTCGTCGCTCTCGTTTTTTGAAGCGACGAATCCTATATTGGTCGCTTCGATGTGTTGAGGCGACAAACTTTGGTTTTCCCTTTCCAATCTTCGTCGTCTCAGTCTTTGTTTCCAGTAGTGGGAGAAACCAAATTAGTTTGGTAATACATAGACTGGCTAGCCAATAGCAGCTACATATAGCTAACACTGGAGCTAGCTGCAAACTTGAGAGAAGTCAAAGTTTGGTTGCAGCTTGGAAGTTCCGGCATAGAAGAGATGGTAAAAATTGAAGTTAAGCAACTAATTAACATGGTAAGCAGAACTCTCCAAATAACTCAGGAAGTCAGAGCAGTGAGCGTCTAGTCTATCGTTTAGTTGTGTAATCTGTCTATGCCATCTGAGGGAATTAATTCTTTTATGATGAACAACATGGGAACTGAAGGAAGCCACTGTCCATTGCCATCTCAATTTATTGGTTTTTAAATCAGTCAGTCGGATT
Organism: Potentilla sterilis; assembly: GCA_963682095.1. Classification (NCBI taxonomy): domain Eukaryota; kingdom Viridiplantae; phylum Streptophyta; class Magnoliopsida; order Rosales; family Rosaceae; genus Potentilla; species Potentilla sterilis. The sequence goes on along the minus strand of OY821761.1, from coordinate 46,236,217 downwards.
TTTACCTCGGCTTTAAAATGTGTCTGACATATGGTAATCAGCCGTCAAGCACAACATATTCGATGCAGAACACCGTTTCAGGCCTTTCCAGGCTGTCCTTCGAATTCCAATAGCTAACACACTTTCCTGCAGAAGTATTTCAATTCTTCTTCAAGTGAAATGGTTCCCATTCTTCTTCAAGTGCTAAAGTAAAACTATTTTGTTCTTGGGGTTTCTTCACTGATAAACATGCCTTTAACATGACCATATACAAACATGACCTGATTGTATTTGAAACAGAAAAATTGGACAACAAGTGCGCCGGGCAATACCTTTTATTTCATGAGATTAAAATATTGACGTCGGAAGTTGGAACTAACCAAGGTCAAAAACACAAAATACGTTCATACATTTTATTTCATAAACTCCTGACATTGGAACACACCAAGGCCAGAGTACACAGACACAAACACAAACAACTAAGAAGCAAATAACCACACATAAGCAAACTCAGAATTTCAGTCCAGAACCTTGTGACTTCTCTTCAGTGATACGGTCTAGCTGTTCGGCCATCTCAGCTGTCAATAGATTCCTCCAGTCTCCAGCCTCCCCTCGCCGAAGGAAAGCACTATGCTCTTCACCGGATGATAATTTCTTATTTTTGTTAACATCCAAATTGCTCAAATTCTCAAAACTACACAACCTTAAGATGTGGTCCACCACTCCCTGTGTCTCTTCTTCTGGGAACTCAGCTAGTCTCCTCAAGTGAAAACCGGGTTGTTCTTTCAGTTCCTCATATTTGATGAAAAATACCTTTTGAGGCCTTTTCAAGCTCTCATTCCAGTATCCCAACACATGATCCCAATAGGGTCCATACAAACTCACTCCCCTGCAGAATCTTTCCAATACTTCTTCAATGCGATTGGTTCCCCAACTCTCGGTCTCAATCTGTTTGTGAAGTGCCAGAGTGAAACAAATGTGTCCTTAGGGTTTCTACACAGATAGCATACCTTGCAGGCAGAGCCTTTGGCCGATTCCGACAGACAACCTCTGTTTCCACAGTTCCACTCCCTAACTAATCTCAACAGGACATGAAGGCCTTCGCCAACGGCGCCGTTAGGGTTCTGCTGCACAACCAGAGCATAATCGAAGAGGACGACTTGGACGCTCGCTGGAGAGACGCCACCGGCGAACACGTGGACGAGCTCATCTTCTTGAGCAAGCATAAAGCCGCTTCCAGCCGCCCCGCTCTCACTGTTCAACCGATCGGCGTTCCTCATTTGCGAAACGGCGACGTTTTGCCTCCAGGCGGGAGTCCCGGCTGGGCAGCGCCACCGAATCCAAGGATTGGGCCGTGGCTAGGGTTGTTGAAGAGGATTGCCAAAGATCATAATTTGGTTCCTGAGTTTGAGGTTTAAAGCTCTCTCTTGATTTTATTTAGGGTTAGGGTTTCATTTTTGCACTGCCATTGTTATACTGTTTATGGATAATTGGATTGAAATTGAATGTAATGTAGATAACTTTGGAGGCTACGCATCACGGGCCGATCACTGATACGCCTGCTATGTTTCTGGAGATTGGTGAGTTCAATGAACCCTTTGGTATGTTGTTCGAGTTTCGGCGACATTTTGATTTCATGCTCTTTGGATTTGGTTTAAAAAGCATGAAAGATAATGTCTGGGTTGTTGGCCATCTAATTTCGGGTTATTCCTTACCAATGGAAGATCCGAAATCAAATTTCTGTTGGAGTGGACATGGGCCGCCCCACTGAGGTTCAAATGGAAGCCCAGTTAAAGAATTGTACCCTTACATATGAGAGTCAATAAACAAACTCGAAGCATTTGAAGAGTCGTTCGGAGTCAATAAATAGGTTGCGTTTGGGAAGCTTATGTTTGGTAACACAACATATAAGTAGCTTATAAAAAAAAATAGGGATCATTTTTAATAGAAAATGATAAGTTGGTCTGACCCAACTTATACTTATAAGTCACATGTTTTCCATTTTCGCGGATTTAATGAATTTTTATAAATGACAATGGGTATCTTTGATAATGTCTACTAATTACAAGATTATCAAGATATATACCCTGCGATAACTCGTTTGTGCCCCTTCTCTAGATTTCTCCCCCTCATTCTGCTGCTGCTTAGTTTGACACACTAGGCTCACTATTAAAAAAGTAATTTCTCCCTCTTGTTCATTTGTAAGATTAGAACTGAGCAAAATATGTTTGCTCTTTTGTATAATATTTCTGGGTTAGAATGAATTATTTCTCCATCTTTTTTCGTGGGTTTTCTTATGCTCTCTTTCCGTTCTATTTCTGGTTCATGGTGTCTTGTTCTTTGATGTTGGGTTGCTGCACCAAATTTCCATTTTCAAAACCCACCAAGCCATTTTTAGTATCTGATGTTAGAATCATCTATATATAATTTATATCCAAAGAATCCAAATTTTTCTACTGAATTTCCGATTCTTGGGTGCCACCCTGTCTTTGTCCACCCACCAAGATCAATCTCTATCTCTCCATTCCACCTTTTCTCAGGTACTTTTGCTCTCTCTGTAATCTGGGTTTTCTGCAATTATTGCTTTTTGTAGAGTAGTTTTGATTGTTCTGATTGTGTCATATTTGATATCTGCAACAGGGTTTTGTTTTGTTTTGGTGTTTTGCTGATAATGGGTTTGCTGCAATATTTGTTTTTGCAAATTGGGTTTTGGTTTACTGCTTCAAAATTTGATCTTTTCAATTGGGTTGATCTTGGTTACTTGATTTATGTGTGTTCTGGGCTCATCTTCTCAACTTTTTATTTCCTTCATAGAAGAGAAAATGATATTTGCATGGATGATTTTCAATTTGGTGAGACTTGAGATTGATTTCTCTGCGTTTGCAATCATATGTATACATAAATGTCTAGTAGAACTTTCTATCATTGCTTATTTTGACTTTCCCAGCATTTCTTCTCCAATGTTTCTACACGTTTAAGTATATTTGATTGTCTACCAAGTACTGAAAATAGAGATGGAGGGTCATAAGGAGGAGGCATCCTACATGGATTAGTGACTGCAGGACCCTTCACCATGGATTCCATCATAAACTTCTTCTCTAGTCCTTCTGCTTGGCACGCCATTGTCTCTGAGCAGAGTTCGATAGCTTCCGGAGGTATGGTGGGCTTGAATTGCAAGAGCTTTGCATATTTTCTTAAGAGATGAAACATGTAGTCATACACATAGTCCATCTTCAACTCATCTTGAATCAGGTTACTTGCTGCCTTTCCTATGGCTTGTGCCTGAAGCATCATGAAAAGCAATGCAGTATGAGATAATGTACATTCAAGAATGTTGAATTAGAGTTCACCATTCAGAAAAGCCTCGAAGGCAACACTTGCCTTTGCTTGGTGGCTGTTTCCCCAATCTACAACATACTTAATAGACCAGCCTTAATAGGTGGTGCACCGGCATCAAACCTCTCATGAAGAAGTCGTAGTATCGGGGGTTAACTATTAAGGTAACGGAATCACAAGCAAGAATGTACTTGTTACTCACAGACCAAGCAGACCCTTCTCTATAGATCTTATACTTGCAGTTAGTATTTGTGCAAAGAACAAACTAAGTTACTTCTTCATGCGTGTAACAAAGCAAATGAACACTGGAATGTATTGTGGGATTTTTGTACCTATGAATGCATTGGCTGGCCAAATCCGACTTCTTGAACCCTTCCTTTTGTTCTCGAGTCCAATTCTGCAGTCGATGATCAAGTACATTGTTAGCTCACAGCCCCCTGCTAAGAAAGATAGACAACAGATGCCTTTGCTTAAGATCTTTCCTTGTCGACGCAGGTGAGTTTGAATTTCGAAATTGCAGATTGATTTGGCTACATTCATGAACTAAATTACTTAAATGTGTAACATTTTATGAATTTTGGCCTCAGTATCTAGCTAAGTTCAATTTAGAGGTTAATTGGAATTGGCTGTTGAATGTATGATTATACTGATGTTAGTTTTGCAACAGGATGTTGAGTTGGTATTGAAAAAGTCATCCGCAAGGTGGAAGATAGTTGTTGGACACCAGGCAATTCGAAGTATTGGGCATCATGGTGATACACAGGAGCTTACAAATAAGGCCAGCTGGTCAACTTCTTCTATGATGGTCAAGGCTTCATGTCTGTGCAGCTGAATCCAACTCAGGCAGAGATCGCCTTCTTTGATGTCTTTGGCAACGTCATACATTCATGAACTGCATCCAAGCTGCTTCATCCATCTATTCGATTATGCAAAACTGAATCGATCACTTTTGTAGCAAGCTAGCTAGCTGATTAGATAGACAATTTTTTGTGGGTATTTGATTCAAATGAAAAATGTATTTTTTTTATTGATGTTGCTACCTGGCATGGTATGTATTAGACAATTTTTTATTGCTACTTCATGCTAATTAAGATGTGGTTTGTTATTGATGCTAGTATCGGGAATGGTTTTATGTGTTAAGCTATATTTTGTTGCTACTTGATGTCAATTCTTGAGTTATAGAAATATTTCGTAATAATGTCAATTTTAAATGGACATATAATGAAAAATTAAACAAATCATAAAAAATAAAGTAATAAACTATAGTATAAGAAGTTAATATTTTCATGTCTAAATTAGTCATTTTACAAATATAAGCATAAGTCGGTTTTTGGTTTACCAAACACTGTGACACAACTTTTCCCACTGACAACACTTTTAAAAAGTCAGTTTACCAAACACTCAGCTACTTTGCTTATCAGTAACTTATTCTCAGAAATAAGTATAAGTCAGCTTTTACTTAAAACCCCAGCTGCACCAAACGCACCCTTAACGATAGGACACTAGGACTCGTAGGAGACTTGCGACCATTTGATTTGAGCAACTTCAGAATGTATATTTTTTTTCACCAGTATAAATAAAAGGAAAATAGTAGAGTTCAAAGCTAGTACGTGACTTTGCTTGATCGATGTATATTTTTATGTAGGCAACAATTAGCGTGGTCGCATAGTCTTGCGAGTAAGAGGTTGAATTGGTCTCCATCTCCATATCAGTGTAATTTCTGGGCTTGTTTCTCTTGTCAAACTCTTGGTGATTATGTTTGTAATTGATTATATTTGTGCTATCTTGTCCATTGGTTATCACTAAAAGACAATAATACATAAGCTGGGCCTCATGATATTAAGCGTGCATGAATCATGATCCTTGTACCCCAAGCATCACAAGACAATATCAATGTCAACAATAAAAATGCTGGCATGCACAATATGGCAGGAACATCCTGCTAAGTCTTCGGGTCAACTATGAGAATTGAACCACAAGTTTATATCCTTTTTTCTTTTTTTTTAGTTTAGCTGTTTTTCTCTTTAGACAATATTATTATGTGCATGGAGACCGGCAAGACATAATGAACCATAGAAATTTTTCTTCACAAATGACTTGATTGGTAGTATGACTAATTTGCAGGTGAAAGTATAAGAATAGAAAACGCTAGTTTTTTTATTTTATTTTTTTCTTTCAGATTTTGATGTATTCACAGAAGAGAGATACAGGGTTTCAAACTCGTGATGTCAACGCCAAGTTGGGAATAAAAGGGAGAGCTTCCTTCAAGTTTTAAAAAGATAGAAGAGAAGCAAAATGCAAGAATGCAATCCTTCTTGCCAGAATTGAGATATGCAGGTCATCATCATCTCTTTCATAGTTTCCAATACTCGAGCGGAAAGTCAAAGCCAAATCCAACAGACAAAATTGCTCAAAAAACTTGGCTGGCAAAATCTCCACCAAGCTAGGGTTTAAGCTTTTATATATATCTACAGTCAAATTAACGCAAATACACATGGAGCTATATATATTAATCTTCAAGGTGATGGTCGATGAAGCTCGAGTCACGCCGCTACAGATGGATTATACTATATCTCTCAGTAAATCCATGCTTGGAAACCAACAAAAGTAAGGAATTACACTATATTTATATATAGGTAAATTAGGGTTCCACGTATATAAGTTTCGATCATTTCTTTTAGTTCGTACTCTCAATTATCCATCGACGTCGACCAATTTAGCCGACCAGGTCATTTTCAGAAAAAAAAAAAAAAAAAAAAAAAAAGGGTGTACTTGGGGAGACCTACGACCTTGGCCGGAACGCAACACCTAGTAAAGGTTAGAGCTGAGCCAAAATCCAGAGGAAGCTAGTTGTGTCTTCTTGTAAGAAATTTAAGCAGGATTGGGAGGCAAATATTTGTCTCAAAATTGGTTCGTCCTTGTGGTCTGATTTGTCGATCACCAAGTACTTGGATTCTTCTTCTGTCCTCTTATAATAAAAGAAGTAAAGGAGTGTACGTATATAGAAGATGAGGGTCCTCGACAATGTTAGAGAACAGGCTGGGACGTGAGATTTTGAGGAACCCTACACCACCGCGCGCTAGGACACCGAAAGCAAATGAAATGCTCAAGCTAGCTTCCTAGTTTATATCAACTGTTGAACTGTATGCTTTTTTATATAAATATAATTGCTTTTGAAAAATACTGAAAAAAGAAATGATCGAAAATAATGGGGGATTGAGGTAACAACCTCATACAGCTTACGCCCTCAACTCTTGGCCGATTTTGTTACAAAATTCTCAAAACGAGATGTTTCATTTTAGGTTTTAAGAAGTACGAACAATCTTTTTCTCGAATAGAATTTCATGATCAATGCTACACAAATTAAAATGATAAGGTTGAAATTGGAGAGAAGATTATTTGTGCTAATTGCAAAACAAGAACTTAAGACTTCGACCGTCAACAATATATACGAAATGTATGTCTGAATAGAAGAAAGTCACAAACCCGATCTCTCACCAATATAACAATATATGTTTGTATATTAGTTAGCTGGTCCAAGCTTCCAACAGATCAGATTATAGTTAGGTTGATACTGAAATGAGTTGCAGTATTTATTGGCAAGGACCAGGTGTAGCAGCGCCCAGTGGTCCTTTTATAAAATTAAGTTCGATTGGATGGAATTTCTTTTTTTTGGTGAGGGAATTGATTGATTGATGAGATGGATGCCTAGCTATCAATGTCAGCTCCACAATGATTCATGAATTCTGGGAATGAATTCCCAGATTCATATGAAGCTAGCAATTAACTATTTCTGGAAGACTGATGAGAAATTCATTTATGCACAGATCTTAGGAAGATTGTTGGAATAGTTGTTACAACTAAAATTTGATACCAAAATTCCAGAACAGATCGATATGACTTTCCATAAGGAAAGGTTTCTAACTTTGGTGATGGAAACCTACTCATCTCCCTAAGTAATAACAAGATTTGTAAACGAACAGATTCCAAAATGACCTATGAAGTCAATTAAGATCGCCGTAAACTAGCATGTTATAGATGAAAACTCATTGAAGAAGTATCTGAATTCCGTGATCCCAACAACTCCGATCCATTTAGACAAATATATCCATAAAGAGGAGAATTTCCTATCAAGTAGCCTATGGATTGAATATGAACGATTTATTATAGTGAAACTAATGGATTGATTGGTATAATAAGTTTTCCCATATCTATCAATCAATTAGCTTTCAACAGATCCCAGTCCAAGAACAAGAATTTTTTTTTTTTTTTCCACAAACTTAAATTTCCCTGCAAGTTTTGATAGTTTTAGAGTATAGTCAGCTGGTGAAGATGTACGTTATTCATCAAATTAAGTATATATTTAAGTTGTACTTCAAAACCAAATTGACTCTTTTCTTTTTGCTTGTGATTTATTTACTCTATATTTGTTGAATGGTGTACACTAAACCCTACCTCCAGCCTCCAGCTGATATCAGAAAGTTTTGTTATATAATTTCCATCTGCCAACTTGATGGCCGGGTTGTTTAGTTGATGACGGGATTTCGTATTCGCATTTGCTTTTGACCAAATACTTAACATTTCATCTTTAAATTAAAATAATTTAGAAATTTCATTGACACTAAATTAAGCGAAATCACTTGTCTAATACCATTTGGTCTAGGCAACAGTCTTCATTTTATAAGTGGAAAGTCGTGATCGAGTTCGATATCGCAATGGATTGGTTAAATATAACGATCGAGATCATCAAATATTGACATTGGTGCATGTGAGTTCTTGTTGTTTCGTTTAATTATTTTTGACACTCCATTTGGACCACGTTGCCAGAAGACAACATCAATATCAATACATTGAATTAGATTGATCTGTTTCTTGCATAACAAAAGAAAAATGCGAGATGAGAAGAGGAACCCCAATTTTTCTATCTTCCAAAATATATGGCACATAGGATACTGTTACTCATGCATGCATTTCGACCACGATATAAAAACTAATCAAAAGTTTACCTTAAATCATATAAGCTATAGTATTTGTTAATTGGCTACCGTCAGTCTATTAAATTAACTTATCGGAGTTCAGTTGGGATCTCCGGTCCCCAGTCTACACATGTAATACATTTGCACAAAACATAATAGAAGAAGAAAAATACTTGTGTCCATATCAATATGAACATGTGCGTCCATATTCTCTCTAATTTGCATATTTTTTGTAATATAATCAACGATTTTAACCGTTCAAAAATTGAATTAATTAATAAAAATCATCTCTGCGAAAATTCGGAATAAACCAAAATCGTTTGCTCATTCGATTGTATCAAACAAATGAACAGTTCTAGTGAAACTTAGGAGTCTCATGATCAGCCGTCCATTTGTTTGATACAATCGGTTAAGCAAATGCTATTTGTTTATATTCATGTTTTACATAGATGATATTTATTGATTAATTTAATTTTTGAACGGTTAAAATCGTTGATTACATTGTCCAAGATATATAAATTAGAGAGAGTGGACGCACACTGTCCATACTGGTATGGACACAAGTATTTTTCATAGAGGAATAGAATTGCCCAGATGAAAGAATAAGATGGTATGTTGTATCCCCATGCAATAAGAAAGCCAGCCTTTTGTCTTTGTTTACTTGGAGGTCAAAACTACTCTATCTCACACTCTGAATCTGTGATCAAGTGGTACAGGCTAACTATTAATTAATAGAATGAAGGGGAACTGAACCTAAGACTAGTATACTAATTTCTTAATTTTTTTTTAAACTCGTGATTATTTGGTGTTTCAAGTGATCGATGGATCAAGGTCTATCGAACTTTGTATTGCCTCAATAATCTCTTTGGCATTTCTAGCTTCAAGTTCGTAATCACCTAGCCTCTTAATTAACAACAAGCGTGACGAGTGACAACGATCGTATGGAGTTTAGAGCTCTAAATAAGTAAACTCTAAATCCTAGAATTCCAAATAAGTTCGAAAGAGAGCTCGCAACTGCTATGAGATAAGAGACCTAGTTTGTTTGAAATAGTTTTGTGCTTATCGATCGACTACACACTAAAAATACAGAATGAATGTATTTATACAATTACACTTGTGAAAAAGACATCCATAATTGAAGATAAGAAACGCATACTTTGTAGAATATGAAGGATGAATAATATGCATTTGCCGTGCATTGTTGTGGACAGCACAAGGAACAGGATTTATTTTCCTTAATTTGTGAGAAGTAGAGATGAGAGAAAAAGGTGGTGGTCACACTGTACGTGGTATTATTACTGTAAACTACCCAACAGAGAAGACATGGAGTACTCAAAGGTCGAGCAAGAATGGACCTGATATGTTTGTTGATCAAGTACGTGAATACAACCCACCTTCCATCACAGTCTTCGTCGTTACTGCTATCTAGCTACCTCCATCGATCGATCATAAAGATGACGAAGGCCTACCGGCAGCCAGCTCCGACCTGCCCTACCTACTTTTTTCGAGCTGCTCCGTCTTGTCGACATGCCCTCTCATACATGCATGATCAATGCTCTGCCTTTCTCTAAACCATTCAAATGGGTTGCCTTGTAGGGTGAAATACTTGCTCCGTGCGTAAGATTGGAGGAAAAACATGGAGGCTACTTCCACTCCTTCGCACATCCAGGGAGCTCATCAAGCAAAACATGCCGCTCCATCGTAATCCACCTTCGACTTTCCCATGCATGCCCTTTCGTTTTGTTTGTATAAATTACTCAACTGATCGAATACTTTACGGCTAGTTACATTCCAGGCATATATATATGTGTGTGTCTGGTTTCTAGCTAATTACTAGCTGCATGCTGCTCCCTAAAACAAGAACCAGAACATGCACAATACACGGTCTGTATATGAAGCTAGCTAGCTTGAGGTCCTAGTTTAAATACAAGAGTATGCGATTCGATTCTATCAATTGCTCGATCATTGCAAATGTAGCTAGGTTAATTATATATCATCAACTTGGTATGTGAGGCTACAAGCATAGCCTTATCACTGCCGTAGCTACGAGTAGCCAGAATATTAGGTACGGTTTGGGACCTCGTCAAGATCAGAACTACCTCATCTTCTACAAAAGGGGACTAAAATTGGATACTCTTGTATGCCTCCCTCTTCATTCATTTCTTACCATATGAATAAACCGTGGGTTTTATTGGATATATATGGTCATTAATATGATAGTTAAAGTGCATATCTTTCTTCTTTCAGGTTCCCTTCAAATTTATGGAAATGACATGATATCTCATTCATGTCTTTTTTTTTACTTGGCAAAATAGCAAACGGCATGTTTAACAGCCATGAGCATGACACGTTACTTTAGACCACTCATGAGCAATTTGATTATGGAATTTATCTATGCCTGCAAGATCAATCACTTAGGTCTCGAGCAAATTAGATTAAATTCTTGTATGCACGGCTATATAGGTATACAGTGCAATCTTAGTCATTTAAAATATTTTATTCACATGGCCCACTATAGATAATATTGACCATTCAAATTATATGTGTAGGTATACGCCGTGTACTAAAGATACTCTGACTATTTATGGTATAACCAATTTTATTTACTTGGCTAATTTCGTTTAGACTGTCAATGCACTGGTAGATGTTTTTAGCTAATCTCCACAATTAGTTTGAGTCTATGATTATTAGTTTCCATCCTTAAAAATTGTAGCCTTAGCAACACTATTACAATCGATGTGTAAGGCTTTTAGCCGTTAAGAATCGTATGTTATGTTATAGACTTATAGCAATTCTTTCCTGTAATATTTTGTTTAGTTTATAAGTCTGATTTGTTTACTAACTAACCAAGCCGGATGCCGACAAGAAAGGCTTCACGTACACCCCCCCCTCCCAGCGCACATTAGCACCACGACACACCACCCCAACACGTGTGCACCAATCCACCGGAGTCAGATCCCCAAATACCCTTTCATATCATCTGACCCTCCAATCCCCTGTTCCGCCACCCCACCGTAACCCTCCCTCCAAACTCGGATCACCGTCCGATCTCCCCAACAATCAACGGTCCACAACACTCCCCCACTCCAAACTCTAATCTAAACCCCCCAGAAAGGGACAGCTGCAACGTCGTCGCCTTAGACTTTCGGAAAGTGGAGAGGATGAAACTCGTAACAGCTCCGGTGGGGCCCTCACTCCAACGCCAATCTTCCCAATATAAAAAATACAACTCTCAGAGAGATCCATGAAACCGAAACAGAAGAGAAACTACAGAGTCAGCTGAGAGAGAAATATAGAAAGAAACAAAACAAAGGTTTGTACTTTGTAGTTTCTACTACTCTAAACTGCAGCATTGTGTTCAAAGGTTTCTACTTTTTGTTTTGTCTCCGGCGATCGTGATCGTCGGAAGTTGATGTCATATATCGGAAAGTTGGTTGTGGGATGAGAACTGGACAGGTAAGGAGGAGTAAAGGAGGAGGGGTTTTGGAATGAATTCAATTCAGTTTTTGGGGATGGGGGCTTTCGTATTTAATGCTGAAACGAATTCTATTTATTAGGCCAGAACATAACACAAGGCAGAAGAACTTCCCCTTCCAACTCTTTTTTCTTGACTCTCTCTCATTTTCTTACCCCAAGTTCATCTGTCATCAAACTCTGTAAATTTGGCCTTTGATTGTTTTTATTAATCAGCTTTAATTCAACTGCGGAATGTTTCCTCCACCTTAATTAGGTTCACCTCCTCTTTAACTCTCTCTCTCTCTCTCTGTTTTGTGCTAAAGGGAGTTTCTTTTGTTTTTATATATATATATATATATAACAGATACATGTATGTGTTACTTGTTTGAGTCTTTTGCTCTGAAGTGTGGAGCTGACTGATGGTGTTCTGTGTTCTGGCTTGTGTTGGGTGCAGTTGGTTCTGAACTGAGGAAGAGGAAGCTGCTGTTCTGAGGATTAACAGATTAAAGGTACTGTCTTTTCAAGTTTTTATATTTTTTTTTTATGATTTAATATCTTCTGGGATCTGATTTAGATCTTTCTTATTCCTTCACTTTGGTTTTTTACTAGTTTTCTTCCCATCTGTGAGAGATTTGAAAGTCTGGTTTTCACTTTTCTCCTTGTTTGTTTATTCATTTCTTGTCTGAATTCTACTGGGTTAGATCTGATCAGTTTTGTTTGCCTGGCAAATAGAAATGGCAGTGGGAACTGGGAATCTTGTAAAGGAGGAGGTCTTTGATTTTTGAATATTTTACTAATTGGTTTGCTGTTTAAAGTCTGTGGAGGCTGAGCTCCCTAAAAAAAGTTGCAACCTTTTCTGTTGTCTTTTTGTGCATTGAGAACTCTCATTTTCAACTCTGTCTACTACTCTCTGCCAAAAACAATTTCAGGCTCTGAACTGATTTTATGTCTCCCTACTATTATGTTTAACATTGGTTTTGGGGTTTTTCCTTGTTTTTCTTTTGGGGGAAAAGAAACAAAGAACTTCTGAGATGTTGGTTTTGTGCCCAGATTTTGTAGCTGGAAAATAAATCGTTTATTTTATTTTCCTTACCATAAATATCCAATAGGGGTGTTACTTGAGAGGAAAGCATTTTTGACTTATTGTGTTATGCGTGAGATGGAAAACTCTTTCGTGGGTGGCATTCTGTATATTTTTTTTTCCTTGCAGGCTGGTCATCTTCTTTTCTTTCCACTGGTCTTAGACTGCTCAGTTGTAACCCACCATTACCTGATACTTTCCTTCATAACCCACAGTTTTCTAATAGTTTGTCTTCATAATGAAGAGCAATAATGTAGTTGTGGGAGCTGGTGATGATTATTTTTCACTAAACTGCTATTAATTATTCCAGTTGAGGCTCTAAGGTGGTTGTACAGCAATGTTTGATTTTCATTTCTGCTTTTGATGTGTCTTTCAGATTTTCCACTAGTTCATGGTAAATCATATAAACGATCATAGGCGTAAATCATCATTGTTTTCACGTTTTTCAAACTATGTTCATATGGAATTGGTACCTGACAAATGCCATTTTGATTGGCAGGCCAATTTTTAAATATTCCTTGCAGTAGCTTTGAAGCTTTCTTCTGCTCTACCGGATCTATGTTAACATGAAACTTGGTAAGTTATTATCAAAATCCTGCATTACATTAAGTCTTAGTTCTCATGTTTCTGTCTCTACTGAAGTTGCATAAGTTTGGTATATGTTTTGAAAAGTTTTCAATAGATATTGAATTACTTACCATTAAATTAGAATGTCATAGTTTTCTTCCACTCATTGACTGGTGTGGAGATGAGTTTTGCTTTTTAAAGTACATAGGCGCCCCAAGTGTCCAGGGGTCAGAGTGCTCCTTTTAGCATCCACCTGGGGTTGTCTACCTTTGCAACCCCATTAAATCTTCCTCTTATTGTCGAGTTTAATTACTTATGTTAAAGAAATATCATTTACTGCAGAGAGGGAACCGGTGTTTGGCCAATTGAGTTTAAGCCACAAGCCTGATTTCAAACCTTTTGATCACAACGAGATTACTCAGAATTCTGGGGGATTACAGTCAGGTAATAGGATTGGAAAAGAAAGTCAGAACAGGGTTTTGTTTGATTCAAAGGACAATGAGGAAGATGCTGGTCAAAATGATGCAATTGACTTGACTGCAACAAAATTTGATTGTTCAAATAGTGTGGTTGATTTGAAAACCTGTGTTGAAGGTGAAAGCAAAGGTTTTGTGCCAGAAAAATTAGAATCATTAGAGAAGCAATCAGATTATTATATGGACAAAAGTGTTACAGACTACGACTTGCCAGAACTGATAGTTTGTTATAAAGAGAGTAGTTGCAATACGATCAAGGACATCTGCATTGATGAGGGAGTGCCTTCCCAAGAGAAGATCTGGTTTGAGACCAACGTGGATGAAAATGCATTTTGCAATTATTTTTCACCTGATGAGGACCAGAAAAATCAACCGCCTCAACAACAAATGGACGTTTTCATGACCATTCCAGACGATTTCAAGTCTTCTGCACATAAATATGACGTAAAGAAGGATTTTGTCATACCTTGTGATGCCACCAAGGATCTGATGCAGAGAGGGCAAGAAATGTGTGATGCACCAGAGAAAACCGCAGTTGATGTTTCTAGAGACATATATTCCCCTGAAAATGAGTTGTCAATGCATAACTTGCAAACACAGAATTTGAACTCCAAGTCATCTAGTAAGGCTAGCAGTGCTGATGAACAAGATACTGTTCAGGTATACGCCTAAACTTTTATTGCTGTATAATTTACTTTAAAATTGTTGTAATGGAAGCACTCTCTTTACTTAAAATGATACATTTTTTCCCAAATCAGACACCATATGGAGTTTTGAGAGCATTGGAATTCAGGTTCCATGCTAGTCTTTTATTGGTTACTAGTTTGATGGTGCTTTTGCAAGGTTGGGAACTGAAGCGTGAGCTTGATAGTTGATTAATCAGAAAAAATATATAAAAAATTCTACAAGGTTAAAGAAAAAATATCTTCAATTGGAATTAGTCATCTTCATTCTTCGTAGCAATCATTACCTATCTTGTGCTTGTCCTTGGTCGCGCAGACTGATATAGCTCTACATCTGTCTTGCCCCAGCAACAATTTGGTGGAAGTTAGAAGTCTAGCTAGATGCTGTGGGAGAGTTATTAGTGGTTTGTAGAATCTGACGTTCGTTTTTCTGTGGATAAATGCAGATATCGAATGACAAAGAAAGCGAAATACCACAACCTTGCAGCAGTGCTTTGGTTTCAGCAACGGAAGAATCTAAAGATATTGAGAATGGAACATTCTTGAAGCTAGATCCTATTCCTTCAGCTGTAGAATTAAGTTCACATGTTGATGAGTTACCTGACAGTAGTAAACTAGAGAATGGAAGCATTAGTGTTGGTTTGGACCGTTCAGCACCTGTATCAATTAGTAGATTCCCAAACCTGGATCTTATATCTTCCGCTGAAGAATCAAATTGTCTTGTAGATGAGTTGTCCAACATAGGAGGAAGCAGTGCTTGTGGGTTTAACTGTTCAGACATTACCGAGAATGTCCATCCCCAAAATAGGTTCGGCAAACATCTTGAAACTCAAAATATGGCTGAAGTTGGTAGTAGTGACATATGTGAATCAAAAGTTATTTCAAGTTGCTTAGCACCCGTGACTATTGCCAGAGAGGATTGTCCTGAAAATGGTACTTGTCAATGCCCTGAAACTTCAAATACGTCCACGGTTGATGAGGATAATTATGATTCAGAGATTGTTTCTAGCCATGTTCAACAGTTTGTGGTCCCTTCGACTATTGCCAGAGACGAATGTCCTAAAGATGGAAATGATGATGCACAGGATGTTCCGATCCAAGTTCAACGTGAGCTGGGAGAGTCTAGTTTCTCTGCAGGAGTTCCTTTCGGGAGTCTTTTAAATATTAAGGAACCAATATCTTATTCAGGTACGAACAATGCTCTGAATGAAGTGCAACATGATCAGGGGGAGTCAAGTTTCTCTGCAGTAGGTGATTCGAGTCTGATAAATAGTTCAGGACCAATACCTTATTCTGATTCAGAAAGATTCCTTGTTCAACGTGATCTGGGAGATTCAAGCTTTGCAGCAGGTCATGTCTCGAGTCTTATAAATAGTTCGGGACCAATACCCTATTCTGGTAGTATCTCCCTTCGATCAGATAGCAGCGCAGCCAGCACCCGCTCATTTGCCTTCCCAGTGTGAGTTGCACTTGAACACCTGATCTTTTCTATTCAAACTGTTTTATAGTTTCCCCAATTACATGACTGACGTTTGACATGCTCTATTTGGCATGCAGTATGCATCCACATGAACCTTTCAGCAGTCCGGTGAGGATGGCAAAAGCTGACCGGAGGCTTCTGCGTAAACATAGGGGTTGGAAGCGGGGTGTTCTCTGCTGTAATTTCTGAATGCCTCTACGTTCTTAGTTTTAAGTTGAATATATGCAGCCTAAAAATATTAATCATCAATACATACATCATGCTCTCTGTCTTGGGATGTAATTTGCAGTAGGACTGTAGGTGTTCAAGAGTGCACTCTAAGGTGTGAGCAGTATCTTATAATTTTTTCATTTTCTCTCATTGGTTTATTTTTGCTTGTCGAAAATATTTTCAGTCCCTGTAAATCTGTTAGATTGCCGGATATTATAAGAAAATTGTCCTCATTGAGCTCCTGGTTTGGTTTGTGGTTGGTGGCCTGGTCCTATTCCAAGGCAATTGAACAAACTTAATGTGTTGAGAACCATGCGATCCTAAGACATTGATTGAAAGTTATACAGATGAATATGATTCTCCACTTCTCCTGATAAATATTTTCCAAGAAAATATTCAAGGAAGCGGCTTCCTGCTGTTAATGCACATTGGATGCTTCTGCCTTATGTTTATAGTCAAAACTAAGATGTTAAATCAAATGTCTAAAAAGGTGGTAATAAATAGTTTATATATGGTTTGCCTCTATAAACAAAGTACACCACTGTTTTTCCCGGAGTACATTTTGGTTTACAGGGTCATGAAAACTTGTTTCATCACTAAATTTTGAACAAAGCATTGTAATCCTAAGCACATTTTTCTTCTTTTTGGGTTACTGGAAGAAGTGATTTTGGTACACTGTTACAGGGCTTTGGATGGTTTCAAAGTTGGAGAATGTGCGATTTTTTTATATAAAGTAAATGCAAAATGTCTGATGAAATGTCACAAAATAAGCCTAATGAGTTTTTTTATTTATTTATTTTTATAAAATGAACATAAGATGTTCGATGAAATGTTATATAGTTACAAAGATAGACAATTTGTTGTGTTTTCTCACTCGTGTAAACAAACTAACCTTACGGGTGCTTCTGAGTTGGTTTGCCTGTAAAAGTCGCCATCACTTGTATACATTAATATGGATAGAATAATCTTGGCTGGCCATGTTATTGATTTCAATCCTTGAAGGCTGGTAGCCCATTGAAGAAGAAAGAATTCATGTAACCTACTAATTGCATACTGTAATGATTCATTTGACATACGAGGTGGCCTTTGCAACTTTTTGAGCTATGCAGAAGTTGGCATTGTGATACACAGAATCAAGAGCATGTCATATGGAAACAGTAGAAAATCTTTCTTTCCCCCTTATGGGTCAGAAAGGCTTGTGCTATAGTTGAAGCTAAAACTGGTATTAACATTTTGAGGTGATGGAGATGTGTGAAATAAAACATTGACAGGGTCCTAGTTGCATGATAGTATATAGAAGGTGACATTAGGTGTGAAACCCTTTAAAAGGGAAAGCATATGTAGAATTAATATATACCAGACACTTCCATCTAGCTACTTGAAGTTTTTTGGAACTCTAAGTTTTGTGCTCTGTGTATTCCTCTCCATCTCTCTTTTCTCTGTCAGTCTCCAACCACTACTAAGTACTCATTCACAATTTTCTCACAGTTCAGATATATAGTATGGAGCTCGTATACTTCACCAGTGTCACTATGCTATGCATTCTTCTCTCTACTATGCTAACACCTTGTGCTTATTCTCTGCAAAGTCAAGCTCGGCCATCGACTGAACTAGCTGGTAATCTCTCTCTCTCTCTCTCTCGATGAAACTGAAGGAAGTCATACTAATTAGTAATTACGTTGTTTCATTTCTGAGCAGCCAAGAGAGAAGTTAAAGCATCTCAGCTCCATCCATTGCCAAGAAAGCTCCGACTCGCTGAAATAGAAGCTACTGTAAGAACAACTACATATATATATATATATATATATAGCTCTAGCAGCTTCCTTAAACAGAGTCTTTTCTTTCTTGTTACCAACTTAGAGTATCACTATCTCTACTAATCTGTTTCCGTTCTATATGCTGAAAAACAGGTTGTGGGACTAGAAGGCCAATATTCAGAACAAAAAAAACAGCAGAAGCAGAATGTTCTAGCTGCAGGTACGTAGATTCGCATTCGGAAAACTTGTTCCTGATCTCTAATGATGTTAGCTCATGATGCAAACATTTCTAAGAGGGATTCAGTTTGAAATTTAGTGCAGTTAGCCAACTGCCCTCTTGCTTTTTTTGGGGTAAAACTGCTCTCGTGCTTGAATAGCCATTACAACTAAAGCTAGGGATTTCTTAAGGCGTTAAATATCTAGGAAGTCAATTTATTAGTTATTCAAAGTAACTAAGAATGTCATCAAGTCAATGATCTAGAGAAGTAATTTATATTTTATATATCCGTCATGTCCACATTGACCTAAACTAATAACAGTGATTAACTAAATCCAATTGATCTCTATCACTTCAGGTACTAAACCATTGATCCACAAAGAAGGAGGAGGAGGAGGTGTAGAGGGGATGCACAGAAGCAGTTCAGGGACATGGCAGGAATGGACGGAGAGCGACGACGAGGACACATCGGCGTTCTTCACAATGGACTATTCCAAAGTGAGAAGACGACGCCCGATACACAACAAGTCCTTGAAGCCAAATGCAGTTGCCGTTGCAGCAGCAGCAGCAACTCCATGAAACATGCATGTCTCGTCTCTAGCCCGGATTCGAAGTAACACACAAACAGAAGAAAGCTATGCGGATCGATACACACAATATTACTGGTTTATTTTGCAAAAGTAAGGTTGTTGTAATTAGGAATTAGATTAGGGAAATGAGGGACATGTCTTGTTAACCACCTCTGGTGGCCGACATCAGGGAGCAAAACCCAAGATTTGCTTGGTTAATTACTAACTATGTTTTAAGGAGAATGCTTATTGTTCTAAGTAAGCCCTTCTTGTTATGTGTTTGTCACTACTCACTAGTGGTCAAATGTGGGCTACAAACCCCAACATTTCGTAACGTGGTCGAATCTTACATTAATATCTATGAGCATATATTAGTATAGTATAACCTATATTAGGTGTAACCCAACATTACGTGCTTGATTATAGTAAATAACTTTTGTTTTGTAATATAAGTGGGTGACAATCATCCTTGGTAGACTTGATTTGTATAGCATGGTACATTTTTCACATTTACATATGTACTTACCGACACTATGTAACTAATTAAGCTAGCATGCAATCTTAAGTGATAAAATTAGGGAAGGCTTGCAGTCCCCTAATCGAGAGCGTTAAGTCCGAGTAACCTTTACCCGATTATCTATCAAAGCACAACTTCTAAATGGAGAAGATGTCACTTAATTATTGATAATTAATCTAGGCCATCTAGGTCTTTATGGTTTCTGCATTCCTGTATGTTAGAGCTAGCTAACGTTTTTGGGATATGGGATGGAGTTGCAGATCAAACATGACTGCAGGTCGTTGCTAAATTGGTACTACTGGAAATGACAAGGATATATTGATGAAGAACAATGCATGAGATGATTGAGTCAAACAAATAGACAAATTGCACCAAGTGTTGATGAGCACGTATGGTCTTTCATCTAAGATGTGGATTGTCTACTCTAGTTTAAAAGTTGGAGAAAAAAGTCTAAACTATTTTTAACAAATGTTTTATATGTATATTTCCCTTTTATTGAAAAACTTATTTACTTTTTATAACATAAATACAAGATGGTTGTTCTCATAAATTTTACAAAATTTTTGAATATCACCTAATAATCTTATTTTTACCTTCCTACTTGCTTTCGAGTTAGTAACAAATTAAGATTAGAAAGTACGTGAACTTATAATTTTTATATTAGTTGTATAAGTTTGTGTTTCACTGCTTCAGTCCGTTCACAATTACCATTCACTAAGAATTATTTACTATATACTTATTACTATTTTAAACATTATTTTTTCCTCTACAAAGAGCCTATAACCAAACGTGTATAATGCTTTTAACTTAATGTTGAGACTTCAATATAACAAAATGTTAGTTCTTCCACTTCAATATAACAAAATGTTGAGACTTCGGTACTGTCCATTTCTGAGAGAATTAATTCTCTTAAAGTTCATGTTTAAGGAAAAAATAAAAATAAATAAAGAGAAGTTGAACTGAAGAAAACGACCGGTCAAATTGGTTAATGAAAACCAACGACAGGGCGTATTAAACCGCGTAGAGTTAATCGCACGGCAAAACGACGCCGTATAACTCCAGCCTCTCTTCTCTGCCAATCCCTTGACAAACAGAGTAAGCAGCTAATTTAGTCCTACTCAATCCAATCCAACCCAAAATCTTTTGATCTCAAAACAATGGAGGACTTCTGGAAGAGAGCTAAGAGCTTCGCCGAAGAAGCAGCTAAGAAATCCCAAAACATCACCACCGCCACCGCCTCCGCCAAAATCTCCGACTTAGTCTCCGAGACCGCCAAGCGCTCCCGCGAGTTCGCCGCCGAGGCATCCAAGAAAGCCGACGAGATCAAAACCGCCGCGCTTAAACAAGCCGATCAGATCAAATCCCTCTCCGTCTCCGAGATCATTCCTCCTCAGCTCTCCAACCTCAACCTATCCTCCGTCTCCGCCTCCGCCGCGGTCGCCGAGCCGTCGCCGGAGGAGCTCCAGAAGTTCGGAGTCTCCGACGATCTGAGGGACTTCGTCAAGGGGCTCACTTCTGATACCTTCAAGCATTTTCCGATCCAAGGTGAGTGATTTTTAGCTGAATTAAGCGGTAATTTAGCTGATTAAAGGTTGATTAGTGAGGTTTAACCGGAATGTGATTTGCTGGATTTGGTTTAGATGAAGCGGAGGAGGTCACGGAGGTGCCGACGACGGCGTCGAATGTGAGGAAGGATCTTACTGAGTGGCAGGAGCGCCATGCTACTCTGGTTCTCACTACTGTTAAGGTCAGTCTCTGCTTCTCTTTTTCCGATTTCGATTTCGATTTCGATTCCGAAAAGCATCTGCATCATAGTCCTCTGATTTGCTGAAATATTGAGCCTAATTGTATGATTTGAAGTGTTTATAGCTATGTATAATGCTAATTGATCCTCGAGATATTATTGCTTTTGCTGTATGGAATTAGTGTTAAGTTTAGGTTATGAGTCTTGACAGATACCTTGCTTCATCATTTCGCGCATGCAATGGAAAAAGTGGAGTGTGTTGATGATGATTGCTGTTTACTTTTGGTGCAGGAGATTTCGAGGTTAAGATATGAACTGTGTCCGCGTGTTATGAAAGAGAGAAGATTCTGGAGGATATATTTCACCCTTGTGAGCAGTCATGTGGCTCCGTAAGTATCATGCTAAGCCCTTTCGGTTGAATTGATGGTTTACACAAGTGTGTGAGCTTGTTTCATGCTAAGTGAACATGTGTATTGAATAAGAATTAAGCAAGCATCTCACTTTAGTCAAGAGATAACTTTGTACTGTGAGAAGACGTAGATGCTCTTTTGTGGGGTTTTAGAGAATGAGTGTGCCATTTGCTAGGAAGGAATTGGTAAATTTGAAAATTATTGCTTCATTCGGAAGACTTTTCTTTCAATGACTGTGAATTTGTGATCAGGTATGAGAAGCGATACATGGAGGAGTTGAAGCTCAAGGAAGCAGAGCAATTGAAGGATGATAAAGTGAAGCAAACACCTGTCGTTGGAGAGGCTGACAAAGCAGAAGGCAGCAAAACAAACAGGAAGAGTTTGACTTCCAAATCTTCATCAACTGAGCAGGACTTGGATACTTTCCTTTTAGGGGATCTTGAAGACAGCGATGGGGGTCAAGGTCTACTTCCTTTTCCTTTTGACTTATCAAGTTCTATCATAGTGTGGTTTATATATATATATATATTTGTATATTGTTTTACCTCAAACATGCACACTTTTATGGAATTTTAGCCTTTCTTCTCATAAATTTTTAGTCAGTTAGAGTCTTGAGTCCTACTCATACCTAAGAAAATTTTGAAGGCACTAGCAAGTACTAGAAAATTATGAAAATCCCAAGTGATGAAATTTATTAATAAGTCATGGTTGGGTATATTTTTCTTGATTAAAGGCCAATCTTTACTCTCTTGAGCACATACAAGATAAAAACCCTTTATTGTCCTAGGAGCCCTAAGTTCATAGTTCCTTTTTAGATTTCCTTGAACTGCTCTAAATAGATTCTGCTCCTTATTTAGGCTTTTAATTTCTGTTTACTTTAGCCTTCTGTTTATTGACAAATTTGTACTTCCAGATGATGGCAACGACAATTTTGATGATGATTTTGACAAGATTGATGATTCGGTAAGCACCATTAACCTTCTGATTCATGTATTCAATGTCTTCCTTTGTTGATTACTAAAACCTGTGACTTCCATACATTTGTCAGTTTTTGTATGAAACCCTTTTATCTTTTGTTCATGGGTCATTTGACCATTCCAAATAATAAGAGTTATTTGATGGAAACTTTGCAGGACGTTGATGATGAAAAACAGAAGAAATGATATCTGCAGACTGCAGCTGGTCAGAAAGTTGCTACTGGGGGTTCAATATGAAGCAGAACGCAATATGGTCTTGTAGCAGATGGATGAATCATGGGAAGAACACCGAGCTGTTTTCCATTATTGCTGATATCTTATTTTTTTAAATTTCCTTTGGGAGCTGTAGAGTTGATTACTTTGTAGAACTTGAAGTGAGATGGCATTGGAAAGTCATTCATTTGTTATATTTGTCCTAGAGTAATGGTGGAGAGTTGGTTCCCGTTCATGTCCATACGGGTCGACCCGACTGCCTGCTTGTGTACAGTTGACCTGATTATGTTGAATATAGTTTCTATACATGCTCCGTAACTCCGTCCATTTTCTGCATTATATCCTCCTATCAGAAAACCGAAACTCTTCAGTTTCATGTTTGGTATGTCAATTCCCATTTCCCAAGTAGTCATTTTACCGGCATATTGGTAGAGTCCATTAATCTGAGGCTGCGGGAGTTTTGTACCCTGCGTCCGATTTCGAGCCCCAGTATGAAGCACATATTGACATACGCACTACCACAAGATTGAGAACCAGTTGTTCAATAATCTGAGGCTTTTCGGTTCTTATATCTTGTAGTGTTGTATTTCACGAGTACATTTTCAAGCTTTTCTTTCTCCCTGGCATCATGCAAGACTTTCATTTCTGCTTCTCTCCTTTAAAAGGCTTCACTTTCAACACAGTCTCATGTAATCAGCTTCAATCTTAGCAGCTTCATACTTCTTCTCTTGAATTGCTGACATTTTGGCTTTCTCCTCCATAGCACTAATCTCCTCGAGTCTAACTGCTTCCTCCGAACGGCGTTTACTTAAATTGTTTATCTGAAACCATATAAAAAATTCTTAACAGGGGCCAAAAGTATCACCTAGGTCAGTTGAATGGGCAAACAAACAAGGAGAGGACCATCTACCTTCCTAGAAGCAGCCATTGCATACATTCCTTTGACATGTCTGAGTTAAATTCCCAGTTTTTCTAGCTCCAGGTTAATATTTACCTGCAATAAGTTGAAAATGATCAGTACAACTACTTCTGTAAGACTGTATGTATGTATAACACCCAGCACAGTGCTATGTGCAGCAGGTCAGCGGCCTGTTTGATAATCAGAGAGCACTACCAGGCTTTCAAATGAAAACAAAAGTATAGCCACATCTTTTGCTGCATAATTAATGCGGAACAGTTAACGGAGTAAAAGAAATCCGGAAGGGCTACCTCGCTGAGACATTGAGACCCATGAATCACCAAGTGACCAAAACCCAAATCCTCTCCCTTTCACAGAATTAACAACAGCCTTAAGAATCTACACAAAGAAAAACCACAAACCAAAATTTCACATTGATTAAATACTCTCCGATCGACAGTAATTTTGTCTCTTTCGGGTCGGGATTAAAAGTTTGGTACTTTTAAGTTGCAGAACTCTCTACTTGGAACAGTGGCAGTTCTCCTTCACTTGGAGACCTCATGGCTCTTCTCTCCTTCCTCCTTAACCAAAAGTGCTCCCTCCAAAGGTCCCTCACTTTTTCCCTAATCCCCAACATATCCTCCACCTTCTTCTCTACTCTCTGCAGAGACCACCCCTCTCTACCTTCCCCAGCAAATGCCTCTCCGCCTGTCCCAAAGAAAGTACCTTTCACGGTCTCAACTCATGGAAGAACGTGGCAAGACCCGTACCGTTGGATGTCCAACCCCGACGATCCTGATCTCTCCGACCACCTCGCCCAGGAAAACTCATACGCTGATGCTTTCATGGCTGACACTCGCGCCCTGCAGCGCACTCTCCTCTCTGAGATGACAAGTCGTATGCCCGCCAAGATTTCTACTCCTCCTGAGCGTTGGGGACCCTGGTTTTGCTCTTTTCCCACTTACCCATTTCATAGTTTTGCGTCATTTGATTTAGTTTTTGATTTCTGAGTTGCCCTTTTGTATTATGTTGCATTTAGAACAGTTTAGTGATGCTGCATTGTGATATAATAAGAAAAAGCTGCAAACTTGATGAGAAAGTTTGAATCTTTTGAGGAAAAGAAGTTTAATTCTGCATTGTGTGATGAAGCTTCAATACCCTTTTGTTGCATTCTAGTTTGAATTAAAAATGGTTTACGACAGGCTGAATTGTGCAATGATAGGGGAGAGCTATAAACTTCATGAGAAGGAAAGTTCGAATTTTGTGGGAGGAGGAAGTTTCGGTTGTGCTTAGTATGTGTAAAATTTTGAGGTGATGATATAATCTTTTGTTAAAACTTGAGCAGGTTGTATTACCAATACATTCCGGAGGGGAAAGAATACCCGGTTCTTTGTAGAAGATTAGAATGTGGACAAAAGGGTTGGATTAAGAGTTTTCTTCGTTAAGCAAGAGGAGAATTTGGAAATGAGGAAGTTTTGCTGGACTGGAATGAAATCGCCGAGAAATATGGAAAGCTTTTTTCTTCTTTCTCGTGTTATAAGTAGGCATGTTTGCCTTCATTTCTAAGCTAGTATCTTTTCATTGTTATAGTGATTTACTGTAGTTTTATGTTAATTATATATAGGTTACGTGCATGTTGGTACATGTAGAATTTCGCCAGACCACCATTTCCTAGCGTACACACTTGATATAAAGCGTAATGAACAGTTCATTCTTCAAATTAAGGACCTACAGCGTGGATGTATCATTCCTAAAGTACAAGTTAGTGGTGCTGTTAGCCTGGCCTGGGCTGAGGATAGCAGTACTCTGTTTTATACACTATCAGATGAGAATCAACGACCTTACAGGCATGCTTTCTCTGCAATGTAACCTCTTTTCTTCTGGCTTAGAATCTTGGTTCACCAATTTGTTTCTTTGTTTTTTTTTTGCCCCTCTTCGCAGGGTTCTCTGCTCAAAGCTAGGATCTGATGATAATATAACTGTGTTTACTGAAAGTGATTCCAGCTTCTGCTTAGACATAACAAGCACAAAAGATGGCAAGTTTATAACTGTCAATTCAAATTCAAGGACTTCATCTGAGGAAGGAATTTTACTAGTTCAACTTCTTTCCCTTTTCAGTGGAGTGTGCATTCTCTTTTGAAAAGGCTATTTTTGTAGCTTAATCTACAGGTTAATTTGATAGATTCTGCCAACCCATTACGCGGTTTGCAGAAAGTGTGGAAGCGCATTTCTGGTGTACAGTATTTTCTGGAACATCATCATGGAACATTTTATGTTCTTACTAATGCTCCTATAGATGAAAGCAAGGAGTGGTCAGGTGAAGGTTATTACCTAGCTACATGCCGTGTTGAAGATACGCTGTCCTCTAATTGGCAGGTCAACTTTCTTCTTGCTTATGAGTCTTATATACCGCATGATTTATTTTCCTTTCGATGATGTTGTCAATGGCTTAAGTTTTCACCATATAATCTCTCATGGTTTCTAGTCTTTTTTAAATTATGACTCGTCTGATTTTATATTTCAGAATATCATCCTTCCAAGTCAAGACTTCAGCATTCAAGACATGGACATGTTTGATGGGCATCTGGTCCTTTCTCTTAACAGGAAGGACTGCTCTATTTTTTGTTCAATTGATTTTCCTATGGCTGTTGATTGTAAGGTATTGATCTATCTGGCTAAGTACATACTTTTTTATGGATAAGCATATGAAATGTCTAATACAATTTATATATGTAATTGAGTATTGCCCCAAATGCAATCTTTTTGAGCTCGTCGCGCACAGCTTCTAGATCTCTAACTATCTAGTCTCACAACTGCTTGTTTATCTGCATCTTTAAGCCTATTAAAATACTTGTTGGGGTCATGTAAGAGAGCTTCTTACGATATTGTTTTAAAGAATAGTGCATGGAGGTTACCCTGATGTATGAGTATCTGACATATACAAATGCTTTCTCAATGACTTCTTTGCAGAAACAAGTGAAGATTGAAGATCTTAATCCTTGGTTTTTCCCTCTGCAGTCAAATTCATGTGGCATTGCTCCAGGTTCAAACCATGACTTCCAGAACTCAGCATACCGTGTGGTGCTTTCTTCTCCTGTGGTATGACGTTATAAACTTTATTATGAAAATGTTCATACTGTCCAGAATAAAAAACCACGAATGATTAGAATAATTCTCTTGAGGGTTAAAATATGCCTTTTAGTATTCTGCACCTCTTTTAAGTTTTAACTGCAGTCTTACTTCAAGTTGAGATGGAAGCATGACCATTGGCTGTATGAATGTATGACCAGTGCGGAGGGTTCCATTCATGGGATGGGGGCTAGGAAGGATATTGATTTTTTAGTGCTGGAAGGCTGCCATTTGATAAAACTTATTACTCCCCTTATCTTGTTCTTACACAACACAGGTTCCTCCAGTCCCAATATAATTGAATCTCTATATGCTCAACTTTGTTCTTGTAATTCCAGAAAATATGGAAAAAGTTCATTTTAACATCTGCTCTGCGTCTTTCAGTTATGCAGTTTATAAGTGTTCATTTTCAATTTCTTGCCTGTATGACCTTTTCCTTTTTAAAAGTGCAGATGCCAGATGTAGTTGTTGACTATGACATGTCAACACGGAGATTTTCAACTGTGCAAGAAGTGATGGGCTTTTCTGATACAAACCCACCAGCCAATGAGCTAGATATGAACCAAACTCTTGTTCAACAAAATGAGAAGGATACAAATGTCCATATAATTGAAACACAAAGATGGAAAGACTTTTCTAGTGAATACTGCTGTGAGAGGAGGGAAGTTATCTCCCATGATGGTGTTAAAGTTCCTTTGACCCTACTGTACTCTCATACGGCCTGGGTAAAGGGTCGGTCTCCTGGGCTTTTACACGGATATGGAGCATATGGTGAGGTTTTAGATAAAAGCTGGTGCACTGATCGGCTGAGCTTACTTGACCGGGGATGGGTGGTGGCCTTTGCTGATGTGAGGTTGGTTTCTTTGGACTTTTTCTTTTTTGGGTTTGAATAAAAATCATTGAAGACAAAACTGATGTACTTCAGTCAAATTATTAATGTGATGACGTGTTTCCCCCGTCCTGTGATTCTATTACTTGAACAAACAAATTCAGTTTGGGCTTAAGTTGGCCTCATTAATGTAGAACATGTCAGCCTACTTGATATGAGTGTAAATATTTATGATGAATTTATTTTATTTGTTTCAAAATATTCCCTAGATTTATTTTCTGTTTCGTGTAATATTTTGTTTTCCTCAAGACTGTAACGCCATTTGTGTATCTAAATCACGAGTACATAACTATGCTCTAGCCAGGATTGTACTGTATGTGATTATAGACTAAGAACCTTTTATCAAATCTGACGCTACTTTCTGAGCTGAAATTAATGTGCTGTTTTTGCCTCTTGTGTTGCAAATCTTTTTCTTGGTTAGATCTTGATGTGGTTGTATCATCAGGGGTAGTGGTGGAGATTCTTCATGGCATAAAGCTGGGAGTCAGTTTAATAAACTGAATTCGATCTATGATTTTGTATCATGTGGGAACTACCTGATTAAAGAGGGTTATGTACATAGAGATCAGCTTGGTGCTATGGGAAATAGTGCTGGAGGTCTTCTTGTTGGAGCAACAATCAATATGTACCCAGATCTATTTCGGGCTGCTATTTTGAAGGTTGGTGATTTAGTAAAAATCTAATCATATACATATCAGCATTCATTGCTAATTCAAATGTATGTGTGTACTAGTCACAATTTACAAAGAGACTGATATTTGGTTCTTTCTTTATCAGGTTCCATTTCTTGACGTATGCAACACTCTTATGGATCCCAGTTTGCCCCTCACGATTCTGGATTATGAAGAATTTGGCAATCCTCTGATGAAGTCCCAATTTGAGCATATCTTGAGCTATTCACCTTATGATAATATTTCGCAAGGCAGTTGTTACCCTTCAATGCTTGTTACAGCGTCCTTTCATGACTCGAGGTAAATTCTTGTGCTTTTCGACATGTGTTAATTAATTGCTTATGGTCTTTTTTATGTACTCAAGTTTCAGTTATTTATCATGCATTCTCAGGGTGGGGTTTTGGGAAGCGGCCAAGTGGGTGGCCAAACTTCGAGATTGCACATGTCTTCATTGTTCTGTTATTCTGAAGACAAATATGGCTGGAGGACATTTTGGTGAGGGTGGACGCTATGCTCAAAGTGAGGAAACTGCGTATGATTATGCTTTCCTATTCAAAGCTATGGGGATGCTGAAGAATGAAAAATAAGTATGTGTTTCAAATTGGAAGTTGGTCTTGCAAGAAAGCAGTCGTACAACTCGCTGAAGTCCCAGGTAAGGAACACAACTTTCTTCTTTCAAGCCTGCTGGGTGTTTATAGAACAAGGCACTACGTAGGCTGGGATTTAGTCAGTTGACAGTCACTAAGCTCACTAACATCCTCAACAAACGAGATCACTTCTTTACAAGGTAGAGCAGCTCCAGATTGATAGTCATATAGAATGGTACGGTTTGTAGTGCAAGCCTCTCCTTGGATTTCTCCTCAGATGTTCCTTGGAGATTGGTCACCACTGTCCAAGACATCAGAAATTTGGCTGTTCAGATTTTTCTTTCATTTCCTTCACTCATATCCTTCATGAAGCCAACTTCATGGCAGATGCTCTGCCCGAGTCGCCTCGCTTTGTCATTTGCTACTTGATGCGCCTCGTTTTCGGGAGTCTGATTTGAGCTGCACAAAATTTTGCCAAATTTTGACCTCTTTAGCGTTGGCTGTTCTAGATGTGCAGTCGTTTAGTATCAAAAATAAAAAGGCAAGCAAAAGTGAGAAACTCATCACGTCACATATATTCCTTCCAAAAGAACTTGGACAATCTCCATCATTTCTTCTGCATCGATCAACTTACAAAACTTGAAGATCATTTCTCACAGATGGATGTTGCCACATCCATTATTATGTTGTAATCATCTTTGTCTTTGAGGATAAGTACGCACTTCTAATGGAAGCATTCGTCCAAGTACACTAGGTCTATAGTTATGTTGATTGTTTTTAGATCCCAAGGCAGATTTTGTATTGAATGATTCTTCACTCTTTGTAATAGGGATGTATCACGTCTCTCAAATTTCCGTTTGCATTGATGTTTTTCTCAATATGCGAAAAGTATCTGTGCTATCGCTAACTTGTATTTCTCTTCATTTTTCATTAATAATCTTTTCTTCACCAAAAAAAAAAAATATCGCACTTGAAAAGATGATGAGTGATTCTTTCTAGAACGATGAAAATGAAACACTAACTTCCGTCTAACCTTGTAAAATCCCGCCTAGGCGCCCGCCTAGCTCCCTCTTAGTCTTGTTAAATCCCACTTAGGCGTTTGCCTAGCTCCTGTCTAGTCTTATTAACTCTCGCCTAGACCGCCTAGGCTCCCGTCTAACTCTCAAAGTATATGAACTAAAACTGGATATCTCTACTTAATCTAGTATTGATCATTCTGACTTTTACATATTTTCTTGACAAAGAAGGCTCCAAAGATTGAAGTGTAAGAGCTTAAGAATCGATGCACTGCTGCAGTTCCACCAACTTGGGATCATGGCAAGAAAGAAACAGCACCAGGTCCAGTAGTTGCCCCTGAATCTGACAAAGTACCAACTGGTAATTTCTTTTCTCTATATCAGTTAATGCCCTTCTCAAAATCAGTAAGTTTTTTTTTTTTTTTGGTTTTGCTTCTCAGATCATATACAGAATGGATGGGAAGGATGATCTGAAGGACCCAGAATAGGGGCAAGAGGTGAAAGACAAGTCTTACATTAGTGGTAAGCTCAAGTACTGGAAATATGCTGGAGGAATGAAGGCTGAACTGTTAAAGAATTTGATGAATGGGACTAATTTTAAAGTCGACAATAAATATTTGAAAGGGTTGAGGGATCTGTAGAGTTGATTACCTTGTAGAAGTTGAAGTAAGATTGTACATGTCTTCATTGTTCTTCTTCTGATATTCTCAAGGGTGTTTACAGTATTTGGCCTAAAGAGGCTGGGATTTTGTCATTCTAATAGTCAAACACTAAACACTCACTAACTTCAGTAACATCCACAAAAATCGAGATCACTTCTGGAAGGTTGTAAGTAAAAAGATTATTGGCAATCCTCTTTGGAACAAAACACAGGCCAATTGTGTATCAAGCCCAACCGAGTGAAAATAAGTGGCCCAAGTCAAGAAGAAGGCCCAACACAATCCAATAGCAATTCAGGTAAAATCATGCATATGCATATCATGTGTTTTTCACTGAGGATAGCAGTAGTGCTTCCTATCCTGATTTTTCCTGAGTTTCTTGGCTTAATTCAAAATGATCTTGAAAGTTGTACTTTTATCTTACCTATGTAGGTTAGATCTTTTCAGTCATTTTAGCTTTTCAAAATTTAAACACCCAGCCTTTCTTTGTGCCCAAACAACCATTGGGTGAAGAGATTTTTCTCTAAACCCGTGAGCTTGATTTTTCAAGTTTTGATTATTTTAACATAGGTTTATGTTTCATTTATCTATGTTTATGATAGTAGGGTGTTTGTGATTCATGAGTAGCTGTTTTGCATAGGCAATTGTGTTGTCATGCTTTTTGTAAAGCTTTGCAAAACCTTTTTGCCTCATTTTGAAAAATAGCCATTTTGGGAAAGTTTGCTTTTGTCTTTTGTGTTTTGGCTTTATGCTTTAGCTTTCTATTTAGCATCTAAACCAAGTACTAGAGTCTAAACTTTCTGAAATTTATTGGCAAGTGTGATGCCCTCTTAGTGCACCTCTTGGCCTATAAATACCAAGCAAAGTTCCCTTAATTTGGTGGTTGTTGTTGTGTCTTTGTTTTGTATTTGTGAAGATCATCTCTTGTATGATTTTCAGTTCATAAAGCCCCCTTGCTCTAAGTCTTCCTAATGACTATAAATCTTAGAGCATTGGCTTGAACAATTGTGTGTCTTTGTTTTTGTATGATTTTCAGTTCATAAGTCATCTTGCTCTAAGTCTTCTTAGTGACTATAAACCTTAGAGCATTGGCTTGAACAATCTTTCAAAAACCATATTGCATTTACATTTGCATGCCATGAGATTGTGATTGGTGATGCAACAACCCAAGAAGTGTTCATAGATGAATCAGTTGAGAAGTAGCTGAATTCAAGAGTGAAGCTTTTGTTTATATGCGTGGGACAACACTTAGAGACAAGAAAGACACGAGAGCTGAGTTGTTAGACTAGGCGAGTCTAAACAGGATAGTAACGAAGTTAGCTATCCCCTCAGGAGTTGTAATCTTGTGAGAAGTGTTTAGCGTTTTTTATGAACCAGCTTAGTGATAGCTGAGTTCTGTAAGATTTCGTTTGTAAGCACTTAGGGGTCAAGATTGTTGAATGTTCAAGAGACTAGGAGAGTCTGAACAGGATAGCTAGCTAGGTTGTCGTTCTAGAGACTAGAAGAGTCTGAAACCAGATAGCAATTGATGTAGCCATCCCAGATTCTATATCTTGTATAAGTGTACGAATTACATAGTGGAAAGCTTTGTCCTTCAGGAGATAAGGGCACGCAGTTTTTCTCCCTGGGTGCAGGGTTTCTGCGTTACAAAAAACATCTTTGTGTTATTTGTTTTACTGCGCTTTTTCTTTCTTATTCGTTGAGTTGTATTTCGGGATAGCACAACTCATTGCTATCCTCAATATTAGCCTTTAAACGAAAAAGTTACAAAATGTCTTATTCACCCCCTCTAAGAACTTCAAAGGTAGAGCACCTTTACATTGACATATATAGAATCATTATATACTGGTTTGTAGTCCAAGCCTTTCCTTGGATTTCTCCTCAAACGAAATCGCTCAGAGATTCACCAGCAAAGATGATAAAAGTTTATCTCAATCGAAGCAAAAAAGAGGCTCTCCTCCCATTTTTATATGTAGCAACGTTGACATTGCAAATGGATTCATGACATTGAAATCCTTTACCCACATATGTAAAGACTAGAAATCGATGCATTCTTCTTCAGGTAGATAGGTTTGAAGGATCATACTGATCATGTTTTCATGCATCTCTCTCTGTCTCTCTCAATGATTCATTTCCACGTTATACATGTGCATTTTTTGGAAATGTATGAATAAATGAGTTTCATTGCTAGCTCGTACGTAACCTTGAAAGATTGGAGCATGCAATTATCAAAGAGAATTATTGCTCGAGCGTAACCTTGAAATGATTGGAGCTTGAAATGAAAAACAATGAGAATTAGCAGATTTCCCATTTAAACTTTGATGACAACAGTTGTGGAGGTCACAATTCTGTTCAATGCATTAACAAGACAACATTAATCTCTGTTAGTTACAGTCATAAATTGAGAAAATTAAGTTTTGATGTGTGTGTTTCCCCCCGTTTTAGCTGTTCATTATGAATAAGTAACTAATTTACAGTACAACAATGGAATACTGTTGCATACGTAAACGTAAATACATAATGTGCCACAAACATGCATTTGACAACATCTAATAGGAATCAACATTACGTCCCTATTCTTTTTAAATTTCTGCACTATCAAGTTTTGGTTTCATGAATCATGAATGTATTTCTTGGTTCGACGTCAGTATGGAGTTATTGTTAAATTAAAGCTCAAGCTAGCAAAACAATAAAGATGGAAAAAATGATGAGTAAAGGTTACATTTAATTACTTAATAAATAGAACCAAAAACCTTATGGCACCAAATGCAAGCAAACTTGTATGTGAGAAACTCCTCATCTCACATATATTCCTCAAAACTTAGACAATCTCCATCATTTCTTCTATTTTGATCAAACTACTGTACACACAGTGTATTCTTTTTGGTTTTGATTCTCTTCGTCACATACAGACAACCAGTTTAGTTTTTCAAAATGGATGGAAAGGATGATCTGAAGGACCCAGAATATGGCCAGCTAGAGGTGAAGGAGAACTCTTACATTAGTAGGAAGCTCAAGTACTGGAAAAAAGGTGGAGGAATGAAGGCTGAACTGTTGAAGGATTTGATGAACGGGACTGATTTCAAAGCCGAGAAGTACTTGAAAGGGTTGGTGATAGCTAGAGCCCGACTCGCCCGGTTGAAATTGTGGGCGGTTCGACTGACCAAAGTGCTGCTACTTTTGGCTATTGCATTGCAAATCAAGGGTTTGGGAGATACCTTGTCGGCAAAGATATCTCTTCCCCGAGAAAGTACGTTATTATTTTGGTTCAAAAACGATAATACTACACACCATTACAAACATGCATGAATAAAACTAAGAAGAGTGCACAGCTAAAATGAGCAAGTTAATGCCATAGATTGATTATGTGATCTTTATTTTTGTTTTCTTGACGGAACTTTTCCATTGTCATATATCTCCAGGGATTTACGAAAATAATGGATATTTGATGGTTTCATCCAATGGAGGACTAAATCAGATGCGATCTGGTGTAAGTAGCTTCCTCATTTTACAATTTCCAGTTACATATATATGTTTTTAAAATACTTAAAATATGTTGGTTCATATATATTTTGCAGATATGTGATATGGTAGCAATTGCAAGATATTTAAACGTCACGCTTATAGTTCCTGAGCTGGATAACACCTCCTTCTGGAATGACCGCAGGTAAGTTTAATTACCCAAGGCTTCATTTAATTTATCTCAATGCTCCCTTCTTCTGTAACATCTAAATATTTGATATATGATGCAGTCAATTTGAAGACATATTCGATGTGAATTATTTCATTACCTCACTGAGAGATGAGGTCAAAATTTTGAAAGAACTACCTCCTAAGCAGAAGAAGAAAGTGGAATTAGAATCCCTTTATTCCATGCCCCCGATTAGTTGGTCCAACATGACATACTACTATAACACGGTTCGTGCTCAATCGAGTAATGCAATCTTTAAATGTATTTACATGCATATAATGTAGAAAAATCATATTATGAATAGATGTATATGTGTTTCCAATTCATATTGAATCTTTTTACTTGATTAATCAGATTCTTCCTCGCATACAAACATACGAAGTTGTGCACTTCACAAAAACAGATGCTAGGCTTGCCAACAATGGCCTCCCTGAAGAGGTTCAGAAGCTTCGCTGCCGTGCTAACTACCAGGCTCTGAAATTCTCTCCTGTAATTGAGGCATTAGGGAAGAAAATTGTTGATATCCTCCGCGAAAGAGGCCCTTTCCTGGTCCTTCATCTTCGGTACGAAATGGACATGGTGGCCTTTTCTGGTTGCACTGAGGGTTGCAATAGAGAAGAGATTGAAGAGACCACGAAAATGAGGTACGCATAATGAGTAAATGAGAAATTACTATTTATGGGTTTTATTATTATTATTATTATTATTTTATGATAGATTTAATTATTAATTGTTTGGACGTGAACAATTTTTCTTGTAAGATATGCTTATCCATGGTGGAAAGAAAAGGAGATTGATTCAGAGAAGAAAAGAAAGGATGGGCTTTGCCCTTTAACACCTGAAGAAACTGCTCTAACATTGAAAGCACTAGGCATTGATCGTAATATTCAAGTCTACATTGCCGCTGGAGATATATACAAGGCAGAGAGAAGAATGGCACCGCTCAAAGAAGCTTTTCCAAATTTGGTAACTAAATTTCATCAACTATCTCACTCAAAAATTATAAATGACTTGTCACAAAGTTGTAGGCCTTCGGATCACAAAGTCATATACAGTATATATAATACATCTAGTTATTGTTTATTATACATCAAATGATCGGGAGTTACATTTTAACAGGTGAGAAAGGAGACGTTAGTTGATGCATCAGATCTTCTTCCTCTCCAAAACCACTCGAACCGAATGGCAGCTCTGGACTACTACGTCTCGATAGAAAGTGATATATTTGTCCCAACATATGGAGGAAATATGGCAAAGGTGGTTGAAGGCCATAGAAGATACTTGGGGTTCAAGAAAACCATTCTTCCAGACAGGAAGGCTCTGGTGGATCTGATAGACCAGTACAACAATGGAACCCTGAGCTGGAACGACTTTGCTGTCGGAGTCAATACTGTTCATGCAGACCGTATGGGAAACCCAACTAGGAGATTGGAGGTTCCAGGAAAACCTAAAATAGAGGACTACTTCTATACAAACCCAACTGAGTGTTTGACAATGCCGGCTGAAGATGATGATCAACTATTAAAGTAATACGTACACAGTCTGTCACCTGCATGGTTTTTATTTATCTAGCTCGTAATTTTGTGCTTCTTTTGACAAATCAGAGAAGCGTTTACAAGTCCCTTCCTTGTAATATTGTTATAAACGAAAGGTAGTATCGTTATATATATGACTTGTTCTGCAAATTAGTTACTGCAGGCAATAATTCAATGAAACACAATGGTACTGAACATACAGATCGATATTGGGAAATTTGCTCTGTTCTGGCTTCATATATCAAATGATGAAAGGACTTGATTATTTGAATTATATATATAGTACATTTCAGAATGAAAGCAGAAATGATGCGTCTGAAATGAAATAAAATAGACTGCCTGTGATCAATTGTTGATAGCCTAGCCAAAGTCTAGAAAGAAAGAATTATCAAACAGGTATTTAATTCTTTGAAAACCCTAGCAGAGCGCCTCCCGCCTCCCTTGCGAAAACCTATCGAGAAATCCCTATGCAGCTACAGTGGTCGACGTATTTCATCGACAAAATCTTCCAAATCATTCACGATCTCTCTCTCCAGTGTACATCTGGGTGTTTGTGTGCTTTCTCACCAATACATCTATTCCAACCTCCCTCTGCGAACGCTACTACAGTGCTCGAGGAACGGAATTTGGGGTTTCGGTATACGATCGATTCCAAGTTTTATCAGTCCATTCTATCCACAACGATGTCTGCTCCTCGCCCTGCATCGTTACGAAAAGAAGGAAGTCCGGCTAATTGGTCCAATTCACCTCGCATAGGCCTTGGCGCCGCCGGGCAGGCGGCTCTGGTAGACAAACATGTTTACCTAATTGGTCAGCTCTTAGGTCAACATTACCGGTTCCCAGGATTCATGGGTACGATTCTAACCATTTGGAGATTAAGAAAAGTTTTGTCTATTCATGAAGAGGGTGATCGATTCATTTTTCAATTCAATCAAGTGGTTGGTCGGCATAAGGTGTTGAATGGAGGCCCGTGGTTCTACAGAAATACAATGCTGACTCTAAATGAGTATGATGGCGCGAGTCCGGCAAATTTGGTGCCTCTGTTTTTGTGGTGGCGTGGGTGAAGATCCGGGGTCTTCCCTTTCGGCTACACAATCGTCCTGCCTTTCTAGCTATAGGCAATTCTCTGGGTTCTGTTGTCGGGGTGGACCAGGCAGCCTTGACTAGGAAGGAACCGGTCCAACGAATCAAATTAGAGTTTGATGTACGTCGGAGAATTCGCACGAAAATGCAATTTGATTTTTCTCCTTCAGTGTCAATTGATATTAATTTGTTTTATGAGAAGATTTATGGTTTTTGTCGTGCTTGTGGACTATTTTTGCATGATGCTACGGGATGTGATCGACTATTGATAACAGAACGTGAGATTGTGCCGGAGGTTGAACCCAATTCAGCTTTTGTTAATCTGAGCATTACTGAGACTGTAGTGTCCCCTTCATCTGGGAGAAGAAATTTAGTATTGGCAGAGACAGTTTTTATTCCTTTTGAGGGAATGGATGCGTATGTAATGGGAGAAAATTTGGATCTTCAGCATTCAGAGATGACAAAAGATGTGTCGGTGTTGTTCTCTGGAAAGTCTGATGTTCTGCACTCTGAGACTCTAATAAGCAGTGTTGATGAGAGATTTGCTTTCACCTTTGTAGCTGTGGCAAAGGAACCCCCGTTGATTAATCTACTCAAACGAAAGTCAACGTCTGAATGGAGTCGCCCTTAGAAAAAGTTTATCCAGTCAGCTTCAGAGACTGAGGAAAAGAGTCTTGTGTTGGGAAAACATAAGACTGGAAAAATTGGTCGTC
Source organism: Potentilla sterilis (assembly GCA_963682095.1). NCBI lineage: Eukaryota > Viridiplantae > Streptophyta > Magnoliopsida > Rosales > Rosaceae > Potentilla > Potentilla sterilis. Next base: position 46,198,698 of record OY821761.1, on the reverse strand, counting down.
CCAAAGGTAGCAAGAACAAACCAAAAGAGTCTTCGGCTGAAATTGAAGACCAAGGAACAAAAAAGAGGCGGTTTAAGAAGAAACCTCCAAAATTTGACTCTGAGATGGGTGCTCCATCTAATGAGTCTGGTAATAAAGGCGATGTTTTGAAGACTTCTGATGTAGCTGATATGGAGACAAGTAACTTGGTTGGAAAGGAGGCTCCGCATTCTCCTGATATGGAGACAGGTAACTTAGTAGGAAAGGAGGCTACGCCTTCTCCTGCTAAATTGGATTGATTTTGAATGTAGTCACAGTGAGTATTTAGTTGTCTTGCTTCTAAGTATTCTAAATACTGAATTTCACTGTGCTTTATCGAGAGAAAATGTAGGTGTATTTTTGGCTCTTTGGCCTAGTATAGGTTGGTGAGTCATAAGAGATAGCTCTTATTGTCAGCCCTAAATGGGTGTGTTATCTTTATACTGCTTACTGAATAATAAATTTCTTGATTTCTGATTAAAAAAAAAAGTCTAGAAAGAATTAAAATTCAATTAAGGAAAAATGACCATTTAGTACTAATTTGGCCCCCTCATTACCCATTCCAATGACCATCTTATTTTTCTCCCCTATTGAACATAAGGTTACAACTCTATTACCCGGCCATTTGAACAAATTTTTTTCAACCTTAGTACAATTTTATTTTTTTTCTTTATTTTTTGTCATTTTGTCTTATCTAATAGATTTTTGAATTATAATTAATGTGCTGAGAAAGTGGAAGATAAAGAAATTTTGCCGAAATGTCACCCAACTCCGTCGGCCTCCCATGGCCGGTCGCCGGAGCCGCTGGAGCCTGGTCACCGGAGTAGCCGGATTCTGGTCACCAAATTTTTTTCGCCGGATTTTTTATATATATATATATATATTTTTTTATAATCAGGTTATTGGACGATGGTTACTGACCCCCAGTAAGCAATTTACAGATTACATATTTCCAGTAATCAAGTTACTGACCCTCAGTAATTAATTTACTGACCCCCAGTAAGCAATTTACAGATTCCAGATTTTCAGTAATCAAGTTACTGACCCCCAGTATTCTAGTTACTGAGCCTCAGTAAGATGAATGTTGACCCCCAATAAGATAATTACTGACCCTCAGTATGCAACTTTGCCGACTTTTTGTAAACAATTACTGATTTTTTTCTTACTTAAAAGACATATCATATAACACATTTCATACAAGATTCTAGTAAGATGATTACTGACTGGCTCCAAGTATCCAGGTTACTGACTCCCAATAAGATGATTACTGACCCCCAGTAAACAACTTACAGATTCTAGATTTCCAGTAATTAAGTTACTCACCCCCAGTAATCAGGTTACTGACCCCCAATAAGATGATTACTGATCCCCAGTAATAATATTACTAACCCCCAATAATAATTTTTCTCTTTGTAGTTGTGTTTTTTTTCTACAAGCCACTGCATGGTGTTTTTACCGGGACCAATAGATGTCAATCTCATTGAGAAAACATGTAAGAAAACACCAAGTTTAGTTGTGACTTTGTAAGGAAACAAAAGGGGCAAAGCCAATGCCTGAGGGCTACTCATGGTTATTGATTAGGACAAAATCACAACTGATCAAATTTAGTCTAGAGATAGCAGTACATATCGAATTCGAGCTTGTGAGAGATAGCAAAAGGGTTTGGGGTATATATAGGAGTACGTTGAGTCTACTTCAAAACATTCCCTAATCAATAATTATAGCAAACCCGTTTGTTTCTTTCTATCACGTCGGGAACGCCGCACCACCATTGTAGTTTTCATTGCACCGTCGGGATCTGCCTCCCACGACCAGGTCCAACGTGCAGCACCACCCACACAACTAGCAGTCTTCTAGGTCGGGTTCATCGGCGGCGGCGACGTCAAGGGAGAGTGGGTCCTCATCAAAACCCGAGAATCAGAGGCGCACCGGAGGAGGTGGGGGAGGTGAAGCTGCAGTTGTTGTTGGTGGAGTTCTTTCTGCTGCTGTTGTTGCTGATGTGGCGGCTGCGGCGAAGGAGGAGGAGGAAGGTGAGGCTGTGGCGGCGAAGGAGGGAGGATCGTATCTGCCGACGGCGGCAACAGTGGTGAGGTGAGATGGTTGATATAGGAGTAGGTGTGAGATTAGGATTGGAGAGAGAGGGAGAGAGAGATAAAGAGAGATATTTAGGGTTTAGGAAAGAGAGATGGAGTGGTTTGTTGATATAAAAGGGTATGAAAGTCTTTTATCTAAGAATCATTGGAATGGGTACGTAACATTAGAATGAGCAATTTTTAACCCTTTTTGTGCAAATGATCTTTTTCCCTTTAATTAATCATATACTTGAGCTTCCAAGATCTCAATAAGTTCCCATCTCCTTCTCATAAGAGCATCTTCTATTAGTCATATGAGATCGAATGATGAATGATCAATCTTTTTAGCCTAAGAATATTGATCACTATCAAAGTTATACGTACACGTAACTCTTGTGATACAAGTCTACATCAGTTTCCTCAAACAAACCAGCAGAGCCGATATGAATCAATGTAACTATGTTTTCATATTTTTCACTCTTGAAAAGTATGTTACATATACGTAATTCTTGTGATACAAGTCTCGTTCCCCTCAAACAAACCAACTGACAGAGATACGTATCAATGTAATTATGTTTTCCTTTTTTCGCTCTTCAATGCTACCTCTAGCTTGAGCTGGCACGGCATTCAAAAGTGTACGTACATTGCACGATCATACGCGCGAGATAAACACAAAAAATTATCCGAGTTGAGTTTCAAGTATACTCGGTCACTATGTAAGGTAAGACCATGAGTTTAAATGATCGATTAACTTGGTTTGGTGTTAATTAATTACGATACGACTCGTGAAGTTCAAATTGTTTCGTCCAGGTTCCAGAACTCGATATGATGATACGCATTAAAAGTAACAATGAATGCCATGAGTAGCAATATAATCGAAGGATGTCACCTCGAGTTCACAATCATACTTATAGTTGCGATAGGCAATTGATCTAGTGGGACTGATCATGATGAAAGTTTAAAATTCTATTCTGCCTCTGTGCCACACAATGGTAATGGGGTGAAATCTATAATTATATATGTCAAAATTAACCCAAATATGATCAATTGCCGACTGCAGTGAACGGTAAGTATGTATACAAGTCAAAATCTCTACATGTCTGTCTAATTTAATAATTTTGGAATGTCATTATAGTTTGTTTTAAAGAGTAGAGCATTCAAATCAAAATCTAGTTTAATGCAAAACTCGATTACCTTATGACAACTTAATTGATATAATCTCCAATAATTAACCAATATAAATGATCTATGCCACTCCATATAAAATTATGGCTTGATGTTTATGTCTTTTAGATTTAAATCTAAATGCTAATGATCATTTTCACAAGAAAAAGGACCTGATGAATGCTAATGACGACCCTCCACTGTCTCAACTATGACATTATTTCCTGATAAATTGTACAATTTATGGCTCTAAAAGTAATATTCCTTATATATAAAACCAGACAACCTGTTGTGGCTGCAAAGTTCTAATAATTTGAGTCTGCTAGCAAATTTAGTCTAATATCGCCTGAAATGAAGCTGGTTTGGAAAACCAACTCAGCACGAACCCTTCAAATTCCACCCCAAAAATTCTGTAATATCAACGTGTCAGTATATATATCTAATTAAAGTCGTTCGTATGTCCTTTGTAATACAGTCACTTAGAAGCTAGGTAGCTAGCTGCAGATACGAGTCAGGTCCTAGTAAGATGGACAAAACCAAAGCTGGTTTAGAAGTATCTGAATTTGGAGAGGCAAAATTTAAGCATCAGAAGAATATGGACTTCTATTTGAAGGATATAATGGGAGGGATCAAAGTATTCAAGGGAGAGAAGATAACGAGCTTGATGGTTTCACAGTCACGATTCTGCAGACTCAAATTGTTAGCAGTTGCAGCCACAGCCATGTTGCTAGTATGCGCTTGCGTGGTGCAGTACACCACGCTCAGCGATGCAATGAAGCCGCGCGCACTGATATTTCGTGCTTCTCAACATTTTGCTCCTCCACAGAGTAGTACTGCTGATATTGAAAGTAAGCATTCTGCTAGTCTTAATTTCCCCATCTTATGACTATTTTGTTCGATAAGATTTGAGCATGTAACTAATTAGTTGAACAAACAATAGCAGTTGCGGATGCATGTGTTACAGTTATTTCGTGCTGAAGACAAATTAATCGTTAGTTCTGAACAATTTTATCCTAAAATTAGGAACCTTGATTAATAAACCAGCACACTGTCCATGAGAAAAGATATAGGGATGTTGAAACAATTTGATCAACTTGCAACCATACTTCTAATTTGGAACAAAATCATTGTAAATAAAGAACCACTTTAAGGGCTTCCATTCTTCCTAAGTTTCTCGAGCAAACATGCATTTGCAATGGAGACCTATAGATCTGTTGGGAGGCAGCAGTTACTCCCAAACTCAAGGCCAGAGTCCGGAAAAAAATCGACTGTTTCACCATAGATATATGCGTGCAATTCTGCATTTAGCAGTATGCATGTCGAATTTGTACCTCTCTTTTCTCACGGTCATCACTCTTCTCGTCTGCGTACAAGCCTTTAAAATGTTTTTTCTTGTCAATACTCGTGTCGTTATTCATCATCAACAACATCATATATCTCTCTCTTCTTCTTCACCATCCCATCTTCAAGGAGAGTACGTGAACAATGGATTTCTGATGGTCTCATCCAATGGAGGATTGAATCAAATGCGAGCTGGGGTGAGTAAACATCAGATTCCAGATTTTGCAGAATATGCATTGGCTTCTATATTTAACCATAAAGTCTTTTCTGTGCAGATTTGTGACATGGTAGCTATTGCAAGGTTTTTGAACGTCACGCTTATAGTTCCTGAGTTGGATAAAACCTCATTTTGGAATGATCGGAGGTCAGTCGATTAACTAACTTAATTTTTAATTAGAAATCTATAATTACTTGAAGATTAATGCTAATATATACATTGATGCAGTCAGTTTGAAGATATATTCGACGTAAATCACTTCATAGCATCATTGAGGAATGAAGTCCGGATATTGAAAGTTCTGCCCCAGAAGCAGAGAAGAAGAATAGAGATAGCTTCCCTCTATTCCATTCCCCCTGTTAGTTGGTCTAATATGACATTTTACTACGACACGGTTCGTCTTCACAACTTCTGCTAAGAGAAAAGTTGTTGTATAAATAGTTTCCAGATGCATGTTGTGGATCATCATGCTTATATATAACCGCTGCATACCAAAATTTCTATCAGTTCGAATCTGATGATCATCATTTTGTGCAGACAAGATTGACTAACGTTTGCGTGTACGACAGATTCTTCCTCGGATAAAGAAGTATGAAGTACTGCATTTCACTAAAACTGATACAAGACTTGCCAATAACGGGATCCCTGTAGAAGTTCAGAAAATGCGTTGCAAAGCAAACTACGAAGCCCTGAGGTTCACTCCCCCAATTGAGGAACTGGGGAAGAAGATTGTAAGGCTTCTGAGAGAAAGGGGGCCATTCTTGGTTCTTCATCTCAGATACGAAATGGACATGTTAGCATTTTCGGGTTGTACTGAAGGCTGCGATGATAATGAAATTGAAGAATTGACAAAGATGAGGTAAGAGCTAGCACTACTATGCTCATATCTAGGCTTTGTTATTCTGCCGTACTATGAATAGAAACATAACTTCAAGTTGCTATTGTATCAAACAGATATGCTTATCCATGGTGGAAAGAGAAAGTAATTAATTCCAGAAAAAAGAGGATATCTGGGAAATGCCCGTTAACACCTGAGGAGACTGCTCTTGCACTGAGGGCATTGGATATTGATCCTAGTATGCAAATTTACATAGCTGCAGGTGATATTTATGGAGGAGAAAGAAGAATGGCATCGCTGAGATTAGCCTTTCCACACATAGTAAGTCTATCATCTCAACCTTGAGAAATGATGAACTTATTCAATTACAATCATACTTGATGCTTATTGTTAATGGTGTGTGGAACAGGTTAAGAAGGAAACGTTGCTGGGAGCCAGAGACCTTGAGCCGTTCCGAAACCATTCAAACCAAATGGCTGCACTGGATTACATTGTATCACTGGAAAGTGATATCTTTGTTCCGACTTATGGAGGAAACATGGCAAGAGTTGTCGAAGGCCATCGACGGTACTTAGGATTCAGGACAACAATTCGTCTGGACAGAATGCTTCTAGTGAATTTGATAGACCAGTACAAGAAGGGAAGACTGAGCTGGGATGAATTTTCCCAGGCAGTGAAAACAGGACATGCCGATCGCATGGGTAGCCCAACACGAAGATTGGAGATTCCTGGTAAACCCAAGGAAGAGGATTACTTCTATAACAATCCACAGGAATGTTTGCCACCAATTTCTACAAAATCAAAGAGTCTGTGATTCACACTCTACAGTCGATGGATTTTTATCACAGGCCAATACATTCCACTTCTCTACTCCATCAGATGACACAGTTCTTCCAACAGAATCACTGGGAAATAATTTTTGTTCTCGTTTTCCCTTGTTTCTGGGTTGGGGTTGGGGTTGGAAGAAGGTAATCTTCTCTTCTATTCTTCTATTCTTTTGTATACATAGTTTTGAATTTTTTATGTTGAATTACTTAAAGAAAAGTTAAAGCTTCCTACTGCTGCTGATTCATTCACTATATCTTGACAATTGCCATTAGTTTCCAATTAATATAAGACGAGTTTTTGAACTAAACAGTCCGTTATTTCTAGACGTATGCTTGAGTAATATAAAACCGTCCTCAAGGCACAAGAGGATAGTTTTATCAGAAAATTAGATCGACGAAAATCTGCTGTTATGCACGAGACACCAATTATTACCAATAAATCAGCCCTCAGTGGCTCCATTAGAAACAATTATGTACGATACAACTGAAATGGCTTCCCCTAACACAAGTCTTTAAAGAAAGCTAATATTAAGGAAATGGTTCTCAACATATGAGTTCAAGAAATAGTATAAAGAAAACAAAGCAACGCATGTACACTAACCAGAAGATGGCACTACGACATCCAAAGCAGAATGGGAGAGTAAAATCTGCACGAAGTGGATACTGAGAAAATCTATGACTTCAGCCGCTTATGAGCTTGATCTGAATCATCTCCGCTGCCAGCATCCCTAAAATGTGCCATTGTTTGATTGCTCGAATGGGGATTCTCATGATCCTAGACAGCCAATAAGAAAATATGAGATCATCAATACAGTGTGTGTGTGTGTGTGTGTGTGTGAGAGAGAGAGAGAGAGAGAGACCTTAGAAGCAGGTGTTCCAGCAGAAACATCTCGGTTTGCGCGGTTACCAAGATCAATCTGCACTGAGACACTAGCCCGTGACAGATCTACACCTGCAGTCTGCAGTGCCTGACTCAGAGAGTTCAATAACCTGCGCATCATCAATTCCATGGTTGATATGAGGTTATAAAATAGACCCAAGCTGTATAAAAAGCCTTTAGAATTGATTTATACAGACAATACACTGAGCATAATGACCAAAAAAGGGCAAACCAGACACAAGCTCAAGTCACCACTCAGCTTAGCTATAACTTGTACAACTACAAACTCATAAAAGCAGTTTTAAGCAAACACCTACCAAGAAAATGCATAATATACAACAACACTAAAGAATATACATGCGACAATAAAGATTTGGGACTCTGGAGTCTCAACAGTGAAAAGACTACGTTAATTGACTCCCTTTAACTGACTGGATAGACGGAAAGTATTTTCAGAATTATAAGAGACACCTACCCTATGTTTTATTATGAGTCCTACCAAAGAAGGATTTATACAGATTTGGTAAGAGAACCCACCCTTGTGAGTAAACACTGGAGATGCTAATTGTTCCACCTTCGATAGTCAGCTCCTCCCGTTGATTCAGTGAATCACCACTGGTGGTGGGACATTGAGTTGATTGAGCATCAGAAATTGGTCGCTGAGGGTGGGCAAGCATACCATCACTTCTGACAGGGGGAAGCAGATTATCTGGCAGATGCATAGGCAGGGGAAGTCCTTTATTCACAAGAATATCAGGTTGCTGATCCATGATTTTAGAGGCAACATCCCTGCTAGGTTCAGATTCTAATGGATTCTGTGTGTTGTTTACAAGAATATTTGGAGTGATAGAGATGTTATTCTCATCGAACTTTCCAGGAAACGGTGAAATATCATTCTTTATCGGCTGAGGATGACCAACAAAACTCTGAACACGCCAGTGGCTATTTCTCTGTTAGCAGGGTATAAGCATGTTAGATTCAGGACTATGTTTGAGAGGAAAATAAGTGCCATAATCAGAAGCTACGATCAATGCATTTTAACTGCCACAGAGCATCCTCTTTCTCCAGAAAGCACATGGCTGGTCAATTTAACACCTGTTTCTAAGCATTCAGTTGATACCTAGAACCCTACATTATGAACAATGCAAGTACACCCACAAAGCAGAATATTACCCATGGCATTAACTTTGTGGGCTCTGCACTCCACCCCTGACAAGAACCTTCATGTTTGTTTACCCTTTCCTGTAAATACTGGACATACTCGATCACCTGCAGACCGAAATAAAAACAAGACAAACAATCAATTAACAAAAGCATCTGATATCCTCCTTACACACAATTCTTCCACGCAAATATATACCTCTAGCAAGAACGATGCCGTGTCTCGTTTTTGCTCACTATGGGGTATTAGATCTCTCAATATCTGGAATCTGAAACGAAATAACTAATCTCCATTCACATAATTCCAAACATTCGTTACACATGTCTATTACACAACATAACACAAGAACTTCAACATCTATCAACATTACAAAAAAGAAAACCAACCATAAAAGATTCAAACTTACTCAACCCTTTTGAAACCTGAACAACTCAACCATACCTCTCATTGATCTTGCTCCTTCTCCGCTGCTCCGTCACCGAATGCTTCGATCTTATAGCACTAGCCTTATCATTGTTCTTAGCATCTGCTCCCCCAATTTCAATATCATAAAAGCAATGCATAAGAAAATAGCTATAGCTAAAAACAAACCCAAATAGATTTCAAAAGAAACCAACAACTATTCAATTGCTAAACACATAAATGGATCCAGGAAACACATAAAGTTTCAAGCTTTATGATAAAGGTGGTACCTTTACTGTTGGGATTGGATGAATTGGAAGAAGGGCCATCTTTCTTGGAGCCAAAGTCTTCCTCTTCGTACTCATCCTCATCCTGACTACCTTTGCCTGCGCTTCTCATAGTGAAATTACGATTCTGGGCACCTCTGAAATTTTGGGTTTCAAGATTTCCTGTACGAATCTGAAAAATGAATGCACAAAATCTCAGATAAGCTACTGGGAATTGTATTGGGGAGAATTGGGAATTTGGGAGTGAGATTTTGGGGATGGTTGAGTGAGAAATTGAAGTCGGGTAAGGAATTCGGGTCGGGTTTTTTTTTCCGGCGAAGGGCCACCGTAGTTAGAGTGAGGGTGGTGGTGGTGGAAGTAGTGGAATTCGGGTCTTTTAGCTCGTGTGTGAGTTTTGTGTCAATGCTTTGGTGACCTGTGTGGCACCATGACTAGAAAATGATGGGGTAAGATTAGCATGTGGGTGACTTCATGTGCCTCTCGTGAGCTCACCTACATTTTTGGTTTTTCTTTTTTTTTTCTTTTCTTTTGTTTTGTTCACTTCTAAGGTTGAGAGGTGGGGCTTGATGAGTTTTGGCCACGAGCCCGGAACCCGGCGACAGCCCGCTTTGCCCGAGGGTCTGAATTCGGGAGGCGTCGAGAACTAATGTCTCGATGGGTTTGAGTCTGGCATTATGTATGTAAAGAAAAATAATGTTTATACGAAAAATAGTGATCGTTCGATGTATCACCACGTATCAAGATTTACACCGTTTCTGTTAAGTTCAATTTTCATTCTAGCTATACACAACAACATTTTTATAACTTTCAGCATGCTAGCCACTAAATTTAAATCAATCTGATCTAAAGACAGTTGTGCAAATGTTCCCTGGTTAGTAGCTAACCAGGTTAACGGGGTTGTGTAACAATAATCATTTTATCATTGTAACAATAGTCATTTTATCAATATCAAAGTTTTCTCTTCTTTCTTGTTCATTGAGATAGATTTTTAGCAATGTATATGGTTGTGGCTTTTAAACTCGGTACTGTAGTTGAGTTAAGAGCATCTCCAACAGTTGTTATAAAACTTGAATTTCTCCTATTTTACAAGAAAAACGTCTTTTTTTAGCTCCAACAGGTTTTGTAAACCAATCTATATAATACAAAATGTAGGAGAAAAAAAAATGAAAAATCTCTATATCTATAGAATTTTAAAATTTCGTATCATTTATTAACAAATCACTAAATTTTATTGCTTGCCTTTTAGAATTCACTCTCTCTGCTCAAAAAAGAAAAAAGTGAATAAATTAGAAAAGTCAAAATAGCCAAAATGCACCATGAAGTTGGCTCAAATTGTTAATTTACACCCCGAACTTGCGATTGCGAAATTTTACCTCCTCAACTTGTTAAAAATTGCCGATTTGCACCCCTCCGTCAAATCTAACGGTTTCTATTCAACTAAAAGTCACATGCCTAGCACATGAGGGGTATTTTCATTATTTTATATTCATTTCATTTTTTAAATAAATTACACAAATAATTTATTTTTTGTACAATTATGTCTACTTACTCGCAATAGTCTTTTCTTCTTCTTTTTTTTCTTCATTTTTTTTTCAAAATAATGCATATATATCTTACGTGATATAATTTGTCAATAAGAAAAATTATGTAGATAACTAAAATTGAATTATCGAACCACTATTTTAATTAATAAGAAACATGATATAATTTGTCTAAGATTAAAGAACTCAAATATCTCAATAAAAATAGTTTTTAGGTCACAAATACTATGATATAATTGTAGAATATATTGTACAAAAATAAATTTCTTGTGTATTTTTATTAATAAAATGAAATAAATATAAAATAATGAAAATACCCCTCATGTGCAAGGTATGTCTCTTAATTAGATGGAAACCATTAGATTTGGCGGATGGGGGCGCAAATCGGCAGTTTTTGACAAGTTGAGGAGACAAAATTTCACAATTACAAGTTCAGAGTGTAAATTGACAATTTGAGCCAAGTTTAGGGTGTATTTTGGCTATTATGTCTAAAGAAAAATATATAATTATGTTTGACTCAAATAAATATAGAATGTTGCTATTGGAATCTCCACATTTGCTCACTTGACCTCTTTGTGTTTTCAATTATTAGATTACATATATGTCTGCTTACACACTGACTATTAAGGACAATAATTATCAAACACATATTATATTAATATTTATTTTCTCTAAACTTTCCAATTCTATAAAATAATAATTTACAGTATTGTTATTTTTCTTATCTATTTTTATTTTCTAATTTAACTACATACACATTTAATTATAATTTATTACATTCACATTTATTTTCTTATCTATTTATATATATATATATATATATATATATATTCCTGCAGTTTTGTTCTATATATTTAAATTACTAGCTTGTGACATTAAATAATTTTTATATAAATATATACTATATAGGTTGAACTCATTTTATTTTATATAAATATATATTATATAGGTTAAACTCGTATATAAATTAAACAAGATGATGCAATAATTTTATTTAATTTTAAAATAAATTAAATAACTATTAAAAAAATCATAAGGTATATATTTAGAGAACTAAAAAAAACATATCGATGATGAAAGTTTTCTTGCAAAAAGAAAAAAAGTGAAAAAATTTCAAGAAATAGAGGTTTAATGAGAGAATAAAAGGTAAAATAAGTAATTTATTGTAATTTAAGTGACCTAATATATTCAAGGCAATTTTTGGTATTTAAGAGGAGGTATAGTAAGCAAATGTGTGAATTAAAAAGCCAAAAGGAGGTGTAGAGAGCATGAAAGGTAAGATGAGCAAATTAGGAGGTCACAATAGTAACACTCTAAATATATAATATGTATATAAATTCATTAAATTATACATGAAAACATTTAATTTTGTATGATAAAATAAAACAGTTATAGGACTTGAGTCTTTTTTATTTTAGATATTTTGTGATTTCCTCCTCTATATTAGAAAATTTATGCAAAAGTTGTTAAAAATATTCTAATCCGATGGTGAATCGTATCTAGATGTAAATAGGTAACAAAAATCGCATGTCACGAGCTAACTCCGCGCAACTCATAACTATTAGTCTTTCGATCATACATGAAAATTAAAAAGTATGAAAAGAACGTTTATATATTTTGCGAATTAACTTATAACATCGAGCTTCTGGAGGCAAGTGTTATTCACAGAATCAAAGTACTCATGATCGAACCCGAAAGCAGCTCTACCTGGCCATTACGGTTCAGTCAACTCTTGCACCAATTCTCCCCAAAGAATCAGTCTCTTATGAATGATACGTGGTATCATTTCTCAAAGATGTTGCAAAACAGGAGTCAACATGCAGTCAATCTACACCAAACTCCTATAGTTCTGTTTGCTAGTAGTTCTACTGGTTCAAATCAACCTTGTTGCAAATCTAGACAAAGAAATCTATATGCACGATTGACCTAAATTCTAGAGATAGATGATGAATTTCCGTCAACAATGGAGTGCCACCGGTTAATTTAGGAAAGAGCCGTTCAAAGAAACGCGGTTGGACTCCCCTGCTATATAATTATAGAGACCTATTTCTACGCAGCACATTCCATTTTTCTCTTCTGATCGTTTTTGGTAAATCCCACATTCCATATTTTGCCTGCATATTCATTCTGATTCATCCTCCGAACCTCTCTTCATCCCTCTCCAAATTCACGTACATAAATCAACACAATGGGAAACTCTCCGATATTCTCACCGGGAGAACCATTGCTCCGTCGGCCACCTCCGGCCACGTGGCTGCCGTTGTATATATTTAACCACGTGGCATCTACGCTTATAGTAGCTACCTGACCTCCTCAGGCTCCTACATTGATTTTGACATTTCTCTGATCTGCGATCTGCATCCCCCTTTCGGGAAGAAGTGGGTAATAATAATATATAGATAGAGATATTCCTGGCCCTAGCTGCCCGGCCTCTCCAAACCCTAAACCCACGGACCCACGTAATTCTTTCGATGAGTGAAACTTCATCAAAACCGTCATACTTTTTCCCACTAGAGGAAATGCCAACTCGATTTTCATGGAGGAAATACCAAAACTCAGTTTTGTTCAAACTGCTAAAGTTGTGGGCAAAGGCAACCGTATGTGTGGTAGTGCTCCCCACAATCTTCTTCATTTGCGTCCTACTCTCTATCCTCCTCATCCCACCGTTATTTATTGCCTCTACATGGGCGTTTTGTATGTGCAAGATGTTGGAAAATGGTGAAAATCACCGTTTATTTTAACCAATTTAATTAGAAGAATTTAAGTGGACGCACTTAAAATTCGTTAATGATAAAATGTGAATTCGTATTCTCCGGTATGAGGACTACAAATTCATATAATCATCTGGTTAAATTGGTTATGGTGTGAATAAGAAATTGTCACCCAAAACGTGCTCACTACTTGAATTCTGGAATGTGTAACAACAGAACTCCTTTGAATTTTGTAACAGCAGATTCAATGAGATTAAATACTGTAACGACAGATTTAATGAGATTGAATTCTGTAACTGCCGAATTCATTGTGTAACTGTTGTAACGTATGAAATGGAATTTATTGAGGAAATAGTTATGACATATGAATTAGAATTCATTTCTGAATTCATTACGTAACGGCTATAACTTATGATATGAAATTCATTTCGGAATTCATGGCAATTAAAGTAGTAGCCTCTTTACCCCCTATATAAAGAGCGACCTATTCATTTGTTCAAGGGATCTTGGATCACCAAAAATATTATCAGACAATCTCCCAAAGTTTTTCTCTCTCGTGTCGTTTCTTCTGGTGATAGATAGAAGGTACAAGTGGTTCGTAGGCTTTCTTGTTGCAGTGCAGCTTCAAGAATTCATTAGTCGTTGTATCCTGGGAGACGAGCGCCAATAGACCTGTTGCACCGGTAGAGGCGGCGTAATTGTCTTAAGGAAAGTGTGTGACACACACGACTCGACTGTTCCTAATCCGTTTTCAAACTCCTTCGGTATTGGTTGAGTATTTCACCATACTTATTTCTGAAATTTTATTTCTAATTTCAAGTTAATATATATTTCAATTTTATATTTGCAATATCACACCCAATATATTTTACAATCTTAAGACAATTACCTATGATATTGCTTATATAATTTGGAATACTCGTTACCTTCGAGGTTCAATATATTTTACAATCTTAAGAACTTTCATATATGTGATATTGACTAACGTGGTTTCTTTAAGGAAATGGTTGCCTAACGGAAGGGTGTTGGCTAAAGGAATTGGTTACTAAACCAAAACGATGTCGCCTTAAGGAAGCGGTTGTCTTTGGAGTTCTGTTGTGAAATAAAAAACGATGTCTAAAGAGAAATAGACTCCAAAGGAATTATTGATTAGCTACCTACGCTAATGAGGATTTTTTCAAGGATAATAAAAGGATTCCTTGTAAAAATGAAGCACTGTGATTTGGTTATATTCCAAAATCAAGTGATTGAATATTGAGATATTCAATGAGAAATTCCTTGTGAATTTGACCTTGTAATCAATAGAGAAATAATATCGAATATTATTTATTGATTAGGAAAATAACACATTGTGTGTATTTTCAAGGAAAAAAAGGCAACGGAATGTTTTAATAACACTGAAAGAGCTATATGCCACATCTCGTCCTTTGATTGAAAAGAAGAATGTGATAATGAGTGTTAATTAATGCAAACTATGAGTAGCTTGCACTAGATGTTGTGAAATCCAACATCACTTGGAGAAGATGAGGTGATATGCCTTATATGTGAAAACTTACCCATCTATAACAAGAGAAATTTTGGGATAAGACTAAAAGCAAAACCGTGCGCGGTTGCCAAAATTGATAATTTCTTGTTATGAGGATTGTGTCATGAAAATGACAATGAACAAGACAAGAAGCCGAAGTATTTTAACTAACCATTTTTGAGGCAATTAAATTGAGATATTCACTTGTTTAAATGGTTAAATGGGTGAATGAGCTTATCACCCAAAGCAAGCTAAAGGCTTTCGGATTGCCAACTGTTTATGACGGCTAATAAACCTTAGTAATGGCATGCAATTGAATGACGAACTAAATGGTTTGTAACGGTTTGTAACCGCTCATAAACCTTAGTCATGATGTACAATTGAAGCCTACTAAATGGATTGTTTGTAACTGTTCATAAACATTATTGACGACAAATTAAATAGCTTATAACTGCCAATTGATGCCGAGTATAATGACCAGAAACGGTTTTGGTATTAACTCGATAATAAGTGGCTTGTCCCCAATGAAGCCTATACAAAACGTGATGAGAATTCAACTCAATTGAACAATTAAGATCATAAAAGTGATCGACCGCAGGGATGAGTATGAATCATCATTTACTGACTGTGCTCAGTATGTGATCATACATGAATACCACTTTATTCACCACAACCAATATGACATGGTTGAACGAGAGAATCGTATCTTAAAGGATATGATGGATGCAATGTTGTTTAGCTTTGCATTACCACCAAGTGTATGGTGAGTTGCCAGTTTATCGGCTAAATATCATTTAAATAAGATATCGAAAATGTTTGTTAAGAAAACAATTCCATATGAATATGGAAATGAAGAAAGTCATCCTATAATTACTTGCGAATGTGGGGATGTTCTTTCAAGGTGGAGAATCTCTACCTAAAAGAAAAATTATGTGGAATCAGTCAATTGAATTTGACATGAACATAATTATAAGATTTCTTGTGTGCAAGATATGATAAGGAACTCTGAAAATTGCATCGTTCGTTGAAGATGTATGTTCAAGTAACTCCAACTTATTGTTGGTGATGGATTGTAAAAGCTAAATCATTAGCTTGTAACAATAAGTTGAATAGTCATCAATACAGTTTGGAACAACCATCTAATGGTTACTTGATGAGCTAATTAATAACTTATAAACCGTTAATAAATACGTGTAACGGGTGAGGTTAAAATCATTAACACAAAATTTATTTTGTGTTATTCAGTATTGTGCTTCCTAAATGAAGCATAATAAATGGGGAACTGAGGTAAGGATTGGAAAATCCTTAAGTTCCGACTCTTAACATGTATGGTTAAGATTGAGTAAGTCTGAATCCTTAAGGGATAGGTACCTTGTGTATTGTCCTTGTTAGGAAGATGCCACTAAAATATGATTTGCGAATCATACTTTTGGGAAACTTGTGGATTTTCCTCTTGGTTATGAAACTTTATGTTTCAAGTGGATTTTCAAGAGGAAAATGAAGTCGGATGTGACGATAGACAATTACAAGCAAATGTAATTGAAAGGCTAGAGACAAAATGAAGGCCTTGATGATTTCGACACTTAAACTCTAGTGACGAAAATTACTTCCATCATAATGGTATTTGTTATTGCCACGTTGGAAAATTGTGAAGTACGTTAAATGAGTATGGAAATAACTTTATAGATGGAGATATTGAAGAGAGAATCTATATAGAAAAACCTGAGGGTTTCTCGGCTCCTGATGAAAATGGAAGGTGTGTAAATTGGTGAGGTCATTATATGGCTTAAAACAATACAAATGCAATGACATAGAAGATTTGACAATATGATCACCAATGGTTTCAATACCAATGAAGGTGATAATTTATATATGTCAAATACACGGACATTGTTGCCTTATGAAATTTGTAACCTACGTATACATTGATTAGAAGAATTTAAGTGGTTATTAATGAACACTTATGGGTGTGTTTCAGAATTGCAAAATTGCTGAAACAACCAAATGGTCAACCAAGGTGTCGACCATGGATGTGATTGCCTGAATACATGTCTCAGTCTCACAAAGGGAAAAAAAAAAAATATCTGAGAAATTGAATGGGCTTCACTTGATGCACTTGTTGAAAATATGTCCAACGAACAGGGCATGGATGAAGTCAATAATTATGACTGTGAGATAAAAGACTTGGAGCTGTGGTATGACCAAGCCAAGTTTATAAACTGAATTGTAGAAAGGAACTAAATTTAAAATAAAGAATTGTATGTTCCTGAGGTCTATATGAGTATATACTCAGTGAGGACAAATTTGTTTTGTCTAAAATAAAATAAGGCCATGAGTGGTGGATTATTTAATTCTTGTAATGACATTTGTTAAAGAATGAATAAAATAGTCTTTTCACCTCTATGGTTGAGTCATCCAAATGTATGACATGATAGACCAAGATATATGTTAATTATGGTACTTTATGAAGACTAATTAACATTGACAAGGGTCTAAGTATGTTATATGATGCTTTATGATGCTTTAAAAGTAAGTGGATACGTAATGACATGCTTATTATTTGAAAGCAATAATAAGATGATCAAATCCACTAGAGATATGTTAAATTTCATATTTGACATGAAAAATATGGATATTGCTTATGTGAGCAAGTCAAAGAGACACACGAGTAATATTTGAGTTGTGTTGTCCTAGAAGGATACTGAGATGAAAAATGGATATCTAACACGATAGTCTTTAAGTGTACTAGCGGTTATGTGTTCACACTAAAAGGTGGAACAGTGTTATGGAAATCCTCCAAACGGACCATTATAACTAGATCAATAATGAAGTCTGAGTTTGTGGTACCAGACAAATGTGGGGAAGAAGCACAATGGTTACACTAATATGGAGGATATTCCAAGATTGACAAGACATGTGTCTGCAATTTATTGTAACAGTTAATATGCAATTGGCAGGGCACATAGTAAGATGTACAATAGTAAGTCTAGACACATCCTTCAAGGACATAATACAAATTGACTACTCTCTATTGGAGTTATCTAGATTGACTATGTGAAGTCAAAAGATAATATTGCGGATCTGCTAACCAAATGGTTAACTAGAGAGTTAGTTGATAAATCATCAAGAGGAATGAGACTAAAGCCCATGAAATGAAAATCTTTACAGTGGATACCCAACCTAGCTGACTGGAGATCCCAAGATCTAGGTTCAAAGGGACAACTAAATTGTAGAGATCATATCGGATCACTGTGGGGAGTTTTTTCCCAGGTCCATTCCTATGATGAAAAACAGTGATACCCGTAAGGAATGAGGTTAAGCTAAAGCTTTTAATGATTCTTATGCGTCGGGTAAAACCGAGCGGAGTAATGCGGGTTACTCTTAATTAAGAGATCACCTATGTAAGAGAGAAGTGGGGCCGCTTCTAAGAGAATTGTTGGGGCACAATTCTTATCAAACTCTTACAGAACCAGGCACGTGTCCAGGGCCAAAATGGACACAATAGTGAGAACTGTAATGTACCAGGAAGACTCCTGTGTGAGGTATGCTATCAGTTACACAAAATGACGAATAGTTCAAGGACATCGCGTCTACTGTTTAGTCAGTAACGTAATCATACTTTCACAAGGGAAGGTTCAAAGGGTAAAACCTACCTATCCTAAGCAGGTTTCAACCGTAGAAATCTATCACCAATTCTATCGAGTCTTTGGTCGCCAATTTCATTCATGTGGGGAATTGTTGGAAAATGGTGAAAATCACCGTTTATTTTAACCAATTTAATTAGAAGAATTTAAGTGGACGCACTTAAAATTCGTTAATGATAAAATGTGAATTCGTATTCTCCGGTATGAGGACTACAAATTCATATAATCATCTGGTTAAATTGGTTATGGTGTGAATAAGAAATTGTCACCCAAAACGTGCTCACTACTTGAATTCTGGAATGTGTAACAACAGAACTCCTTTGAATTTTGTAACAGCAGATTCAATGAGATTAAATACTGTAACGACAGATTTAATGAGATTGAATTCTGTAACTGCCGAATTCATTGTGTAACTGTTGTAACGTATGAAATGGAATTTATTGAGGAAATAGTTATGACATATGAATTAGAATTCATTTCTGAATTCATTACGTAACGGCTATAACTTATGATATGAAATTCATTTCGGAATTCATGGCAATTAAAGTAGTAGCCTCTTTACCCCCTATATAAAGAGCGACCTATTCATTTGTTCAAGGGATCTTGGATCACCAAAAATATTATCAGACAATCTCCCAAAGTTTTTCTCTCTCGTGTCGTTTCTTCTGGTGATAGATAGAAGGTACAAGTGGTTCGTAGGCTTTCTTGTTGCAGTGCAGCTTCAAGAATTCATTAGTCGTTGTATCCTGGGAGACGAGCGCCAATAGACCTGTTGCACCGGTAGAGGCGGCGTAATTGTCTTAAGGAAAGTGTGTGACACACACGACTCGACTGTTCCTAATCCGTTTTCAAACTCCTTCGGTATTGGTTGAGTATTTCACCATACTTATTTCTGAAATTTTATTTCTAATTTCAAGTTAATATATATTTCAATTTTATATTTGCAATATCACACCCAATATATTTTACACAAGATACTATATTTCTTGTGCCCCCTTAGAGTTGTAGACACCATGATGTTTTTCAGGTTCTGTAACACATTAATATTAGGAAGCACCAGCGGCACAACCAAGGTTAGTGATAACGACGATGAGGAAAATTGTATAAAGGAGGAGTTGATAGCCAAGAGCCGGGAGGACAAGGAGCAGCCGATAAGCGAGGTGGAGTTGGACCCTTCGGTGGTGCCGTGTTTATACGAATCCGATGATCACGAGCAAGAATACAAAGAAGAGCAGAATGTTAAGGAAGAAGTGGGTAAAATCGGCATGTACGAAGAAGGGTCATGGCAAGTTTTGGTACCAAAGCCTCCGATACCCAAAAGGAAGAAGGAGAAACATACGGTATGATTTTCAATCATGAAGAATAATTTCGGTGCTTTTGATTTAACCTTATGTTCATATGTTAACTAATGTTTTGTGTTTTGTTCATGACTTCTACAGTTCCACGAAGTTTTGTCATATTGGAAAAGCAAGGAGAAAGGAGAGGCAGCATCCGATGGCACAAGAGAAGAAGATTATTGCATCGATCGTCTGGTAAAATTATGTAGGACTTGAGGAGAGTTGTTTAGCTACTCTCTATCTTTTTCATTTCGTTAATTAACCACATGATTAAACGTACAGTGGACATGAATCAAATTCAACATCCTGCATGCATTGAACATTTGCTATGTTCAATGGATCGATCTCCATCATATTCGGTTAATTTTGTTCAAATAGCCCTTCATTTCTTAATTATGGCCTCTACTATATGTGTTCAAAAGGAAAGGTAGCAATATTCAATCATTCAAATCCAAAGAGCTAGTCCTAGAGATGGGTTTCAGGAATTCACGACACAAATACATATTATCAAACCCTAAATACAAATTTCAAAATAGCACGTTATTTTTTCTCCATAACAGCCCTGTTATAGATACGTTTTCCTCTCACGAGTCACGACACCCAGAGTCCTGCTGGATTATAAGTTTCTCCGATCCGTATGACAATACGCAACAGTTCACATCTAGCTACTTGCCTTTTATGAGAGGTGAAGAAATTAAGAAGGAGAAAGATGATTCTCATGTATATTTCTTCATAAAACAACTAAGATAAGACACAACAATTTATACAAGAAATCTACCAACTACAACTACCAACTACAACTACTAAACATGGTGCACCATGTTGCACCATGCTGAACAGAAACTCAAACTCCACACGCAACCCCCTAGCTGCACAGAGGGACCACAGGAGGAAAGAAGAGTAGAAGGAGGACTGGCGAGGACTAGGAACTCGCCATCCGCCAAAGGGCACACCCGCCATCCTCTACGGGCACATCCGCGGGCACATCCGCCATCCGCGGGCACATCCGCGGGCACATCCGCCACGGGCATACTCGCCAAACAGCTAGCTAACTTCAACACTCCCCCTCAAGCGAAGGCTAAAGAGAAACGAGAGCCGAGCTTGACCAATAAGGCTTCAAACTGAGCTGAAGGGAGAAGTTTTGTAAAGACATCAGCAAGTTGCTCACTTGAGCGAATATAAGCAGTAGCAATGATCCCAGATTGGACTTGATTTCTGATAAAATGGCAATCAACTTCGATATGTTTTGTACGCTCATGGAAGACTGGATTAGCTGCAATATGCATAGCAGCTTGGTTGTCACAGTACAGGGTAATAGGAGAGGAACTCCGAATACCAAAATCTCCAAGAATGTTTTGCAGCCAAATGAGCTCACAGGCAGTGGATGCCATAGCTCGATACTCTGCTTCGGCACTTGATCGAGCTACAACGGTCTGCTTCTTGCTTTTCCAAGTCACAAGGTTGCCACCAACGAAGGTACAATATCCGGTGGTTGATTTCCTATCAAGCATGTTGCCTGCCCAATCGGAATCAGTATATCCTTCCAACTTAAAATGATTATGCTTGTGCATCACTATACCCCGGGTAATGGAACCCTTGAGATATCTAAGGATGCGTTTCACAAGCTGATGATGGTGTAAAGTTGGAGCATGCATAAACTGACTCAAGATACTTACAGCATAAGTGATATCAGGGCGAGTGATAGTCAGATAGATGAGCTTGCCTACTAATCTCTGATAAGCAGTGAGATTATGAAGAGGTTCACTATCAACATCAAACTTGTGATTACTTGGAAGAGGGGTTTTAGCAGGCTTGCAGGCAGACATGTCTTCCTCTTTCAACAGATCAATCACATATTTCCTCTGTGTCAGGAAGAGGCCTTTTTTAGACTGGTCCATTTCAATTCCGAGAAAATATCTAAGGGGACCAAGATCCGTGATGGGAAACGAGGACTGAAGAGTAGACTTAATGGCTTGAATTTCATCAGCATTATCCCCAGTAATAATAAGGTCATCAACATAAACAAGAACCACCAACTTACCAGCCAGACCACTTCTAATGAACAAAGAGGAATCACCAGAGCTTCTTTTGAAACCAGCCTGAAGGATGACAGAGCTGAGTTTGGAATACCATGCCCTTGGTGACTGTTTGAGACCATAAATAGCCTTGTGCAGCTTGCAGACCAATCCAGGCTCATTTTCTTGAGGATGACCAGGAGGTATCCTCATAAATACATCTTCTTCCAGATCCCCATGAAGAAATGCATTTTTTACATCCATTTGATGAAGGGACCAACCAGAATTGATGGCAATTGACAAGAGAACCCTCACTGTGTTCATCTTTGCTACAGGAGCAAATGTCTCCTTATAATCCACTCCAAATGTCTGAGTGAATCCGCGAGCTACAAGGCGAGCTTTGCATCGTTCCACTTCACCATTGGAATGAAATTTTACTTTATAGACCCATCTAGCCCCAACAATTTTCTGCACTTTAGGAGCCTGCACAATACTCCAAGTCTTGTTGTCATTCAAGGCTTGTAGTTCATCAACCATAGCTTGTTTCCACACGGCAGATTTACTAGCTTCTGCATAATTTCTTGGCTCTGTTACAAGACTGATCTTGGTTATGAAGGCACAATACGCTGATGAAGCATGAGATGGGAGCACAATATTCCCAATTGAATGTTTGGACTTATGAAGTTCAAAACCTTTCAATTTTTCAGGCAGTTTCCTAGTCCGACTAGGATTTCGTCTTGGAACAGGCACAATTGAACTTCCAGTATCGATTTGACTTGGAGCAATACCATCATTATCAGCCGCCTCATTAGTCTCTAAGTCATCATCTGTTGCTAGAGAAAAATCAAGAGAAGGAGAAAGGTGCTGAACAGCGGACCCCTCTGCAGACTCCCCTGCAAGTCTCTCTTCAGGAACATTTGCAGGTGTCTCTGCAAGAATTTCTGTATGTTCATTTGCAGATCTAGAAGTTGGAATTTCAGCAATGTTATATGATGTTTCTGTTGCAGCCTCAGCTCCCGGTTCAGTTTCAGGAACATATACGGAGCTATCAAATAACTCCCCCTGCAGATCACACTCATGGCTTTGAAAAAAGAAATTTTCCTCATCAAATCGAACATCTCGAGAGACAATAATCTTCTTTGAAATTGGATCATAGCATTTGTAGCCTTTCTGTGATGATGAGTAACCCAGAAAGGCACACTTCAAAGCTCTGGGATTAAGCTTGTCTCTGTGAGTAGACTGAATGTGAACAAAACAGGTGCAACCAAACACCCTCAAATGATCAATGGTAATATCTCTCTTCATCAAAACAGAATATGGAGACTTAAAATCAAGAACTCTTGATGGCAATCGATTGATTAAATAGGCTGCAGTTTGGATAGCATTTGACCAAAATCTCTTGGGGACATTTGCCTGAATCATAATTGCCCGAGTTTTTTCCAGAAGATCTCTATTCTTCCTCTCAGATACACCATTTTGTTGTGGTGTACCAACACAGCTAGTCTGATGTAAAATGCCATTGGCACATAGATACTCAGTCATGACTTTAGAGGTATATTATGTCCCATTATCTGATCTTAACATGCATATGCTTGAAGAGAAATGGTTTTTAACCAGATTATGAAAATCCTCAAAGCACTTCTTTACCTCATATTTATGTTTCAAGAGGTAAACAAATGTGGTTCTAGAAAAATCATCAATGAATGTGACATAATATTTATAACCATCAAAAGATTTCATTTTTGCAGGTCCCCATACATCAGAGTGAATCAGTTCAAACTCCCTAGAGGCTCTAGAACATGAGTTTGAAAAAGGTAATCTAGTAGATTTAGATTTGTGACAAGTTTCACAATCTGAAACTGATTTACATAGATTTGGGAATAAATGAGACAAAACATGAGTTGAAGCATGGGCTAGACGCATGTGCCACAGCTGCTGTCGAGTAGAAGACGTCGACTCAGCAAGAAAACTCTTTGCAAAAGTTGAGGAAGTGGAAATATAGTACAATCCGTTCAAGTAAAATCCCTCACCAATCTTCCTCATTGTCACTCGATCCTGAAAAATGACATTGGTTTTTGAGAATAAAACCAGACAATCTAAGCAGTGAGTTAATCTCCCAACAGATAAGAGCTTGAAAGGAAAAGATGGCACATACATAACACTTGACTGTTTATGATCAGAAAATAAAGTCATTTTTCCCTTTCCTAAAATAGGCACTCTATTCCCATTGGCAACCGAAACAAAGGAGGGGATTTTTAAAAAAGAAAGATGATTTAGACAAGATGAATCATGAGTCATATGATCAGAAGCTCCTGAATCAACAATCCAAAAATCATGATTTTTACTAAGATCAAGAGCCGTTGAGATTGCACAGATGATACCTGGAATTTCATCCCTAGAAGCCAATTTTCCATCCGCCAGATATCCAGCAAATTTGCCTAGCATTGCAGTAGCAACTTCTGGATTAGCATTACCTTGCTTCTGCTGCAAGAAGACTGCAAACTCATTTATGAGAGTTATAGGGTTAGCAGCGAAGCTCATCATTGCCTCTGAGCAGTCTCCCTCAGCTATATTAGCTCTAGCAGTAGGATTCATTTTTATCTTCCCCTTCTGTCCCCTTTCATTATTGAATTTTGGCTTTAGTTCAGGGTGCAAAATCCAACATGATTTCTCCTCATGGCCTATACCCGATCTACCAATCGAAATGCAATAAGAACACTTGAGATCTGGTCTCCTTCCTTTATAAGGCCTGACAGTTGCATTAGCATTTGAGCTTGAACTAGAACTAGCAAAGGCTCTAGCTTCATTGTTGTGATCAACCACTGAAACATCAGCTCTCATCACTTTTCTCCTAGTTTCCTCTCGATGTATAGTAGTACAAACAGTTTGGAAGGCGGGAAGAGGAGATTGCATAAGAAGATGGCTTTTCACATCATCATATTCAGGGCTAAGATTAGCAAGCAATAAGAAAATCTGATCTTCTTCAGCTCTTTTCAACAAAACCTTTCTATCAGTAGAAAAAGGACGATACTGATCTAGCTCATTCCACATAGTTTTCAACCGGCCAAGGTATTCAACAAAAGTAGAGTTACCTTGCTGCAGATCAGCCATTTCCTTTTTGAGTTCAAAAATCCGTGCAGCATTGTTTAAATCGCCATACAGATCGTTGATTTCTTTCCACAGTTGGAGGGAATTTTCAGCATAGCCAAAGATCTCACGCATCTTTGGTTCCATGGAATTTAATATCCATGTCATGAGAAGCTGATCCTGAGCAAACCAAGCAGCATACTCCTTTGCAGAGGTTGATGGAATGGAGACTGAGTCATCAATGGCGCTGAGCAGCCTTTTACCTCCAAGTGCACGCTTGACCTCTCTGGACCAAGAGAGATAGTTGTGCTCGTTGAGGAGAATAGGAACAAGTCGAAGGTTGGTGTTGGAGTCATTGACTCCAGCTGCATATGATGCAGAACTTGAAGCATCTTCAATATCGCCACCACCAGTCATATTATGAAGGACTGGTGCAACAAGCAATTAGTGTAAAGATGAAAGAAGGAATGGAGTGCAGAAGCAGGTCCTAATCGGAACCTTGCTCTGATACCATGAAGAAATTAAGAAGGAGAAAGATGATTCTCATGTATATTTCTTCATAAAACAACTAAGATAAGACACAACAATTTATACAAGAAATCTACCAACTACAACTACCAACTACAACTACTAAACATGGTGCACCATGTTGCACCATGCTGAACAGAAACTCAAACTCCACACGCAACCCCCTAGCTGCACAGAGGGACCACAGGAGGAAAGAAGAGCAGAAGGAGGACTGGCGAGGACTAGGAACTCGCCATCCGCCAAAGGGCACACCCGCCATCCGCTATGGGCACATCCGCGGCACATCCGCCATCCGCGGGCACATCCGCGGGCACATCCGCCACGGGCATACTCGCCAAACAGCTAGCTAACTTCAACAAGAGGAATAATCGTAATTCACTACACACGTACGGATTATGAGTATAGGACTGATAAGTACGTAGCTGGGTACCCTTGCATGGTATTGATCGAGTATTGACAACGCATCATTACACTGTCCCATCTTCCGATCCCTCGATGTTCTTCCTTGCAAAGAAGAGGCTAGGGGGGATTGATGGCAACATTTGTATATATCATGCATGGATACCTGTTTTCCGTCTCTATGTGGATGTTATTTAGGTAACAGCCACAGATATAGAGTTATTGTCGATCGACTAGTTGTATCGAACTTTGTGTGCTGAAGAGAAATGCTTCGCAGCTGCAACCATAGTTGCCTCTGGGCCATTCGTTCGAATTCGAACATCTTTTGAACCCCTCGCATCGTCACCTTCACCGTCTGAGCCGAAGAAGCACCAAGTGAAGGGACTCAGTACTGATGGTCCTCCCCTACTCTCTCCCTTGCTCTTTCCCATGATGGTATTGCTTGTCAAATTACTACTACTGCCTGCAGTATCCATCGATCTGTTGCCAATTACAGAACCTGAACTATCTCGAGCTCGCTTTTGTGGGTGTTTGAGATCTGAGACAACTGCCTTCTTGCAGTAATGATGATGTGGTATATGTGAGAGAGTATTATGCTCGATTTGTTTCTTGAGCATTATTAAACCCATTTCTGCCTTTATATAGTCTCAGGTGCTACTTGGCGGCCAAGTCTCAGCAAAGTATGAGACCATGAGTATGACTTGTTTGGTCCAGAGGGAAAGATCGATCCCAATAAACGTGTAGATTATGACGTTGTCAATATGCAGACCAAGACTTTCAAGAAATTACTTGCATGAGAGCACTGAGAACTTTCTTTAGCATCATTAAGATACTTAATTTAAGCATAATATAAGATTTTAGTCACATGTGGATCCAATGAAGCTTGAGGAAGATACCTTGCGGGCAGTCAAAGGTGGCTAATGAAATTTCCAATATTGTTCTTGGGGAGCAAGTAAAAACAGTGTGTGACAAAGACAATAAGACAATAATTGTGTATATTATCATTAAAGTAGTAGAATTGTAGAAATTAAACCTAAGGGGATGAGATCGACGAGAAATGGTAACTACGCGATCAGTGTACAGGTGTCATTTATATTTTGTTGTTTTAATTGAAATTGAGCTAGGTTCCAATCAATTAAGAAATAAATTATCCTAGCTGGGTCAATAAACTTCAATCCTGACAGTATAATTCTTCCCGTGTGAAGCAAACAGGAAGTTTATACAGAAGTACGTCTTCCTTTTGTGAAGCGAAAGCTAGTAGCCAAAATTTCATTACCATTGATACACTTTGACAATATTTCGCCGTGAAAATAGGTGCAGTAATTCACTCGATATGTAAATTGAATGAATATACAAGTCTTCGAAATGTAGTCACTAGTGTTAAGAACTTGAGATGAAGAGAGACATTCAAGTTGAAAATGGTCAAATTAATCAGGCCCAGATCACAATTTAATGTATCAGCCCAATAGATGTGGTCCAGGTCCATGGTAGCTAAGTAAAGTATAAATAGGGATAATCCTTTTCTTGAATAGCAAGCAGAAACCATTTTTGTACAATTACAATTTTATCAATTCTGTACCTCTCTTTGTTTCTGTCGAAGCTTCATCTTCTCCAGATTATCATTTTTCCATTGTTGATCTTCAAGCTTTAGTCATGACCTCGATTTTCAGCAACTAGGTGATTAGTATGTATACGTACATACTATACTTTGATTGTTAGATTGAAATTAGTTATGTTGCTAGTATAATTCAGTCAATCGCCTATACGTTTCTTCCAGGAATTTTCAAGATCTATTGCTGTACAAATAAAAATTACAATGAATAAATTACTTGTACACGCCAACAATATATACATTTTCACTCTCACGCATTCAGATGATCGGGGATGTTCCTTGTAACAATAGATCCAGGCACCAAATGCATATTACGAGAGGGATCGATGATCTAAGAGCTACACACACGTACATATGATCGACTAGTTGTATCGAACTTTGTGAGCTGAAGAGAAGTGCTTTGCAGCTGCAACCATGTCTGCCTCTGGTCCGGTTGTCCGTACAGCTTTTGAGCTCCTTCCATTTTTACCAGTACCAGCTGAGCCAAAGAAGCACCTATTGAAGGGACTCCAAATTGATGATGATCCCATCTTCACTTTCTCATTTCCCTTTCCCATGATTATATGGCTTATCAAATCAGTTTGACTTGCTAATATTCGATCAAGAGCTTCAGCAGATGTTTAAGAACTGAGAAAAAAAGCCTTCCTGCTGTGGTTTTTGTAGTAGCTAGTCTGAAAGTTAGAAGTGCTCGATATGCTTCTTTGGCATTATGAAACCCATTTTCGCCTTTTTATAGATCTCAGGTGTACGTTCTGTGATGCTCAAGTACTACCGAGTCTTCAAAAACGAGTAGATTAGGACCTCTGTTAATATGTAGACCCAGTCTTACACGAAAACATTTGCATGAAAACCTGCTTGTGATAGAACTTTCTAAACATTTGCAAATATTAATTAGACACATATGTTAATTGGTGATGGGAATTTGCATTGCTTGCGGTCAAAGATGCATGACCAAATTTCTAGTATTATGGCAAGAGGGGAAATTAAACGTGAGACTCAAAACTGCGCCTTAATAAATATAAAAAGTTGAGTCACTGGGATTGATCAGCAATAGGAAAAGTACCGGAAAACCTACAAACAGATTATTGAATATTGAAGTGATGTAGCCATATCTTATTCCGGCTTCTTGCATTAGGTTGCCGGGCTTGGAATTGATCAGTCTCTAACTAGAACAAATAATGTATAGGCATGTTAGATACCTATCACATCTGTAAGGCAACATATTCCTCCTTTATATTGCGCGTTGATACTTTGAACAATTTAATTTACAAGTGAGAGTCTTTAATAATTTGTATTATGTTTAGTAAAAATTAAGTAATCTTATTTAAAATTGAGACTATAAATCTTCAGTCTTATTGATGCCTTATATTAGTGCCCATTCCTTAATTACAAGTAAAAAAATTATACATTTCCTTGAAACTATGTCCCTATGGCATTCTCTGTGTTCCATTTTTGGGTACAACTTTTGTGTAGGAGAGTCTACTTAATATTATAAAATGAAGATCGACTACTATATATATAGAATCCACATAATCCAAACAAGAAACATGGATCATGGGAGCCTGGGAGGCACAAATCTAGAGCTCCTCCGGGTCCCTTAGAATCACGGCAAACTGTCACCAGAATAGTATATATGGAAGCTAGCAATGTTACATATAGCTGCGCTTTTCTCTTATTTTCAAACAATATAATGGAGGAATGGAGGCATATATATATATATATATATATATATATATATATATATATTCTATGTCTTATTTTCAAACAATGTTACATGATTTCACGAGGATAAGCCTAGCTCGATGTTCAGGCTAAGAATCGATACACCGGCCCTCGTTTGCATCAATCTTCATCCACGTGAATAGTAATATACTCTAAGAATTTACATCCTAAAATAGCGGGCTTCTGATAGAATATGAACAAAACAAGAAGAAGATGCCTGTAACTCAACTTGCCTGGGATCGTCTCTGACTCTGACCAACCCATAAAGCCAGAAACCATGTGCGCCGTCCACCGCCCAACGCCCACCGGAAAGACTCTACAGACCCTCGCACACCATGAAACTGCTTCCCCAACCAGCAGGTGGCGCCACTCGAATTGTTTCCCTAGAGGAATCTCTGGATCGTGGTGACGTGGCTTCACGCTATTGACTGGACATATTTGTCTGCTTTGAATATCTCTGATATATTCGATCGTTTACAAAAACATGCACATAAGGGCATAGAGTATGCGCGCTGTGTATCGAGTCTTGCTGCCCAACCAGTGTGGATCTCAGTCATGGCTTGGTTATGGGTTTTCATTCTCGATTTCAATTTATTTAGGTTATCCCCGCGCGCATGCAGTCTTATTTAGTGCCAATGAATTGAATGTGGCACAAAATAGTATATAGAAATTGTATATGGATGTACCTCTATATGCTAAGAGTAATCGAAAACCTAGATACCATATGCATGCCCATATGGGTAGTTGTAGAAGGATCCATATACTATATAGAATAGTACGTAGTCTACTGCACGATGGGGGACAAATATCTCCACCTAATATATCCAGAAGAAAAACTTGAGCTGAAAAACACTAAAGAACGAAGAAGAAATTGTAGCAGCTGGCCGATGAGGATAATATCGACATGGTGACCAGTCACCATCGCGTGCAGAATGGCACTCATTTGGGAACACAGATTCAGTTGTCCGCGTAAGTGATGAAGATGATGGAGGGCTGCGATAGGAATATAAACTCTAACGTAGGTTTTGAATCATTGACGAGTTGCAGTTGCAGGCTGAGCTAGCTAGCTAGGGTTTAATGTATGACTCGGCAATTGCAGTTTCTACAGGTTGCTAGCTAGCTCGATCGATATAATTAAGCCGCGACCGCTCTCAGTTTCTTACTCGTCTATTCATGCAATGATATCATTTAAGATGTGGCCGGCCCTACTTTGTAGAATCATATATACTAGTTAATCTTAAGCCATGCACTTAATAATTCTACATAAGGTTGATCGTCTAAGCGCGCAGCTACCTATTAGATTTGGCTGGGCGTTAAGTGTCCTACTTTTTCGACATAGATAGCTACATATTTATTTTGTTCTAAAATTTCACCTTCCTTGTCCCAAATGAAACTAACAATATTGGCGAATTTTCAATATTTTTGTTTATTTAAATTATCCAACTGGTAAGATGATATATCTATGTGCGTGGTTATCCTATTAACCAAATGGTAAGATGTTGACGCATACCGGTTAATTACTATAGTGTTGATTAGAATTATACGAGTAGTGTTTTACAATATTCAAATGATTTCGATCGATTGATTTCATTTTTATGTTCTGTGGTTAATTTGTTGTTACATGAATCGGATTAGCTCCATGCATGCATATTACTGTACGTTTATAAGCTACATTAATCTAAAACACTAAGATCAAACTCTCCAATGCAAACTGAGCATCATACGCAAATGGTATTGGAATATATACGCCTTTTGGACCGATGTAATTTAAAAATACATGTACCTTCTGAACGAAGCGATTAATTTCCCCGGTAAAGATCACTCTTTCTATATATAATGAATGAGGAGGAATTAATGCATGTCAAGCTCAACAACGCAACAAATGGTGTTGTCACTGCCTATGCATATTGATCCTAGTCTTCTGCACGATTCCAGGCCAACCTCCGAGTATTTCAAAGACGATTTCATTCGAGCACCGTACCATGCCAATAACCCTAAACAATAATAGTTAAGGCATGCTAGATTCTCCAAACTACATGTAACATATATAGATTAGCAATAAGAACGAAAACAAAGACCATTTCAAAGACGATGTATAGCTCTGCATGATCTAACACCCAAATTAAAAATTACATTTACCAAAAAAAGCCAACAATATTGGGAGTAGCTAAAACGAGCTGTCATAATCACCTGCTTCAGAAGCTTAATCATTTATCCCAATACAAATTGTTTTTTGGAAATAAACCAGAAAATCAGCTAAGTGCGCCGATTCTCTACGTCGCTTCAACCCTCGATTAGTCCACTCATGAGCTCAGCTTCCAATCAGGGAGCACAGAAATTCTCCTACTCTCACTGTCAGGGGCAACTTCGTCATTCCACGATAAATCCGTATGAAAATGTAAAAGAAAAAAATAATTTACTGAAAAAACAAAAAGACATCGGATTGGCTGCGACTCCCTGATTAACGGTGAAAAATTCCACGTAACATCCAGTCCCTTATCTCCACGTCATCGCTACTCATTTGCTCCGGTCCCCGAGCTCCCCATCCAATCGGACGGCTTCCGCTTCCCCAGAAGTCGTGGATCCAGCGGCTCAGATCCCGTATTCTAGACTCTTCGAATCTCAATAGAGAGGGTCACATCCTAACCAGGGTTGGTTATCTTAACCCAACCAGCGTTCCGCGCTGGGGTTAAAGATCGTCCCCAAACGACGAGACAGAGACACAGACTCAGACTCAGACTCACAGAGCAAGAACAACAAGAAAGCTTAACAAATTCACAGAGGGGTTTTGCTGAGTCAACTCGGACCCGACTCACTCTAACTCCCCTGAAACCCTACCCTATCGGACTCGGTTCGTTAAAACCGTTTTGATTTTCCTTTCTCGAGGCTTAACTGATTTTCTCGGCTTCATTACACAACGCCCGGCGTTGGTTTCATCAAAACGGCAGCGTTTTGGCTCCAGATCTCACATTCCGGTGAGTCTCTGCATCCGATTCGACCTTTTTCGCTAGCTCAGCAATGTTCAATTTCTCGTCTTCATTGTCGATTCGCTTTGATTGTTCATCTTATCATCATCATCTTCTTCTGTGCTTTCGTCTCGTAATTTTAGATCGGATTGAAATGTGTTGTAGGTTTCAGTGGATTTGAGGGAATCTTTATATTACTGGAAATTGTTTCAGTTTGAGTGAATCGAAATTAGAGCTTTGATGCGGGAGCTTTTGTATTAAATTTTTAGAGAATGATTGAATTTTTTGGATTAATTTTTGTCTCCTCAGAAAGTGAACAGTGCATTATTCCCTATGATTTTTACAGTATAGTGATTATTTTGTGTTTATTCCGCTTCGATTTACTGTGCAAGCTTGGATTCATCATTTTCTGGATGTAGTAAGTAATGTAAATCTCAGACTGTTACGCTCTGCTGCAGATTCGTTAATGTTGGAGTAGCTTCGCAAGTGGCTCCTCACTCCTCTGTTGATTTAGTATTGATGAATAGCTGATCTTTTTGATTTGTCATGGCGTTTGTGATCTGAGGAATCTCTCTGGGGGGCTCAAGTTGTTAAGGTTATCATTTAATGATCGTATTGGAATTGATTTTTGTACTCATTTCATTTTCGGTCGCTTTAGAGTTTGGCACCTTTTTTTGGAGGGGGAAGCTCTCTTCTACTGCCGCCACCTCTTTTGCCGGCCGTCTGATCTGCCTGCTCGTTTTTGGTTAATGTCTCGTAAGCTGGACAGTCCGGTGCAGACCCAAATGGCGGTGGCATTATTTAAGAGTCCGTTGACTGGCGAGTACCATGGAAGCAAGAGGGCGGAAGGGAAGCAGCCTGCGGGTCGGAGAAGAGTGTATGTGCAGACTGAAACTGGATGTGTCTTCGGGATGGAATTAGATCGCGGTGACAATGCTCATACTGTGAAGAGGAGGATGCAGCTTGCTCTGAATGTTCCAACTGATGAAAGCTCGTTGACATTTGGAGATTTGGTGCTGAAGAACGATCTTAGTGCAGTTCGGAATGATTCCCCTCTTCTTCTTACACGTAACCTTATGCATAGAAGCTCATCAACTCCGTGTTTATCACCTACTGGGAGGGATCTGCAGCATAGAGATTGGAGTGGTCCTATAGAGATATTAGGGAACTCAGATCGGTTTGCTAGAACAAAGCAGGTGGTCAACGATATTAAGAAGGCCATCAAGTTGGGGGTTGATCCAATTCCTGTGCATAGTGGGCTCGGTGGTGCATACTATTTTAGAAATAGTAGAGGTGAAAGTGTTGCAATAGTGAAGCCAACTGATGAAGAACCCTTCGCCCCGAACAACCCAAAAGGTTATGTTGGTAAAGCTCTGGGCCAGCCAGGTTTAAAGCGTTCAGTGCGGGTTGGGGAAACTGGTTTCAGAGAAGTTGCAGCTTATTTGCTCGACAAAGATCACTTTGCAAATGTGCCTCCCACTGCCTTGGTGAAGATCACTCACTCAATCTTCAACATAAATGATGGCGTGAATGGTAACAAGCCACAAAAGAAGAGGCTAGTTAGCAAGATTGCATCTTGCCAGCAATTTATACAACATGATTTTGATGCCAGTGATCATGGGACATCCAGTTTTCCAGTAGCAGCTGTGCATCGTATAGGTATTTTAGATGTTAGGATTTTAAACACAGACAGGCATGCGGGGAACCTCTTAGTTAGGAAACTTGATGGTGTTTTTGGTCAAGTGGACCTCATTCCGATTGACCATGGCCTTTGCTTGCCAGAATGTTTGGAGGACCCGTATTTTGAGTGGATACATTGGCCTCAGGCTTCTATTCCATTCTCAGAGGATGAGCTTGATTACATAGAAAAGCTTGATCCAGTTGAGGAATGTGAGATGCTGAGAAGGGAGCTTCCCATGATACGAGAGGCTTGTCTTAGGGTTTTGGTCCTCTGCACCATTTTTCTGAAGGAGTCTGCTGCTTATGGTCTCTGTCTTGCTGAGATAGGTGAGATGATGACTAGGGAATTTCGTAGTGGGGAGGAGGAGCCTAGTGAACTTGAGGTGATTTGCATGGAAGCTAGGAGGATGGTAGCAGAAAGGGAGGTGCCGTCCCCCAAGGCTGATGTGGGAGTTGAGGAGTTTTTATTTGATATAGATTGTGAGGACGCAGAATCAGAATTCAAATTTGCAGCAGAGGATTATGTGACCAGGACAGCTTTTCCGTTCGGAAATGGGAGCGGGCATGGTCGCTCTCTTCTCTCTAAATTAGAAGAAAGCATAGAGGAGGAAGAGGAAAGTGAAGGAGAAGAGCAACAGGCGTTAGCAAGTCTGCCACCTTCTAAACATTTTCCATCAGTTGCAAAGCTTTCTATGTCACTGAAGACTACAAGTTTGGGTGAAATGAACTTCCCGAAATATATAGGAACAAAAACAGATACTGGATACATGGCGAATACATCATCTGGACACAGGAGTGCAAACGAGCAGCTTCCTGCAAGCATGAGCTTTGTGAAGCTGGCTGACATGAATGAGGATGATTGGACCTTGTTTCTAGAGAAGTTCCAAGATCTGCTTTACCCAGCATTTGCAAAACGCAAGTCTGTTACTCTAGGTCAGAGGCAGAGACAGAGGCTTGGTACCTCTTGCCAGTTTTGAGATCGAGGCAACAATGTGCGGCTACGATAGGGGTTACTAATGGTAAACAAGAAGATTAGTACTGTTTGTCGGAGTGGAGGTACTTGTGTTAAAGTTAGATTTGGGTTGCAGTTTTCTTCTTCCTGGAGAAAGGTTGCTTTAGTTGACGAGTGACTGTAGGAGTTGCTGTAAATATTCTTGGTATCTCTTGATTTTGTTTCTTGTTCTTTTGTTTCCTTTTCATTTTTTCTATGTTTCTTTCACTCCTTAATGGACTCATGTTTGATAAATAATCTGTAGAATGAAATTAAGAAAAGAAAGTTTATGTATATAGTGAATTATGTTTCCCTGCATTCTTCTGAGTTAGATTTTTCCATCTGCATTTTGCGAAGTTATGCATTTGCCTGCTATTTTACTTCATCCGCTCTGAAATAATTCTCAATCAAAATCTGCTGTCTCATCACTATATTCAGTATATTGTATGAGTTATCGAGTTCGATGCTCTTCTTCCCATCAGTGTAAGTCAGAAAATTGGAAATGTTTGAGGAGCAAAACACAGGTCTTTTTGAACTTGGTTCCAATTGATTGTGCCTGTAGCCGTCTTACCCTTTTCCTTTCTTCTTTCCTTTTCTTTTCGGTCGTCTTTGACGAGTAATGTTGATGTTGATAGCACAGGCCACAGGGTGTGCTATGTTTCTCTATGACGTCCATTTCTTTCCATTCAGAAACTTCAGGCTGCCATCCACAGATCAAAATCGAAGTCAAATATATCTAGGGGCCGGGTGTCTCAATTATTAGGGATTTATATATATCATGCTCAACACTTATTAAATTAATCTCGAAATTTTCAATCAAAAAAGACACGACTCTTGTTTATGTCACGGTTGTTGAAGTGAAGCATACAAATGAAGACTACATAGAAATTTTGTCGATGATGAGTTGATGACACAGAAAGCAAAACTGATATTATCATATCAACTAACCAAAGAAAACATCACATGGAGAAAGGTCCCACGTTCAACATGGTCGATCTGAATGATTTCAGGCTTTGGCCTTTCAACTTGTTTCTCCTGCTGTTTTTCTTTCAGGAGTTCTGTTTAACCTACACCAACACTGAAAGAGATCTTAACGTTCTCCGTGTTCAACAATGTATATCAAGCTTACGCTGTGTCTCGTTTGAAGAGCGACTAATTTGATTCAACTACGATTGAGTTGTGCTGATAAGATTTACCAATGCTTATTAAGTTTCTACTTTAGAAACTTGTCCAAATGGCACCTGATGCAAGTTTGCTTGAGATGGGAGCAAAGGCAGTTAAGTGTTTACCTTAATTATATGCCATTTGTGGTGGTGGGGTTTAGGGTTTAAGCTTCACTCTTAACAAAGTGAGTTTTGGACTTTATCTCCAAAGAGGATAGGCACTGAGGTTTGGTGGGGATTTTCAGCTAACAATCTTTGTTGGCGGTCAATGCCTTTCAAACTTAACCAGATGATGGTGAGAATCGGTTCTTTGCTTAATTAGATCACGATCCAACATGATGATGAGTGGATTAATGGAATAACAAATTAGGTGTAATATGATTGTTAATTATGGACGGAGACTGCAATGAACGTGGCAGCCTAATCTTGAAGGTGACTTGCTTCTTTGTATACTGCCACTTGTTCGTCTCTGCTACAGCAGAGGGTCCTTCTGGGTTCACTTTCTCAGAATGGTTTGAGATGCAAGACAAAATGGTGGATGCATTAGCAGCGGAAATGGGGACAGCCAAAACGTGAGATTGAGACTTGTCTATCCCCTTCCTTACTTTATAACGTGTCCTCTTCGGTATATTAATGTATCAAATACGTACCACAGTGATACGCACTGACGATGTTTACACAGTAAACAAATTTTTCGTTCCGATAAACTTAGCAGGGTAGATCTATCACAAAACAGTGAATAGTCTAGTTTACCGATGATGTACCATTGTATCTGTTAATTTTTTTTTTTTTTTCTGAAGCCGGATGTATCTGTTCAGTAATGTACAAATGATTCATTTGGACTTGTCGAATTGACTCTGCTACATATGTTAGAATAGAATAATGGTAGATGAACAACTTTTGACATCTCACGTAGAAACCACTTTATATGTCATGAATTCATAATGCTCAATTTTACAGTTAAATAAAATAGTTATGGGCCTGGTCTTATCGCTTGCTGTCTCATGTTGGAGATTTGTTTGTGTTTTTCATGGATAAATCTTTTTAAAGGGCCTTTGATATATAGAATACCCTGAAGACAACCATCAGATTCTGATACATAGGTGGTGCACTTTCTTATTTCCTGAAGCAATATGAAACACAGTGAGGCATCTAGGCTAGCTAATGCCTTTTGATTCGGAAGCAAACATCACAACAACAACAAAACCAACTAGCTATAGATTCAGATTATTCATTGGAATCATGGATTGTAGTCATTGTACTTTCTGAAATGCACGATGGTAGTTTGGTTTCCGCAGTTCACAGAGGGTGTAGTATTACTTGAACTAATGAGCTCCATGTTGCAGACGAACTATTATGTACCTAAGAGGAAAGTGCTCATCATCCCCCGCAGAGAAAGGGTGACTGAGTAGCGTTGCAGAATCATCGAATTGAAAGAGCAATCTTTGCTTCAGTGGTGGCAAAGTTGAATCCAAACTCAATTTTTAACTCCCATTATTATGACATATCATTCTACGCAAGCATGGTCTTGAAATTCAAAGAATGAGCCATTATGAATAGGTTTTATCCTTGACATTAAGGTATAGTTGTGTCGGGTTGATATTTAGTTGACTTGGTTCATTTTGGTATGATAGTCCTATTTCAAAGAATCAATCCCAATATTACTAAGAATTTGATCATCTTTAATAATTGGAATTGTAAACCCTTATTTCTAGTTAAATAATGTGGAAATGAAGTCCCAGACCAACTGTAACTCTGTAAGAGGATTGTAAGAGGATTGTGACTCAAAATAGTAAGTGTAATACTGCACCACTGACAATCTGTTTATTCATGTAATATAGCAATCTTTTAGACAATCTGTCCTTATGGACTATGGAGTGCAAGATTTACTGCAAATTTTGGTCTCCAGAGTTCAGAGAGGGTGTAGCATCACTTGAACTCCATGCTGGGAGCGAACTGTAATATATCTATAAGGTGAGTGCACGTAACCAGGGGAAAGGGTGAAGGAGTAGCGTTGTAGAATCATTGAATGAGCAATCTTTGCTTCTGTGGTGGCAAAGTTGAATCCAATACAATTTCTAGGTCCCATTCCAAAGGGCAAAAACGCAACCATGTTATTGTTAGTAGCTTTAGCAACCCCTTCTGAGAACCTCTCTGGCTTAAAAAGATGCACATCATCTCCCCAAAGTTGAGGATCGTGATGAAATGCTAGATTTGGGACCTGCAGTTCAACATTAGCAGGAACAATGATTTTTCCGAGTCTAACTTCCTTTCCGACTCTCCTTAATATGGAAACAACAGGAGGATATAACCTTAGAGTCTCATTGAGGATCATACTCATCTGCATGCAACAAAGTGAATAGACGGAAAACAAGTGAGGATAAATTTTGAATAATTAACTTAGACAACAAGCAACTGATAGTGGACATGCGTTCGTACCGTTTTTAGTTTCGCAAGGCCATCGGAATTTGGAGTTATTTGTTTGCCGAACAATTGCAGAACTTCTCTTCTTGCTTCCTCTTGCCACTCAGGATGAAGTGCCAGGAGTAAGATAGTCCAAGCTAGCAATGTATTGGTGGTTTCTTGTCCAGCAAAATAAAATGTTTTGCACTCATCAATTACATCATCCACTGTAATGTTCACATTCGGATCATGGCGAGCCTTTATAAGCAATCCAATAAAATCGCCTCCAAATCTGTCTTCTTCACCACTCATAGTTATGACCTGCTCTTCTCTTTTCTTAACAATGTCTAATATGGAGTCGTGTATTCTTTCTACAAGCTTCTCTGATTCAATCTCATCTTTGATTTTGATAAAATGACTGCAATGATTGTCTTCCATTAGCTTTGGGTACATAAAACTATTACTGACTTCTAGGGACATTATTCAATCAAACATGGATTCAATAGGTAAAAGAAAAATCGGCACTGAGGGATCACCGTGGTTGTTCCCTCTACAGTGTTCAAGATTTTACGAAATGGAAATTAGCTGATGCCAGGAATCCTGAGTCTGTAAGTATTTTTGACCAGAAATGAGGCTAACTTCATCAACATCTCGAAAATGTCCTGCCCTTCTAAGTAGCTGCTGCCAAATGCTGTCCTCGAAATCACTTCTGAGGTCAATAATCGAAATTCTTCGAACACCTCCATCTC
Organism: Potentilla sterilis; assembly: GCA_963682095.1. Taxonomy (NCBI): domain Eukaryota; kingdom Viridiplantae; phylum Streptophyta; class Magnoliopsida; order Rosales; family Rosaceae; genus Potentilla; species Potentilla sterilis. The sequence continues at coordinate 46,159,417 of OY821761.1, read as the reverse complement.
TTTCCCTTCTTCAAATTTTGTCCACCTTATTAGCATTGTTTCAGTACTAGCTATCATTGATGGAATCATAGTCTAGTACAAGTAAAACAATCCAGTCATTAACATCATCAAAAAATTAGCATGTTTAGTTCTAGCAATTAAACATTAGATAATGTTTGAACGAACAAAAAATGAAGACTAATGTGTACCGCCACATCATGTATATTTCTTAGAATGCAAGAATTACCAACAGAAATAATACGTATACAAGAACTCACTTTTAAGCTCTCTCCATGAAAGGCATGCAAGGAAATTTTTCGCACTTTTTCCCATTTTTCACCTTCTATTCCCGGAAGGCCATTGCCTTGTAGCCTTAACGCAAAACCCTCCTTCTTTGGTTTTCGATAAACCCTATCTTTGTCATTCAGTATCTCTTTGCACAACTCTGTATCCATAACTATCAGCTGAGCTTGAGAACCATACCACTGCAGATAAGCCTTCCCTCCTACAAATTAACATAGCCAAAATTAGATAGTTACAAACACACAAACACACACAAAAGAGCTAGTGGTGAGCTGCTAGCTAGTAATTATATACCATATTTCGTGCTCCATGAGTGAATATGAGGATAGATCAAAGTAAGTATGTCATGTGACAAACTTTTGGGTCTGCTCATTGCTTCCTTAATCATGCTGGCGATGTCTTTGGTGTTCCCATGGATAAGTCTGTAAGGAGGGCCTGTGACTCCCTGCAGATTCAACTTCCTCTTAATGCGCGTCGGAATCCACCATTGCTTGTAAAAGATGTTGATGAGAGCTACAAGAAGGTAGAGAAACACAAAGCTTGTAATAAGTGTGATTACTAGGCCTCCCGTAGAACCCATCTTTAGGTTTGGGTCTCTGCTGATATTTCGACCGTGAGTTTATATATATTTCGACACCTGGAGGTGGCAACGATGACATAATAGGCTACGCATGCATATGGTCCTGAAATTCAAACTAAGAACGAATATATTTTTAGTCGACTTTAAGAATTTGTTTTTAAAGATGAGTTTATTCCTTGCGTGACGTAATATGCTGCGCATGCATGGTCTTCAGTGTGGAGAGTATTTTCCTGGCCAATATTCGTGAATCAATCACAGGTTCACAACTAGCTACACTAAGCTGATCGTTATTTTTTTTTTCTTCTTGGTCTATATAGTTTAGTTTATTTGGGATTAATCAAACGCAGTGGACAATACACTTTGTTGTAGTAGCCAATAGTATGGAAGAATTCGATTTGTAATTTGGTTCATGAGTGAAAATGAGGTTGAACTAGAGAAAACGTAATATGTAATAAACTCATGGCCTGGCATCATGTTGTGGGTGTCTTTGGTGCTTCCGAGTTCCGAGGACGAGTTTGAAATAAGGGCGTACTCCCTGCAGATCCATCAACTTGTGTATGCGAGTCGGAATTCACCATTGTTTAAGGAATTTGTTGATCATGATGGAATGGAGAAGAAGGAACACAACCACCATTATTATAAGAGTGTTGGTTACGTCTAAGGCTCTAGCTAGGCCTCTCATGGAAGTCATGCTTCGGAACTTTCATTACACTGTAGTAGATTAATCTAGTTTCTCAATATAAGTAAAGATAGCAATTTCTATATCTCAGTAAATAAGTACACGTACAACTCACTTGGTACATTAACCATGATACATAAATACAAAAATGGACACATGATGAGCTCTAGATCCACCTTGGATCCCAGGCTATACAATTTCATACATAAATAATTAAGTTATTGATTCCTACACAAGTGGTATACAATACATAGAACTTTGTTATTAAATTAAGACAGGAGAGTATAGCTAGATATGTCTCCAAGGTCTTTCTGCAAGGCTAAGACACTCACTATACCTGTAGCAATCCACAAGATGATCGATTGTCAACCCAGCAGCCTGCATGAATGAGTACACAATGACTGGTCCGACGTATCGGAATCCTCGCTTTATCAGATCCTTGCTCATGGCTTCTGCTTTCGGGCTCCTCAGAGGAACATTTCTCGGGTATCTGAACCTGTTGATCACTGGTTTGTGATTCACAGAACCCCACATATAGCTACTGAAAGATCCACATTCCCTCACAATCTGTATTCATTTAAATAAGTTAAGATAGAGATATCAGCTACTGCTAGGCAGTTCATGTGAAAATGGTAATCAAACGTAATTAGTTATTTTGAAGTGAGCTAGGTTGCTAGCTTGCCTTCAATATGCATTTGGCATTGTCTACAATGCACCTGACTTTGCAGTCTGGCAACATTAGAGCATTGTTGGAGGCTATCTCTTCAATCTGTTCCTCCCCCATTTTGGCAACGGTGTTTGGATCAAATCCAGAAAAGGCTTCCCTATGTAAGCAGGAAGCTTAATGTTACTTAATATATTCAATCATGCATATGTACTACTCATTAGTTGCAATATCAGAGCAGCTAGAGAGACTTGAGGTTACATATTCACCTGAATAGCTCCCTTCTTTTGACAATTTCAGTCCAATTGTGGTCCATCAACATACCAGACAGTGCCAGCAGCTCAAACAATTGACTGAAATTACAATGATTAATCATCACGCTGTTAGTATATAATCATCAATCATAAGCAGCACTCTCTCCATGATTAGTGGTTAAACCATGATTAGTGGTTAAATAAGTTTGATTATTAAAAAGTTATAAATAAAAGACTTACTTGTCATCATATACTGGAACTCCCCAGCATTCATCATGAAATGCAACATAAACTTTATCTGTATACATCGAACCCTCAATCAATGAATGCATATAATTATAAAAATAAAAATGCTTCTTTCACATTTATGATTATACTTAAGGTTGATATATACTTGATATTAATTAAGCTGTAGTAGGTAGAGAGAATATTGTTGGTCAAGTACTGTTACGGAAAAATGTAGCAATCATTCATTCTTTGAAGTCTTTCTTCATATAAATGCTTTTAAGATCGAAAAGAGCCGGTAAAAATGTTGGCCTCATCATGTTGTTGTCAATTTTATTGTTATCTTTACGAATCGCTACAGTTTATAATTGACTATATGTCTATGATATACAGGACAATTTGTTGAATATATATTATTGTCAACCACTGTAGTAGAGAGTAATGGAATAAATATTATTGATGAGTACTCTCTTAAGGTTTGTCATTGTGTAGTGCTATTATTTTCTTCAGATTCCACTTCCCACCATTTTATCTAGGTCCATCTTATATCTTGCAAACCAACAAAGAAGTCGAAAATCAAAAATTTCGAATGCAGGATCTCCCATTCTAGGACCCTGATATTCAGACGACATGAAGTAGTTCAGGTCATCTAAAAATGTATTTCAAGCTAATTAAGAACTGAAGAAGTCTATACTCTACTTTGAAGTCTTCAAAATTTGACATCAGAAGTTGACATATCCTTTCAGACTATGGTGTCATTTCAATCTAGTTTCTTCCTAATAAGTTCACATTAATTAACAAAGTATAATTATGCAATGGGATGATGAAATATTTTCACTACAGTACTTGCATGTAGAACTTACCACTATTCTTTGTTATCCAATTGCACCTCCTCAACTCCCCATTTTCATCAGTATCTTGCTGTTGGACATTTTTAGCCACCGGAGACTCTCTTCTTTGGGGCGGTGCAATGAGGCGGAGTGCCAATGATATCTTCTGATCGAGTGGAGAACTAGACTCAATGATAGAAGAAGAGTCAATGGAGTTCTCTGACAAAGACAAGGATAATGATGATAGAGATAGAGAGGAAGCTGAAGAACTCCTGTGAAGTCCAATTGGGTAGATTCTCTTTAGGTGTTTATAAGAAAATTTGGGGCTGAATGCAGTAGTGGTACTCTTCTCTTTGGGAACCTTGTTCTTCTCTAGAAGTACTAATTGTCTTCTTACATTTGCTTTAGACATGTTGCTCTAGAGAATGAAGCTATGCGTTCTGCTTAGATTGGTCAGATATGTTTTTATGTGATTGAGTTATATAAGGTAGTGGGAAGTGAGAAGTGAGAAGTGAGAACCATATTAAATTAGAGGTATGAAAAAAAAAGGTTTATGCTTAATGTTGGTTGGTGAACTGTGAGTTTCATGCATAACTATGGATTACCATTTCCACCTTAATTAGGTTCCAAGCAAAATCCAGATTATATAGATACTGTGAAGGGGGCCGGGAAACTTAATTTTTTATTTTTTTTTATCAATTTTCTTGAACATATTTGTTCCAAAATAACCTGAATTGACGAAGCTGATTCGCATTGAAATAGTAAAGCAACTAAGACATGGAAATTTAAGCTTTTCTAGATGAATTGAAGTATCTGACGTGTAGCAGATCAGGTTCTAGAGACGTTGCTAAGATTTTCTTGGTGGTCAATTGGTTATTGAACTAAATATTTTAAGATTCTCTATCACTTTCTAAATGATTTGCTTAGCAAATTAACCATGAACCTGTCTGGATCCCTGTTTTGCTTACCAATCTCTCTTATTTCTAAAAGAGGGATATACAGTAGTAGGAGTACTCCCATTATTTCAAAGGGAAAATGTGTTCTAGGTGTGGTGATTGTTTCAGTTCACCTCGATCAAGTGTGATGGGTAACGGGTCCAAAAGAAATGACATTCTTAACTCCTACTCCTAGTTATATCTGCAGCCTCTCAACTCTCAAGGTCTGAGGCATACCTGTTGCCTACACAGAAAAAGATATCCCATCTATCATATAAAACTAATCTTCCAGTTTTCCTCTGAGAATAGTCTCTCTTAAGTCTTAAAATGTTAGTAGCATCTTCTTCCTTGGGTTGCTTCTCACAAATTCATATCATAAACTTTTATAATCAAGTAGCTAATATTGTCATCTATTCAGCATCTTGATACTTTTCAATTTCATCAAATAAAGAGGAGAGGGAAGACAGAGAAAACAAAAATGAAGCCAAAACTCTCTAAATTAGTACATTTTTGCTCATCCATCAAATTGGTCACAATTTGTAGTATCATACATATAACTCTCGCCACATCCATAGTCAATGCCAATATTCTGAAACATCAAACCCCAACATGTGACAATGTGTTTTCTCCCAAATCTTGTAATCTCTTTCTTATTTTACTTTAAAAATTCTCCTCACGGGTCTGTCTAAATTCACTAAAAATAATAATAATAATAATAATATCGTTACAATCACATAATAAATTCATATGTTGTGAGTCAACATGATCTAAGTTCCTATCGATCCTTGCAAACTCTACAATTTTGATCAGTGAGGTCTTAGATTATATTAGTACATATCTAGTTCAAGAGGAAGAACATCTAAAAGGGTCAACATTTCTCAAACCACTCTAACACGACGTCGTATACATTCATAATGCCCCAAACTCAACCTGCAAAAACCCTCCACTTCTTTCATTAGCCCCCAAACCCTTGAAAATTGCCGGGAAACCCAACGGCTCCCTTAAACCCTAAACCCCCCGAAACCCCCTCTCCCTCACTAAAGCTTCAATCTTTGATGTCCTCTCTCTTTGCCCATACCCCTCTCCCCTCAAATTGCCCATTCCCTTAAAACCCATCACCTCAAACCCTCCTTCGCTTAAACCCTAAACCCCCAATTTCCATGCTCAATCACATCCATAAATGGAAGAAACCCTTCCTTCTTCTTCAAATTTCTCGAACCTTCTTCTCCTCTCTCATCTCCACTGAACCCTCATCCTTGGAGCCCACCACCAGCCCAATTAGCACAACCAATGTCTCCGATCTACTCATCACCGGCCTCCGATTCTTGGGTCTGGGTCGAATTAGAGGTGACCATTACTATAACAACATTATTTCGAGTTTGAACCAGACCCAGGTGGATGTTATTATCGAAAGATTGAGCCTTGATGACCCTGAATTTGGTCTCGGTTTCTTCAATTTGTTGAAGAATGAGTACGATTTTCGGCATTCTAGGGTTTCGATTTTTGCAGTTGCTCATGTTTTAGTGGCGAAAAGGCGGTTTGAGGAGTTGCGTTTGCTTATGAAGCAATTGGTGGAGAAGGAAGGTATGGTATTTAATAGAGCTTGTAATTTGGTTTATAACGTATGCTTATCAAAAATGAATGTTAGTAATTCTTTGTGTGTTTTAGTATTGTTATGTACAATGTTGTTGTTTATATACAGTTCTGGTGATTTGTGATAGGTTCTGGTTCTGCAACATCATTATGTGAGCTGCTATTGAGTAGATTTAGGGACTGGGGTTTAAGTGGTGTGGTGTGGGATGTTTTGGCGTTTTCGTATTCGAGAAGTGAGATGGTTTATGATGCCCTGACTGTTCTTGCTAAGATGAAAGATCTGAATTTGAGAATTTCCACTTCGACGTATAATTGCTTGTTGCATAATTTAAGGCACACGTATTTGATGTGGAATGTGTATGATGAAATTAAGGATAGTGGAACTCCTGTGAGTGAGTACACGACTTCTATACTCTTAGATGGACTGTGTGACCAAGCCAGCATACAAGATGCGGTTTCGTTTCTCATGGAAGCACAAAAGGAGGAGACTGGACCTTCGGTTGTTTCGTTCAATACCATTATGTCAAGGTTCTGTAAATTGGGTTTTGTGGATATTGCGAAATCGTTTTTTTGTATGATATTCAAGTATGGACTACTTCCTGATTCGTACAGTTATAATATTCTTATTCATGGGCTGTGTGTAGCAGGCTCGTTGGAAGAAGCTTTGGAGTTTACACAAGACATGGAGAGGCATGGGCTACACCCTGACACAGTGACCTACAATACTCTATGTAAAGGATTTCGTCTACTTGGTTTACTGACTGGAGCTCAGCAGGTCATTCAGAAAATGTTGGTTAAAGGGTTGAATCCTGATCATGTTACATATACAATATTAATATGTGGGCATTGCCATTCTGGCAATATTGAGGAAGCCCTTAAGCTGCGGGAAGAGATGCTTTCAAGGGGTTTTCAATTGAGTGTCATTTTGTATAGTGTACTGCTCAGCAGTTTGTGTAAAAGTGGACAAATAGAAGAAGCATTGAGATTGCATTATGAGATGGAAGCTGTTGGCTTGGAACCAGATCTTATAACATGTTCCATTCTCATTCATGGCCTATGCAAGCAAGGAAGTGTTCAAAGGGCTATTCAAATATATAGAGAAATGTACTTGAAGAGAATAATTCCCCATTACTCTGCACACCGTGCTATTCTTTTAGGTCTGCGCGAGAAAGGGGATATATCTGAATCAAGAAAGTACTTTGATACTCTAGCAACAATCACAGAGGATATTGTTTTGTATAATATTATGATGGATGGATATGTAAAGCTAAGTAATATTGCAGCAGCCTTACAGTTATATGAACAGACCGTTGAAAAAGGAATAACTCCTACTGTTGTCACTTTCAATACTCTTATGTATGGTTTCTGCAACAGTGGAAAACTAGTCGAGGCCCGACAGATGTTGAACACCATTGAGCTGCATGGAATGCTACCCAGCGCAGTTACTTATACGACTCTTATGAATTGTTACAGTGAACGGGGTAACATTCGTAGGATGCTTCAATTGCTCCGGGAGATGAAAGCAAAATCTGTAGATCCAACCCATGTAACTTATACTGTAATTATCAAAGGACTTTGCAAAAAGAGGAAGCTGCAAAAGGCTGTCCACGTCCTTGAGGAAATGTATGCTAAGGACTTAATCCCAGATCAGATTACATACAATACCATCATTCAATGTTTCTGCAGAGCTCGAGACATGAAGAAAGCTTTTCAGTTGCACAATGAGATGTTAAAGCATAATCTTGAGCCTACTCCTGTGACATATAATGTTCTCATCAATGGTCTTTGTGTATATGGTGACCTAAGTGATGCGGACAGGCTATTGGTTTCTCTTGACAACTACAACATCATTTTGACAAAAGTTGCTTATACCACATTAATCAAAGCACATTGTGTAAAGGGTTATGCACTTAGGGCAGTGGAGCTCTTCGATCAAATGGTGGAGAAAGGATTTGAAATCTCCATGAGAGATTATAGTGCTGTAATTAACAGGTTATGCAAAAGGGCCCTAGCAACTGAAGCAAAATATTTTTTCTGTATGATGCTATCTGATGGGATACCTCCTGATCAAGAGCTTTGTAAGGTGATGCTCAATGCTTTCCGTCAAGACGGTGATTCCAGTTCACTTTATGAACTCCTTGCTGAGATGATCAAATATGGCTTTCTTCCTGATTAATCCATGGAAAGGTGATATTGCTTGGCATCTGGCTTTTGGAAAAATGTTCACTGGTTCATAAAAAAGGTTCAAGCCATGAGGTATTGCTTACATTATGTATATATACACATCTATCTAGTATTCTCATACAGTATGTAAATACTAATCAAAATTGAAAACTAGACTGGATGAGCACTCAGGACTCCTCTTCTAGTTCTTTTAAAAAAAAACACTGTAGGTACCAAATATATCAAGATTGATGCCAAATAGTATTAAATTACCACCACCATTCTGAGAAAACTGCATCTATTTTTGATGAGGTTCTGAAGTTTTCTTTAGGTTATGCAATAGATGTATGCTAGTCTGTACCTGTCATTGTTCCTTTTCTCTGTATTTCATTTTCATATCTTTTATGCTTACTGTGCAATGAATGTATGCTAGAAAAATTCTTGAAGTATTTCTATATTTTTCCTATTTTCGCCCAAGAGTCGAATGCTCTTGTTGCTTGAATGCAAAATATATATTCTGCTAATTTGGGGGTATTTTACTAGTGGAAATAATTTTCTTCTTTTTCTATTTGGACAATAAGGGTGTTTAAGAGCTGGCCATAGTCATCACTTTGTAAGTGGTAACATGAGTTCATGCAAACAGTGAATGTATAACTTCATTATTTTAAGACTTTATCTATCAATTTATTGTAGGTGGGTAGGTGTTCGGTTTTCTGTGCAGCTCTCAGGCTACCCTATCTTTTTCCGGACAAGGTAAGAAGTGACATCTGAGCTGGCATAAACTGCTCTTCTGTTTGTGGCTTTTTCCTAAAATGGGGACTTTAAAGTAAGTTCGGATATGCTTTCATTTGTTTGATTATTGTTAATCATATAGAATAACTGTAATGTGTGATCTGATTCATTTACAGGAGATTTCCAGAAGCTAGCAAAGCGTTGATAAAGAGCCTTCCTGACAGTTCCGTTGAAACTGGCTATAAGACATCTTTCCAGATTGTTTTATTCCCTGAAAATGAGTTATCAAACTATATGCTGGTAATGTTTTGTTCACCCCTCTTATGAAGTTTGGCTTTATTTAAGTGGTTCCTAGTGGCTTCAAGCAGAAATCTCAAATTGCTTGCTTACTCTCTTTGAGCTGTTCCCATTGAAGCAGAAACTATACCAAAAGATCTTTTACTAATTTTTTCTTTCTAACATACCATAGTACTTGGTTGAAAATTTGTGATTATTTGCCCTTTCTTGCAGGGATAAAGTGCCAGTCTTGCATGCCTCTATCTCATGTCTTCCAGAAAGGTAACCTCCTTGAGTTCTGCTCGAATTGTTTTCACCACGACCATACGGCTGGGTTATTGGCAATGTTTCAAAAAAGGAGCCGTGAGGTGGGTTTCTTCTCAAAACAACCATACACATGGTTTGCCTCCCTCTTGAAATTATGGCCAAACCTAGTAAGGTGGATTGGTCATCATGCACTCCTCACTTCATCAGGCTCTTCTCATCAGCAAGAGCACAGCAGGCAATTCTTGCAGTGTAGTCTGATATCACCGAAAAGTGATCATTTGCTTCACTTAGATGTCTTTCGGCACATACATGCTAGGTCCATATTGTGGTTGTAGTTGTACATACCGTTTGTAAAATTACTGAAACCATCGTTGTTAGACAACATATTTTTTTTATTTTTTATTTTTATCTGAAATAGAATTTATATAGTTATCTAATTATTCATAATCGCCCGGAGGAGAGAGAGAAAGCGAAGCATCCCACTCAAAACCAGGAATTTCAATAGAAAAAGGAGAAAAAGAGTTCCTCAGGAAGACAGGTACAAGGAAACAATAAGATAGAGATAAACAAGGAAAAGCATTCCCGGTAGATTTAGGGATTGTATTCAGTCTGATATAAGTGCCGCAAACAACTTGAAAAATAATCAATCTCTTTCGTTGCTTTTTATGATCACATTTATCAGGCTACAGAATGAGTGAAACCACCAACTATCCAAATTCAAATAAAAGACTCTGTACTCGCAGGAACAAGGCTCAGGAATCAAAATCTGAATGGCGAAATCTTCCTACAGATGTTGCCTTCTTGATTCAAGAAAAGTTGTTTGAGCCTGTTGACCATCTTTGTTTTGCTAGGGTTTGCAAAGAATGGGAATCCCTCTCAAAAGACTATAACCAAGCAACACACCACTCGCGAGAGGGCGATGTACTTCCCATTTTCTGGAGCTCTACCGGCTTCAAAGCTGAATCCGAAGGACATCAAGGACTGCACAGCATTTCTACAGAAAAGCGATACGACAACATTCGCTTGCCGGTGACTTATGGCAAGAGGTGTTGTGGCTCTAGCCATGGCTGGTTGGCCACAGTAGATCTAGTAGGTCTATCTCTGAACATAACTGTGGTGTACCCTTTCAAGAAATCAGTGGCGCCGATTTGTCTTCCTCCCTTGGACTTCATGATCAAGTCCTCCACATCAGAGAATGAACTGAACTACTACAGAATCAACTACAAGAGATACATCACAAATGTTATATTGTCCGCAAATCCCAACTTGCACCCAGACGATCATCTGGTCATTGTGCTCTACGACTGGGACACAAAGTTGGCTTTCATTAAAGGTGGACAAGAGCACTGGAAACATTGGGTTTACTTAGATAGGCGACTACGCGACCTTCATGATGTTACATTCTATAACAACCAAATCTTCGTTATTGGACGTCAGGGAAGGATTGTGTCGTTTGATGTCAATGTGTGTAATGGACCTAGAAAGCGACCAAAAGCAAAGAGACTTACCCCTCTAGCCCCCTTCGAAAACTACTCTGCTAATTCCTATCTTGTGAAATCACGCAAAGGAGATCATATGTGGCATGTCCGAAGACTAGCTACATTTTCTAATGTGACAAATACACACAAGTATATGGAGAGATTCATGGTTTACAAGGTAGTGTTCGACGTCAAAACTGGAAAGGTTGTGGAGCAAATTGAGGTGAAAAGCATCGGAGATGAGGCTTTGTTTTCGGGCGTCGGTCATTCAGTGTCGGTTATGGCTTCAAACTTTCCTGGTTGGAAGCCGAATTCAATATACTACACCAGCTACGATGTGCCTTGTTTTCAACATTCCGGCAGCAAACCATATAATATCTTCAGTCTGGAGAATCAGAACGTTTCAGTTTATGAGCTTAGTCCTCGGCTCACACAACTTGCAGGTGGAGTTTGGATTTTGCCAGTGTTCAATTGACCTTATTCTGCCAAGCTAAGCTATGGTAAGTGTGTGTAATTCTCTAGCTAGTTTACAACTGGGGATATGTTCATCAATGCTTTAGGAATTAGGGATATATTTTTGAATTATCATATGTAACTGAACAGATACTTGGAGTTGAATTTTATTTACATTTATTTCGTTGATACGAGGTTGAACTAACCTCAGTAGAATTGTGAGAGAAAAAAAACAAAAAAACAAAAAAATATTATGAATTCCTTTCCTTGGGTCCTCTCTTAGCTTTATACTTTACAAAATATGATGTGAGCTTTAGTTACTTTATGATGAGGCAGATTTCATGGCTGATGTGATTAGTGATTACTTCTCTTGGTCATATGATGTTTCAAGCCCAACTACTTGGACTCGAAAGTTCCCGCTATCTGCTCTTAATGCTTTTAATTTCGATCAATTACAAGTAGGCTGTTAGGAGTTTCAGGCTGTAGGTGTTCCTCCTTCCTCTTCTAATATAATGATGGGATATATAACAGTTCAAATAACGGGGGAAAAAAAAGAAAAGGAAGGCTGGTGGATTGGATTCAAGACACAGATTTGTTCTTCTATCAGGAAAGCTTTGCCTTCAAGTCCAAATAGCTGTATAAGACCAGCCTAGATTGTTTAGCAAATTTAGATATAACCGCTGCCGCCATTAAAGTTTGAAGGCATTTAGGTTTGGGTAGAACCAGATCAAGAAGCTGACACCTTAGTAAGAGAACAAAGGTATGGCAACAGAACTTAAATCTGTAATGAACACAACATCAACAGATGGGACCTTAATTCTCTGTATCCGTAGAACCAGATTTTGTTAGATTAATCTACAAGAAATATATCAATAATGGTCTAAAACAGAACTTAAATCTGTACTCAACACAACATCAACAGATAAGGTTAGTCTTTACAACCTCCTTATCACAGCCTTGGAATTTGGAAAATAAAGCCGGCCCTTGTTAGCATAACTAATACAGAAAGCCAAGAGATGAAATGCAGTGAAGAAAGGAAAATGCAGGAAGCCAAATAACTAAAGTGAAGATATTTTCATTTACGCCCAAATTTGGGAGAGACGACAGCCACATAAAAGGGAAGCAAGATCCACCTAAACATGTCCAGGTAACAAGAGAATAATATATTCCGACCAATATACAATCCAATATATCATGACTTCCTTGCATGTGTGAAGTCGTTTTTAGCGGCTGCCGATTGATTTTAATCATAATTTTTATTTTTATTTGCAAAACCAAGCACCATGACACTCAAAGTTGGCTCAACTCTTTGACAAGCTCGTCCAAATCTTTTAAAGAGCTCCCGCCATCGCTCACAGCCGCAAATGCCTTGTCCCTAAGCTCCTTTGCTCTCACTTTTACGTCCGACTCACTGCTTAGTGACTCGGCAATCGCGCTTCCAAGTTGAGCCGGGTCAGGTACACCGCTCGCACCCTCGCACACTTGTATGGCCACACCCATGTCCTCCACCAACAGCTTGACATTCACATACTGGTCCGCCTCCATGGGCCAGCCCAATATCAATACCCCGCCCACTATCGCTTCGAGCACCGAGTTCCACCCGCAATGACTCACAAATCCCCCCACGGCCGGGTGACCCAAAATCAACACCTGTGGCGCCCAACCTTTCACAAGCCAGCCCCGCCCGGCAACCCGTTCCTCAAACCCCTCGGGCACAACCCCGTACCCGTCCTTCGCCTCTTGGGCCGAGCCCGTTTTCACAGCCCACACAAATTTCACCCCGCTAAGCTCGAGCCCACTAGCCAACGCCTCCATTTGTTTACTATTCAATAACTTTTGACTCCCAAAACAAACATAAAGAACCGACCCATCAGGACACCCGTCAAGCCACGCCATTACCTCACCGCCGGAACCCGTGTTAAGGTTTCCCCGGTCCAAACCACCTTCTCCGGCATCGATCAGACTCAACGGGCCGACGCTGTAAACCCGGTTGTGGCCCACTCTTCTCTTCAAGTGGTTCAAGTACTCACCCTCCAAGTCTTGAAAGGTATTGAAAACACAGCCCCAGCTGTCGGTATTAGCAAGCATGGAAACTCTCAATAGCTCAGACTCGGGATCCGTTCCTCTGTGAGCTAGCACAATGGACGGCACGTGCTCCTTCTTCAACGACGGCGACCGAGGAACGTAGGGGAAGTCAATAACGTTCGACGAGGACTGGACCAGATCTAGGTTTCGCCAACAGTACTCTTGAATCGAGGCCAAGTAAGATCCGGAAGAGAAGAAGGTTATTCTCGGTATTTTGAGGTGGTCGGCGAGGCGGAGAGTGTAGCCGAGGAAGAAGTCGGAGATGAGAGCCACAGGTGGGTTAGGGTGGGACTTGAACCACTGGATGATCGGATCGTGGAGGTTGGCGAGGGCGTTGATGACGGAGAGGTTGCCGTGGTTGCCGATGTCCTTGACGTTTTCGACGCCGGGGGGTATTTTGGGGTGTGAAGGAAAAGGGAGGACTAGGGTTTGGATGGAGGGGTGGGTTGAGATGAGTGGTGAGAGAGTTGGGAGGTTTTTGGGGGTGATGACGATGGTAATGGTGAGGGAGTGGAGGGCTAGTTGGTTGGTTAGGTCGAGGAGTGGTAGCATGTGGCCTTGTGCAGGGTAGGGGTAGACTAGGATGTGAGGGTGGCGCCCGTGGGTTTTGTCGCCGGAGATCGACATGGTTGTTGGTAATAAGAGGACGAGACTACGAGGAAGAAGAGGAAGAAGAAGAAGAAGAAGATGGTGGGACTGGGAGTTGTTGTTGTCGTCATGTCGTGGAGCTACACTTTGTCACAGTGTGTAAGATGCTTGGAAGAGAATGGCATTATTAAGTTTAGGAAGAGTAGAAGATAAATAATCGAATGCGATGATGTGCACGGTATTTAGTATTTACAACCCTGGGGGTTAGCAAAGTTGAGTTCTTGACTTGCCATGACTTGTAGCTCAGTAGGTAAGCACAGATATATTTTGGAACTGATCAACTATATTCCGTCGTTGACAAGGAAAGTAGCATGCATGCTAGCTCTTCATCTCTATAGACACTAAGAAGTAAGAAATTTGCAATAAATAAGTTGAGGATTTTATGAGAAATAAAATGGTTACACTGTCGCGTGTGTGTACCAATTACAAATTGTTGCCTTGCCGTGTCTTATAAGTTGTTGATGATCAAAAGATGGAACTTGTCTGCGAAAAAAAATAAAATGAGAACCCCAATTTAACTAATATTTTTATGAAATTTTAGGAATTCAGCCGTTCTGATTAGAAAACCACTATTTTGAGTTGCAAATAAAACTTTAAACTTACAAACGGTTGCATTTCTAATCATATATCAATAATTAGTAAACAACGGGCTGTGACATAATGGAGATGACTGTTTTTTTTTTTTTAGAGGAATGAATAACTTCATTGACATAAACCATACGACTGAATTGTGTTTAGTCAGACAGAAGTCGAAACTCCACTACAAACTAAAAAGTTCTAAAGAAAAAACAACGAAACGAATGTTCGAATGGAGTAAAACAACGAAACGAAGGTTCGAATGGAGCAAAAAAACGTCCAAAACAAGCGGACAAAAAACTAAGAGAGCAAGTAACCATCGTGATAGAAGAGATAACTCCACTAAAATCATCAGGCCTAAGACCACACGATGTACCTTTCAGGAAGAGGTAAAGCTGCCCTCTCTCCACTCATGATGGGGTCCTGGTCCAAGGCTGCATCACCTCACGTCGCATCGGTCCCGTTGCCAACCTCCGAGACCGAGCCCGAGTCCATCAGACCACCTGCATAATCATCTTCAGGACTATCCGGCATCCCTACAGTCTCGGATGGAGACGCCATCGAATCGAAGTTCATATGTGTTGCAATCTTCTTATTCTTGCTCCTCCTAGGACGTCCCCGTTTTTTTGAGAATTTGCATACAAGGCCAATAACCCCATCATTCCCCACCATGAAGCCTACATCACCCGGTTCCAATTCAAAAGCCATAGTTTTGCTGGTATTGAGACGACCAAACAGAAAGAAACGGGAAACAACGTACCCGTTTTCCGGGCTCCAAAGATCCCCCAAGTCCACCGGCTCCTCTTCGGTACCAAGAGAGAGTTTGGACGTCAGACGTGCAGTCATGGAGGCTAACGACGCCGTCACTGCCGCCATATGAGTCGCACCAAATAGCTATATTCAAAACCCTAACCCGTTGGTGGCATATATGGTGCACCGCCAAGCATGTTCGGCCACCTCGTAGACCGTGCAACCGGTGTCATGGGTCCCACTTCCGACATCCGGCGGGTAGACCGCAACCCCGGCTATATTCCCAATGTCGGAGATCACCGGTGCCGCACCCGGAGGGAGTGCCACCGGGCTCCCGAAGTAGCTTCGTGGGTAGGGAAATGTGTAGTAATGTGGGTTTGTGTCCCACATTGGAGAAGTTGTAAAGGAGGAAGCCTTCCTTCTCTATAAATAGGAGGCTTCCCCCTTAGTATGAAGGACTTTTGGTTCCTGGGCATTCCACCCTTGTACCACCGATGGCTTATTAGCCGGCTATAGTGAATTCCAAGTGGACGTAGCCGTGCCCTCCGATGGCACGGTGAACCACTATAGATCGTTGTGTTATTATTATATCTTTATTGTCCTGTATCTACTAGACCCCCGGGTTTAGGCAGAAACACTAACCCTAGGTTGAGAGAGAGAAGAAGAAGACGTTGCGGTATTGTGGATTCTCAAAAGATGATAATTTATTGGATTATATGTACATAATGGAGATGACTTATTTCATTTGTTATCGTTTAAGTCGATTATTCATTTTACATCAATAAACAAGCCACTGCACATAAATAATTCATTATCAAATACAATATAAAAATTATAATGAAACATCGAGAAAAAAGTTATGACAAAAAAAAAACATTAAGCAAAATGTCCAAATTTTTTTATTGAAACTGCTATATATCTAGCTAACTTGACTAAATTCCATAATTACCAATGTGAAACAAATCAGCCCACCCTATTTCCGCCTTCTAGATAAAATCTATGTGTCCTTAATTAATCTGCGTTCTAACTTCTAACTATGATTTTTTTTTGGCTAGAACTGGGATTTGAATCACCAATCCCAATTTATTAAAAAGAAGAAAAAGTTACAATCAAATAGAAAATCAAAGTCTCGCATAACGTACATACAATAGACATGTGCAAAAAAACATTATTAACTAAAAATATTGCTTAGTTTATCCGAAAATTTGGTAGACCAAGTTCATCTCGCCGACAATAAGGAATGATGAAAGGAGGAGGGACATCCCACCATGTCATGCCAGACAAGGACAAACCAATATTAGCAAGAGCATCAGCCACTTGGTTACCTTCTCTAAAAATATGTGAAGATCGGAATTGGATCTGTGAGATATAGTGTAAACAATTACTCCAAGCAACACATAAACGCCAAGAAACAAGATGAAGAGCACGAAGATAATCAAGGACAAAAGAATGATATTAAAATTATGATTAACATTATAAAATTATGATAAATTAATTAAAATTTCATTATTGGCATTGTTCAAGCAATGATATTATTTGTTTTGTGTTAGAATAGTCAACCATTCCTATTGTAAATAGTCATTTCTCTTTAATTTAAAGTTTAAATCCATCGTTTCATTATATCAAAATGTATTGTTGGGTAGCTTAGTACAAAGAATATATTAATTGTATTTGTCTTATGCGTGTCTTATCACAATTACGCAGGTGTCCTGCTCTAGAATGATCATGCTGCTTGGTAGGGTGGACTTGATGACTCGTGGCTCGATAGTTCAATTATATGGGGGTTAATCATGGAAGTATTTGGAACTCATCAACCATATTCCGTCGGTGATGACAATTTTGCAAGGAAAATTCAGCAGTTCTGATTAGAAAACTACTTTATATTCTGAGTTGCAACTACAACTTTCACCAGCAGGGTTTCATTTCTGGTTTCATTTTGAGTTAGTAAATAACATAACAAAAATATTTTGGGGTCTTATTAAAGTCTAAGAATTTTGATCTTAATTCTACGTGGCGTACCACCTCATCAAGACACATCATCAATATTAAAAACTTTATTATGTTATATTTGGGTTAAAATACAATCTTGTCATTTCAAATCTAATGACTTTAAAATACACAGCATCAATATTATCTTAATACAAAGCAGTAATTACGATGACTAAAAAAAACAATAATTACGAAATGTAATTTACTCATAACTACCTAATTAATAGTCATTGTAAATTGGGCAAAAATTACAACCAAATTATGTTTTATTTTAGATGATTTTGTTACTTTTTTTGGGTTGACTACATGAAATTTATTTATTGACACAATTACGATATTTGACATTAAAACATTCTATCTTTGTGAATCAAATTCAATGTTAAATCTTTTTTTACTCTTAATCAAAATTTAGATTTAGAATTATATATATATATATATATATATATATACATATCCATCGAATTTTAGAAAAATAAAAGTAGATAAAATAAATTTGTATCAAATTTTTTAGATGAATTTTATATATATATATATATATATATAAAGTTTATTTGGACATTGATATAGTGTGTTGAAATTATTTTTTTTGAAATAGTACTATTTTTTTTTTAAAAATAGTATATGTGTGTATGTATCACTACAAAAACAAAGGGATTTACCGACGAAAAAAAAAAAAACGGCCGACGAAACTTTTTTTTCGTCGGCTATATCGAAGAAAAGCCGACGAATATTTTTTTCGTCGGGCAAAAAAAAATTTCGTCGGCTATTCCAATAGAATGGCCGACGAATTTTTTTTCCGTCGGTAAAAATTAAAAATCGTCGGCTATTCTTCGAGAATGGCCGACGATTTAAAGTTGTCGTCGGCTATACTCTGAATAGAATAGCCGACGAAAAATTTTGTGGCAAATCGTCGGCTATTCTACAAGAATGGCCGACGATTTAAAGTTTTCGTCGGCTATACTCTGAAAATGAGTATGGCCGACGAAGTTGGTAATTTCGTCGGCCATAAGTCTTTATATTTTCAGATCTGGGCAGAAGCTGCTCATTTAAAAAAAAACGGGAAAAAAACGGGAAAAAGAGTGAGAAATCTGTGGGTATTGTTGAAATCCGTCCTCTCTTACATTGTGGAGCTATATATAGGTACGTATATGTGTATATATGTTGATTTTGAGTTTTAGTGATTTTGATATAGTAAGTGATTTTTTGTTTTGTTGTTGTTTTAGTGTTAGAATGTATGTATATATGTTGATTTTGAGTTGTAGTTGAGTTAATTTTCAGTTAGAGTTTAATTATGTGTTTTAATTTGATGTTATTTTAATTAGTGTTAAAATATATATAAATATGTTAATTAATGGTTGTTGATAGTGTAATGAACTTAAATAATGGTTGTTAATTAATGGTATATATATATGAGTTGATGTTGATAATAATATATATTGTAATATATATGTGTTAATTAATTTATTATTAATTAAAGTTATACATATATATTATTATCAGGCTATATATGGATCGAGATAAGAGTTGGATTTCGCTTCCAAGGCATGACCGACGATACACTACAGGAGTTGTGGATTTTATGCAGTTCGTCGAAGAAAATGCAAAAGGACCGTACCATTATTGCCCGTGCAAGAAATGTAAGTGTCGCAGTGATATGTGTCGATTTCCGATTAGGACAGTATGGGAGCACCTAAAGAGCAATGGGTTTTGGCCGAAGTACACACGTTGGATATATCACGGTGAGCCATCATTAGATGGATCGCATGATCATGGGCAGTATTTTGAGGCGGGCAGTAGTAGTACATCCAACGATCCAACAATGACATTCGTCAACGACGTGTTTCCTTTTGAAAGCGGTGTACATGGGGAACAATATATGCAGGACCCGGTGCAGCCGTTCCCACAAGTTGTCAACACTGCTGCCTTTGACAAGTACAACAAACTGATTGCATTGCAACAGACCCCTGTGTGTTCAAGTTCTGAGAAGACAGTTCTTGAAAGTGTGATGGAGGTAATGAGGATTAAAGTCGAGACAAAATCGACTATCAGGCAAGTAGATGAATATCTACAGTACACTTCTTCGTTGTTGGAGGAGGGTCATCGTAATCCTACCAATCACCGTCAGGTCCGAAGTATCCTCAAAGATCTAGGGCTTTCCTACATTAAGATCCATGCATGCGCATTTGACTGCGTTCTCTTCTGGGGTAAAGATGCAGAAGGGAATGACCTTGCTAGCCTTGACGCATGTCCGATATGTCAGTCTGACCGATATAAGTTGACGGGAGCAGGCAATAGGAAACCTGTGAAAGTGCTTCGGTATTTTCCGTTGAGAGATAGGCTTGAGCGGTTGTACATGTCAGCAACCACCGCAAAAGCTATGAGGTGGCACGGTGAGCGGGACGCGGGAGACGCAGATATCATGACACACATCTCTGACGGAGCGGCTTGGAAGCATATAAACAATGAGTTTCCTTATTTTGCGTCAGATGTCAGAAACGTCAGGCTCGGGCTCTCAACTGACGGGTTCAACCCTTTCGGCACCATGAGTCTTTCATACAGTATATGGCCGGTGGTTTTGGTACCTTACAACCTTCCTCCGTGGATGTGCATGAAGAAGGAATATAATATGTTGACGTTGTTGATTCCGGGGCCTGGTTACCCAGGGAAATGTCTCGATGTGTATATGAGACCATTGATTGAAGAGCTTAAGGTACTGTGGGACGTTGGTCATCCCACTTTTGACAAGTACAAGCAGGAGACGTTCCAGATGCATGCCATGGTTATTGGTACCATCAGTGATTTTCCTGCTTATGGGATGTTGTCGGGCAGCGTTGTCAGGGGATACAAGGCTTGTCCAGAGTGCCTCACCGATTATGGGAGCACCCCTCATTGCAACAAGATATGCCGAATGGGTCATCGTGTGTTCCTTCCGGCGGATCACCACTGGCGTTACGAGTCCGCCGCATTTGATGGAACCGAAGAACACGGCCGTGCTCCCAGAAGATGGACAGGAAGAGAAATTTTAGCAAGACTTAATGAGTACGATTTTGGGCCCCTCAGCAATCATCCCGATATTGTAGCGGAAATACCTGAAAGGCCTGAGGAGTACAAATTCTGGACACATAGGAGCATATTGTGGGAACTCCCGTACTGGTGTGAGTTGCTGATCCGACACTTCCTAGACGTTATGCACATAGAAAAAAATGTTTCTGAAAGTGTGGTGGGCACAACGCTGAACTTGGAGGGGAAGACGAAAGACG
Source organism: Potentilla sterilis (assembly GCA_963682095.1). Taxonomy (NCBI): domain Eukaryota; kingdom Viridiplantae; phylum Streptophyta; class Magnoliopsida; order Rosales; family Rosaceae; genus Potentilla; species Potentilla sterilis. The sequence continues at coordinate 46,138,698 of OY821761.1, read as the reverse complement.
GTCCTAAGGCTCGCACTGATATGCAAAACATGAATATCAGAAAACCACTATGGTTGAAACAAGGGAAGAGAAAAATGCCTCAAGCTCCTTACACCGTCAAGCCTGAGCATAAATCAGAAATTTTGCATTGGATAAGTCGGGCCAAGTATCCTTCAGGCTTTGCTGGAAATATAGCCAAGTGTGTCAACAGACAATGCAACAATCTGTACGGGTTGAAAAGTCATGACAATCATATCTTGCTACAACGTCTCTTCCCTGTTTTCATTCGACCGTTCCTTCCCCGTCACGTTGTGGAGCCGTTAGTAGCGTTGGCAAGATTTTTCCAGAAGGTATGCACACGGGAAGTGAGAAAATCTGACCTCCGGGAAATGCAACAAGACATCGTTCATATCATGTGTAAATTTGAGATGATATTTCCTCCAAATTTTTTCGACATCATGCCTCACCTCATGATCCATCTTCCTCGGCAGTTGTTGCTTACCGGTCCTGTGCACTTCACTTGGATGTATCCGATGGAAAGGTACGTATTTTACACCTTATGTTAATTTCCTCATCAATATATGTGATATAGTGTTAATGTATTATCATAACACTTTAAAAACTTGATTTATAGGCAACTTGGACAATACGGTGGTTTTGTCCAAAACAGATCCGCACCTGAAGGATGTATAGCTGAAGCATATATTGCGCACGAGTGCGTCACCTACATGAAGCTGTATTTCGGAGCGTTACAGGAAAGCATACAGGAAGATGTACCGTCACAGTTCAATCTTTCCATACTCTCCGACGATGTTGTACTCGGTGGAAACATGCCAGACTACAAGTTGAAAGATTATGAGGTAGCCATTGCACATTGGTGGGTACTAATCAACTGTCCAGAAGTTCAGTTTTGGAAGGACAGACATCTACGCTGTGAAGGAGTAGCAGGTGATCGCGATTACCACAACCAGACATTCGCAGAGTATTTCGGCCGCTGGGTACGTCCTTTAGCACTATTCTATACGTGTTCATATATTATTGTGTATATTTATTCATATTTATAGTTCATTCTGATGGTTGCAGATGGACCTTATTGAAAATGATAATCACCCAAATTGGTCGCACGAACTTAGACTTTTAGCGAGGAGGCCGGTCTATTCAAAAGTTTATGCGACGTGCAAGGTGAATGGTGTGTTATTTCGATGTGAAGACAGAGACCTCAGACTGAAAACACAAAATTCAGGGGTTATGGCACATGGTGGGGATGGTGGAGTTGACTATTACGGTGTTCTCCATTCGGTTGTGGAACTGCATTACGGGGAAGGCATGAAAGTGCACCTTTTCAAGTGTAGATGGTTTGACACACGGCCGCAGAGCATGAAAACCGATCAATACGGCGTAAGTTCTGTGAACACTAGTACATCATGGTATGAGGACGACCCGTTCGTTTTAGCCACATGGGTGAAACAAGTGTTTTATCTTGATGATCTCGCCAAGGGTGACCCGTGGAAAGTAGTCAACACTATCCACCATCGCAACATTTACCGGGCGTCTACACTAGGAGTGGCCGAAGAGAACGAGGAAGGGGGCACCGCGTATCAAGAGCCCAACTCAAACGGTATTCCTGACTCCTCTTTTATTCGTCTAGACACGCCGGTGCGAATTCGACGTGAAGAGCCACTGCTTGTTGATGTTGATCCAATTGAAGAAACTAACGAGGACTCTAGTGGTGAGGAAAGACATAGATTACCCCTATCGAGCAATTCAGAAACCGAAGAAGACTCATCCGATGATTCCGATTACAATCCGACGGATTAAGTAATTTAAATGATGTAATCCTTTCATTTGTAATCAACTCATTTCTAATGACCGGGCGTGGGGATGAGCCTCCCAGCTAGGCTGGGTTCCAAACCCCTTAAACAAAAATTTGAAATATGTTGACTGTTGGGTTTCTGATTTTTTATGTTCAATTTTGGTTATATGTGAACAGGACATCGGAATAGGAGAGGTGTAAAACCACTGATTTTTTTGGTTTTTTTTTTAGAGAATGGCCGACGAAAAATGCATTATTTCGTCGGCTAAACGGAGAATGGCCGACGAAAAATGCATTATTTCGTCGGCCATAATTTATTAAAAAAAAATATTTTACGAACAATGGCCGACGAAAACTAACTATTTCGTCGGCCATAAGTTATTTAAAAATAATTATTTACGAACAATGCCCGACGAAAACTAACTATTTCGTCGGCCATAAGTTATATAAAAATAATTATTTACGAACAATGCCCGACGAAAACTAACTATTTCGTCGGCCATAAGTTATTTAAAAATAATTATTTACGAACAATGGCCGACGAAAAATAACTATTTCGTCGGCCATAAGTTTTTAACAGAAAACGACAAAACAATAGCCGACGAATACTAGGTTTGATTTCGTCGGCTATGATTAAAAAAAAAACAAAAAAAGAGCTGTTTCCATTTTCTATCACTATCGACAAACCATTGCTTCATCGTTCAAATGCAAATGTGTCGTGAAATAAGACATGACCAAAATATTGAAATACGGCTACGGTTGAAAAATGGGAAGATTCCGACAAAATCTGTGTGCCGAATGTTGCGGTTAGCTGTTTTTTACTTCCGTTTTCCTATGGGTAGCCTGACGGTCGGTAAATATTTTGAGGAAAATTTTTATACGATTGGTTGCGTCTCATCGATCTGAAACTATTCTCTGTTGAACGTCAGGCCAAAAAACGTCATTTAGACGGGCCAATTTCCATTTCTAAGCATTTGAAGGGTTGACTCACCCGGTTGACCGTCCCGATCGAGCCTTTAACTTTGTCAGATGTAGTTGGATTTTTTTTCATACATGTATTTAATCTTAACGGTGATATCTGACGGTTGGAATAGATTTTCCAAACTTTTAGATTCAAAATCGGAACATATGCACTAATGTTCCTTAACTTGTTTACTAAGTGTTTAATTGAATGTATAGTTTCAAATACCTACTATACGTAGACCCTTCAAATGCAAATGTGTCGTGAAATAAGACATGACCGAAATATTGAAATACGGCTACGGTTGAAAAATGGGAAGATTCCGACAAAATCTGTGTCCCGAATGTTGCGGTTTGCTGTTTTTCACTCCCGTTTTCCTATAGGTAGCCTGACGGTCGGTAAATATTTTGGGGGAAACTTTTATACGATTAGATGCGTCGCATCGATCTGAAACTATTCTCTGTTGAAGGTCAGGCAAAAAAACGTAATTTAGACGGGCCAATTTCCGTTTTAAAGCGTTTAGAGGTTTGACTTTGCGGTTTGACCGTCCCGATCGAGCCTTCAACTTTGTCAGATGTAGTTGGATTTTTTTTCATACATGTATTTAACCTTAACGGTGATATCTGACGGTTGGAATAGATTTTCCAAACTTTGAGATTCAAAATCGGAATATATGCACTAATGTTCCTTAACTTGTTTACTAAGTGTTTAAGTGAATGTATAGTTTCAAATACCTACTATACGTAGACCCTTCAAATGCAAATGTGTCGTGAAATAAGACATGACCGAAATATTGAAATACGGCTACGGTTGAAAAATGGGAAGATTCCGACAAAATCTGTGTCCCGAATGTTGCGGTTTGCTGTTTTTCACTCCCGTTTTCCTATGGGTAGCCTGACGGTCGGTAAATATTTTGGGGGAAAATTTTATACGATTAGATGCGTCGCATCGATCTGAAACTATTCTCTGTTGAAGGTCAGGCCAAAAAACGTCATTTAGACGGCCCAATTTCCGTTTTACAGCGTTTAGAAGTTTGACTTTGTAGTTTGACCAAAAGTATAGCCGACGAAGTTATATTTCGTCGGCTAAAGTCTGGTGATCCGCGCCTTCCCATTATCCACCGTTGGATGGGGGAGATCGGACGGATTCTGAGGGACGAAGACTATAGCCGACGAATTATGTAATTTCGTCGGCTATGCTATAGCATGGCCGACGAAAATGATTTCGTCGGCTATGACATAGTATGCCCGACGAAATGACTGTATTCGTCGGCTATACTATACCATGGCCGACGAAATTGCTTTATTTCGTCGGCTATACTATATCATGGCCGACGAAATAAAGCGATTTCGTCGGCTATACTATCGGGTATAAGTAAAATGCAGCCGAACCCTAGCCTCCATTTGCCCGATTTTCCCTATCCTCCTCGAATCCGGCCCTCCTTCATCCGTCGATCCTCCTCCCTATTCCGGCAGCCCGGCGCCTCCTCCTCCTCCTCCTTGGTTCGGCAGCCCGGCGACTCCTCCTCCTCCTCCTTGGTTCGATCCGCCGCCCCTCCTCCTCCTCCTCCTCCCTGTTCCGGCAGCCCCGGCCGACCCTCCTCCTCCTCCTCTCTGTTCCGGCCGCCTCCCCCTCCTCCTCCTCCCCGATTCGGTACCGGCCGGCCCCCTTTTTTTTTTTTTTTTGTTATTTAATTATTAATAAATTAAATTATGGTTAATAAATTATATATAATTGTTAATTTAGATATAATTGTTAATTTAGGTATAATTTATGTATTTATATGTTAATTTGTGTATAATTTATGTATTTATGTTAATTTATGTATTTATGTTAATTTAGGTATAATTTATGTATTTATATGTTAATTTGTGTATAATTTATGTATTTATGTTAATTTATGTATTTATGTTAATTTAGGTATAATTTATGTTTTTATATTAATTTAGATATAATTTATGTATTTATGTTAATTTAGTTATAATTTATGTATTTATGTTAATTTAGGTAGAATTTATGTATTTATGTTAATTTAGGTATAATTTATGTATTTATGTTAATTTAGTTATAATTTAGGTTTTTATGTTAATGTATGTAGTTTTTAGGTTTTTATGTTAATTTAGGTAATTTTTGTAAAATTTATTTTAATTGTATATAATTTAGGTGTAATTGTATAATTTATATGTATAAATTGGTTATTATATAAATCGGTAAATATTAAAATATGTTAGTATTATTGGGTATTATATTAATTAGAATTTGTTATTTAATATAATATAATTTAATATTAATTAATGTATTAATGCGTCTGGCTTTAGATGGCCGATGCATTTAGGCAGTTGTTCGGAGGTCGTCGTTCTAGATCTAGAGGTTCTGGAAATGCCGCCGGTTCTGGAAATGCCGCGGGTTCCCCAGACTCCGAGAGGACGGCTAGCCAGCCTGAGAGGACCACCAGCCAGCCGCGGAGGAGTGTGGATGCAGCCCAGCCGCGGCGGAGTGTGAGTGCTCGGCACCAGACCCTTCTCCAGGCGGGGCGGCCGTCGAGCACTTCACTTCCGAATGTCGGTCCCTCTGTGGCGCCGAGGTTTAGTCGGCAGCTGTTTCACGAGGAGATAGCTGCCGACGTTCCTCAGGTTCGTATGCCTGAGGTTCATCGGGAGCCGATGCCGATGCCGAGTCCGACTCAGTCTGCTGGTGACTCGACTGAGGGGCCTACTCTCCCAAACCAGCTCTTCCTCCCATACAACATTCCTGCGATACCCGAGGTCGACTATCAGGGTCGGCCCCAGTGGCCTGATATGCCTCAGTTCGTGAGTGCTGCGGAGGCATACCAGCAGCAGCCATGGGAGAGCCCTGACCTCCTGATTTCGGCGAGGAGAAAAGGAAAGTCGACGGCAACCGAATCATCGGGTTCAGGTAACATTCGATTTTATTAATTAAATATTTTATTAAAATTAACGCACTAATATTTAATTTTATTAACCAATCGTCGTTTATGTGATATGGACAGGCGCTAGCAGTTCAACCCAGAGGAATACCAGAGGTGTCATCAGTTTTGAGACGCTCAGGAGAACGGTTGAACGGAGCGGGAGGATCCAGATTGACGAAGCTCCTGATCAGGAGGTTGGGGCGAAAAAGAAACGCGACTACTCGGGTTGCGTGGGTGCACTCATTAGGGACAGAGTCCCTATGTTGTGGGCTCGGTGGGCTGATGTGCCCGAAGAAATCAAGATGGAGTTGAACAACGCCGCGTCGGTGAGTAAATAAAAAAATTTAATTTAGTTATCGTAATATTTAAAAATTTTCGGTATTTTTATAATTATAAAACTAATAAAATATTATCTTTCAGACATACTTTGTGGTTGCGGAACACAAGCGGGGTTGGGCGGACTCCCAACAGAGCTCGAGGTACGTTGGGAAGGTCTTATTTGATAATTAGAAATATTTTATGATATTAATAATATTTCTAATGCACTTTTGTTTTCTTCGTAGGTTCAAAGAGTGGAAGAACGAGCTCCGTTCCCACTATAACGAGTACGGCAACCGTGGTCGTATGGGTACTCCCAGAGAGTTCATGTTCAGGGAGTACGAGTGGCGTTGGTTGAGGACCGTAGTCTTCGACAACCCGGCTATGATGGTAAATATTAAACTTCATTATAAATGTTTATTTTATTAAAATTTTAATTATTAGTTTAAATATTTTATAATTATTTCAGTTATATTTTTTGATGCATTTTTCTAATATTTTATTATTTGTTTGAAGGAACGGTCTCGGATAAACTCGGAGAACCGCCGCCGTAACACAATCCTCCATCACGGCGGTTCAAGGCCGTTTGCACAATATCAGGAGGAGGCGCTAAGAGATCATCCTGATTGCAACCCCTACGTGGAGACGTTCAAGATCGCTTATCCACAAGCGACAGACGATCTCGTAAGTCGTTCATTATGATTTTAAAATTTAAATTATTAATTTTACTTAACTATCCATTTGTTAGAATATTAATTTTTTTTCCCCGTCCAATTAGGAGCGGGTGACCCAGGCCGAACAAGAGGTGCTCCAGCAAATAGTTCGGGAGACACAACCGGACATCTCAGAGGCAGATTTGGAGGAAGCCGTGCGCCAGGTCGACCGCACCAATATCCAAACGGCGGCGAGGATGTTCAACGCAGCCTTCCCACACCAGTCCAACGAGTACTACTGCCGGGGTTTAGGAGGTTCTGGACAAGGGCTCCTGAAGACCACTAAGGGAGGTCAAAAGAAGGGAGGCGGCCAGACCCAACATATGAGGGGGGAAGTGCAGCGATTGGCCGCAGAATTGGCGACCTCGTCCCAGACAGTAGAGGAGCTGCGCCGCAGACAATATCAGTCCCAGCAGTATCAGTTGGATATGGTCCGTTGGAATGCTGAGTGCGCCAGAATTCGGCAATACAACAACCACGGCCAGCAACAGTGGATTTATGAGATGTTCGCGGCACAACAAGAAGGCCGTCCACCCCCGCTCCCGTTTCAGCAGTTAGTGGAGCCTCCAATGCCTCAACCTCCCGAGTTCGGTCAGCAGGATGATGCGCCTGATGCTGTAGATGATATCCTAGACTTTAGTAGTTTAGGAGATAATTAGGATTATATTTTATGTATATTGGAACGAATTTAATAAAAATAGTGTTTAGACGTGTTTCTTGTTGGTGCAAATGCATGAATTGTTTTTGTGATTTGCAGCTTGCTTGGAATGGTAATTTAGAAAATAATTTAATTTTTTTTTTTCCAAATGCAAGAATAGCCGACGATTTTTGCATTATTTCGTCGGCTATAACAAGTATAGCCGACGAATTTTACCAATTTTCGTCGGCTATAACTTGTATAGCCGACGAAAAGTGCCTTATTTCGTCGGCTATAACTAATTAATACCTATAAAATAGTAATATATTTCGAGGAAATAGCCGACGAAATTTTATTAAATCGTCGGCTATAGTTAAAATACCATAGCCGACGAACTTTTATTAATTCGTCGGCTATAGTTAAAACACCATAGCCGACGAAATTTTATTAAATCGTCGGCTATAGTTCAAACAGCATAGCCGACGAAATTTTATTAACTCGTCGGCTATAGTTAAAACATCATAGCCGACGAAATTTTGGTAAATCGTCGGCTATAGTTAAAACACCATAGCCGACGAAATTTTAGTAAATCGTCGGCCATACTTAATGGATTTCGTCGGCCATACTCAAAAATACCCGACGAAAGTCGTCGGCTATTTTACCGACCTTTGCCCGACGAATTTTTTGACTCGTCGGCCATACTTAACTATAGCCGACGAAATTTTTTTTTTCGTCGGCCATTGGTATTACCGACGGCGTATTACCGACGACTTATGGCCGACGAAATTTTCGTCGGCAGAGGGTATAGCCGACGAAAAAAAAAAAAGGCCGACGAAAATTTTTCGTCGGCTATTCGTCCGTATCTGGTAGTGTATGTATGTATAAGTGTGTGTAAATATATATGTATGTATATTCACTTAAATTTATATTTTTGAATAGTTATAATTTAAAAAATTATATTTGGTGTGTTTAAATTTAAAAACGAGTGTAATAAAAAAAATAGCTTGAAAAATATATTTTTTTTCTTAAAATTATTTTTATTTTTGAAAAATGACAAAATAATCTAGAGCCATTGGATTTGAAATGACAAAATTGTATTTTAACCCTAATATGACATAAAAAAGTTTTTGATATTGATGATGTGTCTTGATGAGGTGGCACGCTACATAGGATTAAGACCAAAATTCTTAGGCCTTATTGAGGCCCCTATCACTACTCATAACATAATATAATGGAAATGACTTTTTTATTTTCAAAAGTTCAAGCCAATTTATTCTAGATAAATAAATAAGTCACTGTTTAATTCATCAACACAAAAAACAAAAAACAAGTAACAAACATTTTTAAATTATAACGAAACATTGAGCAAAAGGTCGAAACTTTATTACAAATGCTATATCGCTAGCTAACTTGACTAAACTCCAGAATTATCGATGGATCAGTTAGTTGTTCTTAGGTGGGTGGTGCCTTGGAGCATGGTAGTCCTCATTAAAAGCTACAAAACCAGACTTATCAACTCCCTCAGAAAAACTAGTCCCGCTCCCACTTTCTTGGTTACATTCAACATGACTAGCCCACTTTACTTGATCACCATGCCCACACTTCCCTGCTTCAAGCTGGTTAGAGCTCCTTACAGCACTCGCACCATCCACCGCTTTAACTTTCTGAACCGTCATCTTCCTTCCTCCTAGCCTGTTCTCCTTGGTAGGAATGTTAGGAGGACTAACCACTTCAATATAATTACCTCCCTGCAGGTATATACAATTATCAGTGAAAAATTGATGAGCATTTTTTTCTGGAATTGTGTATGATATCAATCGTGGCATATATCCTTACATTTACAGTCGAAACAGCATGAGTTCTTGTCACAGCGGCATTCCCCTCTTGACGTACATCGACCATAGAATGTTGAAATGTTAGTATATATTAGATTAGATAACATCTGTATAACTCGCTGGAAGCATTAACTAGAAAACTGAAAATCTAAGGAAACCTTGTTAGATTGCGGATCAGAGACGATTATATCGAATTCACGTTTGAAGCTTGTCTGAACAATATGAGGGCTTGAAATACAAAATGAGAAAAACAAAGGCAGATAATTAAGTACCTAACTGACGACGAGGATGTGCGTCGGAGGTCTTCCATTGGCATGCAGCAGAGAGAAACAGCAGCAGTGCTAAGTAAGCGCACTTCACAGGACCCATATATATAATCTGCCGTCCTTAGCTAGCTCTCGTCAGAAAGAGAAGTAAGTGATGAAAGAATGCTAGGAAAGTGGAACACAATCTGGGATCAAAGAGAGTCGAACGTGTAAATCCCTAGTCAAATATATAGTAGCTCGCTAACGTTACATATATAGCAAGTTAAAGTAGGGTTTCCAGCTCGTAGAATATTGTTTAGAGGGTACTGTGACCAAGACACGCACTACAAATACTACATAAAATGGCGAGTCACCCATGTGTAGTTTGATCTTCGAAGCATTTGAGAAGAATTTGATGTACTTTTTCTCGAATTTTCAGAAACAATACTGGAAGCTCTCTATATAGAAATGGTGAAAGGGCATGGTCAAGTAGAGAAGAAATATGTACTGTTGCGTGGAACGGAAGGTACGGAAGTTAAGGTGTTCTGTGCCTGTCTACCGCCAACAACAAGAACAAGAACAAGAACAAGAGCTGGCTAGCTTTTACTAGCTCGATAGGTTAGCCTACTTGGGTTTGGATGTCGAGGTTGCCTAAGCTTGTTCCATGTATACAGTTACTGGGAGGCTACTGTTTCTCATACATGAAAGTGCAGCAAGGGCAGTTTAAGATTTTGAGCATCCCTATGTGTATGTTCTTAGTGCAATGCATGAGATGTAACTGTGAGTTTAAGCAAGAGAGACTATATTCATCGATATAATGTTTACATATAATGAAGCACCCTTATTTTTTCATGGAACTTAGAATTAGATCTAAATCTACGTTCAAAATTCTGAAAGAGGCCAACTGCATGCCCGGACATTATATATGCATGCTCTCCGATGATAGTTCACCGCTAATTAAGCATTTTTACCAGAGTATTATTCGACAAGTTGCATTTCTACACACATTTGAGATGACCAAACTTTTTTTCTTTTTAATGGATTTTATAAGGGAAACAAAAGAAACACCTTAGGTATAGCCCTTCACATTTCAAGTCGATCAAGCTTAGGATGCCTATATATATATATATATAGTTTTTATCCAAAGCGGGATTCCGCTATGAAATTAAAGAGCGGGACTCCTTATTTGACCTATTTTCTGATCAAATTTCTACATCTCCACCGTTCAGTATTCAGGTATATGTGTGTAGATCATCTCTGCAAAATTTCATCAAATATTATAATCGTTTGAACATTTCCAGTTGTAATTAACACAAGTGGTTCATACTGAACAAATTCAGTATGTTCATTGTTTTTTTATCGTTTTGATACTTTAATGATCACCAAATTTGATAAAACTTTGCAGAGATGATCTACACGCATATACCTAAATACTGAACGGTGGAGATGTAGAAATTTGATCAGAAAGTTGGTCAAATAAGGAACTCCGCTCTTTAATTTCAGAGCGAGCCCCGCTCTGGATAGGGACTATATATATATATATATATATCATAACTCTCATACCACTTCATCAGCTAATAGAATAATTGATAATTCACTACCAGAAAAAAGGCTTTTCCCGACGAAATAAAAAAAAACGGCCGACGAAATAAAATTTTCGTCGGCTATTCCCCTAGAATGGCCGACGATTTGAATTTTCGTCGGCCTTTCTCTGAAACTTTAGCCGACGAAATTTTTTGGAAGTATGGCCGACAGGTACTAGGTTTGATTTCGTCGGCTATGATTAAAAGAAAAAAACAAAAACAGACCACCTTCCATTTTCTATCACGTACTATCGACAAACCATTGCTTCATCCTTCAAATGTAAATATGTCATCAAATAAGATATGACCGAAATAATGAAATACGTCTACGGTTGAAAAATGACAAGATTCCGACAAAATCTGTGTGCCGAATGTTGCGGTTAACTGTTTTTTACTTCCGTTTTCCTATGGGTAGCCTGACGGTAGGTAAATATTTTGAGGAAAATTTTTATACGATTAGTTGCGTCTCATCGATTTGAAACTATTATCTGTTGAAGGTCAGGCCAAAAAACGTCATTTAGACAGGCCAATTACCATTTCTAAGCGTTTAAAGGGTTGACTCACCCGGTTGACCGTCCCGATCGAGCCTTTAACGTTGTCAGATGTAGTTGGATTTTTTTTCATACATGTATTTAATCTAAACGGTGATATCTGACGGTTGGAATAGATTTTCCAAACTTTTAGATTCAAAATCGGAACATATGCACTAATGTTCCTTAACTTGTTTACTAAGTGTTTAAGTGAATGTATAGTTTCAAATAGTTACTATACATACACACTTCAAATGCAAATATGTCGTCAAATAAGATATGACCGAAATAATGAAATACGTCTACGGTTAAAAAATGACAAGATTCCGATAAAATCCGTGTGCTGAAATAATGAAATAAGTCAAAACCCGGTTTACTGCAGATTTGGCGTCCGACGTCCGAATGATGATTGTGATACCATTCCGGAAAGGGAACGACGCCAGGAATCAAACCCGTAGCTTTGCTACGACGTGTGGGCTTTTTCGGGCTTTCGAGTTCGTTTAGGGCCTCAAAACGGCAGTTTAGTATGTTTTCATAGAATAGCCGACGAAACATTGTATTTCGTCGGCTAAACTCTTGATCCGCGCCTTTTTATTGTCCGCCGTTAGATGGCTCAGATCTGACGGCTGTTGATCTTCTAAAGTATAGCCGACGAAATCTTTTAAATCGTCGGCTATTCTCTAAGTATAGCCGACGAAATTTTTTATTTTCGTCGGCTATTCTCCTTCTAAATCTTTTAAATCGCTTCCTCCCGCCTTTTTTCTCTCCTCCTTCCCCCCCTCCTCCGGCCTCCTCCTCCTCCTCCTCCTCCGGCCTCCTCCTCCTCCTTCCCCTCCTCCGGCCTCCTCCTCCTTCCCCTCCTCCATCCAAAGCATAATTTATTTATTTTTTCCTAAAATTTAAGAATAGCCGACGAATTTTACCAATTTTCGTCGGCTATAAGTTGTATAGCCGACGAAAATTCTAGTATTTCGTCGGCTATATCTAATTAATGCCTATTAAAATATTAATATATTTCGAGGAAATAGCCGACGAAAGTTTAATAAATCGTCGGCTATAGTTAAAACACAATAGCCGACGAATTTCGTCGGCTATAGTTACTGAATTTCGTCGGCCATACTCGAAAATACCCGACGAAATTCGTTGGCAATTTCTCCCAGGTTTGGCCGACGAAAAATATTTTCGTCGGTAAATTCGTCGGCCATACTCTACTATAGCTGACGATTTTGATTTTTTCGTCGGCCATTGTATTACCGACGGGGTTTTCCCGACGACTTATAGCCGAAGAAAAATTGGCATAGCCGACGAAATTTTTTTCGTCGGCTATTCTCCCATATCTGGTAGTGATTCTTAGAATCACCCTTATTGCCTATTTCTATATAATTAATTGGCAAGAATGAAATGAAGTAATGAACCGCCTTCGAGGTCGTGGACCAGCTATCTGGGACTGATAAACTAGAATAGAAAAGGCATTTCATGGATCCGACTATAGCTACTTTCAGTGGGAGTCCCTCAACCCTCGTCTACAGTATAGCTCATTTCTTTTAACCAGGGGGCTTAAACCACCTCTAAGGGTATGTTTGTTACATGGGATGGGATTGGACTGGACTGTGTTACACAAATATATAATCCGAAACCCACGTTTGGTGGATGTGCGGGAGTACAATTAATGAGCTTGCAGAGTCCCCGCGTCCCCCAGATATCGGCTTACAGAGCGGCCTCAAAATTGGGGGGACTCCGGTAGCTCTCACTCCAGAAGAAAACTCTTTCGTTCCATAAGCTCTTCACGCTGCTCTCTCCTGCTCCTCTCGATTAAGCTCCTCTCAAGAAGAAAACATCCCGATTTCAGGTTCTCTCTCTCCTCTCCATCTCTCTCACTCTCTCCTCTTCGTCTGACTCTCCCTCTTCAACCCTACTTTGTCTTATAGATCGATTCCAAGTTTTCTTCTTCTTCTTGATATGGTATGGGTTCATATAGATCGATTTAATTACAGTTTTTTATGGGTTCTATGATTGATTGGTCAATGATTCTTGGTCTGGGTAATACATTCATGATAAAGCTAGTAGTGATTATTGTTGAGATCTGTTTATAGTTTTATACTAGTGTAGTAGAATCGTCATAGTAGCACACTGTGATCTTGGTGCCTTGTTTCTAACTGAAATAGGATTGCATCATTGAAAAGGAAAGATCACTGGTAATGGTTTTGGAAACTACTCACGATCAAAACTTTCAAATACTGCTCTTCAATTTCGTCTTTAGTATTGGTGTGAGGTTCATATGGAGGTTGTCTTAAGTTTTCTAATGGATCACTGGAGCATTCCATTATTGAAGGATCTTCTCGGACCTATGTATTGATAGATCTTCTAGTATTTAAACTAATTAAAAAACGCTGCGCATGCAGTTGATGAATATAATCAATTTTCTGGAAACATGCATTTCATTTTAGTTCGTCGTTGATGATTGATGTGTTTCATTACGATTATGTAGTATATATTGAAGAAGTTGATTATGTTTATAGTGTGCGATATATATGGTGTTTTACTTCATACTAATTCTCAAGTTGTGTAAGTGTTTACTAAACTTCACTCCATCTACTACTGAAGTCTTTCTATTTAATCTTACCCATTACAGCTTTCTATGGGGTTTGGACTTATTAGTGAAATGATCACACTTATTCTAGGCCGCGGTAGATTTGGGTGCTGAATCTTTAACTTCACAAATGCTATGAATTCCATAATCATCCCAAAACAATACAAGTAGTTCTCATGAACTATAGCATGAAATGGTATCTTTAGGAAACCATATACGGCAGTCATTCTACTGAGAAGAATACAAAAGCATGCCATAATAAGGCATAAAAAACGGCTTGCTGTTTGAAGCAGTGTATATGATCTTTATTTATAGCAAACTTTAGGTTCTAACTTCAAACCAACATAAACACAAAAAGAAAGAAGTGAAAGCATGAAGTACCAGATATGTACAGGGACTTTGTTCTTCGCCTTCATCATTATTGTTTCAAACTGGTTGAGCATTGAAGCTCAAACCTGCAATCCAAGTGGCAAAATCATTGGTAGAAATTCTCCTCCGGATCAATGTAACCAAGAGAACCAGTCAGGGTTCTGCATTTTCCTTTCTATATTGCAAGGGTTCTGCATTTTCCTTTCTATATTGCAAGCTTCCCTCATACTTTTTTGACCGGAAAGTAGGCACCTTTGTTAGATTTAAAACTTAAACTGAAATTTTTTCTATTTCAATTATTGGTTAAGCTAACAGATGTTGAAGACGTGAGAGTGTAAAACCCAGAGGACTGTGTTTGTAATATGTACAACCATATTATCAATCATATATTTACTGTTATTTCATTGTACAGGTTTTGTGAACAGTGTGCTACTGAAGTCTTCAAACTGCTTTGGTTTCAGGTATGACTTGTCCTTATGTAGCTTTAACAATTCTTACTCATAAATTTTCTTAGATAACTTGTTCACTGTGTCTTTATGTTTTTCTGGAAGTTGTTTGTTCATATCTCACTCACACTATCTCGGGTTTAAGTTCTTATGAGGATGACAGGGTTATAATCAACTTCATTAAACCAGTTCATCTATAAAACTAGTTGTGAGTCTCTGTGAATAAATAGTTTGATTATTGGAAACTTAATAGATTGATTTATTTTCCTTCTTGTATAATGCGATTTTATCTGGTATTCTCCTACTGATAGCTACTTGTCGTACTAGTTGTTTTATCTAGCATGAACTGCATTGTGGGATAATATCTTCGCTTATTTTTAATTTAAAGCGTTAATCCCTTGAGTTTTTGAGTCAGAAAAGAGGAAGGTTTTTTTTTGTCAGGGCTATTACAATTAGAGCTTGTTGTGCTTTGACTTTTGGTACCCTAGTAATTTGCCAATTGATTTGTATGTGAAAACAAAAGAATTATCGGATTGATTGAACATATATGAGTATCTTGTTGATCACTTTGTATAGCCATGGTTGACTGGTTAAGATGTTGTCCTGTTGGCGTCACTATACTAATTATTGCAGAATTATAAAAGTCTGCTAATCTTGAGTCTTGTTTGTAATTTTTTTGAGAAATGGCTATATTTGCATGGTTACATGCAATTAAAAGAAATATTTTGGTGTTTTTTTTTTCTTTCTTTTTCTTCAATTAGGCTTCATGAGACTAGAGTATACACTGCAAATGTGCAGAATGTTGAACCCGTGTTATCACATCATTCTGCTAATGCAGGCACACACCATTCTATCACCACGTCCAAAGCTGGGATAGACAAAAAGAAACCTTTTTATGGTTTTGATGCACTAGTTTGCTGTAGTGTCTATCAAAGGATCTACTCTGGCTTTACATTTGTAGCTGATTACTGCATAATGAGACTTCAAATTACAGACCTGCAGATTACTATTCATAATGGGAACAAGCTAGGCAGGAGGAATTTGATGCTTAGGTAGGCAGGAGGGATTTGAACACATTTTGTGCGGAGTGCAACAAACAAGAAGATATCAATATAAGCTTCTCAGGTAGGAATTTAAGCTAAAGAAAGCAACCAATAAACAAACCACAAATAACAAAAAGATTTATATGATGTGGTTCATTTTGTCAATGAGGTTGAGCTACGTCCACTTTTAATCCGCTGAGATATTTCATTATGATCAATTTGAAGAAGCTTACAACTTGAGTTAATGAACAATTTTCGCTACTCAAAACAGGCTGCATAAACAGTAGAGAAGTAGAACGTTACTGTGGAGCAACTAAGTCACCCACAAATGACCCAGTTCTCGTTCTATACATCAGAACAATTGCTTAACCATTCCCCCTCTTTTATCCACCATTCAGACACTCCAAGGTCTCTCTTGTGATTTGTGAGCTCTTAGCCTTTTCTCCATAGTTGAAGCAGAATTGTATGGAACACTTGACCAACCACTCATGATAGATTAGATGAGTGATGAAAAGAGAAATGTCACTCTTCAATAAACCTGTTTTGATTATAGAAACTTCTTTTCTTGAGAAAAAAATCTAAATGTCTTCACATCATACCAACTTGTGGCACATCCTCCCTACAACCATTCATGAATTACATATAATAGACAACCATAAATCACTACATATGAACTCAACCTTCAAGAATATTTCTTTTTCAGCCTGGCCAAACAAAAAGATATAACCAACAGCAACAAAATATTTAAGTTACAAAATTTAGTCCGGTGCATCATCAAACGTGGGATTGGACTATTCTGTTCTTTAGTCCGAAGCAGTACCAAACCTGGGTTAGGGATTACTGCAGTACAATCCCAAGCTTGCATAGTCCGGAACTGTTATAAGAAATAGTCCCGACTTAGACAGTCCTAGGTAACAAACGTACCCTAAGTATGTTTCTTCAAATACATTAGGTCGAACTTTGTTGAATGTTGCTGTTCATCCACAATCCACAATTATGTGCTTCCCCAAGTACATTTATATGCCTAGCTTAATTTATACTTTTGTTAATTGGTACTCTCGGACATCAATTCAAAAACAATTCATTGGGTTCCGAATCCTCTAATTAGATCAGCAGATATTAACCGAGACAAAAAGAGAAAAATATATCCAGAGCTCAAGAAAGATGGTAGAGAATGTGGAGACCTTACCCGCAATTGTGCTTTGATAATGTGGAAACCATATGAGACCGATCGAGGCCGAATGAAGGGATTCTGATTCAGCTAGCAGATCAGAATGAAGAGACGTACGACATATACAGCAAAGTTGACGAGTAATCATATATAAAGGTAAATGAAGAGTTGAATACAATTTTATTTGGTTTGAAATGATTAAGGACATTAACTGTAGTCTCGGAGCTGATTCATGCATGCAAGTACAAAGTAGGAAAAATATTAATATATACATATATATATATATATATATATATTTGTCTTATTGGTTAAGGACCTCCACACCAATCTATATGGTGCGGATATTGACTAATTTTTGGATTGAATTTCTGTCTAATCTTTAGGTACCTATGTTAGTGTATAGATCATTTCTGCAAAATTTCAGCTAATTTGATAACCATTAGCATATCAAACTAGATTAAAAACAAATTGACATATTGTATTTTGTCAAAACTGAATCGTTCATGTTTATGATAGGAAATTGCACTTTTGAATGCCTTAACGATTATCAAATTGGCTGAAATTTTACATACATGATTTATATATGCGTATCTAAAGACTAGACGGTAGAGATGTAAAACTTCAATAAAAAAGTTAGTCAAAATATCAAATCCGCACCATAAGAATTGGTACGGAGGTTCTTAATTGAGAAAGTTTATATATATATATATATATATATATATATATATATATATATTCAAGGGAGAATTCATTCTTGATGTTAGAACACTTCAGGCAAATTGATAAGGAAATTGCGAAGCAGGTGAAAGATGGTGTGATCGACTAATCTCTACACAGGCGCTATCAAGTATCTAGCAAATCGTCTACTCTTTTCTATTTTGTTATAATGTGTTACTCAGTAAACTCAATTTTGGAGTTCGGATGTAAGAGTGTTGGTTTTTTTCATTAGTAATGTAGTTTAGATAATGAAGGCACATTGTATATTTGAATGAGAAATGCTCGACGTACGTACTGCTCAGAGTGTCCAGACGATGGAGCAAGTTGGATATGCTCTCATGCTTTTGAAGTTTTACCTTGAATGAGGTTTCCGGTTTCTTTCTGAACTAAATTAGCATTTCTCAAATCAGGATACCAAAACTCTGGCCTGTTGGCAAATTTAGTGATATCTCTGTGCCACACAAAAGCTCAAAGAACCGGCGGCTTGTGGTTGTGAAGGCACATGTCCTCGGTCTTTCCTCCCTTAGCTGGGAAAGGGATGTTGTGTTTGTTGGGTTTTTAATCGTTTTATGACTTTTATATGTTTTGCTGGTCTTGTAATGTTCACCCAAATTTCGGGTCCTCTCACTTGTAATATTTTGTCAATTTTAAAACTAAAAACATTGGTGCATTTCTGTTCCAAATATGCAAGTGACCCGCTCACCCCACTTTAGAGCATCTCCAACATCTGTTTTATAAATTTTCTATTATGGAGAAGAAAATCACAAAATCTCTAAAATAAAAATAATTCAACTCCAATAACTCTTTTATTTTATCATACAAAATTAAATGTGTTCATGTATGATTTAATGAATTTATATAAATATTATATATTTATTTGAGTCAAACAAAATTAAATATTTTTCATTATTCACTTGTTTCCTTTTTTAAGGAGAGAGAGTAAATTCTAAAAGACAAATAATAAAATTTAGATTTTTGTTAATGAAGTATACAGATTTTGAGAATTCTATAGATATAGAGATTCTCTATTATTTTTTTTTTCCACTTTTTAAATTATAGAGATTGGTTTACGAGAGCTGTTAGAGCCATAAATGATGTTTTTCTTGTAAAATATATATAAAAAAAAAATTACAAGAGTTGTTGGAGATGCTCTTACTTGCATATCACAATTTTTTTTTTATGTGTACTAACTTCTTCCACACTTAGTTATCACTCAAAGGATAAAGCTACGAGCCTTTATGCATGATTGAAGAAGTTTTTGGAGGATGAAGAAGCTAGTCACACTAGTGTTACTGTTGAAGAATCAAAACTAAATGAGTTGTAGTAACATAGGCCAATATGCAATGATGCTATGTTCCCTCTCCCTTTTATATCTCATCCCCCCACCTAGCACTCATTCATCTTCTTTTACTTATTGCTTCATCATCTACCCCACAAATTAATGATTCATTTTTTACTTTTTGCACCTTACTTCCTCATTTTTAAAGTCCCACTCGATGGAATGCAAAATCACAAGAGTGCTCAAAGTTTCAAACCAAATCGAACTTTTCTAAACATCGATTAAAGTCTAGTATTTGCTTCATAGCAAGCTGTTAATAATATGGTAGTATGGTTAGTCGTAGTAGTCAATAATATTTATCATTCATTTGCCCCAGAAAAGAAAGATTAAAGAATAATCTTAACTTTCAAATTAAACATTTCCCAAAAGTATTTTCCTTGATTCAAGATTTCCATATCATACAAAGATAGTCGATAGACGCAATCCATCAGTTATGTAGTCTTTTTGATTGATTTTTATGGCAATTGATTTACAAATATTTTCCATATCATGGGGAGTTAATCTTACTTTTCTTTTGCTAACACCCTATGATTTTGTATCTAAACCACCAATGATGCTTTGTTCAGTCGTGATCTAGAATGCATTTGTGGTCAGACCTTAACTGATCTAAAACAATGAAGGATTTAATCATGCGTTTGATTTATCTTCCAACTTCTTATCCTAGCTACGGTAAATTTGAAGGCGTGTGAGCTTAAGAAAAATAGACTCATTCACCTGTTGGATAGGGGTTAAAACTTATAACCCTAGAATTAACTCAAACATATGCATCAAAAGATAGGAAATTTCAAACAGAAACTCAAGTCCATCCTGAAATGAAAAAAAAAAAAAAAAAAAAAAGTCAAAAACTAAGACAAGAAAAAAAAAGAAGAAGAAGAAGAAGAGTAGAATGCATAGTTAATTTCGAAAGAACGATGACTAGCTAGGTACTTCACTCTTGTCCGACAAGACTTCCATCCGATATCTCTATATATTTTTCTCCTATCCTTCCAAGTCGTCATCTTTGCCTCCATCAATCTCCCACGAATCAGGAATTAATTCAAACATTTCCTCTGTAACCAGAACCAAGAACTTTTTTCCTTCCAAATTCTTTATGGGAGAAATGAACAAACCTAGCCAAAAACTTCAACTCTAACTTCCTACGATTCCACTTGAAACAAGATCCCTACTTTACCATGCAAAAGAACTCATAGTCACCCCCTAAACCAAGTCTTTGAATTTCCCCCGATCAAAATCAAAATGGGGTCTGCAACATCGTCTATGGCTGCAAAGTTTGCATTTTTTCCACCAGATCCTCCATCATACAACATATTCGTTGATGAACCAACTGGGAAAATGAGGATCGCTGATGTTCATCCCAGAGAAGATGTGGACGTGGTGAAGATCAACACCAAGAAAGGGAATGAGATTGTGGGTTTGTTTATCAAAAACCCTTCTGCTTCACTCACTGTGCTTTACTCTCATGGAAATGCTGCTGATATTGGTCAGATGTACCACGTTTTCAGTGAACTTAGTGTTTATCTGGGTGTTAATCTAATGGGGTCAGTATATCGGTTTGAGTTTCCTTGTTCATTATTATCAGTATTGTGAGCTATGAATGTGATTTGATTTACCCTGCAGGTATGACTACTCTGGTTATGGACAATCTTCCGGAAAGGTATAAATTTCTTGTGAGATCAGTTGGCTCTAATCCATTGTATGAGCACGTGTCATTGTTTCACATAATTGGATAGTGTGTAGTTCAGATGAGAGGAGAAATGACCTTTAATTGACTATTATTTTTCAGAGGAAACTTATTAGGGGTTTGGAAAAAATAATTTAAAGAGTACCATATGATGTTTCCAAGTTCATAAGCAGAGATATTTCCCCATATGACTGACTTGAATCAAACTCCATACTATCTAGCGGCAATGTATGATCTTCTTGCGGTTGGTTCACTATGTGTTTCTCGTATTTCTCGTTTCTATAGGTCTGTATTGCTTTGGTATTTTGAGATATATAACCTAAGGGACTGTAATGATAAGCTCTACTACCACGAGTTTAACATGTCAAAAGCTATACAATGTCACTTTGGCAGTTCAACTATTTTTTCCACAACTTGGTTTTTGGTCTCCACATTTACTTTTCTACAATTTGATTCAATATAGTAACATATGCTTGTCTATTAGCCAAGTGAGCAGGACACATATGCAGACATAGAGGCTGCATATAGATGCCTTGAGGAGACCTATGGTGTAAAGGAAGAAGATGTTATACTGTACGGACAGTCAGTTGGAAGTGGACCTACTTTGGATTTGGCTACTCGTTTGCCCAATTTGAGAGCTGTGATTCTTCACAGTCCAATACTTTCTGGCCTTCGAGTAATGTACCCTGTTAAGAAAACATTCTGGTTTGACATTTACAAGGTTTTCCCTTAACTTTTGATTGAACAAGAACATATCTTTAGTTGTTGGAGTTATATAATCTGTTACTGAAAGTTTTTGCTTTGTGTCTGCAGAATATTGATAAAATGCCACTCGTTAATAGCCCGGTTTTGGTGATTCATGTAAGCCTTCATCAAATTTCTTTTCGTTCTTGTTGTATGCTGCATATAATGATCGACTATTAGTATTTAAGGTGGATTAACTGTCTAACTTATTAATAATGCTCTTGTTCATGTATTTGAATTAGTGACAGTGTGGTTAAATTTTTCTAGGGAACTGACGATGATGTGGTGGATATCTCCCATGGTAAGCAGCTTTGGGAACTTAGCAAAGACAAGTACGAACCTTTGTGGCTCAAAGGAGGTAACCATTCTAATCTGGAACTCTATCCAGAGTACTTGAGGCATCTCAGGAAGTTCATATCTGCCATCGAGAGGCTACCACAACACCGAAGTCTAACTGAGATGAGTCCTCTCGAGACCATACACGACAATGACAAGGCAAGATCAAGCAGTGGAAAGAGGGACAAGGCTAGGTGGAGCACCGGGCAGCTGAGAGGAAAATCGAGAAGGAGCACAGATAATAGAGAGAAATCATCATCAAGAAGCAGTACTTATAGTAGAGAGAAGTCGTCGAGAAAGCTAAGTGTGGATAGATCTGGGAAGGCGAGGAATAGCACAGACTCAGAGAGAGCAAGAAACAGCTTCGAACGGTACTCATTCTTTCCCTGTCCGTTATATTTTCTGTGAATTTTCTGTTCTTGATGTCATTGTTGGCAACTATGCAGGTTGGGAGATATGGTGAGATCAGTTGGATTGTGCAATGTTGATTGTATGAAGCCGGCAGCTTTCGAGGCTTGAGGTTGACAGAAAGATTGAGGGATCATAGTTTCTTAGACTCCATGTTTGGTTGGTTGATGTGAAGTTTGGCTCAAGGGAATGATTTTTTTAGCCAAAATTTTATTTTTCCTTATTGGTATAGGAGAATCCCTTCTCCCTAGATTTTATCAACTGGCAAATTGCTAATAATACATATCATACCCCACTCCTCATTTGGGTCATCTAAGTGTCCTTTGATCTTTAAGTTAATCATGCACAGAGAGTGGATGATATTGATTTACGCAAATTGTGTACCTTACTTTGCTTGAGTAGCACTTCTACATATATTTTGCATTCTTCTACTTAATATTGATAGGTGAGACGCAGTAAGACTTGGAGTGTGCATAGAATGTGAAATGATATTAACAATTAAGTTGGAGATGTATGCAGTCTAAGTCCAACTTATGTTGTGAATCAATATTAAGTTTAGTTGAAAAAATGTTTGAATGTCATTCTAGTAGAACTGTAGAAGTGTAATACACGATCACTTTTTAAAAATTCCACTCACACCATCTATGTTTTACTCTATTTCTCTTTACTTCTCTATTTGAGTTAAATGAGGCTCGAGCCAATCATAGTCTATTTCATATCTTATATCACACTTAAGAAAATTCATTCTAGATGATTTGAACTTAAACTTGATAAAAACAATCGAAAGTAATTAAGAATTAATTTCACCGATAGTGGGCAATATTTGCAGGCCAAATAGCAAAAAAGCAACATACTCATGACTCAAACTAATAATCTGGTTCGATAAAAAATAAAAAAAAAACCAATAATCTGGTACAACTAACTACTGAAGAGGATACTGGCACCATAAGTATTTTCATAATTTTTTTTTTTGGTCAAAGTATTTTCAGAATGTTAACACAAGAACTATAGCTCACCTAAACAGTTTCTGCCCATATTTGCTAGTACAACAAATAAAAAAAATGAAAAATAGAGAGGATATTGTGGGCTGCTGACATGGCAGCATCTAGGCCTTACAATTTCCCACAACAAAGCTCACAAGTCCAAACAAAACTCCATTGTTCTCTTCTTTCTAGAACCCTCCTCCTCTGCCCTACTTAAAAAAGTGTTAAACCCTCACAAAGTCACAAGGGTTTTTACACACTCCAAACCCAACAAACTCTTCTGAAGTTAGGGCTCAATGGCTCCTGTTCTGAGCAGAAGCTTATCCACAGCCTCTCTTGCTTCACTTCCTTCCTTCTCTCTCAGAAACCCCAACAAGGCCTTGAACCTTAGAACTGCCTTTGTGCCCCAAAATGGGCTCAGAATGGGCTCCACTTGTGCTGGATTGAAATGGAGGCTTGAGACCAATAATAGGCAGGTCACTGTTCGATGTGATGCGGCGGTTGCCGAGAAAGAGGTGGCTGATACGCCCGGTGAGGAATTCGAGTACCAAGCCGAGGTGGGTATCTCTCTGTTTGAACTAAAGTTTGGTTCTTTTTGGGTTTTGATTGAATTGGGTTATGAAATTTATTGGTTTTTAGATGTTTTGTGGAGTTATGGGATAATCAAAATGGGTGTGTTGGGTTAAAAGTTTTAATTTTTATCGTAAAATTTAAAGTTTTTATAAGATTTGTGTTGTTGGGTTTCTGCTTTATGGTACTTTGTAGATAGTTCGGAGTGTTAAAAGTTTTCATTTGAGGAATTGGGTTTTGGTTTGTGAACTGAAAGTTTAGGACTTTTGGAACTAATTGCAGGTCAGTCGGCTAATGGATTTGATAGTGCACAGTCTCTACAGCCATAAGGAGGTGTTCCTTAGGGAGCTTGTTAGGTAAGCTCACCATGTTTAAGCCTCTTAATTTGGGTTATATTATAGAATTTGAATCGTGTAATACGTACATTATGGTCTGTGTTTATATGCTGAGTTTGTTCTGTTATGCTGTTTCAGTAATGCAAGTGATGCTTTGGACAAGTTGAGATTTTTGAGTGTGACTGAGCCCTCTCTACTTGGAGATGCTGGTGAGCTACAGATACGCATCAAACCCGACCCTGAGAATGGGACTGTCACCATATCGTATGTTGCTGCTAAGTGTTTTAACTTTTAAGTTTATTTTGGAGTCTAGATGTTCCTTGATGGATTAGTGGAGATGATTGACTTGATGTACTCTGATTGTTAGGGATACTGGTATCGGGATGACAAAGGAGGAACTCATTGACTGCCTTGGTACCATTGCTCAGAGTGGTACTTCAAAATTCTTGAAGGCTCTGAAGGTTTTTCTCATACTGCATTGTTTTGCAGTCTACTGAATCTTGTTTTAGTTAATTGTTTTGCTTCTGAATCTTCATTATCAATGTTGAACCTTATTTTTGTGCTTATGTTTTGTTAGGAAAACAAGGATCTTGGGGCAGACAACGGTTTGATTGGACAATTTGGTGTTGGGTTCTATTCTGCTTTTCTTGTTGCTGACAAGGTGCAGTATTCAGTTTTATGCCTTGTGAATACTATCAGCCCCTAGTGGAGCTTTTAGTCGGGATAACTTCTTGAGCAGTTGCTAATTAGTTTGTACATATTTTGCACAATCAGGTAGTTGTATCTACAAAAAGCCCAAAGTCAGATAAGCAATACGTCTGGGAATCAGCTGCTGAGAGTAGCTCTTATGTGATTAGGGAAGAAACTGATCCAGAAAAAATGATTAGCCGCGGGACGCAGATCACTCTATATTTAAGGGTACCTTACCTCCTTCATTTCTAAAAAAATTGGTCATTTGGCTTGTGACTGTTGTTTATTCTGCAATAAATATGTATCCAGCTATTTATTTATGTTTGGATGGCCATCTTATATCTTTCTTCTTGCAGCCGGATGACAAGTATGAATTCTCAGAGCCAGCTAGGATCCAGAGTTTGGTGAAGAATTACTCCCAATTTGTTTCCTTCCCCATCTATACATGGCAAGAAAAATCAAGGACTGTTGAGGTTTGTTTCTGCTTTTAACAATCCTTTTTTACCCTCTATAAATATAGCAGTTTCATAGTTCAACTTTGTTTTCTTTCTAATGGTTAGATCGTTACCCCTCATTACTAGTTGAATCTGGTAATCAGAATAATAATACTTCTTCAAAATGTTACTCCCTTGATAAGGTCTTCACTGTGTTTACCTTGAACAAAACAATCCTGAAGTCTGTGTCTCTTCTATAGAAATCATAACTACAAGGTCACTAAAAACTGAGTCAATTAGCGTTTTACCCAGGATTTACCAAGTTCAAACTTTTTGGCAGGTAGAAGAGGAGGAAGAACCAAAAGAAGGAGAAGAAGCAAAGCCAGAGGTAATTGACATGCAATCTGAAGTGTAGGAAATATATGTTCTCAGGTAACATTGCATTGAAGTTTTTATACTTGTTTATCAGGGTGAGAAGAAAAAGAAGACAGTAACTGAGAAGTATTGGGATTGGGAATTAGCCAATGAAACAAAGCCTATATGGGTGAGTTTCATAGTACTATTGATTTGATGGTATATGTAATATATATTCAGTCTGATCTGTTTCTATTTTTCATCTGTTGTCTTCTCAGATATTTATGTTGTTTTGCTTTTTGCAGATGCGGAGTTCAAAGGAAGTAGAAAAAGATGAGTACAACGAATTCTACAAGAAAACATTTAATGAGTTCTTGGATCCGCTTGCTTACACTCACTTCACCACTGAGGTACTGAAATGAGTCTCTATCTCTCTCCCATAAATTTGGTTGGGAAGTATTTGGATGCTGACTTTACTACGATATCTATGCAGGGTGAGGTGGAATTCAGGAGTGTTCTTTATATTCCTGGGATGGCGCCAATGAACAATGAGGATATAGCAAATCCGAAAACAAAGAATATACGTTTGTATGTGAAGAGGGTCTTTATCTCAGATGACTTTGATGGTGAACTGGTAAGTTTCTCCATATTAGAAACTGTATGAATTGGAGAATCCTTTAAATTGATTCTTCTTTTTATTTTATGGTCATAATGTTCTTTGTCAAACATAAGTTCATTAACGGGAGGAAATATGGTATTTCTCTCCCTTTATTGTTTTTGATCTGCATTGTTGTTTCAACCATCATTAATAGATTGTGATCAAATGTACGTCGATAGTTGAGCTATTTTAATGGTCTTCGACAGTCTATCATTTTCATTTTATTTAAATATATATGATTTTTCTTTATTGTAAATTATATGTACATCTACATGCTTATTACTTTTTGCAAATGCAGTATACTGACTTATCCTTTTTGTAGTTTCCAAGATACCTGAGCTTTGTAAAGGGTGTGGTGGATTCGAATGATCTTCCTCTTAACGTTTCCCGAGAGATTCTTCAAGAAAGTCGAATTGTAAGTCTTCTTATTTTGATAATGTTTTGAGAGCATCACCAGATTAATTCTGTTTGTCAGTTCTTATGTGAGTAGAACTGTCTTAGGGAACATGACATAAGTTCATACTTTACGGTATCTGATTTCAGGTAAGAATTATGAGAAAGAGACTAGTAAGGAAAACATTCGACATGATTCAAGAACTCTCTGAAAGTGAAAATAAAGAGGTTGGTTCAAGCTGTTTATCTGTTTTCTTTTTTCGTTCCAGCTGAAAATTATTATTGACTTTGAAAGTTGTTTAACGTGAGCCCAGGATTACAAGAAACTATGGGAGAACTTTGGCAGGTTTCTAAAGTTGGGTTGTATTGAGGACACTGGAAATCACAAGCGCATAACACCTCTGTTGCGGTTTTACACTTCAAAAAGTGAGGAAGAACTGACGAGTTTAGATGAATATGTTGAAAACATGCCTGAGACCCAGAATGCCATCTATTACTTGGCAACAGACAGTCTGAAAAGTGCAAGAAGTGCTCCATTCTTGGAGAAGTTGGTTCAGAAAGATATTGAGGTATGTATCATGCAAACTTTAATCAATAATGAATAGTGTTAATATGTATAGATAATTATCAGTTTGCTAATATGTATATTCACCTTTTCAAAAAAAGTTCGTCTTTTACTGTGGTGACTATTTCTTCCCAGGTGCTGATATTAATTCTTTTTTTAGGTTTTGTATTTAGTTGAACCTATTGATGAAGTGGCCATCCAGAACCTACAAACCTACAAAGAGAAGAAGTTTGTGGACATTAGCAAGGAAGATCTAGAACTTGGTCAGTGCCTTCCCCCTGTTGTTTTTCAACACTTGCTTCAGCACGTAAAAAATGTTGTTGAAAACTAGGCACATGTTCTCATTGTCCTTCTCAACAAACTTTTTTTTTATCATACCAGGTGATGAGGATGAGGTCAAGGACAGGGAAACTAAACAAGAATACACTCTACTCTGTGATTGGATAAAGCAACAACTTGGTGATCAGGTTGCAAAAGTCCAAGTCTCAAAGCGTCTAAGCTCATCTCCCTGTGTGCTTGTTTCGGGCAAGTTTGGATGGTCTGCTAATATGGAAAGGTAGAGTTTGTTTATATGATTCATATTCAGAACAGTGCTGGTAATAGCTGCCTTCCTTTTCATTATTATGATTAAAAAATATTAATTTATTTTTACTATTAATATTTGTTTTCTTTTTTGCTTTTACAGATTGATGAAAGCCCAGGCACTTGGAGATACTTCAAGTTTGGAGTTCATGAGGGGCCGGAGAATATTGGAAATTAACCCGGATCATCCTATCATTAAGGACCTAAATGTAAGTTCATGAAACTTCTTTGTTGGTCAGTTTTTACTTTCTAATAAAGTGGTGTCATTACAGACCGAGTCCTCACCTAAGCAAGTTTCAAATCTATGAAAAATTAAAAAAAGATAATTGAAAGAAAAAGAGTTCAGGTTTCTGGATAACTATTCATGAAATAAAGTACGAATTTTCAATGATAACTGGATTGACAATTGTTGTTTCCTCCACAGGCTGCTTGCAAGAACTCCCCTGAGAGCACCGAGGCCAAGAGAGCTGTAGCCCTCTTGTTTGACACAGCATTGATCTCAAGTGGATTCACTGTAAGGCCACACCCTCCTTTTTCTTTCTTCTACCGTCAAGAAATCATAACCAGCTTAATGTGATCCTTACCTTTTTAACCATTAATGATGCAGCCCGACAGCCCAGCAGAGTTGGGAAACAAGATATATGAGATGATGGCAATGGCCCTGGGAGGAAGATGGGGTAGACTTGAAGATGAGGAGGCAGAGGCAAAGGCCGCAGAATCTAATCCAAGCACTGGTGAAGCCTCTGAAACACAAGTAATTGAACCATCAGAAGTGAGGGCAGAGAGCGATCCATGGAGTGATTAAATGTCTTACTGAAATCATGTACTACAAAATTTTTGCCAGTATTATTTTGCTTAGTGTTTAGGAAGCATAAAGTTTGGATGGCTAAAATGGTGTTGCTTTTGTGGGAAAATGGCGTTGCTTCCTACTGATATATTCATGTATAAGCTCTCCCTGTGTCACGGTTTCATCATCAATAATCGACTGACGCATTCAAGTTCCCATCTTTTGCAATATTCATGAGAAAAGTCTCCTCTATAGTTTCACGCGTATTGTTCTTAAAATTTGTCACATACAAGCTTGGTGAAAACTATGAGGGCATAAATTGGGCGATTATGTATGAACAGAGTTAACATGGAAACAAACTATCATGATTGATCTCTATTAAAAGATGGATCAATCATGTATAAGGTACCCTGTTTTCCGGAGTACGTAACTCGTCTTATTTTTGATTTTGTAGATTCATATAAGCTGTTTCTCGTTTTGTGTTTGTATGGTTGGATTCATTGTATCAATTCTTGAAATACTGGAGGAAATTAAAAGGACAATGAGATTAGGCTATTGTAAGAAGAACAAACAATGCGTGGTGCCCAGGTTAGAGACTAGGCTATTGTAAAGGACATGAAAGTGAACTTCAAGTAGTTTATGTAACTCGGCTGCGAATTTGGGTGTTGATAGATGGGGGTTGGTAAGGGATATCACACTTCTTTTTGGCTGGTCATGGCCGCCGATAGATCGCATAATCGAAATGAAAGTGATTGCCGGAGGAAAATTGGAGTAACAATTTGAGCACCAATCTTTTTCTTTCACAAAACAAATACACAAGTACAAAACAAATCATACACCAAACACACAAAATCAAAAGTTAATTCAGAAATCATATGCAGGGTTCATGCAAAGGTTGAGAGCTACTAAGATACCGAAGAATAAAAATTTCAGTATCAAAATTCCAAAAAATTCTCTATATAATCATAAATTTCTTACCTTCGAGGTTTTGACTCAAATCTATTGATCCAATTCACATCTATCTAAATTCTTCCTCTCAAATCTCCATTTCATGCTTCCAAACAAATAAGGAAAAAATATTAGTTTGGTCATTCAACTATGTTTGGTTTGACACTTTGGTCACTCAACTTTTTAAAAACTTCATTTTGGTCATTCAACTATACCACCGTATTATCACTTTGGTCATTCCGTCAGTTTTTCTCCATTAAAATGTGACCCCCCCGTTAACTCTAAGGTATTTTCAAGATGTAAATTATTAGTGGCCATTT
Source organism: Potentilla sterilis (assembly GCA_963682095.1). NCBI lineage: Eukaryota > Viridiplantae > Streptophyta > Magnoliopsida > Rosales > Rosaceae > Potentilla > Potentilla sterilis. Next base: position 46,108,692 of record OY821761.1, on the reverse strand, counting down.
GTTTTAATTAAATGTAAAACTCTCTTGCTTAATATAAACAAGTTTCTTCTCCCTCAAGATAGAAGAAAACAAACGGAATGACTAAAGTGATATCTAACGGTATAGTTGAATGACTAAAGTGAAGTTGTTAGAAATTGAGTAACCAAAGTGTCGACCCAAATATAGTTGGATGACTAAAGTAATATTTCTCCCGACAAACAAACTAAGCTAAACAGAGACATAAACAATTTCAACCAATACGAAACACTCTTTCTTCAACCGGTCTGAAATCTGACAGAGCTATGCAAATCTCCCACAGGACTGACACTTCAAGAACTCTTTTGCAACTACTTTGCATTATTATAATTTAGTTCAATGAACCATATTTAAGCCCCAAAAAACATGTAGGCTTAATGAGGAGTGTGAAGACATGGTAATTGAGATAAGAAGATGAATCTTAGTGGCGTCCATACATCACATACTGAGACCACTCTCATTACATCTAAGCGCGGCCAATTTCGATTTTCGAGGTTTAAACTTATTTCAATTATTTGTGTTCATATTATTTAATATAGGGGTTTTTACCCAAAACTACAATTTTGGGTACATAATTACCAATAGCAAGGTCTTCTTTTTAAATTACCATTAACAAGGTTCCATCCAAAACTAACAGAATCAGTTAAGTCTTAAATTACACAATTACCCTCATTAAGCCTAATGCTACTGATCCTCAGAATTCAACCTAATACTACTGACCCTCAGTGAGCCTAATGCTACTGATCCTCAGAACTCAACCTAATATACTGACCCTCAGTAGCTCCGCCGTCTTAATACTACTGACCCTCAGTAGCTCCGCCGTCCTCCGCCGCGCTTCAATACTACTGACCCTCAGTAGCTCCGCCGTCTTAATACTACTGACCCTCAGTAGCTCCGCCGTCTTAATACTATTGACCCTCAGTAGCTCCGCCGCACTTCAATAATATTGACCCTCAGTATCTCAACCATAACCAACACAAGCAAAAATCCCACAACAATCAATTCCAACACACAACAATCAAATCAACACACAACAATCAACACACAACAATCAATCAAGAGAGAGAACACACAACAATCAATCAAGAGAGAGAGAGAGAGGGAGGCAGAGAGGGAGAGACAGAGACAGAGACAGAGGGAGGCAGAGAGGGAGAGACAGAGAGAGAGAGACAGAGAGGGAGAGGAGTCCGCCGTCGCGCCTCGGTCCCCCTCCTGGCTCCGCCTTCGCGCCTCGGTCCCCCTGTCTCCGCCGTCGCGCCTCGGTCCCCCTGGCTTGGCCTCCGCTGCCTCGCTCGTCGTCGACGTCGTCCGCCTCCGTGCCTCGCTCGTCGTCGTCGTCGTCTGCCTCCGCCTAGCACCTCGTCGTCGTCCGCCTCTGCCTCAATCCTCGTCGTCGTTGTCGTCGTCCGCCTCGCTCCTCGTCGTCGTCGTCCACCTCGCGCCTCCACCTCGCTCCTCGTCGTCGTCGTCCACCTCGCGCCTCCGCCTCTGCCCTCGCGCCTCCGCCTCTGCCCTCGCGCCGCCTTCACTGCCTTGCTCGCTGCCTTGGGCCTCCGGCCTCGCTCCTCCGCCTCGCGCCTCGCCCCTCCGCCGTCGCGATTGAGAAGGAGAAGAGCTCCAGATCGGGAAGGAGAAGAGGAGAGGAGAGATCTGACTTGTTTTTTTTTTTTTTTTTTTTAATATATATAGATGGCATATGTTGTAATTTTTAGATTGTCAGGGTTAATTATGTCATTTAACATTGGACGGATTAAAAGTCTGTTAGTGTTAAATCCTGTTAGTGGTATAAAAAAATCAGACCTTGTAATTGGTAATTATGAGTACAAAATTGTAGTTATTGGTAATTATCTATTTAATATATATTAAATCATTCACCGTGACTTAAAGCTCATATGTGGTACGATTTAGGGTTTAACGGGATCATTCTATCTCCACTCCTCCAACAATTGATTGATTTTTAACACTGTTGTTTTTCTTTTTTCGATGGGAATTTTTAACACTGTTAGAGATATTGAAACAAGAACTCTTAGAAGTTTGAACTACAGTGAGTTCACAAGATCCGTGCTTAAAACTATTCAAAACTTGTAATTGATGGAGCCCACCATATCATGGATCAGCCCAACTATCTAAACGGGTCGAGTTGGAATGACCCGAAAGCTTTACCAAAATAGTGAGGAGAGAGAGAGAGACAGAAGAAAGATCGTAGGTTTAAGCAGGGTTTTAAGGCAGCCACTACTCCTCACTCCTGAAGATCCTTCTCCTCCAAATCACACTTCCTCTCTGCTTCTTCAAACTCCCAACTCTACATTCACTCATTCTTTTGATGTACTGCATCACCTAGTCTACAGATTCTCCCAGGTGGGCAAGCATGTGGAGAACCCTAGCCAAACAAGCTGCTGCTTCATCAAAAACCAAGCTTTTTTCTCACTCCTATCTCAAATTCCCCAAAGAACACACCTTTATCGACAAAAGCACGCATTTTGAGACCTGGGTTTGCAGAAAGTATGGATCTTTGTTAATGGGTTCAGGTCAAATTGTACCAAAAACACCTCCAGAACTCAATTTGGGCAGACCCGGTTTGTCTAATCCGGGTTACCCTTTTGGGCATTCTAGAGGCTATGCCAGCTCAGCTGAGGCTATTGCTTCCACTGATGAGGATTCAGGGTCTGAAGAGATTCAGGTAATGCTCGAGGATTTGGTTATAAAGAGTAAGGTGGAGCCGAATTCGTGGCAGCCGAAGAGATTGGTTAATGGAATGGGGGCTGGGAAGTATGGCATTTTGAGGAGGAGGCAGGTGAAACTTGAGACTGAGGCTTGGGAGGAGGCGGCGAATGAGTACCAGGAGCTTTTGACTGATATGTGTCGGCAGAAGCTGGCGCCGAACTTGCCTTATGTGAAGTCATTGTTTTTGGGGTGGTTTGAGCCTCTGAGGGATGCCATTGCAGCTGAGCCGGGGACTTGGAGCAGTAAGGGGAACCATTGCAGGCCCAGCCATGCGCCCTATTGGGAGCTGTTGCCGCCGGATAAGATGGCTGTTATTACAATGCATAAGTTGATGGGGCTTTTGATGACTAATAGTGGTGGAGTTGGGGCTGTCAAGGTGGTTCAAGCTGCTTGCGCTATCGGTGAAGCAATCGAGAATGAGGTTTGTGAGATTGGAGTTTTGCTTGTTTTTGTGTTTGTTGTTTTAGTTTTGTGGAGTTAGAAATTATGTAGTTAGTCACAAGTGTGCTGGAGTATGATTTTTTAGTTAGAATTTGTATTTTTGGTTTGTGGGAAGCTATTGGTTTAAGTCACAAATTGAACTTTGATTTGCTGAGATTGCTTGGATTCAGAATGTCATAGTTTAAGTCCTTTTGAGCTCTCATGCCTGCAGGTCTAATGGGGAAAGATTTGCATGCTAATTTAGTCAGCTGGCTTATCACTCTGTTTCATTTGCAGTCGGTTTTGAAGTTAATAAGAATATAATTTGACGATCATGACCCAGGTTAGGATACACAGATTTTTGGAGAGGACAAAGAAGACGAGCGCTGCTACCAAGAAAGCTCAAGCTGAATCTGATACGGTGACCAGTGAACAAGAGAAAATTACCGACGAACTAGAGCAAGAGCAACTAACCAAAGAAAAGGAGCTAGAAAAACTAAACAAAGAACAGAGGCTGAGGAGAAAGGTTACAAAGTTGCTAAAAATGAAGAAAATTCAGCAAGCAAGGGAAATTGTTAAGGAACAAGATGTCTTCAAGCCATGGGGTCAAGAAGCTCAAGTTAAGGTTTGTAACGATGATAGATTAAAATTTCAAACTATCTTGTTATTAATAGTGGTATATTACATTAATTCTTTTACTTGCCAGGTCGGCTGTCGATTGATTCAGTTAATGATGGAAACAGCTTATATACAACCTGCACTTGATCAGTTAGGAGATTCTCCACCTGATATCCGCCCAGCATTCATGCATACCCTTAAGACTATAAATAAAGAGGCACAGTAAGATTTTTTTTGTCTTTGTTGCATTTAACCTCTCTTTCATAATAACTGTCTCTCTCTGTCCTCCCTTTTGTCTCTCCATCTCTCTATATCTTAATTTCTGTGTTTTGTTTCTTGAATAGGAAGACCAACAGGAGATATGGCGTAATTGAATGTGACCCACTAGTTCAGAAAGGGATGGAGAAAACGGTAAGTTGAACAGTCGAGCTGGTTTAGCAAATTTTTGCTACCTGGTTCACACTTCTACAGGGGGAGTTATTCTCTTTTTTTTTTTTTTTTTTTAATTTTTTTCAACAGTGTATCTCTTAGGAGCAATAGCTCCACTAACTTTTTTATTTTATCTTTTCTATCCAACCAGGCAAGGCACATGGTCATTCCTTATATGCCGATGTTGGTGCCTCCACTTAACTGGACAGGGTATGAACTGTTGATCATATATAACTTGTTTACATTTTTGAAATCAAGTGTTTACAGCCTTTAGATTAGTTAAACTACCCTAGTAGTACAACCTTTTCCTTGTATCAGGATTTTGTTCCAATTTTACGCTTATTTGAAGTAACTAGCTTGGTTAAACACCATGATTTTAGCCAACTTTTATAGCCTATTGTTATTTTTTTGGCAGGTATGATAAAGGAGCATATTTATTCTTACCATCCTATGTTATGCGAACTCATGGAGCAAAACAACAGCGCCAAGTTGTTAAATCGACTCCTAGGAAGCAATTAGAACCTGTTTTTGAGGTATCCTATGCATCTTTTTTTTAGTTTCAGTGTGGTATCTGTTCCTGTTTTTAGTAATGGTGCTTCTTCATTGTTTCCTCATACAATCCAGGGTTTCTGACTTTTATGTTTTGGCACATCTAATCTTTTTAATTGTTCTTTGTATTAGGCGCTGAATACCCTTGGAAGTACCAAATGGAGGATAAACAAAAGGGTGCTTGGTGTAGTGGACAGGATATGGGCTAGTGGAGGCTCTCTTGCTGACTTGGTTAACCGTGAAGATGTGAGTTACATTTACTGGATATATTCTTTTCCATATTTAATGGTGCACTTGTTGTTTTCCAGATACTTGATTACATTTATGTAATTCAATACAACTGTTTACTTCATCATCTTGGTTCTTCTTTATTACTTATTGATCCAGCATTACTTTCCATTTTTGTGTTAAATAGGTTCCTTTACCTGAAGAACCAGACACAGAAGATGAGGTAGAAATTAAAAAATGGAAATGGAAAGTTAAAGGTGTGAGAAAGAAGAATTGTGAAAGGCACTCGCAGCGGTGTGATACAGAACTTAAACTTGCTGTAAGAATCATTCCTCGCAAGCTGAATGTAGTCTGATTGGATACTTCGAAATTGACTTTCATTGAATGGGAACAGGTAGCTCGAAAGATGAAGGATGAGGAAGGCTTCTACTATCCGCACAATCTTGATTTCCGGGGCCGTGCCTATCCCATGCACCCATATCTAAACCATCTCGGTTCCGATATGTGCAGAGGAGTCCTGGAGTTCGCGGAGGGACGCCGTCTTGGAACATCAGGCTTACGCTGGTTGAAGATACATTTGGCCAATTTATATGCTGGTGGTGTTGACAAGCTCTCCTATGATGATCGAGCCGCATTTACGGAGAGCCATGTAGATGATATTTTTGATTCCGCCGACAGACCTCTTGAAGGAAGCCGGTGGTGGTTGGGTGCGGAAGATCCTTTCCAATGCTTGGCAGCATGCATTAATCTCACTGAAGCATTGAGAAGCCCCTCACCGGAGACAACCATTTCATATATGCCTGTTCACCAGGTACTTTATCTCTCAGTATAGTCGGATCAAATTCTGCAAAAAAATAAAAAAAATAAAAAAATAAATAAAACTATTAGTTCATTCTCTTATATCAGGTAATACCAAAATTGTTTTAGTTTTCTGGGGGCTGAATCGGAAGGTAAACAAACACATTAAATGTATGGATAGAACAAAACTGAGTACAATTCATAAAATATGTTAGATAAGCAAACATTTTAGCTGGAGCCATACTGAGAAAGCCACTTATTTCATGTCAACCGTTCAGTTTATTGAAGTTGGGCGGCTCTCGGTCCTATTCCGTGCTTTGATATGCTTTATATACATCGTGATTCCCTAGTGTGCACCCATGATTTTCGTATATCTAAAAATTGATCTCAGTTTCTCCTTTTCTGGTACAAGGATGGTTCATGTAATGGCTTACAACACTATGCTGCCCTCGGGAGGGACAAGGTAAGCAAATTCTCTTAAATACCTATGGTGCTTTTAAAGTTTGGTACTCCAAATTCATAGTACCAGTTATGCAACATTTTATAATGCTACAGAAAGAAAGAAGAAAGTGAAAAAGAGGGCAATCTTTTCACTTTCCGTTTATTTCTTTATTGGAATATCTTTGTCATCCAGGAAACAAGAATTCAGCAATTTGTTATTGGTTTGTTCATACTTTATTCCTCACCTGGTTATTCATTTTTTATTACCTTCCATCCTTTTTCAGCTTGGAGCAGCTGCTGTAAATCTTGTTGGGGGAGAGAAACCGGCTGATGTTTACTCAGGAATTGCTGCTAGGTCTCTCTCTCTCTCTCAACATTGATAAAATTGACACCGTTATCAATTTGGGTACTAAATATTTGTAAATTTTGCAGGGTACTTGATATAATGCGCTCAGATTCGGAGAAAGATCCAGCCATTAATCCAAATACATTGCATGCCAGGCTTTTAATTAACGAGGTTATTATTGTTAATCCTATTTGCATTGGTTTAAATTCTCTTAATGGACAATGAAACTGGTAGCTAGTATATCAAGGTTAATTACATCATAAATAATTGTTAATGTTTTGTCTTATTGTTTTAATTTTGATGATGTTGCTACTAAACAGATAATTTGGCTTGCATTGTCATGGTAATTTTCTTCTGCTTGGGTGTGCAACAGCTTCATTTGATGCTTCTAATACTTTTCTCTTGTGCTTTGAAATTTTAGGTCGATCGTAAGTTGGTGAAGCAGACAGTTATGACCTCCGTATATGGTGTTACTTATATTGGTGCACGAGATCAAATTAAGAAGAGATTAAAGGAACGTGGTACAATTGCTGATGACGCAGTTCTGTTTTCAGCAGCTTGCTATGCTGCTAGAGTAAGTGAATAAAACTTGAACAAAGTATATGTCTATGCTCTTGTATTGTAGTCTATGCTGATCAATTTTCTGTATACAGACCACCTTGACAGCCCTAGGAGAGATGTTTGAAGCTGCTAGAAGTATTATGAGTTGGCTGGGTGAATGTGCGAAGGTTAGTCTTATTTTGTTGTATTATGGGAATGGTGTAGCTGGTCCTGGTCCAGCTGATGTCAGGGTGATGTGAGTTGAGGATGTTAAGGAGCAAAACAATTCAACTTCGCTCTATTCTGCAGTTACTTTTTTAGTTTTGCTTAGTTGACATATATAGAATCCATACTCGTATTTTGCCTTCTGCAGAATTTTAATTCAGATCTGGATTATGATTAAATCGTAGAAGATCCCAAGCCAGGCGTATCCTTCTGTAAATTTGGGGGACTTTTCATGGCTTGCATTGAGCTTTAATTAAGGCTTAACTTTGGGTAAAATTGCTTGCTTTAGTAAGGGTCCAACAGAGTGATCAGGACTGTGGTAAAGCTCTAGAAGATCTCTGTATGGCGGTGAGATACACAATTAGGAACTAAGAATGTGAGAAGGTTACAATGTTGTAGGTGCTGACTGCTGAGTTGATGATGGTTTGTATGTGTTCTCATTTTTTGAGTTAGAAGTATAAGTGATGCTCTTTTTCAGCCTGTGCTTTAGAGCATAATGTCTGATCTAAAATATCAAACTTTAGGCTTCTTTTAAAACTGTCTGCTTGAACATATCAGTTCTTATAATATAATATCTACAAGTACTGACTGCTGTTATCAAACGTAAATAGGTTATAGCTGCAGAGAATCATCCTGTTCGATGGACCACACCCCTTGGACTTCCTGTTGTACAACCATACCGGCTATTAGGAAGGCATCTTGTAATACTTCCACAACTTTCCATGGCATCAAATGTGTCCAAATATTGTTACTTATTCTATAAAAACAAAATCAACGTCAGTATCTCATTAAGGTGCCACTTTGAATTAAATGCAGATTAAGACTTCTCTTCAGGTGCTGACATTACAGAGAGAAACGGACAAGGTCATGGTTAAACGGCAGAGGACAGCCTTTCCTCCCAATTTTGTTCACTCCCTTGATAGTTCCCACATGATGATGACTGCTCTTGCCTGCAAGAAGGCAGGGTTAAATTTTGCAGGTTTCTACTGAACTCTCTCTCTCCCATACTAGCAAGTAGTTATGTTTCTTTCCATATAATGTTGTTGATTACAGGAGTGCATGATTCATATTGGACGCATGCAAGTGACGTGGATGAAATGAATAGGATACTAAGAGAGAAGTTTGTTGAACTCTACGAGAAACCAATACTGGAGAATGTGAGTTGATTTATACTAAACAATTTTTTTTTTTTTTTTGGAATAAACAGAAAATCTTGTTCGATTTGGTGGTTTGTCTGTTTTGTTTTCTGTTTGATTTTTTCCTAGTTTTATTGCATGTGTGCAAGCCTATCCATATTTCTGATAGGTTGAGGATACCAAAGAGGCGTTCCTTTGCTAGATTTTGCTTGCTTTTATCCTAGGAATGATGATTATAGAAGAAAATGAAAAAAGAGTGACATAATTTTAAGTAATTGGAATTTAGATTAAAATATTATCTGTTAGGTTCTAGTTCTTATATTAGTGAAGTTAATGAAATGCATCATTAGCATTTTCTTGTGAAATTGAACTGAATTTTTCTTTGTACGTTTACAGTTGTTGGAGAGCTTTCAAGAGTCTTTCCCAAACATTATTTTTCCTCCTCTACCGGATCGCGGAGACTTTGATCTTAGACAAGTTCTTGAATCGACCTATTTCTTCAACTAGTATGAGCCTATGAGGCAGTTGATTTCTTGCTCCTTGTTTCAACTCCTTGTGTCACCAAATCAAGGTGATGCAATTAATTCGTTTTCTCACCTATGGACACAAGTTTTTCATGACAAGTTTTGAATCCCTGTTAAGGAGAGATGGTTCAGAAGAAGAGCTTGATGTTTGGCTTCTGGCAACAATTTCCTGCTCGTATCCTTGTACATATCTAGATACAAAAGCTGGAAATAACTTACAGGACTTGGCTTCTGCATCCGCTATTTGTAAGGATTTGAAATAAGAAGGCCAACAACCTGCAGCATTTCTCGAAAGAACAGCTTCATTTGTGTAATTCAGAGAACGTTAAATGATCAACATTATCAGAACGTTGGTGAGTTGATCAAACACATGAGCAACCGATGGTATCTGTACGGCAAGGAGTTTGCTATTTCAACGAAGTTGATGAGTGTAGGTTGGTACCCTGGGTAGGTTTATGATTATTAGTCTTGCATGCATAGAAGGTCAACACAATTGTTGTCATTGTTTTTTGTTAGGATCTGTATATCAGTCTTTTGTTCATTTATTGGAAGGTGTAGAATAAGTCCCTGTAACGATTCTTGATTATTTGGATACTAGTTCGATACAAAGTGAAACATTACAGAGTTTACCTGGAAGTACCACCACTGATCAATAGTTTGTGATCTATAAATGTGTTATATTGAGAAAACAGAGCTGAAGAGCAGATGGGACTTGAACATGTATCATGGCAATCCAGACTTCCTTTTTTTCGTTCTTTGCTTCAACTTTCCAATTCTAATATCAGCATAGAAATTTCTCACATTAAATCTTCAAAACTATAATCAAGATGGAGCCGGTGGCAACATGTTCAAATACAAGGGACTTTCTCTCACATATCATAGGTGTATACACTAGTCTCCAATGCTCTGGGCTTCAGAGGACCTTGCGGTATCGGTCTATCACTTATCATAGGCATGTCACATACTTTGTTGATCTAACAAAAGAATCCTCTTGGTTCTTCATGCATTTGAATCAACAATGTAAGCTCACGCATGAGAGGAGAGATTCTTTTTGAACAAGACCGCGGCATCGCTGTATATTGCTATCAAATTTGTGAACACAGCAAGACCAATCATGAAAACAGATAAGGTCTTGTCCTTTGATGTTGCTATGCCATGCCGGTCCCTGAATCACAAAATTTGAGACCAGAAACATCAAATAGACTGAATGACTAGCAGGATATCGCAATGTCAGATATAGCTTTGATTAAACTGCAAGTAATATCAGCTTGTATATAATCTTATTTTCAAATTTATATACATCTAAACAATTCGAGCATTACTAGTCCCTCATCTAGGGAATTTGCATATTTGACTCATTTGCGCACATCATTGCTCAAATAGAAATTAGCAGCAGTTGAATGTCACAGAAGTTACCTTAGAACAATGGCAGCAGGGAAAATAAATCCAATGCAAACTGTGGCAGTCGCTCCAGTAAACTGGAAAACATCCCAAATGCTTGGAATGAAGTTTGCCCCCACAAAGATAACAGAAATGAGTCCCAATGTAATTAATGCAAACCTAAGATTATCTAAATCCAAAGGCCTAGATGAAGGAAAGAAGAGATCGTCAAAGCTGATTCGGAGTGGATGAAAGATAATAGGAAAAACAAGCATGAGGTGCAGCGCATAGCTGATGCGAACAACATCACTGAGCATAGAGCTGTAACGTATGCCAAGGTCAGTGTCAAAGTTGGCCAACACATCATCAAGGGTTGAGTCCCCAAATAGGAGGAACCCAAAAATGCTGGTCAGTATGTAGACAGAAGAGCACAATAACAATGATGTCTGTACAACTGGTTGAATCATGCTAGGCTTCCTAAGCTCATTGTTGATAGTATGCACTGTAGAAAAAGAAAATCACATCAAGTTTTGTGCTTTTCAAATAGCAAGAAAAGTTGCACATTGTGTTGGATCAGCTAGTATACCATTGTAATGGCAGATGAAGGCCGTCACAAGAACAGGAACAACTGTGAAGAGATTCCACACTGATGTAAGGTCGGTCAATGCAGGAAGCAACCTGGGCATGGCAATATCTCCATGAGAAATTTTAACAGCTGTGATTCCTGCAGTAATGACTAGAAAAACCCCTGCCAGCCCAACTGCTAAAGTAGATGAGTATCTCAATGAATCTGCAAGGATAAGCAAAAAGCACTAAATTACATCCGACTTACAAGCCAATCACCATATACACTTCAGATAAATGATTGAATTTTAAGGCCTATCTATTCCAATCTTGTGCTTCATAACTAGCACAAGAAACAATTCCAACCATGAGGGGAATTTATAACAAGGATTAATTTCACTTTACTACCCTGAATCAGTTTTGTCCCTCTTCTTTTATTTTAATCACGTGTGCCCTTGTATTCTCAAAATCTATTAAACTTGGACTAAAAATCAAATTCCCTCCCATGATGTTAAAATGACATGGAAGAAATAAAAAAAATATCTTACAATGGCGTTATTAGGTATTTGGAGGGTTAGAAACGAAATGATGGGTTCTCCTTGTCTCCTCCACATTAGATCATGACGTCATTATTGGAAGGGAACTTGAGTTTTTGTCCAAATTTGATAAATTTTGAAAGTACGAGGGCGCATGTGATTAAAATGGAAGAAGATGGATGAAACTCATAACTAACATGAAGTTAAAAGAAGACTTTTAACATGAAGTTCAGGGTAGTGAACTGAAATGAATCTTTAGAACAAATTTCTCATGTCACTTAAGACTTTCAAAAGTACTACTCATATGAATGATCCAAACACAACTATTAGTCCTTTTGGGCAGTTAGAATCTCACAAAAGAGCAGAGCTAAATGTTTACCTATTCGCTTCAGGGATACCAACGGAGCAAACACGAAAATCGTTGTAACAAACAGAACAAAAAGACGCCCATTCCACCAGTTTTCACCAAACCACCCTTCCAACACTCCGGTATGGTGAACTCCACTTGAAGCAGTTCCAGACAGCACATCACCTAATCAATCAAGTACAGCAAAAAAATGACAGTCACTACATTTTTACGTGCAGTCAAATTGCAAGAAACAAAAACATGGGCAAACCAATCCACTCCAATCAATTGAAACATAATTAGGAAACAAAGTTATACAAGGTAATAATACATCCATGGAAACCCAAGAATCAAAATGAAGCTGTAACCCCCTTGCCACACCTAATCAATTCAATTTACATGAAAAGTAAACCAAGATGTAAGTTACTACATTGACTTCAAAGATGGCCATTTGAATCAACCCAAGAATCAAACTTTCTTACCAAGTATGATCATATACACAATGAGTGTCCCAAGATTGTTGACCAGGATAGACAACTGAAACACAACCTTGCCACCTGTCCCAAAAGCATCCCCCATCACACCACCAAACGACGCCGCATTGCCGGCCCTACTAAACCTCAGCAACATCTCCACCGCAGCCTCCGTCAAAACCGCAACCAACACAATCATCCCAATCCCAACTCCGAGTCCCAACACCTTCATCGTCGCCGGCAGCGCCATAATTCCGGCACCAATGATCGTCGTCGACAAGTTAAACACGCCGCCGGAAAACGACCCGCCGTTGGTTTCCTCATCGGGGTTGTGAAGTAGTGGACTGCTCTCGTTACAGGGTAGGGTGGACTCCGGTAAAGACTCGGACTTTTCGTCGCCGGTGGTCATTTCTTGAAGCTCAGGTTACAGTGAGGCGTAGCTTTTCTTGTTTTTTTTTTTTTTTTTTTCTCTATGCGGAAAGTAGTCGCTGCTATTATGTTGGTGAACGGTACACGTAAGAGAGACCAGTTGGGTTCTTATCCAATGACACAGCTGAGGAAAGAAGAGGGCGAATGTGGGTTCTGTCTTATTGCAATGTTTGGTTTTCTTTATGTTCAGTGTATTTGTATACATAACGTGGATAATGTGGTCTGCCCGGTTTTTTTTGTTGCTCAGGTGAGTGGCGATGACGTGGTTGGTCTGATTGGCTGACGTGGAGAAATCGTTTTTGTTGCTCAGATGAGTCGCTCTAGTTTGTGTTATGTGTAAATCGAAGTACAAGTTGTGAAAAAACGGGTAAAGACAAAATCATAGCGAAATTAGTAGAATCATACATATACGCAAAATACAACAATTGTAATTATCTTTTTCTACAGTGAGAACTACAATAGAAAACAGTGAATTGTTCACCATATTTAGTACAATTAATTATTTGGATTAACTATTCGCTCCCTCCCTCTCTAGCTCCGCTGTGGCCTAGTTTTCGATCGAAGTCGAACCAAACCTACTAGCGCCGCTCTTCCCTCAATCTTATCTAGGGTTGCGACGCAACAAACCTTCCCATAATCTCCATTGCGGCTATGGTCGACAGGCGTCAAAGTGTATTGCGGCCGAACAACGTGACAACTTGGCTGACTGATTCGTTGTAGGTGGTTCTGGGCACAGCAGGGCAAGCGATGTTGAGAGATCGACGTCCTTGGCCTCTTCGTATCGTCCTCCGTTATCAGTGGATAACCCTTTTCGTATTGTCTTCGATTTTGGAAGTTGGGGGGAGATGGTTACAGTGGCTTGGGATCCAGATTTTTCCTCCTGAGACAGCCGACGACGATGACTTAGACCTGCGGCCTGGGTCGGATCTGAATTCGGGCTTAGAGCAGGGTCTGGGTCTGGTTTTTGGTCAATTTGGGCTCCGGGTAAGATCTGGCTCCGGATAGGGAGTCAGGTACGAATCTGGGACCAGGGTATTTGGCATTTTAATCTAGTCACAGTGTTTAGAGTATTTGGTTGTTACCTTTTAATTTTGCTGCTAAATATTCTAACACTGAACTTCACTGTATTTTATCGAGAGAAAATGTATGTGTATTTTTAGTTCTTTAGTCTAGTATAGGTTGGTCAGTCATAAGAGACAGCTCTTATTGTCGGTCCTATATGAGTGTGTTATCTTTATACTACTTACTGAACATTAAATTTTTTGACTTCCTATTTTTTTTTAAAAAAATTCAAACAAATACATATACGCAAAACACTATAATGATTTTAACTGACATAAATGATATTAATTTTAGTCATCCACAATATAAAATGATTGGATTGTCATTATATAGCTAATCTTCGAACCACACAAACTATGTAATAATCGAGGAGACATGTGCTGTTCAATATACTTTTATGATGAAATTATACGCCAATGAATGAAAGAAATGCATTTTTTTAGCTTTATAAATAAAGTTCCGTTTCTGAGTCTTGAACTTTAGAATCCAGAAGAAAAGGTCTACCTTACTTTGTTAAAGTTGAACCATTCATGAATTTTATAACTGTTTTCAAGATTAGATACATCACTTGAAGGAAATTACTTGTCAACCTAATGCAGAGAATCAGTAACTCTGCATATGATAATCACGCGATGCCATTTCAACTGTCTTAATATTTATGGAACTCAAAGAAACTCAGTCCTATTGGCAATAATTTCTGAAAACAATGCCATTTCAAACTCAATCCTAATCCTTTGGCATTAAATTATTGGAAACAATGACTATATGCACCATTAACCAATACCACTTGTTTTCTTCATTATATATGTTTAATCACCAGAAAGAAACTTTAAACCAAACCAGAAGTGACTGCTAGCTGACCAGGTCGTGTTCCCAGCTGCCTTTATAAAGAGACATCATCAGTGACTGTAAGTATGTTAGCACTTTGGATTTGTATGTTGGAGTTCAGAGCAGGAAGGCTATAGTGCAGAAGTGCAGGAGTGTAGAAGTACAGAACTACTCCAACTGGATGTCGGTACGTACGAGCTTTTTACCTACATATGAGTTTACCTATTAGTTTAACATAGTTTTTATCTGTCTGGCAATTGAGTTCTGGGAAGTTTTCAACAAGCTTATACAAGATAGAAATTTTCTGCTAATTTAGTAAGCATAAAAGCCATGAAGCCAGCATATGTGTTAGTTATGACAATTCCATAGGCAAGAGTTTAGCATATAAAAATATGAAAGTATTAAAGTGATTAACCTTTTAAATCATGAATTTTGTTGTTGGAAGAAGATACATATCCTATATATATATAGCATTAGTTGCAATACTTGGTAGAAGCTAGTTTAGCATAAATATAGTGCAAATGACCAGCGTTGTTCTTGGTCTTCAGCTCAAGGAATATGAACGTCCAATTGAGAGTCTTTCAGAGTTCATATTGTCAACCATTTCTGATATCACAGTATTGGTACAAAGCGTAGCAGTAGAACGAGAAAGTTTTATTGAAACTGCATGTTACCTCTATCGTGCATCTGTAGCTATCATGGAGTTGATGACCACTGACTACTCATGCCATGAAAATGCCATGGAAATTTTTCAATCTATTTCAAGAAGTGTTAATCTGGCCAAACTTCTTGTGGAGAAATGTCAAAAAGGCATTCAACCATTTTCGGATCCTGATCTCATTACCATTACAGCGCAGCTGGAGGAAGTCATCAAGCACATAGGAGAATGCCTAAGTTTCATACCACCATCAACATTTGGAGACCAACAATATGCCGAAAGTTCAGTTCGGTCACTTTCGAATGAGATGCAGACTGCTCACTTTGAAGCTCAAGTATCCAAGAGCAATGGGATTGACAAAAAGATGTCTTTCAGAAAACCAAAGGTAGAACCGGCGTCAACACCAACAGAAACAGATCTATATCCTATAAGTTTTGAGGTCTCCACAAAGAATTATCAATTCTTTAATACGCCACAGTTGATTGAAATGCTTAAGAGCACAAGTTGGGTCAGCAAAAGAAAACCTGAGAATATGAGTGGATCATTAACAACAATGCCTCCTGTTGGTCAATACATGGAGCCTATGTATGAGACTTTCTTCTGTCCACTGACAAACAAGATTATGGAGGATCCAATAACCATAAGAAGTGGAGTGACGTTTGAGAGGAAAGCAATTATTGAGTGGTTGGAGAAGCTCGATGACTCGGAAACAATATCGTGCCCAACCACTGGCCAGAAGTTGATGAGTAAAGCTTTCAATGAGAACATAGCTCTGAAAACTACAATAGAGCAGTGGAAAGAAAGGAATGAAGCAGCTAGGATTAAGGTTGCCCACGCAGCATTGTCCTTGGCTAGTTCAGATGCAATGGTACTTGAAGCAGTAAAAGAGGTCCAAAGTATCTTCAGAAAGAAGCCGTACAAGAACAATCAAGTTTGTAGTGTTGGAATATTGCCATTGCTTGTTCAGTGCCTGGAGTACAGAGACAAAGATATTAGAAGCACAGTGCTAGAGCTTTTACTACAACTGATTGAGGATGATACTGAAAGCAAGGTAAAATTTCAATTCCTTAGCTTTGAATGACAAAATATTGTAATAAGATGAGTACTATGATTTGCAGAAACTTGTTTAACAATAAACACTATTTGTTACCTTCAACTTCTAAAAAAGTATTATCTTGTGCAGGAAGTAATTGCTGAAATAATCAACATTCCTACCTTAATTGATATGCTTTCTAGTAGTCACCGGTCCATAAGGCATGCATCGTTGCTTTTCTTGCTTGAGCTTTCAAGATCACAAGCCTTATGTGAGAAAATTGGATCAGTTACAGGAGCAGTTCTTATGTTGATCACGGTGAAATATGGACGGTCTTATGATGCATTTGCTTCAGAAAAAGCAGACGAGACCTTGAGGAATTTGGAGCTTTCGCCAAACAACATCAAACGCATGGCAGAAAATGGACTTATGGAACCCCTCCTGAAAAATCTTGCTCAAGGTAACAATTAATGACAGCCAAGCATTCATATTGAGCCATCTACAAAAAAACAGGGTTTAGTGATTATATTGAAATAAAATGTTTTAGTTCAATGAGATATTATAATGAAACAGAAACAGAATTTTTTGGACAGCTAGTTTCATCATAGACCATTCTGCAAGTTCAGATAAATTGAAATTCCTTGATAATAAAGTCGTTCTCTGATTGAAGTTTCGTTTATTGAAAAATATGAAATAACAGGTTGTGAAGAGATGAAGATAGACATGGCAACTTACCTTGGGGAAATTGTTCTTGGACATGACAGCAAAACATATGTTGCACAAATGGGTTCTTCTACTCTTATAAAAATGGTACATAGTGGAAATACACTGGCCAGAAGCGCAGCATTTAGAACTCTAGTGCAACTCTCCTCGCACCAGCCAAATGCCAACATACTTGTAGAAGCTGGAATTGTACAAGTCATGGTTGAAGAGATGTTTATTCGGAAAATTCACAATGAACCATTGAACTCAAAAAGTGAAGCTGCTGCAATCCTTGGAAATATATTCGAGTCTGGTCTTGAGCTTGAGAACCTCCAGGTAAACTCTCACGGTCACACCATGACTTCAGACTATGTTGTGTACAACATCATTTACATGATCAACAACTCAACCCCAGATGAACTAAACAACAATCTTATCAGGATTCTTTTAGTCCTTGCTAAGATCCCCAAACCAGAGGCCACCATTGTGTCGTTGGTAAAAGAGACGGAAGCAAGCTACACCCTCATAGAGCTCATCAATAACCCACATAAAGAACTTTCCATTGCAGCAATAAAGCTACTAACTGTTCTTTCACCCTATATAGGACACCTTCTAGCTGAGAGACTCTGCAAAACCAGAGGCCAACCCGAGAGTCTTCTTGTCGAGGGCACAACTGAGACCACCCTCATTACTGAGAAGCAGGCAGTTTCGGTAAATTTTTTAGCAAAACTTCCCCACCAAAACCTGACACTTAACCTAGCTCTTCTGTATACCAATACTGTGCCTACAATCATACAAGCAATCAATCTACGTCAAAAAAGAAGTACAAGATCAAGCAGGTTTGAAAGCACTTATTTTGAAGGTCTAGTGGGCATTCTAGTCAGATTCACTACAACGCTATATGAACCTCAAATGTTGTTTCTAGCAAAAAACCAAAACTTCACAACAGTTTTCACAGAACTGCTCATGAAAACATCAAGTAATGAAGTTCAGAGGTTATCAGCAATTGGGTTGGAGAATCTCTCTTTGGAGTCCATAAGCTTATCGAAACCACCACAATTCAAGAGAAAGAAGTTCATGAAGTTGTTTTACCTCCCTAAGTATCTATCTTTTGGCTCTTCAAGTAGAAGGAGAAAACGATTGTGCCCGGTTCACAGAGGAGCCTGTTCCTCTCAAAACACCTTCTGCATAGTTGACGCAAAGGCAGTGGAGAAGCTACTAGTTTGTTTGGAAAATGAGAATCCAGAGGTTGTTGAAGCTGCATTGTCAGCTATAAGCACTTTGTTGAATGACAAAGTTGATGTGGACAAGTCTGTGAGCATGTTGAGCGAAATTAACGCTGTGCAACGTGTTATGAATGCAGTGAAAGAGCATAGGCAAGAGGGATTGCGGCAGAAGTCATTTTGGGTGCTCGAAAAGTTCTTGAATAAAGGCAGTGATGAATCTGCTTCATATATATCAAATGACAGGGTCTTGCCTGCTATTTTGGTCAGTGCTTTCCATCATGGAGCTGGGAATACAAGGCAGATGGCTGAGAAGATTTTGAGGCATTTGAATAAGATGCCCAACCTCTATAGTTAATGTTGTCTATTACATCATGTAGAAGTAGAAAAACATGTTTCTTGGTCACACAGTGACGTTGCCATTGCCTCCAGCCATTTTGTAATGTCTTGCTCACCACTCACCAACATGCCATGTGTTTGTAAATAAACTTAGATAATGCTGGTTTTTATTTGTTGATGGATGTGACTTGTGTGAAGGGTTACCGGAATGAAAAACAGAACTTCGAAAATACGGTTGTCTCAATACATAGCTTGGCTCCATATCCATGTACTGAAGACCTCTGTTTTGTTTTTCCTTTCGTTTTTGGTTACTTTGATAAACCATAACCAAATGCATGGGACACAACATTATTGGAAGTTTTATAACCAGGTTAACCTTAAAGCTCCAAAACAGAGCATCCAGATTCTGGACCTTACTGTTTGGATGGAAGTTGGGAAGTAATTTCCAAACATTTAGTTTTCCAAAAAAAAAAAAAAAAAACAAAGAAAGCACAGAATCCACTCGCCTCTTACTCGTTGTTTCAGCTTTCAGCATACTGGGTTATAAACCGAAGCACCAAACAAACAAGTCTCACATAATAACGTTCGAAGGAGAGACGACAAGCAATGCATAAGGGTTTTCGAAAGAAAAAAATATAATGGGAGGGAACAAGCTGGCCAAAGCAAACTTCCCCACCGAGACATTTGTACCACAATGGGCAAGCTTTGGCCGGCAATATTGAAAAGCCTGAAACAACCTATACAATTCATCGAGAAACAGCGGAACCATTCTGAAAGAAACAAATGTAAATATTAAACTAAACTATTACATTACTAATACGGCCGGCATTGGATGTTTATTGTTTCAAACATTTATTATTTAATTCTTAGAGGTCTTTATAAGTATTGAGCAGTTCAGCCTAAACACCAGTACAGTTGATCTCAATATATCCCAGACCCGTTCCATTAAGAATTTATTCATTTTGCCTACTCTCTGCACTCTCTGGAAAATGGCTTCTTTTTCGATTGAGGAATTTGTTGGGAATGGAGTTCTGAAAGGTCTAATTCCAAAGCTGTTGGAAGAAGGTTGGGATGATGTGCCAACCTTGAAGATCATGAATTTGGAGGACATGGATGCAATAAACATGACACAACAACAAAAGGTTGGTTCATTATAGACCCAAGTTTTCATTTTGTCATTTGCTGGAAATATATTCATAGCAAGAATTCAATCATATTTCATATTCTGTCTCCTTATGTGGTTTCATTTCTATTGTTTACTCTAGGATGCACTGGAAATCAGGTCATACCTGCACGAGCGTGCTCTGGTGCAATATGGAGATGCTCTCGAGTCCAGTAGGAAAAGTCTGCCCGAGATCCTTACCTTAGGTGCTGTAGATCTTTCTTCTGAGTTTGGTATGAAGCGAGGTCATATTGCTCGTTTCAAGGACAGAACCGGTCCATCCAGTGCATGTGTAGATGACGCAAAAGCTGATCCTTCCCCTGCAACAAAAAGTATTAGCACACTCTCAAAGAATAATAGCATTTACAAGAGTTTTCAGTCTGTAAACTCTAGAAAGGTCCCATCAAGAACTACTTCAAACACAGAGAAAACTCTTGAACAATCACTGGCGAGTTTTAAGATTAAGGATGGATATGTCTTTAAAGGGATTGTTGCCATGGAGCCAGCTGAGCCTAGAGCATGTGGCTGCGTACAGCCTCCAGCTGTAACTGACAAAATTGCTTCATACTCAGCTATCGAGAGCATCTCAGTGCAGAAGCTGACTCCTGAGTATAAAAGTGGAATGGAGCATTTGGTGAAAACCAAAACTCCTCCAATGAAGGCCGCAGAACTGTGGCGACACAAACCAGCTGTGCTACTTTGCATACGACGTCCAGGGTAAGTTCATATGCTCTGCTTTTGACAAGGCTTTGCTTACAACTACAGCCTCTTGTCCATTTAATAAATTAAGTGCTGAGTTTACCGTCTCAATTCAGACAAGTAGGAGCCATCACCAATCAAGTCTTCACAAGAATGTACTTGAGTAAATAAAGAAAGACAAGTACTATGGGAAGACAATCATGATAATGTGAATAGATTGAGGAATATAACAGACACGTACTATAGGCAGGGTCAGCGTCTGTATGTAATCTCTACATCTACTTCAAATTATCAGCATCTGTCTTGTAAATAACTAACTTACTTCTGCATACACATTGAACTCGAAACAGGTGCATCATGTGTCGAGCTGAAGCTCACCAGCTGTACGCCAAAAAACCTCTATTTGATGCACTAGGAGTTCAGCTATTTGCGGTTCTTCATGAGTACAAGGAATCAGAGGTATTTACTATACTGGAAGCCTGCAACTTTTGGCTCTATATCACCAACTAATGGTTGATGTATAAATTTGATGCTCCAGGTAAGAGAATTCTGGCCTAGATATTGGGGAGGTGCTGTAATATATGATCGCGGAATGGAATTCTTCAAAGCACTTGGTGGGGGGGGAAACTGCTGAAGGAAAAATTTCTATCAGGTTTTTTGTTCAACCCCCGAGCTATAGCAAATTACAAGCGGGCAAAAGCTATGGGAATACAGCAAAACTTCAGAGGAGAAGGTGAAATAAAGGGAGGGCTCTTTATAGTTGGCAGTGGAAAAAGTGGCATTGCATACCAGTTTATTGAGAGGAATTTTGGTGATTGGGCACCAATAGCTGAAGTCCTTGACATCTGTACTCAGTTGCAGGTAATTCCTGTCCGCATATCCAATTCTCTCTTGTCTGCATAATAAAATAACTATATATTTAAAAACTCATTTTGAACTGTATGCAGAACCATCAGGAAAGTCAAGAGGAGTCCAGTAAAACATCATCGCAGTTTAAATGAGTGTTGGATCGTGAATATTTCAGATTTCACAATGAATACAAACATGTACACATTGTTATGATTCCAGGATAGGCAAAGTACTATTTTGTTTATGAATATGTTTCCACAGATATTGCTTGTACTATTTTGTATGCATGTATGAACATGAATTTATTGCCATGCAATTCAATTTAAATTAATAGAATACCTTTTCAATCTGCGTAGCCTATTCAAGGAATAATCCCAGAGGATCAGTTATCTCACAATGATAGCATTAGCCACTGGCGAAATGTACAAGTATAACCCAGTGTGACATTGTAGTCCACCAAAATGTATCTGAAGTGAAACTCGATCAGCTTTTGCCCAGTTAAACTATGAGCACCTGATCCCAGACATTACAACAAAACTGTGAATCTGGGCACAAATCATATGGTTTTACAGTCAGTCCTCTCCAACAGCCATTGACACTATCAGAACACCATCACCAAAAATCTCCACACGAACAAGTTCCGTCTTTAAATAAGTGATAGCGGACAGCATCTCGTACAAGTATCTCTCTCTTGGTGATCTTGGATATATATTTAGTGGCATTGTGGCAGTCCCCACATACTCTAAGGTTTTTAACAACTCGAATAGGAACGCCAGAAGGAATAAATATCAATCCAAAGGCAATTGCAAGCCTCTCACTATGATAATTGAGCATCTTCATCTTTTGTGATTCGTCAACATCATGGAGAACTGAACTCACATCGGGGTTATATCCTGCTTCTATCATTTTAAGATATAGTTTTTCCAGCTCAGCATATATCTGATCTGAAAATGGACTTGACTGGTCATCTGCTGAAAAGATGTGTACTCTGCTCTTATACTTAATCCAACTGCATCCCGGTTCCTTTCTGATCCCCTTATCTCTCATTCCTGTCCTCAATTTAGACACTTCATCCCACTTCCCTTTAGCAGCATAGATGCTCGAGAGCAAGATATAGCTTGCAGCCCATTCTCCAATCTCCATATTTGAGCGAAATCTACATGAGCTTAACAAGGTGGCCCAACCAATTGCATCCGGGCGCATAGGCATCTTGGTTATGAAGTTTCTTGCTTCTTCTAATCTTCCAGCTCGACTGAGAAGGTCAATGATGCAAGTGTAGTGATCAAGCATCGGTGTAATTCCATGTACTTTAGTCATGGATTCAAAATATTGATGTCCTTTCTCTACTAGTCCTGCTCTACTACAGGCTGAAAGAACCCCTATGAAAGTAACTCCATCGGGTCTCACTCCATTGGCCAACATCTTCTCAAACAAAGCAATTGTCTCATTGGCTTTTCCAAACCGAGCATACCCTGAAACCAATGCTGACCAGGAAACTTCATCCTGGATCTTCATCTCATCAAACAACCTATGGGAGTCTTCAATACTTCCACACTTCCCGTATAAGGTAACAAGTGCATTTGAAACCGTAGTGAAAGAAATCAGTCCCGAAACTAGAGCTTGACCATGGAACTGTGCACCTTCTTCTAAACTCGCTAAGTTAGCACACGAGCTAATTAAGCTTCCCAGTCTATATTCATCCGGTTCAACCCCACTTCTCTGCATATCACAGAAAACTCTAACAGCTTCTTCACAGTACCCATTCTGACCATAACCAACGAGCAACGCAGTCCACGATACTACATTCTTACAGCTCATCCTCCTGAACACCGTCTCCGCAGCTTTTATGCTTCCACACTTACAATACATATCAACAAGAGCACTACTAACAAAGATATTATCCATAAAATCAGTCCTAACAACATAAGCATGAACCTGCTTACCCTCCTGCAGCGCCAACTGCCCCCCACACGCAGTCAATGCGCTACCAAACGTATACTGATCCATCCTCAAACCCCCCAACCTCATTTCCCTAAACTTATCAAGCCCTTTCCTCCCTGCACCATTCCTCGTAAGCCCAGTAATCATCGTAGTCCACGAAACAGAGTCTTTCTCAGGCATATCACCAAACAAACACTCTGCATCTCCAATCAACCCACACCGCAAAAGACCAGTCACAAGTGTATTATACATCACCACATTCCTCTCCGGCATCAACTCAAAAACCCGCTTGGCATCCACAAGCCACCCCGCCTTGGCGTACATATCAATCAAAGGACTCCCCACAAACACATACGACTCAAAACCAAACTTCACTACATGCCCATGTAACTGTCTCCCCAAACTCTCACAACCCTGATTAGAACACATGACCAGCATTGTCGAGAATGTAATGCGGGTCAAATTAGCAGCCCCATCTCTCAACATCAGGCCATAAACTTTGACAGCCTTGGCAACCAAGGCGCGCGCCGAGTAACCTGCAATGAAGGAGCACCAGGAGACCCCATCGCGGCTCGGAATGCAATTAAATATGGATTCCATATCGGAAACGGAGCCGGATTTGGAGTATACGGAGAGGAGGGAGTTCCAGGAGAAGAGAGTTGGGTTGGGCATTTGGTCGAACACATGGTGTGCGTATTTTAAGTTGCCGAGTTTGCCGTAAGCTGTGATGAGATTGTTGAGGAGGAACGTTTCGGGGTTCGAGAGGGTTCGGATGATGTGGGAATGGAGTTTCTTGGCTGATTGGCAGCAGAGTTTAAGGAGGTTGGAGTAGTGGTTTGATGAGGCAGACATTTGGGGAAAGCCTTTTGTGTTACCTTTAGAAAATCTTAGGCAGTTGTACTTGTACCATACTACTATTAGACTAAACAGAATCTTTGCAAAATCTTAGGTTGTTGTAGTGAGATTAACAGAAGCGAATGCAGGACTGTCAAACATTTTTATTGCCAAGTTAGGATGGTTGTGGGGAAGAAATGCACCTCACTTTGATTAGAGGTGAACACCAAAAAACATACTTGCAGACAAGTAGAGAAGATTACATTACATTACATTTGGTGATACAGAATTAATCAACACAAACAACTTCTTACTCTAAATTCTAAAATGAACAAAAGCATCACCAAGATTCTTATCCCCAAGAAACACGGACCCCATCTCCGGTTACCCTATTAGTCTCTCAATCTATACATCATTGATCCACAAAAGTCAGTTTAATCAGAGAGCCACTCCATTGATCACAAATTTCACCTCTTCTGTAGGCTTCTGCATCACACTTCTCAGATTTCTCCGAGCCAGAGTTGTTAGATTTAACTGGTAGAGCCTGTAGCGGATGTTGATAGGGGATCTTAATCATCCTTGGTGATACAAAGAAGGGATGTCAGATGATTGTGATTTCATCAGGGTAGTAATGTGCATATACGGGGCCGTATGACTGTTGTGTCGAACAGAAACTGTATAATCAGAGTTCAACTTTCATACGGCCTGGTGTTCCAGAACCTGCAAATTCAGCACCCAACTTTGCTCAAGACAATTCAGATATATCAGAGGGAAAATACTTAAAAAGGAAGAGTAATGCCACAATACCATCCACGTCTTGGCTATTGGTGGGAGTTCCGGCTCCATAGCTCATTTGGAAAACATTCTGGAGCTCATCCTCCCACACATTTGGTACCTGTAGCAAAAAATTATGAAAGTTCAGTCATAATGTAATGACTTCAGAAGCTGAGGAAGCCATGCAACACATTCTAGCCATCATTTGAAATCTACCTGGGAAGGCTCCTTGAATCCTTCAGTCATAGGTGCCATTTGGGAACCCATCACCCTTCGAAGTAAATCAGTAGAGCTACCTATCCCAGGAAGGCCTGCTTGAATAAGTCCGGACTGAGATGGATGAAGTGGAGGATAGGCAATATGCATATCCGGAGAATATCCTATCGAAGATGAAGGTCCAACTCGTGACTGAAGCATCTGTCATGTACAAGGGTGATGAGACGAGGCTACTAGTACTGAGGATCAAAGAGAGATACGCATAGGCAAAATCGCTTACATCTTTTTCTAGGAGGCTTTCAATGTTTAAATCCAATCGTGGATTCACTGTTGCAAGCTTCATTGACAAAAACTACAGAAAGAATAGGTCGCTATTAAAATCAAATATAGGGTGGCCCAGTCCAAGATACAGGAAGACCACACTAGACACACAGGGTGACAGGAATAGAGGCAGATAAGTTTCCATACCTCAACCTGCCGTTGCAATGACTGTACATAGTTAATAATCTCGTCCAGCATTACTGCCTTCCCAGTTACCTGCAAATTGACAAAAACCATTTGATTATCATGAATAGAACTAGAGACCTTTCAGGTGAAAATCAGCGTGATTTCATTTTTTGAGCTTTTTTCAACAAAAACAACCTTGCTGCATCCAGGTACAAGGTCTTGAAGAAACTTCATCCTCTCACTGATCTTCTCCCTTCTGACCTGTTCACAAAAATCAATCAACTCCTACTCCAACACTCGTATAATGTTCATTTAATGTTTCCACATAAAAGCCTACTCTTTCTGCGAGACTGTGGCTATTTGTTGCTTGGCCTCTTCGAGCTCTAACATGAATATATTCTTCTTTCGGTGGATCAGACGTCTGAGACCCTTGTTTGACGAGCTTTCCACTAGTCTTATTGGTAGTTGAAGCTCCCTTCGGTACCATCTCTGTATCATCCTTTGTTGATTCACCAGGTTGCTGTGCAGCTGTTTTGGTTTGATCAAGTTCACTAGCCTGCCACCAAAGATACATGATGTCAATATAGAAGAAATAAAAGATTCTCCTCACATGTCTTACAAAATGCTCAAAATGATGATATACCTGTCCATTCCTCTTCCTTTTCTTAGAACCCTTAGAAGAAGGTCCTACACCTGCACCCTCCATCATAGACGGCTCCTCGGCACCACCACTGAAATCGGCTTCATCAGACTCATTACCAGACCCTTCCATTGCATTCTTTGCTTCATCAGGAGACTTCACAAGACTCTCACTTTTCTTCTCATTCTTAAGTGGACTCCCATCAGTTGCCCCATGATCATTAGGCAAGGAAACCTCGTTGGAAGTATCACCTACTTGATTGAGCTCATTGCTGGACATTGCTTTAGGCCCCTGGCCTGACACAACCTCCTGTGCCCAGTGCATAATTCCCCCACCCTTCGAATAAAGACTCATCGATTCAGGAACAACAAAAGGGTTCATCATATCACTAAAACTCCCACCACTGAAGCACGAAAACCTCGCAGCACGCTCTATGAACCCAGAATCAGCTGGAAACTGAGACAAGCTCTGAGGCAGCATCCCTGCTTGCCCATTTGGTAAGAACATCCCCCCTTTCATCATCGAATTTGGCGGGTTCCAACACATATCAATCCCACTTCTCAAAGAAGCAGGAATCCTTTTTCTAATTCCCATTGTGTTTGAAGTGCTTGCACTGCTCTGACCATTGATATCACAAAAACCCAAGCTTTGTGAATTGGTTTGTTGGTCCCAAAGTGCTTGGCTAAGTGACTCCACCATTGAAGCAGAGGGTTGTGAAGAAGAACCAATCAGATCACCTTTACTATCTGCCATGGAATTTCCACTAGGAACCAAACCCATTGATGCATTTGTGAGATTGGAGCCACCAAACCCATAGGTCATAGAAGGTGAATAACTCATAGGATCCTCATTCCTATTCTCCAATTCAAACTTATCTTTCTCACTCATATCCATACCCCTCGAGAACACCAAAGCTAGACCGCCCCCTATTACTCCCTAGTAGCTCAATAAGGTCAAATAGGGATCACAAACCTAGAGCAAAGTAGAATTCAACTTAGAAAACATACAACTTACACTAGCTTACCCCAAAGATAGAAACTTTACAATCAAATTCAACCCCAATTCCACAAAGATTGAAACTTTGAACTCAAAAATTGAATAACTGATGAACTAAGTGGTGAAGCTGATCCCCCCTTTTAATTTAATGAGCAGAAGAAACCCAAAAATATGAGAGGAGAGCCATGTAGCAGTACAAAGAGTACGAAATATCACACAAACTTAGCAGAAGCTCCCATTTCCAAAGTGAAAGACTGAAACTTTGTGAAGCTGCAGAGTACCAAAAATCATAAAGGGAAGCCCTCCCGAGACAGAAACTAAAAAAGACAGTTCAAAGGTAAAAAGTGTGGTAAGGCCAGTCAAATGAAAAAAACAAACAACATTGATTTCAGAGTAATAAATACTACTACCCCCTCACCCCTCATTTACAACCCCAGTCAGAAGTAGCAGTAAAACCCAGCTCTGGAATTGAGAGAGAGAGAGAGAGAGAGAGAGAGACCCAACAAGTAAAAGTAGAGAAAGATACCCAATTCAGATTTTGTGCTACTTTTGGTACTCTGCCTCCCATTCAAAGCTCTTTAGTCTTTACTACTGAAATTGGGTAGCTCTGTTCAAATTTCAACCCCCTCTTCCTCTGTTTTTTTTTAGCTCTGCAACACTTCACTGTCACACACCCAATAAAGAGAGAGAAGGAGAAACCCTCAACCCGTAAATAAAAGCAATGGTTTTAAATGTTGCAGAGAGAGAGAGAGAGAGAGAGAGAGAGACAACAGGAAGATGGGTTCTTTTAGAGAGTGAAAGAGAAGAGTAATGGCAAAGGTGCTGCTTTTATACCCACGCTTACATAAAAAAGAGAGCTCTTGATGATTAACCACCGCCACTGCTACTGTAAAATATTAAAAGAGGCCTCCCCCCTAACCTTTTTTTTAACTCTGTTTCAAGTATTTTAACCTTCTTGTATTAATTCAAGTTGCATAATTGTAGTTGTTTAAGCTGATAATTATTCCAGTTGAGCTAGCAAAACTGACACTGCCAACTCTTGCTTGGGGGGTCTCCTTTATCTTATTGCATTGTCCTTCATTGCACCTTGGGTGGGGAGCTTAATAAGATCTTTAATGGAGTTTGTTTGGTCAAGAGACCAAAAATCTTGCTCATTTTCACACTTAGTTTTTAATGGAATTAATCGATTAAGAAAGTAATCCATCTGTTTCATGTAGTCTGCATTATTGTGTGGGATAACCTAGGCTATCCCGTCGTGATAACTTGACCGTCTTATCTAGCAGAGTAGCTAGCCTGAACATTGAGCTCTAATTTACTTACCTAGCATAGCATATAGTTACAACGAATAGCTAAAACGAATTAGAGAATTGAACTCGAAACCTCAACATTTATGCGTTAAGTTGGATGTAATAAGTGAAACATGCTCAATTCTCATGCTGCTGGAAACCGGACTACGGTCAATTTGAGCGGTCACTTTTGGAGCTCAGTCTTCTTCATTGACACAAGGCTCACCAAGAGGTCATCCATGAATGTTAGAAAAATCAGAGGTAAAATTCTGCAAAACTTCTTGGTATTCTAGTACCGTGTGGCCTATACCATTGATGGACTGCCCCTTTCTCTCTTTCTTTCATGTCATTATTAGTTGGCATTGGGACTTGCAATCACAGTGACCTAAGCTTTAGAATAATGGGATCTCCCCCAACACTCTACTTTCTAAAACCCTAACCTAATTTACTCAACAAACTGAATCCTAACGTACTATATGCTAGCATTACTTAATCTCAATCTTTGACAAATTGGGTAATTAACAGATGAAAATGATTGATTAGAGAAAGAAAAAAAAAAACAATCTTCTTGACACAAAGGGAAATACTGGGTGCATGAAGTTATGAAGTACATCACGAAATGTTAAATAGGGTAAAGGGATGGTCCAAAGGAGAAGACACAGAAAATAAGACCTACAGGCTTGAGGCTACCGCCCTATATATAAAGAAAAGAGGGGATTAGATTCCCTCCAAAACCATTAATTCTATCCAATTAGATTATGAGAGAGCCAAGAACTGGGCTGATGGGTCATTGCCACGTGTAATAATGTGAGGCCAATTAATTGCAAACAATATAAGTTGGTAATAAAGTAATAAACTATGCCCTAGTATGAATCCAATATATATATATATATTTAGGGTTGGAGTTGATTCATGGTTGGCTCTACTTTTGGGAAAGCCAAAACCAAGCAAGCAAATCCATCCATGGCAACGCCAACATGGTATGGGAGTTGGCGATTCGAGATCTCCTATCAAGAGCTTTAGAATTCTTTAACCTCAATCAAAGACCAAGTTCATGCGCTTTAGGCCGGAGATGTTCATGATTATAAATATCGTAGTAGTACATGGATTAAAACCTTTAATCAAATACTGGAGAAGCACGTTTGAGTGTTTGAGCCTATGAGGTTATGTAATTCTATTATTGGTACTTCCGATAATTCGATCACTTACAGAGTACGTACGTGCTTAATCATAAGTTCTAAGCTAGAAAGAAAATAATTTACACAAGTGCATCAAATGACAACAAGCTGTTTGATACTTTGATCTATGTTCTTCCTCATTGAGGTGTAGATACAAGTTGCAGATCTTATATTAGAAAAAGTAAAAACAAATTGCAGATCGTGTACGTATGGTTTAAGCTAGACTATTCCAACTCTATTATAATCGAACAATCTAGTACTTGTATGGTTTATAGTATATCTAGCTTGGAGTGCACAGCGCATTTTGTTTGACTTCTGGTCACAGTATTTCTGGCTAAGCTAGGAAAGTATTGTTTAACTACTCGCATTTTGGAGTGCACAACTGTATTATATATGCATTGATCTTGAAGAGTAGAGGAAGAATGTCAGATGCGTAGAACGGCCTTCAGACATGAGATATCATCAACCCAAATTTTGAGATGAATTTCATGCAAACATCATTACATAACATAATCATGAGATGCCTTGCTGATTTTTCCACAGAACTTTTGGATCTCTTTTGTGTCACTTTTTCTAGACTCTAATTCCTCAGAGCCGACCTGTGGTATAGTTGGAGTCTTGAAGATGCCTTCAGGAAAATGTAGAGGTCTTTCCTGTTCCTTTTCCCCCACATTTTCCCTCTTATCTATTTAAGTCTGCAAAAGCTAATGTAAGGTGATATATCAGAGATATGGGGACCCTAAAACTGTGATAAAAGAGATCGGTCTTTGCTTCTGCATGCATATGAATGTCTCTAGCTAGATACAGTATATCGATCTGCAATGAGTGTATAGACTAGGGCTACTGCTAAAACGACACTCTTTAAACATTGGTAGGTAGAGATAAGAAGGGTGAAAACTCGGGAATTCTGGAAGGTAAATGTCGTTTCTCGCGATTTTTAGCTGTACTACTCAGATCTTGTTCGGAAAAGTTTGATCGGACACTGCAGAATATGTCTGAGAATGATTTCTTTCGTGCCTAAGACCAAATCTCGCATTATATATGAAACCTAATAATTGAGATCATGACTATGTATTATCCCTCATTGTGTTGTTCTGCATTGCTTGCCCTTACAAATTACCATTTGCATATAGTTGACATGCACGTTATTGATAGAAATTCCAACGTGTGTGTGTGTGTATATATATATATATATAATTCGTCAGTCTTCTCAAGAGAAGACAGTGTAAGATTGCCAAACTTATGACTTCTGTTTCATATCTAATCACTAGTTCCACCGTCGAATCCAAGTCGACTTTGAGACCTAATGTTGTACGAAGGTAAAGGTCTTTACAGAATCTCCAGACTTTTATCCCGGCAGGGGAGGTGTCTGCATCAGATCTTTATTTTAACCCAACATTTTGGTTTACCAGTTCCTCCCTTTGGAACGAAAGCATGAGTGCATGACTACTCATTAAGATGAACAAGAAAAGTGTTGCCTTGAATATTCAACTCCATAAGTCATTTCAGCCATACTTTAACACAATATAGACTATTATTCTCATTCAATATGAACTTAGCAGTGTCCCTCAATGAACTGCGTGTTGTTTTTTTTGGCTCAACCTTGTGTGAGGATGATAAGTTGTTTTTGCTGTTTCTAAATAGACATATGTAATAATTAGAAGAAGAGAGTATTTGGGGTAATAACTATCCTGTAATAAAATAAAATTGTATAACTGCAGCAGTTTGTTCTGTGGACATTAATAGGGTCAGGGAGTTTGGGAATATGTGTGTTCCCTTTTGTGTTTTGTGAGAGACCAATCGTAAAACTGTTCATCTTTTTGTTAGTGGAATTGAGTGGTTCCATCTGCTCCCCAGACGTAGACTATTGCTGAACTGGGTAAAAACTTGCTGTGTTCTTGTTTTCTAATCTCTTTTACACTTCTGTTTACTTAGTACTGAGTGGATTGAGATTGTATACTCTGTGTGTGTTTGTGAAACTTTGGTACTGTGTGTGTCTTTCTTGGTGTCTCTTGGCTCAACAATTTGTATCAGAGCTTCGGCTCTCGATCTAGTTGGTAACTTGGTATAGATGGAAGACGATCAAGATGTTCATATTAATCCATTCGGTGGAGGTGGAGCACGAGTGGGAAGAACAACAGTGCAGAATGCAAAGTTTGACACTACCAGATCCGAGGGCATAGCCGACGAAAAAAATTCCGTCGACTATGTCGAATTTTCGTCGGCTATTCATTCTGCCGACGAAATTTTCGTCGGCTATACGTCGTCGGGAAAACGGCGTCGGTAATACCAATGGCCAACGAAAATAACGAAATCGTCGGCTATTCTCGGGTATGGCCGACCACAGTGCCGACGAAAATTCATTTTGTCGACCAAACATAGGCAAAATATCCGACGAACTTCGTCGGCTATGCTCGAGCATGGCCGACGATATCGTAAACTATAGCCGACGAAATTCGTCGGCTATTTGTTCTGAAATATAGCCGACGATTCCATCTATTTCGTCGGTTATTTCGTCAGAATATATTAATATTTTAATAGACATTAATTATTTATAGCCGACGAAATAATATCATTTTCGTCGGCTATGAATGTTATAGCCGACGAAAATTGGTAAAAATCGTCGGCTATAGTGCTTATAGCCGACGAAATAATGCCAATATCGTCGGCTATTCTTACATTTGGGGGAAAAAAAAATTAAATTAATTTCTAAATTACCATTCCAAGCAACCTGCAAATCACAAAGACAATCCATGCATTTGCACCAACAAGAAACACGTCTAAATGATTTATTATTTAATTTGTTCCAATATACATAAAATATAACCCTAATCATCACCTAAAGCACTAAAGTCCACCACGTCATCCCCAGCATCCTGCTCGTCATCATCGGGAGGTTGAGGCATTGGAGGTTCAACTAACGGCTGAAACGGGGGCGGGGGTTCAAGGGCGTGTTGTTGTGCCGCGAACATATCACACCACCAGTTTTGTTGAGCGGCGTAGTTGTGTTGCCGAACTCTGTCGCATTCAGCATGCCAACTGGCCAGATCCAAATGATACTGCTGTGTTCTGCGGCGTAGCTCCTGTGATCTCTGGGACACGGCCTCCAATCTTTCGGTCAATCTCTGCACTTCCCCCCTCATCTGTTGGCTGTTCCCGCCTCCCTTCTTTTGACCTCCCTTAGTGGTCTTCAGGAGCCCTATTCCAGAACTTCCCAAACCCTGGCAGTAGTATTGGTTTGACCGGTGTTGGAAGGCTGCATCGAACATCCTCGCTGCCGTTTAGACATTCGATCGGTCGACCTGGCGCAGGGCTTCTTCCAGATCTGCCTCTGAGATGTTCGATTGTGTCTCCCGAACTACTTGCTGGAACACCTCTTCTTCGGCCCGGTTCACCCTCTCCTAATTGAACGGGAAAAAAAAAATTAATATTCTAACAAATATATAATTAAGTAAAATTAATTATTAAAATTTTAAAATCGTAATCAACGACTTACGAGCTGTTCTGTCGCTTGTGGATAAGCGATCTTGAACGTCTCCACGTACGGGTTGCTATCAGGATGATCTCTAAGCGCCTCCTCCTGATATTGTGCAAACGGCCTAGAACCACCATGATGGGGGGTTGTGTTACGGCGGCGGTTCGCAGAGTTTACCCGAGACCGTTCCTTCAAACAAATAATAAAATATTAGAAAAATGCATTAAAAAATATTAGTGTAATAATTATAAAATAATTAAACTAATAATTAAAATTTTAACAAAATAAATATTTATAGTTAAGTTTAGTATTTACCTGCATAAGTGGGTTGTTGAAGTCTACTGTCTTCAACCAACGCCAGTCGTACTCCCTGAACATGAACTCTCTGGGAGTACCCATACGACCACGGTTATCGTATTGGTTAAAGTGGGAACGGAGCTCGTTCTTCCACTCTTTGAACCTACGGGAAAAACAAAAGTGCATTAGAAATATTATTAATATCATAAAATATTTCGAATTATAAGATAAGAATTCCCAACGTACCTCAACGACTGCATCACGTCCGCCCAATGCTGCTTATGTTATGCAATCTCGAAGTATATCTGAAAGATAATATTTCATTAGTTTTACAATTATAACAATACCGAAAATTATTAAATATTACGTAAAATAAATTAAATTTTTTAAATTACTCACCGACGCAGCGTTGTTCACTTCCCTCTTGATCTCTTCGGGCACATCAGCCCACCCCGTCCACAACATAGGGACTATGTCCCTAATCAGTGCCCCCACGCAACCCGTGTAGTCGCGGCGTTTTTTCCCCTGAACCTCCTGATTAGGAGGTTCGTTGATCCGGATCCTCCCGCTGCTCTCAACAGTTCTCCTGAGCGTGTCAAAACATATGACACCTCTCATATTCCTCGTTGAACTGCTAGCGGCTGTCCCTATCACATAAACGACGATTGGTTAATAAAATTAATTAGTGCGTTAATTTTAATAAAATATTTAATTAATAAAATCAAATGTTACCTGAACTGGATGACTCGTCTGTCGACTTTCCTTTTCTCCTCGCCGAAATCAGGAGGTCAGGGTTCTCAAATGGCTGCTGCTGGTATGCCTCCGTAGCACTCACGTACTGAGGCATATCAGGCCATATGGGCACACCTCGATAGTCGACCTCGGGTATCGCAGGAATGTTGTACGGGAGGTAGAGCTGATTTGGGAGAGTAGGCCCCTCAGTCGAGTCAGCAGCAGACGTCGTCGGACTCGTCATCGGCTCCCGATGAACCTCAGGCATACGGACCTGAGGAACGTCTGCAGCTATCTCGTCCTGAAATAGCTGTTTACTGAACCTCGGAGCATCTGGCCCGACAGGAGGACGTGAACTGCTCGACGGCCGCCCCGCCTGGAGAAAGGTCTGGTGCCGAGAACTCACACTCCTCCGTGGCTGGGATGAATCCACAGGCCTCCGCGGCTGGGATGAATCCACACTCCTCCGCGGCTGGGTGGTGGTCCTCTCAGGCTGGCTAAGGGTCCTGTCGAACTCTGCGGAACCGGCGGAACTTCCAGAACCCCTAGATCTGGAACGACGGCCTCCGAAGAACTGTCTGAATGCATCGGCCATCTGCAGCTTGAGGCATTAATACATTAATTAATATTAAATTATATTACATTAAATAAAAAATTCTAATTAATATAATAACCAATAATACTAACATATTTCAAAACATACTAACAAATTAATATTTAAATTTATACTAATTACAAATAATACTAACCATTAACCTAAAAATAACTATTTATATACAAATATAACTATATTTCATTATTAACATATATATAAATACAAATAACCATTTATATATTAACAAAAATATATAACAATTTATATAATTAAAATTAAATATATAACAAATATATAACAATTTATATAATTAAAATTAAATATATAACAATTTCTATACCTAAATTATAACAAATATATAACAATTAAATTTATTAACAAATATATAACAATTTATATAATTAAAATTAAATATATAACAAATATATAACAATTTATTATATAACAATTATATAATTAAAATAAAATATATAAAATATATAAAAATTTGTTAAAATTAAATTTATTAACAAATATATAACAATTTATATAATTAAAATTAAATATATAACAATTTATAAAATTAAAGTAAATTGAAAAAAAAAAAATTTAACCGGATCGGAGGAGGAGGCCGGAGGAGGAGGGGAAGGAGGTCGGACGAGGAGGGGAAGGCGGAGGGAAAGGAGGAGGAGGAGGAGGCGGACCGGAATTGCTTGAAGGAGGAGAATCGGAGGAGGATCGGAGGAGGAGGAGGCCGACCGGATTTGCTTGGAGGAGGAGGAGCAGCGCGGCGGAAACGCAATCGGAAGCGGCAGATTGGAGCAGCGGCAGGAGGAGGAGGAGGAAGAGAGGAAAAAGTCGGCTAGGGTTCGACAGTTTCTGATTTATACCCGAAAGAATAGCCGACGATTAAAAAAGATTTCGTCGGCTATTCTTAACTATAGCCAACGAAAACTGTAACATCGTCGGCTATACTTTGAATGTCGACGACTATTCTTTGAATGTCGACGACTATTCTTTGAATGTCGTCAGCTATACTTTAGGAGATCAGCAGCCGTCTGATCTGAGCCATCCAACGGCGGACAATGAAAAGGCGCGGATCGCAAGAGTTTAGCCGACGAATTAAAATATTTCGTCGGCTATACTTTGGAAAATCAGCAGCCGTTGGATCTGAGCCATCCAACGGCAGACAATAAGCGGATCGCAAGAGTTTAGCCGACGACATATAATTTTCGTCGGCTAAACTGTTGGTCAAACCACTAAGTCAAACCTCTAAACGCATTAAAATAGAAATTAGTCTAGTTAGACGACGGTTTTTTGTCTGACCTTCAACAGATAATAGTTTCAAATCGATGAGACGCAACTAATAGTATAAAAATTTTCCTCAAAATATTTACCGAACGTCAGGCTACCCATAGGAAAACGGAAGTAAAACACAGTTAACCACAACATTCGGCACACAGATTTTATCGGAATCTTGTCATTTTTCAACCGTAGACGTATTTCATTATTTCGGTCATATCTTATTTGACAACATATTTGCATTTGAAGAGTGTACGTATAGTAACTATTTGAAACTATACATTCATTTAAACACTTAGTAAACAAGTTAAGGAACATTAGTGCATATGTTCCGATTTTGAATGTAAAAGTTTGGAAAATTTATTCCTACCGTCAGATATCACCATTACGATTAAATACATGTATGAAAAAAAAATCCAACTACATCTGACAACGTTAAAGGCTCGATCGGGACGGTCAACCGGGTGAGTCAACCCTTTAAACGCTTAGAAATGGTAATTGGCCTGTCTAAATGACGTTTTTTGGCCTGACCTTCAACAGATAATAGTTTCAAATCGATGAGACGCAACTAATCGTATAAAAATTTTCCTCAAAATATTTACTGAACGTCAGGCTACCCATAGGAAAACGGAAGTAAAACACAGTTAACCGCAACATTCGGCACACAGATTTTGTCGGAATCTTGTCATTTTTCAACCGTAGACGTATTTCATTATTTCGGTCATATCTTATTTAACGACATATTTGCATTTGAAGAGTGTACGTATAGTAACTATTTGAAACTATACATTCACTTAAACACTTAGAAAACAAGTTAAGGAACATTAGTGCATATGTTCCGATTTTGAATGTAAAAGTTTGGAAAATCTATTCCAACCGTCAGATATCACCGTTACGATTAAATACATGTATGCAAAAAAATCCAACTACATCTGACAACGTTAAAGGCTCGATCGGGACGGTCAACCGGGTGAGTCAACCCTTTAAACGCTTAGAAATGGTAATTTGCCTGTCTAAATGACGTTTTTTGGCCTGACCTTCAACAGATAATAGTTTCAAATCGATGAGACGCAACTAATCGTATAAAAATTTTCCTCAAAATATTTACCGAACGTCAGGCTACCCATAAGAAAACGGAAGTAAAACACAGTTAACCGCAACATTCGGCACACAGATTTTGTCGGAATCTTGTCATTTTTCAACCGTAGACGTATTTCATTATTTCGGTCATATCTTATTTGACTACATATTTGCATTTGAAGGATGAAGCAATGGTTTGTCGATAGTGATAGAAAATGGAAGGTGGTCTTTTTTTGTTTTTTTTTTTAAATCATAGCCGACGAAATCAAACATAGTACTCGTCGGCTATTCTTTTGTCGTTTTCTGTCTAAAATAAAATATATATTTTTCAATATAGTTTTGGCCGACGAAAATGTCAACTTCGTCGGCCATACTTCTAAAAATTTTCGTCGGTTAATGTTTCGGAGAAAGGCCGACGAAAATACAAATCGTCAGCTGAAATATGAATATAGCCGACGATTTTTTGAAAATACCAACGAAAAAAGATTTCGTCGGCTATGGTTAAACTATGGCCGACGAATTTTTTTTTTTTACCGACGAAAAATAAAATCGTCGGCTATTCCTTAGAATTACCGACGAAAATTTTAATTCGTCGGCTGTTTTTTTTTTTTCGTCGGAAAAACCATTTTTTCTGGTAGTGTGAAGTGGAGAAATTTGATTGAACAAATAACTTCGGTATGTGGCAATGCGAAGTCAGAGATGTCTTGGCACAACAGGACTTGGACACGACTTTAGCAGATATGAGCGAAGATATGGATGAAGTAGAGTGGACAAGGTTGAATCGAGTTGCTTGCTCGTCGATCAGGTTGTGTCTCGCTAAAGCCCAAAAGTATTTTGTGATGTAAGAGACGTCGGCGAAGGTGTTATGGCAGAAACTGGAAGACAAGTATATGACGAAGAGCATTGAGAATCGTCTACACATGAAGAAGAAGGTATACCGGTTTCAGTTGAAAGGTAAAAAGATGATTCAACACCTTGATGCTTTTAACAAATTAATTGTTGATTTGTTAAATTTGGATGAATTATTAAAGATGAAGATAAAGTCTTACTGTTGT
Organism: Potentilla sterilis; assembly: GCA_963682095.1. Lineage (NCBI taxonomy): Eukaryota > Viridiplantae > Streptophyta > Magnoliopsida > Rosales > Rosaceae > Potentilla > Potentilla sterilis. Next base: position 46,070,589 of record OY821761.1, on the reverse strand, counting down.
TGAATTCTTTGCCTGATGCATATGACCATTTAGCTACTACCTTGCTATATGGTAAAGACACTATTAAGTTTGATGAAGTGTGTAATGCATTGATGAATTATGAAATTAGGCATAATGATAAATATGATAGTACGTCCAGTACTGCAGAGGCTTTAGTTGTGAGAGGATGATCACTTGAAAGAAAAAGATTTGGTGGCAGGAAGAAATCTGCTTCAGGGGAATATCAAAGGATAGAAAGAGACTAGGAAGAGATGAATGTGCTTTTTTTCATAATAAAGGTCATTGGAAAAATGATTGTCCTAAGCTACGGCACAAGGATGCAAGTTCTAGTGCTAATGTAGTGGTTGCTGAGAAGGAGCCTGATTATGCTTTGTGTGTGTCTCCCATATGACTCCGAGAAAGGACTGGTTTGCTATTTTGGACACAAATGTGAGTGGAGATGTAATTACATGTGATGATTATGGCCTGGAAAGGAAATGAATTGGAACTATTAAATTGAAGTTCCATGATGGAGTAGTCAGGACTTTAACTAATGTGTGGTATGTGCCTACTCTTTCTAAGAATTTGATCTATGTTGGTACTTTAGAAGAAAAAGGCTACCATGCTCACTTGGAATATAAGATTATGAAAGTTACCACGGGTTCTATGGTGATAATGAAAGCTCATCGCTTCCATAAATTATATTTCCTTGAGGCAACAACCATTGTAGGTTCAATTGCTGTTGCTTTGGGAACTAATGATGTCGATAACACTAGGTTGTGGCACATGTGACTTGGTCATGCCGGTGAGAAAGTTTTGCAGGGCCTTATGAAACAAGGGTTATTGAAGGGCGCTAAATTTGGTAAGCTTGATTTTTGTGAGCATTGTGTTTTGGGAAAGCAAATAAGAGTCAATTTTGGTACTGCTATACATCAAACTAGAGGGATTCTTGATTATGTGCATTCCGACGTTTGGGGCCCAACCAAAAATACTTCTTTGAGTGGAAGACGCTGGTATGTCACCTTTATTGATGATTATTCAAGAAGAATTTGGGTTTACACAATGATGCACAAGGATGAAGTGCTTGATATTTTCTCAAGTTGGAAAAAATTAACTGAAAATGAAACTTGCAAGAAGATTAAAATTTTGAGGACAAACAATGGTAGAGAATATACTTCTAGAGCTTTTCAGCAATTTTGCAGAGACGAAGGCATAAGGAGGTATTTTACAGTTGCAAGAACGTCACAGCAGAACATAGTAGCAGAGAGACTGCATAGAACTTTACTTGAGAAAGTGAGATGTATGTTAACTCAATTTGGTATGGACAAGGAATTTTGGGCATAAGCTATTGGCTATGCTTGTCATATTATCAACCGCCTATCTTCAGCTGCAATTGATGGTAAAACTCCATATGAGATATGGACAGAAAAACCTGCATTTGATTATGATAAATTGCGTATTTTTAGTTGTCCGGTATACTATCATGTTACTGGAAATAAGCTTGATCCAAGAGCAAAAAAGGCTATATTTGTTGGTTTAAGCAATGGAGTTAAAGGTTATAGGTTGTGGAGTTCAGAATTGAAAAAGCTTGTTATTAGTCGAGATGTGACTTTTGACGAAGCTAGTATGTTGCCAAAGAAGTGTAGTGATGGTGTTATTCAAAGAAAAGAGAACAATACAGAAAAGGTGGAGTTTGAAGTATCAACTGCAATCCTACACGTACTCTACTTGATGCAGATTTATTTGATGATAATGAAGAGGAAAACGTTGAAAATGTTTCTGCTAGAAGAGTTGAAACTCAAGAGTCTATAGCAGTGAATAGACAAAAAAGAGTGATCCGAAAGCCGGGTTGGCAAAATGACTTTGTTGCTTTTGCCTTCAACACAATGAGTATTGGTATTCCTTCAAATTTCGAGGAGGCGATTAGTAGTCCTGAAAAAGAAGATTGGAGCATTGCTATGGCTGAAGAGATGAGGTCTCTTTTGAAGAATAACACATGAGATTTAGTTTAGTTGCCTAGGGGTAAGAGAGTTATTGGCTGTAAATAGGTATATGCAAAGAAAGAAGGCTTTCCAGAAAAAAATGGAGTGAGATTTAAAGGAAGATTAGTTGCTAAAGGTTATGCACAGAAGGAAGGCAGTGATTACAATGAGATTTTCTCTCCGGTAGTGAATCATTACTCAGTTCGTATAATGTTAGCTATGGTTGCTCAATTTAATCTGGAATTGGTGCCAATAGATGTCAAAACAGCATTTCTCCATGACGATTTGAATGATGAGATTTATATGTCTCAACTTGATGGATATCATGTGGAAGGAAAAGAAGATTGTGTTTGTCGATTAAAGAAGTCTTTGTATGGCTTAAAGCAGTCTCCAAGGCAATGGTATTTGAAGTTTGATGAGTTCATGCGAGGCCAGAAGTATAAAAGAAGTGATTATGATCATTGCATATATTTTCGAAAACTACATGATTGATCTTTTATATATTTGTTGTTATATGTTGATGATATGCTCATTGCTTCAAGTAATATGAGAGAGATTGAGCAGCTGAAACTTCAAATAGGGACGGAGTTTGAAATGAAGGATCTTGGTGAGGCCAAGAGGATTCTTGGAATGGAGATTACAAGAGACAAAGAGAAAGGTGTGGTGTGCTTGACTCAGAAGCAATATTTTGAGAACCTGTTGAAGAAATTTGGTGTGAATGATAATACCAAATATGTAAGTACACCTTTAGCATCGAATTTCCAACTTAGTGTTATTCAATGTCCTGAAACTGATGAAGAAGTAAGGAATATGTCTAACATTCCATACTCTAGTCTAGTGGGTTCTTTGATGTATGTTGTGGTTTGTTCACGACCTGATATTGCACATGCTGTTGGATTGGCGAGTCGATATATGCATAATCCAGGTATGGAGTATTGGAAGGTTGCAAAGTAGATATTGAGATATTTCTGGAAATTTTACTATCGGATATGTTGATTCTGATTTTGGTGGTGATTTCGATAATGGAAGGTCAAGAATAAGTTATTTATTCACTATGGCACAAACACCTATTTGTTGGAGATCGATTTTGCAGAGTACTCCAGCTTTATCAACAACCGTAGCAGAATATATGGCCGCTGCGGAAGCTGTGAAAGAGGCATTATGGTTACATGGATTAGTGAATGAGTTGGGGGTATCTCAGAATCAGGTGGAGGTTCATTGTGATAGCCAAAGTGCTATTCATTTGGCTAAGTATCAGCTTTATCATGCCAGAATTAAACATATTAATATTTGTTTTCACAAGATTCGTGATGAAGTTGAAAAGGGAAGGATTGTTCTTGTCAAGATTTCTACAGAGAATAATCCTGCTGATATGTTGACAAAGGTTGTTGCTGTTACCAAGTTCATTCATTGTTTAAACTTGGTTAACATTGTAAGTGTTTGAAAGTTGGTGGAAGAGTAGATGGAATTTGTTGTTGACTTAGCAAAAATGATTCTTGTTATTGTACTGTTTTGTTGTTGGTTCTCTTCTGTTTTTGCACAGGTCTTGCCAAGGTGGAGATTATTATTTTTTTGGCTCAATCTTGTGTGAGTCTGAGAAGTTGTTTTTTCTGTCTCTAAATGGACAGATGTAATAATTAGAAGAAGAAAGTATTTGGGGTGATAACTACCCTGTAATAGAACAAAACTGTATAACTGCAGCAGTTTGTTCTGTGGGCATTAATATGGTCAGGGAGTTTGGAAATATGTGTGTTCCCTGTTGTGTGTTTTGTGAGAGAGCAATTGTAAACTGTTTATCTCTTTTTTAGTGTAATTGAGTGGTTCCATCTGTTTCCCAGAAGTAGACTATTGCTGAACTTGGTAAAAACTTGTTGTGTTCTCGTTTTCTAATCTCTTTTACACTTCTGTTTACCTAGTACTGAGTGGGTTGAGATTGTATACTGTGTGTGTGTTTGTGAAACTTTACTACTGTGTGTGTCTTTCTTGGTGTCTCTTAGCTCAACACTGCAACTACGAGGTTACATTTGCAGAGTTTGAAACATTTGTTTGTGACACCAATTGCGTACAAATTAAAGTCTTGATATCTCACTTTCATCTCCAACAAGGTCCAACGAAGATCATCTGAATTCACCAATGTTGGAGCACAGCAATTTCCCATCGTAGTTTGCTGCATTTTTTGGTTGTACTAATTGCTATTCTGGCCCCGTACCTAACCTAAGCTATATCATTCATTGGATCCTTATCCGGCCAATTTTAATCATGAGGCTTGATTCCACTTATAGCTATTTTCTCCACCTAAACTCTCTAAAATCTAAGCCAGAATGTACGTACTGGACTTGTTCCAAATTGGCATATTAATAATTGGGATATTTCCAAGTAACCCTATCAATATTAGTCTCTTGGTACTTGTGGGACTGGCTTCTGCACCATTTCGAAATGCAATACCTCATCCTCATGTTCAATAAATTTTTCGCAAGTACAAAACTCTCTAGGGTTTCTTGTTTGGTGACCAATGTGTATCTCCAAAACTGACCTGAACATTGGAAAAGGTTGTGGTAAAAACTCCAAAAAGTTTACAAGCAAACGGATGGAAAGCTAGCTAGTAGTTAAACATCATGTCTAGTCGTCTAGAACTCTAGATCGTCTTAGCATGTGGATTCTGCAGAGATATATTCCACGATTACAGTTCATATGGCTTTCCATTTTTGCTTCCTTCTTTTGTTAATGATTTGAGGCTCTTAACGAAGAAAAATCAGAAGCTATGATTTTAAAGTGAAGTGATGGGTCATGAAAGGAGAGCATCATCTTTTCTTGGGTAGGAGTAGAGTAAGTACGTTTTCCAGTACTCCATGGTAAGGTGGGGATAAGAGTGTTGCTTCAGCACGTTTCCTCTACTTAAAATCAAAGAGGTGAGGGTATCATCACTCTATATATCAAGATTTTACAGAGAAACTAGATTGAAACTTTGTTTTGACCATGCTTCTTACTACGTTCTCAAAATAGAGCAAATCACTGGAAACCATTTGAAAAGTAACTCATCATACATCACATTTAGAACGAATGTCATAAATCTTAGCCCTCAAAAATCATTTCTATTTATGAAGAGTTAAACTTAATATTGAAAGTTAAGGGACAACAAAAATTAAAAAAAAAAAACTCGTCTTTATTAAAATCGAATGCTATAACTTATACCTGTATGACGAAATAAATAACCGTTTTATTAAATTATTTGATTTTCCAAACTCTTCTAGCAATAGATATTTTGTAAAGGGTCATAATTAAGATCCAGACCTAAACTATGTTGGTGCCGGCAATAAAAGACGTGACAAGTAACAAAATTTAACAAATGCTGATTGAGAAACTCAGACAAGATATTTACATCTCTTTGGTTTTGCTTGAACAAAATTGGATTATATATGTACGACCATTACTACCCAATGTTGCCAAATTGACATATGAGCAAGCATTCATTGTAATAGGGCAATTCAACATTTGGCAACTTATCTATTTATTTATTTTTCTTTTGAGGGAGCAACATTTGGCAACTTAGATGCAAAAGAAACAATTGCATGTCAAAGATGTCGGACTGATTCAGATCACTTCCTAAGTTATTTATGTGTCTCAAAATTTTTAAGTTTACTTTGATCCTTTTGTCAGATTGCAGATTCCAGATGCTAATGAATTTGATAGGATTCAACATACATTGGGCTCTAGATGTTTCAACCATTCAGATACTATCCAGTCCATTCCAATCTGATCCAATTGACCATTTGTTCTCTTCGTTTCATTTATTTCTACAACAAATATATGTGTAAGTATTTTTAGATGCCAATTTGTTTACACTGCACATCATACAAATTGGTCGTCTTTCACTGTGGACCAATTTTTTATGCACTGCGATCCAACTCATGTTGAGTTTTGAACTCATATTGATAAATTATGAAAACAAAAAAATTGAGCGTCCATATACAGAATTTCTACCTATTTTGAACTCAACTAGCATTCAGCCTAGAATTAAATGGATATACAGAGATGCCATATATTTAGGTTTAATTTACCTACTAATTATTGGGTTTAATGACTAAATCACCTGTAATTGAAAGACATAATTCAATCCACAAGTAAAGCCATTAATTTCATAAACTATTGAAATCCAATGCAATCAATTGCTTCACCACTGGCTTTATGCACCAACTCACATGCAAAAAGAACTGCAAATTCCTTCCACTCCACAATAATTGCTTGGGATTATGATGAGTTACACAGATTGACAGATGATTTGGTACTTTTAAAATATCAGAGTTATCAAGATCAGGGAGCGTTACAAAATTTGTAGTTTATATATAGTACACTCAATTATTGAAGGTCCAAGCTGCCAACGTGCACCGCACAACACAACATTTCTGATTACGGCAGCTGTTTGAGTTTTACTGTTTTAGCTGTAGCACCACTCAGTTCTGACTAATCAGACAGACTTGTTCTGCTTCACAGATCCCAGAAAAAGGCCGCAGTAAACTTCAAAGTCCACCTCACCTTGGTCTTTAACGGTAAAATTGAATGAGCTAGGTAGTTAGAACCAACTGTTTCACTTTCTCGTTAGTTCTGAACAGGTCCAGAAGAACCAGAAGGGTCTCCTCCCAGGTATCATCTCTGGAACCCAGAAGTCAAATTTCCCAGGAATTATATATACTTGTAGTGGTTAGATTTGTTTGCAAGTTTGAATTTTGGAAGCGGAATTGTTGAACTTTGTTGAATTTGCTCAATCATGTTTTGCTAGTTTTTGGGAATTCCGTAGTTAAATTTATAGTTTTCATATTAATGAGAGAAAGGATAAAGGGTCAACATATAAGAACTTCGGTTAATTTGGATCTTCTAGTTGTGGAAGAAATGAAGAATGTCTTTTAGAGTTCATTTCCATAACTTAATGGACTGGCATTCTGAAAGTGAATGATCATAATACTTCATTGAATTGTAAAGTTTCACCTTTGCTTTTAGCCTACGCTCATGTCAGACATTGGTTGAGTAGTTAGTTACTTGCATTAAGTTGGTCAAATTTGGTGGCAATTATATAGATTGATAGTATATACCACCAAGAATTGAACTTTGAGGCAAATTCCCACCCTTTTCTTTTTGGAACATTGTAGAGACATAGAAGAGTTCAGTACTACTGAGCATTTGGGATGGAGGACCACGCTGTGTGTGATGTTAGTGTTAGCAGTCCAGATTTTGAGATACCTGTGTGTGATGTTAGTGTTAGCAGTCCAGATTTTGAGATACGCTACACAGACCAAGGGGTGTCATCTAATGAATATGGGGTGCAAGACTTGGAGAGTTCTATGAAACTTTTGACAAAGGTGGACTTGGACTTGGCCTATTCTGCTGAGAAGTTAGCAAATCTGCAGGCACTTATGATGCGCCTATTCTCTCAGGAAAATGATCTTGAAGCAATGGCCACTGCAAATAACTATATCTTGGCTGATTTTCATGAGAAAGTATTGGTCTTTAATCTCCTGTCGAGCATTTTAGATTCCGAGGTCAGAGAACTGGACAGTTTCATGGATACTCTCCAAGTAGAAATTGTCGGTGCCCGTCATACGATATTTTCATGCAGTCATTTGGGAGAACCTTACACGGAAATGGAAGAAAAGTTGTATGATTCTGAAGAGTCCTTGAAGCAGTGTCAGGAACAGGTTTCAGAGGTCAAGATGCTGGCAGCTAAGTTTCGGAGAACTGCTATAGCTTTTGCACATGACAATTGTAAGTTTATAATTTCTGTCTAGTTAAAATTTCCATTGAACTCATTCACTACAACTTAGTTAATGTTTACTAGAGGCACATATGTCAACAGGGAAAACTGACAGTGCCGTGGATGTATCAGAAGATGGTCAACTGTCGAATAATTATGCAAAGTACAATATGCAGATGCCTAGACAACAAAGACATAACCTACGGATGCTTGAAAAATCACTTTCAAGGGAGATTGATCTTGAGAAGAAATTAACTCAATCAAGACAAATTGAGGAACAACTTCAGTTAAAGCTACATTATACAGAACAGGTAGCAGTCCGCATGGAAGAAGCAGCAGAAGGTATTTGGGGAAGATTCTTAGAGGCAGAGAATGCTGCTGAGGTGCTCCAGGGGATTTCAAAGGATTTATTAGGGAGACTGCAGCTTCTGAATTTCAATCTGAATGGTTCAATTCACCGTGAAAGCGAGTTAAAATCCAAACTTCAAGATTCTTTAGTAGAGCTTCAAGCAAAAGATGCTGCTTTACAGAAGCTCGAGCATATCAGTGCAGAAAACATTACCAAAGATGCTGAGATATTAACTTTGAAAGAAAAGGTGCTGTTTCTTGAGAAACAGCTGAAAGAATCTGAGCTCCAGCAGAAGAATGCAAATGCAACCAATGAATTAAATCTAGAGAAACTTGAAGAAAAGGAGACTTTGATCGAGTCCATGAAAGATGGTATTTGCAGGGAAGAAGTTAAAGCCGAGAGTGCACTACTTAAGGTTGCAGAATTAACCGGGACAAATGTGGAACTCACAGAAGAAATGAATTTTCTCAAAGGAAGTGTTAGTAACGCGGAAAAGAAAGTTGGGATTCTAGAGAAGCAGTTAAGGGACAGCGAGATCCAGTTACAGAATGCAAAGGCATCTTCTGAAGCAAGTCAAGAGCAGCAGAATATGTTGTATTCTGCAATTTGGGATATGGAAACTTTGATTGAAGATCTAAAATCAAAGGTTTCTAAAGCTGAAAATAAGACAGAAACTGCTGAAGAACAATGCATATTGTTATCCGAAAGTAACATAGAGCTAAATGCAGAAATAATTGATCTGAGGGCTAGAATCGAGTATTTGCAATCTTCTTTGGATCGAGCTGACAAAGCAAAACTTGCAAGTGCCAAGGAACTCAATACCAAAATCAAGTTCATTATGGATATGGCATTGCAACTAGCCACAGAAAGGGAGCGCATTCAAAAGCAGGTAAAGTACATATTCATTTTCTGTATTAGTCTCTAATTCTCTATATAAGTCTATGATATCAATTCCTTTTATCATTGTCTTTGCAGTTACATGTCTTAACTATGGACAAAAAACTTCTGGCGGAGAAGTTATGGGATGCCAAAAACATTGCTTCTATAAATGGTTGCAACAATGAAGATGGTGACAACAAAGAGCTTCCATTTTTAAAGAATAATGCTACTTCTATAAAAACATCAGTGGAAGCAATGACAAAGTCCCTAGATAAAAGTTCCCAGGCAGGTATTCCCTTGGAGTTTCATATGTAACAAATAATTAAGGATTTAGCTGGATCCTTTTTCATAATCTCTCCATTTACTCCCATGATCAGGTGGATGAACAGTCACAACAGGAACCTGAGTGTGATACTGAAGGGGCTTCCAGTTCTTTAGATGATGCTTCTGGAATTGGTTCAGAAGTTGACACTGCTAGAGAAACCGGGCGCTGCTTGAACCTAAAGTGTGTTTTCAAAGTAACTTTTGCCTCATTAGTTTTAGTCTCAGCCCTATATTTTCTTGACCATAAACCATTTACCCTTGACGAGCTGTGATGGATATCTGTTGGTGATGTATTGTGCAATGGTATTTCTTTCTGAAGCACTCTAGAAGGTAGGGTGTCTCTTTACTAGGTTTTCTAGGTTGTGCAGGATGAAATGTCATATAAGCAGGAAGTATATAGTGAAAATAAAGTTAGTAGTGGACGTTTTCAATGTTGTATATATATGAGGCTTTTATGTTGTGGAAAAGAGAAGTTTTATCTTGTGAAAACTTCATATGCAGGGAACCCAGTAAACATTAAATGTCGACCTGTTAAAAGGCCACCCCATTATGTTGATCCATAAATCGTTTAGGTTCAGATGGTAAAGAAGAGCACATTTTCTTTATGCTATCTTTAAGTACTGCGATGTCATGGTCTGTAGGCACAAAATTGAATTGTAAACAAGCAATAAGCCACTTTAGACTTGTAAAGAGGGACTTATGAACCAAAGAGAAAGCCATAGGCCATCCTGACAGATACTGCATGGTGGTGTCTTTGGAGTAAAGTGAATTCCAGTTGTTGGTACTTGGCAATCAGGACAATAATACTTATTAGAACCAAAGCAAAATGCAAGAAGAGCCTAAGAATAATAAAAAAAAGGTGTTGCTGCTTTTAGTTATTCATCTTATTATTCTTATACATGGATGATATCCTTTTATTCATGGCAGTTCAACTAGTTGATTGCCTTCACCTTGGCCTTGTGGGAGAGGAGGGTTGCCGCCGTCGCATATGCATTTGCCATCCACGCAGCGCCAGGGATATCCTTGACACACAGCAGTGCAGTTTATCATACGAGGACACTGAAACGCCCCCCTTGCTTCAGCCATTGGCATCCCCCACAATGCCATACCTGAAAATATAACATTCATGATTAGTATAACTCAGCTCAGTATCAGATTTATGCACAAACTAATAACTGTGATTTTGTGTGTGAAGGAGAAAGAGAGAGACTAACAAGTCATTGTAGCCAACAGAAGGAGAAATGAAGCTAACTTCAAAGAAGGTTTTCTCTCCATAGCTAGAGTTTCTGGTGGTATTCGATCCGATGATATGTATCTCTGGATTGTCAGTATGCAAAACACTCTCATTGCACTCAATCTTATAGGAGAGGGAGGATGCGTATTGAAAGCTAATTAAGCTTTAGAGAGAAAAGAAGAAGCTTGTAATGATTGTATTGATTGTACTGTTGTAATTACTGTTACAATAACAGAATGAGTATTTATACTCATGTAATAGCTAATTGAAGAGAGACAAGTGGCAATGCTGACAGCTCAATAACAGCAAAGCATTTACACAGAAAATGAAATGTTTAACAGAATTCTAACAGAATAGAAGAGAGCTAATTCTAACACCCTCCCTCAGCTTGATGAGGGGTAACCAGCATCAAGTTGGAACACAAATAGAGATGTTGAGGAGAGCACAATCCCTTTGTAAACAGGTCTGCCAGTTGATCTTTTGAGGAGACAAAATGTAGCTTAAGAGAACCATCCTTAACCTGATTCCTTGTGAAATGGACATCCACTTCAACATGTTTCAGTTTGGAGTGATAGACAGGATTAGTGGCAAGAGCAAGAGCAGAGATGTTGTCACAGTGAAGAAGAGGAGTATCTGCAAGAGAGATGTTCAAATCTTTGAGCATATGCATCAGCCACATTACTTCTGCAGTAGTATCAGCCATACTCCTGTATTCAGCTTCTGTGGAAGATCTTGAAACTGCAGTTTGTTTCTTGCTGCACCATGAGACTGGACAATTATTTAGCAGAATAACAAAGCCAGTTGTGGATTTCCTATCATTAGGGTCTCCGGCCCAGTCTGCATCACAAAAGGCATTGAGCTGCAGAGAACAATTATCATGTAGTCTTTTCTTAAACAAAATGCCTTGATCAGCTGTTCCTTTAACATATTTGAGAATTCTCCTAGCTGCTTCCATATGAACATGAGTTGGAGAGTTCAAAAATTGACAAACAGAATTTACAGCATAGGAGATATCTGGTCTTGTGAATGTCAGATATTGAAGGCATCCTACCATGCTCCTATATTGAGAAATGTCATGTGATTTTAACATTTCACCATCATTCCTGAGAAGTTTCAAACCCGATTTGCAAGGAGTGAGATGAGTATGACAATCAGCTAAACCTGATTTATGAATAAGATCCTTTGCATACTTCTTTTGAGACACTAAAATTCCATTAGGAACATATTGAATTTCCAGGCCTAGGAAGAAATGCAGAAGACCTAAATCCTTCATTTCAAATTCATCCTGAAGAGCTCTTTTAACAGTAGCTACCATAGAATCACATGAACCAGTAATTATGATGTCATCCACATATAAAAGTAAGAAGACAGATTCTCTTTGATCATGCTTGATAAAAAGACTAGGATCTGCAGAAGAAACAACAAAGCCAATTGATGGAAGAAACTGAGTAAATCTTTCATTCCAGGCTCTTGGAGCCTGCTTCAGTCCATAAAGAGATTTGTGAAGTTTACAGACCAGACTTGATGAAGAAGGATGAGCAAAACCTCCAGGCTGAGTCATATACACTTCTTCATTTAATAAGCCATGCAGAAATGCATTTTTAACATCCATTTGATGTAATTTCCATGAGTAGAATGCAGCAAGAGATAGGATAAGTCTGACTGTTGTGTGCCTGACAACTGGGGAGAATGTTTCCTCATAGTCAACTCCATATTCTTGACTAAAGCCTCTTGCAACCAATCTAGCTTTGTGTCTTGATATTGAACCATCTGCATTTCTCTTGATCTTAAACAGCCACTTGCATGACACAAGATTCTTGTTGTCAGGAAGATGGACAAGAGTCCATGTTTTCTGTTGCATAAGAGCATTGTATTCTTCCTGCATTGCCGCCTTCCATTCTGGAACTTTAAGAGCCTCTTTATAACTTGCAGGTTCAGAAGCACTGGGATCAAGATTTAACTGAGTTAGAATGGCATTATAGCACTTTTTCTTCTGAATGCCCCTTTTTCCTCGAGTAAGCATTTCATGAGTATTCTGATCAGAATGAGTAATACCAGCCACTGGATGTAGAATATTTGCTTCAGATATTTGAGCACAAGGAATATTTTTAGATGATGAGGTAAGATCAATTGAAATAGATCCAGAACCAGGACTGGAGGATAGAGATAGGTCTCCATTGGCATCCGAAAATTGGATTATGGTATCAGCAGATGGTTCAAATATTGTGTTATCAGCAACAGTAAGAATTGGTTCATTGTCAACAAAGTCACAAGCATTTCTCACAGCAAGAGGTTCAGTAAATGATAAAGGATTTCCCATATCATTATTAGAGATAACATTACTTGCAGGACTAGACACAACCATTTGATCAGATAAGAGTGAGAGAGACTGACCTGAAGAATGAGGAACAGAAGCTGAGCTGAGGACAGGAGCAGGCAAGAGACAGGAGGGAGGTTGAGTGATGTTCAAGCAAGGGTCATTATTTGAAAAATTCTTTTTGACTGATACTGATGGATCTGTATTAGGAGGAACATTTTTCTTTCCTAGAGAGTATGGGAAGAATGATTCATCAAAAAATACATGTCTTGATATAATGTATTTCTTTGTGACAGGACTGTAGCACACAAAGCCTTTATATCCAGCAGCAAAGCCAATAAACACACACCTCATGGTTTTTAGCTGGAGTTTATCTGTTCTATGAGTCAGTAAAGGATAACAACTGCATCCAAAAACTCTGATCATGTCTATTTTTGGAATGCAGCCATATAACATTTCATATGGAGATTTCATTTGCAATACAGAAGTAGGCATCCTGTTTATAAGAAATGTTGCTGTAGCACAAGCATGAAACCAGAATTGATTAGGCAAAGATGCATGCTGTAACAAGGTGACTGCTGTTTCCCTGATGTGTCTATTCTTTCTCTCACTTACTCCATTTTGCTGAGGAGTGTATGGACAGGATAATTGATGAAAAATTCCATGAATAGTCAGATAATCTCTGAACTGCTTATTAACAAATTCTCCTCCACCATCACTTCTGAAGGTCTTAATAGAAGAATTGAATTGATTTTTCACAATGGCATGCAGGGATTTGAAGTAAGAGAAAACTTCATTTTTATTCTTCATTGGAAAAATCCAAGTAAACCTTGTACAATCATCAATGAACAGTACAAAATACTTGTAGCCATCAAGGGACAGATGTGGAGAAGCACCCCAAACATCTGAGTGAACAAGTTCAAATGGAATGCTGCTTCTGGAACTAGACTTAGGAAAAGGAAGTTTGTGAAATTTTCCTGACAAACAAGATTCACAAACAGTACAAGCACTATCTATAGAAGAAGATATGCTATTTTGTATGAGCATTGTTCTGATGACATCATTGGTAGCATGCCCTAGTCTCTGATGCCAAAGAGACTGTTTGACCTTCTGACCAAGGTTTGCAGAATGATGAAGGACAGTTTCTGTCTTATTCTGAGAAGCTTGAATTGATGAGTCTGAAATAGTATCTGTTGTGTTTTTCTGAGATATCACAGGAAGCTCAAACGGAATTGGATATAACCCTTGCTTACTCAACCCCTGAAAGAGAATCTTGCCCTGCACCTTGTCCTGTATTATGCACATAAACTCATCAAACCAGACAGAACAATTATTCTGTTTACACAGTTGATATATAGAGAGCAAATGTGTAGCTAAGTCTGGAATAAAAAGCACATCATGAAGTTTAAGAATTCCCAGATTAGCATCTCCAGTATGTGATATATGTAACTGTTTACCATTACCAATTTGTACACCATCAGAAGTAGGATAGGAAGTGACATTTGTGAGCAGCTGCATGTTATTGGTCATATGATTTGTGGCTCCTGTGTCAGCCAACCAGAATTGAGGAGCCATATTGGTTGTTGCCACCATTGCTGTTGCTTGTCCACTGCTTTGACTATTTTGTTGACCAGGAAAGCCAATAAGAAAGTAGCATCTGTCTGCAGAATGGCCAGAAAGTTCACAGTACTGACATTTTTCTTGATCAGCTGCATTGTTGTTAGCATTTGGAAGAGATCTGCAGGTTTTGGCACTATGTCCAATCTTGTTGCACCACTGACATGTAACAGATGACTTAGAGTTGTTATTATTATAGAATCGCTGGCCTCCATTTCCACTGTTTCTCCCTCCACCATAGTTGTTGTTGCCATTACCTCTTCCTGTATTGCCTCTTCCTCCATTGAAGTTGTTGCCATTGCCTCTGCCTGCATAGAAGCCACTCATTTGAGTAGGAGATACCATAGAGTAAGTAGGTATGGGAGAGAAACCATATGGCATTGTTGGAATAGGAACATATGGAGTCTGAGGGGAGACAGGATAGGATGATGATACTGAAGCAGAAAAACCAGGAGGAATATTAGGAGCTGGGATAACATGAGTTGGGGAGCCAGTAGTAACCGAATCAGATGAGGAGGCTTGATTTGATGAACTTGAGGCATTCAAGTTGCATTTAGCCAGCATAGCAGTAAGAAGGCCCTGAATTCCTGGTATCTCATTGTTGATATCCATCTCTGCTGCCTTCAGCATAGTCTTAAGTTGACTTAAGGGAGCACTAGTAAACTGAGCACGAATAACAGTTTTGATTGCAGAGTATTCAGATGGAAGACCATTTAAGACCGCAAGAACCACATCATCATTATCAACAATGACATTAACAGTCTCTAAAGCATCCTTAGCCGCCTTAACTCTATCTAGATAGGTCTCTATGTCATCTGAACCTTTCTTTATACCTTGCAGATTAGCTTTCAGCTGAAGGACATTTTGTTTGTTAGCATCAGCAAATTTTGACCTCAATCTAGTCCATAAATCTTGAGCAGATTTACTCCCAACAGCACAATTCATTGCAACACTACTCAAGGTCTGACCAATCATATGAACAATGCATTGATCCTGAGCCTTCCAAGCAATATACTCAGGAGAAAAAATTGAGGAGGATCCATCTACAAACTGAGATGGACAAGGTATGGATCCATCTACAAATCCAAACAGATTCTGACCTTGAAGAAAAGATTCCATTCGAAAAAGCCAGGTAGGATAATTCGATTCATCAAGTTGCACATTTGGAAGAAAAGATGTGGTTTGAGACGATGAACGGGAAAAGGTTTGAGAGCTAGTCATGATTTTTGACTGGAAATTGAAAAACAAAGGAAGGAATATAGAGAGAGCTGAGCTTAGAGAAAAGATTAGCACAGATTAACACAGATCTGGAATTTTGTTTTCCAACAATTAGGAATTTCTAGACCAAAAAATTCCAAGATGAACAGATTCAACACGAGAGTAACGAAGCTAGACGAACAGTTGTATCAAGAATATGAAAATCGAAAGTAACTTGAGCACCAAGAAAAGGACGAACAGTGCTTCAAAGCCAGCTTCAAGATCTAGAGGAATTGAACAGATTTCTTATAAAACTAACACAGCGATTATGCTCAGAATACAAATCCAATGCTTCGATGAAAGAATCAAGAGAAAAATTGCATCAAAAAATCTCATATGCTTCTTCTCAGAACCAGAACAGTGAGTATCAGCTTCAAAATTGAAGAAAGAAAAACTTATCTGCAGCTATCTAGCTTCGATTGAGCTAGTGATCAACACGAGCATGCTGAATTGAGCATGAGAAGTACGAGCTAGGGTTTCAGAATCGAACCTGGCTCTGATACCATGAAAGCTAATTAAGCTTTAGAGAGAAAAGAAGAAGCTTGTAATGATTGTATTGATTGTACTGTTGTAATTACTGTTACAATAACAGAATGAGTATTTATACTCATGTAATAGCTAATTGAAGAGAGACAAGTGGCAATGCTGACAGCTCAATAACAGCAAAGCATTTACACAGAAAATGAAATGTTTAACAGAATTCTAACAGAATAGAAGAGAGCTAATTCTAACACGTATAACATGATACACAAAGAGGTTAATGGAAAGGTCTTGTCAACTTTCAGACTTCTAGATATTCTCCACATTAATGAGTTCACGAGATAGATTCATTTGTTCTACTACGGCAAGATAACAGTGAATATTCGATAGCAAATTTCTTTCCTATTCATACTCCAACAATTTTAATCATCAATGAAAAATGAATAGGGAATTAGTCCTAACTGCCTTCCTAAGACCCTTTCTTTTCTTTTATCAATTCCTATGCTTCTATTGACTAGGGAAAATACATAAATGTTGAGTTTCATGCTCCTGCTCTGCTCATTCTAATTGCTAACATATTACAAATCAACTAATGATGAATTAACCGTGATTTTCTTGATAATTTATTAGTTCAGGGAACATGCTCGCAACTTTTAATGCGTAGAATTACGCTTTTCATTAATATTTAAAATTAAGGATGTATAATCTAACATTCATTCAAATTGGTGCAAGTGTATGTCGGTGTTCTGAATTACCTTCAGTGTAATAATTTTTTTATTTTTTTTTTGTTCTAAGTGTCTTAATTGGATTAATTTTGTGTGATGCTTAAAGGGAGAAATTTTAAAGAAAACACTAATTCGATTATGAAAATGTAGGGTGTGTGCTGAAGAAATTTAAAAAGTGGGAATTACATTTGAGAAAAGAATTAGATAAACCCTGCTATGAGTCCGTGGGCCTAATAAACGGCGAGTCGTTTTCAGGTAAATTCATAGCCAAATGACCATTCCACCCATGGACTATTTTGCAGGGCCACGTGTAGACAAATATTACCCAATTTGCTCCACAACCCTAACCCTTGCCCCCCTATAAAAGCTTCTCTTTCACTAAAGAAGGAGAACAAAACAGACTACAAACTGAGACATCTGCGTATAAATATGCTTATTTTGGGTTTTGTTCCTTTGTTTTGCCCTGTAAATTCTTTAGGATTTTGACACAAGTGTACTTTTCATGCACCAGATAGCCCCTTGCTTCTTTGACTTATAGTTGTGAGGAAATTTCGAGCAAAAGGGTTTAGGTGCAAGATTGAATCTTTGGCATGAGTTGTGCAGTGGTTGAGAGGGTTTCTGTTGTGCGACCATGATTTGCCTGAAAAGTGTTATTATGTTTAAGATTGGCAGAGCAAAATGATGAAGCTTTTTGAATCTGAATTTGATGTTGAATCATATATTATGCCTTCAAAGTTCTCTGATTGCTTTGCTAGATCTGTTATAATGTTAGATCTAATATAATGATTTGACAGTTTGATGTTCTTGGTTGTACCTGCATAATCTTGAAGAGTTCTATAGGTATCCATAGTGTTTGGTGAAATTATTACATTGGTTTGTTTCTTTTCTCTGTGTTTGTCTTGGCTGGCTAATGAAAGAAGCTGAGGATTTGGGCACCAAAATTCATAGTCTGTAATGATATATATTGCAGACTGTACGAGCATGGTGCAATATTGAAGTTATCTCTTTGCTTGTTCATAGCTCCTCTTGTATTGTTTTTCAACAATTGAGGCAGATCTAGTGAGAGAACATGTTTGTCTCTGTGCTGGTTAGTGTTCTTGATATGATAGGGGACGTTTGATCAGTAACTTATAACTTGAGAGCTAGTGTTACTGGCTTGGTTTGTGAACCCTCTAAAGCCATCATTGTCTTTGGCCTATGGCATTACACTATTACAAAGTATTCTGAGAAGGTATACCCAGATAGTAAACATAAAACTACTTCTTGAACGCATAAAGACTTGGAGATCATAAATTGGAAACAGAAGAGCTGTTGCTTACAAAATGTAATTGAAGAATATGTAAATCAAACTCAATGTGCGTTGAGTGGATCTCCCTCCTCCTTTTCTCCGGGCTTGGGACCGGCTGTGCAAATTACAAAATAACAAACATTACACAGGCGAAGTTAAGATTGTTGTTGAGCCAAACATAAATTTTGGCTTTTTATTTTTTGTTTTTTTATCTTTATATATTGGCTTTTGGGTGTTTTGGTTTCTACTTTCTAGAGATGCATAACCTATATAGTATATACTATAAATGAATGTCTCATCGTGTTAAGACAGGCTGAAGGCTACGGTAAAAGGTTAGAATAGAAATGGAAAAGGCCAACCAGCAAATCCATGAGATGTTGCTAGGGAGAAAAATACTCGTCATTAGGAAAAAGCCCATTGCAGCCGTTGCACACCCGGTTCTCTCTATGATAGTTGCAGTAAGAATGCCTTAAGAAAATACCAGTGAAATGTGTGATGATGAAGTGTGTGATGATGAAGCAATCGCCATGGCTACCCCAACAATCTGCCAAGCCGGTGAAATGTGTGATGATGAAGTGGTGTTCTGTAAAGCAAGAGAGCAGCTGACAATGGCTTGGAATGTGAGACTAAGGATCGTCTTCCCCAATCTGAGTGGACTCTTTGGTTGGCAAGTGTTTAACTCAATATGACAATCGGTAATAAAAACTGGCTGTGAACACTGCAAGTAATGTGATGCTTGAGGCTTCCATTGACTGTGAGCTACCCAGCAGCTGTAACTCCTAGTTTGAATTATAAGTGAGGTTAGTGAAGCCATGGAAATAAGACAACAAGGATGAGGAACACAGTTGTGGAGGATGCAGTGTTCTTATTTCGCAGATGAAATGGCAAGTCACTTTATAAGGAAGCAATGAACTGAACGAACGTTAGTGTTGGAAACCCGAAACTTCGTTGAAGCTTAACAGGGCGCAACATGGTCCACTGCATTTGTAAACTTCCAAACGATAAGGTCAATATATAGCCGGCCACACAGCAACAGAAAGTGGCAGAAACATGAAGCATTTACAAGCGCTTTGGATATATAATAGGTCTGAACCTGAATTTTTCCAGTTCTCATCTATTTTGTCAAAACCGACCATGCAAAGCTATCAGTATCATACACCGACCATGACCATTTGATACGCAACACACCTTATTTTCATGGACTGAAATTTTGTTCAAGAAGCACGCTCAAATAGATGCTATCTCTGTGTAGGTTACATAATGTACATTGCTCATAATTATGAACTATGTATGTATGGGAACCTCAAGTCACTTAATCAGGATGTGAGAGCAAGTTACCCCCATCACCACCCCATGTACTTACCTCGCTCGCTGCACACTGATTCCACGTCACTAAATTATAAATTGTTTACGACTGTGACTTATTGAGATTATGCCACAAGTGTGGAGGCTTGTTGAGATTATAGATTCCCATATGAAATTATGGAAACCTCCTTACGTATGTATTTTCTCATCATTACATAATAAACCCCTCTCTTAGCATATATCTTCTTCAGTTTCGCATAGCATCCACTTTAAGAAACCAAAAGTTAAGAATCACAAGTATTCCAAAACCTAGAATAGAATAGCTGAATAACTACTTGTTTAAGTTTAATCTGTTCACCGTAGTAAATAGTTTTAATGTTCCATCAGAGTTATAATCTTGAATAAGTTGCTACATATGATATATTGATGTATAACTAAATTTGAACGAAATGTAATACTGGTCAATTCTACATGTATCAATATATTTGTTGCCATATGTGTTGTGGATGCAAAAGATGCATAGAACCGATGCAAACAAGAAAGTTCAAAATGCAATTACTAAACGTGAAAATTTGCATATATATGGGATTTACTAATTAATGCATTTATTTGACACAAAAAGGAATGAAAAGAATATGCATATATCAGAATATGGCAACTATTTACTCACATCACTCGTTCATAGAGCAGTCCTTATAAATATGAAGCAAAGAGCCTGCCTTATACATTGCAAAAGCATAATAAACCTCAATCTAATTCTATTACACAGCTCTCTTCTGGTATAGACAAATCCAAAATGTTGTCCAAGGCAGCTATCTTGGTTTTCTTAATAATCATTGGAGCTTGTGAGTTTCGACTTCATCAGCTAAATATGTGACATGTTTCTCTTATTAGATCAATGAGCATTTGATTAACCAAATTACAAATGTTAATTACTATGTTCATGTCCATGCAGGTATCCCATTCTCATTAGCAGCAAGAGCACCAGCACTAGCTGAATTGCAGTCTGAACCTGCTCCGGTAGACGATGTGCCACCACAAAACCTCATCAGAAAATGTTCAACTTACAAAGACTGCAAAGGCATAACTTGCGACTCCACCGACTCAGTTTTCTGGCATGTTGAATGTGTTAATGGTTCGTGCCATTGTATACCCAATGCACCAGCACCAGTTGAATTACAATATGAACCTGCTCCGGTAGACGATGTGCCATCAAGCCCCAAAACATGTTCAGCTGTCAAAGACTGCAAAAGCATCACTTGCGACTCTGCCGACTCAGTTATCTGGCGTGTTGAATGTGTTAACGGTATATGCCAATGTGTACCCAGTGAGACATCAGAAGCACCGGAACTACCTGAATTACAATCTGAACCTGCTCCAGTTGACGATATGCGACGAGGCCTCAAAAAATGTGTAACTGTAAAAGACTGCGACGGCACCTTGTGCAAGCAAGAAGTCGGATGGCATGTTGAATGTATTAAACGTACATGCCAATGTGTACAGGCCGGCCGGTGCGCCACCACAAACTGATGAACCAACCGCTTCCCCTCGGCAGTAGAGCCGAAAGCTGACCAAGGATGTCATCCGTCTGGTTGCTACGATGAATGATGTTCATTGTTAATTAGTAATAAGAGTGGCTAAGCTATACTGAGAAGGAGTTGTGGCTGCTCCGTATTGTACTCTTATTTCTCAGTTAAAGAAAAATTAATAAAATCAGTTATTTACAATATGCAAATGGTTCACATTTGGGTACCTACATCTATGAAACAATTATAAACCAAGGCTTCTGATGAGTGTCTTATCTCTATTTAAAAAAAATATTTTTAGGTAAAAATTAGAGGACAAGTAATTTGGAAGAATACGTTGGTGTTCTTGTTCAAAATGCTAAGCTTTTTGTGGTTAACGGAACACCAGGGATACTGCTTTTGCTATCGGAAAGTTTTCCTTCCTTAAGGAAATTAATGAAGATCGAAATGGACATAGCTAGCACAAGAAAAGCCATTCCATTCACTCATTTCTAACTTTTCTGTGATATTGGTGGTACGTAGTTCAGGGTTTAATTTACACAGACACGAGATGGAGAACAAGGTAGTAAATGAGAAATAGCTAGCTAGCTGGCTCAGGGCAATCTGATGGCTCAAAGCTCAAAGGAGCATTAGTATGCCAATTACATGTTTTAAATTCCGGCATGTAGTTACAGAGAGGAAGAAGAAGAAAGATCGAACACATATACATGCAGGCTGCAAATGCTAGGACCGGGCCAGATATGGAAGAGGAGATGAAGAAGCGGATAGAAATCTATAATCGAAGTCACTAACTCTAACCATTATTCTCATCAGAATTCTCATCGTTGAATCCGACCATAACTCTCAACATAATTCTAGCACCCTAATTCAAAATGAAATTCATTTATAACCGTTTACTACTAAATGCATATATTTGACCAAAAGACATAGCATATATCCTATTATAGAAAGTACTACCGTTTTACAGAGCTAGTTTTTCCCTACAAATGTAAAGCAAAGAGCCCGCTTTCAGTGCAAAATCAAATCCTTAATCAAATTCTATCTCCGTGCACTATGGAGAAATCAATGAAATTATCGATGGCAGCTACCTTAGCTATCTTGGTTGTGATTGCATCTTGTGAGTTTTGAGTTTTATTGGTCTTATGTGACATGCATATTTATATTTTTATATCTAAGTAAGTTTGATTTATCACTGTTCTGTAAAATTTTATCTAGTAGACTAACAAATTAACACAAGTAAAATATTGTGTTCATGCAGGTGCGCCATTCTCATCGGCAACAAGAGCACAAGCAGCAGTTGAATCTGAACCAGCTCCGGTGGACAAGGTTGAGTTTTGTCATACAAATGCAGACTGCAACAATACTAAGTTTTGTGATAATGGTGTATGCTCAAGCGAAGTAGACGCTAAAGACTCTCCGGCGGTGACGAAAGACGAAACATGTTCGACTATCAAGGACTGCAAAATCACCAAATGCATCCCACAACCTGGATGGCATGTTATATGTGCTGATGGTAAATGCAAATGTGAATTCGATGTGCCACCACGTAACTAGTTCTAGTAGAAGCGAAGTGAGTGGGGATTCTATGTCCACTTCCGATAATACATGTGCTTTGTAATAAGATTTCGATTCAACAAAATTTTAGATATGTATGCGAACAAAAAAAATGTGCCACCACGTTTAATAGTAACTGACGAAACGACTGCAAATACACAAAATACATCGAGTTGGCTGGATGGCATCTCCGATGTGTTGATGGCACCTGCAAATGCGTCCCAATGGACCACCAGAAGCTGAATCAAGCGCTTCTCCGGCAGCTGGACTGGATGTCGACCAACAAGAATGTCCACCATCTGATTGCTGTGAAATTTCATGTGTAGAGAAGAACGTGTCCATGGTTCCTTGTAGTTAGTGTACATTAGATGAAGAATCCATAACTGTTGTCAATAAAGGTTGCCGTGTTTACATTGAGAAGGATCTATGACGTTTAGTAGAGAGAAAAATCAATAAAATCAATTATTTACAAGCATCTGGTTCGAAGAACCGGTAAAAGCTGTCGAGCACACAATGGTTATAAGCGGCAGATGATTACAGCATCGTTCAATGGGTGCTTGGTCAAAACCTCAGTTCAGTTTCGTCACAAATTGCCTTAATGCCCTGATTACCAGGAGAGGGTTTTCCAGATGAGCAGCATGGCCACAATCTGACATCTCAACAATCTCACAAAGGTCGTTGGGTGAGCCATCATCTCCAGTCAGTTTGCCATCGCCACTACCAATCACAAGGGACATATCATGAGCTATTGTCTTAAACTTTTTATCTTTCTCTCCGACAATTAGCAAAAGAGGCGTTTTGCAGCGCTTCAAGTCTTCCCACAATGGCCTAACATGCAAAGAGAATGGTTTACTTTTGAATCTGGATATTTTCAAAGAAACAAACATTCAGTATAGTCAGATACTTACAGCTGCCTCCCAACACTTAAAGCAGACAGAAGTTTTGCTAGACTCTGCACATCTCCATGGTGCAGGCGGTCGGTGACTATCTGATGAAAGTGAGGGTGTTCTCTTAAGCTGTTAAAATTGAATATACAGTTAAAAGATGTATACACAAGAATTATTTTTAGATTGCTAAAGGAAGTCATATGAAATATAAATCTGAGAATCACCTATTCCAAAGCTCTCCAGCATACCAGGTGTCAAGAAAGAGCTTTAAACCATATGCAACAAGGAAGCGTGCTCTGGAGTCATCTTCAGCTCTACGAATTTTTCTTGCCACTTCATCTTTTAATCCAGGACTCCCAGATATGATAATAGCTCTCTTAACCTTCAAGATAAAATCAACACCTTCCATTAACACTACATAAATATGAATTTAAGCTCAAATGTGAAATGTACATTCTTCAAAGCGCAAACATACTTTTTTAGGAAGCCTCAGAGCCATATAAAGTGCAATCCTGGCTCCCATAGAATATCCGACAAGGGTAACCTTTCCAGGAGTGATATGCTCAATCACTTTACTCAAAAGATCACCAACTACCTCGACAGACAAACTTGAAGCCAGTACTGCATCCTTAACAGCATGACTTTGTATCTTTGTTCCACCATGACCAGGAAGGTCAATAGAAATGCATCTTCCACATCCTGCTAAAGCCTTCATGATAGCAATCCAATCTTCACCAGTTCCGAGAAACCCATGAAGAAATACAAGTACATTATCCTGCATCAGGTTAATTTTTGTCAATTGAGAACGCAATTGGTAACATATACCAATGCATATCAAACTCCAAACACGTAAATTACTGAATGCAAGGCAATATACTGCAGAAATTTATGTCCACAAGATACTCGGGGAATACATTGCAGCTAGAGAAAGGGAAAAAAATGGAGCAAGAGCAAGTGGATAAGTCAATGAAATAGTTACTAACATCATATCTTTGTCCAGTCTCCTGAATTTTAATAGAGTAAGATAAGCCCTTCGAATCTAAAGGCAACTGGTATATACGAACTTGCTCTCCAGTAAAATTTCTCTGAATTATGTTCCCATTGATTTGAAATTGCTGCAAAACTCGATGAGCATCAGCAACAGATGCTTCTACAAACCCACTACGAGGATTACGACTAATCTTGAGAGGCCTAGTTGTCACATCTTCTTTTAGCCAACGGTAAGTTCCTAAGCCATGGGCTATGGATGAGGCTAATGGATAGTTCATCATTGTACAATTCTCCAAATTCTTCTGGTTGAGATAACAGGAGAACTGAATATATGCTGACAAACCTAGGCTGCTTTCAAATGCAGCACTGACAACAGCCGTTTTCTGGTGCTGCTGGGCCCATTGAGCAATTATTGCTGCATTTTCAAAGCCGCCAACAACACTTGGCTTGATTACCTGATAGAACCAGATGTAGGAAACCAATGTCAGGATGAAGCATTAAGTTATTGTGGTAGTGTTCGTAGATTTCAAGAATAACTTGCAAAAATATAAACTCATTCATTGGTAATTAAATTTTCCTGTGATTCCATCACTGCATATTACGTGTTTATTGTTTACTTTCCCACAATGCCACTATTATTCAAAAGAGAATACAACAATGGTTATGAATACCAGCACTGCTCTTTGAGGGTGTAAGGATTTGCACTATAACTTTGCCAACAGTTTTACCTTCCCAGGCAATTTAGCAGTGGCTGGAATATGGCATTGAGTAACTTATACAGATCATTTATCAGTACATCATTGTTTCTAACAATGAAATCTTCAAACTGAACTCTTACCAGTACCAGATGTGACTTAAAAAGTGATATCAGAGTTAAGTAGTTTATGCATATCGCATACCTAACTCCAGTTTCTTTGCAACAATGACATGCGAATAAGTGCCACGAGGAAAATAAGTGACATCCGTAAATTAATTTCCCCAGAATATAAATACTTACAACAGCTACTATTCCTGGATGGGTGTACTTTGAGAGCTTTAATAGTGGATGTTCTCCAATACTGTCAATAGTTTCATCCAGAGCCACAGGTAACCCAGTTTCTTTGCAAAACTTGATAATATCTTCTTCAAAATGAACAGGTTCCTGAAATGAATCAGCATTCCTAAGGTTAGTAGTTGCAACAAAATTACTATGAACAAGTCCCATCAATCCTGAAATGATACAAACAGAAGGAGATTGCAGCACAAATGGAATCATCAACTTAACAGACTGCCTACAATGTCATCAAGTATTCTGTCCATCCAGACGAAGATTTTGACTGAAATTTTAAACAATTTTGGTACCTCAATGTACTCCAGATCACAATCCTTTACCAAGGAACCAAACTGGATAGCTTCTTCATAAGTCCAGTTCCGATTGGCATCTGCACGTATTTTAATATGGTATCCAACTTTCTTTCTTACTTCCTGTATAACTGCAGCATCCTGTAAGGGACTCCCACAACGAGCTACCTTTTGCAAAATCATTGGAACAAACCTAAGCATTTGTTTAATTTGATGTATAAGTTAGCCAAATTTACATTGTGCTCCGTAATGATGACATTTGAATTTCAAGATAGTACCTTAATCTTTACTGCAGTAAATCCTTCTTCAACAAGTGTAGCAATAGAATCAGCTACTTGTGTGGGCGTCCCATTGGAATCAACAAGGGCACAAATCTTAACTGTCGATGATGATTCAGATATATCTCCAACTTTCTGGGGATGGAGCATGCCTAATAAATTGGAACCTTGTCTATTTGCTACGGCATTTAGAATTGCCATTTCCAAACCACATCTAACACTAGGAAAGAGCGTAGATGGCTGCATCACAGTCAAAAGAAAATGTTCGCTCAAGCATAAATCCATTCCAAATAAACACAGCAAGATATAATTTTATGCCATTACACAATGCTTCATTCTTTTCTCCTTCTCATAAGCGACAATGTTTCTTTTTCTCTACAAATATTTAAAACCTATGACCAAGAAAATTAGTCAATATACCAGGATCCCAAGGTTGGACTGTATCCAAGATGAAAACGAGCCATTTCGCAGAGGAAGGAAGCAACTGATATGAGCTCCTTTCATCATATGGATGAGAAACCTCAGTTGCTCTTCTACATGTAGAAGGTTTTCTTTGCAGATATCTAGAGGTGAAACCTGTCCAATGGAATGAATATAATGATCACAAGTAGACAAGTGGAGTAAGTACAAAAAGAAAAAATTAAACCAAAAGCTAACCTCGCCAAGCCCAAAGCTTCCATCTTCGAAATACAAAGTTAAAATAAACCCTTCCCTGTAGAAGCTAGTGGCACCACCATCAACAGATACCATGGTATGAGGAGCACACAGTGGCATTCTATATAAACAAAATATAATACAGTTATACAGTTGTACCAAATGTTGTATTTTCAGCATATCAAAGATTTAAGTTTATTCCATAAAGAAAGAAAATCACCTATATAGTGAGTACTCCATTGTTTGGACTTTGCAGAGTGAAGTGCCATCTAATATCGAGTCTTGACTAAAAGACGTTATGACTTGATCTGCTGCTTGGCAGGCAAACTTTCTTAAAGTACTGAGGGAATCAACATTTTTCATACACGTGATAAGTACTAAAATGAACGAAGAAATATGTCAGCTGTCAGTTGACAACCTTTTCCATTTTTTCATCAAGGTAGTTTAACCACCAACCTGTGAAAGCTGGCATTGGTATCTATGCAGCTCTCAACCTCAATGATACAGTCTATTCCTCCATGTTGAGATGTGAATAACGCATCTTCAAGATCCACCTTTGTCTTCACATGCAGATGCATCACACTGCAAAATTAGATCTGTTAAGTCTAAGAAACAATATATTTGCATATACATGACACTAAATCAACATTACATCCAATTAGCAAGTGCCAATTCAGTTTCTCATCATAGATTCAGGCACACTCTCCATGTAGATTCCAGATACTATATTTGTCATGTCTATTACCTATTGGAATTGTACAATTTGTGATATGAAAGATATCTTAAGATCTCTATTCATAATACTGCACGACTATAAGTCGGCCATCCCCACTGCAGAAAGCAGCATACATTTAATATGCCCTATATATGCTGTCTGTTGTCTCACAGGTTTTCCCTGGATTGGTAATGAACAAAGTGAGTGATGCCAACATCCTCATATGATATTTGATTTTTGTATTTCTTCAATTGCCTTTCATGACATGTAGAACCTTTAATCTCGTCCAGTTTCACCTAAAAGTTGATTTTTTTTAATTTTTTTAATGTTTAGTTCAACAATTTCCCTAAATACAAATGTAGGCCTACATGAATTACATAGAGGCGAATTCTAGACAAAGAAGTTTACCCATGTGCCGCACACAGATCATGGATTGAGACATTGTGAGAGGTGTAGAAATATTGATCTAGTATTCTTGGTTTGACCCTATCTGCTAGAGGAAGTAGGCTGAATATTGCACCACCATGATTGTTAATCACGACTATCGTAATTGGTTTCCGCAATGTCCTTCACCACATAGTAAATATGTTAAAGCATTGGTAACAAAAACTTGTATGGGGGATGTACCGAAAAACAATTAAGAATCCTGAGCAACTAATAGAAAAGTTCTTACCTTTGGTTCACAATTGCTAAGCCATTTGTATCATGGAGGAAGGAAACATCTCCAATCACGCAAAGTACCTGAAACAAACCAACAAGCACCTTAGTACTCCTTTTTTGTTTTTTTCCAAGAAATGGAGACATGTATCCAAACTTACTCGTTTATTACATCCTACAGCAAAGCCAACAGCTGTGCTGAGTAATCCATCAATACCACTTGCACCTCTATTCCCAGCCACCCGAATCATCTGACAGGGTAAATTTGATTTTGAAATCGTGACAGCATTACTACTACTGCAGTCTGACCAACCACGCCCATACATATCTGCATCTCGTATTGCCATACTGTTCCCGATGAAAAGAGCAGACTCATCTGAAAGTGCTTCTGAAATTAGGTAAGCGACTTGAGGTTCTGTTAGGGAGTCTCTTGCACAAATTTGAAATGACAACTCCCTTTCAACCTATAATAGAAAAATAGAGAATTTACAAAGAAACCCCAGAAAAATGAGGAAAAAAATATGTACATGTATAAATTAAAGTCTATCATTCCACCATAATTTTCAAGCAGTTTTACTAATATTACCATCAATTTAGATTAGATGAGGCTCTGACAAAAGGAAAAATAAGTAAAACTTTCCAATTCCTCTGTTTCAGCTTTCCAGATAAGATACATGTATCCAATAGGAGAGAGCTATTGTGAATTTCACCTTCATTCAAAAGTGTCAAATTGTGGACCAAATGGTGTGACAAAGGTTTCAAGACCAATCGGCTGCCTGTATTCAAGTACCAACATGGATCACATGCACAATGTGTGTGCAAAGTTGATAGTGGTACGGAAAAAGAAAATGTGTCGTGCTGGATAATGATGAACCAGTTGGAATTACTATAGCCTCGAGTTCAATTCTATTTTTCAGTTGTTAAAGTACCAGAAGTTTATTTGATCAACAAAAGAAAAATATTAAGGTATAGTTGAAATCTCATATATGAAAGTTGAAAGGGAACATCAAGCTAAAGTATAGATAGTAACTCTGGAAGAAATAATTGAAAAGAAGAGAAGTAACAATGACATAATTTAGTAAAAACAAAGTTTGTTATATTCTAGCCTAACTACATTGTAATGTTTAGTCCATCCAGTGCTTGGCAAGACAGTTTAGTCCAATAAGAAAACTACCAAATAATTTAATATTAGATTTAGAGCCTAATTCTTTGAACATCATTACCGTCGCATTTAACAATTGAAGATAAGTGGTCCATTCCTTGCTGAGATGGGGAAATTCAGCTTTACGGACACAATCAGCAAATTCAATAATGCTACTGTGGACTCTATGGGTTACAATATGAGAAGGATCGTGACGAAATGGATGCTTGTCAACCATAATATATGAGCACGGAAAGCATTCCTCTAGCATCTTAGCAATACGCTTGCTTGTAATCCTGCTCCCAATCTGTTTGACACAAAAGGCAAGGCAGTCAATTAATGAGAGAAAAATAGATCCCTATCCAACTGTCATCTGTAGTGCAAGTTCACAACCAAGGTTGTGAGATTATTACACTCCACGCAAAGGATGTGTATTTAGCTTTAAAGACACCTAAGGCAATAAAATAAGCCAACTAGAAGAGGATAGTGGAGGATGGAAGAAGTGGTATACCTGAATAATCACATCAATGTTAGTCTTGCCACTGACCAAATCTGATAGTAGGGCATGATCAAGATGATCAATGAACAACAAATCATTGTCCACTTCAGGAAAACTAGTCAACAGCTTTCTCAATCGTAATCCCGACAAGATGTCAGCTGTAACAGGCCAGTGAAGGTGTTTAGCCAAGAGAAGAGCTGCCCACATCTCATCTTCTGAATGGATTGCACCGATAAGTAGAAGACCCTTGTTAGTCCCTTTAATTACATTTAGAATCTCTGACATACCACCACATCCATCATTACTCAAATGAGCATGTTGTACTTGAATATACTTGGTAAATGGTTCAGAATTAGACATCCAATGGTTTAATCCCTTCAGACAACTCAACATCCATTTTCTAGGGCTATTTTCTAGTGGCTCCCTGAATGCACAATTAATATGAGCAGGCCCATATGGTGAAGAGGTAGCCCAATGTACAGCAGAGTCGAGAGTTGTTAGGACCATGCGCGCTGAAATCTGATCTGTGGGTGCAGGAAGGCTGAAGAAAAACCGCACAAAAGAGCCAAAATGGTTTACCTGGAACACAAACTCTCAAGCATGAAACAAAAGAAAATACTCATTTATATCAGTGAAGAAACTTATTTATGATTTTATGAAACTATGCTGGTATAGAAGCTTTATACCTCAAATTCAATAGATTAATGCATGACAGAATTTCCATTCAAGTAAAACTGGAAAAATTTTAATCGAGTCTTTTATACCTGATTGATTGCTTGGTTTGCTCCAGCATCCTGCAATTCTGCAGGACGATCAGCTGTAAGCAATAGAATTGGTACAAAATCTTGACTAGCCTCGACCACCTGGACATTTTTCTTTAATGTTAGCAAAATACCAAAGATTAAATAGCCAAGTGCATCATAAACACATGCAGATTGAGGAATCATAAAGATAACAATGAATTGAGAAAGTTCTCATCATAGCAATGGCAAAATACACAGAAAAAAAATTGTAAAAAGGCCCATAGGGCCAAGTGGCTGACTAATGTATGAATACCATAACATTGCAAAACTTACGGGAGTAAAGAATAAATGTTTTCCAAGTAACCTTGTAGGTTACAAAGTCAAGAGTCGTAGAAGATAGATATAAACAATTTGAATAGACTCACAGCAGGAAGAAGGTTTGAAACTGCAGTGCCAGATGATGTGATGACTACTGCTGGTTTGCCAGATCCTCTTGCATACCCAACAGCATGAAATGCAAGTGAACGCTCATCATAACATACAGTACAAGTAATAAGTGGATGAGTGGATGCAGCAACAGCAAGAGGGGATGATCTTGATCCTGGAGCTACACAAAAATACTAGAACGAAGAACTTAGAATGAATAAGAAAAAGTTGAACATTAAAGATGAAATTGAAAATCAAAGATAAATCTCACCATCAATCCAAGACGAGAACATTCTTCAATTATAATTGATGCCCAAACAGTGTTGATGTTGCCACAATCTTGCACTGAGAAGCACATTTTACTGGCATGATCCAACTGATAGTAGAAAGAGACAAAGATCCTGAACAATGTTCAACCAAGTTTGTTCGCTCTAAAATAAAACTAATTAGTGGGAAAGTAGAAGTGTGCATAGGATATATTGACAACTTGTCCCAAGCCCCTTTTGTTTTCTAGCTAATAGTACTCATATGCATGTGATGTATCTAAAAACATGCTTTTCCTATATTTATCTAAAAAAGGACAGTATCATACCATGTTATTAGCAACAGCCATAGTAGGTGAAAGCCTCACACAAAACTGGGAGGAAGATGAAGCCTCTTTCTGCAGAAGAGGTAGATGCCTAAGTATATCACAGCTACAAAATGGTAATAAAAAAACAAAAATTTGTCTATATGAAAGTGTAAAAAAGGCTCCTCAGAAGAAAATGAACAATTACCAGGAAAGGGAGGATACCAGTGCCATGGTGTCGGCCAAAATGTTTTTTCCACCTGCTAAGAGCATGTTCATGTGTACCTACAAAGTCCTGTTTGTCAGAGATTGAATGTGATACAACTCGACAGCCAAGTGAATATGGGAATCAATAACAAAATTCCAACCGAGATTCTAAAGTCATCTGAATAACACGCAAATGAAGAGATCCTGAAACTTATTTGAATTTGTGTTCATCAATTTCAAACTCAGAATTGTGTAAATACTAAATAGATGAGACAAAAACAAACTGTTAAACATATATCTAATTCAATTTGTGGACAACTACCTCAGAAACGATTCTATCCACCAGAAGATTGACCTTTCTAAGAGTAGGTATTATATTTGTGGTGTGGAATTTCTTTGTTGTGGAACGAATGTGACAAATAACCTGACAAACGTATATCACAATCAAATCATGAGTAGAGGAATCAGTACAGCTATAACAGTCAGAAAAAGGGAAAATAAAATCTTTTCAACAATTAGCAGAGATGTTGAGAGCGAGGCAAGAGTGCTTTAACGAAATAAATATAAAGCATCTTTGAGGAATGAATAAGTGACAAAGAAAAAAAACATGTCTAGGTATAATGCATTATCAGCAATAATTTAAAAACAAAAAAAAAATCTGAATATTTCATCAAATCTTTTAAAGTACATGAGTAACAGCTCCTAATCTGTCAAATTACCAACCAAACACTAAAACTAATTCCAACCGAAAAAAGAAGCGGAATAGTGGAAAAGAGAGATTACAACCTCACGATACCTGGTTGAAACATAACTCATAAGAAAGAACAGCTTCCTCAAATGTACAAAGGGAAGCCTCACTCCAACCAATAGTTGCTGCTAATATAGAAGCCCCATCATGCTCATGTAACTCAATCTGTTTGATTTAAAACACTGTCCATGTTAAATAGTAGTTCAATCCGAAGACTCTAAATTTTAAAAAGGAAAAAAATATAAACAATGCACTGAATAATCACATTAACAAGGATGCAAGAGCATGCAAGTTTACCTGAGGAATAAAAAAGTAATATGAGCCTGCCTCATGCTTCATATACGATGATGACTCTTGGTCGTAATTCGTATCCATAAAACCATAAGCCATAACAAAAGCCGATTCATTTGATAGAATTCTGCCAAAAAGAAAATGATTCACATCGCGTTCAGCCTATTTTTCATAAATTCATATGCCATGTTCAGTTACTATGATAGCATTCTGCTGTTTAAAAAGCACAACTGTACAAGTTCAAAAATTTAAGCAAGCATTACACTAAACAAATCCGAAAAAACGAATCCGAAAACTACATGTAAAACAAACCTTTTGATCGAAGAAGAGGAAGAAGGCGTGAAGTAAATTGCTTCACCAATTCCGAAAACTCCTCGAGTTTCATTGACATACAGTGACTTATAGCTCACATTTTCAGTTTCCTTGGAAATGAAAAACACTGGATAAACCGGAGACGGCTCCGGTTGGCAGCAAAACCAGCTCAAGGCTTTCGCACTCGGCGGCACAGCCACCTGTGACAATCAAATTCATCTCAAAATTCACAAAATTCAATCCACATTGTATCAATTTCGTAATTCAAAAAACATAATTAAGTACCTGAAACCTGAGAACTCCGCTACAAGTTGAAGGAGGACTGAGCTTCAACTCCTCAACGGCCTCCTTGATCCTCTCCAGGCCTTGCTCAAGAGTCAACGCCGGAGTCAAATTCCGCGTGAGGCAAGTCTCGATGACCAGATCGCAGTCGTCGGCGTCCGGCACCTGGCTGGTTTCGATCGCCGGACCGTCGTATCTCACTCCTCGAACGACCTGATACAGTTCGAACCGAAGCGTCAGCATAAGTTTTTTCATTAAGAGGCGAAATTGAAGCAGAAGGAAGCGGAAATAAGACCTGGCAGTTCGGGCGGCGGAGATGGCGGGAATTCCGGTGGAGGAAAGGTAAAGGCCTCGGCGGCGGCGAGGTCTTTGTGTGAGGGAGAGACCTCGCGGAGCGTAGGAAAGTGAGAGGGTTTGTGAGTAGTAGCATTCTGGAGTTTACATACAGTGAAGAAGAAGAAGAAGAAGAAGAAGTGACACTGAAAATGAAGAAGATAAGGGGCACCCGCGTTTTTTAGGTTAGCCTAAAATCATACACCGTTATCCATTTACTGTATAAATGGGTGGAGTGTGTGGGCCTCGGTGGGCTTGAATGGGCCAGGCCCTTTGGCAAATCACTAATTGCAGTCATTGACGCTAGTAAGGGAGCTATGACAACACCTTTGGAGGTTGAAGAAGCTGGTGGGCGACATTTGATCGCTTTCTTCATCTTTTGTTTGATGCTTTATCTGGGACTACTTAACTTCGGTTCTGTTTGTTTTACTTTATAGTTTGATTCGTTTTTTGTTTTCTTTGTGTGCTGGGGATTAGTATTTTTTCAGTCACTCATTCTTTTCTCTTCAACGAGTTAGGTTTTATCACTTGCATGTCCCCTCTTCGCTTTTGTACTTTTCTTTTGATTTTTTTTTAATACATAATTACCAATAACTATATTTTTGTAGTGATATTTACCATCAGCAGGGAATTAACAGTAACAGACTGTTAACCCGTACATGAATTAATGACATAATTAACCCTAAAAATTTATAAATTACAACTCATATTATATATATATCAACATATTCTTCATCTCTCTCTCTCTCTCAAACACCGCCACCATCTTCGACATCACCGACGAGGAGTACGAATGATCGTCGGCCTCGTTGTTAAAGGTTTTCGTGAAGGCTCCGCAAACCGGAGATGTCAGTATCTATGATAGCTTTGCTCGATGACGCCAAGTCTGAGTCGTGGTTCGTTGAGCAGTTGAGCAGCCTTTGTGAGATCGAGCTTCTCCGGCGCGGCGGCGAGTTCGCGCAGCTTCTTGGAGAGGCGGAGGGTGTGGTGAAAGAGCTCGGAGATGGAGTAGTGGTTGGAGAGCTGGAGAGTGAGGGCAGTGATGGAAGGACTGGAGGGACTGGAGGGACTGGACAGAGGATCGGACAGTGGAGAGGGCATGATCGGCGTGCTAGAGGGAGGAGAGTAGGGGAGGAAGGTCTTCCCGGATCGGAGGAGTTGTCCAAGAGCATGGTGGTGCTGACGTGTAAGTCCACCGCCGCGAGCGACCAGATCTCCTCCTCTGCGGCATCGACCAAATCTCCTCCTCCCCGAACCCGACTCCGACTCCAATCTTCTCCTCCCCCGAGCCCGGCCTTCACACTCTCTCTCACTCCTCACCGTCTCCACCTCTCTCTCCTCCTCCGCCGCCAATGACGACTCCCTCGCCGCCTCTCTCTCCAGCCGATCCTGGTCCGGCTTCTCCTCCGACTTCAAGCTCAGGCCGAGGACTTCTCCCTCCATCGATCGGAGCCTCTTCGAGGTCGCCGTTGCCTCTTCTCCTCCTCCGCCAATTTGAAGCCTCACCAACACTTCTCTCTCTCTGTCTCTCTCTCTATGAGTTTGTGTGTTGCAGTTTTTGCTTTGTGTGTTGGTTATGGTTGAGATCTTATCAGATCTGGCTTAGATCTTGATTACTGAGGCTCAGTAGTATTGAAAGCGCGGTGGAGGTGGATTTTCTAAGGCTCAGTAGTATTAGAAGCGGGCGGAGGTGGATTTTTCTTAGCCTCAGTGGCATTAGAAGTGCGGCGGATGTTGAATTATGAGGTTCAGTGGTATTGGAAGCGCGGTGGAGGACGGCGGAATTCTGAGGCTCAGTGGTATTGAAAGTGCGGCGGAGGACCGCGGAGCTTTTGAGGCTCAGCGGTATTAGGTTGATATTTGAGGTTCAGTAGCATTAGAAGTACATAGTTTGAATTTATTTATATTTTTTTGTCTCAATGAGGGTAATTTTGTAATTTATGAGTTAACAGATTTTGTTAATTTTCGATGGAAACCTGTTAGTGTAATTTTAAAAACTAATCTTGCTATTGGTAAATATGAACACCAAATTGTAGTTATTGATAAAAAAAACTATTTTTTAATAACTTCCAATATGTTCAAGGAAGGTTAACTCCGTAACTTCCGTGGTGTGTCTTGTCCTAATAAGACTTGTAGTCTAGATACTCTATTAGATAGGGAATCCCTGTTCGCCAGGGATACTTGTTGTAATGCCTATATAAAGGCCTCCTTATCAATGAATAAACACAGAGAGATTTATCAATCTATTTCTCCTACAACACGTTATCAGCACGTTGCTCTAGCCTCCCGTCTGATAGCCCTAGAAACCCTAATTCCGAATTTTTTTTTCGAAACCCTAACCTACCGTCGGCCGCCGATTCTTCTCTTCGGCACCGTCGGCCTCTTCTCAGCAGCATCTGCGCTGTTCGCCTGCCGCACTGTACCCTCGAGTACTGCTCCTCCTCTGCCTCTAGGCAGACAACCCGCTCGCCAGCAGCTCTCCCTTGCGTGCTACTTTTTGCACGCATCCGCCAGACGATCAAAATTGCTCGCAAGCCAAGCAAGCGATCCGCGAACCCTTATTCGTGGTTAAGAAGAAATCAAGAAAAATCGAAGAAAACAAGCTTCCCCAAGAGTCAAGTTTCGTTTGATCAAGCTTCTCTTGAAGAGGTAAATATTTTTATAAACGTTCCCGCTTATGAAAATTTCAATAGTTGGGTTTTGTTTTCTCTTCCGGGACCTTTCCGTGTCCCTGCTTCTTCATCCCGATTCTATCGCTTCTTGGGACGGCATACGGGGATTTAGTCACCCCGGTGCCAACGTTTATTGGGGTAACTGTGATGTTACCGGCCACCGTTATGCTTGTGACTGTGATGTCACTGTGAACCATAACGTATTATTCTTTTTTGGAAAGAAAACAAAGGGAAGATATCGATTGTGACTTGAAGTCACGTTAAGCATCGATTTATGTGACCATGATATATCTTGGCACTGTTCTAAAAGAACAATCAAACTTGATTAGTATTCAAACATACTAACGTCTCCCTGTTTGTGTTCTGTAGATGGCTGACACTCAGCGTCCAGAATTTGACATCTTGGATGTCCAAGGCAAGGAATACAAGAGGTGGGTCTCAGATGTTGAGAACACTTTCATTGGTAAAAGATTTACTGCCACCATCAACCCTCCTGAGGATGAAAGCTTACACGCTTCTCCTGAACAGAAAGCACAAGCCCTGATGTTTCTCAGGCGCCATATCCATCCAACGCTCAAGAAGCAATACCTGAGGAAAACTGATCCCAAAGAGCTATGGGATATCCTCAAGGACCGCTTCGACAATGTGCATGACGCACAACTCCCAGACCTCATGTCTGATTGGGAGCAAATCCGCTTACTGGATTTTGATTCCGTCCAGGAATATCATCAGACTATGCTAAACTTGCAATCTGATTTGAGCTTTTGTGGGGTCGAAAAGACCGATGATGATATGATGGAGAAGACTTTCACGACGTTCCCAGAATCTGCGTCCATGTTGTCGCATCAGTACCGCGATCTCCGCGAGAAAGGCACTATCAAAACCTTCAGTGATTTGATGAATGTCCTTCAAAGAAAGGAGAGGTACCATGAGTTGATTCTTACCACCAATAAGAGGCCTCGAGGACCGAAATCCATTGCGGAATCTCATCAAGCCCGTGGTAAAGCTTTTAAGCAGAAGCATCAACCTCATGAACGTCAAACACCGCCACCACGTACGCCAAGAGCAATACGTGGCGGACGAGGAGGGAGAAGAGGCGTCGGCCGTGGCCGACCGCTTTCTTGGACAAGGGATGATGGCAGAGCCGCCGCTCCCAGAGGGAGGAACAGTTTTGGTTCCGGTCCCAGGCGTGGTGGCCATCCGCCGAACAATGCTTCGGCTCCTTGCTTCAAATGTGGTTCTACGAATCATCTCCAACGCGATTGCATA
This sequence comes from Potentilla sterilis, assembly GCA_963682095.1. NCBI lineage: Eukaryota > Viridiplantae > Streptophyta > Magnoliopsida > Rosales > Rosaceae > Potentilla > Potentilla sterilis. Next base: position 46,033,014 of record OY821761.1, on the reverse strand, counting down.
GCAAGCAGAGATATTCAAGCCGCTTACAAGAAACACAAACAATACATAGAACAAGAAGCACACTATGTAGGAGACTTTGAGGAAGAAGTATACGATGAGGAAGATACGAACTTCGCCATCGATGACTTCCAACCTACCAAGAAACGTAGGACTCAGGAGTATGATACTCCAGACTATGAATAAGTATTTGACTTCGGTCATGAGATACGTGTTCAAGTTTGATTTTGATTGTTATTTTGACAGGATAGTCAATAAATCACGACTTTGTTCGATAAGTCGTTCTATTTAGAACAACCATGATGTATTTTTGAGTTGTCATCAATAAAAATCTATCTTATTCTACGAATGATTTGAGATTTTTACATCCCTGAAAGCAAAATTGGTTCAATGCGTCCAATTCTCAATGGCATAATCATTTTGAGTTCACCAAAATTCTGGTGATGTTAACTCATATCCGAAAAAAATCACAAAGACAAAAGGAGAGATCCGCGAGCCGCGATACGCCATCCGCGAGCCACGATACGCGAGCCGCGATACGCGATACGCCATCCGCGAGCCGCGATGCACGATCCGCGATCCGAGATCCGCGATCCGTGATCCGCGATCCGCTATCCGCCAACTTGGTCGCGATCCGCCAGGACTCGCTCGCCATGGCTATTCGCCAACTAATCCGCGATCCGCGATCAGCGATCCGCCAACTTGGCTGCGATCCGCCATGCCTCGCTCGCCAAAGCCCATAAGCGCTTGGCCGCGACTCGCTAGGCCTCACTCGCCATGGCCATTCGCCAGCTTGGCTCAGCACCGAATCCGGTTTTTTTTTGAAACCAACAATCGATAGCCTATCGAACAAATGCAACTTTTGCATCAATGGCTCGGCAACGAAGTGTCTTCGGACTCGCCATGCTTCGGATTTAGCTCAACCGTCGCATCGCATTGCCTCAATGCCTGACCGACTCTCACCACTCGCCTTGCTTCGGCTCGGCCTCTGGGTAGCTTCGGCCTTTGCCTTGGCCTCGGCCTTGGCTCGGCCACGCCACCTACGACGGTGTCCGGTCTCAATCTCTGACCTAGGCTATGATTATCATTGTTGATACTCGGTGATTAAAATGCGGCTTATCTTTTTCTCTCAAGTTTTGTCGTTGCCATGGCTATGTTATTGGCCTTAATGCACTTCATTTTGTGATGATATATTGTCTCAGTACACTTACTTTAAAGTGTTCGCCAAAGTCTAAAGTAGACTATTGATTCAAGTTACATTGTTTTTGTAGATGTATCAAGGCGAGATTGAGTGTTTGTTGGATTGTGCAACAACTCACACGATTCTGAGGAATCGGCAATTGTTTTCGGATTTTACGCCAAGCGAATCGTCGTTATCTACGATGACAGGAACTGGACCCGTAATTAAGGGTCGTGGCACTGCTCAATTCTTACTGCCAAATGGCACTGAGATTCGGGTAGAGGACGCCCTATATGCGCCTAAGGCGCCAAGAACCTTGCTAGCTTTCAAGGATGTGCGTGACAATGACTATCACCTCAGCACTTATGTTGAAGATGGAACTGAATATCTGTTGATCACCTCCACCCAATCTATGCGCACTCGCATTGTGGAGAAGTGTAAGCGAGTTCGCAATGGCATGTATTTCACAACCATTCGAGCCAACGAATCTCATGTTGTTATATTATGTGATTCTGATGCTTATAAGCTTTGGCATGATAGACTCGGTCATCCGGGTCGTGATCTGATGATCCGTATTTTGAAATGCTCCCACGGTCATCCATTTTTCCGATCACAAAAGCACAGAGGGCGCCTCGGCCTCGGTTCGGCCGTGCCGTCGATAGCCGCCTCTCGCTTCCAAGGAGAGGTTCGGCCCCCTCCTGCTTCTCATGCTTCTGTAGCGATGTCTAATGCTCATCGTTCGTTTTGCAAAGCTTGTTCACTAGCAAAACTTCAAGCAAGACCATCTTTTGCTATTGATAATAAACAGAATATTCCGTTTCTACAACGAATACAAGGTGATATTTGTGGACCTATAACACCAGAATGCGGACCATTTAGATATTTCATGGTTCTGGTTGATGCATCAACGCGTTGGTCACACGTAGCGTTGTTGTCCACGAGGAATGCTGCATTCGCTAAACTCCTAGCCCAGATTATTAAGCTTCGGGCTCACCACCCGGACAATCCGATTAAGTCCATCAGACTGGATAATGCTGGAGAGTTTACCTCAAAGTGTTTTGATGACTATTGCATGTCAGTTGGGATTGAAGTTGAACATCCCGTACCCCACGTTCATTCTCAGAACGGTCTTGCAGAAGCCGCTATCAAGAGACTACAGCTTGTAGCTAGGTTTCTTGTCATGGCCACAAACTTGCCAGTTTCGGCATGGGGATATGCAATATTACATGCAGCTATGCTTATTCGTCTACGACCCACAGATAGCCAACCATTTAGTGCGTACCAGTTGGTAACTGGTTACGAGCCTGATATTTCGCATCTGCGTACTTTTGGTTGTGCCGTATATGTGCCTATCACGCCTCCACTGCGTACCAAGATGGGTCCACAACGACGATCAGCTATTTATGTTGGATATGAAGCACCAACTATTGTCCGCTATATAGAGCCTATGACAGGTGATCTGTTTACTGCAAGATTTGCAGATTGTCACTTTGATGAGACATCCTTCCCGCCGTTAGGGGGAGATGGGGCCGCATCCGTCCCAAATGAACGTCAGGAATTGACGTGGTTCTCTCCCACTATGTCTCATTATGATCCCCGTACGTCTCAGTGTGAGACTGAAATACAACGCATATTAGAACTACAAAAGGTGGCGGATACGATGCCCGACTCCTTTACTGATATTGCGAAAGTGACAAGATCAACCATACCTGCTGCGAATGTACCTGCAAGGCTTAACATTCCTCGCCATGCGCGAACACGCGCCGCCGGTCTCGGACCCGCAGCCCTAGGTGCCATCGGTAGCCTAGGCTCGGCACCTCCAAGTGGAGAGCCGGCGTCGACTTCGGATCCTCCTAGAAAGAGGGGGAGACCAATCGGTTCCAAAGACAATGTACCTAGAAAGAGGGCATGTGTCCAGGCACAAAGCGATCCGTTCATCATCGATACTGTGACGCCGTCACACGAGATTGTCTCCGACTATACCTATGTCCAAGAATCAACTCTGAATCATCTGGGGGACGCCTCAGACTCACTGTTGATGTTGGAGAACAAGGAAATCTCACTAAACTACTTATGCATGCACAATCTGATGGAAAGAAATTCCATGTATATCGATGATGCATTCGCCTACGCCGTTGCTCAAGAAATCATTGACGACGACGATATGGAACCCCGCACTGTTGATGAATGTCAACGTAGGGCGGATTGGCCGAAGTGGGAAGAAGCAATCCAGGCTGAACTAGACTCTCTAAAGAAAAGGCAAGTATTCGGACCGGTTGTGCCTACACCACCGAACGTGAAGCCTGTTGGACATAAATGGGTCTTTGTCAGAAAGCGCAATGAGAATGGCGAAGTCCAGCGATATAAAGCTCGACTCGTGGCGCAAGGTTTTTCTCAACGCCCTGGAATTGATTATGAGGAGACGTATTCTCCTGTCATGGATACTATTACCTTCCGATACTTAATAAGTTTGGTAGTCTCAGAGAGACTCAATATGCAGCTTATGGATGTCGTAACTGCGTATCTTTATGGGGACCTAGATACGGAGATGTACATGAAAGTGCCAGAAGGACTTTCGTTACCCAAGTCAAGTGAGCAAAAACCACGAAGTTCATTTGCTATCAGGTTGAGACGATCTCTATATGGACTCCGACAATCTGGTAGGATGTGGTACACACGGTTAAGTGATTACTTGATTGGGAAAGGATACAAGAATGATGAGTTGTGCCCTTGTGTGTTCATAAAGAGAACAAGTTCAGGATTTGCCATTATAGCCGTCTATGTCGATGATATGAACATCATTGGAACTCTGAATGAGATCAATGAGACCGCTAGCTATTTGAAATCCGAATTCGAGATGAAAGATCTGGGAAGGACTCGGTTTTGCCTAGGCTTAGAACTAGAGCACCGAAGTGGTGGAATTTTTATACACCAGTCTGCATATGTCCGAAAGATGCTCAGGCGATTTAACATGGACAAAGTTATGCATCCTACAGGCACTCCCATGGTCGTTAGAAGTCTGGATATCAACAAAGATCCCTTTCGTCCGAAAGAAGATGACGAAGAGATCTTGGGAGCTGAATATCCATATCTTAGTGCGATTGGAGCTTTGTTATACTTAGCTCAGTGTACTAGACCAGACATCGCTTTCTCTGTGAACTTGTTAGCTAGATTTAGCTCTGCGCCAACACGACGTCATTGGGTTGGAATCAAGAACATCTTCCGATACCTTAAAGGAACCCTTGACATGGGCTTGTACTATCGATACACTCATCAGGATTCGACACATAGTCGATCTCTTGCATCTAACAGCACAAACCATGGCTCGGATTGCCATCCGCCAGCCATATCCGCCAGGACTGGCTTTGGTTCATCCATCCGCCATCCTGCAGCCATATCCGCCAACTTATCCGGACCCGCGGATGCTAAGTCGTGGTCCCGATACGGCTTTGGCGATACCCCCTCCTACTCAGATACACCAAATGATGTGATGGTAGGATTTGCTGATGCTGGATATTTGTCAGATCCACACAAAGGACGTTCCCAAACAGGTTATGTTTTTACCATTGGGAATACGGCGATATCTTGGAGATCAACCAAGCAAACCCTTGTTGCTACCTCCTCGAACCATGCTGAGATTATTGCACTACATGAAGCAGTCAAAGAATGTATTTGGCTTCGCTCAGTTATATCTCACATTCGAGAGTCTAGTGGACTTGAGTCTACTATGATGGGACCAACTTGCATATTTGAAGATAATGCAGCATGCATTGAGCAGATGAAGTTGGGATACATTAAGGGTGACAATACTAAACACATTTCGCCTAAGTTCTTCTACAATCAGCAGCAGCAAGAGACTTTGAATATTCAAGTGAAGCAAGTCAGCTCAGAAGAAAATGCAGCGGATCTGTTCACCAAGTCTCTACCTAAATCTACATTTATGAAGCATGTAAAGCGCATTGGAATGTGTCGCTTATCCGAACTCGAAGACTGATTGACTATCAGGGGGAGTTCTCATCTAGACTTCAGGGGGAGCCTAGTTATGCATGTCTCACATACTTGTAGTTGGTGCGTTGTACTCTTTTTCCTTAGACCATGCTTTTATTTTTGCCCAAGAGGTTTTTGTTTGCTGGCAAAGGTTTTAACGAGGCAACGGTTCATGCACCATTGAGGACGCGACACAAGGGGGAGTGTTCAAGGAAGGTTAACTCCGTAACTTCCGTGGTGTGTCTTGTCCTAATAAGACTTGTAGTCTAGATACTCTATTAGATAGGGAATCCCTGTTCGCCAGGGATACTTGTTGTAATGCCTATATAAAGGCCTCCTTATCAATGAATAAACACAGAGAGATTTATCAATCTATTTCTCCTACAACACAATAGAGATTTGGGCATTTACCCGTCTTTTTTTTTTTTTTTTTAAAGTAATAATAATAATAACAGGAAATGAATTAGCAAACTGAAACAAGAAACCAATCTAAACCTTGATGCTCGTGATTAATTACAACAGATTCCTTCTAATTACTTCCGGCACATGCTTTTTGTGAAGTTGAGAAATTGTAGGAAGTTCAACGAGTTCGATTGGAACCCTTCTCTGTTAATGTAACAAGAGGACGGTAAAAAATCTTCATAGTAAATTTTATGAAGTATATTATACACGTGCTAGTTCCCTTAAATGAAGCTTCATTGATGAACAAAAGTCACAACCAACTATGACTCACGAACCTAGTGGCATTATATGGGGTTATAATAATGTGACGTAAGCCCTTTAAACTCCCACATCAGCAATTCAACTGACAAGGACGAGTCAAACTGGTAACGCTGCACTAGATGCCAAACTCAAATTCAGTGAAAGCCGAACCTCAGCACACGCCCACCACAGTCCACCTTCATCCCGGAGTCGGCGCTCACCGAGCTTTGAAGATTGATCCTTTTAAACTGAACCTCAACCAGTATATATATACAAGCCCATTCTGATAATCACCTCCAACAAACTCAGTTTCACACTCCTCAATAACGTCAGCCATGGCAACCAAACCCTACTGCTTCCTTATGACCATCTTCATCCTCCTCCTAAGCTTTGCACCCCTCAATGTTCTAGCAGAGTTGCCGGTACAATGTAAGGAAGAGATCTCAGAGTGCCACAACAGAGCGGAGGCCTTGAAGATGAAGATCATTGCCATTGCTGCCATACTAGTCGCGAGCATGATCGGGGTTTGCTTGCCTCTCTTTTCGCACATGGTGCCGGCTCTTAAGCCCGATAAGAAGCTATTTGTGATCATCAAGGCATTTGCATCTGGTGTCATACTCGCCACCGGGTTCATGCATGTGTTACCCGATTCATTTAATGAATTGAATTCTATTTGCTTGCCGGAAAAGCCGTGGAGACTTTTTCCTTTCACGACTTTTGTGGCAATGTTATCGGCTGTTTTTTGTATGATGGTGGATTCATTTTCAATGAGTCGTTATAGAAAATCGTTTGTTCGAGATGCCAGTAATGGCGACGTCGTGGTGCACCCCGGACATGGTCATGAAATGAAAATTGAGGAGGGTGTTTTTACTAAGGAGGAACAACTAGTGAGGTATCGTGTTGTGGCCAAGGTACCTAAATTCTCTACTTGTCAAATATATATGCATTTGGATCAGTATTTCTCTATTGATTAATGAGGTTTTGGATGTAATCTACTTGGTGTTGATGCAGATACTGGAAACAGGTATTGTAGTGCACTCAGTAGTGATTGGATTGTCGATGGGGTCATCTGAAAACCCTTGCACAATTAAACCGCTCATTGCTGCACTTTGTTTCCATCAACTTTTTGAAGGAATGGGTCTAGGAGGCTGCATACTACAGGTGATATATTAGTCTTGCATAGCTAACTAAAATTGTTAACGTACGTGGCATGATCATGAATATATGATTCTTATTTATTTTATTTTTTTGTGTGACTTGTAGGCTGAATTTAAGAGCAGTACGAACTGGATAATGGTGATCTTCTTCTCATGCACAACACCGTTTGGGATAGCGTTAGGGATAGCGTTGGATCATGTATACAGCGAGAACAGTCCGAATGCTCTGATTGTGCAAGGGATGCTAAATGCTTGTTCTGCAGGGATGCTAAATTATATGGCACTGGTCGACCTGCTAGCAGCTGATTTTATGAGTCCTAGACTGCAAGCAAATATGAAGCTCCAATTATGGTCGTACGTTGCAGTTCTGTTAGGGGCAGGAGGCATGTCATTAATGGCCATTTGGGCATAATTTAGGATTTAGAACTATGCTAAAAGGAAAAAAAAAAAAAACTATTCTCCTGCGGCTTATTAAATTTTCTCCTGATAAAATGGTTCTTTAATTTTTGCACCTCTAGATTTACAAATTTGTCTCCATGTATTGCATTTTCAAGCAGAGTTAAGTTAATGAAGTACAGTTTGGGTTCCGTTTACTGAAGTACTCCTCGCACTTATTTACCTTGAGTCCATGACTGGTTGATCGATCACCTCTCTCATGGTTAGTCTCCTTACTGTCTGTATTTTGGTTGAAGAAATTCATTAAGAAAATTTGAATGACATGGCGTACCAAGCGCGCAGCAAACATGTAAATTGAACCAGCCAGAATTGTGTTGTTAGGGTTTAGGGTTTCTACTTACCATGCCATGTTACAGTTGTGAAAGACTACAGTACATAAGAGAAAACATAATAGATAAGAGAAAACTATAGTACTAGAATCTAGTATCAACAACTAACTATAATCATCTACTTAAACATACTAGACATTAAAGGATAGAGAAGTAAATATAGACTCCCTGCTAACGTACATATGGTAAATAGTGCAATGCATGTCATGATGTCTAGAAGAATTCAACACACATTTGAAACGTATTGCATGTACCGAAGATTTTCAGAGAATTCAATACATTGTTTCCAAGGAAGAAGATGAGCCAGGTATACACACAATTGACCACACATTATGTGGATTGTGGAGTACTAGTGCTTGCATGCTGGGAGCTAGAGAGTGAAAAAGGGCAGGTTTATAATTAGGATGACAATTAGATTAACAAACCTTGATGGATGATCGATCGACAGGTCGTGGTTATAGTTTGTCCTGTGTTTTTGAGATAGATGATTATCTCACTTTCAAGATTGGAGAAGACAGAAGTAGGCCTCAACTGTCTCTCAATTATATCAACGCAATCAAAAGGGTACTCATTCCTCTCAAGACCCTTTTAAAAGCATTGGCTGTAACAATTGGCTTTGCTTTCAAAAGGATTTTTCTTCCATTGGAGACATCATGCTATATTTTCATCTAATAAAAGGAACACTAATTTCTTACCTTCAAAAATATCTTAAGAAAAAAAAATTCTCTACTATAACAAGAAAAAATAGAAAAGAAGAAGAATAATTATAACTGAAAGCCAATTAATGAGTGAAATGAAACTCAAGTGTGGGATTACTGATCTAAAATGGAGACACCAAAAGCCCTGAAGTTGACAAGCTAGCTCGATCTTACGCAATTAGTACCTTCAGTTAGGTTCAACGAGATGACGATCCTTGCCACACAAACAAATTAATTGGGCATTGTTTCCACAAAATGCATGTCAATGTCGAGTATATCATGCTCAAGATTTGCTGTCGACAGATTAGCCGCTAATTTAATTATGGTGGAAGTGTGGGACAAACAAACGCAAGTTTGTGGCCCTCGATACTTACAGAATATAATCCTCGAATTAAGAATCCAAGCAATCGATGATATTTCTTGGCTGCATTTTATGGTACGGTCACCAATCAACATATGGAGTTAGATAGCTCGGGATTACAATAATTGGGCAAGTTGGTTATTTTATGTACCAAATTAAGATGTGGATGTTCGTCACTGATAACTAACTACCTAGCTATTCAAATAGGATAGAGATTGATCATTGTGGCACTTCTGTAATGTTCCAAGTTTGGCAACAGTGTGATTTTAGTCTCTGGGATTGTAATAGGAAGCTTATTATGGTGACTGATGATCACTTCTCTAGACTGGCATATTGACACTAGCCAATATGTCAATTTAACTCGTTTGAGAGTGCTAATCTAGCTCGTTTAAAGATCACTTCTTCTTTCTTTTCTTTTCTTTTTCCCTAAAAAAATGATCTTTAACTCATTTAAAGATCATATCTTATGAATTCAAATTTCTCCATAAGTTTTCTTAAATAAATAAATAAATCTTAATGCTTGTTGAACGGCTCGACACCGTAGGGCTGCCAAGTGCTAATCTAGCTTAGTAAGCTAATGATAGGTCTTTTCGATATACTGAAGAGGAACTAAACTAGTGGTTATACAAATTAAACCTAATTGCTTTGAAACACCTAAACAACTTTAGTATAGTTAGTGGATTATGAGCCCAACTAAGTTGCGTAAGCACACGATCGACAAGCATGGCTTACTTTTATTCTAGCGTAATGCGTCAATATCCCACCGTAAATAATATAATAGGACAAATTATACTCCATAAACGACAATGCCACAAAACGATTTGAAGAATAACAAATCTACTAGAAATTCAAATGGGGTTTGGAATAAAACTGTGGAATCGTATATAAAATTCATCAGAAGAGAAAAGGTGATGAAGAAGAAGAGGATCGATGATGATGAGCTTATCCTATCCAGGCCAATCAGTAGAAAGTGTCCAGTGTGATGAGCGAAGCTGGTAGGGAATTGAAGGGAAAGGTCTAGTTGATCGAGTGGGGGGAAAGTGGAGACAGTGTTATAATATGGTACATTTGTCGGTCATAAAAATCAAATTGGAAAAAATTTGATATCAGATGTGTGATGGTCCCGAACGGTTATGTCAATAATATACTGATCGATAGTTTGGTACAGATCGAAGAAGAACTTATCTTTCAGGTATTTGGGTAAACAGTAGTTGGTCATATTTCATGTAGTGATGTATATACAGTTAAGTCATATTTCATGTTAATGATAAACAGTTGGTCAGAAGTAGGCAATACACTCAACCAAACACAGCTCACGATAAACAAACTGTAATGCTGGTTTAACATGCAGAACCCAACAGAAGAAAACAAGGAAACCCGAATGCTACATTAATGCTACATGCATGCCACACGAACAAAGAGCACACCATCACCATTGAATCGCGGCCAAGCACCACGTTGCCGCGAAAAGATACACGAACACCAGCAGTTACCCAGTTCATGAGATCAGAGTATCAGACTCCAAAATCAAATCAGCAAAACAATTACCAAACCCGGCGCACCACCACTCGACCAGTATGTTTGGAAGTCTACCACAGTTATCTTTTAACATTCTCAATAAGATTCTTTGTACTACATGCACCAGCATGCAATGATCAAAGTGAAATCCATGTTTGATCTTATCTTCACAGCAGATGTGACAGTGCACATAAACTCTATCCACCATATAGTACAGAGCAATGTGATCAGTGCATGGAGATTACCTAGAGTTTCAGCTCATCAGGCGACACTAAAAGGGAATTCTAAAATATGTAAGTAATGGAATGCATATCTATGTGCATATCTGCAAACCCTAAACCGATCAATGTGCATATTTTATGGAGCTCAGCCAACTTATAGAATGCCATAAACACAGTTGCACAGGAGTAACTAAACTCCTATATATCTTGGTCGACCATGATCACATTGATCAGTCTAGCTATATGTGCAATAACTGTGCATCGATGAGCTAGCTGGGAGTGAGCGGAAGACAATGGCGAGGCATAGAGGTGGGTAGGGGTGTCGTTTCCTTACTTTGTTAGGGCGACTGAGTTTGAGTTGACAAGCCATGGCAAATGGGGCAGTGCTGGCCGGCTCCCTAAGTGGGTTGGTCCACCGGGCACCCCACGCCAGCGACTGAGCGAGAGCTTGTAGAAGCAAATGTGCATAATCATTTCATATGTTTCATGTTGGTTGCCCTCTAAATTCCTAAAATGATGTGTATATATATATATATATATTTAACAAAATGGGCAGCTGTTAAATCTAGTCCCCTCCGTACGCAGTTACGCACCACTTTCCTCTCTCATGTGTCTGCATATATTATCTTCATAGCTACAACCTTGACACAACTATATATTAGACTAGGCATATATGCAAACCATTGCAGACATGGCTGGATCGTGTTCATATATTTTGCTTCCTCTTTATTCCTTCCTTGTTTTCCTCTAATGGGTAGGTCCCTAAATTTCCAGCTTTGCACTCGCAATGGATCTTTTTTCTTTCACAATTAGATATTAACTACAAAATATGGTATGTCGTGGATAGCTGTTGTGGGCAATTGCATTTTTGCATGCATATATGCCATAGTAAGCTTAGGAATTGTTTGGCATATTTTAGGTAGCTTGTTTTTCTTTTACAAGAACTTACTTGATCTCATGCATGCCTACCCACTAAAGCAAAAATAAAGGAGCTCAAAAGAAATTACGCTTGTTACATCTCTTGCATGCCTTTGTCTAAAGATGTTTAATTTTCTGGGAATGCTCTTTATAGATCAACCATATATGCACCCTCGCTGATCTTATCCTGAGTTTGCTTTAGAATTTAGAAGAGGAATACATATTTTCAGTGGAGAAGCACCTAAACCATGCATTGTTCATATAAAGGTCGCTATGGGATAGAATGTAGAACTGTTTTAAAATATAAGATACAAAAAGATTTGCGTCTGGAAGTAGTCTGGCTTTGAGATTTGGCCAACACTTTTTTAGTCGATCTAATCTTCTTCAACCATTCATCCTTTTTCTTTTAAAATTGCAAGTAGGTTTCAACAAGAACAAAGTTGGCCACAAAACTAAAGATTGAAAATAAACAAGAATACTTAACTATTTTCATAGCAGTGACTGGCTAGTTACCACTTATATTTTGCTTGTATAGTGAGGACTGATCATATATAATAATAGGTTACTTAGATTTAGAACAGTTGTTTCTTCAGGTTTTAGCCAGAACCAGTTACGTCATGAAAGAATAATGATAGACTTGTAAATAACTTTAGATGAGGCACTAAACCTTTCAAATCACATATAGATAGTGGTGGAAACTTAAGTTAACAATGATTAATGGCTTTTAAATCCTATGAATCCACACAAGGTCTCATATCACATTCAATATTTGTTTATATGGTATAACTGTCCTTTTGGAATAGTGACATTTAGTTCGCTTCCAATTAATCATCACAACAACTCTAGCTCTAATGCTTACCTTTTATATATATATATATATATATATATATATATATATATATATATATATATACCTATTCCACTAAGAGATTCCTTATTTTATCTATTTCTTATTTTATCTATTTTAAGGAATCGGTTATTAGACCAACCTTTTGACCACATTTTAACATCTCTATCGTTTAATTACTAGGTTTGTATGTGTAGATCTTTCTTATAAATTTTTAGTCAAAATGGTGATCGTTAAGGCATCTAATTACATGAAATTAATGGATGTATGAAATCTGTAAATTTTAATTTTAAATGCTCTAATGATTATCAAATTGAATGAAAATTTTCAGATATGATCTACTTATATAAACATGAAAGTTAAACGGGGAGATATTAATATGTGATCGAAAAGTATGTTAGATGATTGATCCCTTATAATGAGCAAAATAAGAGATCCTTTAGTAGAATGAGCTTTTATATATATATAAGAGTTATCTGGTGCAGACGTCCGGACGAAAATTTCAGCCGTTTCTCCACCATTCCAGCTCCGGCGACGCCGTTTCTTCTCCCCAGCGTGATCCCATACCTCCCTCGACGGTGTTGGAATGAAGAAGAAGGCCAGAGAGATCGCGATCGGAGGTCCACCATGATCGGTCGTGAAGTTTTGAGTGAGATTATTGCACAGACCTCCGATTGCGATCTCTGTGGCCTTCTTCTTCATTCCAACACCGTCGGAGGAGGTCTGGGATCACGCCAGGGAGAAGTAACTGAGTCGCCGGCGCTGGAATGGTGGAGAAACGGCTGAAATCCAGACGGAAAACCCGTCCGGACGTCCGCACTAGATAGCCACTATATATATATATATATATATATATATATATATATATATATATAACCTAAATTTGGGACGAGACACCACAGAGAAATGTTAATTACGTCCGATCCATCTGTAAGGTGCTATGATTTTGTTCATCGGATTAGGACGTTTGCACTAATTTGATCTACAACTGGTCTGAAGCTTCCACTAATTTGGCTGCTTATATATCTCAAATCGATCACTAGACGAATAATATATATGATCGAAACCTATAGATCGATCATGTATCTTTCTCCCGCAAGACAAGTAACTCATCTTTGCAACTTTGCCTACGCATAATATATAATGAGCTAAAGAATCAATGAAAATTAGGCTGCAAAGCCAAGTATCGTGTTGCCAAGGGCCATATATACTTCAGGAATCTGCATGCTCAGTTAAATTAATAAGTTCTTTTAAGAGGGAAATGAATATTGGCCGGGGTTTAGGTATTTGATGCTAACAATTTAGATAATTCGATCACCTAGATTGGTGCAAGGCTTGAAGACTATAAGTGGTCAGTGAGTCATTGAATTTTTTTCTCCAAAAAAAATTAACACGATCCATCATCACAAACTGATTACCTTTTAAACAAGGCTTCACGTCACGGGTCAAGGTATTGAGAAAGTGAACTCTGTGCTTGTAATTTGCGTCTGAAATTAGCTCGAGTCCTGAAGAAGAAGAAAAAAAAAAATATCACTTATTAGTTCAATTTGACTTCAACAGTTCAACTCCACTTCTCAATTCTCATATTACAGTCTTCTTCGATCCAAAACCAGATCATATCTCAAAAACATCATTAGACCCCCCATAACATCATCCTTTTTCTCCTCTAAGCCATGAATATAACCCTAAATGGTTTATCCAAATCTTTCATATATATATATATATATATATATATATATTCACAAATGCATGATCATGCATGCGCAGTCACATATAGTGTCATAGATAATAACACAGTCATAAACATCACCAACTAACTCAAATATAACATGGTCTCACTCCCAGCTATTACCAGGAAAATTATAATGATGAAATACTGAAATAGTGTATAGGGTCCATTTGTTATATGCAATTATGCGTATATTTTCCTCCACTTTGTTACATTTACACACACTTGTAGTTGTCATTTCAATAATTGTTTTTGCTTATGTGAGCCCCTGAATTGTTACTCTAATTGTTGCCAACTCTGGCCCACTGGCATCTCTCCCCATTTCGTCCTATAAAAACCCTTTTACTTCTTCATGGTGTCATCCCATGCCCCTCCAAACAACCTTTGCATCAGTACAATATCTCCTTCCAAGTACTGAATTGGATATATAGCCTAGCTCCTAGCTTTAAAAATCTCAGAGCCATGCTTTCTGGTGAGATTTCAGGAATCCACTACCTGACCACACCTGAAATACAGGTTCCAAATTCTGCAAATTTTGGCAATATTATCATGCAGGACAACATGCCTTCCTCCTTCCATTTCAATGGAGCATCAGTCTTCAACAACTTATTCCACACACAAATCCCTCCTCCGGGACATGATCAACTGTTCGCTACTCCAGTGCAGTCTTCGAGTCTCAGCAACAACTCCAGTACCTCCGATGAAGCCGAGGAACACGTGCAGCAGCTGAGCAACATCATTGATCAAAGGAAGCAGAGAAGAATGATATCAAACAGAGAATCGGCTCGCAGATCAAGGATGCGGAAACAGAAGCACTTGGATGAACTCTGGTCACAGGTACTTCGGCTCAGAACCGAAAACCACAACCTGATAGACAGGTTGAACCATGTCTCCGACAGCCATGATAGGGTTATTGAGGAGAATGCAAAGCTAAAGGAAGAAGCTTCGGATCTTCGACAAATGCTCACCGAGATCCAGATTAGCACCTTAAGATCAACAGAGCTGGAAGTAGAGTTGCCCTGCAGCAACACATCAAGCAATGACTTGCTCCACTGAGATGAGATCATTAATATCACTGTTCTAGCTAAGCATTATAACTAGCAGCTACTTGTGTTCCTTTTGTTTACTATAATTGCTAATTGTACCTTTTTCCCTTCATCGCTTTACTGTATGGGAGTAAAAAACAAAGGCCGTGCAGGAACGCACTTAACAAGCCACCATCTTATCTGCACAACTTGGCTAATAAATTATGAATCAGATAAGCAGTTTTGATATCAGTATAATCCATCTTTAGCAGTTAAATACTGTTTCTAATCACCTCTCGCCGCATAAGTATGTAATGTACTTGCAGATCGAAGTCGTGCATATATCAATTAACACTCGATCACGTACGGCTTCTCTTTTTTTTTTTTTTTTTTTTCCATTTGATCCTCAGAACCCTACCAACGTATCATAATATGGAACACCGTACGCCGCTTCGAAAATCCGATAAGGGTAATATATGTATTGAGCATAGACAATAGAGAATCTCATATCAAAACTGCTATATGTTAGAGATACAGACATTGTCCAACGTACATAATTCTGGAGAAGCTATAGAACAATCAAGGGTCAGTTTGTATGTGAAGTCGATGGCCTTGTGGGAAGCTTCGGACACTGAAAGGTGCAGTTTTGAAGAGACTAAGAGGACAAAATGTGGTGGATGTGCTGGTGGTAGCTAGTGGTGACTCATCATGTATACATGAGAAACATAACATTGAAAAAAGGTGATCCACTAGCTAGCCTAAAACACCCAGGAATATTTGTGGATTTTTACCTTTAATACAATTGTGATGGGATCAATACGCCTTGTCTAACATTGTTGCAGCCATTATATTGTTGTCATAAGTTTGAAACCGGCCAAGAAATTGGCTACGCTTCAGGTGTTGCTTAAACAGTGCCCTCACCTTTTCGGTACGTAGTACTACTACTGTTCGCATATGCCGTGTTCATATAATGCGCGCATCTAGTGGCATTACCATATAGCAATTTCTAGAGCCACAGTTTCACGGTTATGGAGTGTGATATGTTTGTTCTTAAAGCCAAGGATATAGCAGAATAAGTAAAAAGAAGATAAAAACATCTAAGAAAAATTGTAATGGATGAGGCATATTTGAGATCTTTATTATATTTGTTGACCTAGAGCTACCTATTGGTCTCCTTCACATTAGCTCTGCCCGGCATTTTCATAGAATTTCCAGATTATAATCCCAACAAATCGATACCACAAAGATGCATGAATGTCAAACAAGAAGTGTACGCATAATATATATATAGCTAGTCTACAGGATTCACACCACATCCATTTCCCTGTGTGCTCAAAATAGTGAGAAAAACAGAGACCACACAGAGGCATAGATCAATGATAGTAAGGAAGGAAAAACGTCGAAACTTGGGATAAGACTGAGACGATCGAGCCGAAATTATCAAGTGGAAAAACATAATCATGACACACATGCATTCGATGCATATAGAAATTAACCACAATATTACAGGGTGTCCTATCCTATTGTTAGAAAGATTAAACTTTCTAAAGGCAAAAAAAAAAATATTCCAAATGAAATGAAGAATGAGTTGGAATACGCCCGTGTTTATGCACGCTCCACGTGGGGTCAGCTATGTGGTTGATTGTTGTCCACATATTTTGAAAAAGAATGACACAACAGTAAATGCTTATTTAACAATCGTTATATGTAAAAAAAAAACTATATTAAGGTTAAACTTTAAGGACATTTATGACAAATCTCACGTTCCGATCTCAATCTCCCTCTTACTCTGCTAAAACCCAATATTCAATCCCAAACCAAACCACGATCAATTACCCAAACTCTTTTTTTTTCCTCCTTTCTGCACATAAAGGAAACCCGCCCTGCAACTCATGTCGTCATCAGTGTACGTGCACGACCCTCTGACGCCACTCATCGGCAACCTCAATCTCCAATTCAGCTTCTCCCTCACTCTGGACTAGATCACCGGCCTCTCCGGCTACCCTTCGTCGTCACCGATATGTCCAAGAGATTGAAATTACGGCGGAGAGATACTTAGTTAACTTAAGTCGATAATTTGGTTTGCCTCTCAGTCGTCTGGCTCCCGACCACGGTCACTTCCTCCCAATTTGGTGGCTTGCGAGCACACACTGCTCGGCAGTGTTGCGCACAGAGTAATCGGGGTATCATGGCTCTTTAATCACATAATCCAAATTGAGAAGAAGCTTTTTGTCTCACCCAGTAAATAAATTCCAGTCAAATTGCCTGAACCTCTATGTATTCCACTCAAGGACCATAGGTGAGAGGCTAAGACTTAGAGAGAGAGATGTCCCCTTGGCCGAGGATGATGGGTTAAATGACCACTTCACCTGAGCAGTAAAGATGAGTTTTACTTAATAAATATAACTTGTTCCGTGTGAAATAGTAAATAACAATCTAACCCCTACGTTAACGTCTTTTAAAGGCGTGGAAAAACACCGACGTATTCCAGAAATACTCATAAAATGAAGCTAGCTAATATTTGTCGGCAACCTTTGCAACAAATAAACCTGGCTATTTATCGTAACAAGGTGATAACCAATACAAATGAATTATCAGATGCTATATTTACATGATGAGTGATACATGCAGATCGATCAGCAATAGCTGGGAAAAAATGATACAACGAATGCGTGCAATCTTTTATCATATAAAGACGAACGAACTCCACTTGTATATGTTATCCAACCTATCTTTGAATGTGCAAATTAACAATTCCAGCTGATAATGTTATCCTTGCATTTTTTTTGGTAATTGCATGTTTAGCCTTCTCAAGCTAGCCAGCTGCATGTCCCTTAATCTTAATTAAACCTTTTTAGGGTCGATCTAGTCATTGGTTCCAATTAAACTCTAACAAAACTGTCCACTACAAAAGTCCTTTTGATTGATTTTCTCTGGCAAGGTTAGGTCGACCTAGCTAGCTACATTTCAATTGAGTGAAATAAGACGTTGCCAGATATACCATTTCAATCTGTAAAGTTTTCTGATTTTCTTTCACGGAAATCAGAAAGTTATGTACATAAGTAGGAATTACACCCTGAAATATACGTACCTAAAATTCTGATGGATAGTGATTGAGAATACGTACAAATGCTCACTTGAATAAATCTATTTATTTAACCAATCAGATTGTTTTAGGTCTTTTGTTTTTTTCTACCTTATTCAAATCCAAATCCATTTCCATTTGAACAAACAACGTCCTATAAGAATATATACAAAGACCATAACAACAATATTAATGTACACTTGACAAACTGAAAGCACACCCCCGGTAACAGAAAAATGGTGTCGAGCTTGGCTATCCAAAGTGTTTGCTTAGTGCTACTGCTTGTAACCATCAACGAATTTCAAGTTCAGTCCAAAATCTACAATGCACGGGAACACGGCGCCGTCGCAGATGGAAGATTTGATAACAGCAAGGTACGCACGTACATAGAAGTCTAATTAACCTAGCTAGCTATTTGCATGGCTATGACCAAATTAAGTGAGTTCACTCTTTTGTTTACCTATTATTTCGTATGTTTAATTTCTTCTAGGTCTTGAGTGAAGTATGGAACCAATTCTGTCATCAAAACACTGGAGGTGGTGTTATTTTATTTCCAAAGGGGACGTTCATGGTGGCTCCAGTGGTTTTACTAGCTAGGTCATTGCAAGGGACCAATGGAATTGCAGGTACAGGGAACCCTACAGGCTCCCGCGCCGTCGATGTCCAATCTTCAACTGGTGTTGACCATTGGATTACCTTCAGATATGTTGAACACTTCGTGATTCATGGTGGTGGATCGTTGGACGGCCAAGGAGCCTCTGCTTGGGGAAAGAGCAGTTCACTTCCCACTGTAAGTAATTGTTGCACGTACTAATAATATATATCTAGCTTAGCTTGATACCTGGAGTGAAAGTACTCATGCCGATTTCATGCCCGTAAGCTCGCTTATTTTAAGAAGAAACTTTGTCACGCGGAACGTTCAATCATTTTTGTTTCTGGTTATTCTACAGTGAGAGAAGTTAGAAACTCTGCATATACTCATGTGCCTTTCGTATCATGGTTGAAATGTAAGGAACATATGAAGTTCGCAAGGAACCAACAACAGAAACAGAACATATAAACATCAATTTGTACTATTTTGTTTTTGTTGTTGTAGTTGATCAAATACGTACTTTCGTACTTGATGATTATTCATCTTAAGTTTCCCTTTATGTTCCTTTCAGGCATTGAGGTTCGATTTTGTTTCTCATGCAAGCATCCGCCACATAACATTTTTCAACAGCATGAACACCCACATCAAGATTTTCACTTGGAATGCTGTGATAATTAGCAATATCAACATATCGGCTCCCGGAAACAGTCCCAACACTGACGGAATCAAAGTAAGTAATTCCAACAACACCCAAGTCTCGGATTCAGTGATATCCGCTGGGTACGACTGCATATCCTTCCTTCCCAATTCAAACAACATCAACATAACTAGAGGTCACTGTGGACCTGGACATGGATTTAGTATAGGAAGCATTTCTAGTGGTACTGTAACTAATTTGAACATAAGACACAGCAGCTTGCTACTCAGAATGGAGTGAGAATCAAGACAAAGGCTTATCCATCTCAGCCAGGCAATGTTGCATATGTCACATTTAAGGTTTGCAACCCCTTCGTCATTGATCAAAACTATTGCCCTTATCGCAGATGTAGCAAAAAGGTACAGATTAAGAATGTTAAATTCATCAAAATGCTACGTGTGCTGATCATGCAATAGTAATCTGTTCTGTTGCCTGCAGAAATCCTCGCAAATTCAGATCAACAATGTTAATTAGCTTTAACAACATTTCGGGATCTTCAAGCACAAAGACTGCAGTTACTTTCAACTGCAGCCAAAGTAAAACTTGCTATGAGATTCAGCTGAGAGACATCAACCTAAATTTTGATGACGGAGGACCGGTGAATTCATTGTGTTCATATGTGGATGGCAAAGCTTATGGCAAACAAAACCCTCTTTCGTGCCTATGAATTAAGATACCTCGTGCTGCTAGCATCCACTACCTGTAACTTACTAATTGACGTTATAAGCTAGCATATGGAACTTGACGAATCATAAATTATAGTAACCTTCATCAAACACTTATAAATTGTAATGTATAAATAAAAGTAATAATAATAATAAAAAAAAGATCCATCTTAAAGCCAAGACTCTGGTCTCTGCTCTGTTAAAATTCATACTATTGAAATCTTTTACTGTATGTTAAACAACTTAAAGGTGGTAGGAGTTTGTAGAACCGAAGTTTCAAGTATCATTATCACAAATTCACAAGAAATTTGTCTTGTTCTTTGTTGTCGAAGAACAGGGAAGAGTGACTGGATAAGCCTGGATAATCACCATGCATTGAACAATTTGAACTTCATATGATTACATCTCAATTCCAGATTTCAGTCAAATTAAACACAAAAACCTACACTTTCCGTCATCAACAGGATTTCCAAGATCACAAGGGAAAGTAATTAAAGAGGGAAATATTCATTAGCCCGATCGCTAGCCTTACGGCTCAGTACTAGTGATGATATCCTGTGTGTAGATATAATCTGTATGAGCAACCATCGACCTTCTCATCAAACAGTCCTCTTTGTTCAAACCCTTGCACGAATCTTCATCATCATCAATATCACTTAAGCTTGCTCCACTCTACAAATTATAAGAAAGGACATTATAACGAACTAAACTACTATAATCGTGAAGCAAAATAAGTCAGAGGAGTAAAAATGAACGGGAGAATGACTTACAGATGACGACGATACTGAAATGGTAGAAGATGATGGATTTGGATCAGATAGAGGCAAAATGGGGGTTGCAGGCATTGGTCTGGCTTCCACCTTTGAAAGTAGAAGAAGAACCAGAAGGAAAAAACTAAGGCCAATATTTGCCATTGGTTTTGGTCTCAATTCTCGAATCGATCTCAAGCTTAAGATTTAATCAGCTCGATTGTCTGCCTTATATATACTAGAATAGACCACTACTGGCATGGGTCAGTGTGATGAAGTAAATATGATTCTGATCCCTTTGGACTTTGGAAGAAGAGAGAGTACATATGAAGGAGGTAGCTAGCTAGCTAGCATTGAAATTATTGTGAACAAAGTCAAAACGTTGCCGTTACCCATTAAACGGTCAATGCTCATCAATCCCTTTTAATTTCCTCCTAGGAAGAATAACCATTTTAAAGACATCATTGAGAAGCGTTTTTCTTCGCATCATCTTCTTCTTTGTTTAGTGCTGTTGTTGTCTGTGTGATAGGAACGCAGCTGTACTGGTGCAAAGCAGAGCAGGTGTCTGTGTCTGTGTCTGAAGTCACATATGTGTGCATGTGGTGGACAACTGGTGCCATTTCAATATTTCATTACAGAATTAATCATCCATATCATATGCTGCAGAATTTCAGAAACCCACAACAGTGGTTTACATTTGGTTATCTGTTCATCCTATTTATGAAAAATCAACATTCCGATGATCGAACTTTCTATTCTTGTATTTAGTAACAGTGGGGAAGTTGTATTTGCAGTCTGCACCTGATGCGGTTAGTTTCTAATTTGGTCCAACATTAGTGCATGAATACAGAACTAATTATAAACCACGTTGAATGCATTGATCCCAAACAAAAAATACAAAATTCTGAAAAATTCAAGCTAGGTCTTCTTCAACCATTTCTACGAAGCCGCTCCATGAACAAGAACAAGTAATACATGCAAACTTGCAAAGGGTGGCGTTAACGAGATGAGGAGCCCCGTAAGAGAAAACCTATATATAAATCGAGCATTTAAACGACATGAATCAAAGAGCTTTTGCGGGAAACATGAAGCCTCTTCTATGTTAATGCTAATTAAACTAAGAATTAAGTCGTAATTTGGAGGTCGTGCACTCGTGCGTCACCTTTGTTTACTTGATAGACTACAGAGATTATATATATATGGTACCGATGCTCGTTGACTGTATGTTCATGATTTTGATCCTAGACATTAGTCGATCTGATTCCATTTGCCTCTTAATTGATTCTTGATCGTGGATTGAAGGAGCTTGATCAAATTAATTATATATATATATATATATATATATATATATTTCTTCTTGCCACACCAAATTAGTGGAAAAGATTTAAATTTTCTTAAGGTCAATATGACAATTACTGTCTATCTTAATATATTTTTTATTAAAAGATAATTTAGTATTATTTATGTCACGTAGCATATGACTGATCTGTCTTGATTTTTTTTTTGGCCAAAAATGAAATTAGCTAAATTCAAAACACACATATGTGATCCTGAACTTGAAGCATCATTCTTTGTATGTTTCATCACTCTCATGGCTACCTCCTTTTGTACATGACAATGTGACTGTCTTTTATCCTCAACAGATTAGTTTTCATGTTATTCCTCTGCTTGCATTTTCACAGTTAATTTATTCTTAACTCACCCTTTTATAATTCATGAAACTACTTGTACTTATTTCTTTTAACTTGGACAAATTAAGCTCCAGTATTATGAGTGCTGCATAGAAATTTGGCAACTTACTGAAAAGTTTGTCACTGTAACAGAATAATCATTTTTGTGCTTGTAATTACAGCAAAACACATACATGGGCCTGTGAGTAATTGAATTTGCTTCAAATGGGTTGATCGTGCACTGATGATCTATTGTGCAAATCTGGAAATCGATGTCCAAGTATGATACGAATATATTTAATTGGAATAAGGGGTTTTGAGAATTTTATAATGATTTTTCTTACATATATATACATAAGTATTGCGTTACACTTCATTGTTTGTCATATAAATAGGTAAATTAAGTGCGTGAAATAACAATTTATTAACCCTTTGAGAGCATCAAAATGTTATTTCTCTATAGTTTCTGTATGAATTAGTTGCCTATATTTCGGTGAAATTACTCTATCAGTTATGATATAAATTACTTAATGGAAAAGAGAATGAATGATATGAAGATTGGGGAGCATCATGGGGAGTCGACCAAAGTAGTGGGGCTAATGCACTGCAGAGTAATGAGAATGGCTAGGAGACCTGTCCCCCTACGCCGACGACGGGAAAGGGTTGGTGGTGGTCAACCTGAAACGTGGCGTATTGATCCTCTCGGTATTGAATCCACACTTGGCTGCCCGGCCTGCTCTTGGCAATGCTAACGCTACCACTACCTCCATATTTGTCTTTGTTTTCTACAACGAATGTGTACCCAAAATTATGTCCTTCGTGTTTAGAGTTGGCCAATATATGAATGATTGTATTGTCTTTTTTTTGTTTTTTTTGTTTTTGTTTTAAATGATATGACATATGAATGATTGTATCAGCATATACTACTATGAGCGAAATCAGTTGTAATAGAGTAGGTTTTTCTTGTTGTTAAAAACAAAAAAAAATTGTTTTTGTATTACTTTTTGCCCATACGAGCCCGTTACTAATTAAACAGAACCATGATCAATAAGGCCGAAGGGATAAGCTCAATGAGGACGTCCAAAGTAGCCCAATTACTGTACAAGATTAACCAAGATTACTGTAAAAAGAGTGACTCTAAAAATTAAAAGAAAAATATGTAAACCACCTCTGCCGCCAATATTAATGGCTAACATGTATGCGGTATATTTCTTAAAAAAAAAAATTAATAATAATGATGTATGCAGTATATTGCTAAGGCCTGTATACAATCTAGTTGAAGACTTGAAGCTGTTACAGACTTACAGTTGAATAACACGAAGCTTTTGGGATATAATAGCGCCAAAACAACTTCCTAAGATTTTTTGCTCTCTTATCCTCCAAAACCCCAAAACACTTTACAACTATCTTCAAAGTTATCTATTACTCCAAGCTTCAATGACCTTTGCAAATCCTGCATTCAAATTCATGTTCACCAAACTGAACTGAATTACGATGGCATTTTCTCCAACTCCCATCTCTGCACTTTCTTCCACCAACCCAACACTGCCCAAAAGGCCCTCTTCACCTTTTACCACTGCAAATCCAAAAGGCATTCCTAAATACCTCTACTTTAACCATGATGGTTCAGCCACAAAGAAGCTTCTGGTAAGTTGTTAATCTGAAGCTCACTGCTGGGATTTGCCTGACATTATATTTCATTGGTTAGTTGATCGATTTGGCGGTTTAGGCAGGGGTGAGCATGGTGGCAGAGCTGGTTGGGGTTACATTGGGACCAAAGGGAAGGAATGTGGTGCTGCAGAATAAGTATGGACCTCCCAAGATTGTCAATGATGGTGAAACTGTTCTCAAAGAGGTATTGCCATATATACAACACTGGTTCTAAGTTTGAATAACAGTTTACGGTTTAAGGATTTCAACATTTACATACAATATGACTGCCCATGTTATCTATCCATCAACTCTATAAATTTCAGTTCCTTTTTGTTACTTACTAACAGTTTCTAGTTTATTCTCAGTTGGTCATCAGAAGTGCATTGCCTTTTACATTTGACCTAATGCCTAAATAGAAACTGTTGTTGGTTTATTCCTCAGTAGCTTAATATGACTAATCAGTCAGAAATTGTATAAGCGATTCCTAAGAATTTATCAGTAAACAATAGTAAAAGAAGAACATGTTTCTTCTCTTCACTTATCTTTCGTTTTGTCCTTCATAAGATCGAATTGGAGGACTCTGTGGAGAATGTTGGAGTTAAGCTGGTGAGGCAAGCAGGTGCAAAAACAAATGACCTGGCTGGAGATGGTTCTACTACAGCTGTAATTCTTGCTCATGGTTTGATTAAAGAAGGTGTGAAGGTATAAGTTATCTAATGTGATATTGTCATCTATAGCTTGTCTACCAGACTCGATAGAAACAAGTATATAAGATAACATATAGGCAGGCTTCCAATACAACACAGGCTTGACTCTTGTTACACCTGATCAGTTAATTTGTGATTTAATTCTATAAGCACACAGAGACTTATCATATATGTAGTTTCTGTGAAATTGCTCTTTTTTTATTTGCCAGATTTAATTTTCATGTCATAACATTATGTCTGGTTTTCTCAATTGTTCAACATGTCTCGTACTTGAATATGAGTTTATCAGTGTTCTACTATGCTTTGGACATTTTTTGGTATCATACGTGAACTTTCTTCTAGGTTACTGCAGCTGGCATGAATCCCATTCAAATTGCTCGTGGGATCGAGAAGACTGCAGTGGCCCTCGTTTCTGAACTCAAATTAATGTCCAGAGAGGTACAGGTGTTTTACCTTCTAATCTTTTGAAAATGCTAAGACCATGGGATCACATTATTTATAGTCATGGAAAAGAAAAGTTCATCTACCAGCCTCCCACATATTTCATTATGCAGATTGAGGATCACGAACTTGCAGATGTTGCTGCAGTTAGTGCAGGCAATGATTATACAGTGGGGAACATGATTTACAATGCCATTTGTCAAGTAGGAAAGAAAGGTGTAGTTTCAATTGAAAAAGGGAAGTCTATACAGAACACTCTTCAAATTGTAGAAGGAATGCAATTTGATCGCGGATACTTATCGCCTTACTTTGTCACTGATAGACAGAAAATGATAGTGGAGTTTCAAGAGTGTAAGGTAATAACTGTAGTTTATGTATAGGCTGAGATGTTTTCCAATTAAGTAAGAGGCCTTGAAATTCTTTGGTTGCAGTTGCTTTTGGTTGACAAAAAAATCACACACCCAGAGGAGCTGTTTAAGATATTGGACAATGCAGTGAAAGAGAAGTATCCAGTTGTGATAGTTGCCGAGGGGATTGGGCAGGAAGCTTTAACTCCAATAATAAGAAACAAGCTCCGAGGTGCACTGAAGGCAGTCGCCATTAAAGCACCTGCCTTCGGTGAGCGCAAAAGTCACTACTTAGACGACATTGCCATTTTGACCGGAGGTAGTAGGTTAACCAGAAAATCTGTTCATTACATTTATTTACCATCTTCTTATTTTGTTTCTGATGTACTTTGCAGCAACAGTAGTAAGAGATGAGATGGGAATGATCTTACATAAGACAGGCCCGGAGGTATTGGGAACTGCTGCTAAGGTTGTAATAACTAAGGACTCAACACTAATAGTTACCGATGGAAGCACTCAAGAAGCTGTTGACAAGAGAGTTTCTCAGATACAAAGGCTTGTTGAGGTACATTGAACATCCATTATTCTTGTTCACAATCTTTCAAGAGTAGAAGTAATCGTACATATTGTTACTGTTCTCTCTTATGTACGCCGTGTACATATGTTCTAATTCTTGTTTTTCAGAACACTAAAGAAGGATTTCAAAAGAAGATATTAAATGAAAGAATAGGAAGATTATCAGGGGGGATTGCTATTCTGCAGGTAAACATAAGCTTATGTACTTGGCATCTTTATACACTGAATGTAAAGAGATTGACTTCCTTTGAAGCTGATGCAATTTGGTTCTATTGATCAAATTATAGGTAGGTGCACAAACACAAGTTGAGTTGAAGGATAAACAACTTAGAATTGAAGATGCTTTGAATGCAACCAAGGTAGTCTCTTCCTGTTCTTTTATTTATAAGAATTTGAGTGTGCGAATCACTGTTGCTTGGTTCTAACTTGGCATATAATAAAGGCAGCAATTGAGGAAGGTGTTGTAGTTGGTGGTGGCTGCTGCCTTTTGAGGCTCTCTACAAAGGTGGATGCCATCAAAGAACTTTTGGATAATGAAGAACAGAAGGTACCATTTTTCTCTCATATTTTGGATATGTTTGATTCAGTGCCTTAAAGTCACAAAATGCGTGGGCATTTTTCATGGCATAATTCTAAATTTAATATCACATCAGTTCGCATAAGCACAGTCTACTAGTCTCCACTATTGCTCGCAAGTATTTTGATATTTCATCTACCCTTGCGCAGATTGGAGCAGAAATCTTCAAGAAAGCTCTACGCTATCCTGCAAAACTGATAGCTAAAAATGCAGGTGTAAATGGCAGTGTTGTAGTAGAGAAGGTCTCTGCATGTTAATGATCTTCGTAAAATGTAATTGTACATTAAATGCATTTCACGCTTCTGAATCAGAGACTTTATAATCAAGTTATCTTCCCTGTTTTGTGACTAGTCGAGTTTTGCAGGTTCTATCAAATGCTGATATGGGGTACGGATATAATGCTGCAAAAGACTGTTATGAGGACCTAATGAAAGCTGGGATAATGGATCCATCAAAGGTACATTTTTTTCTTCCGACTGATAGTTTCAAAAGGCAAGTGCACAAGTTATGTTTCTGTGGATTGTTAGCGCTTGCATGTTAAACTGCTATCAATACTTGTTCAGGTAGTTAGATGTTGTTTGGAGCATGCAGCATCAGTTGCGAAAACTTTTCTGTTGTCTGATGCTGTTGTGGTCGAGATTAAGGAATCAAATCCCATTCCAAGAAGAATGCCAAGGCGAAGGCCAAAGCCACCCCTTCCCTCCATGCCACAAACGCCACATATGCCGCCAATGTCACCCATGCCATCAATGCCACCAATGTCCATGCCAACCTCAGGTGAGTTTTATTTCTCCAATTTTTCCCGCTGCTATTCGATATATTGTGGTTGTTGAATTCTGATCAATTGATCATTCAGGTGCTCGAGCATTCGGTTCCAAGTATGGCAGATGAAACTCAATGAATATAGGGATTCAGGCCTGATTGATTGAAGGGGGCAGATTAACTATAGGGACAAAACTCTGCCTCCATTCTAACCAAAGTTGAAGGGGCCAGTCATGGAACCGCATAGCTCTTCATAATTCAGCTCCTTCAGATCAAGCGCATTGTTTTTAAAACCACATCAACTAAAGTTTGCATTTGGGGAAAGAAAGCTCATGGCTATTACTGTAATAAGGAATGGAGCAGGAAAAAGCCTTTGCCCACTGTTAAGAACATAGATTCTTTTGCCCAAAATGTAACTAATAGATAATAATCAAATCCCTAATTCAACAAAATAAGATATGTAACAGAATTAATTCTTATTAGTAATAAAATGTCTCAGTTTTCTTGTAACGGCCCTAGTCTATACACTTGAGATATTGTCCGCTTTGGACACTATCTTCTCTAACCCTCACGGTTTTGTTTTTGGAAGCTCACGAGCAACTTCCCAGTAGGTCACCCATCTTGAGATTGCTCTAGAGTTAACAAACTTAACTTTAGAGTTCACATCCCCTCCGAAGTCATTGAGCTCTCAAAACGTGTCTTATGTATTGAGCTAACTCTACACATATAATCACAGCATCTATTCTTTTCCGGATGATGTGGGATGCGTGACATGTCTACCTACTAACTTTCTTAGCCAGATCAGGTCAAAGTCATCACATTTCTTTCCATATGTTCCTGCCTACCTACTAACTTCTCTAATCAGATCATATTAGAGTCATCACATTTCTTCTCATATGTTCCTCATTCATCATCAATTCATCATATACATTCAAACCTTCGCTACATGCCCCAAGAGGAGAGAAGATGGAGTCCAAGTTGTCTAATCATGACCTCACCGACTCTTGATTGTTCCTCATCCTCATAAAACGGTGCACCTCTTTTTCGATTTCATCAACCATATCATCACAATCACTCTCACACTCACATCCATAACAAATTTCCAGTTTCGGCCAACAGTTACAATACACACCAGAGCTCAGCAAGTGTGACTCACACCCATTTTGCAGGGGCAGAAAGACAAGTGGCCAGAGTAAGCATAAAGCACACTCTCCCAAAAAGTGAGAAAGCCTCTCTTCCCGAACCCCAAAATGTTTCTTCCTTCTGTTTTGTTCTTTCCCTTGTTCCCTTCTCACAAGCTTTGATTGAAAAACCCATTTCAGTTTCGTCTGAAAACATAAAACGATTCAGAAAACTAAATGTTCAACACGATGTGGATGATGGGTTTGAGCATCCAGGGCATTTTGGATTTGGTAGTGGCAGGTATTTCACTCATGATCGGTCTGAGCGTCTTCGCTTTCATTGCTTCTGTTCTTTGCTCTGCTGCCTTCTTGTACAGCGCCAAGGCTGCTTCTTAATCCAGGTAAGTTTCCCCAATTCAGATTCTACAACTCTATGAATTTCCTTCAATTACAGTAATCTTTACAAATCAAGATCAAACCTTTTGTTTAATCCATGAAATTCAAGGTCAACCCTTTAATCCATATCAGAATGATTCAGTTCTTTTCACAATATTTTATCCTTCTTAGGCAAACTTTGACACATTTCACCTGTATTACACAAACTGCAGGACTGACATGGTTTGGCAATAAGCTCTAACTGCTCCTGAAGATGGAATTAGTTCATGTTGTATCAATGTATCCATAATTTCCATACATTCACCACAAAAAAAAAAGAAGGTAACTTTCTTGAATCCAATAAAACTTTACCCTTTGTTACACACTTTGATTAGTTAGAAATGATGAATGAAAAAAACTAATCATGATCTGAATCAATGCTAAGCAAAGCAATAATCTTCACATCCCAAATCTCAAATCTCTACTATGATACAGTAAAAAAAATTTTGTCTTTGCAATTAGTTAATCACTTTTGCTTCTTGGGCTTTCTGGAATAGACCATCCCGCGGATCCCATCCGGGTCGGCCACAAAGCCCAATGGGCGATAAAACCCGAGAACTCGGGGCTCCGAATAGAGAGCGATATTGACGATGCCTTTCCCGACGAGCTCGTCGACTAACCGCTCCATGACGGCGCGGCCGAGGCCGAAGCCCTGGAAGGAGGGGTCAACGACGACGTCCCAGATGATGGCGTTGAAGACGCCGTCGCCGGTGGCGCGTGCGAAGGCGACGGGGCGGTTGGTCTTGGCGTACTCGAGCCAGAGGAGGGCGTCGGTGTGGTCGAGCGCGACTCGGATCTTGGCCGGGTCGCGCTTCGGGAACCCGACGGCGACGAAGACCTTGTTGAGGTGGTCGAGGTCGAGCGCGGCGGCGGTGCGGTGGAGGAGGAAGCCGCGGGAGTCGAGGTCGGAGTCGGAGATGGAGTAGGTGTTTGTTATTGTGGAGTGGCGGGAAACGGCGACGTTTTGAGGCGGAGTTGTGGTGGTGACGCGGCGGAGGGATGGGAGAGGGGCGGAGATTGTGCCACGTAGCAGCATTTTTTGGGAAGCGATGAGGAATTGAGGAAGAGACCAGTGAGGGAGGTGTGGTTGTTAAGCACCGTCGGGATGATATTATACTTCTTAGCGCGCTTTCATGACGACGTCGTTTTAGTACTAACTCACAAGCCTTTGTGTGTGTGGTACGTGACTGCAATCGAAGAAAAATAATTCAGAACATCGACGTGCACTTAAACTCCAAAAGGAAGAAAAATGATTCAGAGCATCGCCGTGCACTTAAACTCCAAAAGAATGGATATTAACTAGAAATATCAGGTATCAATGTTTTACTTAGTAGGTGTTACTTAATAGGCGAAGAACTAATTATGGTATGTGTTTTGGTGAGATTGTAATTTGACTTAGGACTAATGAAAAGGAGAGCGAGTTTGCATCTCTTGCCATGCCTTTCACCCTCTCTCGAGTTGGACTCGATTCGCGTATGGTATAATGAACTTGAGGAAGAATTTGGCAATAGAAGGTAAATTTAGCGCCCTGAGTTTCACTAATGCGATGTAAACTCAGTATTATCTTTTAGCCAAATTGAGCAAAGAGGCGAATAGATGCATCTGGAATATGACATTGTTTTTTAAAATTCCAGCTCCCCAAGTTTGGTACACATTTTCGTTTTTTTTCTTCTTCTAACTTGTATGATAAATAGACAGTACTATGATGGCCTCCACTCTGCGAAAGACAAACCAGATGAGCCTGTATGGCCCTTAAAAGATAACAACGGATTATGAGAAGCAAATATAGCAACACCTATAGACTAGTATAGTACTCATTCTCTTGTGATCAAAGCTGGCACTGGCAAGTGAAAACAAATTACAGTACTGTACTACACTACTACCTTTAACATGTACATGAAACATTCAAACCAGCTAGTAATATTTGACATAACCAACATTAACTACTAGTTAATAGCAAAAGCTATGCAAATATGCGATCACAGACCATGCATATAGAGCTTAATTTGCTTGGTGCCAAGAAATTTTGACAGAAACTTAGCATGTCATGAAGCTCCTGATCTTACCTTGGCTGCACTTGAACTTGTTCAAATGTGACTAGCAGCACTGTTTGCCTTGTGCTGCAATATTTCCTCCTCCGTTTTCTCCCCTTTGATCATTGTAATTCCATTCTTCTTCTTGTTCTTGTTCTTCTTTGTGCTGTGGTTCTTGATATTTCCTTCCTTTTCTGCATGCTTGAGACGAGTTGCGCCGCGACTTCTGTCAGGCTGACTTGGGCCAGAGGAGGCATCTGAAGCCATGGAATCATCACTCTCTTCACCGTCGTTATCCTGCTCAATACTCGCGTTATTTCCTTTGGTTGTATCATGACTACTGGAATGAACACCAGCTCTTTCACAATGAGTAGGGGAGGCAAGGTACATTGTCCACCCAGACTCACTACTGTTACTCAACTTCTGAGCACCAACAACATGGGAAGACTCCATTGTTGTAGCTTCTAGTGAGTACAAACTAGATATCCAAATGTTTTCAAAGCAAAAGCTCTAATGCTGTAAATGCAAAGTCTCTTAAAGACTGATAGAAATACATTTACATCTGTTTCATCATGAAAAGGACAAAGGAGCCCATCTGAGTTAAAGTGCATTTGAAAGCCATCATAATTGAATTGCCAGGAGGTCCAAGATGAGAGCCACCACCTGGCAAACGTATCACCATAATCTTCAATGTTCAACTGACTTGAATCACAACAGGACAATTTACCTTCTAGCGGTAAAAAAAGATTCAACCTTTTATTCATTTGGTTGGAGTATATACCTATGTATGATACAACTTGTCCTCTTATATCTTTGTCCCAATTCACCAGAAAAACACAAGTTTTACTGCTCTGTATAGTTCATAACACAAATGGGAGGGACCTGATTTCCATATTCTAGTGTTCATCATCAAGAAAGAGCAGCCCTTTTCATTACATTGTGTTTCTCTTGGTTTGAATTCCAACAGAACGGACTGGGTGAAGTGGGTGAAAAGGTCATAAATTTCTGCTTCTGATGTGTTCTTGCAATTGCTGGTTTTAATTTCCCCAACAACCAACTCATACATTTGTCTTTTCTACTAACTTTTACATTTGTCTTTTCTACCGACTTTTACCTTGCACAAGAAATGATTGTATACATGCATTAGATATATGCCTACATAATAAGTTGAGGTTGGTTTCATGGTTATGTCTCAGGGGTTTGCTGGCTTAAATATAGATTCAGTCACACATTCTGTGTGACCATCAATCATCAACTCATGAGTGTTTCTTGCATACCACTCAACATGTATAAATGTTACCCGCTTTCTCTCTACTTCCGTAGTTTAGATTTTCGTTTGCTCGTCACAAGTTAGAGGGATTCGAAAGATAGAGGTGGTTCTGCCCTCAAACCAAGTGAAGCAAAACCAAGAGAGATTGTCAAGAGTCAAGACCACAATTAACCTGTATTATCAGCCTCCTTTTTTATTTTATTTTTTCTCCTCAGATTTGTGTATCACATAATCTAAGCTTTCACAATCATCATCCTTCACAATCATAAAATGCCCCAAGTGAATATAGTTCATAAATTCCAGCAAGCTCAATCTTGCCAACCGCCACGTGGCGACCTCCAAGTGCATGTTCGACTCACAGAGGGATCCATCCTAGTCCACTGCCCCAGTTTCGAGAGGGGCAGTTTCGTCAATCCAGACACAATCATTTGCATTGTTATTGTATAAAATAAGGTTTCCATCAAATCATAGGGGTGGTGGTCTTTGGTCTGTGCGTGTGTGTGTGTCTGAAACTGAAACGAAATCGAGCTGAATGTCTTTGGTGGTGTTCGAATCTGATCCAAAGCTTCCGACTTTGTTTGGTTTCAAGTGAAAATCAGAGATGGGTTTGAGTCATTACTTGAGCTCAATCGATTGGGAGCAAGAAGCTTACCCACAATACCAGGACTTCGCTGTTCTTCCTTTCTTCGTTTTGTTCTTCCCCATTGTCAGACTGTTTCTTGACACCTTTGTATTTGAGGTACTCTATCTCTGCATCTGTACACTGTACTAGTTTTTTATTTATTTATTTATTTCAATTTTTTGTGTGTTGAGTTTTGTTACTTGAGATTGTTTAGATCGTTGTGGGTTTGTGTTCATTGATGAAATGCGAATGTGTTTGATGGGTTTCTGTTGGGACTGTGTTAGCTGATATGTCCTGATCAAAGTAGTCAACTTTATATGTTTTCAAGTAGCTTGACTGGTCTGAGGTCAATAAATGATGAGCTTAGACTGGTACAGAAGTAAAAGCTCTTTTTATTTATTTATATAGTTTACTAGAATGAAGATAAAGGTAAAAGCTTTATGGGAAAGTAACTTTCTTTGTTACCGGAAAGAAGTTTTCTTGAGGTTTGTACTGGTCTCTGTAATGGGGTTGATGACTTCATTGACATAGAGACTTTCAGGTGCATTGACTATTAGATCTCCGTCCTGAAGTTTCTTGATGACCTAATGAATGACAAGAGAATAACTTGTTTTATATGAAGGGTTTTTTTATTACGAAGCTAACTGAATTTCGGTTTTAGCTATGCAGTCCACTTAGATCTTTTAGATGTATATTATGCAAGTTAGCCTCAGTGTCATACAATTCTGTTTGAGATGTCTCGCACATGGTTCTTGACTGATACATCAGTGTCTGTTTGGAGAAATACTAGCACAACTGAAAGTGCAGAGCTGCTTGTTAGTAAAGATGATGGGGAATAAGTAGACTGGAGTGGTTTGTTCTGAGGGAATGTTAGAAAAAATTGGGACAGTTGGCCTCATTATTCATTTGTTTTCGTTTGAATTTTTATTTATTTGTTTCTGTTCATCTCTGATCACCTACTAAGATATGTATTCTAAATCCAGTAATCTGATTTTGAATACTTTTCTCTTTCTTGAGATCATTGTTAGTTTGATCTAAATTGAGGTGTGTACTGCAGAAATTGGGGAGACGGATAATTTTTGGAAAGGGGCATCGGCTACCGGATGTTCAAACTGATGACCAGAAGAGGAAGATTAGAAAATTCAAGGAATCAGCATGGAAGTGCATCTACTATCTTTCGGCAGAGCTTTTAGCTCTTTCTGTGACTTATAACGAGCCTTGGTTTACCAATACAAAGTACTTTTGGGTTGGGCCAGGAGATCAGGTTTGGCCTGACCAGAAGACAAAGTAAGATTTTGGATGTACATCTTTGTTCTTTTACTTCAGGCATTCACATCTGATGCAACTGACACTATTTTATTGAATCATAGTCTGAATTATATTTAAAAATCTGAGGTTTGTCAAAGTCTATAAAACGACTTCTTGTGAATTTCAGGTTAAAATTGAAGGGAGTATATATGTATTGTGCTGGATTTTACACATACTCCATATTTGCTTTGATTTTCTGGGAAACAAGGCGTTCGGACTTTGGAGTTTCAATGGGCCATCATGTAGCAACTGTCATTCTCATTCTGCTGTCTTACATTTTCAGGTATGTTCCGATGGAGTGAGTTTGTTGCTTTCTCATGTTCTTTTTGTCACAAATCCAAGCCAGCAAGAATGTATGTACCAAAGGTATACTGGAGGACATATTTTGAAATCTTTAACTTCCTAGGTGTTTCATCCCTCACTGCCTGCATCTATTATCTTAAACTTTAGATGTGGTTTAATAAAGATTAGTATCTTTGTCTTGCAGGTTTGCCCGTGTAGGTTCAGTGGTTTTAGCTCTTCATGATGCAAGTGACGTATTTTTGGAGGTAGGGAAGATGTCCAAATACGGTGGTGCTGAGGGGATTGCTAGCTTTTCATTTATTCTTTTTGTAATGTCTTGGATCATACTGCGTCTCATATACTATCCATTCTGGATCCTTTGGAGCACAAGGTTTGTCTGGTTATTTTGGAACTTACTTTGAAGTTCTTTACATTTTATAAGTGACATATATCAGCTGGCTAGTGTGATATAAAAGACACTTTCATCTCGTTGATCCTTATTGAAGGATCACCATAGTAGCATTACAATGAAGTACTGGTATCTGGTCCTTGTTTCTGAATCATGTTGTTTTAAATAGAGGTATCAGGCTCCAGCAATGTTGCATTAGAAACTTTACATGCATGCCTAGTGATGATAGATTTAATTCCTCCAAATTTTGTATAGATCAAAGTTTCTCCGAAGGAGGAACAACAGTATTTTAAAGTTGTTTGTGTGTAGAATAAATTATAAAGAGTGACAAAATCATATGTCATAAGCAGTTGCATATGCCTCTCTATGTAAAATACAAATGTATATTGTTACACATCAGTTCATATAAGAAAAATATGTATTGAAATATTCTATTGTTTCTCTCTGGCAGCTATGAAGTTATCCTGACATTGGACAAGGAGAAGCACTCTGTAGAAGGACCAATATATTACTATGTATTCAATACTCTTCTATACTGCTTGCTTGTTCTTCACATTTTCTGGTGGGTGTTAATTTTCCGGATGCTTGTCAAACAAATTCAACAAAGAGGCCAGCTTAGCGATGATGTTCGATCAGGTAAGGAACATGTCTCGCAGACCACTCTAGTTCACACACACATACACTGGCATCATGAATAAAATCTGAAATGACAGTTGAATTCAGTGGCAAAATATTGGGATTCAGGGATTTAAGAAACGATTATGGATATGAATGGGATTTGATGGATGGATACGTAGTAATGACACTTGGATCAAAATTATCCCATAGTGATATAGGAATGTTTCAGCACATCATTCTTGAGTTGTTATTGCAGCATTGGAAAATGTGCTTTCCTTGAATGACAGTGAAACCGGTTATCAAATGGATTTTAGCTAATAAGCAACTGCATTCATGGTTCTATGGATTTGTTTATAGGCTAGGGATCATTGATCAGATGCGCCTTTAATCCCCATAATTCTCATTTGTGGAGTTGGTGTCGTCAATTATGCAGATTCTTATTTTCTCTAGTCTGATATCTTACTCTATCGATTTCCTATGCAGATTCTGAAGCTGAAGATGATGACCACGAAGATTGACCAGGAAATAGAACTTTAGAGCCACAGTAGCACCCTCTCTCCAACATTGGAGCATTCATTGGGTTTCCCCAAGAAAGAAACCACAATCTCACTTGTACTCATGGAACAATGATCACAGCTCACACTTTGTGGTTTCAGCTGAAGTCTCAAGGGTCATATTTTTCTTGTACCATAAACATGTGCCGCTGCCGCTGTTTCTGAATTATGTAAACGCCGCGTCCGCAAATCCTTTTCTTTTCACTGCTTCCCTTTGCTAGTTAGACTGCTGAAATAGCTGTTTCATGAGATTTGAATCCTGCAGAAAGAGGAACAGCATTCATGTTACACCATTTGTTGTATTATTTTGATAGTGAAAAGAACTCTCTAATTGCCTCTTGATTTGAAATGCAGCAGACAAGTTTCATTTTTCTAAAGAAGCTTTTGCTCTCTTACAACAGTTTAAAGTCAGCAGCAATATCATACTAGCCTATTAATTACTGTGATTAGCTGATCCAACGGTCTTCGACGCTTGAGGAGTCTGAAACCGTTGGATCTTTTCTTCTCCAAAAAGCTTTTAAAACAACTAAAACGGTGTCGTTTGTCCTCTATTCTCACTCCTCCATTACCGGAGAGCTCTTCGTCTTCTTTCTCAAATCTTAGGGTTTCTCTGCAAATTCGAAAACGATTAACAATGGAAGACGTTTTGACGGAGATTCCACCGCCGTCGCGGTTCTTCCAGGAAGATCTGAACAACTTCACGCCACCGTCACCGCCGATCCCCTCACCTTTCCTCGTTTTCCCAACCACCGCCACCGTCGCCGACCTCCCCCTCCGCCCCTCTCTCCTCATCATCGCCATCTCCTCCCCCGCCGTCCACCTCTTCCACACCGCCGCCTCCAAAACCCTCATCGGAACCCTAATCCTCCCGGAAATCTCATTCGCCGGCAACTCAGTCCACCTTTCTCCTAAGGACAAGTCGTGCAACGTCTACTCCCTCGACGGCGAGAACAAGACGCTCCTCGTCTCCGTCCAACTCCCCGTCGCCGCCGATCGCTGTCACGCCGTCGCGAAGTTGCTGGTCTCCGGCCAGATCTTACCGGAGAAAGTTCTGATTCTGGATTCGGTTCAGAACCGGAACTTCCGGGGGAAGCTTTATAGAGATGAGGCGGTGGCGTTCAAGCTCGAAACGACGTCGTTGAGGAAATCGGAATCGAAGTCGGTGCTGGGAGATTTGAGCTTGGAGTATTTGCCGTCGGCGAGCGTGGTGGATGGGATTGGTGCGGCGGTGTTGGCGAGGTGTGAGATGAGCAAGATCAAGGCGGTGCTTTGTGTGGCGTGGCCGGAGTTTGGTGGTGCTGTGGTGGAGCTGATCAAGTCTAGGGTTTTGGCTGCTCTGGATTTGGGGTTGAGCTTCAAGCCTGGTGAGGATGATTATTATGGAGGTCTGAGACATGAGAAGGATCCTTTTGATTCTGATTTGTATTCCTGATTGTGCTTTTTCGAGCTTGATTTGACTTGAATGCTTGGAAATTTTGCGATTTTCGTTGTGTTCATAGTGAATTGTGGCTTCCAATTTTGGTTTACATTTCTAGTGTGCTGTTGCTTTTGTGAATTAATTTCTTTTTGAGCAAAATTTGCTGCTTCTGCACTAGATTAGTTACATTTAGATGACATTTACAATGAAACTAGAAAGCAGCTGCTCAGCAAAGAAATGTAATGTATGGAGTGATCAGAGGAGTGCAGTGCAGATGTGTAGCTATGAACCCCTTCGTGTATGCGCCTAGCAGAAGCCGATATGGCTCTGTTTGATGTAGCGCGATACAATGTAGGTTTTGAACTTGTGATCATGATAACTTGTTCTATTTGGTAGCAGATATTAGCTTGCAGATGGCTAGATGGAGCTGCATTATGCTTAACAAGCATAGTATGAGTGCAAGCATGATGAGCGTTAATGGTCGGATGCTACTTCTAGTATACCTCTCATTATAGTAGATTCTGGTGTTAGGTTTTTTCGCATAGAAAAACAATCAAGAATGCAGCATTCTTGTTTGGAAAGCCAAAGTGATGATGATGACATGCATTCTGCGGCAGACGAAGTAGGATTCAATTTTCTCAACCAAAAACTTTTATAGCAAGAAATGTATACTCGAGATTACCTTCCAAATTGGATGGGATGGCCATCCAACTAAATAAGTCTCAAGCCAAATGAAAATGAGACAAATGATTAAGCATCACAATTTACTTTAAGCATCAAAATTCAACTTTTCGTACAACGTTTGATTAGTTATATAGGACCCTTCGCTCATTGATAGTATCTTCCGGGAAGAGGTTTTGAAATTACTGTTAAAAGATCAGAGGAGAAAGTGAAGCTTCTAAAGGGTAAAGTGTTGCACATTAGTTGTTATTAGCTTTTGTTTGGTGGCTGGCCTAGTCTCTGCTATTAGTATTAGACAACTGAAGTTGGGAAAGGACACGTCGTTTTAGCTCTCTCTCTCTCTCTCTGGGAACACTTGGTTCGGGAAATCCTATCGACCAGGGCAGTAGTAGTTGCATCTTCTATTGACTACAGACTTATTTATTTCCAGTACTCAATGTACCTAGTAAAACCCCATCTTACTTCTTCACTTATATATTACTCTCAGCCCCAACCATCTCTTCCCACTCTGCATTTTTGATTCTTCGAGAAAACTTTAACAGCAAAAATGGCACCTTCCCCTTGTTTTGGACTCCATTTCATGCTTTTACTTTTTGCCATCTTGAACACGAGTTTACTTGCAAGTGATCCTCCTTTAACGTTGGACTACTATGCATCCAAATGTCCCAATTTGTTCGAGATTGTCAAGAAAGAAATGAAGTGTGAAGTTCTCGCAGATCCTCGTAATGCCGCCTTGATAGTCCGGTTACACTTCCATGATTGTTTTGTTCAGGTTCGGGTTTTGTTCATTAGATTATTACTTGGCTATAATATTGTATATGAATATGAATTAG
This sequence comes from Potentilla sterilis, assembly GCA_963682095.1. NCBI lineage: Eukaryota > Viridiplantae > Streptophyta > Magnoliopsida > Rosales > Rosaceae > Potentilla > Potentilla sterilis. The sequence goes on along the minus strand of OY821761.1, from coordinate 45,993,785 downwards.
GTATAGTTTCAAGTTGCTGCTGTTGTGTTGTGAGTTACTAGTGTATAAATTCATGAACTTCATGGAAACAGGGATGTGATGGTTCAGTTCTGCTAGACGACACAAACTCATTAAAAGGAGAGAAGAAGGCTTCCACCAACATAAACTCCTTGAAAGGTTTCAAGATTATTGACAGGATAAAGAACAAGCTTGAATCAGAGTGTCCCGGAATTGTCTCTTGCGCCGATATCCTCACTATTGCAGCAAGAGATGCTGTGATTCTTGTACTAAGAATAGTATTTTTTTTGTTTTCCAATTAGTACCATACTGAAGTTTCTTTTTATTCCAGAGGTTTTGATTTATCTCAATCTGCAGGTTGGTGGACCGTATTGGGATGTTCCTCTAGGAAGAAAGGACTCTATAACTGCTAGTCCTGAACTTGCAGAAGCTAACCTTCCTAGTGCAGATGAAGGCCTTGTGTCTATCATCTCCAAGTTTCTTTACCAAGGCCTTTCAGTCACAGACGTGGTAGCTCTTTCAGGTACTTGATCATTGTGAAATTCATTTTCATAACATGTGCATACAACGTCCCTCCAACGATAAAGCTTCTTGTGAAACCATTTTATGCAAGATTTCTATCCTAGTGATGCATGCCTTATTGTTAATGATCATTTTTGTACAATAATCTCATTCAGGAGCTCACACAATTGGCATGGCGCGGTGTGCGAATGTTCGATCAAGGATCTATGGTGACTATGAATCGACCTCAGGAATCGACCCTCTTTCAGAATCATACCTCAGTACCTTGAAGTCGACTTGCCCTATAGGTGGAGATGAAAATAACATAACAGCCATGGACTATGTCACTCCTGAGCTATTTGACAATTCCTTCTATCACTTAGTATTGAAAGGGCAGGGACTGCTCAACTCAGACCAGGAACTCTATTCAAGCTTGTTAGGCATCGAAACAAAGAAACTTGTTCACAAGTACGCAGAAGACGCTGTTGCCTTCTTCCAGCAATTCTCAGATTCAATGGTGAAAATGGGGAACATTACTAATGACGAAAGCTTTACTACCGGAGAGGTCAGGAAGAATTGCAGATTTGTGAACACATGAGCTTCTGCAATTTAGTACCCAAGAAAAATGTTTCACATTTTACAAACCATATTTGTTGTCCAACTTGTACCAAGAAGTGATACATAAATTGTTACATGTATGAGACCACACTTCAGTTTTTACAATTCAACTTTTCAGGCGTACATATGCTGGCCATTCATAACTTTTCCATCTCAACTCCCCCAACTCCGTGGAAACAGCCCAAGAAATTTTTAAAGCTGTTTGCTTTGATTAGGAACCTAAAATTTCTTGCCTGGCCAAATGATTCGGATAAAAATTTGAACATTCTACGACTAACAAATATTAGACATTGATGTCATCGGAATAACAAGAGATACAGAAAAGTGTGATTTTACTTATTATATGTCACTATGCACAGTGGTGGAGGGGCCGGTGCTCCTACTTAGTTTTTGACATTTGACATCTTTTTATTGTTGTTTTTAATCTTTAATTGTTCAATATACGATATAATTGAATAGAGAATGAGAAAAAAATAGACAAATAACTCTAAACATAGCCACTACTAGAGCTATAGCTCAAAGAAATTTACATAAAAACATATTAACGTATGTGTGTATATTAGACTAACTGATAATATATGTAAAATTATACAAGTCTTTGTTCAGTAGTCTTATTGAGTTGTCTTTATATTAATCTCATACTCTAATCGGCTAATCTTACTACCAGTCTTGTTGTTGTGAGTTCTCCAATCAGCCTCCCGCTTTTCAACTCCCTAAGAACCTCAAGAACTTTGTCTCACATTCATTTGTACTATTTTTAATAACAAATCTCAACACATACACATATTTTAAGGAAACTAGATACTTATATGAAAATCCACAAAAGAAAAAAATAAAAAAAAAATTGAGCTTTGCGCAAATAGATCACTTTTTTTTTTGCCCCCACTGACATAATTTTCCACATCCGCCACTGACTATACGTGACATATTACCGCGATTATATCAATAATATTGTATAAGAAATATGTTTTTCGGTGTCATTTGTGTGTTGCTCAATTAATAAAAACCAAAAACAAACCTAATAAAGAGTATTGTTTGGTTCAATGCATGTTACACTCACTTGACTCGTGCATAAACACTTATCAAATACTCGTTACTAATTTTTTTCCACATATAATTTGATTGTGTAAGAATAAAAAAATATAGTGTGACTCGATATGCATGTTAAACTTAATTGACACATTCAACTCACTGCATGTTTTACTTGATGATGAAAATGAAAAACACAAATTACAATTTCACGTATCTCATTTTACCTACAGTAAAAATAATAGCGAAATTTGGCTCGTGTAGGTATTATCAATTGGCATCTACAAGTTGATCCCAGAATGTGTAGGCTGTTACATTTCTACTTTATTAGTCAGGTTGATCCCAGAATGAAATTCAAAATTTTATAGTAAATAGTACTCCATCATTTCACTCAAAAAAAAAGATAGGTATTCGATCCATTGTTGATTATGACCTGTTAAAGAGTATTTCAAGTCACCAATAGTGGCTGGTTAAAGTGAAGAGACATATATATATATATGTGCATGTGCGTCGAATTATAACCCTTTGGAAAGGGTAGTCAATCTTCAAATGAAATAAGAATAAACATCTATAGGCACTTTTCTTTCTGGGGTCATGCCGTGGATTCTTACCAAATCTATAAAAGTTCAATCACATCCCTTGCAGAAATGAAATCGACATTTCTGTGGATGTGTGTAGGGTAGGGAGTGAAAAGAAAATAAAAGTAATAGAGACATAGAGGATGGTGATTGGGTGATTGGTGATTTTATGAAAATCGAGTGATTATCGAGCTATCAATTGTTATCCGTTGTCATGTGGTTTTTTTGAGATTATATGATTGTTTACGAATATGAGTTATATATATATTGTAAATAAAAATTATTCGATACAACAAAAATTATTTCATCGAACGGGATGCAAATGACCCAACTTAGTAATAATAATAAAAGTGTAATTGATATCATCTATTGGTGCAAGTGTCCAATGTACCACACCATTGATGACCATTTTTGATAAGGTCTATTAAGGTATCACTACTACAACACATGAAAGCTCTTTCGTTGATAATTGGTCTAACATGTTTTTGTTCCCATTCATACTTGTTTCATGGATCTTGGGAGGCAAATACACCAAAATTGGCAAAAACATGAACGCCCATCCATGATGCAATTTGCATTACACAAGCGAATGTGTTGCTATCAGACTCAAACATTCATCCCCTCTATGATATATAGATATGCAGAAGCAACTTGTTTGGGGATTTTGCCTCTAGCTTTGGGAAGTAGCCAATTGTGGATATGATATGTTTGAGTAACTTATGAGTTTTAGAAATTTATATACTCTTATCGGTAATCCATTCCACTCATAGTTTGATTGATTCGATTCAAAAGAATGAAGTAGAAATGTAACAGCCTAGTTCACACATTGAGATATTGTTCATTTTGCGCTCACTAGGCCGTACGGTTTTGTCTTTGAGATTTTACTTCAAAGGTGGGTGTCAATATAAAGAGCTGATTCCTATAAATATTGCACATCAACTTGTATCTCTTGGGCGAGTGGGACGCATGCACTTACTAGTTTGTTAGTGCCTTCAACACTTATCCAGTAAGATCACCACAATGAAACTCAATGCATATTTCACTCTCGGATTCCCTCTTAACACGTGAATATTAACCGTTACGAAATGAAATATTTATCATTTCTAATTGTTAATCAAAACTAAAACTAAAGAAAAACAATACAGATCAGATTTTCTAATAAGTGATTTGTACTCGATTATTTCATTCCTCGTTAATAAACATTAAAAACTTAAAACCTGTAGAGTACAATACAAGTTTATGACCGGTGATTCCCTCTACCTAAAACACTACTTTTCACCTCAGAGAGGTTTCGAGGAAGTTGATATCTTTACAACAAAGTGAATAGGGTAGAAAATCTCAGAATTAAATTGTAACTATTGTAAATATTAAAAACTAATTACAGTATTTAATACCTCTCTCTCTCTCTCTCTCCTCTTCTTCTTCTTCTTCTTCTTCTCAGACTGCTCTCTCTTTCGATAGTTTGCAGATTCTCTAGATTTCCCACTTTCCAAAAAATCTTGGAAGAAAAAAAAGAAAAAAGAAAAAACTCAAGACAACCCTGTAGGAAGGGTAACCATTTAATAGTGTTGTATTGGGAAAACCAAAACCTTAATATGATGCCAAAGCTTCTGACTCATCATTGTTGCTTCTCAACTCTCTCACTTCGACTCATTGCCGCATAAACACAAGTGAGTCCCCTCACTCCTCCAAACAACCACGCACATTGGTTTGTTTTTCACCTTCTGAATTTCTACTATCAACACTTGGGTATTGGCTGTTTTCGCATTTTGATTTCTGGGTAATCTTTACTTTTTTCTTTTTATGTTATTCCTATTTTTGTGGAGGTGGTTTGGTAAAGCAGCCATTTTTAGATCCAAGAACAGAGCTTTTGACACTGGTGTGTGCAATTTGGTGTGTTCTTGTATTGATTTTGGTTTTTCTTGGGTGTGTTTTGTTTGTGGTTTTGCTATCTGGGTGGTGATTAATTCATGTCTTTTGTGATAAAGAACATTGTTTGCATCAAGAATTTGTTCTGTTTTTATAAAGGGTGTGCAGAAAGGTGTCTTCTTTGATCTTTTACGAAGATTATAAACAAGAACTTTTCTCATTGGAGTGTACAGCTTCTTTGGCAAGCTTTTGGTTGTACAATTGGAGCTAGAAAGAATGTGTCAGCTCTGTTTAGTTCAATTTAGTTATTGCATGTGGGTGTATCTGAGTATTAGGGGACTAATGGGAGACTAACTAATATGAATTCTATCTTACATATGAACTGTCTTTGCTTTGGTGAGCTTTATTTTCTTTTCACGTCGTGGGGTTTATACACTGCAATTCTCCTGCAAGTAGAAGAATTGTCACATTTGACTTCGACACTAGCCGAAGTAGTGTTAACTATGATCATAGCCCAGTGGTGATTTTCTTGTGTATTTAGTGAAGAAAATTGGTACAATGGTCCAGTACGAGGTAGTATTTTGCCTGTGCAGTCCAATGCTTGAAGCATCTGAGGCATTCAGGCATCCCATAATTTGAGTCCTCTCAGAAGCTGATTGCAAATTTTTGTTAAAACCTAAAGCTAATATCTAGAGTAGCTCTCAACAATGCTGTAAATCGCCTACTTGTGGCAAAACGTCCGTTGATTTAACAGTCATACATTGGTAATACTTAAATGACAGGTCCTGAACTTTTGGTTGCTGTGTTTTAATTTCTTGAACTTTCATCAATTGAAAGAGAAGAAGCATTATTTATGTGTGGGGTGAGGGGTGGGGTGTGCAAGCAGACATGAGTGTTATATGTCTTTGAGTAGCTAGAATTACTCCATTTGTATTTATTGTAAGCACCATTTAATGGTTGCCCTCCTTTGCATTTTGAGCTTTCATGTGTACTCTTTAGTTGTCTCACTCCATGCTTTTGCTGTTTCGTTCTTTCAGAGGGAGTCAGTAGTATTAATGGCTCAGAATATCTCTGGTGCTGATTCACATCAAAAACGGTCAGGCCTTTTAAAAGATCAGGTGCGATTGGTTAAGAGGAAGGATTCCAATCATTATGAGATTGCGCCAATCCAAAATTCTTTGTCATTTGAGAAGGGTTTCTTTATTGTGATCCGTGCATGTCAGTTACTAGCCCAAAAAAATGATGGAATAATATTGGTAGGAGTGGCGGGTCCATCTGGGGCTGGAAAGTCTGTGTTTACTGAAAAGATACTCAACTTCATGCCCAGCGTTGCAGTCATATCCATGGACAACTACAATGACGCTAGTCGAATTGTTGATGGCAACTTTGATGGTAAGTCAGTGGCTCAGATACTTTTCTCAGGTTATGAAGCTTTGTAGATTCCTTTTTCTCTCTAAACATGAAGTAAAATAAAAGAGGTGTTCTTGCATAAGTTTCCTAGGGAGATTAGTTCTGGTCTATTGCAATCATATTAGATCAATGTTAGATTTGCATTTGCATGCCGGCCGGGATGCACGGTTTAGTTCGTTATGAGCTAATTACTATGTACGATTCATTACAATATATTGGCCTAAACATTAAACGACTCTCTATGATCATTGTTCATGTACCTTGTAATTGAAGATGACACAAAATTCTTCTTAGATCCTTCTGTATGTAATTTTGCTGCAGAACTTATATATTTGGTTCAGGTTTGGTGCCATCCATGAAAACAGTCATTTTCAAGTAGAGCGAGAATACATCAATTCTTTTCCAATTCATTTTATTCTTTCTGTGCAGATCCACGTTTGACAGACTACGATACATTGCTCCAGAATGTCAGCGACTTGAGAGCAGGGAAAGCGGTTGAGGTGCCAGTTTATGATTTCAAGTCCAGTTCCCGCACAGGATACAGGTTGAGAAAGCTTATCATATCCCTAGGCATCTTAAATTAGAATTCTAACTTCTGAATACAATCGGAGGTAGTGAATAATAAATTCATCTGAGCTTGATTATATTGAAATCATTATTGTCTTTTGTCATCGAAGAATTAACCACCCTAAAGAACCTTAATGTTGACTTTTCATCTCAAAGTTATTCCACCACCCTATCTCTCTGGTGATCATTAATTTTGTTGCTTTAGAGAATGCTTCCTGGCCTACATCTTATGTTAAAGAATGTACTGGTGACAGAGATTGTTTCTTATTTGTGTTACTAAAACTATTTATTGATAGAGATTGGGTATTTTTACAACTTTCTGTATGACCTGATCTGGCTTAAATCTTACGTTAAAGATTGTACTTGTGACAGGACAGTTGAAGTCCCAAGCTCTCGTATCGTGATCATTGAGGGCATCTATGCTTTGAGTGAAAAATTGCGCCCTTTACTGGATCTACGAGTGTCTGTCACAGGTGGTGTTCACTTTGACCTGGTTAAAAGGGTTTTACGTGACATACAGCGAGCTGGCCAACAACCAGAAGAAATAATTCATCAAATATCTGAAACAGTACTTTTCTTCTTCCCTTCTTACTATTAAGCACTTAAAAAGTTGTTGCTTTCCAGAAGCTCTGAACTCCTTTCACATGTACAGGTATACCCAATGTACAAGGCCTTTATCGAGCCAGATCTTCAAACTGCTCATATAAAAATTGTCAACAAGTTCAATCCATTTACTGGATTCCAAAGTCCCACTTACATTTTAAAGGTTAATCTCCATTCATTTAGTAAATGTGCTAGTTTTGGTGTTGATTGCTAACCTGAAGTTCTTACACCTGCGTCTTCCCTGAATTTTGTGTTCAACATATATTGTAGTCAGCGAAGCCCTTGTCGGTGGATCAAATAAAAGCAGTCTTTACTGAAGAGCATACAGAAGCCAAGGAGGAGACTTATGATATATACCTTCTACCACCTGGTGAAGATCCAGAATCTTGCCAATCATATCTGAGGATGCGGGATAAAGATGGGAAATATAGTCTCATGTTTGAGGTTTGCTTTTCAAAGCTTATTTTCTGTATTTTTTGTAAGGCGAGATACTGAGGTCAAAATTATATATAGCTTCAGTAATAAGAGAGTGACATAGCCAATAGTGATTATATTTGCATATACATGATTATGATTAGACTATACTGCATATTGCAGGAGTGGGTGACAGATAATCCGTTTGTTATATCACCAAGAATAACTTTTGAGGTCAGTGTGCGTCTTCTTGGTGGACTAATGGCTCTGGGATACACGATTGCAACTATCCTTAAGAGAAGCAGTCATGTATTCTCCAATGATGGTGTCTGTGTAAAAATTGATTGGCTAGAGCAACTAAATCGTCGATATATTCAGGTTTGCTGTTTTTATGTTGTAATATTTGGATACCACATAATGCTTGGATGCTTTATACTTGATCGTATCTTAATTTATTAATACGTAACTAGGGCCAGTTAATCTTAATTAGAGAGAAAAAAAAACATTTGGGAGATAGGAGGGAGTAATATGAGAATCAAGAACCAAAATGACATTGTTCCTAATGACGGGCTTACTAAAAGGTTTCTTTTGAGGGCCATGCTGATATTTTCTTGTACATAGTAATATCTGTCTGGAAAGTATGGTTCATGTTGATAAATTGTAAACCTTATGGTTCATGTTGAATTTTCTAGATTCATTCATTGTTTCTTGTATCAATTATGATAACTTGAAGTTTCTGCTTATTTGGTAAAAGGTACAAGGAAAGGATCGAGTAGTTGTAAGGTGTGTTGCAGAGCAGCTTGGCTTGGAAGGTTCATACATCCCTCGTACCTACATTGAACAAATTCAACTGGAAAAGCTTGTGAATGAGGTCATGGTAGGAATTCTACAAATTTTTCGTTATCTGGGATGATATGATGGTGATCGAAAGCATAACTTGCCTTTTTTTTTCCTCTTCCAATCATCTTTCAGGCCTTGCCAGATGATTTGAAGACAAGGCTTAGCCTAGATGAGGATCTTGTTTTGAGCCCCAGAGACGCCCTTTCTAGAGTTTCTGCAGCTGTCATGAGAAATAAGCATCCCAAGAGGTTTGATTTTCAAGCCTCCTAAAATTTAATCTATCTGGTTAGAAGTTAGAACTGCATTGTGCTTTTTAGTTTATCATCTTGAAAGTGATAGTATGCCAACATGTTAGGTGGAATTTCAGGTTTTATTTGCTTCACAGGAGATAACTGTTTTTCCATGTCATTAAGGACTTTTTGCTTCTTTCTCCTCTTATCTTATCTAAACAATCAGCGATCATCCTGTCATGAAATAGAGTCCACTACCTCAATGGCAAAATTCTCCACCGTTATAGCAAAGCATTGGATCTCTATATTCAGAAAGACATCATTGTTTATTACATGCAAATTTTGCAGTTTTTATTATTTCATTTTCTGCCAAAAACTGAGACAGAAATTCTAATGGTCACTTATCTTGGACAGTGGAATGTCGCAGTCATATACAAACCAAAGGGACAAAAGTACATCCAGGCTCACTGGATATTCTAATGGTCAAAGGTTTGATGACAGAAATTCAGAATCACAAGCAACATTAGCAAGCCAGGTACCAGTCATTATGTGTGCTTTTGGCATTAGAGCCACCTCTAGTTAATAATGGTCACTTAACGATTTTCGCCTTTTACTCTGTTTTCTCCCCTCTCCTTTCTATTGTGGCAGGGAGTCATTACTCAGCTATCAGAACATATTTCTTCACTGAATGAGAGAATGGATGAGTTTACGAACCGGATTGAAGAGTTGAATTCCAAGTTGACTATGAAGAAAAGTTCTAGCCAACAAAACCTGGCTCTTCAAGCTGAAACCTGTAATGGCTCCGCTCCCACTTCTTACTTCATCTCTGGCTTAGGCAATGGATCTTTAACTGGATCTATAATGCCTAATTCCTCGTCTTCTGCCCAGCTGGCTAAGGAATCTCCAGCACTGGAAGAGGTACTGAATAGTTGAACTACCTCAGTTATACTCTTATCAAAACTTGCAGAGGAATGATTGTGAGGAACAAAATATTACCATACATATGAGTGCTGCAAATTTCAAGTAATTACGTCGTTACTTAATGACTGGTTTGTTTTTCTTTTGTTCTACCAGATGTCAAATATTACAAGGGGCCAACGTCAAATCATGCATCAGTTAGACAATCTCAACAATCTTCTCCGAGAAAGCATGGGAGAGAGAAATCGACCAGCAAGGACAAACAGCAGTAAAGGAACAGATGCTCGTTCTGAACACTTGACAGGTCCTCTTGCAGTAACGCTTGCTGTTGGCATTTTAGGAGTCGTCATATACAAGGCCATCTTAAACCGAAGCTGATTAGACTTGAAAACTTTTAACAGACTGATCAATCTTTCCCCCATCTGAGTTGTAATGCAGTACTACCCTACCCTTCTTTCCGGGAATTCACAGTTAACAGATAGAGATAGCCGAAGCCATATTAGGAGCTAGACAGCTTCTCAGAGAGTTTGTTAAAAGAAGGGTGCCGCAGCAATGTTGAAATTTTGTGGGTTACTTGCATTAATTCATGGTTTTTCCATTCTATTACTAGTTTTAACCAAACGAGGATGAATTTCAGAGTTGGTGTCTTTTCTCAAGCTAGTCTATCATCTCTTTTTCAGTCAACTTTGCGGAACTTCATGGAATCATTCTGTCATCAAATTGTATCACAAGTTCACAACCTTTTGGTTTTTACAAGATTTAAAAGAAGAAAAATACATACGAAATCTTCGATGTGCTTAGCCTCGTTTAAGCCTTAGGGAGTAACTTTCACAAGATTGATCGTAGCTAACACAGCATACAAAATCTTTCGGACTGCTTAGCGTCGATCAACTTTGGTTAATTTTGGTCATTCACACTGTATGTGTCTGTCTCGGTGTGCTTAGCCTCAACCAACCTCGACTAATCTTTTGATCATGGTGCGCTTAGCCTCGACTAATCTTTTGACTAGTCAGATTATATGTATCTATACGTGTACTTTTGTTTCACAATGTCAAGACTGATCATACTTTTGATTCTCATCAGAGCTGACACTACGCACCATTAACAAATCTTCTAGTGTGCGTTAGCCTCGCTTGCCATGCCCCCACCTTTTTCCAGTGGTGAAGTCAAAACTGGGCTAAAAAAATGTTTGGGCTTTAATTAAAGATCCAAAATTTAACTAACACATGGACAAAACATTGTACACATCATCCTCGAACCTCGTACATCGCATAGGAGGTGTTAAACTGAGTTTTGTCTGATCACACCGCAAGCACCGACCGTCACCGACCGCCGCGAAGACGTCTTGAGTTTCGAAACTGAGAAAGTATTAAGGTAAAGTTTACATTTTGGAGAAGACAGAGAATCTGAAATCTCTGTCCATCGATCTATCTGGTTTTTGCTGCTCATACATTTTATTCAGGTTTTGGTTCTTCCATTCTTTCATTTCTACAAGATCTGATATTTGATGATTTGGGTTTATTTCGATTCAATGGAATTTCTTAAGGGGTTTGATTATGAGCATGGGTTGATGTGAAGAGAGATAAATGTGAATGAACCTTTGAAGGGTATACAAAAATGTAGAGGAAACAAATTTCAAGGCTTTTCTTTATTACATTCACTGAAACTTAGAATAAAGACTTTAAATCGGAGTCAGAGCATTGAGTTTTGTTCGTCTTTGTTTCAGATTCTAATAATTATAGTGAAAGATACACAATTTGGGAGTTCATAGTTTCTCCTCAAAATTTGTGACTTTTTGGAGCATTTTAGTTTATACTGCTTGTTTTCTTTGTGACAGTATATGTAAATGGGCGATAAACCGGATCTTGATTTGATAAGCAATCTGCCTCAGAGCATTGTAGAGAGCATCCTCACATATTTGCCGATAGGGGATGCTATAAGAACTAGTTGCTTGTCAAGGAAATGGAGATACAAATGGACTACAGTCACTCATCTTGTATTTGACGAGAAATGTGTTGCTCTATCCGGTGATCAAGTAGTTGTCGAGAAAAGCCTTGTCAATTTTATAACTCGAGCTCTCTTTCTTCACCAAGGCCCTATTCACAAGTTCCAGGTCTCTACTTCGTACTTGCAGAGCTGCCCGGATATAGATCAATGGATACTTTTCCTTTCAAGGAATGGCATCAAAGAATTGATTCTTGAATTGGGTGAAGATGGTGAGTGGTTTAGGGTACCTTGGTGTCTTTTCTATTGTGAAAAGCTGACCCGTTTGGACCTATTTCGCTGCGAGTTGGATCCACCTCCTAGTTTTAAAGGATTTTCGTATTTGAAGAGCCTCAACCTTCATCAAGTTTTGGTTGCTCCTGAGGCAATTGAAAGTCTTATTTCAAGTTGCCAACTACTTGAGACTCTGTCTTTGTCATACTTTGATAGCCTAGCTTTAAGTATCTCTGCTCCAAATCTCAAGTACTTATGTCTTGAAGGTGAATTTAAGGACATAACTCTTGAAAATACTCCACTTTTGGTTGATTTATCTGTTGCTTTGTACATGACTGATGAAAATGCTGAGAACTCCGAGCATAGTTCAAATTGCAAGTTTATCAAATTTCTTGGCGGCATACCACGCCTTGAGAGGCTTATTGGGCATATCTACTTTACTAAGGTAATTTTGATGAAATTGTTTATTTATTCTCATTTGCATTTCATATTCAATTGTGGTACCATAGCTATAATTATGTCAACAGCGATACTCTTCTTATTTCTACGTTTATTTTTTTTGTTTCAAGTATTTGAGTATAGGTAAAGACCCGGGGGTCCTTCCAATAACATATAACCATCTAAAGATTATTGAATTATATCAAGTGAGTTTTGAAGATATGAAAGAGATACTAGTTGTTCTTCGCTTGATTACAAACTCTCCTAATTTAAAGGAACTTCAACTCTCGGTAAGTTATTGTGAATATGCCTGCCTTCGTTTTACATTTGCTTTGCTCATAGCTATTCTAGTTTTCAGCTTTACCCTTCAGTTAATTGTAAAGATTACTGCCAAACATAGGGGTCGTCTTTAACATCAATGGAATCACCCGATCTGGTCTTCTGGGAGAAAGAAAGCCCATCGGATTGCACATTCCACAAACTTAAAGTTGTGAAGATGACAGATATATCTGGACTGCCACATGAGATGGAATTTATCAAATTTTTGTTGAGAAAATCACCGGTGCTTGAGGTAATGAGTATCATGCCTTGTGCGTTTGTTACTATGGAGGCGCGTTTGATAATAGTCACTGAGTTGTTGAGTTTTACAAGGGCGTCTCCTAAAGCTGGAATTGTATTCATCCAAGATTAAGTACTATGTCTGATAATGTTTGACAGAGCTGGGCTTCTGTTGTGTTTCTTCAATTCAATATCTTTTGAGAAATGACAATGTGTTGATATGGTTTACAGTTTTACACAATCACATGTTCCATGATAGTTAATGTTTAGCTGCCAGTGTCTCGTACTACTGGTTGCTATGTGACAATATATAGCCAGGAATAGGAGAATATACGGAAGTTCCATACTACTGTTCCATTCTTTGATATCTGAACAATGAACTTAAATATTCAACAAATGCCATTGAATTTTTATCTTTTTCTTCTTTGTTGCAGAAATGACTTTATCAATTTGAAAAGATGGTACATTCCTGATCCTATTCCAATAGTTTTATGTAAGCTGCCATTAAAATTTAACAAGACTGACAAAATTCAGACCGAGAACATTATTCTTACAATGTGAAGACCCCAAACTGGTACGTCTCAGGAATACAACTCTCACTCGAGAATAATCGAAAAGAGCATATAACACACTGGAATCTACATGTCGGATTACTCATATAAGATTCTGTACAGTTGAAATATAACACAACATCTTTTTAGCTTCAATATGATGATGATGATGCTGCTGCTAATATACAACAATACAACACACCCAATGTTGATCGACTCATGTTCATGGTATCAACTTGTATTATGTCCTTTGCCTTTGCATTTTTGAAGTTTCCTCTACGTGAGGCTTGTATTATTACCTTGGTCCGGATAGCTCCATCGCTTGTGCAAGTAATGAAGAGTCATCAGTAAGATCAGAGTAGCGCTCAGAAGATGAAAAATCATTATTGGTTCTGCACCTATTTGATTCAGCTCTCTGAGAAGCTTCCCACTTCTCTGCGAGTCCATCTCCTTCGAGCATTCGTACCACTTCAGACATCTTTGGTCTCTGACCAGGAAGATTTTGAGTGCATAAGAGAGCCACTTGAATCATTTCTTCAATCTCAATGGCATCATAGTCGTTCTTCAGTTCCTTGTCAACCAGCACATCAAACTTTTTTTCCTGTTGAATTTTCTTCACCTGCATGAACAATCATGACTTAACTAAATACATCAACCAAAGAATAATAGCCTAAAAAGAGGTTCACCAAAATTTAAGAATTCATAAGCTCACCCAGTCAAGTATAGCGCCTTTCTGGTTTGTTGCTTTGCCAAACTCCAAAGCTCTTTGGCCAGATATTAGTTCAAGAATCAGGATCCCAAATCCAAAAACATCAGTTTTCTCTGAGGACTGGCCAGTTGAGAGATACTCCGGTGCTATGTGCCCCACGGTTCCCCTCACAGCAGTTGTAATGTGTGAATCATGGTGATCCAAAAGCTTTGCCAAACCAAAATCTCCAACCACAGCCTCATAGTCATCATCAAGCAGTATATTTGCAGCTTTCACATCCCTATGAATGATCTTGGGGTCACACTGTTCATGCAAGTACAATAGTCCCCTTGCGGCTCCAATTGCAATCCTCTTCCTTGTACTCCAATCCAAGGCTGGTTTGGCTGCAAATGTACCAAAGTTTGTGTTCATTCACAAGTTCTAAGGGCAAAGGAATCATAACGAAATAGGGAGTAGTGACTAATGCAAAATTTGCAGTTGGATGGAGAAAAGAGATTTACATTTGAGGCGCGAAGCGACACTTCCATTAGACATGTACGGGTAAACCAGGAGCCTTTCTTTGGCTGTCATGCAAAATCCATAAAGGCGGAGGAGGTTGCGATGCACTGCTAGGCTGATCATCTCAACTTCTGTCTGAAATTGGATTTCCCCACCTATGGCATTAGCATCCTTGAGCCTTTTGACAGCTACCACAGTACCATCATGGAGATATCCTTTGTACACATTTCCAAAACCACCTTTGCCAACCAAGTTTTTGCTGCTGAAGTTGTGTGTTGCAGATTGAAGTTCTCTGAAGTTAAATGACTTCAAATTTCCGAGGCAGACTTCTTCATGGTGTGATTCTGAAATTTCGATTGGTGTTAGTAAAGACAGATTTTTACTAGTCTTCATCTGACTGAATTCAATTTACTTTTTAATTACTAACCATTGACGTCTAAGAATATTTGCTGGTTGTGCTTTTGCCGCCACCAAAGAAGGAAACCGAAACCAAAGATTAGAAGGCAGATGCAGCCTAGGCTTGATGCAAAGGCTAAGGCAATTTTATGGTTCTTAATTCTCCCAGCAGGTTGAGAAGCTTCAGAAAAGTTGAGAAAAGCAATTTAGTGTGTTCGCAAGAAGTTTTATGATTAGGAAGATAACAATCTTCAAGAGCTCAACTTGAAACAGTAGATTTTGAAATTCTAGTCAAATTTCAATCATTAACTAAAGGTAAAGCAAGTTTCTAATATTTTAAGAAAGAAACAGAATACAACTTGAAGAACACAACTTCAAAATTTGAAAAATGCAAGAAGGAACCATCATTACTTTGTGAACTATTCAAGGAAAAAGATAGCGGCATAGGAGTTGTTCCAAAGCACTCTTGCTCCCTTCCAGCAGCGCAAATCAGAGGGTTTCCCACAATACTTTGTCAATTCAAAAACAAGATAAATGAGTTTCAGTTCTTCATCTTCTGTATTAAGGAGGGAAAAACTTTCAAAGGCAAAAGCAACATTGAAATGACTCACTTAAATGCTCTAGCAGGAAACCTGGGCACTGGACCACTTAGATTATTGTAAGACATGTCCCTACACCATTATGTAAATCCAACCTTAGTAAGACATTTTTGAACAACTAATAGTGTATAACAAACTAAAATTAACAACAATAAGTATAAACTTTGAAGATAATTACAGAAAGGCCAGCTGCGTCATGTTGGCAAACGATGAAGGAATCGCTCCAGATAGACTGTTATTGTTTAGCCTCCTGCAACAGAATTAGGCTTCAGGACCATGTTTCTTTACTTGGTCAGTTCACAATTGAATCTAGCAGTTTCTGAAGAATAAACTCACAGATATTGTAGGCTTTTCAGGTGGGATAGAGCTGTGGGAATTTGACCACTGAATAAATTGTCAGACAGATCAAGTGTTTTAAGCTTCTGGAGCCTCCCAAGCTCAGTTGGGATTGGTCCTGTTATACTGTTATCCTGAAATGTCCTGCCAAAGGAATAAAATAATAAAGAAATAAAAACCAAGAATAAGAACACCCTTTTTAGTTAACTTTGATATGGAAATGCCATGTTTACTCACACAAGCAGGAGATTTGTCAAGTTGGCTATGCTTGGTGACAGAGTACCTGATAAATTCTGGCTTGGAGTTCCTCTGCATAGAAAGCATTGCAGCTACTTAAACTAAGGTACTAGTTTTGCATGCATGGTGCACTGTGGGATTTCTCACTTAGTAAAATTTGAAAATATAAACACAGTACTACTTACAGGGCGGTGACAAAACCATCAGAGCAAGTGACCATATTCCAGCTGCAGGGATCCACAGAAGTTTCATCCCAATTGTGAAGAACGCCGCGAGGATCAACTAGTGAATCCTTAATGCTCCCCAATGCTAACACTGAAATCATTCATAAGGATCATATAACACTACTCAATTACTCAAAAACACAAAGAGTCTGCAGAACTTGATCAATTACCTTCCATGTTGACACCTTTGGAGGTAAGGGAGCCACTTACACAAGTCCACAAGCAGAAAAGAGTCACAAAGAACAAAGCTTTACCTTGCTTTCTAATTTCCATTGAGTTTAAGGTCTTCAAGAACAGGCACCCAGATATGATATAAAGCTTATGGAGCTGGTTTAAGTAGTTTGAAAGCTTCAAAACAAGAAATTTCCAACTGCCTATCCAAAACCAGAAATGCACTGACTGATTAAGTCAAGGCCTAGTGTCAGAGGCAAGAGCCAAAGAAGCAGATATTGGTTTGGTTGTAAATAGATAGTGAAGACTAAAGAGAGTTAAGCATGCTCTGCCACTACTGGTTTCAGCAAAGAAAAAGCAGCAACAAAGAAAGGAATATATAAAAGCTGTTGAGCAACATCAGTAACCATGGTCTAGATAATTGCAAAAGAAAATTCTTTCAATCATGTATTGGGTTAAACAAAAGGTACGTGCTTTTGGAAAATTATGGTTATTTACTGTTATTCCCTCATTATAAAATGTAAAGCAAGTGAAGGATTACCTGTTAAGCACTGTAAAAGCTATGATTAGGACAACTAATCAAAATATACTGTGCAGCCAAATAGTCTAATTTGCTGTCATTGAGAGAGAGAGAGAGAGAGAGAGAGAGAGAGATCTGTACAGTATGCTAACCTTCCATAGTGGCTCCTGGGAATCTATTAACATTCCATGAAGTTTGGCCATTTATTTGATTCTCGAATTCCATCATATATTTCTCTAATACACTACATTCGAGTCATTGCAGCCGCACATGAAGTCAATTTTTGTTTAATGTTGTAAACCAAAATGAATATTCGAACTTGAGTTCTTATACAGAACCGCAAGTACTCATAAGCTCTATGTTGGAAAGGTTTAAATATGAAAATCAGACACAGAAAACATGATAATGCGGGAGGTTTATTACTCATAACGGTTAAGAGCATATAACTTAACGGCGAACTTAGAATTTCTAAGTATATTGATCTAGCCAAAGAAGAAGAACAAAGCGATAACACACTCGATCACTCTGTCTCCTGAATCAAGAAACAGTCCATGAAATAAACAATGGAAAGCAGAAAACATTTAAAAGCAAAAGCTTCTCACTTTCTCTTTCTCCCTTGCTTTGTTAGAAATAATAACAGGTAAATCAGTAGGTCCTTGATAACTGTTAGAACTTTGAAGTAGTATGGTATTGTTTTGGAGTGTTGAAATTTCATAGTCGACCTCTAGAAATAAGAGCAGAAAATTTGCAAATGGTAACTATATAACAATTATGCCGTCGATTCCTAAATGTTATTACCTGAAGCACCATAGAATTTTCAGAGCCAAGGTTCACGACTTCTGAGCTTAAGAGCAAACAGTGATTTACGTGTGCCTAAAGCCCTGAACTAGTAAAACTATATGAAACTGGTAATCATGGGGTCACGATGCTAGTACTACTACAGAAGAAAATATATATGATACGAAATGTAATGAGTAATGATATATGTGGAACATAGATGCACGTGCAATCTGGTCCTATAGTGCCGCTGACTTGAATGATGTTCAAACGTTCCTTTGGACCAAGAGGAATTGCTCTGTTGCTTTCATCATGATCAATCTTAAGATGCCACAAATCTCACATTTGATCAGTTAATGAAGAGATTGATTATAACAAAAACAAAGTTTTGAGATCGTGTCATAGATGGTTATGATTAAAAGGAAAATAATTATGCAACAAAGTAAAGAAATCGACCCATTCCAAAACTCAATCAAGTGTTACAAATGTTCAACACCATTGTGTAGTACGTAGCTCTTCAGGGTGAGGTTGGAGCTACTTTACCAAACAAGCCAATATCATTTAGTTGAGTGACATATTAGTCATCGTGAGAGCTTGACTCACGAAAACTTTAATAATTCACGAAAGATTACTTAATTTTTTTTCTTTGTCTACATAGTATTCTAACTTGATGGGGGGCATATATCATCAAAAGATCGAGTCAAGATCACGTTTTTGATCTCTAGTTAACTACTCGGCTCTTCAAGGATTGGCAAACTTGTTTGAATGCAAATATGCAATATTTTACAATCCCTTTTTGCACATATTTACGATCTTAAAACATATTCAATTCAGTTCTGTGCACAAAACAGAGTTTCATGAAGGCTGAACTGTTTGTAGGAGATGATCATGGCTCAAATTTCTCTAATGTTCAAAGAAATAGTTGCATGTAATTTTCAATCACGAATCCAACTGTTCTTGTCAAGTTGGATTATAACCCAAGCACTCACTTTAGTTTGTGGAAGGTGGCCCCTTCATGTCGTCTATTCTAATCTCCCTCGAGATTGGAACATGCAGATCGACGACCACACAGTGCCCCTCTGCAGCTAAATCGTACGTCCTCGATCTCAAACCAAGCTTCAGTGACTATATATGGAGGAAGCCGATGCATATATATATGCATCGTCCTTGAAACAGTAACCAGAACCAGGAAGCTAGCAAGCAGCTCCATTAGATCGATGACTTACAGACTTACTGCCGGCCTTAATGGACAAATTAAGATCCATATTCTGTCTCTGCAACTCTGTTCCTGTCAATGTCATCTTGCTCCTCCATTTTTTCCTTCCCAGCATGCCCTTGATTTAGCTAAAAATCTTTGTCCAATTTGCATGTAATCAAGGAAATTTCAAAAGGGAGGTCAAAGTAGTGGGTTTAAAGGGAAGTTGACGATAAACCCTAATCAAAATATATATGTACTATGTAGTATGTACTAAAAGGAGCCAAAAATGAGTAGGGAGTAGGGAATTATTGTTCTTCTGTACCACTTGGGCACATTCATCGTTTTGCTTTGGTTCTTTTTTTGTACGAGTAGCCTAACCCTACCTTCTTCCTCTTTTCATTTTCTGAATATCTACTACCCAGTCCCACACCCATTATATAGTCTGTAACTAGCTAATGCAGAAAACTCAGTGCATGATATATATCGATCAGTCTATTTTGTTCCAGTTCCACCATGTACTTTGATTCCCTCATAGGGCATGTTCTTCATCATTCATGCATGTATAGATAAAAATACACCTTCATTAATGAATCAATACAATAGTTCAAAATTCAAATGGACATGAAGCTTCTTCATGTTTTAGACCATAACGAGTATTTTGCCCTCAAAATATCGAGTAGTGTAAGAGGAAGATTCTACTACTTAGTATTTACAAATCAAGGAACTTGTTGTCCATTATGGAAGATTAAGGGCTGCTCAGAGGAAGTTGATATCTATTTTATTTCAATTTCTAATGAGTCGAACCACTTTCTGTGAATGGCCAACACAGAACAAATTCAGTTCCAAATGGTGCCATTGATATATATCAAAAGCTCAGGATACCTCACACGCATGTAACTCTCTTTTATTTCCTTTTATAGTGCAGATAACTTTACAATTCTCTCATATTCCAACTACTTAAATAAAAAAATCTCGTCCTACATTCGTCATTGCACCCAGAAAAGGGTGGAAAATTAGAGAAAAAATATATAATTATATGTGAAAGTCCCCTCACATTCGTTCAAATGTATATAGTTGGCCCCTAAATAATTTTCTTTATTAGTGGGTGATGGAATTAGAATCTTTGCCTTAATGAAGATGAACAATGCATAGTTCAGGGTCTCTTTGTTTGGCCATCAGAATTCAAGGTTGGGATTGTCTGGTTCACAAAACCAGAGGGTGCAAAGCTAGTGCGTAAAACTCACTATGTACTTCTCAATAATTTTGATTTAACAGGTTTTTAGCTTAGAAGAAAGATCACAAAGAGGGAGTAGCATCTACAATGAAGACAAAGGGCATCAGATACAGTGGAAATTAGACCACACTAAAAACAATCCCAACCAAGATTTTGCCCCCTCAGAAAATGTTAAACAAAAGTAAATCATCTTTCTGTAAAGTAAAAGGGGGGAAAATACAACCTTACCTGACCTCACAAGCCAAAAGCTTCAAAAGCATTATTATGAAATGACACATTAAACAGTTTACAGATCGAGGCCCTCAACAATCCAGAATTTCCAGAGAGACTGGCCGGTGACTTCTACAACCATTCCATACAGGCCAAGCCACATCCTTGTGCAATAGCTATGAGTCAAGAGTATGCAGTCGAAAACACCTATGAAAGTTCTTGACGAGAGACTGGTGACTTGACTGACTTCTACACCTATTGCCGGATACGCGGCGGATACGTCCTTGGTCGATACTAACTTCTTAACCTAAAAAAACGCGGTGGATAGTCTAGTGCTTCCCACTGAATTGGAATATGAATTGATGATGCGTTTAGAACGTTTTAGCAAATGCTCTCAATTCCCTTTCTCATCGTTTATATCAAATGTAATAGATTCAGTATCTGTCCAAGACTCCAACTCTCATGCAACTTTGGTTTGGGTAAATGATTCTGCTGCTAGCTCTCATGCGTCGATTTCATGAGGCCCAATGGGAGAGAAAGTCAAGCACTCGTACCTTCCAGAGAGATACGGCAACAAAAATGAGAACCAACCTAGCACCTGCCTAGCAACGCTTAGGTTGTCTAGGCGCCCGTCTAGTACCCGCCTAGCAACCGCATAGAACCTTACTAGCACCCTTCTAACAACCGCCTAGTACTCACCTAGTATCCGCCTAATACCTGCCTAACCCGACTAAGCTCCCGCCCTAATGCCCGCCTAGCCCGACTAAGCGCCCGCCTAGCACTCGCATTGAACTGCCTAGCCCACCTTAAACCCGCTTAGCCCGACTATGTGCCCGTCTAGCGTCTGCATATTACACGCCTAGTGTCCGCCTAACGTGTTTTACACAGATTCTTGAGAGTACGTGAGGTTCGTGATCACTCCACATGTTTTTGTTGCTAAAACAAAACAAGGATCTGTACCCAAATAGTTTGCTAAGGATTAAGAATCATCTTCGTAAACCAGGTTCTTCTTAGATCATCTATCTGTTGTCTACGTTAGTTTCTATTCGAAACTCATTCAAAACTCAGAATAAGTTGGATGTGCATAGTAGCATGGT
The DNA here is from genome assembly GCA_963682095.1 of Potentilla sterilis. Taxonomy (NCBI): domain Eukaryota; kingdom Viridiplantae; phylum Streptophyta; class Magnoliopsida; order Rosales; family Rosaceae; genus Potentilla; species Potentilla sterilis. Next base: position 45,972,241 of record OY821761.1, on the reverse strand, counting down.
AAGACTTGTTAACTGTTCGTAAATTTATGATGTTCCATTGTTCTGGTTTCTTGTCGTGCTAGTTTTTCATTGCTTCTGAACAAAATGACTCATATTTGATGGACTATCTTAAAAATTCAGCCAAGAGCCCAAGACCTTGTCATTGATATTGATTGCCTATGAGTTTATGTTAACATATTAGAGGAGGAGCACCAGCCAAACACTAAGTTAACATATATAATAAGAGATCCGAAATTCTATATGTTTTTTAGAGTGATTCATCTTGAGGGCCAGCCATGAATCCTTGTAGTTTAGAGGCAGGGTAGAATCATAAAGCATCTTCCTTCACTCTACTTCCTTTTTGGTTCATATGCTTCCAACTTTGTGTTCTTGAATGTGAAATACGTTTCCTGCAATTTGGGCGGTAATTGCTCTGATTGTTTAGTGTGACAGCTGATCCTGATTAAAGCCTGTAAAACTAGTAGCTAGCCCCGGCCCGGAGATATATCAAATAATTTCAAAAGCCAGAAAAACAACGGAACTAGAGCTTTTATATGATCCATGTTTGGAACATGAATAAAGCAGTTGATTGCTTTGCCTGGTTGGCTGATCCCCTTGGCCCCTTCTCCCTCTTTCAGGGAACTAGGAGCAGGAAGATGCAATGCTGTGATAAATGTACAATTGCCAATACATAACTACTGAAACAATATAATTGACACTGCTGAAATGACTGAGTTGGAGTGGTTTATCACTCATCAGTGGTTCTGCACTCTAGGAAAAGAAATTGATGTCAATTATAACTTATAACCAAGGTATATGAGAGGAAAAACTGGTGTTCTTTTGAGAGAAAAAAATGAACTTTCAGAACTCCCTTTCGTTTTCTAGGCTCCCAAATTTACGAAAGCAGATAAGCAGTCAGTGTCGAAAGCTGAGGCTACCCCAAGCCATTTCTTTGTAGTTTCACAGAATCAATCTCCACCATAAACAGGTCAAAAGTTAGACAGCATGACATTCTTCTCAACGATAGTAGGCCACAGAAACTCGACTATACAGTCATTTCACAAACTCCCCTCAGATCAAATTGCAACTAAGCTCTATTTGACTGTCAATACCACACACAAGTTGAACATAGAATATCTCATACAATGTAGATACAGCGGAGAAATATGCTATAGTTGAAGTGGAACCACGTTATCCAATCAAAAACTAACACCCACCAAAACCCTTGAAGATAACCTTTGAGATTCCATGAACATGAATAAGCCACATACATAATAACCCATGAGCAAGAGTTTCTATGATTTCATAGAAAAGGATAGTATAACAGAACTCAGATTAACATAACCATGAATGTATTAACTGAAGATACAAAGATCTTCTTTTCGGTCAGGAATACAAAGGTCCGTGGATGAGAAGATAATACAACTCATCCAGAATAGAAAGACTTCGGCAAAAGAACATATAACTGAAAACTTCTACACATACTACATTACCAAGATCAGAACATGCCCGAGAGGTAATTATTTATACTTGAAATAGTGAATGCCAACCAATTTTAAGTTAAACGACTCTCAGGAGGATTCATAGTCCTCATCTTCCTCTTTCCAACAGCCTTTAAGAGTTGATCTGGGGGAACCACAGGCCTCAGTCTTGAGGAACCTGTACTGAACAATGGAACCACCCATTCCAAGCTCCTCATGGCTGCTCTCTTCGCGACAGTATCCCTTCAAATCTAATGAACAAATTTGCTGCAGTGACTTGACTGCAACATCAGCATGCACAGCAATGGAGAACTCACTCGGTTTGAAACAAGCCAAAACCCTCTCAGCCAACTGGTTAAGATTCAACTCATTGAAGTCATATCCTGCGGATTCAAAGCTAGCATAGCTGAAACCATCTTCTGGTGTAACATGAATGGTTGAAATCGCCGCTCCTTCAATGGCATTCATTGAATAACCACAGGGATCAAACTCAAAATCACATATATCAGACTTTGGGAGGATCTTTCGGATGCCAGAATCATTGGTCATTGCAGCTGCTGAGCTTGACTCGGTTTTGTAGAAAACTGAAGCCTTTCCCCTGTCCAAACCAGTCATGCACATTTCTAGGGTGTATACAGGGTCAACCAAGTTTGCTGGTTCAGCAGATGCAGAATACACATGCCATTTCTGAGGTCCACTAGACCCACCCATCATATAAGCTCTGCTGCCTCCTGCAAGCTTCCCAAAGTATGCATCCAAAGTAGAAACTTCTTCGGAGAAGTTTCGGTGAGGGAATGATTGCGCTCCTGGGAAAATGAAACTCCCTCGAGTATACCTCACAGATCTCACGGTGAGATCGATGCTTCCAGCTAACTTAAGGATAGGTGGGATTGCTAAGAGCAACTTGGTCGTCCCACAAGTTTTGATGATGATCTTGTATGAGTAGATAAAGAGGCTCGACTCCGAAAGAACATACGAGTCAACATCATCGTTAGACAGCGATGAGACAATAGTGCACTCAGCTTGTCCAAGGAACTCGTCTAGCTGGGATTTGGACAGTGCTCGAAGACCCCTTCCTTCAGGATCGCGAAAGATACTTGGTTCGAAAAATGCAATTTCCAGCCTCTTTTCGTATCCTTCAAAACCAATTGCAGAACCCGTCATCGACATTGTGGCTAAAAGGAATTGATTATAGTCCCGCAGAGATCAGAGATGCAAACAGAGCACAGTTGAGAAGAGACTGAAAGTCGCGAAGGGAGGAACTGCGGAAGATGTCGGTTGAAGAAAACATAAACTAAAAAACAACTAAAGCTATCAATTCAACCACGTCAAGTGGTTAGGTTTTTGATTTGGGAATATCAGGATGGCTTGCGAGCGCACTGCAAAATATGAAGAAAAAAAAATACTTAGAATTTATATACAATGAACAATACCAATCATTTACAGCTAAAATGAATTCACATATGCGATGAACAACACCATGTAACATTGAAAGCAGAAAGTTGAAAGCGAAGACTTACGTTGGAGTAAGCAGCAGATCTGAACTTCTTGATGCCACCGTTGGGTCGAACGTCTTCAATGCTGTATCCGAGAGGTGCTTCGTAGAATAAGGATTTACTACTGCTAGACTTTTTCCCACCTTTAGACTCCATTAGAACATTCAGTTCTGCCTTATCACACACAAAATTATCAGAATCGTAACACAAACTACTACAAAAGATCATGTTTAAGCATTTTGTACACAACATTACAGATAAGCACTATAATCAACCTGAAAGACACAATGTTTATGCTTCAGAATCAAAATCTAAACCCTAATTTCAATTTATAACATCATTAGCAATTTTAATCACCAAATTTCCAGCACAATCCGATCCCCACAATTCCATACCCGGATCAATAACACTCAAATTTGATATCAATATAACCTAATTCACAATTAAGCAATAAAGATTCATATGAAAAATTAAGATAGGGGAAATTGGTACTTACAGGTATGAAATATGATTAAGACGGCCAGAAAGCAACGGCGTTGAACCTCCGGAGAAACTCTTAGTTTGTGATATCACAGCGAAACTCTTTGAAATCTTCGCAAACCCTAGAAATGATCCGATCGAAGAGAAGAGGAGGCTATTTTGTTAAAATGATAGAGAGCAAGGAGGCTTATTTATAAGAAGGGTTTAGGGTTTGTTATTCCAATTATACCCCTGATCGAGTGGAGACAACAACGGCCATGGGTCTGCCACGTAATAGCTGAACCTGATTGGCTGATTCTCTTGGCACTCAAATGTGAGGCCCTCCTTCCTCCTCTCATTCACTTTTTTCTTATAAATAGCTTGGAATTATTTGTAGACACACATGTGCGTAAATAATTACAAATTACTTTTAAATTTCTAATTATGACTCGAATATAAATCGTGATTCTAATGATTTTGTACTACAAATATTTAGAAAATGTGAAGAAAAAAGTTTGAGAATTGATTGCATTGTACGCAAAGTTTGAGAGAATATAAATTAATTCTATTCAAATTATCATTGAATTTTTGAAAGCATCTTGAAATGCAATTTATTGGTAATGAAGGATAACAAAATTTGATTATAATTGGCTAAAAAAATGAAAATAAAAGAAATCTTTGAATAGAGGGCAAAGAAATTTCTATTTTTTAATAGAAAAAGTCATAATAATGGAATAATGGCACGGGAGAATCAGATTCGTTTTGGGAGGCTGAAGATTTAGATTTGAGTGGGGGCAGTCACTTTTTTATGATACGATTTGTTTCTGTGGCCACTATTGCCTTGAACGGCGGACCCCAAAGTAGCCACATGTTATGCCACGTGTGCTGCCTGTGTGGCTATAAATTTCTTTTCCAGTGTGTTCTCTAGGTACTTTTCACTTGCCCACCACAAGTTTCCGCGCGTGCCTTTCAAACTCTTTCCCCATTTTGCTTGAATCATCGCCAGGTAGGTTAAAAGTTCATCCTCATGACTCAACGCTCACCAACATGCATACGTTGTCTTTCATCTTATCAAAGTTAGATATATGAATACCGGTAAATGAATCAGTTTTTGGCATCCAACTTAGAACATATTTTATGTGTCAGTCTATGTGATACGTACATAACGTGTCACCACCTAATTAGAATGTTTTATTAAATGACGTAGTTGTGCTACACAAGCTGACACATAAGGTATGTTATAGGTGGGATGTTAAAAGGTGGTTCATCTAACATTGCTTCCATAAATATATACATAACTCGTATCACCTATAATTCTAATAATGGACTTTAGCTAAGCAATCGTCATACGTGAAATGTAATTCTGATTTACACTGAAGATCTATGAGTGTTCTTTTAGTAAATAGTTGATCTGATAAACATTTGCTTATTACTTACAAAATTTGTTTGATTTGTGTTAATCGATTTCAATTTTCTAAATTTTTGGAGTTCTTTAAGACTCAAATTGACAATTTTATTTACATATTAAATCTTTTCTATGAGGTTGTTATATATAACGAAATGGAAATAAAATAAATAATATAATGGGTAATGCTAGAGAAACTATTTTTTGGCATCCCACCTATAGTCTATTTTATATGTCAGTTTATGTGACAGAATCACGTCATTTAATAAAACACTATGATTTGGTGGTGACACATCATTTATATGCCACGTACGCTGACACATAAAATAGACTATACGTGAGATATCAAAAAGTGGTTCATCCATCATTATTTTAATATAATATAGTTGAACGAGATTATTTTACTTTATTTTCACAACCTTTTGATAAGATATGACAATCAAAATATGAGCAATACACACACACATATATATATATATATATATATGTATATGTTTAACAGGCTATCGAAAAATGATAAGTATAATCGAATATGAAAAAGTGACGTGACCGATACAACTTTTTTTTGTTTGATCAATCACGAGCTTTAATTTTTTCGATCACAACCTTCATACGTACATCTATTAATTTTCTGATATTTTTAGAGGTCAATGCCTTGAAGCCATTACATATTGCGGTCCTAGATAAACCTATTCTACCGAATTATATACCACATGTGAATGAATCAATGCTAAGCTAATAAAGGGAAGGAACAATTGTAGAAACGGAATAAGACGAAATTGCAAGCAAATCGATTCCTTTCCTCAAATGTGAAAAGATTATATGCAAAGGCTGAGCGCGCACCAATCTCAAGTCCGATTGACTAAGCATAGATTCCGGAAAGATATTGTAATGTAAACAACATACAACCAAATCATTTTCTTTTACCCAAAGCAAACGATAAAATTCAAGTGAAGAAGATTTAAGAACATTATCTTATAATCCTGCACTAGAAATGCCCTTTGTCTACAACGTACATTGAGGATTGGGACGAGTCACCCTTAATCTTATTGGTGAAAATACTGGCCGGCAATGCGCGCATGTAGTTCGAAGACTATTGGTATTTGTGTTTATGGGTTCATCAGCATATTCAACTCGATCGGGTATTTAACAAGTGTTCTTCGACAATAATATTCAAATGGTGGATTCGATTCTAATTAACCGGACACTGCTTAATTAGCTTCTTTTGTCTATTATTGTTAAACCAATTTTGAAGGGACCAATTGGAGGGAGGAGAGAAGCCGGAGTGGAAGTTGCCTGAGATTATTTCTTAATATATACGAAGGTGTTATTATATGACGGCTTTCTGTATTTTATATCCAATAATGCATCTGTAATCAAGGGTTATGTATAAGTTATTTGTCTTTTGAGAATGATTACGCATAAAATTATGAAATGATAAGATCTCCATGTATGATCATGAGCTGTTAAGCACTGGGCAAATCACTTTAGCTTTTATTTGTCTCTCCATCGTTAGACTTGGAATAAGGTAATGTCGGAATGAGTCCACGAAAAGTATAGTCTTAATCTCCCAAAAATCTGTCGATCGACTTTAATTAACGTCAAAGATTTACAATCACCATCGATCACTCTCATCTTTTCCCTTCAGTAGTGAGTACGTAGTGCGATGGAAAAGCTAGCGAGGTTCAACAAACACTACATACAACAATGATAAGTGCACCATTGTTGCAGCGCGCTCAAAGAGCAAGTCCGCAGCTTTAATTTAAGGAAATGATCGAATTGCGCCTGCCGACGCTTCGTTTATTTGGAGAAAACTTTGTGGCCACAACCTTCGTCGATCAAGAGCGAGCGACGGTGAGGAGCGAGTTGTGACTTGTGTGGAGCAAGGCCTAGAAGTCATTGTCCCGATTCGTGTTGCATGCATGGCATGAGTTACGGTGTTTCTAGCCATCTGAGTAGAATGAGAAGGGGTCGATGATAATGCGAAACAGACGAGATGCTTGTCAAGCGGCCGGCATAGATTGGGCCGGTGATCAACTTTTGTAACTCTATGATATATAATACACTTAGAAGAAAACGAACTTCTAGCTAGGTTACTTGTAATAAACACCTAATTGACAACTCGCTTCCTTCCTCTGGCTCTCTCGATCTCTTTCTTAATTTCCGTGGAAAGCAAAGAAACTAAATTTGAGGATTGGTGGTGACAATTAGGTTTGTACATATAAGCTAATTAGCTAACTAACTAGGTCACCTCTCCCCGATTGGTACGAGTCTATCCTCATTGGGATTCCCTTGATTACAAATTTCTTTTGGACCTGATCTTTTTGCGAGATCTTCATATGGGCTTGGCCTGATGCCTAAGGAATGGCAGCCATGCAAATTATGCTCGATCAAGAGTTCGAATTAGACCCCCTTATCGACCCCATTTACGTGTTTAACAAGAAAGAAGGCGTATATTTAATTAAGTGGATAATCTCACCATTTTTGAACGCCATTATTAAGTAAGACCACCTTCAAACATGTCAAATCAGGCAACTCCGAGTTGGTCGATCATAATTGTTAAAACAGTACGTTCTGCGTTGTTCAACTGGACTCATTCGTCAAAACTGGAATGCGAATTGCAAACTATCCGATATTATATATAGCAGATATATAAAATCTATAGATGCATGTACTGACGTCATGGAAATTATTAATACCACGTCAAGTCATCAGCCAATTCAAGCAAAACCTGACTACCAGTTAAAAAAAAGAAGCAGAACCTGGATCACAAGATCGATGATTAATTAGGAGGCATGCAATGAAAGTCTATCTTCCCAAATGCAGCTTTGTTTACAGTTTTCATCATCTTGGGTACTAGAGCTAGGTAGTGATCAATTGTGTGCAAGCTTCACAGGGACTAGTCGTACTTGATTAATTCTTTCCGGTGGGATAAATTAGCCAAGCATCAATCAATATCAATACAACATTTTGCAATCAAAAGATTCAATGACATCGTTGTCATATTAAATTGGACACGTTATAATTTGAATCTAACACATGCTTTTGTCTAATAATGTAATTCAATATGATCATAGATGTCATGCTAGCTTGATCGATGCAGGCGCTATATGCTTGAAGAGGCCGGAATCATGAGGCAAGAGGATCCCATAGGCACCAGATCGAGTATCTTAAGGGACCATGTTTGGTTTATGCTTCGATTATTTGCCTATTAAGTTGTGGTACTTTCAACGTCGTTGCTGCTTCCTTCTTAAGGACTAGGTTTGTTTCTCTATTTAAAGGATTGTATTAACTCACTCGTGGGTCTCGATCATTCGAATTCATATACTCTAAGTATTGGCAGCGGCCACAGCATAGTTATCTTCTTCTCCAGTTTGTCTTGTGTGTGAGTCCAGAGAGGCTTTGAGCTGTTGTGGATATCGCTGATCCGCATCACAGTAGTTGAGTTTACATAAATATAAGAAACCTTGCTATATATTGAAAGATTAATGAGGAGTCTGGGACTGAACGAATTAATCGTATTCCTATATAATCAATATGCATGCAATTCCAGCTAGGTTAGTGAAACATAATTGTCGAAATGGAGGGACAGGTGGTGCATTTATTATAGATCGGGGGCCGACTGAATTGAAGGGTATCGCTCCCATTTGATGACTTAGTTTTCATTTTGTGTGCGTTAATTGAATCTGAAATTATCGATACTGGTCCAACATGCTCGCACATTGGTTTGAAGTATATATAACTACTAGCTAGTGTGCTTATTAAGCTTCAACTACTAGTAACTAGATTCCTTTTGGATGGATCGTGGTATATACAATAAAGGTTTTCTATGTTTAAAAATTATTCCGACGAGGACCTGAATGCTTATCATATATAGCATTGCAGCCTCTCATTAGCATCTTAAAATTCCCCATGGGGAAACTCGGTATATCTACTGAACTACTAGCCGTGGCTATGACATACATTACCTTGAAGCTCATAATGATAAGTAGTACAAGTTGTTTTTTTTTTAATCGGAAGTCAAGAAATTTATTAATTAGTAAGCAGTATAAAGATAACATATTTATAGGGTGAACAATAAGAATGATCTCTTATGACTCACCAACCTATACTAGGCTAAATAGCAAAAGATACGTATACCTACCTTTTATCTTGGTTAAAGCATAGTGAAATTCAATGTCAGAATATTTAGCAGTAAGATTAAAAGGTAACAACCAAGCACGCTAACACTGTGACTATATTCAAAATCAATTCAATTTAGCAGGAGGAGGCCTCCTTTCCCACCAAGTTACTTGTCTCCATATCAACGACATCAGAAGTCTTTAAAACATCGCTTTTATTACCAGACTCATTAGATGAAATACCCATCACAGAGCCAGTTTTCGGAGGTTTCTTCTTAAACCGCCTCTTCTTTGTTCCTTGGTCTTCAACATCTCCAGCCGAAGACTCTTTTGGTTTGTTTTTGCTACTTTTGGGACGGCCGATTTTTCCAATCTTATGTTTTACCACCACGAGACTTCTTTCCTCAGTCTCTGAAGCTGACTGAATGTACTTTTTCTAAGGACGACTCCATTCGAAAGTTGACTTTCGTTTGAGTAGATGACTGGATGATACACAAGTTAACACAACGTTGTTAAGTTGATTTTATAAATAGAAAATTATTTGAGGCCTCATTATATTGAGGTCTAAAATTTGTGGCATCAATCCTAAGTGGCATGCTATGTCATCTAAACAGACCACCAACAAGAAAAATCATGTATCTCATTCTTAACTAAAAATACAATCTTACCATTCTCAATCCAACGGTTTTAGAATATTTTGTCTTTCTCTATAAATTAAAAACATATTTTTGTAGTTTTGTTTTATTTATATTTTTTATCAATATAATGCTTTGATTTAACTCTAAAAAAATTTAATATTTTTAAAAATATATAGTTTCTGTTCAATTATGTTAATTCATATGAACATGTATGATATATATATATATATATATATAGTCTAAGAAAAAAAAATCGTCCATTATCCAATAAAATAAATTTTTCGTCCAAGAAAATTTCTTGATGCATATTCGGCATAAAGATTTTTCTATTTTGACTTTTTTTAAAAAGTTTTAAGAGAGAATATGCTATAAATATTCATTATAATGTAGTTAGCAATCTTACCATATTTTTCATCAAGATAACTTAGTTACCTTATATGAGTATATTAAATATATTTATCGATTACAATTATGATATTTAATAAAAAAAAGTTTCCATATTTATTAATGTTAATTTGGTGAAATATGGTATATCATTTTGCTAATTAAAATGATGAGATTGTATTTTTATTTAAGAATTACATGACATAATTTTTTTTTATTTGTGATAGGCTTTGGTGATATGACATGCCACTTGTGATTGATGCCATAAATCTTCGGCCGTCAGGGCGCTTTTATAAATAGCTGCCATTGCTAAAACATAGTATTCGATCATAACAGTACTCGACAGCTTTAGTATATATCTCAGCCATGAACTCTCCCTTTGCTTCATTGTACTTGCTCCTGTCTTGTTTTCTGATCATCCTAGTATCAACCTCAATATCCAAACCAGCATTTGCTTTCTCCATTGCTAGCCTCAGTAACTACCACCAACTCGAGCTCCCGCATAACATAGTCGGCCCTGAAAGCATTGCGTTCGACTGCCGTGGAGAAGGACCTTATGTCGGGGTTTCAGACGGTAGAATTCTCAAATGGGAAGAACCTCTCAAGGACTGGACAGAGTTTTCCTACACTTCCCCGAACAGGCAAGCTAGCTAACTTGATCTGGCAGATATTACCTTTGTATTATGCTGTCTTTAAGCTATTCGATCATGCACTGTATTAAAGAACGGAGAGTGATCGTTTCAATGATCATTCATGTCATCAGGCAGAGGAAATTATGCGATGGCTCGACCGACAAGTTTAACGAACCGATATGCGGAAGGCCACTGGGTTTGAAGTTTAATCCCACAACGTGTGAACTCTATATTGCAGACGCATATTTTGGGCTCTTGAAGACGGGACCAAATGGCGGGCGTCCTCATCAACTTGCAAATTCTGCAGGAGGAGTCCCATTCCATTTCTTAAATGCTTTGGACGTTGATAACGAATCTGGAATGGTTTATTTTACAGATACTAGCCTTATTTTCCAAAGAAGGTATCGTATATATACTTATATACATCATTAACTCTTATATTTTCATCTTTATGTTCAATTCATGACGCTCCAGATTAGTTATACGAATCTGTAGTATTCTATAGGCATAGGATATATAACTCATTGCTGGGGTCAAATTATGAAAACAAAGTGTCCAGCTTGAGCTGATGATCAATTTCAAGTATATATGACATAATACCACATGAACTTGGATGTATAAATGACATAATACAAAAACATCAGTAATCTATGTTCCATTTATATATAAACCTAAGCTTGTTGGTGTCCAGTGTCCAGGTAAGCAGGTAGGCAAGCATATTCACTATGAAATTTTGTAATAAAAGCCCTAAAAGCGTGGTCACACTCATTTGATGGACTTCATACAATAGTTGACTAGTTGTGTGCAATATATCAATGTTGTAGGTGGAATCTGGTAGTAGGTATGTTGGTTTAAATTAAAGATTACCACTACACGATGTTTGTTGTATCATTATATGAAGGTTTCTATTCGTAGAGAACCATATATTATGTAAAACAACGCTCCAGCAGTCCAGCGTTAATCAATAGGGTAACTTCAAAATCTTTAACAATTCAAAGTATTCGAATTCCTTTTCATATATATACAATCTATTATGTTTTCCTTTGCTTACAATTTTCTTCTTTTCTTTCGTCTTGGCATAGTGTTTGGATATTGTCAATCATGGCCGCAGACAGAACTGGAAGATTAATGCAATATGACCCTAGTACAAAGAAGGTTACTGTGTTGCTCAAGGGATTGGCATTTCCGAACGGTGTGACTCTAAGCAAGGACAATTCTTTCCTCCTCCTAACCGAAACCGGGACGCTGAAAATCCTCAGATTGTGGCTTCGAGGACCGAAAGCTAATACCTTGGAACTCTTTGCTCAACTAGTCGGGTTCCCAGATAACATCAAGAGAAACAATAATGGAGAATTCTGGGTTGCGATCAACAACGGAGGAGAAGGATCAATGCCTCCGACTCTGCTAGGAGATCCTGTAGGGGTAAAGTTTGATGAGGAAGGAAACGTGTTGGAGGTGTTGGATGGAGAGAACAGTGCTGCAGCCCTGCTTAAGTCTGTTAGTGAGGTTGAAGAACACAACGGAAAGCTGTGGATGGGATCGGCTCGGAATTCATATGTTGGTGTTGGCTTGTTTTAGCTAGTTACTTAATTGTTATGAACACGCACGCACAGCTCTTGAATTTAGAGGAACATGAGTTGCGTTGGGACTTGGGACTGTGTGCATGTTGGTTGTTACATTTTTTTTTCTTGATAAGAAGTTGATTGTTACATAGACCTGCTTACCTGAACGCACAGTTTTTTATTCTTTGTTTACCAAAGAAAGCCCTGCAGCAAGAATAATTAAGCAAAGCACGAGTGAAAGACAATCTCCAACAAAGGGGAGCTATATGCGATTTTCCTAATAAATTTATGTGTTATGGTTCTTATTATATATGATCATGGCTTTGGTATTTCTTAGTGTTTTGCTTCACACTGCACAAACACAACCAAAAGGAGAAACACACATGCACACACGGGGGCAACTCTCTGTAAGAGCATCCGCACCCATGAAATGGTCTTGCTCAAGCACCTGGTGGGCCCAGGAGCAAATTTTGCTCAAGCAAATGGAAATCAAATTTTGCTCCACCCAAATCGATTTTTTCACACACCCATTAACCATTTGCTTGAGCAACTCAGTTTTGTCTTGTTGTGAAATAGTTAAATTTTTTTTACCGGATAGATTAACCACCAATTTTTCTTGAAATTGAAAAATTGAAATTACATGAAATTGAAATTACATTGAAATTGAAATTACATGAAATTTAAATTTAGTACAATACTATAACTATCATGGAAATAACACACGACCCGGGTGATAACAATCCGAATATGTTTCATCGGTAGGTTGATCTTCACTAGCTCCGGATCCTCCTTCATTAAGGATTTCTAGTTTCCTCTTGGTAAAATACTTTTTTGAGATTGGGGTCATAGCCTCCAAATTCATTGTCATGATCCTTGTGTCATTTTCTTGTTTCTTCAATTGTAACTCTTCTTCCGCCCTTGCTTCCTTCCGCTTTTGAATGTCTATGTACTCCGCGTAATAGTTAAGCTCGGCCTCATTTTGCGCTAGCCTCTTGGTATGCCATGATGCTTGGTCACTTGCAATAGTATGCAAAACCTCAACTCGTTGCTCAATAGGAGTCTTACCATGTTTCTTTAGGCGCCTTGCTTCCTTTGCCGCCTTGGTTCCCATTGGTCTAGGCGGACTCGAGACAGCGGCCGTGTTGCTTTGAGGTGTCTCATTCAATTGGTCATCATCCAAATTGATGGCTGGAGCTGATTCGGTTGCGGAAGGAGTAGCATCGTAAGTACTTGCATATGAAGATGGAGTAGTGGGTAGGACGGGAGCGAAAGATGGATGATCCTTAACCACTTCCCAACATTCAAAATGTGTAAACTTTTTCTTCTTGGCACTATAGTAACATGATTGAGCTTGTCGTTCCTAATAAAAACGTATATTAGGTTCATATTTAATGACATAATTCCAACAAATTAGATACAATTTGAATTTAACCAAATTAGATATATTAAAAAAAAATAATGTAAACAATGCTACATATTTAAACAAATTAGATACAATTTAAATTTAACTAAATTAGATATAGTAAAAAGAAATAATGTAAACAATGCTACATATTTAAACCAATTAAATACATAAATCACATAATTTAATTAGATATATAATTGAATAAAAATTATAATATATCATAAAAGAATATAAACTTACTACGTCCATTAACGAAGTGCCGCTAGCTATACGTTGATATGCCGCCGCCAAACATTCTCCCCATTTTTGCAAGAGTAGTTTGAACTTGTTGTAGTGCGAAGCGACGGCGACTCGGGTCCTCGGCTCCTTTGGAAGTTTCTCACCGGGTGCTAGCTTCCAATTTTCCATATAATCGGCAAAAATTGTCTCCCACAATTTGTCCCTCTTTTGTTTGTTACCGTCATATTCATCAACGCTATGACGGACAAAAGAGATGCACATTTGTAAATCTTCGGAAGGAAGCCAATGGGAACCCATTGTTTTGAGAAAAAATGCTAAACGAAATGAGAGAGGAGATGGAGGAAGATGTGAAATTTGTTGTGCACAAATTGGTGTGAGTTGATTAAAAATTGAGGTAGTATTTATAGGAAAATTTTTGGGAGAGTTTTGAAATTTTTGGGATTTTTTTACTATTTTTTAGGAATATTTCCGTTATGATCAAATTGTAGCCGTTGCCTTTGAATTCTGACCGTTGGATCAAAATTTCAGATTGAAATGGACGGCCCAGATTGATTTGCCCGTTTTTTAATTTTTGACCGGTCAGACTGCCACGTGGCAGCCTGCCATTGGCCCGTTTAAAAAAAGAAACTGTTCATCGTCTTCCCCATTTTTCCCGCCGTTTTCCACCCGAAACTTCCCGGCCTCCGTTCGCCGCCGTCCGGCCACTCCAGCCGACGTGCCACCCACCAAAATGATGGGCTCGAAGTGCTCTTTCATTTGGGACCGGTCTCAGGCGCATTTTCGGGATGTGGGAGGTGCGGCAAATCTCGGGAGGCACGGCCACCGTCGAGTGCGGCGCTCGGCTTCACCTCCGGTTCGTGCTAGTGCTCGAACGTGCCGGCCACGAGCTTTTGTGCCTCTCCAACGTCCGAAAAGCCAAAGAAAACGGAGCCCGGCCCCACCAGCTGCTCGAGCAAGCATCGGAGCAAACTTTGCTCGAGCCTTCGCTCGAGCAGTTTGACTCGTTGACTGCTCGGCATCTTGCTCGCCGTTTTCGACCCCGGTGCGTGCTGTTTGAGCACCTTGGTCGAGCACCTTGGCCGGCCCCACCAGCTGCTCGTGCTCTTGCTCGGCATCTTGCTCGCCGGTGCAGATGCTCTAAGTGGAAATACAGTATATACAGTCAAATTATGAAATGAAAGAAAGAAATATTTGCAAGTGAAATCTTCTGATTTAGTTTTAATGATGTATACGGGGTTATAGAGAAATATTTCTAACCAGTCTTGGCAGCTCTCTCCTTTTTTCATGAACTCTTTCCCAGACTTGTATAGAGAAATCTGCAATATATGCCTTCCTTTGGAATTGGAACCTGACAAGCTTATCTGGGAATCTAGTGCCTCTGGTGAGTTGTCCTTCTCTGACAGTTATAATTATTTTCGACGACATTTTATTGTGAAGGAATGGGCTTCTACTATTTGGCATTCTTTTGTTCCTCCTTGCTTTTCTTTTTTGGCTTGGAGAGTTCTCTCTAATCGTTTGCCTACTGATGATCGGTTAAGAAAATGTGCGATTCCTGTGGTGTCCATCTGCCAATTATGTAATGGCTCTAGTGAGTCAGCTTTGCATCTCTTTCTATATTGTCCTTTCTCCCAATGTCTTTGGGGTTGGCTTGCAGCTCAGTTTGGTACCTCACTTTTTCCATCTGGCTCTCTGATGGATTTTTGGGATAGGTTTTGTCATAAACCTTTTACCCCACAGCTTTATAATTTGTGGTTAGCAGCAGGTTTGCTTACTTTCATGGCTATTTGGAAGGCACGAAATCGTCTCAGGTTCGATAATCGATCTCCCAATTTTTCTACAATTTGCTGTTCAATTATGGCATGGATTCGGCAATTTGGTTCTCTTATTCCTGGTTGTTGTAAGGGATTTCTTGATTCACAAATTTTTTCATCTCTTGGAATTTGTCCTAGGTTGAGAAAGGCTCCCAAGATTAATTATGTTCTGTGGCAACCTCCTATTACTCCTTAGGTTAAAGTTAATACTGATGGATTGGCAAAAGGTAATCCTGGTCCTGCAGCTTGTGGGGGAGTTTTTCGTGATGCTTATGGGTCTTTTTTAGGGAGTTTTTGTCAATCCTTAGGCTGCAACTCTTCTTTTTTATGCTGAGTTATATGCTGTAATTGTGGCTGTTGAAGTTGCTTATTCCAGAGGTTGGTTTACTTTGTGGTTAGAGAGCGACTCTACTAGTATTGTAGCGTCGTTTTCCTCCAAGTTGTTTTCTCCTCCATGGGATTTGAGAGTTAGATGGCAGAACTGTCTCAAGAGAATCCATCAAATGTATTTTCGTTGCACACATATATTCAGAGAAGGAAATGCAGCAGCAGATCAGATGGCAAATTTGGGAATCTCAAGTGCTTCTTTTACTTGGTATGCTAGGCCGCCTACTGAGTTACTCAGATTCTTGCACGCTGATTTTTTGGGTCTCCCTACCTATCGGTTCTCATCTGGAGCATGAGTTGTCTACACAGTCTCTACATATATGTGTTTCTTTTCTATCCTAATTTTTTTGAGAGTTATCTTTTGTATTCTTTTATGTTCTGTGGCAAGGTTTTGGTCTAGTCCCCCTTGCTATGTCTCTTTTTCTTTTTCTGTTTTAATAAAAGGAACCGGGCGTGGGGTTGAGCCTCCCAGCTAGGCTGGGTTCCAAACTCTTAAAAAAAAAAATTGTATATGGGGTTATATATACAACCCTCACCCTATACACTACTACATGTTGTACGTACAAATGCAACACGAGCCATCTACGCACGTACGTCGACACTATAAAATGTAGCCACACGGTGCGGAAGGGTTGTTTATTAGTTAGATGCTGAGCTAATAGTTCCGTATTTCCTTATCTATACAGATACGTACACTCACGGGCAACTCTATATATACGTGGAAATCAGATCTGAGAGAGCGGCATGAATTCTGTTTCTCTCGAGATAAATTTCATAGCTATAGCCATGAAGCCACAGTTTCTTTCACTACTTGTTCTTGTTTTCGTTGATCCTACATCATCTACACCAGCTGCAGCATCAACTTTCTCTGTTGTCAACCTAAAAAATTACCATAAAATTGAGCTGCCAAAAGATGTAGTTGGTCCCGAAAGCGTTGCATTCGACTGCTCTGGAGAAGGGCCTTACGTTGGAGTTTCAGATGGAAGAATTCTCAAATGGCAAGGGCCTTACTGGGGATGGACGGACTTTGCCTTCACCTCCCCAACCAGGCAAGCTACTACTTGTTATCTTTTCTTTTGCACATTGATCACAGGAAGACATTTGCATATATGACTACGTGCTTTATAGAAGCGCTTGGGGTTCAATTTATATATGAAAGTCCACTGCTAGCTAGCTGGGTGGTTGTAGATTGAAATTAAAGAAAATGTGAATTGGTTAAACCTAATAAGTCACAGTCAAATTGGGTTTAAAACTAATTTCATCAAGTCTAAACTATCAATTAAATTGAAGTCTAAATTTCACAGCCAACTAAATTGATATTTGAGAGCAAAAAAAAAAAAAAGATGTTCTGTTAATTAAACTCAATATTTAGAACTTGGGATGAGCGGTGGTCATCCAGAATGTGGCATGGTAGATCGACCATTCACTTTCAGGTTTGAAGGTGACTCTTACTTCCTAAATTATTGTGATCTCCGAAAAATTAATATTGCCTCATCAATTATTCGATTATTCTTTCAAAAAATTGAGTGTAGGAAAAACTGAATGATTGACATTCGTATAACTTTGTATTGATCAATTAGGGAAAGAAAAATATGTGATGGTTCAACCGACAATACAACTGAACCAATGTGTGGAAGGCCACTGGGTTTGAAATTCCACCCAAAAACTTGTGAACTCTATATTGCAGATGCTTACTTCGGGCTCTTAAAGATAGGAATCAATGGTGGTCATCCTCAACAACTTGCCACTTCCCTAGATGGAGTCCCTTTTCGTTTTCTGAATGCTCTGGACATTGATAGTGAAACCGGAATTGTTTATCTTACAGACACCAGCACAGTTTACCAAAGAAGGTACCATATATTTACATCAAACTTAATTAATATTATCCTCGAGCTTACGCTTCCTATAACTAGTGTAGTCCATGGCCAGACATGCATCTACATCGGATGCAGCCAGAAGTTTCTTTGTTTCCTCTTTAACTTGCTCACAATTTTTCTTGTCTTCTCATCATGAACAATGCCAAATTAAGGTTGTGGCCCTTGTCAGTCGCCACCGGTGACAAAACTGGGAGGGTATTGCAATACGAGCCTTTTACAGAGAAGATGACTGTCTTGCTCAATAACTTGGCTTTTGCAAATGGTGTGGCACTAAGCAAGGACAGTTCTTTCCTCCTAGTAGCCGAATCTGTCACAGCCAAAATCTTCAAGCTTTGGGTTCGAGGACCAAAAGCTGGCGAAGTACAACTCTTCACTCAGCTGAGACGGCCAGCCGATAACATTAAGAGAACCGAAAACGGTGAATTCTGGGTTGCAGTGAATAGTTTAAGAGCATTACACTATAACCAGACTTCAGATTTGTGGTTGACGAAAGATCCAGTTGGAGTAAAGTTTGATGAACAAGGGAACGTTGTGGAGGTGTTGGATGGAGAGGGTGGTCCGGCACTTGAGTCTATTAGTGAGGTCGAAGAACACAACGGAAAGTTGTGGATTGGATCAGTAGTAAAGCCCTACGTTGGTGTTATCAAGTCGTATATAGATAATCCAGATGTACGCGATCTTTAAGCAATCACATTGTATGAATTATAAGCCTCATTTATACTAAGATGAGTTCAATAATGCCCTAATTGCCTCAATTATGGTATTTGATATAAGCTTTGCATATCTTTTTGGTAATTAGGAGATATTTACCATATACTTACTATAGATGGGACATACATAGCGTTTACTGAAATGGTATGGTAGTAATGGTACGCATATATGATAGGCGCATATTTATGCGACTATTTGGTATTTAATTTAATCCCTATATTTAGTTTATTGTTATTAATTGAGTATTTTAATTTTGTTTATTTGTCTTATAGGTATTTGGAGAAAATAAAGAAAAATTGCTTAAATAATATAAGTGGGCATATCATGGAGAGGAAGCCTAGCTTTAGCTAATTAAGGAGGAAAGCATAATTAAGTGGAGCATGTGGGATGCACGTGATGGTGGAGATGGGCTGGTTAATTAAGCCTAGCTAGGTTTATTCGGCAGCCATGATGTGAAGAGAGAGGCACGGGCAGCAAGGATTAAAAAGAGGCAAACCCTATCAATCAAAGGGGAATTCACGCAAGGAGGAGGAGCAGCCGAACACAAAAAGAGAAAAGAGACCGAGTTCTTCTTCTCCATCCATCTGTATACTCTTTCATGTTTTGTTTAGATAAATATACTATGACTTTTAGTAGCTAAATACATTTGTTAAGGGGCTGCTTGAAGCCCCGTACATGAAGTTTACTTAATATATACACTTTAACCTAATTTGCATATTCATTCGATTGAGGTTTCTTTCTCTATGTGGTTCATTGTTGGATTCTTGTTTGTGTGCTTTGGTGTACAACTTAGTATGCATGCTAGAATTCTATTGTTATGAGATATGGGCGACTGAAGATAATTTCTTCCACCAGATTCTCTAGAGTGACACCCTGGATAGATTAGTTCGTCAGGAGATTGAAATCCATAGGACGAGCAGGACACGACCATGTACCTGTGAACCCTTGTAGCTTCTCAAACCTTTTCTAGAACGTAATGCTTTCTTCTTTGTAAACCTTGGAGTCTAGCGACTATAGGTTCAATAGAGGGATAGACATGGGGGCGGTCTAGCGACAAACTCATGTATGCATAAGGAATTGGTAATAGGATGTGGACCAATGATCTAGCGATCGGCTCTTCCTGGGAACTTTCATTCGTTGGATATGTGTGCTACGGTTAAGCATGTGTTAAGTAGATGGAATGACGGTGGTGGATTGCATTCCTCTTAACCCTTTAATCATATAGTTAAACTCACTTGCATTCATAAACATATTTATTTTCAGCATTGATTTTCTGCAGGTAGCAGTAGTTCACCGAATTTTTTCGGTACCCAAATCAACTCCGATCACCCTCATATTTTACGTGGTAGTCCACCATTGAGTCTAGTTTGTTGTATCAAAATTTCGTGGCTGTTGGTTGAGTAAATCTTGAGTTCGAAATTTGTTAGTGTAGTTAGGTCGAGTCTGTCAGCTTTTAATTACTTCGTTAAGAATTATTGTCACCAGTTCCTTGTGTTCGATAACCCTTGTTTACCATATTACATTGATATACCGGAGTAGTAAATAAGGTATCTTTGTGAGGTGCTTCGGCACTCATCAAATTTTGGCGCCGTTGCCGGAGAACTGCTTTACTCTAAGTCTTAATAGAGTAGTTAAAATTTCTGTTTTGTTTCTGTTTAGTTTAATTTCTTTTTCTTTTGTTTCTTACGATTTCTTCTGTGTGCAGGAGCATTGTACATGCGTACTAGACACACTAAGAGCACTGAGCCATTACACTTTGATCAAGAGATTGAGCGCTCAGCAAGGCAAAACAGACAGCAGTGCAGACAACGGTCCTTGAGTGGTGAACCTTCTGATAGAGTTTCTGTGCATTCTGGTTCAGAATCTGAGAGAGAAGAGGAGGTGCACATTCCTACACCACCACCATCACCACCGAGACAAATGGCCAACAACGGACAACCGAGGTTGAGGGAGTCGTTTGCACCAGGCACAGGGGCAGAGAGTTCACCGATTGTCCTACCAGACAACTTGGGGAATTATTCTATTCCTCCATCACTCATCACGAACTTGCCACACTTTAGAGGAACACCTTCTGAAGACCCTCAGGATCATCTCAATGAGTTCACAGCCTTGTGCAGAATCCAGAAATCAACTAACATTGATGAAGATGTTGTGAAGCTCATCTTATTTTCTTTTTCTCTGAAGGAACAAGCAAAGCAATGGTACAATTCTCTTCCCCCTCTTTCTATTGATACTTGGGAGAAGATGTGTATTGCTTTCATGAAGGAATTTTACTCTGCTTTCCGAACCAAGAACTTGAAGAAGCAGATCAGTACTTTCAGGCAGAGAGATAGTGATGAATTACATGAAGCCTGGAGTCTGTTTAAGAGCCTTCTTCGACAGTGCCCTCATCACAAGTTTGACATCAATGCTCAAATGGAGTACTTCTATGAAGGACTCGATTCCTTCAACAGGTCAAAACTTGATTCAGCTTGTGGGGGTAATTGGTGGAATATGACTGGAGCGGAAGCTAAAGATATTGTTGAGAGTCAAGCTGAGAATTCAAGACAGTTTCAGTCAAGGGATAGACCCATGGGAGCAAGTAGAAGATCGGTTGGTGCAGCTTCAGTTGATGGAGCAATGGAGAAACGAATGAGTACTTTGGAGAATGAAATTGCTCTTCTCAACAGTCGAAAGAAGCTAACAGTTGCTGCAGCTCAGGTTGTGTGTACTATTTGTTCAAAGAATAGCCATGTTGCAGAAGACTGTCCCAAATTCAGAGCTGATAAAGATGATGATGGTGAGGAAGAGGCAAATTACTTCCAGAGACAGCAAAATAACTACGGGGGAAATAGCAATCATCCATTGCTGAGTTATAAGAGAAATAATGTGCTCAATCCTCCCACTACTCCACCTGGTTTTCAGCAGAGGCAGCCCACAGGAGATGGTCAACAGTTTGGCCAGAGACGTGCTTCTCAACAGCAAGCTCCAGTTCAATCATCATCCGATCCTTTCTTGACAGCAATGATACAGCAAATGATGTTTGATAACAAGAAAGAACGTGAGGAGAGTAGTGCTTTTCGCCAGGACATCAAGGGAACAATTCAGCAACATGGGAAGACAATTGAATTACTGGAGAGACAGATGAGTCAGATGCAGCAGTTAAATGCTCAGAACAATCAAGGAGGTCTTCCTCCGAACACTCTTCCGAATCCCAAAGGCCAACATGAAGCTCATGCTATGACATTGAAGAGTGGGAAGGTGTTGGAGGAAATTCCCAAGAAACCGAAGCAAAAGGGAGAAGATAGCTTCTGCCGCCCAGTTTCGATGGATCGAAGTCTGGCGACAGACCCTGTACTTCAGCAACTTGTGCCTGATGTACCATTGAAAGAGAGCTCAGGAACCCCAATTCATGAGAATGAAAATGCACCTGCAGCCAGTCCATCACCATTGCCTAAGGCAACTCAGGTACCTTCTTTTCCTTCACCTTTGATTACTCACAATGTTCCCTTTCCTAGCAGGTTGAAAAAGCAGGTAAAGGTTGACAAAAACATGGAGATGCTGGATGTGTTCAGGAAGGTAGAAGTAAACATTCCTCTGTTGGATGTGATAAAGCAGATTCCACAGTATGCTAAGTTCCTGAAAGATTTGTGCACTACAAAGAGGAAATTCAATGGAACTGAGACTGTGGCTCTGGGAGATAGAGTATCAGCTGTGCTTCAAAGAAAACTTCCACCAAAGTTAGCTGATCCGGGCCGTTTTTCAATCCCATGCACTGTTGGGGATCACATGTTTGAGGGTGCACTACTTGATTTAGGTGCATCAATAAATTTAATGCCATATACTGTGTATGACAGGTTGCAAATGGGAGAACTTATTCCCACAGGTGTCACCATTAAGCTTGCAGATAGATCTAACTGTTACCCTCGAGGTATTATTGAGGATGTGTTGGTGCAGGTGGGACAATTGATTTTCCCAGCAGATTTCTTTGTGCTGGAGATGGAGCATGAACCAATGCCCTCTGAAATTCCATTGATTCTTGGGAGACCTTTCTTGAGAACAGCGCGTACAAAGATAGATTGTTTTGCAGGGACATTGAGTATGGAAGTGGCGGATGAGAAAGTCCACTTCAATATTTTTGAAGCTCTTAAACACCCAAACAGCGATGATGCTTATTCATGTTGTTCAATTGACACTTTTGATAGTTTTGTGCAGGAATTCTTTCAATATTCGCTGGGGGATGATCCTTTGAAGAGGATACTGGAGAATGCTGGAGAAACTGTCCATTCCGGAGTACAAATTTCGACCCATCGAACTGCATCATCAGAGGCCACCCGAGAGCACGCTTCGACCGGTCGAAAATTTCCTTTGGAAATTTCAATGGGTCGAACCGAGGGACCTATTTTCGAGATTGCTTCAGCTGAGGAGCTTGAAATGGAAGATGAGTATTATGCCATGGAAGAGGCACTTGAATCAATGCCCAGCGTGAAAAGTAAGTATTTCAAACCTGTACTCCTTCCAGTTTCAGATGATGTGCTTGTTCCATCTATACAGGTAGCACCCAAGTTAGAGTTGAAACCTCTACCCGAGCACTTGAAATATGTCTTCTTGGGAGACAATGATACACTTCCAGTTATCATATCTTCCAAGCTCTCAACGTTACAAGAGGAGAAGTTGCTGAGTGTGCTAAAGGAGTACAAAGCTGCTATAGGATGGACAATAGCCGACATCAAGGGCATATGCCCAACTTTGTGTACTCACAGGATATATCTAGAGGAAGGAGCTAAACCCACAAGAGAAGCTCAACGTCGACTAAATCCTCCAATGATGGAAGTTGTCAAGAAAGAGGTCATCAAGCTTCGAGATGCAGGTATTATTTATGCGATTTCTGACAGCAAATGGATTAGTCCTGTGCAGGTTGTGCCCAAACGTTCAGGAATCACAGTGGTGAAGAATGATGAGAACGTGTTGGTGCCTCAAAGAGTTCAAACGGGGTGGAGAGTGTGCATTGATTACCGTAAGCTGAATGCCACAACAAGGAAGGATCACTTCCCACTCCCGTTCATTGATCAGATGTTAGAAAGATTGGCTGGCCATGAGTTCTACTGTTTCTTGGATGGCTACTCTGGCTACAACCAGATCGCCATACACAAAGATGACCAGGAGAAGACCACCTTCACGTGTCCCTATGGCACGTTTGCTTACAGGAGAATGCCCTTTGGTTTATGCAACGCTCCTGCTACATTCCAGAGATGCATGGTAAGTATTTTCTCAGACATGGTTGAAAAGATCATTGAGGTATTCATGGATGACTTTTCTGTTTTTGGTGATTCTTTTGACTTATGTCTGCATAATCTATCTTTGGTCTTAGAGCGTTGTGTAGAAACTAACCTTGTGCTTAACTGGGAAAAATGCCATTTTATGGTAGAACAAGGTATAGTTTTAGGACATATCATATCAGCTAAAGGCATCGAAGTAGATAAAGCAAAAGTTGATATTGTGCGGACCTTACCCCCTCCTTCGACTGTGAAGGAGGTGAGATCTTTTCTTGGCCATGCAGGTTTTTATCGCAGGTTTATCAAGGATTTTTCCAAGATATCCCGACCATTATGTGCATTGCTGCAGAAGGATGTTGCTTTTGACTTTACAGATGACTGCCTTCAAGCTTTCAACAAACTCAAGGAGTTGTTGACTACCGCCCCCATCATCAAAGCACCGGATTGGAGCCTCCCTTTTGAGCTCATGTGTGATGCTTCCGACTACGCTGTTGGAGCAGTACTTGGCCAACGGCCAGAGAGGTTACCTCATGTCATCTATTATGCTTCAAGAACTTTGAATGATGCACAGTTAAATTACTCAACTACAGAAAAGGAGCTCTTAGCAGTGGTTTTTGCTCTTGAAAAGTTTAGATCTTACTTGTTAGGAACTAAAATTATTATTTACTCTGACCATGCTGCTTTGAGGTATTTGATGACTAAACAGGATGCCAAGCCAAGACTAATTCAGTGGATGCTCTTACTTCAAGAGTTTGATATTGTCATCAAGGACAAGAAAGGCAGTGAGAATGTGGTAGCTGACCACTTGAGCAGGATTACTCATGGTTCAAACGAAGAAGAGGATCACCTTCCTCTCAGAGACAGTTTTCCTGATGAGCAGCTCCTTGCTGTTCAAGATGAAGTGCCATGGTATGCTGACATTGTGAACTACAAGGTTAGTAAATACATTCCTCCTGATTTCACCAGAGCACAAAAGGACAAGCTAGTCAAGGAAGCTAGATACTATTTGTGGGACGAACCATATTTGTGGAAACATTGCACTGACACCATCATCCGCAGGTGCGTACCCGAATCTGAATTTCATTCTATTCTAGTTTTCTCGCACTCACATGCAGGTGGTGGACATTTTGGAGGAAAGAAAACAGCTCTCAAAGTGCTTGAGAGTGGATTTTATTGGCCCACTTTATTCCATGATGCACATATTTTTTATAAATCTTGTGCCAGGTGCCAAATGACAGGTAATATCGGTCCAAGAGACCAAATGCCTCAAACCCCCATTCTTACAGTTGAAATATTTGATGTGTGGGGTATTGATTTCATGGGACCATTCCCAAATTCTCAAGGGTATATTTATATTCTTGTTGCTGTTGATTATGTGTCTAAATGGGTGGAGGCTAAAGCCACCCGGACTAACGATTCTAAGGTTGTTCACAGTTTTCTTAAGGAAATATTCAACAGGTTTGGAACACCTAGATGCATCATCAGTGATGGAGGATCTCACTTCTGCAACAGAATTTTTGCTGCTTTGCTCAAAAAGTACAATGTGAAGCATAAGGTGGCAACACCTTATCATCCTCAGACAAGCGGGCAAGTAAAGGTATCAAATAGACAAATCAAGCAGATTCTTGAGAAGACAGTTGGTCCTACCCGGAAAGATTGGAGCCAACGCCTTGATGATGCGTTGTGGGCTTACAGGACAGCGTACAAAACACCTATTGGGATGTCTCCTTATAGGTTGGTTTTTGGGAAAGCTTGTCATCTTCCGGTGGAACTTGAGCACCGAGCATACTGGGCTGTGAAGAGATTCAATTTTGACATGGATGCAGCGGGCCTACATAGAAAGTTGCAGCTGAGTGAGCTTGATGAGATTAGGCACAATGCCTATGAGTCCAGCATGATCTACAAGGAAAAGACTAAAACTTTCCATGACCGGAATATCAAGAGGAAAGAATTTCATGTTGGTCAGAAAGTTTTGTTGTTCAGTAGTCGTCTCCGATTGTTTCCAGGTAAGCTTAAGAGTAGATGGACTGGTCCTTATATTATCACTAATGTTTTCTCTCATGGTGCTATTGAAGTCCAGAGTCCAAAATCAGGGAAAACATTCATGGCGAATGGCCAACGACTCAAGCCTTTCTATGAGTCTTTTGTGGAGCATAACTTCGAGAATGCAGACCTCGGAGACGCGCCTCCAATTGTGGAGTGATTGATTTGCCGTCTGGCTGAAGACGTTAAACTTAGCGCTACTTGGGAGGCAACCCATGTTGATGGAGAAGCGTGGCTATCAGATTTGCTTTCTTAACCCTTCTCCTTTTGTTTTATTTCTCCATGTGTTTTAGTGTGATTTGGATGTGTTATGCGTTTCACCCTATGCTTGTTTGATGTATTGCATGTTTTAGTTTTGTTTTACATTGAGGACAATGCAAATTTCAAGTGTGGGGTGGGGTTTATAACATATCCTTAGCGTCTATGTATAAATTTTTTCAATTTTTTAGGTGTCAATTCGGAGCTGTACAGTGTACTGTTTTGTGCGATTTGTTTAAAATAGGTAAAAAATTCAGAAAATTCTGAAATTTTGTGATAATGTTCATTCATGTGTCTAATTTATGCTCGTAAAATTTCAACTCTGTCTGATGTGTGAAAAGTTCTGAAAAAATTCTACAAGTCGTACTGTGCAGTGCAGGTCCGGATTTTCGACCGGTCGAAATAATTTTGAGATTTTTGAAGTTTTTTCTTGTTTTCTTTTGTGTCTTTGAGTCATATATGGAAAAAAAAAATACAAAAATAAAAAGTGTCAAGAAAAACACAAAAAGAAGAGTCTTAGAAGCCCTTAACATGTCAATGATGTGATTATATCTTCCTACTTTGTGGCTAAAAGATGATCTTGTACATGAGTTTCTTTGGTTGATTTTGATACATGTACATGTGCTAATGTGTAGTGGATGTAGAAACAAGTTAACATGGTACAGATTTGAGCATGCTTAGACTTCGTTGAGATTCATTAACCTTGTGAGCTTTTGAGCCTAAATGTGCTATACATGCTTTCATTGTTGAGTGTTGATTGCTTGCCACAGATTAAGTTAATGGACTCTAGAGATTACTAGAACTTGCTCTTGTGCTTTTCAAAGCTTATTGTCATTACATGTTCTGATTGAGGAAGTGATAAAGGCATCTAGGATTTTCCACTATTGCCATATGAGCCTGTGTCCCGATTTTGTGTACATAAGTTGTGCACCCCTTAGTTAACCACCTTGAGCCTACATGTTTAAACTTTTTGTCATCACCCGCATGATCTGAACCTTGAAGCTTAGAATAGTTTTATCTCTACCTTGTTTTAGGACTTAGTAGAGCTGTACATGAGACAGGTACATGAAGATCGAGGTGTCTGTTGTGAATGTGATGCAAAGATACAAGTGTGGGGTATCAAGCTAGTTGCGTTGAATTGTAAAAGCCGAATGAAAAAAAAAAAAAAAAAAAAACGGCATAAAAAAAAAATAGTTCTTTGTGATGATCTAGCTTGATACCCGAGTTAACTGTTGATGTTTAGAATGAAGTGTAGGCCCAACAGAATGAAATCCGGCCACAATGGTGACACTTATGATGAGGAATACAATGGTGATGATGTTTCAAAGTGTTGTGAAGTTTGAAGAATTGTCTCTACATATGGTGCTCTACTAGGTCTTAGAACTTTTGCTTGAATACCATATCGTTTTGTTCTATAACCTATGAGCCTAGCCCCATTACAACCTTTGAAAGTCCTTTTTGATCCTCAAGATGGCAGCCTTTGATCTGTGGAGATAAGTCACAAGAGTGAGCATATGGTTCGGTCCATTTGGCAAGTGATTGAATTGAGCGAAAACCTTATACATACTTTGAGTGAAACACTTATGAGAACATATCTATGTGAGGTTGAATCTTGACTTGTCTACTGCATGCTACAGCTTTATATTCACCATGTTATGTCTGTGTCCTACATGTTACATGTTTGTCATGCATTGAAATTAACCCTTGAAATTCTATGAGATGTAACTGTGGAATTGTATTCATCTTGGTGTTACAGGTGTTGGAAGATTGCTGAGACTAATTGTTAAGGGCGTTAGAGTGTTTTAGTTTGTTGAGTCTTTTTCTTTGAGTCTTAGTTTAGTGTTTTGCTCGAGGACTAGCAATGTCTAAGTGTGGGGTATTTTGATAGGCGCATATTTATGCGACTATTTGGTATTTAATTTAATCCCTATATTTAGTTTATTGTTATTAATTGAGTATTTTAATTTTGTTTATTTGTCTTATAGGTATTTGGAGAAAATAAAGAAAAATGGCTTAAATAATATAAGTGGGCATATCATGGAGAAGAAGCCTAGCTTTAGCTAATTAAGGAGGAAAGCATAATTAAGTGGAGCATGTGGGATGCACGTGATGGTGGAGATGGGCTGGTTAATTAAGCCTAGCTAGGTTTATTCGGCAGCCATGATGTGAAGAGAGAGGCACGGGCAGCAAGGATTAAAAAGAGGCAAACCCTATCAATCAAAGGGGAATTCACGCAAGGAGGAGGAGCAGCCGAACACAAAAAGAGAAAAGAGACCGAGTTCTTCTTCTCCATCCATCTGTATACTCTTTCATGTTTTGTTTAGATAAATATACTATGACTTTTAGTAGCTAAATACATTTGTTAAGGGGCTGCTTGAAGCCCCGTACATGAAGTTTACTTAATATATACACTTTAACCTAATTTGCATATTCATTCGATTGAGGTTTCTTTCTCTATGTGGTTCATTGTTGGATTCTTGTTTGTGTGCTTTGGTGTACAACTTAGTATGCATGCTAGAATTCTATTGTTATGAGATATGGGCGACTGAAGATAATTTCTTCCACCAGATTCTCTAGAGTGACACCCTGGATAGATTAGTTCGTCAGGAGATTGAAATCCATAGGACGAGCAGGACACGACCATGTACCTGTGAACCCTTGTAGCTTCTCAAACCTTTTCTAGAACGTAATGCTTTCTTCTTTGTAAACCTTGGAGTCTAGTGACTATAGGTTCAATAGAGGGATAGACATGGGGGCGGTCTAGCGACAAACTCATGTATGCATAAGGAATTGGTAATAGGATGTGGACCAATGATCTAGCGATCTGCTCTTCCTGGGAACTTTCATTCGTTGGATATGTGTGCTACGGTTAAGCATGTGTTAAGTAGATGGAATGACGGTGGTGGATTGCATTCCTCTTAACCCTTTAATCATATAGTTAAACTCACTTGCATTCATAAACATATTTATTTTCAGCATTGATTTTCTGCAGGTAGCAGTAGTTCACCGAATTGTTTCGGTACCCAAATCAACTCCGATCACCCTCATATTTTACGTGGTAGTCCACCATTGAGTCTAGTTTGTTGTATCAAAATTTCGTGGCTGTTGGTTGAGTAAATCTTGAGTTCGAAATTTGTTAGTGTAGTTAGGTCGAGTCTGTCAGCTTTTAATTACTTCGTTAAGAATTATTGTCACCAGTTCCTTGTGTT
This sequence comes from Potentilla sterilis, assembly GCA_963682095.1. Classification (NCBI taxonomy): domain Eukaryota; kingdom Viridiplantae; phylum Streptophyta; class Magnoliopsida; order Rosales; family Rosaceae; genus Potentilla; species Potentilla sterilis. The sequence goes on along the minus strand of OY821761.1, from coordinate 45,942,888 downwards.
CGACAACCCTTGTTTACCATATTACATTGATATACCGGAGTAGTAAATAAGGTATCTTTGTGAGGTGCTTCGGCACTCATCAATATATCCTACCAAACTTAAAACGAGCTGGTTGGACTAAGATCGTTGGGAAAACGTAAGCAATTGCCTAATCTACATTTACATGCCCATGCATAAGGCCCCGGGTTATAGAAAAACTCTACGAAAACTAACAAAGTCTTTTTACTTTGCTTGTGTTCAGATACTGCAATTATTAATTAAGTCGCTTTTCTCTTAAGTTATCAAGTTTGAGGGAGCTCGATCGTACGCGCGTCACTACATTAGCTCAAATACTGAAGGGTGGTTTTGTTAATTAGATGCTGATCAGCTAGAATGTAATAGTGAGTGGGGTGGACCCTTTTCCTTCCGGGATTGAGGGTGAGACTCGTCCCTACATAGTCTGCTCACGAAAAATTATTATCTCATAATTCTTTATTGGTTAAAAATTAAAAGGGGGATTGTGTCTTATACCAATTTTTTAAGAAGCGTTTTAAATAACACCGTACCCACTAAATGTTCATATATAATAGACACCTAAAATGTGTCAACTTTACTACATATTATATCCTATTTTTTGTAAAATTTACACAAATTGCCACTATTTATATATTATTTCAACACAATAAATAAGCTTAATTGACTTTTTATATTAAATGTCAAAATTATGGGGTATTCTTTAAAACTAACTATTTTTTTTCAATCAATTTCATAACTATTGCGAGAATTATGGAATTTTTCTATATTTTTATGAAAAAGTCAGGTGAAAAGAAATTCAATCTCTATAGATAAGGTAGATACATATAACAGATACATAATTAGCTGTATGTATAAGATATCTAACTATTAGAGTACTTATTTTAGTGAAGTTGAGTTTCAAATACTTATATGGTATATTGAAAAACTTATTTTCGTATAACACCTCTATATTAAACTCTAATAGTTATTATATCTCTTTGTTAGGTTTCTTATTACATTATACCTATGATTGTGGAATACACACACACACACACACACACACACATATATATATATATATATATATATATATATATATATATATATTGTAATCAACTTTTATTTTAGTTTAAAAGGTATGTTACGTACTCAAACCCTACTTAGTAGGTTTATTAGAAATAAATAGTTATGAGTAAAAAGTGATATGTTGATCATAATAATATACCTAAGAAGAAGAGAAAAATTAATCAAAAAACAAAATCACCATGTACCTTACAATTAGATATCATTCGAGTATGTAGAAAGACAACAAATGTGAGCTTAGAAGTGTCAATGCAATCCAATCCCCAGAACAAAACTTTTTCTCTCATTTCTTCCCATTTTCCAACCCTTTCTTTTCTTTTGAACTATTTCTTCAATCAGCTCGCTGAGACATCTATCTATGTTTGTCTTTTTCCCTTTCTTTGAAGCAAGAAGAAAGTTCTTCTCTTGAAAGAAAATGTGAAATTAATTTGAAAATACACCTACACATTAGGGAATAAAAGTTCTATTACAAATGGAATACTTATATAAATAGCATACATTCACATGGTATAAAATTAAGAATGTAATTGATTATGACAAATTTAATATTTGAAATTTAAATTCATGCTAAGATTGAGAAAATATCAAATTTAGCTTTTTACAATCTAAAGGACAAAAAAGTGAAGCCAGACAAAAATGAAAAAAAGATAATTATGAAATATGTTGACAATTGGGTGTATATCTAAATGAAAAAAGGGTATGGGTTTATCTTATAATGAAGTTACTTACTTGGGTTATTTTCTAATTTTCTCAAAAATTAATGCAATAGTACTCTTCTATGGTCCTAACTTCCTATATAAGTGCACACCTGAGGTGGAAATACAGCATATACAAATCAAATCTGAGAGAGCCACATTCTGTTATTTCTAGAAAATATTCAAAGCCAGCCATGAAGCCACATTTTCTTTCACTCTACTTGTTTTTGTTTTCGTTGATCCTAGCATCATCCACACCAGCAGAACCTTTCTCTGTTGTCAACCTCACAAATTACCATCAAATCGAGCTCCCCAGAAGCGCAGTTGGTCCCGAAAGCATTGCATTCGATTGCTTAGGAAAAGCACCTTATGTTGGAGTACTTTCAGATGGAAGAATTCTCAAATGGCGAGGGCCTTACCTTGGCTGGACGGAATTTGCCTTCACCTCCCCAACCAGGCAAGCTACTAGTTATTATCCAGTTTGCTTTTTTCTTTAGGGTATAAACACCAGCCACTCCATTGCAATATTCTTTTCATGCACATATATATACAAGACTATTGCATATATGACTACTTTATACATGCACTTGGAATTTATATACGACAGTTCACTACTGGTTGGTTGTTGGTCAGTTGCAAATATTAGCGCTGAGATAAACTTGCTCGAGATTAACATGCCCCATCCATTGTTCAATTATTTTTTAGAAAAATTTGTTCTACAAAAGAAACTGAAATACTGAATGATTGAAATTAACATATAACTTCGCATCAATCCGGCAAAGGAAGATTTGTGATGGTTCAACGGATAATTCGACTGAATTAGAATGCGGAAGGCCACTAGGTTTGATCCGTTTGAAGCTCAACAGAAAAACCTGTGAACTGTATATTGCAGATCCCTACTTCGGGCTCTTAAAGATAGGTCCCCTTGGTGGTCATCCTCAACAACTTGCTACTTCCCTAGATGGAGTCCCTTTCCATTTTCTAAATGCTCTCGACATTGATATCGAAACTGGAATTGTATATTTTACAGAGAGCAGCACAGTTTACCAGAGAAGGTACCATATATTTACATCGAATTAATATTATCCTCGAGCTTTCCTAGAACTAGAGTAGTCCATGGCCATTTACATCGGATATACGCAGTTGAAAGTTCTTCTGTTTCTCTTTAATTTGCTAACATGTTTTTTCTTCTCTTCGATTCATGATCAATGCCAATCAAGGTTCTTTACTTTGTCAATTACCACCGGTGACAAAACCGGAAGGGTATTGAAATACGACCCTAGTACAAAGAATGTGACCGTCTTGCTCAATAACTTGACTTTTGCAAATGGCGTGGCACTAAGCAAGGACAAATCTTTCCTCCTCGTAGCCGAAACCGTCACATACAAAATCTTCAAGCTTTGGCTTCGTGGACTGAAAGCTGGATATGCAGAACTCTTCAGTCAACTGAAAAGGCCAGCCGATAACATTAAGAGAACTGACAATGGTGAATTTTGGGTTGGAGTGGTTAGATACTCTCAGGGTAAGCAGACTTCTTCAGATTTGTGGTTGACGGAAGATCCAGTGGGAGTGAAATTTGATGAACAAGCAAACGTTGTGGAGGTTTTGGATGGCGAGGGTGATCCGAGGCTCGAGTCTGTTACTGAGGTTGTAGAAAAAAATGGAAAGTTGTGGATTGCTTCCGGAGCAACGACCTATGTTGGTGTAATCGATATTTAAGCAATCACACTGTATGAAACCTAGCTAGCTAGCTCCTATTTATATATAGGGCCAATTATAAAAAAGGGCTATTGAAAACCCAAAATTAGAAAAAAGGCCTTAACTTTAAAAGCCTTATAAAAAAGGACACTATTAAACCTCTGCCATCAAAATATCAATAAATTACAAATGTGCCACTGATTCCCTACTTTAATACCACCTCTCTTCACCCAGCCATTTAACACCACATCTATCTCTCTATATAATAAAAACCCCAATCTCTCTCACCCCTCTCTCTCACTATCTCAGCCATGAACCGCCGTGCACTAACCATCCACCGGTCCTCACCCGCCGCCACCGTCACCTCCACCACCATCACCGCCGTCAGGAGGCCCCAACCGATCCCCTGGACCCACGAAGAAACCGTCCACCTCATCCAGACCTACCAGGACAAATGCTACGAGCTCCGGCGAGGCCAGCTCAAGGCCTCCCAATGGGAGGAGGTCACCGTCACCGTCGCCGTCACCATCACCACTCGCTGCGGCTACGAATACACCGAGCCAAGACCGCCACCCAGTGCCACCACAAGATGGAGAAGCTCCGCCAGTACCACCTGTCCGTCAAGCACCACTGGTGCCTTAACTTCGGGTCGGGTTGGCCCTACTTCGACCTCCTGGAACGCCTTGAGCAGGGCCATGAAAGAGTACCTGAGGTATTGAAGGAGCGTGAAGCTGAGGCTTGGGGCTCTGAAATTGAAGCTGAAGTGAAAAGGAAAGTCCATAGTTGTTTTAAGACATATTATTGACTACACTTGTGTGGCAGAGTGCAAAGGAAAGTCCTATCCTTTTGTATTTGTACAGATAATGTATTGACACGGAGTCATTGACTGACTGCTTGTGTAGATTTGTGTCCTGGGCTTTTGCACACTAGTGTGTAGTGTTTAGCAGTACAAGCTGACAGTGCCTTGCAGTGTCTTTTGTAACTATCTGTATAAAAAAAAAACACTGATACTGATTAATAGGGTTAAGATATCTATGCTTGAACAGTAGGACTAAAACAAGTAAAGCCAAAATTGATAGTTACTAAGATAGTTATTAAGGTAGTTATATATATAGTTACAAAATTGATAGTTACTACTCAAATGATAGTTACTAAGGTAGTTATACAGATGGTACAAAATTGATAGTTACTAAGATAGTTATTAAGGTAGTAGTTACTAAAATAGTTACACATAATAGTTACAAAATTGATAGTTACTAAGATAGTTACTAAGGTAGTTATACAAATAGTTACAAAATTGATAGTTACTACTCAAATGATAGTTACTAAGGTAGTTATACAGATAGTTACAAAATTGATAGTTACTACTCAAATGATAGTTACTAAGGTAGTTATACAGATGGTTACAAAATTGATAGTTACTAAGATAGTTACTAAGGTAGTAGTTACTAAAATAGTTACACATAATAGTTATAAAATTGATAGTTACTAAGATAGTTACTAAGGTAGTTATACAAATAGTTACAAAATTGATAGTTACTACTCAAATGATAGTTACTAAGGTAGTTATACAGATGGTTATAAAATTGATAGTTACTAAGATAGTTACTAAGGTAGTAGTTACTAAAATAGTTACACATAATAGTTATAAAATTGATAGTTACTAAGATAGTTACTATGGTAGTTATACAAATAGTTACAAAATTGATAGTTACTACTCAAATGATAGTTACTAAGGTAGTTATACAGATAGTTACAAAATTGATAGTTACTAAGATAGTTACTAAGGTAGTTACACATAATAATTTACTCAGATGATAGTTACTAAGATAGTTACTAAGGTAGTAGTTACTAAGATAGTTACACATAATAGTTACAAAATTGATAGTTATTAAGATAGTTACTAAGATAGTTACACAGAATAGTTACACAAATAGTTACTTTGATAGTTACTCAGATAGTTATTTCGAAAGTAACACATAGTAACTATCATCTGAGTAAACTATTTTTTGTAACTATGTTAGTAACTATCTTAGTAACTATCAATTTTGTAACTACCTGTGTAACTACCTTAGTAACTGTCTTAGTAACTATCATCTGAGTAACTTATTATTTGTAATTATGTTAGTAACTATCTAAGTAACTATTAAAGTAACTATTGGAGTAACTATCCCAGTAACTATTGTACTAACTATCAAAGTAACAATCTTTGTAACTATCAAAGTAACTATGTTAATAATTATCAAAGTAACAGTTCTTGTTTGTTCAAAAGCTGAGAACTATCCAAGTAACTATCACAGTAACTATGAAAAATAAAAAAAATAGTTATTAAGATAGTTATACAAAATAGTTACACATAATTGTTACAAAGTTGATAGTTACGAACATAGTTATACAGAATAGTTTACTCATGTGATAGTTACTAAGATAGTTACAAAAATTGATAGCTACTAACATAGCTCCAATAAACTATCTGAGTAACTACCGAAGTAACTATCTAAATAACTATCTAAGTAATAAGTAACTATGCACGTAACTATCAAAGTAACTATCTGAGTACGTACTATCCAAGTAATTATCGAAATAACTAGTTTCTATCGGAGTAACTATCGTACTAACTATCTCAGTAACTATCTTACTAACTATCTAAATAATTATCATTTAAGTAACTATCGTAGTAACTATCTCAGTAACTATCTTACTAACTATCTAAGTAACTATCTAAGTAACTATCTTACTAACAATCGGAGTAACTATCCCTTTAACTATCGGAGTAACTATTAAAGTAACTATCGGAGTAACTATCGAAATAACTAGTTACTATCAGAGTAACTATCTTACTAACTATCTAAGTAACTATCATTTTAATAACTATGTTACTAACTATATTACCAATTATCTAGTAACTATCTTACTAACTATATAAATAACTATCATTTAAGTAACTATCTTACTAACTATCCAAGTAACATCTATATAAATAACTACTATTTAAGTAACTATCACATTTTCAGTAACTATCTTAGTAACTATCAAACTAACTTTCACATTTTCAGTAACTATCAAACTAACTAATATCATAGTAAATATCTTACTAACTATCTTAGTAACTAACAAACTAACTATCATCTTAATAAATATCTTACTAACTATCATTTTAGTAACTATCTTACTAACTATTTAAGTAACCATCATCTTAGTAACTATCATTTTAGTAACTATGTTACTAATTATTTAAGTAACCATCATTTTAGTAACTATATTACTAACTATCTAAGTAACTATCATCTTACTAACTATCAAACTAACTATCTAAGTAACTATCATCTTAGAAAGTATCTTACTAACTATCTAAGTAACAATCATCTTAGTAACTATTTTAGTAACTATCTTACTAACTATTTAAGTAACTATCATCTTAGTAACTATTGTGCTAACTATCTAAGTAACTATCTTTTTAATTAGTTTATATATATCTTACTAACTATATAACTAACTATCATCTTACTAACTATCTATATAGTTACTAACTATCTAAGTAACTATCTTACTAACTATCAGAGTTACTTTGATAGTTACTCAGATAGGTATTTCGATAGTTACTCAGATAGTTATTTTGATTTAGTTACTTCGATAGTTACCTGTTAATTGGATAATTACTTTAATAGTTACTCAGATATTTCTTGGATAGTTACTTGTTACTTAGATAGTTACTTATATATGTCTCAATTTTGAAGAAACAAGAACTATCAAATAAATTGTTACTTATATAGGCCGAGCAATTGAAGAAATTATTTTGATCATTTCATATAATCCAACTCTGTTCAACAATGCAGCTACAAATCTGGAAAAGCCAAATTAACACAATTGAACTCAGTGTCCTAATTCACTACAAAATCCGAAATTTTCCAACAAAAGGAAGACCTAAACTCTCACCTCCTATAATTCCAAGCATGAAAATTCCGCACCCATTTCCGATGATGCCATCTCCATAGGACTTATTAATTCTAGTTCAATGCATCCACTACCTACACCACAACAAATTCCCCAATCTTCAAATCCTCAATTGTACTAAATTTCCGATGATGCCCTTATCGATCATCATGTCCCACAGCTTCAATGCCTCTTCATTCATATGCTCCTTAAATAATCCATCAATCAGTATTGTGTATGTATAAACAGTCCGATCACAACCTTCATCTTCCATTTTCTTAAAGAGTGCTAAAGCTTCATCAGTTTTTCCACATTTTGCTAAGGCATCAATAAGGGCATTATAGCAATATGAATCCGGTGGACAACCCTTTGCTATCATCTTTTCAAATAGCCTTTCAGCTTCATCAACCCTTCCAACCTTCCCAAGACCATCGATTAAACTAGAATACAACATAGCATTGTCTGCCATTCCGCTGTCCTGACAAAACTGAAAATACTCCATGGCCTCCTCCAATCTCCCTCTCTTACACAATCCATTGACAATAACCCCATATGTAACCCCATCTGGTTCAAGTCTGTACCCTTCATCCTCTCGAAAAGCTTCATCACCTCTTCAATGCACCCACATTTCGCATACGAATCAATCAAAGCCGTATAGTTTGCCACATTAGCTCTACAACCCTTCTGAATCATATCTTCAAAAACAGCAAACCCCACCACACATTTCCCCTCTTTACATAGCCCATTGATAACTAAACTATACGCGTGAGACGGAACCTCAATCCCGTTCTCTCTCATATCCTGATAAAGACTCAAACAAGTATCAAATCCCCTTCCAAATAACACCCCTGCATCAAAGTCATATAAGTAATCTTATCCGCCTCCACATTCCTCCCCTCCATGCTCCTAAACCTCTCCATCGCCTTCTGCATTTTCCCTGCCGTACAATACGCTTTGATCATTGTGTTATAAGTCACAACGTCAGGCACAATCTTCCCATGCCACCTTCCATAACCTCGAAAACTCTCTCTGCCGATTCAGTAAACATCCTCTGGAACCAGAGATCCGTCTTGAAATCCTGAGCGATCTCTCTCACAAGGCTCTGGAACGGAAGCTATATTATCAAAAGCTCAATGCTCTTCTGGTACTTCCTGATCTCCCTCAGCGCCACCGTTCCCGGCCTGAACCGGTGTGGCTTCTTCACTCCTCCGGTCGCCGGAGCCGACTTCCGGGCAGCCTTGGTCACCAGCTGCTTCCTCGGCGCCTTTCCTCCGGTGGATTTCCAAGCGGTGACGACCTAGCTCTAATTCTCTGTTTGATTTCAAAAATCGAAGCAAAATTAGAGCTATTGTTTCAATTTCAAATTCAATTCTAAGCAAATTCGAGTTAGGCTTACTTGCTGACGGCAAGACGGAGGAGGCTCTGGAGGTAGCTACACCACGAGAACTTGAAACCTGGAATGAGCTCCACTGTCACGGCGGCTGCACCGATGACTTGGCGGCGCTCGAGGACGGCGACGGAGATTCCGGAACATGCGAGGTACGCGGTTGTGGTGAGGACGAAGCAGAGAGAGAGAAGAGAGAGTTTTGAACTTTTGAGAGAGAGAGAGTTTTGATAGAATAGAGAAAAAAAGAGTATTATGGTCACAAATAAAATTAAAAACAGCCCTTTTTTATAATTTAGTAAAATTGAAAAGAGTTTTTTGTGATAAAAATATTAAAAACATGCCTTTTTTTATAAAGTGAAAAATAGGGAGTTTTTTTTTCTAATTTACAAAACTAGATGGTCCATTTCTCTAAAATGTTGTTATATATATATATATATATATATATATACGAAATTAAAAATCGAAATATTACGGATTGGTTAGACTCTATTTAAGTATTTGACTGATATATATATATATATATATATATATATATATATATATATATATAAATATATTATCGATCATGATGAAAAAGATATTTTGAGCCCCAAGCTAAGGAACAAGGGAAGATCGATGACGAAGTTCTTTACTGGAATTATGAATTGAAACTGGCCGCTATTATAGTATTGTTCGGTGCTTGTCCATCTGTTACAAAACGTGAAACTCTAACTGCCTCTCCAGAAAGTACTGATCGAAATGTGTCCCTTAGCCATTGCGGATTGAGTCTTGATTAACATCTAAGCTTACAGTTACGCAGCAAGTAGTTTATGATTATTGTGATCGATCCTAACATATATTTAACTTGGAAATAATAACATGCATATATACGTACTGTTGCATAATTCATCAGTGATGCATGAACAATGGACAGTCAAATGAATTCATGTGTTGGAATTTTAAGAGTCATTAAGTTCTGGTCTTCTATCTTAATTAAGTCAGTTTTTTGAAGAGAAGTATAGAGTCTTCTGAAATTCCTAAGTATTAATGCTATATTTCTATATATGTGCTATGTACTAGAGGCCAAGGGGTAGACTTGAATATATGAATTTTCCCCATTACTTATTGTATCGTTATCTTTTTAGTTGAGTGATTCTCAAACCCCTACTGGTTGAGTGATTCCCAGTTCTTTTCCTAACCAAACAGTTTACAAGTCACCCTGTTACCCTTGGTGGTCCTGCATCAATCAGTTGGCTAATTTATCTGAAGAGATCTCCTGCAGCAATATTAAGTACATAATCTTCCTAGCATTTTATGTCAATTGGGTTCATCAAACCAACATCAGCAATTAACTTATGGCATGGCCTAACTGTCTGCGAGATAACTTATTAGCTTGTGAGATATCATTTTCTAAAAATTACATTGACGTACGTACTCGATCTTCCAGAGTTGGTTCTTAATTAATCGATTGATCATCAAGAATTACGATAACGTCTTTGGTAGGTTAGTCTTTTTGATTAGTTCGTGTTCGGATCTATACTGTAGTCATTAAGTCACTTTTCTCTCAAGCTATCAAGCTTGAGAGAACTCGTACGCACGTCAGCTCAAACGCTCAAATTAATTAGACGCTGAGCTAGCATGTAATAGTCTTCTATGTTTTCCTAACTTCTTTTATATATATATATATATATATATATATATATATATATATATATATATATATATATATATATATATATATTTAAGTACTCACCTGGGGTGTGGAAGGACAGCATATACAAATCAGACCTGAGAGACACTCTCTAGAAAAAGTTCATAGCTAGCTATGAAACCACATTATCTTTCAGTACTCTACTTGTTTTTGTTTTCTTTGATCCTAGCATCCACACCGGCAGTAAGTTTCTCTGTTGTCGACCTCACCAATTACCATCAAATCGAGCTCCCCAAAAGCGTAGTTGGTCCCGAAAGCATTGCATTCGACTGCTCTGGAAAAGGGCCTTATGTTGGAGTTTCAGATGGAAGAATTCTCAAATGGCGAGGGCCTTACCGGGGCTGGACGGAGTTTGCCTTCACCTCCCCAACCAGGCAAGCTACCAGTTATATATTCGATTAACTTTATTTTCTTTTTCTTTTAGGGTGTATAATTAAACACCAGCTTCTATGCAATATTTTTTTCATGCACAATATTCACAATCAAGAAGACTTTTTCACATATGACTACTTTATACAAGCACTTGGATTTTTATATGACAGTGAACTACTAGCTAGCTGGTATTGGTTGTTGATTAGTTGCAAATGTTAGCGTTGATATAGAAAACTGAGATTAACATAAAAATAAAAAGTCTAAACTATCAAGTTGATCGTCCAAATCCAAAACCAAGTTCTAAATGATGTGTGAAAGAAAGAAAAATAAATGATACATCAAACTCAACATTCTGATTTGGTCTTGAAAAAAAAAAAAAAAAAAAAAAACCATTATGTGACGAACGGTGAGCTCCCATAATGTGATAGACCCTTATAAGTAGGGCTGGGCGTTTGGGCCCGAAGGACCGAAAGCCCGGCCCGAAAGCCCGAAAAAAGACCGACACGGGCCGAGCCTGAAAAATTTTAGGCTCGGACCGAGGAAGGACCGGCCCGAATGGAGTCATTTCGGTCCGAGCTCGGGCCCTGTTATTTTTGGGACCGAAAGCTCGGCCCGGACCGAAAGTTGGTTAAGCCCACAATCACACTTAGGCAATTTGAAACTTACCCAGGGAAAAATCATTCCCCGAAATCCCGAAATCCCTAATCCCTAATCCCGGCTCCCTGCAATCCACTCCCGATTCCACTACGGCCGTCTCCCCCGGCTGCAGTGCTGCCCAACAGGCCCGTCTCCGGTTCCATTCTCCATTCTCCAGTCAGTCCTGACTCCTGAGTTCCGGCGTTCCGCCCCGCACTCTGTACTCTGCACTCTGCACGTCTGCTCTCTGCTCCCGCCTCCACCAGTCCACCTCCACCGCTCCACCGCCTCCATCCCTCCACTCCTCCTGACCTCCACCGCTCCACCGCCTCCGTCCCTCCACTCTTTCGGACCTCCACTCCTCCTGGCCGGGTAGGAATTTTTAATTCTTCCATATATAGGTGTTTTGGGTCTGTTTGAGACTGAAGTTGAAGGCTTTTAGGTCTAATGCTAAAGGATTTGGAGTTTTAGAACTTGGGTTTTGGTCAATCTAGCACATTCAATAAGTTGAATTGGGCGGAAGCTAAGAGGAGAAGGAAGCAGGACTCACCGGAATTGTGGGCTTTGGCCCGATTGATGTAATTCATGTTTCTGACTTTCTGATGTTGTTCTGCTACTTCTGCATACCAGGTTTTTCAGGGCCCGAAAAAGCCCGAGGGCTCGGCTCGGCTCGTCGGGCTCGGTCCCGGGCCGGTCCTCGCCTTGGGAAAAACCCGGCTCGGCTCGGACCGAGAGAGTCGGGCCTTGGGTCGGGCTTTGAGATTTTTGGGCTCGGCCCGGCCCGCGCCCACCCCTACTTATAAGCCCTTTACTTTCAAGAAGGAAGGTGATACTTTACTCCCGAAATTGTATGCCTCCGGAGAACTAATATGCATGATAAGACATGCAGTGCTTGGTTCTCAAGTATTACTACAAAGTAGTATTTAGTAATAACTATAAGCAGTAGTAGTGGTAAAGTGAGTATCAAGACTAGGTAATTGGGTAGTATACTGTGATGTTAAAGAACACACAGAAGCAATTGATCGAACACCTTACTAATATCAATTGGAAGTCCCCCTTTCAGTGTAAAATGCATGCTTCATCCACTGTTCAATTATTTAGAAAATTTGGTATAGGAAAAACTGAGATACTGAATGATTGACATTAACATATAACTTGTATTAATCAATCAGGCAAAGGAAGATTTGTGATGGTTCAACCGATAATTCGACTGAACCAATATGTGGAAGGCCACTGGGTTTGAAGTTCCACCCAAAAACTTGTGAACTCTATATTGCAGATGCCTACTTCGGGCTCTTAAAGATAGGTCGCAATGGTGGTCATCCTCAACAACTCGCCACTTCCAAAAATGGAGTTCCTTTTCGTTTTCTGAATGCTCTGGATATTGATAGTCAAACCGGAATTGTATATGTTACAGACACGAGCACAGTTTACCAAAGAAGGTACCATATATTTACATCAAATTAGTTAATAGTATCCTCGAGATTATGCTTCCTAAAACTAGCTATTGTAGTCCATGGCAATTTACATCTGATGCGGTTGAGTTCTTCTACTTTATCTTTGACTTGCTCACATTTTTATTCTTCTGTTATCATCATGATCAATGCCAAATGAAGGTTGTGGCCTTTGTCAGTTGCCACCGGTGACAAAACCGGAAGGTTAATGCAATACGACCCTTGCACAAAGAAGGTGACTGTCTTGCTCAATAACTTGGCTTTTGCAAATGGTGTGGCACTAAGCAAGAACAGTTGTTTCCTCCTAGTCGCCGAGTCTGCCACATTCAAAATCTTCAAGCTTTGGCTTCGAGGACCCAAAGCTGGCGTTGTACAACTCTTCACTCAACTAAAAAGACCAGCCGATAACATTAGGAAAACCAACAATGGTAAATTTTGGGTCGCACTAAATAGTCGAAGAGCATTACAGGGTAACCAGACTTCTTCAGCCTTGTGGTTGACAAAAGATCCGGTGGGAGTGAAGCTTGATGAGCAAGGAAACGTTGTGGAGGTGTTGGATGGAGAGGGTGGTCCGACGCTCGAGTCTGTTAGCGAGGTTGAAGAGCACAACGGAAAGTTGTGGATTGGATCAGTAGTAAAGCCCTATGTTGGTGTTATCAAGTCATAAACTCACTCACCAAGCAAATAATTGTTATCGATCCTAAGTTCCTAACAGTAACTTGGAAATAATAACATGCATATATGTACTGTTGCATTATTCGATCACTAGTTCATTTCTGAGAAATATGGGATAGTCTGCCCAGCGATTTTTCTTTAAATTGTTTTAGGCCTTTCAGGTCGAAGGGGATCACGATCATCAAGCTGCCAACATCAGCAAATTAACTTCTGACATGGCCTAATTAACTGTAGTGCATGCGACTGATGGAAGCGAGTTAACTTATTTGCTGTGCCTTTTCTTTTTTAACGCGTAGTGTTGCTGAAGCCAAGTAGCTATAAGCTTGAAATTGAAGTATGAATTCTTGTCCATTCTATCTGTCTGGTGAAAGGGAGTTCTATCTGTCGGCCGGACTTATCGAACTGAGAATAGATATATTCAAGCAAGTGGAGGATCGGAGAAAATTCTCAGGAACATTGGGTGTTTTGATATTTATTCATTCCAAGAGATCTCTTATTTTATCTATTTTAAAAGATTGGTTATTAGACCAATTTTTTGATTAAATTTTAACATCTCCACCGTTCAATTACTAGGTTTGTATGTGTAGATCATTTTTGTAATTTTTTGCCAAAATGGAGATCGTTAAGGCATCTAACTAGATGAAATTAATGGACATATAAAATCTGTCAAAACTGAACCGTTCATGTTTTTATTTATAAATTTCAATTTTAAATGCTCTAATGACTATCAAATTGAATGAAAATTTTCAAATATAATTTACTCATATAAACATAAAATTTAAACGGTGGAGATGTTAATATGTGATATAAAAAATATGTTAAATGATCGATCCCTTAAAATGAACAAAATAAGAGATCCTTTAGTAGAATGTATATATATATATATCAGAGCCATAAGTGTTACGATTTAGTTAATCAAAACTTTCTCAAAAACCCCACGAGGCGGATTACCGCCCAGGCGTGGCAATTGAGATTGATTTATATGTATCTTACTGTTATTCTATCTGTTCTTTTTCTATATCTCAATCCCCAGGTGGCGGACTACCGCCTAGGAGAGGTCATTGAGATTGATCTATTTAACCTGCTTATACGGTGTTGTGATTGTGTTCTTGCCCACGTCTCTTAAGTTTGTCTATAACCCTATCTATTCTGTCCCGCCTTCAGTCTTTGTTTTCTCCAACCAAACAGTAAGATACCAGGTCCAAACAGTAAGTCCCAGAGAGGCATGAGCGGATGCGGCATGAGCGGAGAAGAGGATTTCGGAGTTCTTCAGGCGTCCAGTCTTGATCGTGGTTACTGTCAAGCTTAAAATACTGGTCACTTACTCTTTCATCTCCCATTATGAGTCGATTATTTAGATCTTCCTCAGTCTCTTCTAGTTCGTCTAGGTCCTTCCTCAATAGGATTCCAGATATAGTTAATGAAGAACAAATAGAATATCAGTCAAACGATAACATTGATATTAACGATTGGAATATTCCTAGAGTTCCTAGTAATGAGATTTACAAGAAAAAATGGTCACTTTCTTCATTTAAAAGTGAACATCATATTAAAACAGTCGAGCAAGTTTATGCTCTTAGTAAAGATCATGAAACATGTCAACTTTTCAGTCCTGAATCCATTAAAAAACATAAAAAAGATGGTCACAACTTCCTCCATATTGGATTAGTCCAAATCGGTGTTAAACCATTAACCAGAAAAGGTCTGAATGCTTCAGTCCTTCTCTGTCTAAGAGATGCTAGATTTACAGATTTTAATGATAGCACTCTTGGTATGATTGAATCAAGCCTATTCAATGGGCCAATTCACTTTGATTGCTACCCTGATTTCACGATCAGTCTTAGCGATCCCCATATATTAAAGGGAAAAAGACCATTTGCACAAAAAATTTGAAAAACTTGCCCATTTCAATGTTACCTATCCATTCCAATGAATCTTGATAAAAATACCTAATTACCCTATACTAAAACCATATATAAATCTCTCTCTCTCTAATTAGGGTTTCACTTCACCCTCCTCCTCCTCTCCTGTACCACCACCTCACCACCGGAAACCACAACCTATGCCTTCATTTGCTCCACCAACTCGGCCTCCACCGCCGCCCACTTCCTCAGACGAGGCTGATCTGCCTCATGTTCCTCCTCCGTCGGATTGAGGAAGAGCAGCGAAGGGTGTCCATATCTGGACTGCAGCGAGCTTCAGACGATGGGCTTCTTCGTCGAGGTCGAGGTCGAGGTCGAGGGGCGGCGATCCGGGTCCAGAGGCTTCAGATATGTTGTATTGTGGGAGGGAGATGTGTTCTTATAGGCTTTTTCTGGTTATAGGAGGAGGAGGGTGGTGTTGCTTTTCGTTGCAGTGATGAGAGTAGAGCTGATCGAGGTTTGGGATTTGGGTGTGGAGTGAAGATGTGGGGCTGAGATTGATGGAGATGAAGAAGAAGAAGAAGAAGAAGAGGAGAAGGGGAGATAAAACCCTAACCCTAGAAAATGGTCTCCATCACTATATGGCAGCAAAGCAATGAAGGAGCGAGGCTAGCGGCAACGGCGACGGAAAGAAAAAAAACTAGGGTTTTTTTTTTTTTTTTTTTTTTTTTTTCTCTTGGTTAGGGTCAGTAATCGATTACTGACCCTCAGTAATCGATTACTGGGGGTCAGTAATCGATTACCGGGGGTCAGTAATCGATTACCGGGGGTCAGTAATCGATTACCGGGGGTCAGTAATCGATTACCGGGGGTCAGTAATCGATTACTAGGGGTCAGTAACCTGATTACTTCATGAAATCTGTAGAGTTTCATTGTATTGTATGTGCAAGTTCTTTATGTTATTGTCAAGTTATCAATGAAATCTTAGTACCAGTATAGTGTGGATGTTTTGTGATCAAAGTTTTACAACTTCATGAACTCTGGTTATGGATTACTGGGGGTCAGTAATCGATTATTGGGGGTCAGTAACATGGTTACTGGAAAATATGGAATCTGTAACCTGATTACTGGGAGTCAGTAATTGATTACTGGGGGTCAGTAATTGATTACTGGGGGTTAGTAACCTGATTACTGACCGATTACTGACTCCCAGTAATCGATTACCGGGGGTCAATAATCGATTATTTACTGTAATCTGTAAATTATTTACTGAGGGTTAGTAACCATCGTCAATAACCTGATTATAAAAAAAAAAAAAAAAATTAAAAATCTGGCAAAAAAAAAAAATCCGGCGAAAAAAAAAATTGGTGCCCGGAATCCGGCGACCAGGCTCCGGCGACCGGCCATGGGAGGCCGGAGGAGTTGGGTGATATTTCGGCAAAGTTTGTTTTTTTATCTTCCACTTTCTCAACACATTATAATTCAAAAATATGTTAGATAAGACAAAAGGACAAAAAAGGAAGAAAAAAAATTAAATTTGTACTAGAATTGAAAAAGATTTGTTCAAATGGGCAATAGAGTTGTTACCTTATGTTGAATAGGGGAAAAAAATAAGTTTGTCATTTGAATGGGCAGTCAGGGGGTCAAATTAGCACCAAATAGACATTTTCCCTATATTAAAAGCCTTAACATTAAATATAAAAACTTCTGGGTATAATGTTTTGGAAGGAACACAACCATTAGCCTTAATTTATCGAATTCATTATAAAGTTACTGGAACAAATATGAATTTTCAAGCTATTAATAAAAGTCCCAAAAATCAAACACTTTTAATTCACAGCAATCAAGATAATGCTAATATCAGAGTTCCCCATACAATAAAATGGTCTGACGTCCAACTTCCCTCTGAATGGTCTCTTACTAATGAAAATCAACCAGTAAACATACGTCATAGTGTCTCTGACTTAAGTGGAATACACCAATACAATGATGGTACAATAAGGATTAACTTTCGTAATCAAAACCCAAATCCTATTCAGCGTCCTCAAATTACAGAATTAGGTCAATCCTCTAGACAATCTTTCGTCTCTGCCAGGCGTTCATTTGCCGATTCTACTAAAGCTGAATCTTCAATCTCTAGAAGAGATTCTGAATTAGAAACAGAAATAAAAAATATTAGGATAAAAGAATTAGAAGAAGAATTACAAAAATTACAAATAAAAAATTTAAACACTAATTCTCAAGTCACTTATCCTACTTATGAAGAACCTCCTACAACTGACGAAGGACCGACTTCACCTACCCCAACAGCTGGAGATTTTGAAGTCATTCCTCCAGTTAATCCCCAGTTAAGTACCCTCGATAGAATATATTTAAGTAACCCCGTCAGGGTCACTGAGCATGATTTTCAGGTAAGCGGTGAAAGCTCTGAAAACATTGTCTCAAACTCTATCGATCCCCAGTTAAGCACCCTCGTCAGGGTCACTGAGCATGATCTTCAGGTAAGCGGTGAAAGCTCTGAGAACATTGTCTCAAACTCTATAGCCCCCAACTGTCCTTTAAGTCCCTTTACATTAGATTTTCCTAAGTTAGTAACAAATCTCGCTTTAGAAGAAAATATCCACCGTCGCCCTTTTACAATTGATTTTCCCAGATTAGATCAACATTTAGAAGCCCAAGAAAATATTAATAGACGAAATCAATACCGTCAACAGTTTCCTTTAATCCAACAACGTAAACAACTATTTCAAGATTGGAAAAATTATATGTTAAAAAATCAAACGGAAATATTCTTTCTTGATTTTATTGACAATTTAAACAAAAATATTCAAACATTAACAAAATCTAAATGGACAACAACCAATACTATAGTAACATCCACTCATCCCCCTGTAGAAAATATTGTTATTGAACATCTACAACAAAAAATGATGGCTTCACCTTTTAAAATAACTGATGATAAGGATCCAGAACATAAGAAAATTATTGAACAAAATAATTATTCTAATCAAAGTCTAATAACTATAGGCCAACAATTAGATAAAATTGAAACAAAAATAGACATAGTATCCACCAAAGTCAGTGTACTTCCTAAACCACAAACTGAAACACCCTTGGTCCATTTTAATAACCTCAACACAAATAAACCAATTTCTACTGCCCAAAAAATTGATCAGTTATTAAAATCTATTAAAAACGAACCAAGTAGCAGTAATCTTTCAGTCATACACAAAAATAAATCATCAGAAACATCAACTGAATCATCTGATACAGATTCCAGTACAATCTCAAAAATCAACCAAACATTTCAAGACCTCCAATTATCAAGAATTAATTATCCAAAGAAACCAAAATTCAAAACATGGATAGATCGTCCTTTACCAATAGACATAAAGCCTACTACCCTTCCAAATAATCAATTCTCAGTCTCTTCTGATAAAACATATGAATGGAATATTGATAATTTATCGGAAAACGAGATTTTAAACAAATTACATCATATGTCAATGACAGCAAACAGTTATGTAACTAACCATAATTTCAGTCAGCCTGAAATTGTAGACATATTAGTTACCGGATTCACAGGAACACTCCATTCCTGGTGGGAAAAACATCTCACAGCAGAATCCAGAGACCAAATAAAACATGCAATTAAACAAGATGAAGATGGCAACCCCATCTTTGACGAAAATATTGGAAGAGGAGTTTCCGATGCAGTAAACACTTTATTCTATACAATTATCCAACATTTTATTGGTACTCCAAGTCACATTACATCCAGAATTCACGACCAACTCACTAACCTAAGATGTCCAACTCTAAGTGATTTCAAATGGTACAAAGATGTTTTTATCTCTAGAGTTATGCTTAGAGACGATAGTAACCAGCCCTTTTGGAAAGAAAAATTTATTAACGGCTTACCAAAACTTTTTGCTCACAAAATCAGACAAGTCCTAAGTAACGAAACAGGTCACATTGAGTATAATAACCTTACTTATGGAAATATCATCACAATCATTCAAAAAGAAGGTCTAAAAATGTGTATCGATATGAAACTAAATTCTCAAACAAAAACTGAAAAGAGAAAAGCGAAATATGAATTAGGAACTTTTTGTCAACAATATGGTTTACCCTCTATTCCTCCCTCTAGAAAGAAAAATCACAAACATGAATCTAATTACTACCCTAGTAAAAGAAGATTTAACCATCACAATTATCGGTCCCGAAATAACAACGATTTCACACCTGATAAATTTTATACTAAAAACAAATTTAAAAAATTCAAAAAATTTCAGCCAAAACATAAGAAATCCCCTCCTTCTGACAAAACTAAATGTTATAAATGCGGTAAACCTGGTCATTTTGCCAATAAATGTCCAGTAAAAAACACAATCAATCAATTAAAAATCAGTCAAGAAGAACGAGATAATCTTATACGATTATTAGAAATAAGAGATACTGATTCTGAAATTGAAAACGATGAAAACGAACCTATGTCAATTGAGTCATCTGCTTCCTCTAGTTCTGAAACATCTTCTTCCCCAAACATTAAGTTAGCTTGCAAAGACGTTTGCTGTAAATCTATTAATGTACTTTCCAAACAAGAAGAACAAGAAGAATTATTAATTGACTTAATTGGGAAAATCGAAAATCCAGATATTAAAGCCGAATATCTTAAGAAATAAAAAAAATTAATTACCCAAGAACACGTAAATAATACTCCACCAGAAAGAATCTCCCTTACTACAACTTTTGATAAATTCAAAAATAAAAAACCAGAAGTCACGCTCCAAGATCTTCAACATGAAATAAAAATAATCAAATCAGAAATTCAATCTTTACAACAACAACAAATGGAATTAACACTTGAAAATAAAGATATCAAAGGGGATTTGAATCTAGTAAAAATTGATGCTCAAATCCTTAAAATACAAAACAATACTTCATCTCCAATACATTCTTCTTCACCAACTATTCAACAAAACGAAGAAATATCCGAACATGCTACTATTAATACTATTCAAC
Organism: Potentilla sterilis; assembly: GCA_963682095.1. Taxonomy (NCBI): domain Eukaryota; kingdom Viridiplantae; phylum Streptophyta; class Magnoliopsida; order Rosales; family Rosaceae; genus Potentilla; species Potentilla sterilis. The sequence continues at coordinate 45,922,384 of OY821761.1, read as the reverse complement.
AAATTAATCTTAAAAAATGGTATACTACAGTTCAAATATGGATAAAAGATTTCTCATTTACAACTCCAGTTTTAGTCGACTCAGGTGCTGACCTAAACTGTATTCAAGAAGGTCTGATTTCTTCAAAATATTTCGAAAAAACAAAAGAGTCTCTTCGATCCGCAAATGGCGCCAAAATGAATATCAAATATGAAATTTCCAAAGCACATGTCTGCCAAGACAATGTTTGCTTCAAAACCTCATTCCTTCTAGTTAAAGATCTAACTGATAAGGTTATTCTAGGGCTCCCTTTCATCACCCTTCTTTACCCGTTTATGACGGAATATGATGGTATTACAACTTACCCTTTTGGCCAACCAGTTAAATTCCATTTCCTCTCAAACCCTGAAATACATACTCTAAAGGCTTTCCAAGAAAATTCCATTTCAAAAACTATTAATTTAATCACGGCAAAACGACAGCAAATAACTTATTTAAAAGAAGAAATTGATTTCAAAAGAATTGAATACCAATTACAAGATCTTTCTCTCCAAAACAAGATTAAAAATTTTGAAGAAAAAATTATTAGAGACTTATGCTCAGATATTCCTAATGCCTTCTGGCATAGGAAAAAAACATATTGTTAAACTTCCCTATATTAAAAACTTTGATGAAAAGAATATCCCTACAAAAGCTCGCCCAATTCAAATGAATCATGAAACCATGGAATTTTGTAAAAAAGAAATTCAAGACTTATTATATAAAGGAATAATTCGTCACAGCAAATCCCCTTGGTCTTGCTCCGCCTTCTATGTCCAAAAAAATGCCGAATTAGAAAGAGGTGCTCCTCGATTAGTTATAAATTATAAACCCCTCAATACAGTTTTAGAATGGATAAGATACCCCATTCCCAACAAACGCGACCTTATTAACCGACTAAATAATTCAGTGATCTTCTCTAAATTCGATTTAAAATCTGGATTCTGGCAAATCCAAATACATGAAAATGATAAATACAAAACTGCTTTTGTCACCCCATTTGGCCATTATGAATGGAACGTTATGCCTTTTGGCCTTAAGAATGCCCCTAGCGAATTCCAAAATATTTTGAATGACATTTTAAACCAATACAGTCATTTTATAATCGTTTACATTGATGATGTCCTCATTTTCTCACAATCTATTGATCAACACTGGAAACATTTAAATCAATTCTATAATGTAATGAAAACCAGTGGCTTAGTAATATCAGCTTCAAAAATTAAACTTTTTCAAACAAATATCCGGTTTTTAGGATTCAATATACATCAACTCCAAATCACACCAATCCACAGAGTCATCCAATTCGCTGATAAATTCCCAGACATAATTTTAGATAAAAATCAACTTCAAAGATTTCTAGGTTCATTAAACTATGTCGCCGACTTTTACCAAAATCTTCGGCAAAAATGCAAACCTTTATTCGATAGACTTCAAAAGAATCCCCCTCCTTGGACGAATACTCATACTAGTCTTGTCAAAGAAATCAAAAATCATGTCAAAACATTACCATGCTTAGGCATTCCATTAGCAAAATCTTTCAAAATTGTAGAAACTGATGCCTCAGAGATAGGTTTCGGCGGTATTCTTAAACAACAAATTTCTCCTGCTCATCCTGAGCAAATTGTCAGGTTCTATTCTGGTGCATGGACACAGTCACAACGCAATTACAGTACTATCAAAAAAGAAATTTTATCTGTTGTCCTTTGTGTCAGCAAATTTCAAGATGATTTATTAAATCAAAAATTCTTAATCAGAGTTGATTGCAAAAGTGCAAAACATGTTTTGGAAAAAGATGTGCAAAATATTGCGAGTAAACAAATATTTGCTAGATGGCAAGCTATTTTAAGTGTTTTTGATTTTGAAATTGCATTCATTAAAGGAGAAGACAACCATATACCCGATTTTCTGACTCGTGAATTCCTCCAGGGCCCTTCCCATGACGACCCGGGCCAGAGCAAAGCAGCAGCAGTCACCGGAGCCCAGTGCTCCAATAGTTAAAACAGAATCAACAGTCAAAACTGAGCCCTCTTCCAATCAGGCTCTAGTTCCTAGTCATCCTAGTTATTATAACTTACCAAATCCAACCCATTACCTTGGATCTACTATTGGGCCTCGGCCCAGTTTTCAGTCAGCCCTAGTCACTCAATATGACCCATATGCAGTTTCATTCCCTGGTCAACCCTCCAGGTCTTATTCTTCTAAAAAGTCATCCCCATATGCTTTAAAAGTTTCTCAAAACTTATTTAATGTCGAACCATGCTTAAGCCGTGTTAAATCTCCCATAGCTTTAGCAAAAATGTATTTTCCCCCCAATCAACATTTTGCTTGGTCCGATCCTTCCCAGTCATTAAAATTTTTTACACAAATCCTCTTTCAAACAAATTCTGTTTCTATTAAGGCCATCTATGATACTAAAGACCCAAACAAACTGCTCTATCATTCAATTTATTTGGTCAAGATCCTCACACTTGAGGACTGGAAAGACCCTCCATATACATATCACCAATATAATGATATTTCTTTCAGTTATTATCAATATGAAGAAGCTTGGCACAAAATCTTCTTACACCAAACTCTTGATTTCAATCATTCGTGGTTTATTAATTTTGATAAAACCTTCCCAAGAGTTTTCCCCATGTGGTTCTACTCCTGGTGGCATTCACATGGTTTTCCATTTGACCTTTTACCTGAACCTCTTCAGGATGCAGTCAACCGATTTACCAAAGTTATGACGTTTTCTGACTATGACAGGAATTTCCCTCCCACATTACATTTTATGTCCAAATACAAGGTCCCCTATATTTTCAAATGGCAATACAAACTCCAAGAGGAACCTGGAGTTACTCTTGGTACTGTTTCGAGAGAATACTTAGTCAAGTGGTGGGATAAATTCAATATAGAAAAAACATTGCACAATTTCAATACAGAGTTTCCGGTCAATCAATCATCTGCCATTCCGGCTCAGGTCACCCCACTACCAGTAACCTCAATCAGGCCTTCTCTCCAGCAAAGCCCAATCCGGCATACAGCACCGGCCCAGTCATCTGCTCCAGTAACCCAGTCAGCCACTCCAGAGGCCCAGTCAAAACCTGTTTCAATATCAAAGAAGGGTGCCTCCTCCTCAAAATCTAAAGGAAAGGCTTCCTCTTCTAAACAAGTCAGCAGAAGTGAATTAAAGGAGTTAGCCGAACAAATCATGGCCCAACTCTCTAATCAATCAAGCAGTTCTGAAGATGAGGTTTCTAGCTCAGCTCATTCCTCGCCTTCCTCCAGTCAATCAACAGCCCAGTCAAAACCCAAGTCACCACCTAAAAGATGGGCCGATCATGAAGATTTTTATCAAGACAGTCAAGACCCATTTTTGTGAGACAAATCACTATTCATGAACAGTGACTTTTTTACTATTCACTTTCGGTGCAAAACACAGCTAATCGTGCTGCTTCCTGTTTTGTCACCTTATGAGTGATTGCACAGTAAAAGCAGGTTTCCTTAGTAAAAGCAGTCAATCCCACAGTGAAAGCAGATTCCTTTGGTCGCATTGTCAAGTCCTATATAAGGAACCTCACTCCTTCAATTCAGGCATCGCTCATTTCAGACTTCACTTCAGTTTCTCCCAAGCCTTGAGCTCCCAAATAGTCAATCAATCTCCTTGTAATAGTCAGTCATCTCATGTGCTGAGATTTCTGTCTTAGCTAGTCACCCAAGTATCCAGTTCTTTCTTGGTTCATTCTCAAGTTTTTATGCATCATTAAAAGGTTATTTCTTAATCCAGTCAGAACATCTCATGTGCTGAGAATTCTGACTTATTAAACTATTTGTTAAACTATTTGTATGTAATATTCATGTGCTGAGAATTCTGACTTATTAAACTATTTGGAAATCAAAACTAGTTAATTTGATATATATATATATATATATATATATATAGTTTCTCTCTAGAGCGAACCTTCGCTTTGAATTTACTGTGCGAAATTTAGTTTTTTGCACACTATTCGGTCATATTTTAACATCTTCACCGTCCAGATGTTAGAACCTAATGTATAGATCGTCGTTGCGAAATTTCATTCAATTTGGCGATCGTTAAGATATCGAAACTATATCAAATCAATGAACAAACCGAATTTATTCAACTTGAACTGTTCATCTAAATCACTATAACGAAAGGCCAAACGATTATCAAGTTCGATGAAATTTTGCAGAGACGATCTATACATTAAATTCTAACATCTGAACGGTAGAGATGTTAAAATATGACCGAAAAGTATGTCAAAAATTAAACTTCACGTGGTAAGTTCAAAGTAAAAGTTTACTTTGAATAAAAAAAAATATATATATATATATATATACTCTCAGTCCTACTAGTGCAGCATTTTATTCCAAAGCATTGCCTAATGATAATATATATACTTATATAATACTTCTGTTTTTAAAGGGGTTTGAGATCCAACTTAATTGAGAGGATCATCTCCATGCATGGTTGAACTTATTATAGTAGTAAAATTATGCAACGTGGGGGACATTGCATTATACCCTGAGCTACAGATAAACAAGAACTCTGAATGCTACACTTCAGATTACATGATATAAAACTTATAGAAAAACAAAAACATCGAACTTTCTGGCACCGAGTCGGACAATATTGAGACCTATATCAGGTTTGTAATATAGGAAGCATCAAAACGAAGACATAAACTTAAATACTAGATAGAACAATATAAATTTTCCAAGCTAGAAACAAGACCAAATTTGATGACAGGAGTTTTACTGTGGCTGGAGTTTGTAGATTAATCTTTGCGCATATCCAAGCAGCTAGCCGCATTGCTACAAGCTGCACAAATAACGTAATTCAAGATCTCAGAATTCTATAATGTTTTGGGCTGACATTGTCAATTGCGACGCGCACCTCTAATCATAAAAGTTTATTGACACCCTCCCCTCCTCTAAGAAGGATTAAGATTAATTTAAATGGTGCTTGGAAGCAAGAATCAGATCGGGGTGGTTACGGGGCTATATTTCAGGATTATAAGGGACATGTTCTTGCTGCTAATTTGGACATTACTAGTTCGGTTTTAGCAGATGTAATGACAGTGATAAAATCTATTGAACTAGCTTGGGTTAGAGACTGGAATCATATTTGGTTAGACGTTGATTCCTCTATTATTCTTGACTTTCTGAGGTCTCCTTCTTTAGTGTTCTGGCAGTTTCGCATTCAATAGAACAATTGTTTGTTTCGTATTTCTCAAATGAGTTTTCGATCATTTCCTATATTTAAGGAAGGGAATCATATTGCTGATGCTTTGATCAACTATGATTCATTATCTACTGGTTTTGTGTAGTGGAATATTACTCCTATTTTCATTGTTTCGCTTTGTAATGAGGATTATTTAAGTTTTCCAAAGTTTCGTTTTCGTGAGTTATTATCTTTTGGTTACTTTTGATATTGAGAGATTTGGCTTAATCCTCTCTCTTGTATTTTTTATTTTCACTTTCAATAAATTTTAGGGTGTCAGGTTTCCTCCCCCATTTCAGCAATAAAACACAAAAAACAATATAAATTTTCCAAAATTTACCATAAACATATTATGTTTTGGTATTTAGGGCGGGACGCGGGAGACTAAAATTAAACACAATATGTAATAGTATCTTAACTTCTCTCTCTCTTTTTATTCGTTCGTTTGAGGTCGAAGAACTCTCTTTTGCAGTTTGCACTTTGCACGATCTATACCCACTCAAACAAGGTTAAATTTACATCCTTTATCCTGTTTCGCTTTTCGATTCGACTGTCTTAGGCTTCTCTGATCTGTTTAGTTTTCATATAAATTCTATGAGTGTTTAGAACCATGCCCACTTTATCGGAAGCAAAAAAAGACTCATCTTTTGGGTGCTTTTTCAACTTCAAACCTTTCAAAGTTTGAATCTTTATTCGTTTTAGTTGTGAAATACCTATTGGGTTGTGATCTTTGTGTGTTTTCAGCATCACCCAGATGCTTAAATGTGTTATTGTTGTTGAAATTGGAATTGGTTTGAGTTTTTGAGGACTTGTGTATTGATGGGGTTGTGTTCAGATGCTTGTATTGAGTTGTTTCAGTTCAATTCACTGTGCAGGTAATTATTTTGAAGCGAAAAGGAAGAGCTTGATTTGGAAGCAATGGGGTATATTGAAGCACATGGTGTGAATGCTTTGCATAAGTATAGGTATAGTGGTGTGGATCACTCCTTGGTCTCCAAATATGTCTTGAATCCCTTCTGGACGCGATTCGTTAATTTCTTTCCACTATGGATGCGTAAGTTAAAACCGGTTTTTTTGTTTCAGTCATGAGTGTGCATGACTACTGTGTTCAGAGTTAAGTTGTTGTCTTTGTTACGCATTGGTCGTATTGCTTTGATTGGTGGCCAAAACTGAGGTTTTTTATGAACCTGAGAACAGACATTTGTCTTTTTTGAAATTTAGAGGTTTAAGTTTCTGGTTTGATGAGCTTGTGCTGGGATTTAGTTAGTCTTTTGTTTGGTAGTTTACATCTCATGCATTTATCTGAAAGATAATTCCAAATAGGCAAGGATTTCAGCTAGCATGAATAGTTATAAATTTGAGCTGTATTACAAACCCACCACTGTATGTTTTATTTATAGATGTGAGCTTTTTGCATGCATTTTGTGTGAGTGCATGTGTATTTGTGTTGCAGTTGCATCTATTGGCTTGGCAGTTGTAATAAGGGGTACTTTTTTTGGCGCGGTCTTTGTGTATGTCCGATTATTATCAATTGGTCTTGAAAGCTGCAATTGCCTGTTTATTTGATTATAGAACGTCATCATATGTTTATCTTTTTGCTGAGTTTGCTAACCTTTTCTTTTCCTTTTGGTTGCCACGGGTATTCACCATTCTGTGTTCATTTTCAGACCCAATATGGTAGAGCATTTACTTCCAACTGATTATGTTGCTTCCATTTGAGTTTTGGTAACCATCACTCTGCACTTCTAATATTGCTGATTTTTTTTCTTTCTCCCAGATAACACTTACAGGGTTCTTTTGTCTGGTCACATCTGCGCTGCTTGGTTACGTAAGTGAAACTTTTATCAATTATTGTTCATTTATTTATATATGACACATTTGTTAGGTTTCATCGTCCATAATACTGATCATAAACTTAAACATCTACACTATCCTATGTTTACTTTTATGTGGTGTTATATTCATTTTCGACTAGTTGCAGTATGCATGATCTGTAGAATAGAAATGTTATTGTTTACTGGACTCCCATGAACTATGTGGTGTTGTTATCTGCCCAGATATATTCCCCAAGATTGGATTCATCTCCTCCTAGATGGGTCAATTTAGCTCATGGATTGCTACTTTTTCTATACCAGGTTTGCTTAAACAATTGACTGAATGTGTCTTCTGTGTGCCTCTTGTATTGTTTATGCATTTTGTGCACATTGTGATTTTTATATTTTTGTGATTGCCTGCTGATTTGGAATATATCAATCATGTTAGACCTTTGACGCTGTTGATGGGAAGCAAGCCAGACGAACAAATTCCTCTAGTCCACTGGGGGCACTTTTTGATCATGGTATGTTACTTTATCATATTTTTGTCCGTCTGATGCGTATAATAGACTGATGACTTCTAATTTGGGCATTCTCAACTTGTTTTGCAGGATGTGATGCGCTTGCATGTGCGGTATGTTTCTTCATCTGTTTTATCATTTGGCAACCTGAAAAATGTTTTTATTCTTGTCTATATCTGTAATCAACTTCATCTGCCTATGGTTTTGTTCAGCTTGAAGCACTGGCTTTTGGGAGCACTGCAATGTGGGGAACGAACACTTTCTGGTTCTGGGTAATTTCAGCTGTTCCATTCTACTTTGCAACTTGGGAGCAGTGAGTTGCCTAACTGAGTTAAATTTATATTTAATTTACGCATTCTCGTCCCTCTATGAGTAAATATATCTTATATTTGATGATTTCTTGTCAGTACTGATATTTGACTTTATTGATCCAGTTACTTTACCAATACTCTAACACTTCCTGCCTTGAATGGGACCACAGAGGGTCTCCTGCTGATATATTTGAGTCATTGTTTCACAGCACTTGTCGGTAAAATCCTACTCTTGTCTTACTATTCGTTACTTACATAAGTTTGAAAGGTTCTGGTTAAATCAAACCATAGGAATTAGTTTTTCCTTTAATGTTGTGTGTCTTTACATTTTTACTTTCAGGTTCTGAGTGGTGGGCTCAACCTTTTGGAAAGTCTTTGCCTCTTCTGAGTTGGATCCCTTTTCTAAGTGGTATGACTATAATTTAGTAGATAACCTACAATTTTATATCTGGCATCAAACATATGTATGGGTATCCACATTTCACGAGGCTTGGCCTGGAGACTACCATGAAATTCATTTGAACTCCCTCTAAAGATAATTTGGTCATATTTCATTACCTTGATGATAAGAGTACTTTTTTTTATCATATATTTTACTTATCAAAATGAGCTATTATTAAGTCAGAAGTGATTGGTCTCTGCTCTCGTTGGCCAAATAATTCACATTTTGGTCTAAACTTTATCCTTTTGCTGTTTCTTACTTCAGAAATTACGATGTCCAACGCTGTGTTGTTAATAATGATAGCTTTCGCTGTTCTCCCAACAGTAACATTCAAGTACGTAGCTATTATTCTCTAAAATTTAAATGTTATGTCAGATTCTTGTATAACATCTTGTTCCTTCTTTCCTTTTACAATATAATTCTGAACTCTTGATGCATACATATTAATCTCAGGTTAAGTTCTATTCCATGTGGAGCCTGTGATTTGATGCCCATGCTTCTATGAATGTAGTTGCATGTGCTAAAGTCTCAGAAGCAGGGTTAGTACTGATGAGTCCACGTTGTGGACGTGAACTCATAGTTACTGCATTGCCAAGCTGCTGTGAGTTTATGCAAAATATGTGTTTTTAGTGCTTTTTTATAGTGTCTCCCCTCAGTTAAATTCATATGAAGTGTCAGAGCTGAAATGTACACTTTACAATAGTCATGTGTAGGCCAGTTAGACCTGATGTGGTTTTATGCTTATATGCAGTGTTATGAATGTTTATAAGGTCGTCCATGCAAGGAAAAGGGAGCATGCTATTGGCACTGGCAATGGTAATGCTATGATATTTTGTGATTCTTGTATATTGATTTTCGATACTCAATAGGCTTGATGTGTTTCTGATTGTTTCCTCCCAGCTTTATCCTTTTGGGAGTAGTTTTGGCATGGTATGTCCCTCTTCTTTTGTCACCTTGCATACCTTTCTTTCCTTTTAAAGAAGAGAAAATCAAAGTAGTGGCATATTGACGCTGTATATTTTTATCTGCAGGGATTATTTGTCACCAGCAGGCATCATGAAAAACTATCCACATTTAGTCATAATGGGAACTGGGCTTGCTTTGGGGTACCTTGTGGTGAGATATTTGTCTCTTTATACCTCATTTGGAGTCTCTCATTTTATTCATCCTAAATTGGAATTCTACATGTGCTGCTACGGAAGTCCTATATCTCTATTTATCCGATTTTAAGCAATATGTAGAATAATCAAATTCTTTATATAGAATTGCTATTGAAGGAAAGCTTCTTTTTGCAGGGAAGAATGATTCTTGCTCACTTGTGTGATGAGCCGAAGGGCTTGAAAACTGGAATGTGCATGGTATGGAGGTTTATGTTGAAATTCTACGTTTTGCATACAATATGGTAGTATCAAGATTTTCACCTTGGACAGAAGGCTTAATTTCCTTTATTACTACTAAAATTTTGATGATTGAGATAGGGTTTTATTTGTTTCGTAAAAAATACTTTTATTGAAGGCCAGATTGGATTACAAATTTTAATATGTATTAATTGTACAGTCATTGTTGTATCTCCCATTTGCCATTGCAAATGCACTCACAGCTAGACTGAATGACGGGTATGTTTTATTTGATATTATTATCTCTTCTGTGGTAGTAGATTTTGTTATTCTTATGTTCTTGATGGTCCTGATGTGTCTCATCTCTTGAACTTTGTTTCTCACCTATTGCAGCGTTCCATTGGTTGATGACAGTTTGGTTCTTCTGGGTTACTGTGCATTTACAGGCATGATAATCCTTATGTTGCTATACTTGGAAAACATGGTACAATGTCATTTTTCTGATGATATTTTAAAGTTACATTCTTAATTACCGTCCTTTGAGAATCTTTTCCAAAGATAGATGGGAATTTGCGGCTTCTGCTTGATATAAATTTAGTGGCTTGTGAATTTTGTATCATGTTATATTGTTACTTTTTGTAAGATCTCTTTTCTTCCAAACACAGCGGCACTCTATCTTCACTTCGCAACATCAGTCATTCATGAAATTACGACAGCCCTGGGAATCTATTGTTTCAGGTGAGTATGGTATTGTATTAGAGCACATATATTTCTCAGAAATTCTTCTGCCCACCTGGTGGGCGCTCACCGCCTTATATCCATTCCGTCATAGAAAGAAACTCTACTTATGATCCCAAATATCGATTGATTGTTGAATTACAGGATAACTAGGAAAGAAGCTTGAGATCTGGTTGTGTTGACATTTGGGTCTGTTCTCCCTCCATTCATTTCATCCTTTTATATGTAAGTGTGATTATATGATTCATTGTGGGAGATTGCTTCCCTTTGTGCAAGAAGTGCTCACTTTGCATTCATTTTCTGATGGTTTAAACTTCTTTCAGTTCTGCCGGGCAAGTCAAGAAATGATGCAGGTCAAGTGAAGCTTTTCGTCAATACAGATATTGTACAAGTTCAGTAAAAGACACATTGATCAAGATCTAATTAATTGTCATTGCACTGTTGTACTAGATTACGTTGTTGACTTTCAGAATAGAGCAGGGCATATAGCTACATTTCTTGTTCACTTCTTGATCATTTGATATATATATATATATATATATATATATATATATATAAGAATAGAAGTTTGAACATTTGATTTGTGTGGCAGAATGCACATCTTTCATATGATGGAGGAATGTGCATTGGGCATCTATTTCTTTCCCCCATAACATGAATGGGTCCAACTACCTCACTGGTCTACTCTGTTGGCCTTTAAGGTTCTAAGTTCTAACATAATCTGAGGACAGAAGTTATTGCACCGTGTTGTGAGTTTCAGTACGTTTGTATGTTACAACGCTTGGACCAAAGTTGGAACAAAATAGATCGGGCACGAAAAATAAGACCAAAGAAAATCTATATTATACTGTACTCAAATGATATCAAGTTTTACAGGTGAAGAATGTAGTCATGAACAATAATGACTGATGATGATGCATGAGAGATCGCAGTTGGGAGGCATAGGCAATCCTTGTAACACGAGCCCAACAGCATGCAATAATCAACAGTAAGAAGCTTTTTCTCACATATAAGATATCACATGTCACATATGGCACACATCAATGATCATTCAGTACCCAAATGCTTGTTATATTGCCTTCTCCAGCCATTTTGGCAATCTCAAAGATGCTTTCAATCCAAGCCTTGAAAGGAAGGCAGCATACAATAGGTGCAGCAAGAACGTGGCGGACCCACAATTTATCAAAACCTGTTTAGAAAGGCAAAGCTTCAGTTATTCAATACAACATATGCAGGGGAGAATGAGGGTACTTGATGATACCAGGATACTAAACAGGGCATATATTGCTTCCATCGATGGAATTGTATAGATGCCCGCTGCTGTGAAGATGAATGTTAGAGACGCGTGTATGTTTATGGTGATCTGCAAGCAACATGGGTTACCATTAGAAAATGTAACTTGAAATGATGTCAGACAAATATATGGAGAAAGTATTACCAGAGCGAATATGTTTTCTCTTATCAAGAAAGAAGTGATCAAAACATACCCTACAGAACCCAACGCTCGAACCTGCATATAAATTTGCCATTTTAAACATTTTATTATAAGATTAGAGGCAAGAAATATTGCTTCCACGTATAGCGACAATGAGAAAACATTACAATTGTGGACAACAAAATGGAAACAGTCCAATTTGCTCCTGACCTGAGAAGTTGCAGCAGTATTAGTTCAAACCACTAAGCACTATGACATAAACTCATTATAAATGTCAGAGTAATCCATAACCACAGTTTCATACCTCCACAAACTTCCCATTGTGAAGCCAAATAATCCTTGCTTAAGCTGCAGAAGAGAGACATCTACTAAGCCGGTCAATAATCAATTAGCATGGTCTAAGTGCAAAGTTTTCATAAGCTAGACAAAATCATTTGAACACATAAGCACAGAGTAGTTTTATCATGACTTCATGAGCTGGCCAGTTATGGCCAACCAGTTAGCTTACTGCTCAACCACAATACACAGACAAGTCCAGAAGGTATTTTGAAACATGGTTTTTGTGGAAGATCAATGTTCGAGACTATAAAATGTACTACAGAAGGTATTTTGAAACATTGTATATGTATATACAGACTTGAACCATGTAACAACTTAGGTACAATATTAGTTTTGCCTTATTCATAATATAAGTTGTTCATTCCCATTTGCACTTGATCTGGTGAGTGTGCTTGACACCAAAGCTTCTATCCATTCTCTTCAACACAAAACTCTCCACCAACACCTAACAAGCAAATCTATTCCAACCACCGTTTCCTCCAGACTTTCCAATTCTCTCCACCCGCACTTTTCTTTTCTCTCCTCCATCCCATCCAACTCTTTCTTGCTCTCATTTCCATTTTCATACTCAACCCTACACTACTTTTCCATCCCACACCAGCAGAACTCTTTAACCACATGAAACCATCATTGGCGATATAAACTCTGTGAAGGTTATCAGAAAAAGCTTCACTTACAGCAATAAAACCAACTCTCTTTGGAAAAATGTATCCACGCAAAGTGAAGATTTGAAGACCAAAGAAACAATGAGTTTGAACATGAAAAATCAAACATTGCTTTACACGCTAGTATCCATAGTAAAAAGCACAAAAACGGAAAAGATAGCTCGCTCACAAGATAGGTCAAAGCTTTAAGCGGACCAGACAAGACAAGCAATAGCATAGTCGTTGCCACCTACAAACACAAAACACCATTGCAATCACTACAAAACATTTACAAAGCAAACATTACACGAATCTCTAAAGTATGACCACAAACCATAGTTTTCCTTCCAGCTGCAGCACCCCATCTCATCGAGGTGATCACTATCGGCAGCGGAAAGAAGCAACCAAAGTAATTCTGCACCCAAAAACAAATCCCATTAAAACAAAATGCACATATCAACCAACCATAACAAAGTACCACACCTAATAAGTAAACAAACTGCATTAAGTTACAAGCAAGTTTAATCTTTAATTCCTTTCTAACTAACCAAAGCTTAAAGCAAAGTAACTCTCATAACTTCAATGGATAACTGAAAGTAACTTCATCCATATAAAGAATAGAGCTTGGTAGTTAAATTGGGTTATTTGGAGAAACTGAGATGAACCCAGAATTGAATAGGACCAACAAACCTCAATTCCGAGAGAATTGCTGAGGATATAGACCAACCCAGTGAGAGCAGCAAACATGGAGCACTCAACCAATGCCAGTGTTTTCTTGTAAACGACGCCGTTTTGGGACAAGTCGTCGAGATCAGATGAAATACCGGCGGTGCCCTCATCGTTTCGGAAGAAAAGAGACCGACTTTGAGAGGCCCTTAAGAGCTTGGAGGTGAAGGGTTTGGGGAGTTGAATTGGGGGAGAGGTGAGGAAGTTGGGTTTGGGGGAAAGGTGGAGTCTTGGGGAGAATGGAGAGAGGAGGTGAGGGGTATTTTGGGAAATTGGTAAGGGTGGAGTGAGGTGGTGGATTTGCAGTGGAATCATGGGAGCTCTACAGGGGAGAGAGAGAGAGAGAGAGAGAGAGAGAGAGAGAGTAGGAGATTGGGCTAATAGGCTATGAGGATGTTGGGCCTTGCTTGGTCTTGGGATAGGCTATTGGTGTTTATCTATTCAGCCTGATGTGTTTTCACTTTTGCCTTTTATTAGAGAAAACATGCATACATTTACGACGCTTTTCTTACTCGGAATGGATCATAGTTAATATTTTCAAAAAAAAAAGAAAAAGAAAAAGAAAAAGAAAAAAAGAATGGATCATAGAGAATGAAACGAATTAACAGAGACAGATGAACTCAGATTATATATGCATTCAGTGAATAAAACTCACTACGTGTGATTAAGAGAAACGAATGGTTCTAATTGTAAAAACCTCACAGTGAAGATTCGTTAATCACAATTGATGTTTTCTAAATTAGGAGAGAATCTGAAAACATTGGTAAAACCTTTCTTAAAATTATCCTTTCTATTTTCTTTTCTGATAAAAAAATTTGATTTAATCAGATCACCAAAACCTAAATGATGTGAATAAGGAAACTTAAGAAAAAAAAAAGAAGATGATGTGAATGATTAGGAAAGCCTTAGGTGGAGGCACATGGCACAGACTGACAGCCCAAAGAAAGTGCATGTCAGACAGCAAGCGTGTTCACTTGATAATAATCATCTCTCTGCAGCTAAACTTGCACTCAATCATTAGCACTGTGCACTTTCAAATCAAATTTAAAGCCCTAGGCCACAGTTCCCTATCTCTTGTTTTCATCTTTCTTTCTTTCTCAGATCACTTCAATATAATTAGTGTTCACCTTCGATCCCAATACCGTTTTTAAACCCAATGAATTGCAAAGCAACAAAATAATTAACGAGCTCAGAGCAATGGAAACATAATGATTACCACACTTCCTCTATAGTTTAATCCCACATTACATTAAACAAAGCATTCTTTTACTAAATAATTGTGTGTCTCAACTATACATCCGGACTCGCATGCGTCGGGCGTGCCAACCTTGCTATTATGGTCTCTAACCAGACGTGCCTTCTAGTTTCTTTCTTATTTCGTACTCAAAATGAAATGAAAGCCAAGAGATAATTAAGGAGAGATCGAGGTCGAGAGGCCGGGAAACAAACACCAAAACTTCTGGAACAAGAACGCCGCCAGAAAACGAAATCAAGTTCGTTCACGTTAGAACTTAGAACATGACCAGACGAGTGAATGGAGCAGCATGCATACGCAGTGCACCTGGTGATCATTCGTTGGTGTGATGCCAAGTGCATACTAATGAGTGAGTTTTCATCAACAGAAAAATGGGGTCGCTTATTTCATGCATGGTTTATATGAAGGGACTGGAACGAGATCACTACGTACAAACTCTCCACAAACTTACAGATAAACAGTATACAAACTACAAGCCTACACGGCAGTGTCAAAAGCTCCGATGTGATTTTAGCTGCTTTTATTTGTTTGTTTGTTTGTTTGATGAAGCATACATGGCACACAATGTGACTGATGCAAACCACTCATCATCATTGTTCTAGTTTGCTTCCCGACTTTATTGTACTCTATAGTAATGAAAATTTAATACTAGATACGTTAGATCAAATAAGAGACATAAATATCATGTTTTACGATGCATATTTTAATTAGAGTAAATTTCTCATATGGTACCTCATGTAACTAATTGGACACTTTGGTATTTAGAGTTTCAAAGAGGACAGTTTAGTACCTGAAGTTAAGTTTTGTGTGACACTTTAGTACTTATGTTGACTTTTTAGTTAAATATAAAAATATAAATGACATTTAAGTATAATTTCATAAGAATAAAATTAAAAACATGAGTTTTATGGGTATTTATAAAATTAAAATTTTATTTATAGAATAAAATTAAAATAACACTATTGACTATCACCTTGGTATTTATAATTTATTATCTATTTTAAGGAAAAATAAACATGAATTGATTTTTTTGGTTATGTTGAAGATGAAAATAATTGGATTTATGTTTAGAAAAACTAGTATTCCTGATTTGAACAACCACGAGAATGTTTTTCGTTGATTATATATAGCTTCGCGGATTAGTCTTGTGAGTGTTTACATCACTACGATTGAATTCTTAAACATAATATTCACTTATGTTTTCAACACGAACCAAAAACACTAATTTAATTTAAATCTAAAAACATTAATTTGAACTCATAAAACTCATTTTTTAATTTTATTTTTATCAATATATGCCTAAATGTCAATTTTAACCTCAAATTTATTTAAAAAGTCAATATAAGTATCAAAGTGTCTCACAAAATCTATCTTCAGGTACCAAACTGTCTCTTTGAAACTCTACGTACCAAAGTGTCGAATTGACCATACATGAGATACAATAGGAGGAATTTACCTTTTTAACTGTCGGTTATGCTTTCATAGATCGATTCATTATAGATGGTAATGACCAATTGAACGAAAATGGTTTTTTTTTTCATTTGTTTGTAATCTAAGATAGAGACGAGACGAATAATTCAAGAAACATCTCCACCTTTGTGATCGAATGGTGTGATACCAAGTGTAAGAGATGTGATGATGAATAATAATGTAGGTAAGTTCTCCATCAGATAACTTTATTCATGTTATGGAATGGACAAAAACGACGAGAATCACTACAACCTCATCAAAGTCTTCACGGCACGTCAAAAGCTCTTATCTGATTTCATCCTTTCGTTCTTGTTTCATGAAACCCTACTATACACAGTGTGACAGATGCAAAGGAACCTTCATCATTGTTGTCCTAGCCATTGTTGCGACTTTGAGAGCCATTGATAGCAGCCTACCATGTTTGAAGCTCCATTCAAATGCTCACTCCAGATCTTCCTAGAAATGACGATGCTGACCTCAAATGGTGGTTGCTGGTTCAGTGGCAGCTTAAACACATTAGCATCGTCCACTTCCCAGTTTGGAAGGGTCAACAACATAAAATTTAGTTGTCGGTGGGACACGTACCTCTCCATACACAACAAGAAAACGACATGGTATTAGATTGTGTCTCCATGAATGATGGTAGAATGTCAAAGGGAAATGGACAAACGCAATGCCTGCTTCACTCTTGCCACCACTTAGCTTAACCATAACACCGTATGAATTTCATTGCCTTTTCATGTGCGTTTTGTCGTAGTAAAAGAAATTGTTCGATGAATTGTCTTTACGAGTTATTATTTATTGTCAATCCATTTCACGGAGAATAATATTCAAAATATGTTTGGATGTACACACACACAAATTTCACGATTTTGTTTCATCAATTTTTTATTATATGTCTGCCTTTCAGAAATAATATGGTAGAGAAGAATTTACGAGTATATTTCAAATTAAAGTAATTTTGGCATCAAAAGCAAGGACATGAGGAAAAAGAAAAAGGAGGGAGTCAGGAAATCTTGGACGGCAAATATGAAGTTGACAAAACAGATGAAAGACTGATGGGATATAGACCAGATGATGTAATGACTTTTCTTCTTGAGTGGGGGACTATTTGGAGTAGGGGACTGTGGGTTTGGTTTTGGTGGGTCTGGTATGGCATTGATGGTGTGCAAATGAACACAGAACCAGTACTAGTAGATTTATGGAGGTTTCTCTTTGGTTCTGTTCATTGATTTTACTCGAACTTGCTGTAACATTCACTTCCCACACAATAATGCCTGCAGGAATTAGTGCTTTTCTTGCATCACTTACTCTTTTTCTCTCTTCCTCACTTACACTGTTGGCTGTAAAGCAAACGTAAAGTTGACGCCTTCCTTCCATCTATCAATTCAATCACCCTCTAAATCTCAATACTTGAATTCATTCCCAAAGAAAATCTCTTTACTTTACTCAATCATCTAACCCAATTCTTTCAAGTTTTCTAAAGTGATCACATTGTGTTGTGCCTTTCATTTTATAGCCCACAGGGTCTTTAGGAGCTGTCATTTGATCTTAAAAATCTCAAAGCTTTGATCCATTCTCATTCTCATTCTCTCACAGACCTTTTTTATCTGGTTGAAACTTGATCTTCAAGATTCAAACTTTCATTCTTTCTTTCAAGCCATGAGAGATAGAGGCAAAAAAGCTGTGGAGTTAGCTCACAACTTTGACATGGAGTACTATTGTTCTTCATCTGAAATGCCATGCAACAAGCACCCTAATTCTTCTCCCATTGGAATATGTGCTTATTGTTTGAAAGAGCGCCTAGCTCTGCTGGTGTGTTCAGATTGCGGTGAGCAGCGTCTCTCTTCTTGTTCTTGTTCTGAGATCTCATCCTCATCGAATCGAAACTCATGCACTGGGGAGGTAGGGAGTGTTGGGAGAGTCTCCTTTCTTATTGAGAATGAGAAGAATGAGGCTTTAGTTTCGAGACAAATGTCGAAACCTCAAGAGAAAGAGGAGGTTGTGGTGCTGAGGAGGAGCAGCAGCAGCTGTGCTGAGATTAAGAGAGGTGGGTTTTGGAGATTTGGGAGGTTGTTTAGGAAGAAGAGGTCACAGAAGGATTGTGGGAACAAAAGTGTTGGTGGGTTTGATGAGAAAAGTGAGATGTGGTTGGTTGATCATGTTGGTGTGTCAAGGTCTAGGTCTCTATGTAGTTTTAGAGGTGGTAGTTTGTTTGAGTCAGAGGATGGTGGTGATCATTTAATGGTCTCTGGGGCTAGGAGTTCAATCTCAGCTGCAAGGAGTTCTAGTGTCACAGCTGGTATGGTTTTGGATTCTGGAAGAAAGAGTGGATTTAGTGAAGGAAGAAAGAGTGGGTATAGTGAAGGGAGGAAGAGTGGTTTTAGTGAAGGGAGAAAGAGTGGTTTTAGTGAAGGGAGGAAGAGTGGTTTTGATGGTGAAAAGAAAGATGAAGTCTTGGTTTCTGAATTAGGAGGTGGTAATGATCAGTTCAAGGGTGTGAAGAAGAGTGAATTTAGTGGAGCAACCAAGAGGGTTTTCTCACTCAAAGAGAGTGATTTTAGTAGGTTGGATGAGTCAAGGTTCATTGACTTGCAGCTTGATTACTCAACAGAATCCAAGCCAGATTTGAAGATGGGAACTTTGACAGGTTCAGAATCCTTGTTTGGAAGCACGAGGGGCAGTGACTTTGTGGCACATGAATATGGTCCAGGTCAATTTGGGAATGGGATTTTCAGTCATAGTGGTTCTTGTAGAATTACAGTGAATGAGAGGGGGATAAAGAGGGGAAGGAAAAGCTTGAAGGGTGGCTGGAAATGGATTTTCAGGCATCATCCAAGCTGGGGATCAAGTACTAGGAGGAAGAAGGATGAAGAAGATATGATGTTCAAAACCTGAGAAAAATTGACATAAATTCTTTGTTTTCTTCAGCTTTACATAAATCTTCTGTCTGTTATTTCCTGTCTTAATTCGCATTTGTAGTTAGGCACTAGTTACCACATTCACATCACTGCCTCTCTAGTTTCTCTGCTCTTTGTATTTATGTTGCTGTTAGTAAATGTCAAAGAAAATAGCTCATACTAACTGGGATATTTGCATAGAGTTCAATTGTTTTTCTTAGGGTATGATTGTGCAAACAGCACTGTACTGAGGAATGAGGATCATAATAAATAAATTTGCTCAGAAAGTAGTTTAATTGTATTTTTCTTAAGAGTTTCAAAATGTTTGATACTTTCATTCTTATGTATGTCACTAGTTACGCACTTACATGTAAGGAACAAAATCACATTTGTATTATTTGAATGCACTTATATGGCTGAATAGATGGCTGAAGTTAGCTAGAAAAGAGCAAACCCTCCTTTTATTTTTCCCCAATATCAATAAAGGGTCGTAGCCCAACGATAAGATCTTAGTCTGTTCAGAAAAGAAAATAAGATCTATGGACTTGCTCCTCTAGGAGCCTAAGAAAGGGAGATGGTTTAATCTTTTTCTGCTTGCTACAAAATTTGAGTGTAGGACTTTAGGTGATGCTTCATTTTCACTACAGAAGATTTGTAGGAATGTAGGGTTTTGCTTTGCAAGCAAGTCTTGTAGACCTTGAACTTTATTCCTTACATGTGATATTATTGTCTGATACATGCTACAACTTTTAGTCCATCACTCCGGTTGTTGAAATTTCTTTGAAACTTAAAACCATTTCAACTTCAACGTCATATTGAATCAACTAGACTATAAGAGAGCCTTGGCCTCTAGTGAACAAGCCAATCACTTTACAGGTCACAACCACATTTGGGAAATCTTATCTCCAATATGTTAGCTGGCAAGTAGGCAATCTAATTAACCACCAAATATTCATCAAGTTATTAATAGTCAACTAAAGCTGCTACACACTACTACTTCATTTTCTGAAACATTGAAGACTATATGAGCATGAGATCCTCCAGGTCCAGAAAGCATTAGATCTTTTTCAATTTTGAAGAAGAATCTGTGGCATTATGTATGTGACAAGGCCTCTCTCGTGGTACAAAAAGTCCCCTGCTGATCTTTCATTGCCTCCCCCTGAAGGTCCTAATTCTGGGATTCTTGTTATCCAAGATGAAGAACCCAAATGTATGAATTTGTTCAAGAGTGATATGATTCAAGACCTGCCTCTCCCTCAGAACAAAAGTCTAGAGATTTACTATGCACAAGGGTTTTGGCCTGGAAGAGAACTTCATTTCTTCAAAGTTCTATTCATCCCAGTTCTCAATCTGCCCCTGTCTTTCAATCAGTACTATGCAATATATCCATTTGGAAAGGATAGAGGGTATGTAACTATGTGTGCATAATGTTAATTGATATTTAATTTTATTGTACAAGTTAGGACTTGTAGAAGTTATGTTATATTGTTGGATTGTAAATTTGAGCGGCGAGTTTTTCGCGTCTCTTTGCAGGGAAGGGTACACAAGCTCAAAAGTGGATGAAACAGACATGGACACATGTTGTTATAGTAGCTGTCCTAATGATGTAAAGCCGCAACGTTTTGATCACAGAAACCTGTACCAGCAATATCAGATTGATGTTCACAGAAAAATTGTGAACATTTCTGGTGGCTTTGTGGCTAATTGTGTCTCTAAAGATGGTTGTCCCCCAGATGCTTTGTGGAGAAGAGGGTGGAAGCTCACTTGCTCAACGTCACATGAGTTCAAACTAGGTGAGGCACAAGGTCTAGACACTGCTCTCCGTGCCCAACTTCCTAATTTTGAATTCCCATTGAAGAATGTGCTTGTAGGGAAGTGGTATTGTCCATTCATGTTTGTCAAGGATAGAACACCTTTGAAAACAATGTATTATGAGATGACACTAGAGCAGAGTTGGGAACAAATATTTGTGGAGGAGAGTAGTAAGGAACACGATATTAGCAATGCTGTGAATGTGAATGTTGTTGTGCAAAGTGAGGTGGTTGTGGTTGGAGGGAGGGAGTGTGAGTGTGATGAGAGACATGTGGATGATGATGGGGTGGTGTGGTTTAAGAGTGTCAATAATGTGGGTGAAGAAACAAGAGTTGGGTTGAGCTTGGCAATTGTTGAGAGAATGAAGTGGGAGCAAGAAAGAGTTGGGTGGGTTGGGGGAGATCAAGGCAAAGTGAGAGTGGAGAGAGTTGAGGAATATGGAGGGATGGGTCAGTGGAAGAAGTTTGGTTGTTTTGTATTGGTGGAGAAGTTTGTGTTGAATAGAATGAATGGGAGCTTGTTAATTAGCCATGAGTTCAAGCACACTCATCAGATCAAGTGTAAATGGGAATGAAAGATCATGTAGCTTCTCATTTTGGAACAATCCCAATCTGGGACAGTTTGTTCTGTATTTGTTTATCTTGAATCAATGATAAAGTTCGCAAGTTTGTGATCATCTTCTTTTTTTTTCCTTTTTTTTTCCAGGAAATTCTTCTTTCTTGCTTATGAAACTTCTGAGCTACTATTGGATTCAGAAAACTGTATACCGTTGATACAAGCAACATATTTAAGGATATTCTGATATTTGACCAATCTGTCTACTTTCTTCCTGGTATGTTCCTAAAAACTTAAAAATCAAGGTTCTGACCGTTTCACTGGATTGAAATTCCATCAATATTGGTTTAATGAATTGAAATATTCATAGCTAATCTGTTGGTGATCTCCATATTGAAGTACTTTCTCTCAGCTTGCACAGCTGTTTAATATGTAATATGTCTGTCAACAGATGCATCCCTTCTTCATCCCTATACTTCTAATTGAATAAGTTTTATAGATTATCTCAACTCTACACCAATCCACGTTCTCCAAAATCTTAACAAAAGTCTTAAAGTTTGATTTGCATTTCCAATAAATAAAAAACCCCATAAGCTGTTGTGTGCGTTGAGAAGTTCAGCATATATGAGTAGCTCAAAGTTCATATGATCATCATACCAGAAATATCAACACAAAAATAACTGAGAAAGGAGATTTAGAGAGAAAATGTATGTGACAAGGCCTCTTTCTATGTACCAGAAGAGCCCTTCCATGCTCTCTTTGCCACCTCCAGAGGGTCCAAATTCTGGTATTTTGGTTATACAAGATGAAGAATCAGAACCTGCAATTTGCTTTGGATTGTTTAAAGGCCACGAACTGAAGGACCTCCCTTTCCCTCAGAACAAAAACCTGAAGCTTCGTCATTCAACGAACAGGGGAAAGAGGGCAAACAGGGAAGGCAACACTCTCAACAGACACGTTTCTCATTTCTACACTGCCTTCATTCCAGTCCTTAATAAACCTCTGGCTTCTAACTGTTATTATGCAATTTCATCGCGCGGCAGGCATAAAGGGTATGGATTATACCTCAAACTGAATTTAATCTTATGGTTTATAATCCTATAATGCTTAAGAGATCACATTTTTTAGTGTATGTAAATTATGAACAGGTAATTTATATGATCTTAAATGCGGTCCTCCGAGTGTTACTCTTAGGTAACCATTTTACTTACATAGTGTTGAAATTGATGAAGAGAAAATGATAACTCTTGTTATATTGAAAGAGGATTTTACAGCAGGTTATATACACATTTAGATAGTCTTGAAGCAAGCAACAAGCCATGCTTCAAACCATGCTACCAACTACCTACTCCCTCAATTAGGGACCAACTAAAGACTACAATACAAACACAAAGCATGGTGATAACACCCTATCACTTACACAAGTAAGGTGGTAAACATAACTTGACTTATACTCAACAGGAGAAGTGACAAGTCCCACCAACTTATAGAAGTGTTCCGCCATGATTTCTTCCACCATAATGCCCATACTGCAGTAGGTGAACTATATGCTGCACAGAGGAGCAGTAGGAGGACAGGAGAGCAGTAGGGGGACTGGCGAGTAATAGTAAACTCGTCATTCACCATATCCGCCACGGGCACACTCGCTTACTAGCACATCTGGCACATCCGCCACATCCGCCATACTGCTAACTATCTTCAACACTCCCCCTCAAGCTGGATCAAGGGAAACCTTGAGCCAAGCTTGCCAAATATTCGATGAACATCCGCCACAGGCACATCCGCCAACACCCATTGATTGACATAAACATCTCCACGGTCGACACCACTGCCCACCGCCGTTTTCCTCCTCCGCCGCCGGCTGTTTTCGCTTGGTCGGTCGGGGATAAGCTTTAGCGAGAACAATGTGGTCGAACCACCACCACTCCACTGGTCGTCACCGTTTCCCTCCTCCACCGCCGGCGGGGTTTTTCTTTCCTCTCGTCTCGGTCGGTCGGGGCTAGGCTTTAACGACGACAAAAGAAATAGTAGATCGAAGATGCCGATTCAAGAGAAGTGTGCTGGAGCAGATCGCTGCACAGGATTGAGTTGTGCTGCCGAGTTGAGTCGATGAGTTACCGAGTTCTTGACTCGGAGCCTTGGAAATCGACTCGAATTGAGTCGAGGTGCTGTGAAGCCGCTGCTCCTCCGTAAGAGGCACACGATCTGGGCGAAACCGGTACAGCTCGATCGCCATAACGCGCTGCTGTTTGGTGTGGACCGCTCGATCTGGTTGCCACCGTTCTTGATGCGCCACCGTTTTCCCCTTCCGCCGTTAGCCTTCAACGACGTGTTGGATTACAAGCAGAAAGGGTCCGACCCTAATGAGGGCTGGAACAGCTTCAAGCCCAAGGTTTCTGAACTGAACGTGGTCAGCGACAGGTGGAACTCATTCAAGCCGAAAGCTTCCGAGTTCAAATCTTTCAACCCCAAAGTTTCAGACTTCAATGGTTTTAATCAGAACTTGAATGGGTTTAATCAGAAGGTTCCGGACTTTAATGGATTCAATGAAGGATGGAAACTTGGGTCTTCTGCTAATGGAGCAATCAATGGATGATTCAACAAGGGGATCTACTCCAAGCCGTCTGAGTCTCTCCCCAGAAATGAAACCAGGAGCTAGAGGTGTTGTGATCATCCGCCGTAGGACATCCGCCGTAGGACATCCGCCGTACGCCATCCGCCATAGGACATCCGCCGTAGGACATCCGCCGTTCTCCTTCGCCATAGGACATCCGCCGTTTCCAAGTGGTCTTCTGCGCCGACGGAACTTCCAAGAAACTCGTCCCT
Organism: Potentilla sterilis; assembly: GCA_963682095.1. NCBI lineage: Eukaryota > Viridiplantae > Streptophyta > Magnoliopsida > Rosales > Rosaceae > Potentilla > Potentilla sterilis. The sequence goes on along the minus strand of OY821761.1, from coordinate 45,898,008 downwards.
CTCGTCTCTAAGGAGGTTCCCAAAGCTCTGCTTCCAGTGGCTAACCGGCCGGTCATCTCCTACGTTCTGGAGCTTGGCAATGGTTCAGCTCTTCAATGGAGGCTATCATGCAATTACCAAGGTAGCCCTCAGTGTGGGTCTCTCTCAGCATGTCTTCTGTCTCTACAGAGACCTCCTTGCTCTCGCCATTCTTGCTCCACTCGACATTCGCCACCATATCTGACTATTTTCAACACTCATAGACACCAATACTCCCCCTCAAGCTGGATCAAGGGAGTGCATGATTAAAAAACTCCCTTGAGCCAAGCTTGAACAATGATATGATTCAGTGGGAGGGAGGTAGGGGAAATGAAAAACGAGGAAAAAGATGAAATGGAGTGATCAACGGTGGCTACAGATGATGGAGCTACTGCGAATGGTCAAGGATAGTGCAGCAGACTAATGAATGGATGGCCTAACGTCACAGGCGGCTTGAGGTTACATGAAAACCTCTAAACATGCCTTTCTTCCATCATGAAGGAAGAACACATAAAATGAAGGTGATGTTAGAGGTACAACAACCTCTCAATGGATTAATGAAAAATTCTGATAGTCCAACATCAGAAGATTGAGATTACATCAGAATCTCTAAAACAGATTTGGCCATGGACAACAGATTCCTTCCAAAATAGATAAAGAAATCAAAGGCCAAACAGAAATGCCGATAGTCCAACATCGGAAATATTGAGGCTACGCTAGAACCTCGAAACAGATTTCTCCTCCAAAATAGGATGAAAGAAATCAGAACTTGATAATGGACAACAGATTTCTCTTCCAAAGCATAGGAAGAAGAAATCAGAAAATGATGATGGAATGATTTTGGAGCAGATGAACAAACTCCTAGGAGAAAATGGAATATGATTTATGGAACACATGATTTGGAAACGATTCTACAAATAGATGTTGTAGATCAAAAATCACAATCACGTGTTTATGGATGCGGAAGCCCTAGATCATGAACAATTAATCTCTTCAATATGAAAGAAGAGATGAACAATCTGCTGAACTCCCCCTCTCCCCAAATCTCATGCCAAGATCCATGATTTGGATCGGACAGGAGAAGGGGAGAGGAAGAAGAAAAGAAAATTAAGAGCTAGGCCAATAGAACCTGCTCTGATACCATGATGAAATTTATGAAGAGAAAATGATAACTCTTGTTATATTGAAAGAGGATTTTACAGCAGGTTATATACACATTTAGATAGTCTTGAAGCAAGCAACAAGCCATGCTTCAAACCATGCTACCAACTACCTACTCCCTCAATTAGGGACCAACTAAAGACTACAATACAAACACAAAGCATGGTGATAACACCCTATCACTTACACAAGTAAGGTGGTAAACATAACTTGACTTATACTCAACAGGAGAAGTGACAAGTCCCACCAACTTATAGAAGTGTTCCGCCATGATTTCTTCCACCATAATGCCCATACTGCAGTAGGTGAACTATATGCTGCACAGATGAGCAGTAGGAGGACAGGAGAGCAGTAGGGGGACTGGCGAGTAATAGTAAACTCGCCATTCACCATATCCGCCACGGGCACACTCGCTTACTAGCACATCTGGCACATCCGCCACATCCGCCATACTGCTAACTATCTTCAACACATAGGAATGCACTGACATTTATTTTTTGCTCTTCTGAATTGGTTTTGTAGACAAGCATATACCAGTTCAACAGAGGAGGACTTGGGAACCTGCTGCTTCTGCACTTATGTTCAAGATGTACCACCACAACCCTTAAATCCTAATAACATACTGCAGCAATTTCAGGTCCACTGCAAAAGCAGTTTTAGTCGATGTGGGGATTTTGTTGCCAAAGGCATTGTTTCAGATGCTTTTCCTCCAAAGTTTCTTGGAAGAAAAGGGTGGGAGATATATACCTCAACTCCGCGTGACTTCCATTTAGATGAAGCAACAGGTCTAGACGCTGCACTACGTGCACGCCTTCCTGATTTCAACTTTGAACTATTGGATGCAAGCTCGAAGCCTGTTGTTGTGGGGAAGTGGTATTGTCCCTTCATGTTTATTAAGGAAGGATCACTTACACTGAAAGATCAAATGAGCAGCACAAGGTATTATGAGATGACACTCGAGCAAACATGGGAGCAAATATTTGCATGTGACAGTGATGCGACTGAGGAAAATAAGGCTGTGGATGTCGATGTTTCTGTCGAAAATGAATTTGTTACCATTGCTGGAAATAATATGGAAGCAGTGCACGAGGAGAGGGATGTGGCTAATGGGGTAATGTGGTATAGGGGATTCAACAAAGCTGGAGGAGAGAGCATTGTAGGGGTGAACTTAGCAATTTTAGAGAGGGTGAAGTGGGAGCAACAAAGGTTTGGATGGAATGGAGGGAATCAGAGGAAAGTGAGAGTGAAGAAAGTAGAGGAGTTTGGGGGTATGGGAAGGTGGAAAAAATTTGGTTGCTATGTGTTGGTTGAGAGGTTTGTATTGAAAAGAATGGATGAAAGCTTGGTACTAACTTATGGTTTCAGACACACTAATCACATTAGGAGCAAATGGGAGTGAGACATAATCCATTTTTTTAAGTATACCTCATCAATGCTTATATAGCATATACTGTACATATGACAGTAATGATACTCATGTAATGAATTTTATCGTATTAGTGATACTTTAAAAAAAAAAAGAGAAAAAAAAAGAGGAGGTATCTGTTTGTTTGTTTAGCTTGATGTATTGGAATTATTTCATTGAAAAATTGTTTCGTTGTCAAGATCTACAGATGTGGTGTTAAACTGTCCTCATTAACTCCGTCATTGATTTCTCATTACTGATGATATCATCAATACATATAGATATAGCTAGACATCAAACTCAGAAGACTTTTCCATCATAAGTTGACTGAGAAATATGAGCTTCCTGGCATTTGCCACAAATTCTGTCTTAGTTTGCTTCTTAAATTATCTATGGAAAATGATTGAAAATCATAAACTAGAGTTTGAATGAGTCCAGGAATTCTATCACAAGATTATACTATAAATTGATACTGAATCAAGTAAATCATCAAGCCATCTCATATTGAGTAGTACGCCTCCCCTTTCTATCCACCATCTTCTTCCTCAATCAGAAGGCCGAAAAAAAGTCAACATGTATGTAACAAGGCCTCTGTCCTTGTATAGAAGGTCTCCTGAGTCACTATCTGAACCAACGCCGGAAGGGCCAAATTCCGGTTATCTCGTACTCCACGATGAAGAGTCCGATGAGACTACATGTTTCGGATGTTGTGAAGAAAATCAGGTGAAAGACTTGCCTTTCCCTCAGAACAAGGACCTCTCAGTTGAATATTCCTCAGATAATGAAGATGCTGCCTTCATTCCAGTTCTTGATAAGCCTTTATCTGCCAATACATACCATGTGATACGCCGGCATGGGAGCCGCAGAGGGTATAAGATTTTTTTATATTAATTTCTACATATGAAAATATATATAGTTTACTAATGGTCACATATTTATTTGCAGGGAAGTGTATACAAATTCGAAGGAAGAGGACATGGAAGATTGCTGTTTTGGTAAATCTGTCCGAGATGTAAAACCAAAGCCACTGGATCCATCCGATATATATCAACAAATTGAGATCATTCCAAGGAGGCACCGCGGTTGCTTTACTGCCAAGGCTGTTGCTTCGGATGCTTTTCCTCCTAACTTTTTGAGGAGAAAAGATTGGAGAGTGACCATGGCCACACCCCATCATTTCCAACTAGGTGAAGCTCCTGGACTCGACGCTTCAAAGAGATCAGGCTTTCCTAGTTTCGACTTTCCATTGTCCAAAGATTGTTCTGAGGCTGTGGTAGTTGGCAAGTGGCACTGTCCTTTCTTGTTTATCAAGGAAGGGGGACTGAAGTTGAAGCACCAAATGAAGCAATGTATGTTTTATGAAATGAGACTGGAGCAAAGATGGGAGAGAATTTTCGACAAGTACAATGAAGGAACGAGCGGCGATGCTAATAATGCTGTGTTTGTGGATACATTTGTTGAAGGAGAGGTGGTTTTTATTGCTGGAAGTCAAGCTTTTTCGGATAACCTTGACAGACCTAGTGTCGACGATGATAATTTCATGTGGTTCAAGAGCTCTGATGGTACGGGAGGAGAAAGGAGTGTAGGGTTGAGCATGAAAATTGTGGAGAGAATGAAATGGGAGGTAGAAAGAGTTGGATGGGTTGGTGGGGAGAAAAGAAAAGTGCGAGTGGAGAGAAATGAAAAGTTTGGAGGAACTGGTAGCTGGAATAGATTTGCTTGTTATGTGTTGGTGGAGAGGTTTGTGTTGAAGAGAATGGATGGAAGCTTAGCATTGTTGACATATGATTTCAAGCACACTCACCAGATTAGGTGCAAATGGGAATGACAAACTTGTAATATTTAGTGGGAATAAACCATAATATTGTATCCGGATTGTGTTATTGGTTCAAAATCTTTATGTAATTCTTGTTTCTTACAGACCTTTCTATGTTGCTCATTGAAAGGAAGTGTAAACTTTTGATTCAAGAAACACCAATTTAGGGGTATTCTGAATTTCTGGTACTTGACCAATCTGTCTACATCTTCCTTAATATGTACTTGAAGGCTTGCATAGCAAGGCTCTGACCATTTTACTGTATTGAATTTCCAGGTGGCCTGAAGTAACAAAATTGGACTGATTCTCAGTTGAAAATAGTCACTGGTCAGTCCTTACTCTTGTGCTTGGCACTACCTGTTGCTGTTTGCATTTCAAATGAAGGAAATCTAATGAAAATTGAGACAAATTCGTCTCACTGTCTTCTTAGCTTATACAGCATGTCAGATGTCAACAGATGCATCCATCTTCATCTCTATACTTCTTGTTCTGAAATTAAATAAATTATCTCAACTCTAGACCAAACTATGTTAATTCTCCATATTTTTTATAATAGTCTCTTGACAAAATGGGATAGGACAAGTGGTAAAGAATATTATTACCTAAAAGTGGATTATTATGTCCTAAATTCGAGTCACGATAACAAATAAGTGTGAAATTTTTAGATTATCTTTTAAAAAAAAAAAATTCATAAACTGTACGACAATAAAAAATATGTGAAAAGATATACGGCATATACCACGACGTGCGTTATTGGCATGCTGTTCATTCAATTATCGACTACACGTTATAAGATGTTAAATGTTTTTAAAATAATAAGAGATATGATTTAAAAATTTGTGACAAACCCAGGAAAAGAAAGATGATAGATGACAAACAATTTGGTGTCCCAAAAGCTTCTCTAACAGAAAAATAAAAATAGACCCAAGTCTGTGGCCCAAAATCTTGTCACTTTGAAAAGTGAACGAGAACTGCTGGGCGGGAGGTAGAATCTACGGAACCTTCATATATATATATATCGTGTTGGCTTTCGAACTCAACACATTGACCTTTTCCAGTGTAAGGACACAGAAACTACAGATGAAAATCATTATACTGTCTCCACTGCAGAGTTCTTATTGGCATTGATCGACGATGAACTATACATACAGGTAAAGATTAATTAAACTAGCTTGATGACCTTTCCATCATAGATTTATTGAGAATTTGAATCTTCCTGGCATTTGCTACAAATTCTGACTTGCTTGTTTCTTGAAATATAAGTTGTTGAATTTTTATTCATGTGATAATTTAAAGGATGTTTAATTGGTCCTATTTAATTTCTATTATCTCGATCTGTACTTGGCCCTTGGGTCACACCTATACAATATGACTCTAAAATGTCATATTGTATAGGTGTATTTTGAGGAGGACGAGTTATTCACATTTCATTTGATGGTCAGAGGCAAATTGAAAGCTAAACAGTGGTAATTCTAATGATTCTCCGGGAGAAAAATAGAGATGTCTCCTGCGTTACCCATAATAATAATATGTGGAAGTATCGACGTAATTTTATAAAGGGTCTGAATGATACATGAAGAACATAAGCCAGATGAAGGAACGGGAAGACCTAGGATGTAGAAGATCATAACATGAGTTATTCGACAGATTTTAATTCCTATATATCCACTCACGTGATACTTCATTATATGATATATGAATTATACGATATATATATATATATATATATATATATATATATATGATCCATATGTATAGATATCATCTTCTACATCCCAAAAGCCGTATCTCAATCCCAAAGGATAAAAGATACATCAAGACATGACCTGTCAATATATATTGACAGGATTAAGGCATGTTAAACAAGTAATATATAGCTGTCAGCATAGAGAATATGCTTAGAGGAAATTGCATAACAATTATGAACTCTCATGAGAGTTTGAATGAGTTCATGATCGAATTCTATCAATTACAAGCAAATAGTATAAATAGGTACTGTATTCTATATGTATTTATCAAATAAATGATCAAAGCCAATTTAGAGTGAGTACTCGATCTTCCATTTCTATTCACCTCTTCATCCTGAGTCCATTGGGAAACTAGTACCTAACAAACAAAAATGTATGTGACAAGGCCTCTGTCTCTGTATAAAAGGTCTCCTGACTTACTGTCAGAGCCAACCCCGGAAGGGCCAAATTCCGGTTATCTTGTGCTCCATGATAAAGAATCAGATGAGACTACGTGCTTCGGATGTTGCGAAGATGATCAGGTGAAAACTTTGCCTTTCCCTCAGAACAAGGATGTCTCAGTTGGATATTCCTCAGATAATGAGGATGTTGCCTTCATTCCAGTTCTTGATAAGCCTTTATCTGCCAATACATACCATGTGGTACGCCGGGATGGGAGTCACAGAGGGTAAGTAGTTATTACGTACGCATAATACTATTCGTATTAGTTTCCACATATATAGAGATGCATAGTCATGTCCTACAGTATTAGTGATAAACAAATTGATTTACAGGAAAGTGTGTACAAATTCAGAGAAATGGTGGATGGCTGGTTTGGCAAAACTATCAATGATGTAAACCCAAAGCCGTTGGATCCATCAGATATATATCAACAATTTAAAATAATTCCAAAGCGTGACCGCGGTTTGTTTACTGCCAAGGCTGTTGCTTCAGATGGCATTCCCCTTATTTTTCGAGGAGAAAATATTGGCCAGTCACCATGGCCAGACCCCAATATTACCAACTAGGTGTAGCTCCAGGACTCAACGCTTCGAAGCGATCGAGCCTTCCTGGTTTCGACTTTCCATTTTCCATAGACTGTTCTGAGGCTATGGTTGTTGGCAAGTGGCACTGTCCTTTCTTGTTTATCATGGAAGGGGGACTGAAGTTGAAAGACCAAATGAAGCAATGCATGTTCTATGAAATGAGACTGGAGCAAAGATGGGAGAGAATTTTCGACGAGTGTAATGAAGGAAGGAGCAACAACCCTATCGCTGTGTTTGTGGATGCGATTGTTCAAAGAGAGGTTGTTTTTGTTGCCGGAAGTGAAGCTGACTCTCATAGTCATAACAATTTCATTTGGTTTAAGAGCTTCGATGGTGTGGGAGGAGAAAACAGTGTAGGATTGAGCATGAAAATTGTTGAGAGAATGAAATGGGAGCAAGAAAGAGTTGGATGGGTTGGTGGGGAAGAAAGAAAAGTGAGAGTGGAGAGAGTAGAAGAGTTTGAAGGCATTGGTGGTTGGACTAAATTTGCTTGTTATGTGTTGGTAGAAAGATTTGTACTGAAAAGAAGGGGTGGAAGCTTACCACTGTTAACATATGATTTCAGCACACTCACCAGATTAGGAGCAAATGGGAATGATAGACAAACTTGTAGATTCTTCTAGCTGTGGAACAAGCCTAGTTTTGTATCTAAATTGTTTTCATCGCTACATATACATGAGTATATTTCCCAGTTGAAGAAATCTTACTAATATATATCTATTTCATGAACATATACCAATATTTCAAAATCATAATATAATGCAGCTTTTCAGGAGAACATACACCCGTTCAAACAGAGGACTTGGAACCTTTTATTGCTTCTGCATTTGTGTCCAGCAGTTAATTACTAAATCTCTCAATCCCAATAATTAACTTAAATTAATTTGAATTGTCAGTGAGCTGTGGCTTGGTTGGTTAAGTAGCTTAACTGACAACGTTGAGGTCATAGGTTCAAATCTCATTGACATATGTAAAGGTGCGTGAGTTATTTAATAAAAAGTTTAAAAAAAAAAAAAAAAACTTAAATTAATTTGAACTAACTGAAATTTGTAATTGTAAAGAATGTTCTTAATTTGGATGCTAATCATGCATGCAATGTAAAGTTTCTCATTATTATCTCTTCAATCTTCTGGAAAATATTTAAGGTTGAGTAACTTACGTACACACAGGCACTAACAGCTACAACCATTAGAAGTTCCAGGAATTAACATTCTAACTTAGCTGGAGACACCATAACCAAAAGAAAACGGGAGCCTAGCTCCTTGATGATCGATGAGAAAAGTATATCCCAAGGTTAGAATAAATCCAAGGGCAAATGTTTATTTAGTCCCTATATTTTTAGTCAGTCGTCTATTCAGCCTTTGAAGTTTCAGTTTCATTTAAATAGTTAGTCCTTAAAGTTTCGACTTTTAATCTGAAAAGTCTATTCCGTCAGTTCCTCCATTAGTGTAATGAGGTGCCAGTTAAAGACTCTCCCAAAAAATATCAAAATTACATAAATACCCTTGTATCGATTTTTCCTTTTTATCTTCTTCGATAATTATTTCTTATTGTTTTAATTTTATTTTAAGAGATGTGAATATATTTACTCGCCAACGTCCATTTCTATTTATTTCTTTATGTCTACACCTTATTAATTTAACATAAAATAAAAAAAGATAAACTTATTTTAAATAATTGAAGAAAGTAAAAGGAAAAACTAATTTAGGAGTATTTTGGTCATTTTATAATTTTTTAAGGATATTTAATGGACGGAATTGACTTTTCAGATTAAAAATTAGAATTTTAAAGACTATTTAGATGAAATTAAAATTTCAGATACTGAATAAATAACCGACCAAAAATATAAAAACTAAACAAATGTTAGCCCTAAATCCAACATGATGAGGGTGCTTCAACTCTTGCCAACAGCTTGTGGAGAAGAAAGGGGATGAGAGCATCGTCTAGCTAACATTAAATTAGTTACATTATATTAATATACTAATACAGTGTTTAATACTTATACATGGTTTGATTGTGCATATACTGTATATAGCTACGTACGTACGTGCTCACCCTTTTTTGGACAAGACCATTAATTCTATAGACCTGAATCACGTTGGGTAAACCCATGCATGCTGAGTAATCAATAATAGATACCAATAATTAGAATTATGGGTCCTGAATCAATAATTGTTACTTTAGTAGTTGGATTTATATATGCCAATTATCATCGAAGATGTATACAGAATCCAATATTTCAATATTAAATTAAAAGCATGGGTCTCTAAATCTAATAATGCACATTATGAAAATGCATTCCTATGCATGCCAACTTGACAGAGATTCTTGGCACTAAGTTCCTGCCAGCATTATCAACATGCTACTATAAGTAGAACAGCGCATCCGTATGTTTCAACAAAAATGTATAGCAGAATCGATCAAAACAACATGGTTTTAGCTGCTGACAGTAGTAGTGCTCGCGAGCTTCTCCAAGCTCAAGTCCATGTGTGGAACCACGCATTGAAGTTCATAAACTCTATGGCACTAAAATGTGCGATTCAGTTAGGCATCCCAGATATCATTCACAACCATGGCCAACCCATGACTCTCTCCAACCTTACTTCTAGACTCAGTGTCCACGCTTCTAAGTCTCGCTTCATCTATCGCCTCATGCGCATTTTAGTCCAATGTGGATTTTTTGCCAAAGATTACGACATTCATCAAGATGCAGTCTATTCCCTAAGAGCATCTGCACCGGCGAGCAAGATGCCGAGCAAGATGCCGAGCAAGAGCACGAGCAGCTGGTGGGACCGGTCAAGGTGCTCGAGTAAGGTGCTCAAACAGCACGCACCGGGGTCGAAAACGGCGAGCAAGATGCCGAGCAGTCAACGAGTCAAACTGCTCGAGCGAAGGCTCGAGCAAAGTTTGCTCCGATGCTTGCTCGAGCAGCTGGTGGGGCCGGGCTCCGTTTTCTTTGGCTTTTCGGACGTTGGAGAGGCACAAAAGCTCGTGGCCGGCACGTTCGAGCACTAGCACGAACCGGAGGTGAAGCCGAGCGCCGCACTCGACGGTGGCCGTGGCTCCCGAGATTTGCCGCACCTCCCACATCAAGAAAATGCCCCTGAGACTGGTCCCAAATGAAAGAGCACCTTGAGCCCATCATTTTGGTGGGTGGCACGTCGGCTGGAGTGGCCGGACGGCGGCGAACGGAAGCCGGGAAGATACGGCAGAAAACGGCGGGAAAAAATGGGGAAGAAGATGAACAGTAACCTTTTAAAAATGAGCCAATGTCAGGCTGCCACGTGGCAGTCTGACCGGTCAAAAACAAAACGGGCAACTCAATCTGGGCCTTCCATTTCAATCTGAAATTTTGATCCGACCGTCAGAATTCAAACACAACGGCTACAATTTGATCAGAACGGAAATAAACCAAAAAAATAGTAAAAAAATCCCAAAAATTTCAAAACTCTCCCAAAAATTTTCTTATAAATACTACTTCAATTTTTAATCAACTCACACCAATTTGTTCGAGAAATAAAAAAATTATTTATTAAGATGAAATAGAAATACATATTAAAATTAACACACATACTTAAATTGAACACAAGCTTAATAATTAAACTCAAACGGATTCAAAAGCACATAATAACCCAAAAGGAAAACCTACCCCAACATAACAGATATCGTGGGCCTCGGGGGCGTTGCCCCCGAACCCCCATCGGGGGTCACGTTGCGCCCCCGAACCCCCAAAACCAGGGCGCGTTGCCCCTGGACCCCGACTCGCTGACCGGGCAGCGAGATCCCCGCCTCTGTCAGCGCCACCAGATGACTAGTTCAAGGCATATACTAACGTGTCAATTATCTATTAATCGGAAAGCTTATCGAAAATCTTGGATAATATCGAGCCGATAATGATACGTGACACATTATTATTGGTGGTTAATCTATCCGGTAAAAAAAAATTTAATCATTTCACAACAAGACAAAACTGAGTTGCTCAAGCAAATTGTTAATGGGTGTGTGAAAAAATCGATTTGGGTGGAGCAAAATTTGATTTCCATTTGCTTGAGCAAAATTTGCTCCTGGGCCCACCAGGTGCTTGAGCAAGACCATTTCATGGGTGCGGATGCTCTAACACCATCTTCCGAGCTTCTTCTCAGTGACAGCCCACTGACTACGACACCATTATTGCTTCTCCTACTTGACCCAATCTTGACTGCCCCATGGCACTTATTGGGTCCGTGGTTCCAAAACCATAGATCCACCCCATTTGAGATGACATATAATATGTCATTTTTCAATTTTGGGGCTTATGAACCAAGATTTGGTGACCTGTTTGATGAAGCAATGGTTGCCGACTCGGAGCTCGTTTCGAGGGTGGTGATTAAAGAGTGTGGAGGAGTGTTTCAAGGTTTAAATTCAATTGTTGATGTAGGAGGTGGCAGAGGAACTATGGCTTTTGCCATTGCCAATGCATTTCCACACATAAAATGCACTGTGTTAGATCTTCCACACGTCATTGATAACTTGAAGGGGACAAACAACTTGGATTTTGTTGTGGGAGACATGTTTGAGAAGATACCCCCAGCAAATGCTATTCTACTCAAGGTACAAGTACATACAATTCAAACTGAACGAATTTTTTTTTTTTTTTTCTCTTTTTCAATAAGTTTTGTGCTGCTAAAAGTGCTAATGAATTATGAATTTTCGATGATGAGCAGTGGATTCTGCATGACTGGGGTGATGAAGAAAGTGTAAAGATTTTGAAGAGGTGTAGAGAAGCAATTTCAATCAGCAAAAGTGAAAGAGGAAAGGTTATCATTATAGATATCGTTGTATCCGTAGATAACAAGAAGATGAGTAACGGGTCAGCTGAAACACAACTGTTCTGGGACATGCTGATGATGGTGAATCTCACTGGCAGAGAACGCACTGAAACTGAGTGGGAGAAACTGTTTTTGGCTGCCGGATTCAGTTACTATAAGATTTCACATTCACTTGGAGTTAGGTCTCTTATTGAGGTTTACCTTTGAGAGTACATAACAGGGGATGCAAGCTGTACGTGTGAAATTTTGTACCCCATGCCATTGATGTTTGCAGTAATTCTTATTTTGAAGATTTTGGATATCTTCGGGAATAGAAGCAACTCATATGGATAATGAACTGCCCACGAGAAGAAGTTGAAGGGTTTCAACTTTCAATATATGTAAATCTGCAAAATGATGTGGTAAATTTGTTGTCAAAGTCATAAATTTGGTTCAATTAAGTTGTAAACTTTGTTCAATTAACTCTAAAATGATTGTATAATACACATCCATAATTGTACACATCTATACCATTTTAAACCTAAAACCCGCTAATTTGGGAAAACCCATGCATGCTAAATTGAACCAATAATTATAAGCATGGGTCCTGAATCAATAATTCCTACTTTAGCAGTTGGGTGTTTATACATATCTAATATCATGGAAGATATATATATACAGAATCCAAGTTTTCAATATTTAATTAGAAGCATGGATTTCTGAATCTGATGCACAATATATAGGAAAAAGCATTCTTATATCTTGAAATGGGAAACATGCATGCAACTCGATAGATTTGGAAATCCTCAATTTTGGCACTACGTTCAGTTTCAGTGCAGGGAAGCATGCTCAAGTTGGAAGGACCCTGGCCTTTTCCCCAAGAACTATATTAATGAGGTTAAACCTAAAGCATTAGACCACTCGGATGTTTATCAGCAGATATGAGATTAGGTATTCGCAACGTTGGCGTGAAAGGAGTGACTTTAATTACTGCCAAGTCAGTCGCTTCAGAGATGGTTTTAAGACACCCTATAATTATGAATTAGGTGAAGCTCAAGGACTTGACTCTTCACTGCGGTCGCGCGGCGCGCCTTCCAGGGTTTGACTTCCCATCATCATTGAATCTGAACGACTGCTCCGAAGCTGTGGTGGTTGGCGAGTGGTATTGTCCTTTCATGTTTGTCAATGAAGGAGGAGTGAGGCTGAAGGAGCAAATGAAAATTAAGGTTTGTGTTCCATATATGAAATGAGACTTGAGCAAAAGGTGGGAGAGAATTTTCAGCTCTGACAATGAAGGAGCAAATAGTAGTGATGTATTTGTGGATACCCTTTGTTCCCAGAGAGGAGGTTTTTGTTGGTGGAACTGAAGCTGATGTAGGAGCAGAATGTGGCAGATTTAGACAGAAAACTGTAAAGGCAAGGAAGCTGCTAATAATCAAGAAGATTGGTGTGAAGATAGGTAATTCTCGTACAATGAGGTTGTTAGCAGCTGGAGTATTTAAGAAGATGATCTTTTGGACTTTTCCGTTCGCTAGACGTCATCCGCCAGAGCCAGACGACATCCGCCAGAGTCAGACGACATCCGCCAGAGCCAGACGACCTCCGCCAGAGTCAGACGACATCCGCCAGAGCCAGACGACATCCGCCAGAGTCAAACGACAAGGATGGTTCATCCGCCAAGGGGTTCATCCGCCAAGGGGTTCATCCGCCAGACGGCGTCATCCGCCAGACGGCGTCATCCGCCAGAAGACATCCGCCATCAGAGCCAAAACCCGGTTTACTGCAGTTTTGGCGTCCGGTGTCCGATTGACGTTCATAATACCTTTCTGGAATGGGAACGACGAGATCTACAAGACTCACTTTAGTGAGCCCTGTCCGATTTATGCCAAAAGATATCGTCTTAATGATCCGATTCGGCATTTAGTATTTTTAGGCTAGTTTTAAGTTTTCTAAATTGTTTTGGGATACAATATCTTTAGGATAATATTTATGATTTTGTATCAAACTAGGTTTCCTAGTTTAGATATTCTTGTTTATGTTTTCTAGTTGTATTAGGTTTATGTTTTGTGCCCTATATATAAGGCACCTCCTACCTTGTAATAGATAGTTAATCAATTTTATCAAAACCCTTAGAGTTTATCTCTTGTTTTCTGGTGGATTCCAGACCTATCCTATAGAGTACAACGTTGATTGTGCTCTCCATCTATTGAGGGTTCGACGTTGATCAACCCTTCCACCCTTCTACTGCGTCAGTTGGTATCAGAGCAGGCTTTCTCCTGTCTTTTTTATCTACTTGACTAACCAAAATTGAGGAGGAACAAATCAAGGGATTTCGCCCTTGGTTAACCTTATCAATTCTATCCAAAAAAAAAAAAAAAAAAAAAAAGAGAGACAGAAGAATGGAACGTCGTTGGGTGTTCACAAGACCGGAGTGCGACGACTTTCGAACAACTTGCAGAATCAGAGAAAGAGTATGCTCGGCAATACTTGACAACAATCTACGAGAGAACTTTGTAGCAAGCAAAGTTGTGGATTATTTTCAATTGCCGACAGTGAAGCTAATTGAACCATATTGGGTTGATGGACATGTACAAGTATCAGAAGTTTGTAAGGTTCCTATTTCTATGGGAAACTTTTATGATGAGGAGATTATTTGTCATGTGATCGACATGGAGGACACTCACGTGTATTTTGGAAGGCCATGGCATGAAAGTGTCAACGGGGGCTATTGCAAAGATGGCTCATGTTTAATTAGGTGGGAGTCGCGCAAAATTAAAATCAAGCCTAAGAAGAAGAACATCAAGAATGACCATCCTGAGGTGTGTGAAGATGCTACTTTCAGAATTGAAGAGAAGCTCATTGAAGTTAAAGAAGCCGAGTCAAACACCACATCGTTACCCATGTCATGCATGCCTAGTTATGTCCGAGATCGATCTAAAAAGGAGCTTGCTAAGACTATGGACGATAAGAGTGATGACGGCTATGGATCCACAGAGAGTTTCATCGAAGAAGAAGCAGTGAACCACGGTGTAGATCTTCTAGTAGATGATAGAGTCGATGGAATCGGTGAGAGGAGGTCTCCGCAGGAAAATTACATTGTTTTGAAGGAAAAAGAAATTGCAAAACCTCAGGATACTTATATCGCAGAAGTCTCTAGCGTTCTCTCCATACCCAAATCTGATGCATGCTTACTGCTCCCTCACTTTCATTGGAGGGTTGAAGAACTTAAGGATGAATGGTTTGCCGATGAAGGTAGAGACAGAGAAAAGGCGGGTTTGTTGAAGAAACCTAGAGCTGTACATAACGCTAGGGCAAATGTGATGAGAATTATAAACGAAGCGACGGCTGCTGCTATAGCTTATGGTTTGGACAAGAAGGATATCAGCGGGAATGCCAGAGCTTTGAGGAGGTTGAGGACTGCTTATGATAGAGCCAAGAGGACTCTGTCTTCGACTTCTCAGACCACAATGGAGATCGATTCTCTTTACGAAGGGATTGATTTCTATTCGACCACTACATGGGCCAGGTTCGAGGAGCTGAACTTGGACTTGTTCAGGAAGTGTATGGAGCCGGTGGAGAAGTGTCTGAGGAATGCCAAGATTGACAAGAGTTTAATACACGACGTTGTTTTGGTGGGTGGCTCGGCTAGGATTCCCAAGGTTCAGCAGCTTTTGCAGGACTTTTTCAATGGGAAGGAGCTTTGCAAGAGTATTAATCCGGATGAGGCTGTGGCTTACGGCGCTGCGGTTCAGGCTGCGATTGTGAGTGGTGAAGGTGATCAGAAGGTCCAGGATCTTCTGTTACTTGATGTTACTCCACTCAGTCTTGGTCTTGAAACTGCTGGTGGTGTCATGACAACTTTGATTCCGAGGAACACGACTATTCCCACCAAGAAAGAGCAGCTCTTCCCTACTTATTCGGACAACCAGCCCAGAGTGTTGATCCAAGTCTACGAAGGAGAGAGAGCTAGGACCAGGGACAGCAACCTTTTGGGGAAGTTTGAGCTCACTGGCATTCCACCAGCTCCCAGAGGTGTGTCTCAGATCAATGTGTGCTTCGATATAGATACTCGTGGTATCTTGAACGTGTCTGCGGTGGACAAGACTGCTGGAGTGAAGAACAAGATCACGATTACCAACGACAAGGGAAGGTTGAGCAAGGAGGACATAGAGAAGATGGTGCAGAATGCAGAGAGGTACAAGGCGGAGGATGAGGAGGTGAAGAATAAGGTAGTACCTGAGGCAATTGAGTTCATAGGAGATTTTCAAGCCTTTGAAGCAACAAGACAAGCAATGAGCGAGGCTAGATTGGCCCTTAAAAATGAAGAGGTCACTGCTATTGGTGTCTACGACATGGGAGGCGTTGGCAAAACAACCTTAGTAGAACATATCGGTGCCCAAGCCCAAAAGAGTGGGAATTTTGATTATGTGGCTAAGGGTGTCGTATCCAAAAATCCACAATTCAAAAAACTTCAACATGCATTGGCAGAGCAGTTGGGCTTCAAATTAGATGAGGAGTACAAGTCATACTCCTTGCTCTGTTGCTTATTCCCAGAAGACGATGACATCGCAATAGAAGACTTGTTCAGGTATGCGATCGGGAAGGGATTGTTTCTTGATGATGAAACACTCGGAGAAGCCAGAGACAGAGCTGATTATGTGGCTAGACACCTTAAATATTCTAGCTTGCTTTTAGAAGGCACAAGCAATAAATGTATAACGATGCATGACGTCGTTCGGGATGCAGCCCTTCAAATTGCACAATCTGAAGATAGGCATCGGTTCTTGGTGAAAGCTGGGGATGGCTCAATGGATTGGCCACGTAAATTACATGAAGACTACTCTGCAGTCTCGCTAATGTTCAATGATATCGGCAAGCTGCCCGAAAAAATTGTGGAGGAGACGCAATTTCAAAATAATTATTCAGAACCAGTGGACGTTCGAGAATGCAATTTGGAGAACCAAGAGGAATCTATTGAGGTTGCATTTAACAAACTCATATTTGGCGTCGGGTTCATGATTGTGCCATCAAAGTTTGCAGAAGATTGTGTCAATAAACCACAGGTTCAGTTGTCTAATTTATTACTGGGTTTATTGTCATCATATTCTTGTTCTTTATTTAAGAGGAACTCGAGGTCGAGTTCTTTCGAAGTGGAGGAGTCTGATGTAGGAGCAGAATGTGGCAGATTTAGACAGAAAACTGTAAAGGCAAGGAAGCTGCTAATAATCAAGAAGATTGGTGTGAAGATAGGTAATTCTCGTACAATGAGGTTGTTAGCAGCTGGAGTATTTAAGAAGATGATCTTTTGGACTTTTCCGTTCGCTAGACGTCATCCGCCAGAGCCAGACGACATCCGCCAGAGTCAGACGACATCCGCCAGAGCCAGACGACCTCCGCCAGAGTCAGACGACATCCGCCAGAGCCAGACGACATCCGCCAGAGTCAAACGACAAGGATGGTTCATCCGCCAAGGGGTTCATCCGCCAAGGGGTTCATCCGCCAGACGGCGTCATCCGCCAGAAGACATCCGCCATCAGAGCCAAAACCCGGTTTACTGCAGTTTTGGCGTCCGGTGTCCGATTGACGTTCATAATACCTTTCTGGAATGGGAACGACGAGATCTACAAGACTCACTTTAGTGAGCCCTGTCCGATTTATGCCAAAAGATATCGTCTTAATGATCCGATTCGGCATTTAGTATTTTTAGGCTAGTTTTAAGTTTTCTAAATTGTTTTGGGATACAATATCTTTAGGATAATATTTATGATTTTGTATCAAACTAGGTTTCCTAGTTTAGATATTCTTGTTTATGTTTTCTAGTTGTATTAGGTTTATGTTTTGTGCCCTATATATAAGGCACCTCCTACCTTGTAATAGATAGTTAATCAATTTTATCAAAACCCTTAGAGTTTATCTCTTGTTTTCTGGTGGATTCCAGACCTATCCTATAGAGTACAACGTTGATTGTGCTCTCCATCTATTGAGGGTTCGACGTTGATCAACCCTTCCACCCTTCTACTGCGTCAGAAGCTGTACGTTGTGAAGAGAAAGAAAGAATTGTGAGTGAAGGGTTCATGTGGTTTAAGAGTTTGGATGTTGTGAAGGAGGAGAGAGAAGTGTGGGTTTGAGCTTGAAAAATGTTGAGAGGATGAATGGGAGCAGGAAAGAGTTGGATGGATTAGTAGGAATGAAAAACTATTCAGGGTTGAAAGAGTAGAGGAGTTTGGAGGGACCGGAGAGTGGAAGAAATATGCTTGTTATGTGTTGGTAGAGAGGTCCGTGTTGAAGAGACTGCATGATAGGTTAGCACTTTTGACATATGATTTGAAGCACATGCACTCACCAAGTTAGGAGCAAATGAAACTGGGAATCTACATCTGTATATGCATGTATGTATGTGTATCGATCAAATAATAATGAATTAGAGCCTCTTACACATCAAATGAAATCAGATTAGTTCGTTGATCACACATCTCTACTATAGCTATCATCAATTCATCTCAAGATGTTTGAGGAAGACGAAGACGAGTGCTACATATTGCAATGATTATGAAAAGCCCTGTTTTTGTGCTAGGCGGGGAAAACATATGCTAGGAGGGCGCCTAGCGGAAAAAATAGACAATAGGCAAACGCCTAAGCATTCTAAGCAAGAGCTAGGCAGATGTTTAATAAGACAAAACGGATACTATGAGGATGCCTAGCCGGGCAAAATAGATACTAGGCGGGCGCTAAGCGGGCAAAACAAACCCTAAACGGGTGCCTAAGCCGACAATATAAATGTAAGATAGGCGCTGAAATAATGCCGTTAAATAAAAGGAAAATGCAAAATACTTAAGCTACTCCATCCCATAATAGATCTCAAATTCATATCTATATCGGTGCCACCACACATACCCTTAAAACACAAAAACTCATCTCTCTCTCTCTCTTACACACACACACACATCTAATCGCCTCCTCTAATTTCCTATATGTGTCAAAACGTAATACATAACAATGAATAATACTAGGTGAACCACATTTCTGAATACGTCTCATTTAACTCCATAACATTTTAGTTGTTGTCGAGTCAAATTCAAGACTTTCCGGTCACAAATTAAACTATTCTGGGCCAGAATAACTGCCCGGCCCAAATAACCAGGTGGATATTTAGCAATCCCATCTCCGCGCTGCTACCAGTCTCGACTATATAAACCAAGCCGCCTCAAGTCTGCTCCTCTCTCCGATTCACTTGGAGGCGGGAAGCAAAGCCCATCAACATTTAAAATCTAAAAGAAGAAAATTAAACAGATTCCAAAAGCCCTCACTATCGCCGATTAGGGTTTCTCTCTTCTCTTCTGGCTTCGGAGTTTGCTATGGCGAACTTCAACACCGTTCTCGATGAAGATCAGCAATGGCTGCTCAATTGCTTGTCCGCTACACTCGACCCCAGCCACGAGGTTCGCTCTTTCGCCGAAGCTTCGCTTAATCAGGCTTCTCTCCAACCAGGTCTCTCTACTCTCGCTCTCGTTTTGATTTCGATTTCGCTTCTTTTCAATTGTTCCGATTTTGTTGAATAATGTGGATTTGATGAGTTTGAAATTCTAGCTGAAACGATCATCACTGCAGCAAGTCAGTGTCGATTTTCGAGCTTGATTGCTTAGTTCTAGCTGAAATGAGATTTTAAAAAATTAGAATTATGAATTTGGTGAAATCAAATGCGCCTATGAGGTTGATGATTTGATTGTACTCTTTAGTTGCTTCACTTGTTATGCTTATGGATCGATTGACGCCTTTGTAATTGTCTCCAGGTTTCGGAAGTGCCTTATCCAAGGCTGCTGCAAATAGGGAGCTCTCCTTGGGGTTGCGCCAGATATCCTTTTGTTTTTTTTCTTTCGCTGCGTATACTGGAGCTGTATTTGTATTAGTGGCAGCAGGAATTTTTTTTTTCTTTTTCTTTTTCTTCTGATCCTTAACTTATTTTTACCTAGCTGCGGTCCTTCTTAAGCAGTTTATTAAAAAACACTGGAACGAGAACGATGAAGCATTTGAACACCCTGCTGTTTCAAGTGATGAGAAGGTATTTCCAGCAGTTGACATTTTCAAGCGCTTAAATTGTACTACTCTTGGCCTCGATAGTTGTTTATACCTTATTTTCACTTTCAAGAGACTTTGGCAGCAAGTTTGGCTTGTCTCTATAATCAGTAGTAGCTTTTCTTTTTCCTTCCTATGTTAATCTGGATTTATGGCCTATATATTTCTTCTTCTTTTTTTGTTCATTATTCTAAGAACTGATATTATGCATCTACTTTTCTGGATGCTGAATCCCAAAGTTTGAAACTGTTTTGCCTTTTTAGATTATTTACTATTGATGCTTTCATACTGTATATGTAACAGTGGGTGTACTTGCTGGAAAAAGTATGGACTTTATATAATATGTAGTTGATCTTGACAAAACATTTAACCTATAGCTATGAGTAGCTTTTGGTCATATTTTATATAACTTATCTCCTCCTATATCTAATTAAGTAATGGTTACGTTTTCAGGTGGTTGTGCGCAAACTTCTTTTGTTATCATTGGATGATTCTCATAGGAAAATCTGTACAGCGATTAGTATGGCTGTAGCATCAATAGCAGGTTATGATTGGCCAGAAGGTTGGCCGGACTTATTACCATATCTAATGAAGTTGATTAACAACCAAACTAATATGAATGGAGGTAAGCCTATCTAATTCATGATCTGCCAACTCTATCTCGGTTCAATCAACGTGGCCAAACTGAGTATCAGAAATATTCAAGTTTCCTACATTGTTTTTCCTGCTTTTTCATAACTGTTATGACAAGTTTTTTCTAGCAAAGATTTACATGTTTCTTAAATTTTGCAGTGCATGGAGCTCTTAGATGCTTGGCTCTTCTCTCTGTGGACTTGGATGATACAGTGGTCCCGACGCTAATACCTACTTTGTTCCCATGCTTACTTACAATTGTATCATCTCCTCAGGTTAGTACCCTCTGTCCTTTTTTCCAATTAATTGTTTTCGAACTCTTTTCTGTTTGAAAGGCAACTAAAGCTCCTTTTAGAATGACTGATGTGAGACCTATTTGAGTCTGATGTTCTTCTGCTTATGAACTGTGGTTATTTTAAGGAAAAACCTTTTATTGCATTTGAGGCACTTGATTGTTAATTAAGTTTATGCATACTTCTCTGTCATGTCATGTCATGTCAGTTTGAAGATTTTTGTTTCCTTCAGTTAACTAATGTGGTCTGTTGTGTGATTTGTTTGTGCAGGTGTATGACAGATATTTACGCACAAAAGCCTATTCAATTGTTTATTCATGTATTGCCGTGTTGGGTATGATGAGTGGTGTATATAAGGTAATTTATTTGTTATGTATTCTAATGAACTTCCCACGATCTAAAGTTCAGTAAATTAAGCTTCTATTTTGAATTAACAGATTATGATGTTTATGTCCAGACGGAAACCACTTCACTAATAGCACCCATGCTAAAACCATGGATGAATCAATTTTCGGCAATCCTGAGTCATCCAGGGCAATCGGAAGATCCTGATGATTGGAGCATAAGAATGGAGGTTGGTTCATGATTTGGGTACAAATCCGCTGTGATGTGTACATCTCCTATTAGACTGGGAATTTTATATATGGTTTACTTCATCATTAGGTATTGAAGTGCTTGAATCAGTTTGTTCAAAATTTCCCAAGCCTTATTGAGAGCGAATTTATGAGTAAGTCATTCTTATTAATTAATGGATGTGACACATACCATTTGTATCCATGTTCTGCTTGTGGATAATGTACATACCGTAGTTTTCATATTTGTGCTGAACTGTTCCTGCTTTGGCAGTTATTGTGGGACCATTGTGGCA
Source organism: Potentilla sterilis (assembly GCA_963682095.1). Taxonomy (NCBI): domain Eukaryota; kingdom Viridiplantae; phylum Streptophyta; class Magnoliopsida; order Rosales; family Rosaceae; genus Potentilla; species Potentilla sterilis. The sequence goes on along the minus strand of OY821761.1, from coordinate 45,876,181 downwards.
AACTTTTACGAGCTCTCTTGAAGTATATGTGCGATCGTCAATTGAAGATATAGAAGATTCATATGATGGAAGATATGACTCAGATGGCGCTGATAAAAGCCTAGATTCCTTTGTCATTCAGGTAAATCCACATGACATTTGAAATATTTCTTGACTGCTTCTCTAGCATGGAAACCCAATTGTCCTCATAAAAGTTTCTTGATGTCTTCCTGGATCAAAAAATTAACTGTAGCTTTATCACGTGTGGCGCCACCTTTCTGCATATCCAAATTGTAGTTTAGCACTATTGTATCGGAGGTCTCTTGATCATCTGGACTTTGATCTTTAAAGTATGTCATTTAAGTTGGTTTCCTTATCCAATAAATTTTTCCTATAATAAGATGATATTAAAGATTTTTTTAGGAGAAATTGAAACTAGAGATGTTTAAAATATTGTCAGAGCAGAAATTCAGAAAGTTAGCTGTGTATGTTGAGGGTGTCCCCCTATTCTGTTAAGTTTTTGTCCCTGTAGTTATTAATACATGTGTATTTATATGCAGTTATTTGAGTTTCTGTTGACTATCGTGGGTAATTCAAAATTGGTAAAGGTATGCTGCCCGTCTCTACTTGTTGCCTTTTTTTTTTATTATTATTATTTTTTTAAGACCTTTACATTATATGATGGTTTTCTCCTTAAATTTATAGGTCATCACGAATAATATCAAGGAGTTGGCATATTACACCATTGCTTTTCTGCAAATAACGGAACAACAGGTTGTCATGTGCTTTTCGCTGTCCTTACACTGGTTTTCTACTTCCAACTCTTATATTTCAACCATCACGTCCTTGTGTATCTTAACGTGATTGGTATTTCATAAATATGGCTCTCTTATAGACTACTTGAGACTAAATAACTAATACTGGAACCTTCGAAATTATAATTATTATAATCGTATGTTTCTCTAGACCGGTTTTTATCTTATGGACTTTTCCTGATTGGGAAGTAAATCACCTCTAGTATTATCAAGTTTATTTGAATTTCATGTGTTGTATCAAGGTTCATACTTGGTCGATTGATGCCAACCAATTTGTAGCCGATGAGGATGAATCTACTTATAGCTGTCGTGTCTCTGGTATGTGTAGCATCTCTCATGCCAAGTTAATGCTTCTTATGGAAACTCTCCATGGCTATCATTATATAAATAGATGGTTTGTTTGTGTGTGTGTGTGTATGTAGTAAATAACTGTAGTATAGTAGTGTATCTACAAATAATAACTGTAGTATAGTATTGCTGATTCAGGGATAAAAAGTCTTATTGCTTCACAGTACGATTTTCATTCATTCATTCAAGATCAGTGTTATCCCATCCTTTCTTCTGACCTCCTTGAGCTTTAATACCACTTTTGCTTTCCAGGTTCACTTCTACTTGAAGCAGTGGTGAATACATGTGGTACGGATGGAATCGCTGCTATCATTGATGCTGCAAAAACACGTTTTACTGAGTCTCAAAGAGAGAAGCAAGCTGGTTCCGCCATTTGGTGGAGAGTAAGTAGACATCATTGCTTCGTATGCAATGCTCATTTCTATCTTCATTGTTAATCTTTATGGCTGATATATGCTTCAGATGAGAGAGGCTACACTGTTTGCTTTGACTTCTCTATCAGAACTGTTGCTTGAAGCAGAGGTTTGTGCTTTCTTATCTAGACGGTGCCAATTCTTTTCAAGGGCTGGTTTTTATGCTTCTTCTTGGTGTCTTATTTTCTCTTTGCATGTCATTCAATTCCAGTTTCAAGTGGATTCACCTTGGTAGACACTGATTAAATTTAATTCACAGGATTCAGGATTGATGTGTGTTGGCTTAGGAAACCTTCTGGAGCACATAATCAGTGAAGACATTGGCTTAGGTTCAGTTCTCATTACCCTGCAATAGGCCACCCCCTCCCAAATATATATATATATATATATATATATATAGAGAGAGAGAGAGAGAGAGAGAGAGAGAGAGAGAGAGAGAGAGAGAGAGAGAGATTCATTCATTTGTGAGTATACATTTTCTGTTTTTGTGCTGCAGATGTTCATGAATACCCCTTTCTTTATTCTCGCATGTTTTCATCGGTTGCTAAGTTCTCCTCCGTGGTAACTATAATATTCTTTCCTTATCTATTTTGAAATTTTTCTTCCTTATATGATTGGAAGGTCTTTGAAACATTCCTAATGTCGTATAGATCAGTGATGGAGTTCTTGAGCACTTTCTCTATGCTGCTACTAAAGCAATTGCCATGGATGTGTAAGTCTCTCTCTGTCTCTCTCTCTGTCTTTCTCTCTCTCTCTCTCTCACACATTGATTACATCTGTTGTCATCACTGTTAGGCCCCCGCCTGTCAAAGTAGGTGCCTGTAGGGCACTCTCCCAGCTCCTACCTAAAGCAAACAAAGGATTAATCCAGCCACATTTAATGAGTTTGTTTAAATCACTTTCAGATCTTTTTAATCAGGTACTTATTACTAGCATTTACCTTTGCGTTATTCTTGTATTTGCATCAAGTATTTATTATAATTCTGGTTCTAGGCGTCTGATGAAACCTTGAACCTGGTACTTGAAACACTGCTAGCGGCAATTCAGGCAGGTGAGTTTTATAGGGAATACAGTTGAAGGAGTTTTATTTATCCTGTTAGAACTAGACGGATCTGTAACCCTGTTATGTACTTTTTCTGTTTTTTTTTTCTTTTTTTTCTCTTTTTGATATGTGAAATCATTGAATAGTTTTGACTTTTAAATGATTCCCTAACTACGTGTTTTCTATTCAATTGTAGGTTATGAATTATCGGCATCAATAGAGCCTATGATTTCCCCTGTGATCCTTAACATGTGGGCATCACATATTTCTGATCCTTTTGTCAGTATGGATACAATTGAAGTTTTGGAGGTAATCTTATGGAGCATTGTTGGTAGATGAAATAAATGTGTGAAGCTAATGACTTATGCTATACTTGTTCAATTGACCGCCTTTTGTTTATGATATTTACCAGGCACTTAAAAATGCACCTGGCTGTATACACCCACTGGTTTCCCGAGTTTTACCCTATGTTTCACCGGTCCTGAATAAAGTATGTCAGTGCTTGTAGCTAAATTGCATTAATATTGTGTTATTGTTTAATGTTTAGAGGTGCAAGAGTTTTTGGCTCTGATGAATATTGATGGTAATTGTCAGCCCCAACAGCAGCCTGATGGATTAGTGGCCGGATCTGTGGATCTATTGACAATGCTATTGAAAGTAAGACATGCTTCAGTGAATATTCATCTCTTATTTTCTTAATTTTTGTCATCTTCTAGTTTATGGAAAGAATTTCTCGCCTCAATTTTTTTCAGTGTTAATCTTTAGACAGAATCTTGATGGATTGCTAATCAAACTTTATGATAGTGTTGGTACAGAATGCTCCCTGCGATGTGGTGAAAGCAGTGTATGATGCTTGTTTTAATGGTGTTATCCAAATTGTCCTACAAAGTGATGATCATAGTGAAATGCAGGTATTCTCTCTCTCTGTATATGTGTGTGTGTGTGTGTCTATTAGATTGTGTGTTTGTATTATTACATAGTTAAGTGACTTGAGCTTGTTGCAACAACTGTACCAGAATGCAACAGAATGCTTAGCGGCTTTTATTGCTGGTGGAAGACAAGATGTGCTTGCTTGGGGTGATGATTCTGGAAATACAATGACAAGGCTGCTTGATGCAGCTTCAAGGTAATCAGTTCTTGATATAAAGTAAAATGCAAGAAAGAAAGAAAGAAAGAAAGAAAGAAAGAAAGAAAATAAAGAAGGAAAGAAACGCCTTTATTTTCCTTCCGTAATTCCTTGCAATCTCTTATTCGGTCTTCTAATTTAAATTTGCCACATATAGTGGCCTGACCTGAAAAGAGGTACTGATTGGCACTCTTTTTGTGTCCCTTACTTTATGTCTCTCCTTATGCTAATTCACAAAGGGGCTGATTTGCTCCTTCTTTTTGGAGTTTTCTTTTGAGATTTGGTAAACTTGTTTGCATGTGTATTCCAGTGGACCCAGCAACTCTGTCTTTTGCTTGCAATGTTCATGTATGTTTTCTGAAATTCCTGGGTCTTTCAATGTTCTTGGGTGGTTATGTCATTTATTTTATATAACATGAATGAAGTGTTGATTTTTATGATCGTTGAACTGTGACAGTCCATCAAAATTGGCATGGAAAGTTACATTTACAAATTTCACTCGAGGATTCTTAAAGATTGCTTTCATTTTGGTGGATTCAAGTGACTGTTTTCTTTTTCCTTTTTCTTTGTTATGCTTTATATGAGAAATAAGCATTCTCCGTCCACACCAAAAGTGTCTACCTGGTTGGGATGATATCCCATATATACCTTTTGATTTTTTTTTTTCGAAATAAATTTTAATTCCATTTGTTTCACTTGATTGAGTGTGTGTGTGTGTGTGTGTGTGTTTGTGTCTATACATATACATATATTATTATTTTCTTTTTACATGACAATTCAGCATAATATTTATAGGCCTACCAAGTACCAACACGAAATGGTAGAACTGTAGATGAAATTCCTTTAATATTGTAAGATTTAGTTACTGTAAGCTTTATGTTGAGTGCAGGCTTCTGGACCCTGGTTTGGAAAGCTCTGGTTCTCTTTTTGTTGGGAGCTATATTCTGCAACTTATTTTGCATCTGTCATCACAAATGGCACCTCATATTCGAGACCTGGTAGTTGCTCTTCTTAGGCGTATGCAATCAGCTCAAATAGTAGGACTGCGAAGCTCTCTGCTGCTCATATTTGCTAGACTGGTATGCACCTTAACATGTGATATTTGTAAGTCCTCCAGTGACTGCTTTATAGATTATACTGAAATACTATGCAAAATGTTTTTTTTTTTTTTTGTCAATTTTACTTGCACTTAATGAAATATCTGTGTTCTCTAGTTGGTTCGTTTTTGCAGCTTTACCTTGATTTTTTTTCATCAATTGTCCTGATCTTTAACTTTCCATTGAACTTTTACTTAGCAACCTAGTCTAGTATGGCTCAAGCGGAGGTTATCTGTTTCTTATACTGTTTAATTTTTGAAAGTTGTGTTTCGTAGGTACACTTTAGTGCCCCAAATGTTGAGCAGTTCATTGATCTGCTGGTTTCCATTCCAACCGACGGCTATGATAACTCTTTTGTATATTTAATGTCAGAATGGACCAAAAAGCAAGGTAATCTTATATGATTTTTTTGACTTGTCATTTAACCATGGCTGGACCAAACTACGAATCTGGACTAGAAGGTGCAATGTTTGATTTAATATAGTCAGTCATAAAACACAATACTTTTGTTCATATGTCAGTTCTTTGCTTACATGCCAATAAAATTGCAGTATTATTTTAAGGGGTCAAATTCAGCTCACTTAAGAATGTCCCCTGTGTGATAAGTCTGTTTAGAAACATGGACCTAAAGATGATCATCTTCCCTATCGGAGCATACGTGTGTGCAATAATTATCTGTGTTTGAACAAATAGTTATATTAGCATCTGTTTACTGAAGAAGCTAATTTGCAGAAGTCAGATTTTAAGATACACTTCCCACATGTTAATTGAGTGCAGGTGAGATTCAGGGGGCCTACCAAATTAAAATCACTACTACTGCTTTGGCCTTATTGCTCTCATCTAGGCATCCTGAATTAGCGAAAATCAACGTGCAAGGATATTTAGTTCAGGTTCTACTGAAACTGTTGTAATCCTATTAATTTTCTTATATATGCTTGCTGACTAGAAATTTGTTCTGCTTTAGAAATCTGATACTGGGATACGGACTCGTTCAAAAGCTAAATTAACTCCTGATCAGTGGACAGTAGTGCCACTTCCTGCAAAGGTACTTCTTGGGAGGGAGGGGGTTATTATCATTGTTTTCCTTTTATCAAGGAGGATATTTAGTTTTAGCTGACAAGCTTGTGAATGCACATAACTGTAGTATGATAGAGTTGTAACACTAGGCAAGCAACTTCTGCAGTTGTATGACTTGTTTCAGTACATATATAATGGCTACTGCATGATATGGATTCTACATGGAAAGTTATTCATTAATGTCTGTGCTTTGTGCGACGATTGTTGCCCCTTTTTGTAGATAATGGCCTTATTGGCAGATGCATTGGTTGAAATCCAAGAACAGGTTCTAGATAATGAGGTAGTCAATCTTTCTGCTTTACTTTGGTTAAAAATAACATAAATAATGAGCTATAAGCTTGGAACCTATTCCTGCTGCAGGATAGTGACTGGGAAGAAATTGAGGGAGGTAGTGGGGAATCTAATAAGGACTTGATGCATGCAGCAGGAGTAACGTCTTTTGGCCAACCCACACATGAACATCTTGAAGCAATTGCAAAAGTATTTAGTAAGGTACATTCTTGTTGGTTATATATATTTTATCGAAACTATAAATGTTGGAGTAGATATTGTTTTATCTCTAGGTGTATACTGTATATGAGTACATCACTCACGAAACGTGACATTTTCTCAAAGGATGAAGTAGAGGATGGGTATGAAGATGATCATTTAAGTGTGGCCGATCCCCTTAATCAGGTATATTGTGAACTTAATATTTCTTGTTTTCAAGGTTTATGAACTTGTTTGATATCTGCCAACTATTTTGAGAATATTAATCATAATATTATTCTTTTTCTTGACATGGTATATTTTTTAATTTTTTTTATCTCATTTTACAGATTAATTTGGGAAATTATCTTGCCGAGTTTTTTGTAAATTTTTCTCAGAGGGAAAGACAACTGTTTGATCATCTGTGCCAGGTCAGCTTCCGTTGTTATTCTAATTAGTGAACAAAGAGTGACGGATTATCTTTGATCTAGTTATGGCTGAATTCAATATATCCTTCCCTTTCATCACTGCAGAGTCTGACACAGAGTCAAAGGGATGCTATTCAAAAGGTTAAAACTGCCTGACGGGTTTATCGCATACAGCATACATTAAGCTTGGATTTTGCGCTTGCTAATTGATTGTTGAATTGCTCAAAAAGGAAAATTATATCAACCCCAAGAAATGGGATAAGGAAGAAACTTGCATTTCTTGCTAAGGTTTTTCCTGCGGATTTCACTAGTTTTGAAAATCCCCGTGTATTGTCTATACCGATAGGGACCAAAATTTTGTAAGTGCAGGTGATCAATAGCCAAAATGCTGAAAATCGAGCAATGTAATTCATTAATTTGTTGTGAATACTGTTTTGTCTTCGGTTATGGATTTCTGAGATATCTTGATGAGCAATATCGTTCTGGTTGAATTGCTAATCATTTTAGTATGATATCCACTAAAGATAGTGAGGAAAAGAAAAATAAACAGCCATTGAAGAGCTTGATCAATGAGTTACATAATTGATAATATTGTTTCTCCAACATCTCATTATAACTGTTGCCATAATTTCAATTTTCTTGCAACTTTCGTGTTTCAAATCGTTGAGTTGCAATAATTTACTCTGCTGGAGTAGGAGTTCACCTGTGTGGATTGAGCAAACAGGATGAGGCTTTCCCAATGCGTCCTATGGGTAGGGGAAGATGCTCTCCAGAACCACACCTAATTTTGGTAATCCTTCAAAATCCAAGTCCATGACCTTGGCATCCAACGACTACGAAACAGAGGACACTCAAAACGAAAGGAGGACATTCGAAATGTCGAGAGATATATATGCACACATCTCTCCCAACCATAAAGGAAAACTCGGAGCTAGATCATCAAAGATGTCTATCTCTTACAACCCTCCATGATGCACTAAGTTGTACCTAAAGTGAAAATCTTGAACATAACCCTGTGATCACACTTCAGAATAACATGACATCAACGAAAGATGTCAGCCACAACAACATAAATTATCCCATGGATATGCTCCGGACATGTAGAGCTCCTTGTAGGCGCTGAACAGCACCGTTATAATTCAAGAACCCCATAAACCAAAGTTCATGGTCATCAGTTGAGATAATCTGTATGTACTTTTCACCAGGATGGAATCTGCTTAACGAAGGATTAACTGCTTTAAGCTGATGCAATGGGATAACCACCTTATAATAGCTGCAGTCAGTTTGGTTTTCAAATTTGTGTAAAACGAGATTATCACTACAATAAGCAATCTTGACAGTAGATACATATAACACTCCCATTACAGGACCGGACGACGGAGATAAGTAACATGCAAATGAATTTTGAAGGTGCTCCTCAGGAACTATCTCAAAGGTTGAGCGAAAGATACATTCGGAACCGCCTTTTGTTAATACTTTTGTTGCTCGTGCAATTCTTCCCATGGCAGCATCAGCAAAACGATCGAGGGCTTGTTTTCAAGTGGTGACAAGTGTTTCCAGTGATATCCACGGCCTTCTTTGAAGCTTCCCCGACGGACTTTCTCCATGTCCCAAGTGCATTGCGTACGGTCTCCACTGAACCTTTGAAGGAGAAAGATGGAGTTAACACTGGGGCATAGTGAGCAACGCAAGGACTAGATCCCTGATGCCATTCAGACATATGGAGTTTCAATTGTCAAACCTAAAGCGACCCTTTGAGAGAACACAAGTAGAATTCTAATAAGGATTAAAATCTAATATATAGGATTCGCGTCTCGGTTAAAATCTAATAAGGATTATAGAGACTTGCGAAGCAAGAAAACCAAGTAGAATTCTATACGTAGAACTGTACAAGTAGTATCGAATTCAGAAGAGGGGGAGGGGGAATAAACAAACAAACAGAAAAGATTATTAGGAGACACTGTCTGCCGGTGGCCGGTGGCCGGTGGACGTATCCTTCTATTTTTTTTATTTTTTTTTTTATTTTTTTGCATGGTATGTACGTACTAGTTTTCTTTTATATATCAATAGAAACTAGAAAATGAAAAAAATTTCAAATTTTATCAATTTAGGGGTTGTTGGCAACCCTGGCCTGTACGTAACCCAATCCTAAAATGGAATTATTGTTTGTAGTTTGTATATCTAAGAAAGAAATTCAGACAATAATTTCACAACTTTTTCTAGGAAAAATGATTAATTACAAAGTGTTACATGTTTCAAAGAGTAGCTAGATATGCAAGTCTATAAGGTATTGCAATAATTCAATCTGAGATTGAAGGCAAAACGAACCAACTCCAAAACAATATAGAGAGGGGCAGAGACTTGGTAATTATTATCTAAAATGGCATCTCTGTTTCAGTCGCTCGATTATGGTTTAGCGCAACCACCATGTATCGCGATCACTATCCGACCGAAAAGAGCAGAACCTGAAGCGAAGCACTTCGATCTGAAATTGGGATTTTTTACTTACTGGGGGAGCTAGGAAACCCCGGCAAAGGGGACAGGTAACATGATTAAGACCGGTCCAACGGTCCAAGCATGCTTTATGAAAGAGATGAGCACATCTCAGTTCTCTCATCTCTTCTCCTTCCTCAATTTTGCATAGACACACAGCACATTCTTCTTCTTCAGAACTCACAGCAGTGTTGGGGCTTTCATTGTACACTATGCCAAGAAGAGTCGTCTCAGTAGCTTCTTCAGGTAATTCAAACTCACAGTAGGGTTTTGCAAAAGAACAGAAAAGCAAGTAGTTGAACAACCAGCTCAACTGGGTAGCAATCTGAACTATGAACTTCCACATTGTTGGTAGAAGATCGAAGAGGAATAAGAAGAAGAATGAGACTGGAGTGGATGTTGGGACTTGGAACTTGGGATCGATGATGACTTGACGAGGACCAACGTAAGGTATTTAAAGAAGAAAGTTGACGAAGACTCGAAGTTCATTACAGAACACATGCGCGTGATTCATACAAAAAATGAAAGAGTGGTGAAAGTACTGAACCTTAATTTGAAGGTCGGATCCTGTCATGCATCTCTCCTAGGGTCCAGAAAATTTAGATGTATGAATTCTTATAAATGGATTGGTTCAATATATACTTCCAATTGTGAAGTCACTATTTTTTTTTATGTTTAGAAAACAAACTAAAAGATGAACTTCTCTCTCACCCCAAAAATCCAAAGTTTTTCCAACCAAGAACAATATCTAAAGTTTATTACTCCTGCCAATTGCTTCACAAGTTGTAAATGAAGTTTAAACATTACTAAACTCAAGCTCCACAAAATTGTTAAAAAAAATTGTAAATCATAACATGATTGAAATTATAGATCGAGAAACTAAACAAATGACATGTGACGTTTTAAACGAGTATACAAACATGCACTTCTATGCATGACTTTTTTCAATATTGTGAGAGACAAGAAATGGACAAGTAGATTATCGTCGTCCACTAAGAAGAAACAGAGATTTTTCTATGGACTCTGAGTGCATGTTTGGTACCTAGTACTGCATTACACCTCTTTAATTTTTAAGACTGTCCTGCACTGATGTGGACTGCCTTAAGTTGTACTAATATTGAGCCATGTTTGGTGTTGCATGGGACTAGAAAGGAAAACTTTAAAAATAAGATTGTTCTATGTTTGGTGGTGCGTTGCACTGGACTATTTTTCAGTAAAGGATTGTAATGCTATGAGTTTGTGTTGTTCGGTGGTGCATTGCAGAGCACACCGTTACTCACTCACAAATCAAAACGCAAATAAAAAATCCACCGTGCAAGTTAACTAATCACAAATATTATCAAATAACTATATAAGAGGTTTACAGCTACAACCACACAACACATTTGACAATATCTTCCTTCTCTTTGCTTTTCTTTTGAGGCTTTGAGCTTCTAATACATAAGAACTAGCACACACCAAGCAGGTGGTAGTAATTCTATATAAAAGACAGAAACTTTAGCTGACCTTCCTCATGAGCCTCTCCGTGTTTGAGCTCTCCCAGAACCAATTGCTTATCTAACACAATGTAGTCCAAAGGATGAATACCCACGAACCAAAATCCCGACACTACACTCATTCGACTCACAGCCCTTCTCACGCATTTTATCAAACACCTGGCGTGCATCTCCCAAACGGCCGCAGTCGCATAGCGCATTGATCAAGAGATTGAGTGAAAGTCTTCTCTGTAAAATAAAACCAAGTTCAACTCTTTACTCATTCATCAGGCCAGAAACTAACAACTTCACAAAGCAATCATGTCTTTAATCTAACTAAACACCCCTTTTCACTAGCTATAGCCCTGAAAGATCAAACCTTTACTAACCCAACACTGAATTAAGATCTTTCCAACCAAAACCAAGATGACCGAGTTCAGTAATTGTTATAAGAACACAAATCAATCAGAAACCCAGTTAAAAATGAGAGGCAGAGAGAGAAGTAACTGTTGGGGTCTTGGGTCCAGGTGAGCTGCATCTGGTATTCCTGGTCGAGAGTGAGGGGCTCAGAGCCGGTGGCCTGAAGCAGAGCAGGGTCTTGCATCCATTCATGGTATTTGGGAACGTGTTATTTCATGTAAGGAACCAGTATCACTTTCCCTCCTTCCAAGCTCACACTCTCCTTGTCTTTCTTCATCTTCCTTCGCGGCGAAGAGCGAAGAGAGTAGAGAGTAGAGAAAGAAATTTTAGGTTAGTGCGTCTTATCTAAGGGTGAGAAAAATGAGCACCCTTGTTAACACCAGCTAAGGAGGTGAAAAAGGAAACACGGGCTTATCTAAGCCTATTTAAGTTTGTACCCTTTAACAACAAACATGGTATAAGCCCTCTAGTACTCCTTATTTAAAACTGTCCTGACTAATCCCAGGAAACAAACACGCACTGAGTCTACACTTGGAAGGGGGGCCTGGCTATTTATTCCAGGCGGAAATGTGTCAGTGTCCAGCACCTGTAATTTTCTGGACCAATTCAGAAACATAAACTGAAGGCAGGAACAATAATGCATATGCATGTAAATTGTGATTTCCATGGCAAACGCATTATGTGACCGAGTGAGTGATCGAGATGAGCAAGTTTCATGCATGCACGGATGACGAGTCTCCTCTTCCATTTGATACATCGAAACAAAACCAAAATCATGCATGTTAAATTAAGAATGATCAATGCCAGAGTCTTTGGACTCGTGGTGGTTCTCATCGAAGAATAGGCCGGCCAGAGTCTTTGTGATCACGTCAGTCGTCTATGGGGGACAGCTACGGTGATCGATTAGTTAGTGGCTATATATCGTATAACTCATACCACTTGTAATTTCTATAATCGGTTCCAATTTATCATAATCGATTGCTGTAGTTAACCGTAAAAAATTCTCACTCTTACAAAGCATGTACATAATTTTTTCTTACCGAAAAATGCAACTCATATTCCGACGATACAAACTAGGTCCCCAAGGACCTAAATGGAAATTCGCCTACGAATGCACGAACTCCAACGACCAACAACTCTTTTTAGTTACACGAACCCAAAAAAAAAAATAAAAAAAAAAAACTTCTTCTTCGTCTTCGTTAATTTCTGTGTCCGCAAAATATGGCGGTAAATTCTCCGACGAGTCGCTGCGTCGCTCAGCTCAGCCGATCTCTCTCTCCTCGCTCGCCTCTCCCTTATCTCAATCAGACCTTCCCCCGACCCGACCCGCCTTCCACCGCCAGGCTAATCTCCGTCCGCTGCCACGCGCCGTCGCCGGACGCCTCCCGGTCCAACCGGATCGTCGGAGCTCCGATCGGGTCCTCCTCCACCGCCTCCGCCATTGACTTTCTCACATTGTGTCATTCCCTCAAGGTAAATGCCCTAAATAACGGTTGTGATTTTCAATTGGGAAATTCGAATTTTAGGGTTTGTGTGTAAAGATTGAAACTTTGGGTGTGGTGAATGTAGACGACGAAGAGGAAAGGGTGGGTGAATCATGGAATAAAGGGGGAGTCGATTGCTGATCATATGTACCGGATGGCTTTGATGTCTTTGATTGCTGGTGATATTCCTGGTTTGAATAGAGAAAGGTGGAACCTTTAACCTTTTTTGTTTAAATAATTTAACTACATTTGTGTAGATTTTTCTTCTTTTATTGTTTTGCTTTACACCCTTTTTGTTTGTTTGGTTTTTTAACAGGTGTATTAAGATTGCTATTGTGCATGACATTGCAGAAGGTATGTTTTGCATTCCTTGATGTTTTACTATGTTTTGATGGTGTACTTGGAAGTGTGTGGTTCAAGGGGAGTTTGTATATTAAGTTGAATCAGAATGTATACATGAGATTTTCGATGCTTTGTTAAGTTTGCGATGATCACGATGCTTTGCTTTCTATTGAATCTGAAGAATCTGTAGTTCTATACTTTAGGAATGTAGGAAAATAAATGAAAGAAGTGCTAACAGGGAGGATGTCTGTCTCACTGGTTTCAAATCAAGTATCTATGTCGAAGCTCAAGGCTCTATGTTCATTTGGTGATTTGCAAATGTAATTTCTACGCATACAAATAGTTTTCTCCTATCTTAGTTGGGGACATGTATCGGAGTAAAGATGTGAATAATTGTTATTAAGTTGTTACTTCAAGTAATTGGTATTTGGTAGTCAAAAGGGTCGTGTATGTATACATATAGCTATGTATCTAGGCACATATTCTGAGGTATTGATTTTTGGTTGGTGTTTGGAATGTTCTTAGCTATTGTTGGAGATATAACCCCATCCGATAATGTGCCTAAAGAGGAAAAGAGTAGAATGGAAGAAGCAGCTTTGAATGAAATGTGTGTAGTTCTCGGTGGAGGGATGAGAGGTATCAATAACTATTATTTTCTTAGAATCGTTTGATTGGTTAAAACTAGTTGGTTATGGCAGTTCAGTGACTGTTATGTTCTTATCTGCAGCCGAAGAGATCAAAGAACTTTGGGCAGAATATGAAAATAATTCTTCCGTAGAGGCTAATCTTGTGAAGGATTTTGACAAAGTATGTATATCTTGACTGGCTCTAGTACATTAATCTGTGGTTTTTTATTTTTATGCCGTGCTTCCGCTGTTTGTTGTTTTGACTTTTCAATGCAATTGTGTCCAGGTTGAAATGATTCTGCAAGCATTGGAGTATGAAATGGGTATGTGTTTCATACTTTCATTTCTTTTACTATAACTTTGTTTGGTTTTTGATATTCTGAATCCTGTAACAGAACACGGAAAAGTGCTGGACGAATTTTTCATTTCTACAGCAGGTAGGCTTCACTCGTTTGATATAATTTGATGTCAGCTGGAGTACATAGTATATCTTGTTTCTCCTATATGTTTTCCAACTAATGTTGTTGTTGTTTTTTTTTTTTTTTTTTTTTTTTTTTTGCAGGAAAATTTCAGACTGATCTAGGGAAGAGTTGGGCAGCTGAGATCATTTCCAGAAGAAATACACAGCTGGGCAAAAGCCAGAACTGATTTTCTCTTTGCAGTCAAAGCCACTCCTTTTTTGAAGACACCCTACTGTGCATGTTCTCAGTACTGCAGGGAAACAACATCAGCTAAGCATTAAGCAACAAGTCTGATATAACTGTTATAGGCCAGAAACTAGCAATGAAAATGTCAGATAGGTGAAGACTGCTAACTGAATTGAACATGGAAGTAGGAAACCCTCTTTCTACTTCAAGCTAATCCAGTATTTCATAATTTTGAATTTCCCAGTAGTCACTTTCTTGGAATACATCAGTTAACTTCTCTTGGAACAAACTTGCTAAAATTTGAATGAAAGGATCAAGCTTTACTCACGAAACTGTGTGTTATCATGGTTGTTACAACTCTGGGTCAAGCAGACCGAAAACCCTCATAAGGTTTGGTAACTGCGTTTGGCGAGGCCAGTCTCAATGTGCTTCACCCCAACTCAATAAGATGGTTCACATGGTGGTCTGACACTGTCAGAATCATGAATAGAAGCTTCTGACTATGTGAGCCTCATACATTCCTACCTAGTATGATGAGCTTTAGTGGGAGCTCTGTGATCTTTCACGTTCAGGTTAACAAGTGTTTCTCACTTCTGCGTTCACTCATGTTGTTTCTGCCACATTGGTGCAAACGTGTGCTTCAAATCTATGGTTGCTTTTACTTTTCTTGGCTATTCTAGATTGATATGCATCGCACCCACATATTTTGTTGGGAAATATTCTCTCATCATTGTGGTGAATTTCTAGCATTGATAATGTCAAGTCGGTGTTCAACTCCAAAGAAACACATAAGGTCAAAATCTGTGACAAGAATTTATTCCAGTATGTATAGTAATCTAGGATAAAAAGGGTTGAAGATGATTAAGTTAGGAACTTAGGATAACGCTCCAACTTTTACTTTATACCATATGCAACCCTAGGAAAAAGATTGAACAAAAAATCCTCATACCATCCTTTTTCTGATCCGACTTGTGAGAGTTTGGCAAGGAATCCCCTGTTGTTGTTCTTTAGCACAATTAGGCTCAAGTCTCAACTATCATTAACTAAACAAGAAGCAGAATAATTGATCTCTCTCCCAATCCGAAGCAGCAATGGGTGGAGGAGCCTATGCTTCACGGGCACAAACACTAGAGAAAGATACGAGAATAATTAGAGGGATAGCACATGACCTACCACCACCTTCAAGCTTTTACCATTTCTGCAAGACAAGACCCACTTCTTTGTCTGCAGGCTTCTAAAAATATTAATCACTCTTGTATTACACAATACTGTGTGCTAATTAACCATCTCAATCTAAACCAATATTCATTTGCTAATTTAATTCTTTGTGAACCATATTACTTGCTCTCTTCTCTTGTATGCATGAACTATGACTGTATACGAAAATAAACAATGGAACCAAGTAAAAGATTATGCAATATCTGAGGTGGTCTTTGTACAATTGTACGTTCAGATCGAGGAACAAAGGATAATCATATATCGATCAAAATTCTTTGATAGATATATTAAAAAAGGGGTCCAAAAACAATTAAAAATGACAATTAGAACTAAGCTGGATTTGCAGCGTCATTATAAAATGCCGTTAAACTCACTCAGGGCTCCATATAGAAAATGCTAAAAAGTACGCGTAAGTTACAGCAATGTTCAACTTGTTTATGATATCAGATTAAGGACAAAACAAGCATTTAAGGGAGGTGGGAATATTTATATATTTTAATCAGCAAACTAAACAGACTAATGGATGATTTCAATGAATAAATATATTTTAGAAAAAACAATTTTCATAACGTATGAGCTTCATAAACAGAATTATAGTATCATTTTCCATATTTAAGAAAAGTGGAAAAGGTCCAAACTTGCAAAGATTATTATGAGAACGCTGACTGACCAATATGAACACCAGCATTGCGTTTACGTTGCGTCGTACCGAATGGATGTTTGAAAGAAAGCTTAAAATATGCGGATGTAGGTAGACATTTGTTTCCGTACAAACCCGTAGGCCTGGCAGAAGCATAATAATAAAGCTATAAAGAACACAGCGAGTATAGTGGTTCACCGTGCCATCGGAGGACACGGCTACGTCCACTTGGAATCCAGTAGGAATAGCCAATAAGCCATCGAGTTACAAGGATGGAGTGCCTTGCATCCAAGATCCTTTGTACTAAGGGGGAAGTCTCCTATTTATAGGGAAGGAAGGCTCTCTCCTCTACAATGTTTCCAATGTGGGATGCTTACTACACTATTACATAATTCCTTACTCACGAAGCCACTTCAGGCGCCCGGTGGCACTGCTTCCGAGTGCGGCACCGGTGATGTGGAACAATGAAGATGTAGCCGGAGTGCTGGTCTACCCGCTAGATGGGGAAGTAGGACCTATGATGCCTGTTGCACGGTCCACGAGGTCGCCGAACATGCTTGGCGGTGTACCATATATACTGTCAACAAGTCCCCCAAGTTCCCGAGTAAGAATGCAATCTTACTTGGGGAGTTAATCATCATGTGCCGCCAAGCGTAGGTGGTGACCGAGTCACCCCTACTACCACCAGTCCCCCAAGTCCCTAAGTGAGATTGGGCTCTTGCCGGGCGTTCGAATGTCGAGTCTCCCAAGTTCGTGCTGGAGATGTGACTTGGGCGGGAGTGATGAGGTGCCGGGCGGTGGTGGGTGCCCGGGGAGGATCCGGGTTTGACCGGTCCTGACTTGCTGAAGCCTGATCGGGCAGAGTTGGCGGAGCCGCTGCTGAACAGGACCGGGCCTGCTGAATCCGGGGTGACCAGCCGGATAGGACCGGTCGGCTGAATCCGGGGTGACCCGCCGGATAAGACCGGTCGGCTGAATCCGGGGTGACCCGCTGGCTGGGGTGACCCGCCAGATAGGACCGGTCGGCTGAATTCGGGGTGACCCGTCGGATGGGGTGACCCGCCGAATAAGACCGGTCGGCTGAATCCGGGGTGACCCGCTGGATAGGACCGGTCGGCTGAATCCGGGGTGACCCGCCGGATAGGGTGACCCGCTGGAGAGCAGGGCGATTCCGTCCGGGCGTTCTGCCATCGGACGGATCGGAGAGCATGGCGATTCCGTCCGGGCGTTCTGCCATCGGACGGATCGGAGAGCAGGGCGATTCCGTCCGGGCGTTCTGCCATCGGACGGATTGGAGAGCACGGCGATTCCGTCCGGGCGTTCTGCCATCAGACGGATCGGAGAGTAGGGCGATTCCGTCCGAGCGTTCTGCCATAGGACGGATCGGAGAGCCGGGCGATTCCGTCCGGGCGTTCTGCCATCGGACGGATCGGAGAGCAGGGCGATTCCGTCCGGGCGTTCTGCCATCTCGAGACGAGTCCCCCAAGTGAACTTGTGCACCAGACCTCGACCGGGCGTTCTGCCATAACGAGACGAGTCGGTGAGTATGGGACCTCGACCGGGCGTTCTGCCATCGGAACGAGTCCATATTGCTAGGCTGCGGGGAGGTGGCCCCGGTGTTGCGGTCTGCTGAGGCACCGGTCAACACTTGCTAGTTCTTCTCAGCTCGTGTTGGAATAAGCGTTGAGGAAATGGGGTGGCGTTGAGGTGACAAGTCTCGCCGTAGAGCCCCATATTGACCGCAGTTCAGTGCGATGCAGGGTTTTTATCCTGCTGGACAAGAGTACATGTGTTAGATGTAAACTCACCCGGGTGTATAAAGCCCATGCCGGTCGAATGTTCTCATAACCGGGGTCATGTCATGGAACCGGGTGGATCTCGACCGGGCGTTCTGCCATATCGAGACGAGTCCCCCAGTGAGATGCCATGGGGCCGGGTGGATCTCGTTCCCGGAAAAATGCTCTCGAGCCGGTTGGATGATCATAACCGGTGAGATGGTCTCGAGTCGGTTGAATGTTACCTAACCGGTGAGATGCTGCGGAGCCGGTGGAGATGGCGTTACCGTAACGCGATGCATACTGATGCGCGCATTGAGATGCGATGCATTGGAATGCGTGCACCGTAGTGCGATGCATACCGATGCATAATGATGGCGATGCATACTGATGCGACGCACTCTGATATGATCGTGCAATGCTGAAATGATCAACCGATGCATAATGATATGCGCAGCACTGATAAGCGCATAATGATATGCGTGCAATGATGCATACTGATATGCGATGCATTGAAATGCTGAGATGATCAATCGATGCATAATGATATGCGCAGCACTGATAAGCGCATAATGATATGCGTGCAATGATGCATACTGATATGCGATGCATTGAAATGCTGAGATTATCAATCGATGCATAATGATATGCGCAGCACTGATAAGCGCATAATGATATGCGTGCAATGATGCATACTGATATGCGATGCATTGCAATGCTGAGATGATCAATCGATGCATAATGATATGCGCAGCATTGATAAGCGCATAAAGATATGCGTGCAATGATGCATACTGATATGCGACGCATTGCAATGCTGAGATGATCAATCGATGCATAATGATATGCGCAACATTGATAAGCGCATAATGATATGCGTGCTCGTGCTTTTATCACATGTCTAATTATCAATATTCCCCAACAGATTATGCACATGTGAAGCATGCGTTGAGTAATAATAAATAAGTTAGAATACTTAGCTTTGGAGAAAACTGCCGGGTGTTGAAATAGCATGTGGGAATGATTCCCGGGTTGCCTGGTGAATGTCTACGGGTGTAGAGAGCAGCTTGATTTTGCTGTTTGGAGCAGTGGGTGTCCAGAGAAGATTGCTGGGTGGCCAATGTTGTTTGACCCGTTGCTGCAGCCCAAACTGCTAGAAACTGACCCAGTCCGGCCCAAGACGCTGCTGTAACCTGACCCGGCCCAGCGCAAATGTTGACCTGTCCTGGCATTTGAATCCCTTTCTTTCCCGCCAATTTTCTTTTTCTTCTGCTTCTGTTTTTCTTTCTCTTCTCGGCCGGCGTCTCTCTCGGCCAGGGTTCTTTTCGGCCGGTGGCTCTCTCGGCCGGCATGCTCCTCGGCCGGTATCCTCTCTCGTCCGACTGACTCGTCTGGGGATCTCCATCTCTCTCTCGTCCGGCTGACTCTCGTCCGGTTTGGTCCAGGCCCGGAGAACGACCGCACCGGACCTGCTGCACCGGACGAGGTCGGGCCGGACTTGCACCGGACCTGCTGCACCGGGAGACGAAGCCGGGCCGGACCTGGAGGAGCCTGCCACACCGGGAGCCTCGCGCGAGAGGACGAAGCCGGGCTGGCTGGGCGGGGTGCTGTCCGGCTGACTCGCTGCATCGGGAGATGCTGTCCGGCGATGCTGACTTGCTGGCCGGGAGATGCTGACTTGCGGGCCGGGAAATGCTATCTAGGAGAGATGGAGGTGCTGCACCGGAGATGATGCATCGGAGGGGAGGAAGCCGTACCTCACCCATACCCGGGATCTTCGGCATTGGACCCGTACCCGGAGAGGACAAGGACACCGGAGAGGGAGACGACGGGCGGCGGGGAGCACGGCTGCAACCGGGGGAGGAGCGGAGACCAAGATCCGGTTGACCGGGCTGCTGGGCCGCTGACTTTCCTGGCCTGCTGACTTATGCTGGGCGGGCTAGCTGGGCAGGTTGCTGGCCTGGGCTGGGCTGCCAGCCTGGTTGACCTGTTGTCCGGGCAGTAGCTTGCCGGCAGAGCAACACAGTTTTTGTAAGCATTCCCACAGACGGCGCCAATTGTTTCTGTACAAACCCGTAGGCCTGGCAGAAGCATAATAATAAAGCTATAAAGTACCCAGCGAGTATAGTGGTTCACCGTGCCATCGGAGGGCACGGCTACGTCCACTTGGAATCCAGTAGGAATAGCCAATAAGCCATCGGGTTACAAGGATGGAGTGCCTTGGATCCAAGATCCTTTGTACTAAGGGGGAAGCCTCCTATTTATAGGGAAGGAAGGCTCCCTCCTCTACAATGTTTCCAATGTGGGATGCTTACTACACTATTACATAATTCCCTACTCACGAAGCCACTTCAGGCGCCCGGTGGCACTGCTTCCGAGTGCGGCACCGGTGATGTGGAACAATGGAGATGTAGCCGGGGTGCTGGTCTACCCGCTAGATGCCGGAAGTAGGACCTATGATGCCGGTTGCACGGTCCACGAGGTCGCCGAACATGCTTGGCGGTGTACCATATATATTGTCAACAACATTTATGATTTTGATTCTTTCTTTGGAAATTTATCATGATACTGATTTTCCCAACCAAAAGAGAAAATAACAAAACTATTTAAGGAGAAATTATAATAGGGAGAACTTCTATTTTATTCATTGATAATGAGGCTTTTATATAGGCATTACAATAAGTATCCCGATAAATCAGGGATTCCCTATCTATTATATAATCATCTAATCTAGTCTAATTAGGTCAAGACACATCCAGGAAGTTACGGAAATAACTTTCCTACAACATTCCCCCTTGTGTCGAGCGCCTAATGTCTTCATGGTGCTTACTATGTTGCCTCACTAAAACCTTGCCAACAAAACAAAAACCTCTTGGGCAAAAATAAAATGCATGGACGAAGGGAAAAGAGTACAACACACCAACACTACACTTGTGATTGACATGTGATGTAGACTCCCCCTGATGTCTAACAAACTTAGAGCTCTGATAACTGGCTCATGCCAATGCTCTTCACATGTTTCACAAACATAGATTTTCTCAAAGACTTGGTAAACAAATTTGCAACATTTGCATCTGAACTCACTTGATTAACTTGGATGTTCAGGAATTTCTGTTGTTGCACATTATAAAAGAACTATGCGGGTCAGAGAGATACCCAGCATCTACAAAACTAACTAACACATTTTTGGGAGTCTTTGGATAAGGGAGATGGCCATTGAAGGACGAAGAAGGGTCGAAATCATCACCTATGCCGGTCTCCACGTCGCCGGTGCCGGCGGCAGTTCCGCGGCGTACAGCGGCGTTGTCGGGGCTGCAGTTGGCGTTGGTGTGAGGATGACCGGTGGTGGAAACCTCTCTGGTGCTAAAGGGGTAGAACAAACTCAAGTCAATGGAACATTTCAGATGTTTAACACTATTCTAATGACGATGCGTAGGCGCTGAGCTAAATCTAGCTAATAAGTTCACAACGAAAGCGATGTCTGGTCTAATATATTGTGCTAAATACAATAGCGCCCCAATTGCACTAAGATACATGTATTTAGCTCCAAGCATCTCTTCATCATCCTCTTTAAGACGGAATGGATTCTTGTGTCTAGACTTTGTCTTTCTTATGAACACGCATATGCATAAATCATTGTTCTTGTATCCCCTCCAAATCAAGTATTACAACAGACGTTACAATCTAGTTGCACAATGACTTTGTGGTTTAAAGTCACTTGATCGAGGCATTAGAAGTCCTTCAAACACTTTCGTGTATATATCTGCATCTATATCCCCATATAGGTATATATTAACCACATTCATAAGCTGCAAACTTCAGTTTTTGGGACACTACTAAACTGATTAAGTAGCGGAAAGTAATAATGTCCATTACGAGAGAATACATCTCATCGTAGTCAATACCAGGTCGTTGAGAGAAACATTGCGCCATGAGTCTTGTTTTATACCGCATGATCTCATTCTCTCATTACGCTTATGAACAAAGGCTCTCTTATGTCCAACATGTTTAACGTCTTTCCGGATCAACTTAACAGATCCCAAGACTTGCCTTTTATTTAACGAGTCTAATTCTGCCTGTATTGCTTCTTTCCACTTCGGCCAATACATTCTTCGTTGACACTCTGCAACGGAATAAGCGATTATATCATCAACATACGTAGAATTTTATCCACAAAATACACGTGCGCACTGTGTAATTTAGATTTATGTGTACTCTGACATCAACAAAGGTTCTGTGGCGTCCCACAGAAAACACATAGTTGATCATGGACATAATTATAGTCAGAGACAATCTCATTGATGATGAGCGGATTAATTTGTGCCATTGCAACTCGCTTCTTTCGAGGTTTTAAATATCGAGAATTAAACGGTCTCCCCCTCTTCTTGGTGGGAGCCGAGACCGAAGCTACTGCCCCTTCAAAGTCCATCAGTGGCACCGTTGCGATCCGATTCAACAACAACGACGACGTCCCGTAGGGCGGCGCTGCCGCCGGCGTTACCCTCTCTTGAGGATATGCCGACAGCACTAGGTCTTAGGGCAACCAAACCGATCTCATATGATCGGATCTTCAACCTTACCGGCACATTTGCAGTATGTATGTGCGATCTCGTCACTTTCTAACTCACTTTGAATAGTGCGGGGATCATGATGAGACAAATCGTTGGGGGCACACCATGTCAATTCCTGACGTTCATTCGGAATGTAAGCATTCATATCTCCCCCTAACGGCGGGAAGTGTGTCTCATCAAAGTGACAATCTGTGAAACGCGCAGTAAAGAGATCTACGGTGGTTGGTAACGGATTATTGTTGGGGATTCACATCCAACATATACCTAAACGTCTTTGTAGACCATCTGTGTACGCAGAAGAGGCGTAATAGATAAACAACACAACTGAAAGTACGCAATATTGAGTTTATAACCAGTAACCAGCTGGTATGCACTACACGTCTGATTGACATTGGGTCTGAAACGAATAAGCATAGCTGCATGCAGTATTACATATCCCCATGCAGAAACAGGAAATTGGTTCCCATAACCAAAAGCCCTAGCTAATAGCCGGAGTTGCTGAAGAGTGGCTTCTGCAAGGCAGTTCTGAGAAAGAACATGAGAAACGAGATGTTAAACTTCAATCCTTATGGATATGCAATAATCATCGAATGTCTTGGAGTTAAACTCTCTAACATTATCCAACCTAATAGATTTAATAGGATTGTTATGGTGGTGAGCCCTTAACTTGATGATTTAAGCTAAAATCTTGGCAAATACAGCTTGTGGACAGCAAATCGACTTGACCAACGCGTTGATGCATCAACCAGCACCTTAGAATACACAAAGGGTCCGCATTCTGGTTGATAGGTCCACACATATCATCTTGGATTTGTTGTAAGAATGGTTTATTTTGTGTCCATAACAAAGGAAAACAATGGATTCATCTTTACTAGTGTACAAGCATTGCAATAAGAGCATTATGCATCTTAAAATACAAACTCGCGTTGAAAATCAGATTCACGCGCAGTATGACCTTTGTGTACTAAAATTGTTATAACTTCTTCATTACAGAAGGTATTGATAAACCGTAAAATGTTTTGGAAACTAGACATCGGTAGCTTTCCATTGATATAAAGTACACAACGTAGTTCGAACCGAGCTGATCACAAAGCTCTGTTGAAGTTGATGGATCTATAGATTTCCGGACAGATCCGTCCTACGTTGCCGAAACGGCCATAACTCACTTAATATGATAGCTATGATCAAACAGTCAGTGTCTCTGGAAATTAGACACATAGACCTTTCCATCGGTATAAAATATACCATTTTTGAATGAGTGAGCTATGATTTATAGGTCATGCAATATCAAAGCTTGTATGAGTCATAAGATCTAATAACAAGAATTGGAATGAGGTATTCTCATTGAATCTGACTCAACTTCTTCTCTAGAATGATTCATTAGAGGAAATACACAAGTAATTGTTACCATTCTCATATATCCAAGTGATAACATATGACAATTAGGTTTTGGAAAACACAGCAAGATTCGATTTTTTCTTGATGCATAGAATACGTTCAATGACATCGATAACTGTACCATTAGGTAACGTAAAGTTAATGAATCCACGCTCTTTAACAACCGGCGAGGTTCTAATCGATATATTTATTGATCATCTATATTGCACATAATACTTAAACGACTCTTCTCCCTTAAGATAGTGTGAGTTGTCCCACTATCAGCTAGACACTCAACTTCACCGCGAGACATCTAAATAGATGAAAAACTATGGGTGATTTTCTCGCGGGACACAGTCTAATCACTACCCCGTACGATAGAGAAAGAAAAGGGGATGAAATCCCATCGAGTGTATCACATGACATTTGGACTTTATAATTCGACTAAAGTCGGAAAGTGCAAGGTTGAATGTTACATAACCGAGCAATTATCATCAGAAACCAAAACGGAGCTGAGGCTTCACACGTTGTGGTGTTGAACACCTTTGGTGACCGGAATAATGGAGGCTCATCCTCCTAGGATCGGTGCTAAGCACCTTCTCGGACGGCTATGGAACCTAGGCCGAAGCCTCCTTGAAAGCACGGTGCCGTGGCACCTTTGTGCTGCTGAAGCCGAGGTATCATCACCATGAGGCCGATGTCGGCCACTAGGCTTGTGACGTCGAGCCTAGCTCCAATTATTCTTTGATTTTGATTTTGATTTGAGCTGAGGTGGAATTATAAGTCCAATATAATAAGCCAATGTGACCCAATAGTGTTTCAGAAGAACCACGTGAGTCGTTAAAACACGAATCTGGATTGCTTAAAAACATAAAATTTCTCACAATATGGGAAAACATAGAAATTTTATTAACTTGCCAACTTTTAATACATTAAAAGCAAGCTTCTAATTCCAAAGAAAACGACTAAGAGATCAAAGTCTATACGATATGGCAAAGCCATTACAATACTTGAAAAATTCTTAATGAAAAGTCAAACATAAAGACTAATCAAAATCCGGGACATCTAATGCTTGAGTAGGCTCTTGAGTCTTAACTTCAGGAATGAAGTGCTCAGCCACGAGATTAACGTGAGGCTGTCATCACTAGTTCTCACTCAGCATGATAATTCTCTTTGCTAGAATTATCTCTTGTAGGCATTAATCATCTCTTTGCTAGAATTATACACGTGGTGCATATGCTTAGAGGAATCACACTTGTAAAAAGGAGCAAAACTAGTGCTTTTGTTGTTGTTGTGAGACGAGGGAGGAGGCGGCGCGTGGCCACCTTGACGGGTTCTATGGCCGAATCAGCCTCCCCCTGAAGGTGCGGCATTGCCGCCATCTCGTCTCTAAGTGTTGGAGCGTCGTGTCACACGGTTTCTACCATTTTGATTTCCTCCACGTATCAGTTTAGAAACTTGTTGATACGGGGCATTCTGATTCTTATTTCTTTTATTTTGAAGTCTTTCCATAGTGAGCTTGTGGTTCATGAATCTTTTTAATTCCAACAGGTCTCAAAATTATTGTTATTTATTCAGCCTAATCAACCGAATTTCGGTATGGGTGTCATAAGACATCATAAGCTATGGGGAATTTATCAAGAGTCTTATTGATAATATCTCTATCATTTTTGTTATGCCAACAGTGTCAAGGTCATAATCCAAAGAACCGAATGGTTTCTCATTTCAATGAAATCTCTGGGATAAGTATGTCATTTACATTATTTAATCGCTACTGGAGCGTGTCCCTTAATTTTTTTTTTCTTTAGGGATCTTTTATCGACATATGTTGTCGCTTCAGAGTTGGATGAATATGGCGTTTTCAAAAATGAGTGCCTAGGCCTTGACATAATTCTCAAATGGGGTAGTGGCTACTGCTTCATTCAGAATGACTGAGAAACCTTTGCTTTGAAAAACAAACTATACATCGGAAACACATCGATGGTATTCATTGCTCTCGAGATTAAGAATCTTAAAATCGGGTCGTGACTAAGACGACATCTACAAGAAAAGAGATATGTCGGATTGGTATGAATATGACATATACCATTCAATTATGTAGAACGGAATTAGAAGGGCTATGACGTATATGGTCACAAATTTATCTTTTCGATGCATAAAACCGGCGACATCATATCGCACCTTCAAACAGTGGCGTACTCAGACATCCACATAAGCATCTTTTTTCTTTTAATTTCCCTTTCAAACGTGATTCTCCCAGGACCATCACTTAAAAACTTCGACCGTAGGGGTAATTACATCCCCATCGTAGGTCTCATCGGCGATATAAGAATGGTCGGGATCGTAGTAGAAGAAGGCTAATAGCGCCCGATATATATATCGTATATGTTCAAAAGCTGGAACTTTTATAAAATCTTACTTACTAGTTCGCCAATGAACTGTGTTGTAATATAAAATGCGCTTGAGAACTCGGTTCTACTCTTTTTGCAAAATGCAATAGTCGCTTCGTTATTTAAACGAATGCAGAAAATTGTTCCTCACCTCCATGGCGTACACATCGTCGTAACATGTCGATGAATGACGATTTTTCCTATAAGCACGTAATACATAGTTAGATACTAAAGCGTGCAAATACATAATTAAATGAATAATTAAATAGGAAAAGGAGAGATGAAAAAGAGCCAATAAGGCTGATGGGCTCGAGGAGGAAGACCAAAACGGACTGGGCTCGGCACAGGCCCAAACCCGACTCGGGTCGGGTTGATGCTGCAGGTCCGGGTCGGATTCGGCAGGGCAGGGTCGGGTTGACGAAACCGGGTTGCTGGATTTTGGGGTGACGACGAGAGCGTGGCGCGATGGCGACAGCAGAGGCGTCGTCGTGGATCGAACAAGGCCGTGCGCTCGGATTGGTGGCGTCCAAGGCTGCCCGGCGGCGGCGTCAAACATGGGATTCGAGAGCACCTGGTTTGACTTCGTCATCAGAGGTTGGGGCGCGCTAGGCTGAGCACCCATGGATCAGTGGAGAGCGTAGAGGCTTCATCGTCCAGGTATGGTTGACGGCTAAAGCGGACGGCGGAGGCTTCCGGCTGGGGGGGGGGGGGGGGGGGGGTGGTGGGGGCGACGTCAACTGGCGGAGGAAGCCAGGCCGGAAGAGGGGGTGTGCCCAGAGAAGATCTTTGGGTGCCTTAGGATTTCTTCAGTCTCTGCCGACAAAGATGTCGTCGACAGGATGAGTTTTCTGAAATTCTTGTCTTTGTCGACAAAGTTTTTGTCGGTAGAACTTGGAGTCTCTGAATTTTTTTATTTTTTTTCTTTCTTTCTTCCGACGAAGGGGTTGTCTGCGGAAGAGGATTTCTGGGCAGAGGTCTTCTTTGCTGACAAGTAGTTGCCGGTAGAAGAGAGAGTTAGGGTTTCTGAATTTTTTTTTTTTTTTTTTCATATTGGAAACATAGGGTTTATGAATTTTTCATGGCTATTAGACGAAAAACTAGAACCACGTGTTTGTAACGTGTTCAAGGAGAAATTATAATAGGGAGAACTTCTACTTTATTCATTGATAAAGAAGCATTTATATAGACATTACAATAAGTATCCCAATAAATCAGGATTTCATATCTATTATATAATCATCTAACTGTCTAATTAGGTCAAGATCAGAAAGTTACGTAAATAACATTCTTTTTCTTATTATCATTATTCCCTTATATTCTTTGAGGTCGTTTTCACAGAGGGACTTTCTGACCCTACAAGCCGTGTCTCTGTGTGTGTGTGAGTTGAGCTTCAGTTCAGAGACAGTTTTCCGAGAGATTAAAGATTGGCTGCAGTTTTGGGAGGAGAATTAGCTCACGTGTGGGTTTGGTAATCATTGAGGAACGAGTAATAGCGAGTTGGTGGAAGAAAAAAAAGGTTTGGCCATCCGAGATTTTTGCTTTTGTTTTGCCACATTTGGATAGTTTTTCTGGCTTCACTCGGTCACTGAAAGATTCAAAACTGTTGAACACATTAGATGAGATCAGTGATTGGTTTTGTAGAACTGTTTTTCACTTTGGTCGGATTTTAGAGACTTAGAGTTGTTATATTGTGTTGTGCTGATTCTGTGTTTGGTTGGTGGAGTTTGGTGATTGGGAAGTTTGAGTTTTCGAGGTTTGGGACTGTTGGGGTTTGATAAAGACTTGATTTTGATAACTGGGTTGTGATCAAAATTTTGGCTTTTGTATGGGAATAGTGGATTTGGTGATAAAGATTGAGAATTTGATGATGAATTGAAGATTGTAGAATAGAAGATTTCATGTTTTGTATATCTGGATTTGATTCGAGATAGATGGCAACCACATCGCCGTCTCCGAACTCATCTCCTTCAGCTGTTCCACCAGCTTCTAACACTAGTTCAACACCACCACCACAGCCCAATGTAGAATCACCTGATTCCTCAAACTCCACAACTCAATCTCCACCTCCTGATGTTCCATCAGCTCCACCACCAACTATATCATCATCACCACCTCCTTTAGAACCTACACCATCACCACCAGTGAACAAACAATCTGATCCACCAGCCTCACCTCCGCCTTCTTCATCCAATGTGCCTCCCCCGCCACCCTCAAATTCTCCACCTCCACCTTCACCTTCATCTGACCCACCAAAGAATTCCCCTTCCCCACCACCACCAGTGTCTGATCCACCTTCAAGTTCCCCACCCCCACCTCAGCCAGTGAGTTCACCTCCACCTCCAACTCCAACTTTAAGCCCTCCTAAGAGTTCAGCTCCACCTCCATCAACACCCCCCAAAAGTTCACCTCCACCACCATCAGAGCCACCTAAGAGTTCACCTCCACCTCAAACATCATCACCACCGCCTCCACCACCAACAGACCCACCAAAGAGTTCACCACCACCACCACCAACAGACCCACCAAAGAGCTCATCACCACCTCCAAAGTCTGAGCCACGTTCACCCCCTCCACCAGCATCAACTCCTCCTAAAAGTTCACCACCTCCACCGGCATCAGAGCCTCCCAGTAGTGCACCCCCACCTTCGAGCCCCAACCCTCCCCCTCCACCCGGTTCTCAACCAATGGCTCCAGCACCACCTCCAAAGTCATCAGCTCCACCACCTCGAGTACTATTCTCACCACCTCCACCGTCAGATGATGCTCCACCACCAACTACTCTAAATCCAAGCCCACCATCAAATGTTCCAAACTCAACCAATTCCAGTCCTACCGTGCCACAAAGTTCAAATGCCACAAGTAATAAGGGTATTAGCACTGGAGGTGCAGTGGCAATTAGCGTAGTGGCAGGGATCATAGTGCTTAGCTTCATTGCATTCGCTGTATGGTGCATGAGGAGGAAGCAAAGGAAAAAGGTTTCTGGATTTGGAGGTTATGTTATGCCATCGCCAATGGCATCTTCTACCCGATCAGGTATATTATGGTAACTGTATTATGTTAATTCGTTTACTTCCCCTCTCTGCTTTCTCAGTATTTTTAGTTTGTCACACTCATTACGATAGACAGTTCAAGTATGACTGGTATGAGTATTTGTATATGTTTCTTTGAGCTCCTCTTATACATCCTTATATTCATCTGGGATAGGTTTTAGCCATATAGTGTGTTATGAATTTACATTCATCTTGTGAATGTGGATGTACTATCCGTACAACAGTAATGTCTTCCCATTTTCAACAATCTGTATGGTGCAGTGATGGAAAAGTTAAATATGGTGCAGTGTTTGGAGTAGTTCATTTGCACCTTTTCTGTCTGATATTAAATACTAACACAACTTCGATATATTTATCATGTATTTATCTAAATTCATGAATTCCGGATATCATTAAATTGATCGGGCCCTATTAGCTGTTGTATGGTGGTTAGCATGCTTTCAGACATGTAACATTAAGTGTTTTTAAAATGGAGCCATTCAAATGAACTAATAAGGTTTGTGTAACTTGTTCCCAGATACATCATCATTCTTGAAGACACATTCTTCAGCTCCTCTTATAGGAAGTGGATCTGGCAGTGATTTCGTGAATTCTCCTGCAGAACCGGCAGGAAGCAATTCAAGACCTTGGTTTACTTATGACGAACTAGTTAAGGCCACTAATGGCTTTTCATCTCAGAATCTTTTGGGGGAAGGTGGATTTGGTTCTGTATATAAAGGAGTCCTGCCAGATGATAGAGAGGTGGCAGTAAAACAATTGAAGATAGGTGGGAGTCAGGGTGAGAGAGAATTCAAAGCTGAAGTTGAGACTATTAGTCGTGTTCACCACCGACATTTGGTATCTCTGGTGGGGTACTGCATTTCTGAGAACCAAAGGCTGCTTGTCTATGAATATGTCTCTAACGATACCCTCTATTTCCATCTTCATGGTAAATGTATCCCCCGAGCTTTGAAGAATTAGCTAATGATTATGGTTGATGTGCTCATATTTTTGTACTTGAAATTTGCAGACGAAGGTAGGCCAGTTCTCGACTGGGCCACACGGGTTAAAATTGCTGCTGGTGCAGCTCGTGGAATCGCCTATCTTCATGAAGACTGTAATTTTCTACCTTAGTATCTAATCTTAATAACTGAGTCTGGATTTTGGTAGAAAATTGAATTTCTTTAGAATTGGATTTTAGTATCTTCAATTTCCTTAGAAAATTGAAGATAGTTACCTGTTGATATAATTTTGGTAGCAAGTGTTAAATACTATCCTTTTAGGTTCTATTTTATATTATCTTCATGCAATAGGTTGTCGGGTTACATGTATCTCAGCAACTTTATGTTAGCTAACATTGGTTCACATAATATCAGGCCATCCTCGCATTATTCACAGGGATATAAAGTCATCAAACATTCTATTAGATAACAACTTTGAAGCTCGGGTATGCATAACTTCTCTAAGAGTATATTTCAATACTCTATTTATGGTACCAAGTAGATGAACGTTTCCTCCTTTTTACTATTCAGGTTTCAGATTTTGGACTTGCCAAATTGTGTCTGGATGCAAATACACATATAAGTACACGTGTCATGGGAACATTCGGGTATGTTAGCCTAGTATAGTTTGTATATGCTTACTATTTATGTTCAACATGTTCTTCAGGAATCCTGTGTCTTAACTTATACTGTTATGTGAGCCTGGTATAGTTTGTATATGCTTACTATCTAGGTTCAACCTATTCTTCAGGAATCCTGTATTTTATCTTATACTGTTATCATAAATAGTAGAATATTATGATATAAATTGATTCCGCTTGATTTTCAGATACGTGGCCCCTGAGTATGCTTCAAGTGGTAAACTGACTGAAAAATCTGATGTGTACTCATATGGAGTTGTGCTTCTGGAATTGATTACTGGACGGAAGGCTGTGGATGCATCCCAGCCACTGGGAGATGAGAGTCTAGTCGAATGGGTAAACTTATGATCTATCTTGTTATATCTTCTATTGCTACCAACTATAGCATGTTCCTACTATCAATATTGCTTTTACTTGTTTCATATCTAATGTTTTTGAAGTTTAAATTTGACATAAACTATATCGTCATTGCTAAGGTTGAAGTTTTATTATTGGATCTGATCCATATCAAGTGCAACTATCGGATTATTTTTAGGCCCAGCTTTCCTGATAATAAGATCCATTTTACTTTCCAGGCTCGACCCTTATTGGGTTATGCTCTTGATAATGAGGAATTTGAAGGTTTGGTTGATCCAAGGCTTCAGAAGAACTATGTTGAAAGTGAAGTGTTCAGACTGATTGAGATTGCTGCTGCTTGTGTCCGACACTCGTCTGCTAAGCGACCACGAATGGGACAGGTAATAAGAGCTCATATTCTCTTATGTAGCTTAATCACTCCACTAGAGTGAACTCATCTTTCTTAGCATTGTTACAATTGTCAGGTTGTTAGAGCATTCGATAGTATGGCCACCGCAGATTTAACCAATGGAATGAAAGTGGGAGAAAGTGAGACATTCAACTCGGCTCAACAATCAGCTGAAATTAGATTGTTTCGGAGAATGGCATTTGGTAGTCAAAATTACAGTACAGATTTTTTTAGCGAAGGTAGCAGGGATAGTCACATGGTATAGTAAATATAAAAAGAGATAAGGATTTGGCTCAGCAGAGACCCTGATTTGTCTGCAACTCGAACTGCCTGCATCAGATGTAGAGACTGAAACCACATACCTGTTTCTTGTCATGTAAAGGTTCATTTTTGCTTCTACTAGTTTATAGTAGTTTCTGCACTGCTATTTTTTGCCCCTGTAATTATCTAGCCATGTATGACCTTTGCCCTTGGTGCTATAGAAGTAATTATACAATTTTGTTAGCTGTGGATGCTTTTCAGAAAGGTGGGCTGGAGATTGTTGGGTAATGTGAATCGACTCTCACTTTGATGTAATGTGAATCTGGACTTGCTAATATTTTAGCTAATTTGCAGGTGTTCTCAATAGAAAGGGTGAGAGATCTTTCTTTGAAAGTGAAGCTCTGAACAGCTGTCTAAGAAATCTTCGACCAAGCAGTAGAATCCAAGTAACAACAGCGTTGGTTCCCTTCATATCCAATACTATTATATTGGATAACCCCTCTTCCAAGCTACAGTTCCATTGAGGTTTGGCAATGATTGAAGTAAACAACCATATACAGCTTTTTTCATTAGCTATGTGCCACATACAATTCTGATTGCTTCACCCTTCCCATAACCTCCAAGGGAGGCAAGGAAATTATTCCCCTATGTCTTCTCTAAACCATTCTCTTCATCTCCATCACCATCACCCTCTTCCTCCCGACTTCTTCGCCACCATGGAAGATTGCAACATGCTCGCTGCGGATTGCGTTGTGATCTCGTGCTGCTGTCAGTGCTTGGTCCTCCAAATCACCATCTACATCTTCTTCAAGCTTCCATGTAAGTTGATCAAGAAAACAAAGGCGTACACTATGAAGAAGCTTCAACAGAGAAGGAGAAAAGGGATCGTTGTGGAAAGCAAAACAGTATATCAATGTGAAAACGACATTGCAAGTATTCTTGGAGAATCTATGAGATCTATGGAGCAAATCCACAGTTTCAGGTGTTGCATAGAGGAGGTTGACAAGGTTCTAGAAGAGATGTATCAGAGAGGAGAGTTTGGATTTGGAAGCTTTTGGGGTGGAGGAGAACTGGGTTTCTCCCCAACTCATCGTTTAGGAAAAGATGATCAATTTGACCCTAGTTTTGTACGATATCAGTTGATTGAAATGAATCAAATGATTGACTCAGTTAGCTATTGAATCCTAACACAGCTTAGCTAGCTAGCTAGCTATAGCCTGGTGAGATAGCCATTGATGAACAAAGTTAGTCATGTAATTATGCTTAGATCGAATTTCTGCAAATAAGCAGTCAGCCATTGATGAACAAGCTAGTTCTGGAAGGAATGAGCTGGTATGAGCTTCAGGGCCTGGAATCTAATTGTCTATTTCAGTACGTAAAGTCCTAGCTAGCTGACATCATTTACATTATTGCATGTCAAATTAGAGCCTTATAATTAGATGCTTCAAGATTTCAAGCTAGTCTTCATCCTTCTCTATCACTTGATGAACATCATGCCAACATGTCTTGATTAATTTATCTTCTCACTTGAATTCTTTTCTTACTTGACTTTGGATTAATGCACACTCCACGACCTCACTGACCACTTCTTCATCTGTTTAATTTGCTTATGTGTAGTTATATAACAGAAAGAATGTTGATACTTAAAATTGTAACTCTATTTTTACATTGAAACGAAATGGATAAATTTTTTTTTACTAATTTTAATCTCAACACATTCATTCACTTTAAGAACCAACACACAGAGATCATAGATGTCAATAGAAGTTTTTCGTGATCTATAACAAAGGCGGGTGAGATCGAGTTGAGTCGTTGACCATGGTGGAACGCGTTGGACTTGGTAGAAGAGTTCCAAGCAATAGTTTACCCTAGAAAATTCGTTATACCAAAATAGTAAAGCATGGTGCTCATTAACTAAATTAAGGTTAACAATCTAGCTAATCACCTTCGTCAAATTACCATACGGCCCCTTCTAATTATTACGTACGTTCATAATTCATCTACCCTCGTAACATTTTACTACAACATGCGCTTTCAGTTTCAGCTTAATGAAGACCGAAATGAAGAAGAAGAAGAAGAAGAAGATAACTACCATAGCATCACCTTTGACATTTCTATTCGATCAGTAACCAAATCATAGAACAAACCAATTACCCCTTCAACCAATTCCCAACTCGATAACCTCAAACAAAACACAACCACGTACAAACCCTATATGTTTCTCAAACCTGCTATATCCTTCAATTCTTAGTACATATCATCCACACTTGGTCTTCCATTTAGGGTTACATATAATGATGGCTAAGCTCGAGACCGACCAGCTCAAACAGCTTAAAGACATCTTCATGAGGTTTGACATGAACTCCGACGGCAGCCTAACCCACCTGGAGCTCGCCGCCCTGCTCCGGTCCCTCGGCGTAAAGCCCCACGGCGACCAGCTCCATGTTCTGCTGAACAACATGGACGCCAATGGAAACGGCGCCGTAGAGTTCGAGGAGTTGGTGAACGCCATCCTGCCGAATATGAACGACGAGATTCTGGTCAACCAAGAGCAACTCATGGAGGTGTTCCGGTCGTTCGACCGCGACGGTAACGGCTACATAACGGCGGCGGAGTTGGCGGGGTCGATGTCCAAGATGGGACACCCCTTGACGTACCGGGAGTTGTCTGATATGATGAGGGAGGCTGACACCAACGGTGACGGCGTTATCAGCTTCAACGAGTTTGCCACCATCATGTCTCGGTCCGCCGCTAACTTTCTAGGAATCTGAGGAGGGAGGACGCCACCGTAGGGTTATTTTCGTCATTTATGGGATGATCTGACTCTTTCAAGCTGACTTTTATTAGTTGGAATCTTCTTCTATTTATCTTTGTTCTTGTGTGCATGTTTTGATATGTAGAATTTCAAGTGTACATTATTTGAAGAAGACGAAAAAGTCTCTAAATGATGAATATATGTGGAGACTTGCACCTATTGCTTTCTAGTTCATTAAGATCATTGGTGTGTTGTTACTTCGATTTTGTTCGGACTCACATTTTCTACTTTACTTGTCATGATCTCATGGAGCCAAGTGTGATCGGTTCTATCATTCTATTTATACAAGTTTTCCGAGAATTGACTCATTGATAAAATAAAATAGTGGGACGGGAGTAGGCTTTCAGAGTATGGTAAACCCTTATCTTACGGGATCGAATGTGAGACTTGTTCCTCACATTGTTTACTTGGGAAGAGTTATTATCATATAGTCTTGGGAAAAAAATGAGCCGATCTGTTAACTAGTTGGGAGGGGGGGGGAGAGGAATTTGCCTAATAGAATCTTTTCTTTTCTGATTTGGTTCAGTGACTTCAATCCATATTGTACTAGTCTGAAGCTCAAACCAACACCTTATTGCACAAACAACTCCTTCAGATACTAGTTGCACAAATAACTCCTTCAGAAACTTGTTGCAGAAGTTCTCAAAAAATGGAAGAAACTATTGCAGAATTTACAAGCTGAGCATCAGTAAATTAGTAATGCTAGCCATCAAAACCAAAAAAAATTATAGATGTGAAAGAAGATAAACGATCACGAGGTTAGATTAAAAATCATCAATTGACAAGAAAAATGAAGAACAAAATGCAGCTCTGATTCAAGAAAAAGCAAATTTATTGAAATCTACAATGAGTACTTTCACTAAGCTTATACAACTTTACATTCTCTCCTACCCCTCTAATATATTTACTGCTAAGTAGTGCTGCTTCTGTACATAGCTAGCTATGTATATACAGACTACCTGGTCTACTCCTAGAACGAGTAGAACAAAAAAATCTCGTATCTTTTATATATGCCATCCAAACATGTATAAGGTGCAGAAGCCCGAAAATTGGCAGAGATTCATGAGGTGTGTATTCTCTGAGACCTAACTAATCCAAACACAAATTCTATGCTATCACTGCTATCTTCTTAGTTTGTTGGTCCTAGCTGCTAACCGTGCTGTGAAACCCACGGTTGTTGGCCGCAAAGATCTCTGCCGAACCATATCACAAAACTCGGGATCATTTGACTGTCCCTCATACCTGATCCATTGTATCATTTTATGATACAAAGGAAAGAACCTCATCCGAAGTGATGAGTATGTGAAGTATGGAAGTAGAGCTGAGATTGGCACAAGCAATGTAATGAGCCAGAAAGAAGGGGTGGGGGCAAGGGTTTCGACGAAGACTTTGTAAGCATTGGTAGAGAGCGTGGGTGACATGGCTCCATATGCTAACATAAAAAGATACCAGAGAGCAATGGAACCCCAGATGAAAAGGTGTTGTATCAAGGTGAAGTAACTTATGGCAAGTGCCATCTGCAAGTTCACAACCCAAACGGTGCATGTGTACATTGTTGCTCCCAGAATGTCCTTCCCAGCAGTTTTTCCATCCGGATTGAAGGCACATGGTTGTAGCGCTTTCATGCAGAAGAAGAAGATAATCACAGCACTTATTAGTCCATTCAACATCCAACCAATTATTCTACGCCAGCTGAATAGAACATTTTGGACTCCTTCTTGGTATAGTAGAGGGAACTGCCATAGAGAACAGGATAAACAGTATGTTCAGAACATCATTATACTCGAATCAGACTGGTGATTTATACACCATCCTGAATTATATTCCATATAATTTATGGTATACCAAGTTAGTTTACCTTGAGACAAAATCGTGCAGAAACGTCCTGGTCGAAAACTCCCATGGCAACCACTGGAAGCGATGAGAAGAACACGTTATACAGTGACAAAAACCAGTCATTGTATGCAGGTTGTCCAGAGAAGGTTGTGGATGCCTCATATAGGAATAGAGTTAAACCAAATGTGATGTTCTTGTAGAAGAAGTAGCAAATCTGCAAATATAATTCAAGCATGTCAAATCATTGTGAAGAAAAAGTTTTAGATTGTATGAAATTTAAGCTTGCCACATTGTCAACATTTTAAAATCTCTAGTTTGTTTGATAGCAAGTGAAATGAAATACCATTGATGAGATCCTTCTGTAACACCAGTGTCCGTGCACCAGCAGCAGGCGCTCCAAATAACGAAATTGTGCAATTGCAATATCACTTGACATGACCGCCTGGAATGAAAATAAGCATGATAAGTTTGCACGAACAAAAGTTCATTGAAATTGCAGGAAACAGAAAACAAACTAAGAAAACATGAAGAAGAATATGTTATGTACCTGCATTCCTTCAACACCACTAATTCCGATCCCAATATCTGCTTCTTGGAGCATTCCCACATCATTGGCGCCATCACCAATCGCAAGAGTTGTTTTCCCAGTTCCAGATTTGACCAGTCTAGTGACCTTTCATTTATTTCACCATTCAAAAAGAAATTAGTTCCTGAATCTGAGAATGATAAAAACTGAAGGTGCAAGATATCGTCCTTATGGAGGGATTATAAAGAAAACGTAAACTCATAAGATGGAATTTTTAAACTTACCAGTGCTTTCTGTTTTGGTGATGAACGGCAACAAATAACAGATGCACAGCTAATTGCAAGCTCTAGAAACAATGACTTCATATCATCCTCAAGAGCATATCCAAGAGACTTTCCATCAATGATCAACGCATATGCCTCAGAGCTCCCACTTGATGCTGTAAGCTGGTCCTTTCCCTTATTTATCTGATGGAGGACACTTGCTTTTGATGCCTAAAACATGAGTCAGCAAGATCCTATCAAAATCATATATACTCCAACTTCAAGTATTTATGCCAGTTATTTTATGTTGTACATATAGCCCAGCATAGTCCAATCACAATAGAAGTTATTAAACTCTTATATTGTTCAAGATTCAAGAACACTAATTTACTTCGACTGAAAAACATTTTCAATGCATCTAGTTTATAACACGTGTTGAGTATACTATATACGAATAAGTTTATACCGTGGTGATGGCATCCTTATCTCCTTCCTTTTCCAGCACCTTAATTTCTGGAGACTCCAAATTTATCATAATTTGCTTCATTCCTTGTCTAAGTAAGCTACAGGCAAACCTGCAGGTTAACAATTGAGTTAGAGGCCTTCATCAGTAGAAAAATTAATGTTCACCTTAGCCCAAGTAATTAATGTGCATAGATTATACCCAATATTGATGGCAGTTTCCATCTTGTCTCCAGTCAAAACCCAAATCTTAATTCCTGCTTGGGCAAGCTTGTCTATGCAATCAGGAACCCCATTTTGAAGTTTGTCCTCAACAGCTGTTGCACCAAGAAGAATTAGATCCTTCTCAACATTATCAGTTACTTCATCAATCAATGTTTCGCGGTCTGCACTAATTGAGTTCTTGGCCTTGATAAATTTTGCATTGAATTCTGTGTATTCATCTTCCTGAAGTTCACGGTAGGCGAGTATCAAAGTCCTCAACCCTGCATCAGCATACCCATTCAAATGCTCCTTGGTCTCTTCTTCAAACTCCCTACCATTTTTGGCAAGCCTTTCAAACATGACACTGGACAAAAAATGAGTTGAGCTGGTTAGAAACTAGAAATGGACTAACATGTAGAACTAGGGACTGAACTGAGGTTTTAGGGAGTTGACACATACTTGTCGGCTCCTTTGCAGAGCAATAATACTTTTCCTTCCTCATTTCTTACAATCACAGACATCCGTTTTCTAGAGCTGTTGAACTCTAACACATTCAGAAGAGTGTACAACCTGCAAAACCAAAAAATTAATTTAATCTCACAATACTGTATCAAGCACAACAAAATTAAGGACTAAATAATACTATGGGAAGAAACACACCAGAAGTAAGTGGGGAAAGTAACAAGATACATAAAAAGCTAACAGATTGTATTGGTTATTAGTTATTGTACAGTCAGCTTTGCAAAACAAGACTGAAACTTGAGGTTAGTGGTTGTGTGCCGTATGGAAAAGGCCTTTTCTGGTTAAAAGGCCAAAGACTCAAAATTTCATAAGAAAGTACCCCAAAAAAATTGTATCAACAAACTGGATGCTTTGTTAAAAGCAAGCTAGAGCCTAAAGGTTGCATTGCTATGTTAAGCTGTATATTGCTCTCTAGGAATGCTCGATCCTCCAATATGGAAGAGAAGTTTTCTCCTCTAATATATCTATAGCACTATTTTTACTTTAATTTTCTGATGCAGAAGGTGTTTATATTAATATGCCTGGTTAACAGGTGATCCCGAAATCAATGTAAAGGTTTTGTAATTTCAGTTAGGCTGCTGTTTGAGAATTCAACTTATCAGAAAGAAAAAAAAAAAAAGGAAAGAAATGTACTGACCTATCAACTTTCTCTCCAGAGGCTCGGTCCAACTCTTTCACTGATATGCTTGTTTGCGTCCTTTTATAGAATTCGAAACCAACTTCTCTTGCTGCAATCACAAATGCTGCTTCATCAGGAGACTCAGCCTCGTACATAACCTTCCCAGTTACTTCATCAACTTCTGGAATGGCTGTATGGCAGACTGCTAATAAGCGGAAAAACTTCTGGATGAGATCTCCATGAGGCTCATCAACCCAATTTCCGTTCATGATCCTTTCATCTTTAAAATTAAAGCCTTTAATTGGTACCGTATCATCCTGCACTCCATTTAGAGCTTCATGAACTGGTGAACCATTTCGCCTGCCCATAGATCTCTCAACTTCTGTAAAACCACGGCCATAAGCTGTTCCAGCCACAGAACATTTAATGAACTCCATTGAGTTGCATGTCAAAGTTCCAGTCTTGTCAGAAAGAATTGTGTCAACTTGGCCAAGTTCTTCATTCAAATTTGAGGTACGGGCATGTGCTGGTTTATCAGCTTCTTCATAGTACATGTGGATATCTTGATTGATAAAGACACTCTGAAGAACTTTAACAATTTCTATTGACACATACAAGGAGATAGGGATG
Organism: Potentilla sterilis; assembly: GCA_963682095.1. NCBI lineage: Eukaryota > Viridiplantae > Streptophyta > Magnoliopsida > Rosales > Rosaceae > Potentilla > Potentilla sterilis. The sequence goes on along the minus strand of OY821761.1, from coordinate 45,836,376 downwards.
AAGTAGCTATATAACATCAGAGCAGTCAAGAAATGATAAATTGCTGCGATAGGAGCTTTTTTGGGATCAAAGAAAATTTTAGACTCATCTGGCTTCAGATACCACCTTTTCATGACCCCATTGTCTATGTCATCTTTGGTTTTAATGCCAAAGAAAACGGATCCAACCGCGGACAATGTAAATAAAACACCAAACAAGACGTAGATAATTTTATCCATCTTCTTCTCAACTGTGCTTCTTTTTGAAGGAGGGGGAGTGGAGTTTTGAATAACCTTTGTATCAACACCGGTGAAGATAACCACTCCGTATATGTAGTCTGTATTCCGGAGTTTAGAATCTCTGAGGAGAAGCTGTTGAGGAGAGAGGGGATACTGCTGCTTTTCAAAATCCATAGTTCCAACAAATGAGTACAAATTTGCATTTGGGTCCTCACATTTCACCATGGCATGAAACTCACTGATGCTGTTGTCCTCCTGTAACGATGATGTTACATCCAATGCTTGTTTTAACTTTAAGTTTGTCTCCCCATCAAGGTTCATTGTCTCAACATAGCAGATTGCATCTTCATAACTGGACGAAAGTAACAGGAGATCTGTTGGAAAGAACTCATCCTTTTCCACTCTCACTATATCTCCCACTCTCAGATTCTTCCATTCAGTATAATCAAAATCACCACCACCCTTGTGCACTTTAACCTTTCTATTGTTCACTTCAATATCCTGGAAATGCATTCAACATAGTAAAATTAGACATCCATTTTCAACATCTTACCAGAAAGAATCAATCACATACTAATCAAACTACAACTGTTGGCAAGAATCTCCAGCAAGTCAAATATTTCCGATTGATCGTATCTTAGAGAAAGTCAAACAATCCAGTTCATTGCATATATCACAAAGATAAATTAAGCACAAAAACATACCAATGAATCTTAATTTTCATTCCCTCATTGAAAATCAACAGATACTCCTAAACAATCCCCTAACAGAAAATAAAATATTCAAAACCGAAAAGTCCCCAGTACTTCAAATTCATCCATAACCACATCCTAATGTTGACTTTGCATACAACAATGAAATCCATGTACTCAAATAAAACACAAAGCAATTGAAACAGTCATTACCTGCTGTTTTCGACGCCAATCTTCGATCCCTTCCTTGGTCATCGTCGCGCCAATAACGATGATCAGAGGAATGATGGCACTGATAGCTGAGTATGGAGCCAGAGGAGTGAAGGCCAAGATTCCAGTGACCAAGAAGTAAAAGTTAGCTACCCTCCTGAATTGCTCAAACAAAGACTTGGGCAAGAATGTAGCCACTGTATACTTAGTAGTGCTAACATAATTATCTGCATAATTTCGAATCCCGGCCTCAAACGAATCAGGTTCGTTGCAGAAAACCACTCTGGAAAATCCTGGCCCTCCAATCTGTGAATGCTCCTCCTTCAAAGAAGCTCTACCGCACCTGAAAGAATAGATCTTGCTGAAATGCAGCCTTCTCTTTCTCCCACCACTCTTCCTCATTTTCTTACACAAAAGTTAATGCCAACCTAAAAAGGCCAAAACTCCTTTAAATGCTGACGCTGTAATTAATGCAAAAACGAAAGCAGTCCAAACCCAGAAACAGAACCCAACTCAAACAACTAAAGTTTAACTCACTTGAGCAAATCCTCACTCCAAAAAGACAGCTTCTTTGTTCAAGAAGCACCAAACCCAGCTCCACAACACCCCAAAAGTTCACAAATATTAAACACAGAGACCCAAAACAAGAGAGCTCAGAACCCCAGTAATTTAGAGATTAAAAACTTGAATACTCGACAGAGGAGAAAAAAGAATAAATGAAATAAAAGAATCTGAACAGAGCAAAAAAAAAAAAAAAAAAAAAACTAAGAGAAGCAGAGCACAGAGGTTTGGACAATACAACACAGTTTTTGTAATCTACAAAAAGCTTAGCACGCAAAAAGAGTTATATTCTTTTGTGCAGCAAAACCAAAAGCGAGAATATAATGATAAAAAAGGTTCAAGAAGGACATGAAATAGAGGAAAGGTTTGAATGAAATATGCGGGTATTTGAATTGTTCTCTAAGGTAGACGAAGAAGAAGAAGAAGGCTTTGAACAAAGACTTGGTTTTGGATCTCGCATTTTCTTGACTTTGGTTTCTAGGAAAGACGCGGCATTTGGCTTTTGGGCTTGGTATGGTTTCTATTCAACAAAATTCAACTTGTTTCCCAGAAAACAAAGAAGGGAAAGAAAACTAATATGTGTGAATATAAATACGAATGCATGTGGTATTCTGGGAAATTTCAAACCCGCGGGAAATGTTGTGAGAAGCAGAGAAGAATGGTGAGGAAGAAAAGAGTGTGTTAAGGTGTTTAGGGGGGGGTCTGAAATGGTCTCCTCGCATTGCTTGTCCCTCCCTCCCAACTTTGATTAGAAAAAGACCAACAAAATAGAAACAAAAATTAGTTTAGGTGCAATTATTAATCTCAGGGGATTAATTTAATTGATTAAAATGAAGCAATAGGAGAGAATGATGCAGACAGATTACATTAGCATTAGTTTCTGGTTAAGCAGATGAAAAGAAAAACCAACAGAAATTTGTTATCTTTTTCCCTGATTAACCAGAAATTTGTTGCCAACACTTGATCAGGTGTCTGAGGAAGTTGTATTGAGCAGAAATTACTGAACATTTGGGATTTGTTTTCCAGTAATTTTTGGTTGCTTTGGTTTAATTATAGAAGGTTGGTTTCATTGGTTGGAAAACAAAATAGAGACAGAGGAGTTGAGTTGTAGAAATGAGATAGTTTGGAAGACAAAATTGAAACGTGGCAAATCTATGGGGCATAATGGACGGGTCAAACACTCTGTACAGAGAGACCAGAACCAATGGTCTCTTTCCATTTCACATGCAAAATCTCTGCTTGTCTCTTCATTTATTTGTTGCTTCATGTTTTTACTGTTTTCTCTTTTAGTTTCTGTCAGAATCTCTGTCTAATTCAAACTAAAGAACTCTGTTTTCACTTTTTGTAAAGCAAAATGTGAGTGAGACAGTGATGGGATTTTATTTTACTTGGGTGAAATTTTCGTTTTTACTAATTCTGTCTACCTTGGAGATGAAGGAATGTGTAGTCTATTACAATGTTCTTGTAATTGTTTGGAAAATAATTTGCTTACAAGATTTATTCATTGGAAACTGGTTAGAATCTTTCTTTTTTTGTTAAATTTACAATTTATAGCTATAAACTCATAATGAAAACGAATATAATTAAGATAAATTATTCTCTCTCATCGATGTAATATTTTTTTTTTAAATAATAGAAACACATATATCTAATTTGCTCGTGTTCCAAAATATAGAAACTCACGAATCGGATGAATTCCTTTTTCTTCAGTGTTTACATCTAAATGTGGGGGAATTCATGAACGGGAACATTCCATTTTTTCTCCAACACTAGCCATCACAATGGCATCACTAGTAAGAAATTTGCACCTCTTGCCGTATCCATTTCAATTAAGTAACTACTTGATAAAAGAAACATACATTTACCGATATCATCCTCATTTGCTCATTGAAACCATTTTACATTATATGATAAGCGAGAGAGATCGAGTTCAGTTTTCCAACGTACATGATAGAGATGTCTCTCATTGATACGAGATAAATGCATTTAACTATTTTACATGCCATCAACTTGTACTTATGACCTATTTAACATGCCATCAACTTGTCGTTTAGATTTGAAGTTTTGAACATAGGTAAATCATTCATTTTCATGCATGCAGAGAATTACCGTACTTATTTTTATCTGAAATTTGTTTTTATTTTCCTAACCAATAAACATTATTCACGTGTATTTCCGATTGTACAGGCACTAGAATATGTATGAAGGAGGAAAGAGGCAAAGAAATCGCCAAGCCCGTGAAAGAAACAAAGACGAGAGAGAGCCATTTGGCCAGCAATCCCCAGCATTGACAAGCATCACGTACAGAATATCTCTGCCAACTTAAACAAATTGCCGTCGGGTTATTACAAATCACTACCAGCTTTGTGAATTTACGGAATGTTTTCACGTAATTTAGCTAAACTAGCTCTGCCGGCGCCGGCTTTCGCTACCGTTCTCTGTAGTTTCTTCACCAGTCGATCACTGCGTGCCAGATTGCCAGTTCATCTGTAATTCAATTGAAAACTGCAGCTGCCTGCATGTGTACGTGCCTTAACTGACGCATTGGCCACTGGAACTTTCATTTTTAATATTGGTCGTCCATGCATCCATGTTGTCGCTTAATTAGCTTATATATATATATATATATATATATATATGAATGAATATATGATTCATGTTTGTTTATTAATGATATTAACGTTTCGAGCTCAACTGGTGAAAGGAAATTCAGTGCAGAGGTTCAGTGATGTTAGCTAGCTAATTGTCATTCATTCTGTACGTAGCTAAGTACGTACGTCCGTGATTGCTTGCTTGTTTCTTAATATATACGGCTTGATTGAGCTCAATCAAGGAAAACGTAATCAGCCTAGCTAGAAGAAAGATGTTGATTATCGGTGCTTCGTTTTCACTATCAACATGAAACTAAAGAGGTAGACGTACATGTATCGATCTATGGTATGAGAGCAGAGAGCAACATCGATCAATGTACGTATATAACTATATATCAACATGTATGTTTAACCAATGGGTTGGCATGGGCACATTGAGAAGATCTTATTCGATAAAACAACAATAATATATAAATTACATGATAAGATTTGCCTGCCCTAGCTGCCATACCTATCTATAAATGGTGACAAATGAAATATTGGCTCGCCTAGAACTCAAAACCAAACCTAATGCATGAGTTAGGGTTGGTGCAGGACCTTAACCTAGCTACACTATTTCTTGGTGTACACTTCTAAATTTTAAGCTAAAACCGATAACTATCATCCACAATTCACCCGACATTAAGTAGGAAACTCAACTGTCAAACTAATAAATATAATTCAGGAGCCACACTAGTGTCTAAGGTCAAGTTTTCCGGTAACTTTCAGTTTCAGATGATAGATACATCTGTGTTAATCTCAAGTAGCAAAGTTAGGTTCCCTTTCATTCAAGCTTGACATTTAGCAAATTATTAACCCAATAGATTAAAAACTAAATGCCTGACGATCCAGAAGGTAGAATATACAAAGATAGATGATTGATAATCAAGTTTGCGTAATATGTGTACCTACATATTCGAAAATTTGGACAACCTCACGGTATGATACAAGACCAAAAAGTATTCGTTAATTGTTAATCTGAAAAAGAACACACACACACACACGGCTCTCATACACAGGACACTAACAAGTTTAAACGTACTGGTGGTGACCGTAGCTATCCTGCAATATCCCTTTCCTGATGTTGATGTGATTCGATCTGTGTAGGAAACATATTAAACTGCCCAAAATCATCATCATGATATATGCATACAAGAAATTGCGTTGTATATCTGATTCTGAAATGGTCAGCTTCTAACAGCTATTTGTCTGAACCCTCTGAACCTTATAGGGGAATGCTATTTTAAGATCCAGATCACCCCCTTTGACTATCAGACAGAAAGCCATAGTGGATGAAATGTGAAGGAAAAGTATATACAATTTATAGGGTTTGTATCATTGCTTACATGACCTTGACGAAACAGATTGAGTGACACGTTTCTGGCACGACTTGCGCGACAAGGAAGCCATCGCCTTCTGCTACAGACCAAGCCAAATTTTAGTTATGGAAAATAAGCAAAACCCTAGAAATGTGACATAACTGTATATATTCGCCGTGCAACGACAACTGCATGCTACTCGATCTCTTTGATTCATCGAGTTCTATATTCCAAAAAATATCCCACGCACTCCGCTAACTTTGCATGTAGCTCGGTCTACAATTCGATCATACTCTTAATTCTCAAGTTTATCGATGATGATCGATACAAAAAAATGAGAACTAGATCGATGAAGTACGTATGCACGCACTTAACAACTTGCATTCTAAATGTAATAAGTATATAACTTAAACCAGATTTTTTCTCCTACAGAAAGCAACATGTCCCTCATATTGGAGTTAGCTAGTACTAAATACTATATAGATGTTATTAATATACATATTAGCAAATTACTAAAAATGTTAATACGAGAGACATCATTGTATGAAACAAATTATTTAGTCCGGAAACTAATAACATGGATTGAAAACAATGAAAAAAAGTTGTACGTACCGAATGGGTACGTATATTAATACATGTGCAAGTTTGACAACTGAAAATTGTTCCTCATGATCAACATGCATATTCATATATAGTTTATAAAACTGTATTATCTTCCGCAAATTCTTGACTTGGCGTCATGGTGTGCATGCTTGTTCATAACTGTATGTCCCATAATGCACTACACGGCTCTATCTTAATTGAATTTACAAGCTAGAAGCTTCTCCCCCGATTTTGATAATTTTTCCTTGTTAAAAATAATCAGTATGTACAAGGAGTTCGTATCAAGTTTGCCTTAGTATTTTCTTTTGTTCATGTTCTTGTCAACGGTATAATTAATCTACGTATATGATTTCTTTCCTTCAAAAAAAAGCAGAGATCATAGACTGGATTGCAGTTCATATAATTAACCAGTCTACCAATTAGTACCAACTAACGATTTTGGCTGCTAATGCCCTAGTGGTGGCGAATAGTTTTAGCTTCATAATCAAACGTAACGTGCAGAACTATGAGTTGAATAATTCAACCTGCTCCTCGGAGAAATATTATTGTTGAGTGATGACGAGGTCCGCCATGGAGGAGAGAGCCTCGTGTCCCCTGGTGGCCGGGTTGGTCAGTTGGCACCTATTTCTGATTTTCTGTATATGTAAACCTGTCTGGAAGAACAAGTGCGCTAGCTAGCTAATATTGTTTAGGTCGTTCTGCAGGCTTCCTATTCTTATGTATGACTAACACCTGTGATCTGTACATGTGTTGGATGCGTAGTTAAACTTGTAAGAGCATCTTCAAGTGTTTAGCTAAAAGTTATAGTTAAATTACATAAAAAGTTAAATTTAACTTGTATGTTTTTAACTTTCTATTCAGCAGTTGTAGTTATTTTAGAGTCAATTCAGCAGTTGTAGTTCTATTTGGGACGTTTAACAGAAAAGTTGAACGTTGGGAGATTTTAACTTCAAGCTATATTCTCTCTCCTAAATAGTTAAAAGTAGCTAGAGATTATTTCGGGAAGCTAAAATTGACTTAGCTATAGGGTACCTGTTGGATGTTATTTTAGCTATATTTATGTTAATTTTCAAAAAATAATAGATTTAGGGTATTTGTTGGAGATGTCCTAATCGAGAAACTAGATCAGCTAGTGTTATATTTTTGTAATTTGTTTCCTTGAGTGGATTGTGGAGAAGAGACTAATTGATAGAATTGCATGTGAAAATGAAGAGAGGTTATACGAAACCAGGGTTTTGGTTTAGGTCGTGCGAATGAGTGGTAACTGGTAAGTTGTCATATTTTGTAGGAACCGTGATTGGGACGCTAGCTAGCTATATATATATGCACCATATTGCATATTCTACAGCACTACGAGACTTTTAGAATATAGTTTGGTGTGAGAATGACACGGAAAAGACTGATGAAGAATTTACGATAGAGCAGGCTATTTGTGGGCTCCACAATTGCTAATAAGTTTTTCGGATGTTACGAATCAAGTACATCTAGAAATGTTGTATATAGTCAAAATTTGCTTTCATAGTTCTATATCAAGTAGATGATTGAATTGTTTATCAAGTATTTAATGATTGACGTTAATTGAATATGAACGATGATCGATTCTTTGTGAACAACACATATTTATGGATGTTTCTCACCCTTCAATCACATTCAATGCAAGTTAGAAGCCCAACTCCAAACCCACATTGAAGCCCAAAAGCAACAAACTCGGGTCGAGTTTAAGCTCCTACTGGCTCAACCCGACATGTTCTGAAGCTCACAGTTTTGTTCTTTCCCATTTTCCCAGTTGTACCAATCTGATCTACACCAAAGACTCCATCTTTCTTCACTTCAAAGCTTCACTGCCACTACCTCTGCAAAACCCACTTCTCAGTTTCAGCGGTAAAAGTCTCGTCTTTATGTCTCTCTCTCTTTATAACTATGCAGAACGCATATATTAGCTCAACTATTTACTCTTTCAGAACCAAAGCTTCAATCTTTAATGACTACTCTTACTTGTTGAATGAAAGATTTGATAGAAACCCAATTCACTCATCGTTAATATCATCACCAACATCGTGTTGTTGTCATTGTTGTGTATATTCGACTCCTAGAGTGCCCATAAACCCTTGTTACTTGTATGGGTTGAGGCAGTGGTCCTTGCTTCAATGGCCAGGTTCTACAAGGTTGTTATTGGGTGGGAGGGACCGGGTTTGTTACCGGGTTCAGGAATGTCAACCGGGTCCGGGTCGTTGTGAGCTGTCTTGGGGAGTTAGGGAGAGGAGTGGTCATAGTAGGGTTGGGAGGAGAGGGAGAGGGAAGGGGAGATGTAGTTGTGTGGTTGAGGAGGAGGGGGAGAGTGAGGTTTGCGATTTGGAGGGGTTTGGTGATGTTGAGGCTGTGTTGAGTTTGTTGAGTGAGGAGGTGGGGGAGGAGTGTTATGGTAGGGGCAGGAATGGTTTTAAGAGAGTGGAAGTTGAGGGGACGAGGAGGAGGAGAAATGTGGGTTTGTCGAAGAGGGTGGAAGAGGAGAGTAGGAGGAGTTTGGGTGGTAGTCGGAGAAATGTGAGTTCGTTGAAGAAAGCGGAAGAGGAGAGTTGGAGGAGTTTGGGTGGTGGTAAGAGAGATGTGAGTTTGTCGAACAGAGTGGAAGAGGAGAGTAGGAGGAGTTTGAGTGGTGGTAAGAGAGATGTGAGTTCGTCGAAGAGAGTAGAAGAGGAGAGGAGGATGAGTTTGAGTGGTAGAGAGAGAGGTGAGAGTTCGGTTAGGGGAAGAGAGAAAATTGAGAGTGTATCAAAGGGAGTGCAAGTAGATTTTGAAGCGAATGATAGAAGTGAGTGTAGCAGTGGGGAAAAGAAGAGTATTGGTAGGTACTCATCTTTAGAGAGTAATTCAAAGCAGCGATTGGGATCAACCAGAGGCGAGTTTAGTGAAAAGGATTCCAGACAGAGAGAAGAGACGAGAATGCTTTTAAGAGCTGAGAATCACAGGATTAGGAAAGAGGGTTCCAGTTGTTCATCTTATTACTCCGTATCATCTTCAGGTGATTTTGGAAATGAGGCAGATGTCGAGGATAAGCATGGCCTTTTGGAGGAACCAGTTTCAAGTGTGTATGAGGAGTCACAGTATGATAGAGGTAGATTTGATGGGCGAATCAGTGAGTACAGGAACCGTAGAGATGATGCTAAGGCTAGTAGTGAAACGTCAAAGCAGAGAAATACTGTAGTTGAAGGGGGTGGTATGTGGGATTGGAGGAAGAAGTCAGAAAAGAAGCTTACAGAAGTAGTGATTGAAGAAACAAATGCATCAATGAAATCCTCAGAAATGCATTCAAGTTTAATGAAGACCAATGAAAGTGAGCTAGCAAAGGCCTCTGGGTCACAAAAGCAATTTGATGTTGCGAGGGAGAATTCATACCGGACACCGGGAACAAAAGAACAATATAGTCAAACAGGGACCCAGGATGTTGTTGAGATTGAATCAAGAAGAAAATTTCAAGAAGGCAGAGAGTCATTGGAAGTCCATAGAACTGATGCTGAAACAACATCCCGGTCACAAAAGAGACATACTGACAGGGAACAAAACCTAGCTATGGCTACGGACTTGGTACAGGAGACGAGAGATGAGCATTACAAGACAACTAGCCATATCACTCAAAGGGAAGATTTGAATATTGACATCCAAAAGCTCTCAAGAGTTTCACAAGTTCAGGTTGTTGATACTGAAAGGACCTCCACTAGGTGGAGGCAGTCTGAGACAAGGACTAACCAGGAAGAAAACAAAAATATGGGGTTGATTTCAGTTGAGGGGACAGAAGAGCAACGCCACCAAATAGCGCATCTGTTCGATCAAAATGCTATTCAGAGAGTTCAATCCAGAAAAGGTACCAATGATGTCGCTGAAATGTCATTGGTTCCTGCTAGTGATACAGCAAGAAATACCAAATCACAAAGAACCTTTGACAAGAGATCTGCCAATCAAGAAAATGTTACAGTATCGGCATCAGTTGAGGAAACAATACAGAGATATAAACAAGCTGATGAGAAGCTCATGCGAGTTAAATCAAGAAAAGGAGCTGAAAGTTCCACAAAAGTATCAACTAATCAGGAAAAAGATTTGGAAGAACCTTCTAGTTTCCAAGCATCTTTGAGTATGGTTTCTCAAGCTGGAATGCAACAGGAGGATGTTGAGAGGATAAAGAGAAGTCCACAGGCACCACTGTTGCCTCCCCCTCCTCAATTGATTGCTAGAGGACCGGCACACATTGAGTTGTTGAATGAGGCTGCAACTCGGGAAGTTTCTCCAGAAACTTCAGAGAGTAATTCAGCTGTGAACTATGAATCTTGTGGTGGAAACAGTAACAATGAGAATCCAGCAGAGATTTTATACCTTGATAATCCTGAAGATGCTTTGGATTCAGCTCATCGATCAGAAGAATCATCTTCTCAGTTTGTTGGGGAGTTCTTTGAGAAAATTCAGTATGGAGTCTCAACTTTTGAAAACCAGACTGCAAAGAGAGATTCTAGAGTAGATTTGGTGTATGGAAGTGAGAAAAATGGGCAAGAGACTTTGATTTCGTCATACAGCGGAAATGGAACCCAAGGGGAGACTACCTACCTCATTAATCCTGAAGATGCTTTGGGTTCAGCTCAGCGTTTCGAGAAGTCAACTTCACAGTTTGTTGGGGAGTTCTCTGAGAAAGTAAGGCATGAAACCTCAACTTCTGTAGAATACGGGGTGGAGACGGTTTCTGAAGCACAATGGGTGCCTGGAGGTGAGAAGCATGGGCAAAGAACATTGAGGCAATATGGGTGTGAAGTTTCTCAGCTGAAGGGGAACGAGTCAAGGCATTCATCTGGAGGTTCTGGAACCAAGGGGCCTTCAGTTGAAATGTGGGATGTGACCAACACATCTAAAATCCCCAGGGAAGAAAAACCGGAAGCTACTACAACTAGTGTAAAATCAGAGGCTACTACAGCAAGTGAAAAATTAGAGGCTACTACAACAGGTGGGAATGCCGTTGCCAAGAGAACTGGCCGGTCCATATGGAATCTTGTTGCGGATATGATTAAGCTGAGGTGGAATTCTCATGCTGAGACCCATCCTTCTGCTGTAAGGTCAGGTGATAAGATTTCATCAACTGAATCTGCAAGTAGTGAGGTATGGTTTTCTGGCCATGAGACTGAGGAGAGCAGCGAAAAGAATGTGAGACGAGATAAAGGCATGCAACCAGAGACCAGCACCGATCAGCTACAACCAGTGATTACATTGTCTCAAAGTGAAAAAGCGTCTGGCACTGTGAAGTCGAAGGACAAAGTAAGATATCTTGAAACAGGTATGACATCTTCTCCAACTAAAGAAGAAAGTAGGTTGACATCAAAATCCGTTTCCTTATCTTCTGGTGAGGATACTTTGAGTCCAAAAGATTATCAAAAGTATTTTCGAGGTTCTTCTTCTGGTATTCGAATAATTGAATCATCACAACCTCAAACTGCTGCTGGCATAAAGCCTCCTGTTGTCGAAGAAACTTCAAAGGCTGGTTACACTGTCTCTGGAAGTGGTTCTGAGGAGAACATAGACCAATTTGGTCGTCAGAAGTTTGATGAAGAGTCGGACAATGTGCAAAAGGGTGCAGAATTGAAACTAAGCAAGCTTAAACGGAATATGCAAGTCCACAGAGACAGATTTGATGAATGGGAAGAAACTCATACTCGTGAAATTGAACAGAGAAAAACTGATGAATTTTTTATGAGAGAAGCACTGCTGGAAGCTAAGAAAGCCGGTGATACTTGGGAGGTTCCTGTTGGTGCTGTACTGGTGCAACAGGGCAATATTATTGCACGGGGATTTAACCTGTGAGTTTAATAAACTTCTATGTTGGTTTTATAGTTACAACACAAATACTTGTTCTCTGGATAATTATACGGATTTGTTCATTAGAGTTGAAGAATTACGAGATTCAACAGCCCATGCTGAAATGATATGCATCAGGGGGGCTTCAAACGTTCTTCGGACTTGGAGGCTTGCGGTAATTTCTCTATTATTAAACATACTTTTTCCAAGTTCTCGTAGTAGAATATATCGATAGTATATAGGTATATGGTCATTTTGATGTTTTCTTTCTGTTGTTTGTTGTTTTGGTCAACTGATCACTAGTTCTGAATTATGTAAGTACGGTTTTTACCTGCTCCTTGAACAGTTTTTCACTTCTACACCTGCGTGATGACATTCCAAAATTTGACAACACCCTTCTTCCTTGAACATCCTTTCGGATATTTTATAACTCCTGAGCTGAGAGTAGTTTGTCAGGTGTATTGAAACTGATAATTTGAATGCATCATTTGCCACAAAATTGGGATAATGATGATGACAATTTTATAAACCGTGGAAGTGGCTTTGTTGAAAGAATTTTGTCTGCTTCTCAAGTTCCTGCTTTATGATGAATGAGCAACTCTTGTTTTGACCTAAATCTTGTTTTCCTGTATCTTAGGATTGTACACTCTATGTCACACTTGAACCCTGCCCTATGTGTGCTGGAGCAATTTATCAAGCAAGAGTCGACACTGTTGTATGGGGAGCTCCTAATAAGCTTCTTGGAGCTGATGGGAGCTGGATAAGGTGTGATTTATGTACTCTCTCATAGGCTATCTTTAATTTACACAGGCTGCATTGAACTACTGTTATGTTCTGCATCTTTTTATATTGCACACCTTAAAATGGCATGGTTCCTTATCATATGAACTTGCAGACTTTTTCCTGATGGGCGCCAAGTGAGTGAATCAGAACAGTCAGACAAGCCAGCTGCGCCAGTCCACCCATTCCACCCGAACATTACCATCCGACGAGGAGTGTTGGCATCAGAGTGCGCAGATGTAATGCAGCAATTCTTCCAGCTGAGAAGGAGAACGAAGGAAAAGAGGCAATCAACCCCACCAGCTCCGCCCTCGACCGGTGTTGTTTCTCACCATCCACGGAAGTTACTTACCAAGCTGCACGACGTCTTCCACATAATGTTCTGTTTATGAGGGACGGTCCTGAATTCCTTGTACATGACATCTGTGTTAAAATTTTGCTCCGGTAGGAAATTATTGTTCCCACACGTTTCAATGTTCTGTACATGTTATCAGCATTGATAAATTAACCTTGTGGTAAGTAATGAGATGGTCCTTAGTATGGTAGCACCAACAATATACCAGGTCTCAAGTGCACTTGCATATGCAGTTAGGTTGTTTATTAATTATAGCTTCAGAGCCACCAAACGGTGGTTTCTTACTTTCATCAAGTGAAGGATCCTCAAGTGAATTAGTTCAAACGAATAAATGCCGTAAAAGAAACTGTGCTTGACCGTGATGGGTACCTCTTACCAAAGTTAAGGTTTGCTGTTAAGATCAGCAAACAGCAGTAGGTAGGTATCATTTTGTTTTTATATTTTAAATCCGATCTAGTGATGCCATCACTAGTAAGTCTTTATCTTCTTTCCATCTGTGGCATGAGAAATTTGTACAGCAACTGGAGAAATGCGTGTGAAATTTAAGGGGCATTAGTTTCGTTCTCAGAATCTAGTGAGCCCTGCAAATCTTTATTAACAACCTAGCAGACCAAATGATTAGAAGGGAAGTACCTATCACTTGAAAGTTGCATCTCTCCCTTCTCTGTTTCACCAAACGTTTCTTTCACTTTCTAGCTTTCATGTATATTTCTCATCAAAACCCATATATAAGTTTAGACTCTTCTCAAAACTATCCATCTGAAAAATATGGCTTCCATTCTTTTGGCCTTGCTTCTAACCTGTCTCACCTTACAACTAGTCCTTACCAATGCACAAACACCAGCAGCTGCACCCACTACGGCTACAACGCCACCGCCTACCACCCCGGTAGCACCAGCCGCGCAACCACCAGCTGTAACACCACCACCTGTAACTGCAGCAGCAACCCCACCCACAACTCCGCCAACTACATCACCAGCCACTAGCTCGACAGTTCCACCCCCAAAAACTCCACCAGCACAACCACCAAAGATTTCACCAGTATCAACTCCATCTCAGCCACCACCACTACCACCTCCAACATTACCACCACAGGTTTCCCCAACTTCAGCTCCTGTAAAAAAATCACCAGCACCAGCACCAGCTAAGGGAGCACCAGTGCCCTCACCATCACAAGCACCACCAGTCCCAGCGCCAACACCATTAAAAGCATCACCAGCGCCAGCACCAGCTGTTGCGGAACCAGCTCCAGCACCTGTGGATGTGCCTTCACCTGCACCAGCTCCACATAAACACAAGAAAAGAAAGCACAAGCACAGGAGGCATCATCATGCACCGGCACCAGCACCAACTGTCAAAAGTCCCCCAGCTCCACCTATAGTGACAGATACAGAGGATACGACACCAGCACCATCACCAAGTTTGGATTTGGTATAAGATCTAACCAGCCTTTATTGTTAATATTCCCTTTTTCTGAGCTCTTGAGCCTTGACCAGAGAACATAACATTTTCATAAACTGAGAACTCAAATTTGTTTATATTGCTTGACAGCAACAAAATATGTTGGATGACCCTTCTTCTTTTTTTGTCTCATAGAGCGGAGGAAATGCATTGCACCAGAAAGGAGCGAAGTCTGCTATCTGGATTACAACTGGATTAGCTATTGCTATACTGCTGGCAATGACAAACTAGTAACTTAGATGATGAACTATGAATTCATTGATGTTGCATGGAGACAATTATTTTATATGTAAAACTCAGAGGCAGGAAAAGAATAATGCAAGAGACGAGCCAACAAATTAGCATTTTTTGTATTTGCACATGTTCAATATATTGAGGAAGATGAATTTTGGGTTTCAACAATATCAAGTAACTCAAATACCACAACACATTCAATTACAGACTAAGCTTCATCTGCATTTGAATCCAAATCCATTTCCCCTGTCAAGTCATACTCAACCACGAGGCCGAGATTATCAACTAACTTGTGATACTTGAGGCACCCTGCACACTGATGAAAAGTAATGTAATTGGTCAGAAACAAACTTTAGAACAACAAACAGACCACACAAACTAATACATCAATCAGCAAGAAGAAATTACCTGCACATAAATAAGCCTCTTTTCATATGCCAATCGGTTCACGAGTTTGCTTGTTCTTTCATTACACAAATTACAAGTAAACTTCACTAGCAGGCTTCTTCTTGGGAGTTGTAAATCAACGGTGGCATCCTGTATATCAAACCAGACTAAGAGAATAAGCACTCAAGCAATATTGAAATACACACACATTGAAAATGAGAACAATGCCACATTGAATTCAAACTTTTAGGAACACTACAATGAAATATTCCAAGTGACTAAAAACTCAAACTTTACTTATGACAATACATCTCATACGAAAAACACTTTACAATTATACCTTATTCAGATTGTTCTGTTCCAATTCTGCGTCTGCTTCAAAATCGCTGCCACTACTCATCAACCCAGAAACAGCCAGAGCTTTCTGGGCAAGCTTTGGCGCTAAAGCTCTCACATGGGAAATTCTTGAGCTGAAAATCAAACTTCAAGAGTTAAAAGAATGATCCAAAAAACACAGTACTGTAATAAAAATCAAAACTTTAAAGAAACCCAGATAAGGAAACATCCAAAGTAAAGGTTCCGCCTTTGAGTTACAGACCTGCAGTGGCTGATAGGTTTTGTCTTGGGAGCAGAAAAGGGTCTGAAAAAGTTGGGAGATTGAAGGGTTTTAATGGGTTTATGGGGTTTAGTTGTGGGAGCCGAGAAAAATGGAAGGGTAGCGGTTGATGTTGCCGCCATGAGTGTGTGTGTGTGACTCTGTAAATTAAAGAAATGATAAGCTTAGATAATTTGCCCTTATGTGTTTTTCATCTCTTCTCCATCGTTTTGCGTCTTTCGCTGAGTCTGTTAACGAGAGCAGCTTCTTTTTATCTTTCTGACTTTTTCCCAGGTCTTAACCAGGTAATAATCTGAAATTGCCTAGTCTTGTAACTCTCGGTGATGATACGGTTCAGTTTTAAATGAATGTGGGGGTCTCTTAGGTTTTGGTCATTTGATTTCTTGATTTCCTAGTGGTCACCCATCCGAGTATTATTGCACTCGTCCAATCCAAGTAAGGTCAACTTGATGCATAGAAGATGTTTTGCTCTTTGGATTATTTTCTTTCATTTCATTGATGAATAGATTTGTTGTGTACAACTATGAACAAATGTTCCCACAATCCATCGAACAAAAACGAGATACGTTGATAATGTCTTGTTGCATCAATTTGAATGAGCTCTACAAGCTTAAGGTTCCTCTTCGGAAACATTTTGTTCTGAAATGAAGTACACCATTCCATAACCCTAGAAACTGAATCCAATTCTATATGCAAGTAATGCAACTGTTGCCAATGGGGCATCAGTCTTCTTCATCCACTTCATGAAAAGGAAGTGGAACTGTTTTAACTGCTCTAAACTTCCCTGCATTATTTAGATGCTCATTCTCCAACCTGGACAATTGAGACAAATGATCATTAGATCTTAGTTTCATGTTAATGTCATATGGCTGCACATGTAGACTGCTAGATATGAAAATCATAGGGATTTAGGGGATCTAGATGAAGAGAAAACTTAGTTTACCTGTAAAAGTTCCATAACCCTCTTCTAATGACTTCAAGGGCAGCTAAAAATAGCCCTGTAACTCTGTAGTCCACATGTCCAAAACTTGAATGAAGAACAGTTTGCAACCAAGCTAGCCTGAGAACAAGGTTTAATCCCTGCACATCATACAACATATTGTTCAAAATCAGATTAGGAAGCTGTCAAACATATAAGACCTAAACTGAAACCTTGAAGAAGACAGAATTTGCATCTATGATGTAACTGACGTCATCCAAATCTGTGTAGTCATATTGTTATCTTTAAACTAGACTGGGAATCCTCTTTGATAATGACATTTTCAGGATTTATTTCTAGAATATGTTCATTGTCCACTTGTTTATCCCAGACAAGAGGAACTTCATTATCCAATTTATGGCCTAGATGGATCATTTGTGAGATGCTAAATTGGTTCCCCTAGTTTTTCTAAAGATAGTAGGTACCAATTCTATCCCAATGGCCCAAAGACTGTCAAAAGCTTTCTGAACTGAAATAAGAGATAGAGAGAGGGCCATGACATATACCATTGAGAAGTAGTAAATGATCTTTCGTCGAAGCATTAGTTCATTCCTTAGCAAAGGATTCTTGGAATTCATTTGAAGCAAACCCCAATCCTTTACAAAGTCCCAATACAATTGGTATACTGTTGCAAAAGTTGACATGACCACAACAAGACAGAGCCATCCAGCACCCTTTTCCTTCTCATAAGCCACTTTAGCTCCTGCTGCTAGCATTGCAGACACATATTTGCCGAGATTGGCCAGGTGACTCGTCTCTCCCTCATCAAACCACCTCCTAGCACACTGCACCATCAATTCAGTAAAAAAAAGGGTCTTGTCAGAAACTTATTGGTCAATTGAAAAACGAAAATGGAAAAGCAATACATATAAATACAAAGGAGCACCGTAGCATAGGAGCATTACCTGCATTGCTCTCCAGTAATAGGGCAGGAAGGACACAGCATAAGCAAGATCACGGTAATGCGTGGCTCTCATGCAATAGCCATAGTCCTGAGTTTTGTAGCTTCCAGTTATGTAGTAACATGCCACATACTCGAGGTTCCTAAGCATTGGCACCTATATAAAGCAAGACAGCTATATTTATGATAAATCTGTTTTTTTAAATAAATATAAAAAAATAAAAAATAAAAGCTTCTGTAGTAAGTGCTCAGTAATACCTGACTACAAAGTTGGTCTGCCATGAAGAAGTCTAGCATGACAACCTGTGGAGTGTAGAGAGCAAACAGAAATAAATTAGAAACATGATATGATGCTTTTAAGTTTGACATACATTTATAAGCCCGCCCACAGAACCTAATTGAATAGGATATTTTGTGGATGCTGGAGATATATGCAATACCTTGTACATAGGTGAGAAACTGATATTTCTTATCACACGAAGCAGACGACAACGGCTTGATTTGTAGATGATGTTGAAGGGGCACACAAGTATGAGTAGAAACATCTGCATATTATAAGAAAGTTAAACACTTGATAATAACACCTGATAACCGTCTCTAGAGTTTCATGTCTTGAGTTAAATAAATTACCAGCAGTAGAAGACCAGGGATCGCTTGTACTTGGGTGTATGAATATCCTTTTGTTAGCAAGAACAAATGAAGAAACATGACCCCAACCACGACAGTCATTGATGTGGTACATACCAAGAAAACATCTCTGTACTTAAGCTCAATTGTTGGGGATAGTTCAAAGATGAAGCTGTAATTTATACGAGTCTTTCTCCACGCGAAAATGTTACAACCATATAGGAAGAAGTGTAGAAACAATAGGCTGAACATGCTGCAAAACAAGTCTGTTCCATTAGTTTCCTTGCTTTAGGTGTTCATTTAAAGATGCCAAATTGCAGAAATACTTGCCTGAGTATAGGGTAGGCAGTTTCCATGTATATCGAATTTGGTTGCCTTCTGTACAACCCAGTAATATGAGCCATAATTACATATCCAGCAAAGAGTGCAATGAAACACCCAGTGAACAGACCTGGTTATTACATGAGAAGATTAGTCACTGGTAATGTAATTTAAGTATTGTTGAAAACTGTGAACTTGCAGAAAGTGACACATTGATCTACAGTATCAAAGTAGGCGACTCGTTATTTATATCACAATCGATGCCTTTTGATGAGATAAACTAGGCATTTAGAGTTGTGCAGGTGATCAAGTTAGCAGCAATATGTCAAACATTTCCATGATCCTAGTCTGGTAACAACTGAGGAAACAAAACACTGCTGCCCTATAAGTGCTGATGGATCTTTTAAGGTTCAACCTTTGTACGATAAAAAAAATTGTCTGAAAGGTAACAATAGGGTAGCTTTGGATCCATGTGACCTGTGCTTTATAGTCCACCTAGAAAAGGGAGCTAATCACTTATGGGTCCATATATTTCTTAAATCTTTTATATGGCCACAAATTGAGCAAACTCTTAAGTACTTCTCCATTAATGATTGTGTTAAAGAAATCCCACTTAACATATTTAACTTACCAATGAAGAATGTTACAGAGTGTGATTCTGTGCGATGATGTGGTTTGAGGTATTTCATGGCCTTTCTCCGGTCTTCTTCAGCAAAGTGTTTGATAAACAGCTCCTCAACTTCATCTGCTAGATTCATAACCTGTCATTTCTGAAACTGATTAGCAAAAACTATACTAGTTTGCAAAGTTTATTTACATGTCAGACAAGCACATCTAAGTTCGATTTCTGTGTATGTTAATGGCATCCATTGTGCAGTCATGAACTATAGAATCAAGGTCCACTTTACATTGTCGGAAAATATTTTTCTATCGCATTACATCTAAACATGGTGGCCAACATTACGTCTGAACATGATCCAATCATAAATTCAAATATAATGCACAATTGTTCTTTTGGAACAGGAGTAAGATATTTACTTGGTTGTTTAGAATTCGATTTAGTAAATTACCTTATCTGAACTGTTGAAATAGGAACTCTCAACAACTTTTAGATAGATTGGAAGAACTTGTTTTCCAGTCGCCTGAAAATAACCAAGAAAGAAGTGCCCTCTTTATTACATAAGAAAACCAAAATGCAAATGCATATGCTTACAAAGATGTTAAAGTCGTGCATTACTTACCTTGTCAAACTTCTTTAAAATCTTTATAAACGCCAGCATGTTCAAGTTCCTGTAAATCATTAGTATTGTACACAACACGTAAGCTTCAAAATTCGAATGCATAACGACTTTAAACTTGAAAAGAAACTTTCCATTTAATTTGAGCTTTAATTAGGATGACTGACGATACCTGTAAGTTTTGAGATATCCCAAGCCTTTGTACAGCTCAATAAAAGCTCCTCTGATCATCTTATCTGCATGATGCAACTTAGTTTTGTTGATGTGCAGCTTACTCATGCCTTCTGCAGTGCATTTCTTTGAGGACTGATTAACTAGATCCTCCCAAACTAAATAACTGATTGCTGAGAAGGTACGCGACGGTGTAGTCAGAGGAATGTTAATCTTTAAGTTCTTCCCTTGACAATTGAAAGAACGGCTTGAGACACTCCTCAGTTGTTTTCCAATATCCTCACTTTTCATTCTCGTTGGTTTCACCAACTCGCCTGATGATGGGACTTCTGTGTAGGCTACTTCATCATTTTTCTCCAACTCATCAGTTTCTTGCAGCTGTTCAAGTTCTGTTTTGTCCTTCACAGAGTCCTCTTCTGTTTTCAATAAAAATGATAATAAATCATCAAGGTCCATTAGTAGAAACTTAAGGACTAGCTACCATGTGTTGCAAAACTGTTGAAGTAAACCTTTGGTGCTAAGCGTGGAATATTTAGTTAAGTACAGAACTGAAGCAAAGTAGGAAAATCGTACATGGGAAGTATGACAAGAATAATATCCTAAAGAACAAAATGTGCAACTTATAAATAACATCCCACAAGAACTAATAATTAACTATTTTGAAGTGCATTTTCTTGCTCATTTTGCTTGAAAATCCATAAAATTTGAGAATATTACCAGATGAGAAGGTGCAGGGGATAGAGGCTTCCTCCTTTGAGTCCTGAGCAGATGCTCCACCTTTGGCACGCTGTTGCTTGAAAGCAGTTTTGAGCTCAATGAGTATATCCATTTGCTTCCTCAAGGACTCCCCTCTCTCCATGAACTCTTTCTCCTTTTTCTGGTAGAACTGATTCACCTTGTTGAGTTGAAGGTCCAAACATGCAAAAAACTCTTTCGCAGCATCAGTATCAGCAAGTTGCTCGAACAATTCAGTCTCGTACATGTCTCCCTTGCTTGCTGATGATGCAAGCTTCTTGTGAACCTGGTGAGTAAGAGTTAAGACCACAGCATAAATTCATCATCGTAGAAAATGTAACAGTAACAAGGAGATAAATCAAGAGGGAGTGAGTAGTACGTGTATGAGTTCATGTTCTCTGTGTTGATGGCCAAATAAAGAAAACTTCTTTATAGATGTGAAGAGAGTGTTAGATAAAGAGCTGTTATGAGTAGGTGTGTTGTTGGTGTTAATATTAAGGAGATGGATTTTTTTGAGATCCTTCTTCAGTTGCCAGTAATCTACGAAGGCATCTTTCCATTCCGGGACTAGTTGTGCCTCGAATTGCTTAGAGAACTTCACCATCTTCTCTCTTTGCTTCTTTAGTTGATGAGCTGATGAGAGAAAAGAAGGAAGAGGTTCTTCTTCTTTCAGTTGTGAGTGTTCCATGGAAGCCCTCGACGACATTATATATGGTTGGGGTTGGGAAAAGAAGTGTCTGATTGATGTGCTCGTACTGATGCTCTTAGCACATTCTCAAATATCCTTGCACTTATACCATCCTATTCCTCCTCCACTTGGAGAGGTATATTGGCCATCTTATTGCCGGAGTGTCTACTAAACCGCTACCGGAGATGCTGCGACTTCCCAGCCTATTTGCACTCATGAAGATTTTGGAAGGAAATATAAGTAGAGAATTCAAAGTGGTACCGTGCCAAACTCGCAATTTATATTAAAGATTGTAAAACTCGCAATGACCCTAACTTTGGGGAGAATTAGCAAAGTGATTGCTTCCCTAGATTGCTACAAAGCCCTTTGTTTTACAACTAGTATGCATATGGATCAGAGGCCATGCAAAGGGCATTTTTAAAACTTGGCCAGTGCCCCATAAGTTAATGAAGAGCTGCTTAATTATGTGCATGTGAAAAGTGAAGCTCATTGGCTAGAAATTGACAAGCACACAAAGATCATTTCTAATTAGTCGAGCCTAAATTCCACTAAGTGAAGATAAACTAAAAAGTTTAAGTTATCTTTCTTTCACTAAGAAATCATTACTTTTGTATTATGCAATATACAGTAGAGATCATATGAATGCTGCATTTAAGCTCATACAAGATCATCAACAGCATATCAGAAAAGTATAATGTAGAATCAGAAATAACACTAATTAAGTAACTTCCTAGTACATATAGGCCAAATTTGTTCCTCTTCAATTGTATGTCTTTTACAAATCAAAATTGATCGAACCGTATGAAGATGAAACCCATTATTGCCAGCCAACCTAAATATGCTTCATTAGACTATTCTAAGTGGAAAAGGTATATGTTATGGATATCATTTTTCCACAGTATAGATTATGAAATGCATTCGATCTAAGAATAGTGCTCATGATCCAAAAAGAAAAGGCGAAGAGAATAGTGAGATCATATGTATGCATATATTTATATATCAGCTAGGCTAATTGCTAGTAGTCACTACCAGATATGGGAGAATAGCCGACGAAAAAAATTTCGTCGGCTATACCCTCTACCGACGAAATTTTCGTCGGCTATAAGTCGTCGGGAAAACCCCGTCGGTAATACAATGGCCGACGAAAAAATCAAATTCGTCGGCTATAGTAGAGTATGGCCGACGAATTTACCGACGAAAATATTTTTCGTCGGCCAAACCTGGGAGAAATTGCAGACGAATTTCGTTGGGTATTTTCGAGTATGGCCGACGAAATTCAGTAACTATAGCCGACGAAATTCGTCGGCTATTGTGTTTTAATTATAGCCGACGATTTATTAAACTTTCGTCGGTTATTTTCTCGAAATATATTAATATTTTAATAGGCATTAATTAGTTATAGCCGACGAAATACTAGAATTTTCGTCGGCTATACAACTTATAGCCGACGAAAATTGGTAAAATTCGTCGGCTATTCTTAAATTTTAGGGAAAAAAAAATAAATTATGCTTTGGATGGAGGAGGCCGGAGGAGGGGAAGGAGGAGGAGGAGGAGAAGGAGGAGGAGGAGGAGGAGGCCGGAGGAGGAGGAGGGGAAGGAGAAGGAGGAGGAGGGGAAGGAGGAGGCCGGAGGAGGAGGAGAAGGAGGAGGAGGAGGAGGAGGAGGAGGGGAAGGAGAAGGAGAAGGAGGAGGAGAAGGAGGAGGAGGAGGAGGAGGAGGAGGAGGCCGGAGGAGGAGGAGGGGAAGGAGAAGGAGGAGGAGGAGGAGGAGGAGGAGAAGGAGGGGAAGGAGGCCGGAGGAGAGAAAAAAGGCGGGAGGAAGCGATTTAAAAGATTTAGAAGGAGAATAGCCGACGAAAGTAAAAAATTTCGTCGGCTATACTTAGAGAATAGCCGACGAAATACAATGTTTCGTCGGCTATACTTTGAAAGATCAACAGCCGTCAGATCTGAGCCATCCAACGGCGGACAATAAAAAGGCGCGGATCAAGAGTTTAGCCGACGAAATACAATGTTTCGTCGGCTATACTTAGAGAATAGCCGACGAAATACAATGTTTCGTCGGCTATACGTAGAGAATAGCCGACGAAATACAATGTTTCGTCAGCTATACTTAGAGAATAGCCGACGAAATACAACGTTTCGTCGGCTATTCTATGAAAACATACTAAACTGCCGTTTTGAGGCCCTAAACAAACTCGAAAGCCCGAAAACGCCCACACATCGTAGCAAAGCTACGAGTTTGATTTCTGGCGTCATTCCCTTTCCGGAATGGTATCACAATCATCATTCGGACGCCAAATCTACAGTAAACCGGGTTTTGACTGATTTCATTCTTTCGGCACACGGATTTTATCGGAATCTTGTCATTTTTCAACCGTAGACGTATTTCATTATTTCGGTCATATCTTATTTGACGACATATTTGCATTTGAAGAGTGTACGTATAGTAACTATTTGAAACTATACATTCACTTAAACACTTAGTAAACAAGTTAAGGAACATTAGTGCATATGTTCCGATTTTGAATCTAAAAGTTTGGAAAATCTATTCCAACCGTCAGATATCACCGTTAAGATTAAATACATGTATGAAAAAAAATCCAACTACATCTGACAACGTTAAAGGCTCGATCGGGACGGTCAACCGGGTGAGTCAACCCTTCAAACGCTTAGAAATGGTAATTGGCCTGTCTAAATGACGTTTTTTGGCCTGACCTTCAACAGATAATAGTTTCAAATCGATGAGACGCAACTAATCGTATAAAAATTTTCCTCAAAATATTTACCGACCGTCAGGCTACCCATAGGAAAACGGAAGTAAAAAACAGTTAACCGCAACATTCGGCACACAGATTTTGTCGGAATCTTCTCATTTTTCAACCGTAGACGTATTTCATTATTTCGGTCATATCTTATTTCACGACACATTTGCATTTGAAGGACGAAGCAATGGTTTGTCGATAGTGATAGAAAATGGAAGCTGTTTTTTTTTTTTTTTTTTTTAATCATAGCCGACGAAATCAAACCTAGTGCTCGTCGGCCATACTTCCAAAAATTTTCGTCGGCTAAAGTTTCAGAGAAAGGCAGACGAAAATTTAAATCGTCGGCCATTCTATGGGAATAGCCGACGAAAATTCAAATCGTCGGCCATTCTATGGGAATAGCCGACGAAAATTCAAATCGTCGGCCATTCTATGGGAATAGCCGACGATTTTTTTTTTTAGCGACGAAAAAAAAATCGTCGGCCATTCTAGGGGAATAGCCGACGAATTTTTTTTTTTTTGCGACGAAAAAAAATTTCGTCGGCTATTTTTGGGAATAGCCGACGAAAATTTTATTTCGTCGGCCGTTTTTTTTTTTTTTCGTCGGGAAAAGCCTTTTTTCTGGTAGTGAGTTCTAGTAGGGCAATAGTAGTGGTTGTAATGCAGAGGTTCCATAATTGATTTATATTATGCTCTATTCGTTTGTTCTAAATCCCTTCCATTGGCAACTTGTCAACATGAATCTCAGAGCTTCCACAAAATCAAAACAGAAAGAAAAAAATAGGAAAAACAAAAAAAGAAGAAGACGATCCGCAACCGTGCCTGTTTTCCCGGCAGGGCTACCCTAGCTACTTATCATTTTTTTATCGTTTTTCTTCAAGGACCTGGATTGCACCCACTATAAATTTTGTGGAAAATTGACAGCGTGACTAAGTAAAGATTTCCTAGCTACCTCCCCGTACACACACTTACTCCGTCCCTTTTTATTTTGTTGCATGAAACCAATCTAGCTTCTTTTCAAAACGAAACATTCCTATTATCTCAATCTTGTTCTCTCTCGAGTTCTGTATATCATATATATACTTTACATTAAGTACGTACACCATACACATTGGAGCTTCATATAAGATATTAGAACAATAGGAATCAGGGGTTAAGTATATGCAATTATTAAAACTGGAGAAACAATTTACAAGTTTCATTTAAAGATTTAACCACGAAATCTAAAGCCTTTAGGTTTATAGAGCCAATGAGAAGCCATGGATATGGTTATCGATTCGGATGCCATGTTTTGAGTGCTCTCTCTCTCTCTCTCTTCCATTTCTGCCACCATTTCTTTACATTATCATATTTTCTACTACGTTTCTATTTGCCAGTTTAGAAGGGAAATTAATGACGACTCCACGTAGACCTACAACACCTAGCTATATTGCTGTATTTGAAGGAGATGAGAGTACGTAATATTGAAACTTGCTGGTTTTCAGGTTTTCATTATAAATCTTTATGTCTGAAATGATTGTACCAAGATCAATCATGTCGTCGACGTAGCTGGCATGGTAATAATATAATACATATGCTTCCATATTCGAGAATGAGATCCCACTCTTCAATTACACACCTCGCAAAACCCAAATGTTCGTACTACGTGTTTTTTTCCCAACCCGATCATAATTCTAGGTAAAAAAGAAAAATTCGACTTCCGTACGTAGTACTCGATCATATGAGTAAGATGATTCTAGGGCATACGATTCTTGGTTAGTTCTCATTTAAGCAATACCCTTAAAGTTATGTCAAGTAAGAATTTCCACAATTTAGTGTAATAATTCCCATGTTGTCTCCTATAATATCATCTCTTTGCAACAGTTGATGAAAGAACTTGGAGCATATACCTCAATTAATTGGTACGTGCTATATAATAGTACTTGTTCTATCATCTGGTATTTCTTTGGTATTTCTTTGGTATTTCTTTGGGGGGGGCCATAAATGTACTACATAAACCATATCCACCATGGATTTTAATTTTGTGCTGGCTAGCATAGTACGTATATGCTCAACTTTGCATCTATCTACACATAAGCGTTATCATCCTTTGGTACATTTAGAAATGGAAGGCAATGGATTATGATTCTCTTAAACGTGCTCAGAACCATGCACATGATTTTGGACCTAGTCTAATGGGAGCAAGTTTTAGGGGGAAGGAGGGGATCATGAAAAGTTTGATGTTGAAGTGTGTCAAATATAAGTATATAACTATATGCAATGGATATTATAGGAAACATAAACTTGTATCTAAAAATCGAGTTTTGTTTAGATGATAGTGTTGAATAGTATAACATTTTAAATATTGAATAGTGTTATATACTCGTTTGAATTAGAATCAAATATTACTACTAACTCAAATGTTATATGCTATTTCTTCCCAAATTGTTATGCCACTCGATATTATATATGAATTTTACTAAATTGATAAAACAGTAACTAACAGTGCTAGCCATGAAGAACCCTATCTAATTGTTTCAGACAAAAAAAGAAACATTATTCGTCTGGTACACATGCATCGAGGGTTATGAGCTTCAATCTCAATGCTTGGAAGTGACTTGGGTTATATTCTCATGTTGATGATGATCAGGATCATTATCTTCCAGAGTGTTGGAAACTTGGAAATGAAGGTATATAATGTAAAAGGCCGATCAATCAGATGCGGGCAACAGCAGTCCAATGAATTAGTACCATATATACGTCGGCCCCTAGTTTGAGATTGGCGGTATATGCATGTATGGTGCAGTCGGGCTTTATAGAAAGTTGAGTTCTGTTTATTTTTTAAAATAAGCTGTTGAAAAACAAATTAGTTGAATATTTGGTAAAATAGTTTTTTAAGTGTTGTTAATAGAAATGATATTGGCAAAGTGTTTGGTAAACTGAAAACTAGCTAGTGATTTTTATCTGTAAATGACAAATTTGGACATGAAAGAAATTTTTAACTTTAATGAATTGTAATACCTATTAATTTTTAATTTTATGGCTAATTGAATCGTTATTATGCTTATATGAAATTATTTTTAAATATAATTAATTACTAATCATTATGGTGAAATTGTTGAAGGAAAAACACATTGTGTGCCTTCGTCAATGTAACTGACGAGAGAGAATTAAGTAGTTAGCATTCAATTTTTGTCTGCTACATCTCTCTAACGTGAAAAAAAAAAAAAACCTGAAATTCTCTGCCGGCAACATTTTTCTCGGCAAAGAAAGCCTTCCCCAGAAACTCTTTTTCCCAAAAACCTCCTCGCCGGTAAAAGAAAAGCCAAGCAATCTGCCGACGAAACTTTGTCGGCAGAGAATGTTAATACTCAGTGCACCCAGAAATTTGCTATGGACACCCCTCTAATGTCTCTGATCGACGCTGCCCCAAAGCCGGCGATCCCAGCATCATCGTCACTGCAACCCGAAGACGCCGCCAATCTGAACCCCATCGAGCCCAACTCAAAAACCTTCAAGTATCCATCCAATGCCACACTCAAAATCCTCACCGCTAAGTTTCCCTACTTTGCCAACACAAATCGACGTCACCGTCTTGTTATGGCTCTCCATTGAATACACCAGCTTCCCTCTTCCAATTAAATCCCAAATCTTAACCGAATCACTAGGTGGAGCCTGTCGTTGGCGGTGAACTTGACGAAGCGAACGGGGCGGGTGTGGGAGCAGAGGCAGCGGAGGGGGGTGTGGGTCTTGACATCGAAGACCTGGACAAGGCCAGAGAGGTTGGTGGCGGCGAGGAGGAGGCCGTCGGAGCGGAAGGAGGCGAAGGAGACGACATTGTTGAGGGATAAGGTGGAGGAGGGGGAGAAGTGGGAGAGGGGGTTATGGAGGGTGAGAAAGGTGGAGTGGGCGGCGACGGCGAAGGAGTGAGGGGCGGCGGAGGAGAAGGTCAGGGAGTTGATGGAGGAGATGAGGTTTGAGATTTGCTTGGTTTTGAACGAGGACTAGTATTTGGATTCCGAGGTTTGCTTTGGGGTGCGCGGCTTGGGTTTCTGCTTCGGTTTCACCAGGAAGGTCTTGGAGATTTGGGGTTCCGCCATTGAAGAAGAAGAAGCGCAAGTCAGTGAGTGAGGGCAAGCCTGGTATTTTAAAATTTTCATTTATCTACAATGCTCCCGCTACAGTGTAGAAGCAGAAACTGGCTTTCAAAAGGAGGCCTCCTCTTACTTATGCTTTTAAGAGAAAAAAGTCAGGAGAGCTAAAAAGCCCCCAAAACGCACCCATATATTATATACGTACCTGCGTTTAGCTAGGGTTTATTCGAAGTTCCAACAATCATATTTTGGAATTTGGGGCGGTGTCGATCAAACAAAATCATATAAATATTTTACCAGCATTTTCTTAATCATTATACCTTGCCATAATCGTATTTTGAAAACCAGAAAATGATCGGTATATATATAGGTTGGAATTTGGGGCAGTGTCGATCAAACAAAATTATATCCCCAGAAGCAGCTTATACTTATATACCTAGTATAATTCGATCACATGTAAATCAGTCAGTGGAGTTGTAGATTCTGAACTAGATAAGAGATCGATGGCTTTTAATAAGGAAATATTTCTATATATGCTTCTTTTTCAAGTAAGGAGATGTGTATATATATATATATATAAATGACTACTATTATACTTGGTCCCAAGAAGTCAAGAACTCAAAGTAGATCGATCGAGCACCCCAAAAACAGAAAAAGAAAAAGAATCTTCCGGCAGCCTCATGTGAATTAGATCTGATAATAGTTTCAGCGGTAGGAAATAGTATAATTTGCAACCATATAATATGACATATTTAATGAATAATCCCGAATGGTTATCCACATTTTAGAGAAAGGGACCATCTAATTTTGTGAATTAGAAAAAAAGCTCCCTGTTTTTCACTTCATAAAAAAAGACATGTTTTTAATATTTTTTTTTTATCACAAAAGGCTCTTTTCAATTTTACTAAATTATAAAAAAGGGCTGTTTTTAGTTTTCCAAAAGACGATTTTACCCTTAAGCATCAAATTTGCTTTCCCGTTCTGTTATTTTCCCTCTTTCAGCTCTGTTTTCTTTTTCTTCTTCTTCTCTCTCTCTCTCTCTCTCTCTCTCTCTCTCTCTCTCTCTCTCTCTCCGATATTCAATTCCTCATTGCCTCCGATCTTCAATTCCTCATTGCCGCGGATCTGCAATTCTTTTTTTACCACCGATTTGTAATTCGTTTTTTTCCGGTGATCTGCAATTCATCTGTTTAATTGCTCATTTTGCGATTTCGATTTCTCTCTGAAGATTTGCGTCTGCGATTGCGATTTGTCTCTGAAGGTATGTTAATGTTTTGCAGCTGTTTAGATTTGCGTATGTAGTTTTCTCAGTTGAGTTGCTCATTCTGCGATTTTTGATTTGCCTTTGAAACTTTGCATCTATTATTCGTCAGTTTTGATCAATTAGTGTTGTTTTTGATCTTATAGCTCTGAATGATTAAATCTTGTTATAGTGTATTCAACTGCCGATTTTCATTCTTACTTTCAATTTTAAGCTCTTGCTTTTCTCTGTCCTGCATTTTTTATTTTTCATAGTTAGTGAGATAGTTACTATTAGTAAGATATTTACCAAGATGATAGTTAGTACGATAGTTACTAATTTCATAGTTAGTAATTCAGTTTGTACGATAGTTAGTAAGCTAGTTACTAGGCTGATAGTTGCTACATTTTTTATTTTTCATAGTTAGTAAGATAGTCACCAAGTAATAGTTAGTATGATAGTTACTAAAATGATAGTTACTAGTGTTGATGGCATATATGGTACACCGCCAAGCATGTTCGGCGACCTCGTGGACCGTGCAACCGGCGCCATGGGTCCTACTTCTGGCATCCGGCGGGTAGGCCGCAACCCCGGCTACGTTCCCAATGTCAGAGATCACCGGTGCCGCACCCGGAGGGCGTGCCACCGGGCTCCCGAAGTAGCTTCGTGAGTAGGGAAATGTGTAGTAATGTGGGTTTGTGTCCCACATTGGAGAAGTTGTAAAGGAGGGAGCCTTCCTTCCTTATAAATAGGAGGCTTCCCCCTTAGTATTAAGGATCTTGGATACTTGCTATTCTTGGCATGTAACCACCACCGATGGCTTATTAGCCGGCTATAGTGAATTCCAAGTGGACGTAGCCGTGCCCTCCGATGGCACGGTGAACCACTATACTTGCTTGTGTTCGTATTCTACCTTTATTATTGTGGTTCTGCCAGGCCCCAGGGTTTGTGCAGAAACAATTGGCGCCGTCTGTGGGAATCAGTTCAAAAAGTTGTGTTGCTCTACCAGCGGGTAGAGATCGGTTAATCCGTGTGGGCAGCCCGGCCAGGAAAAAAAAAAAAAAAAAAGAAGAGAAGAAGAGGTACGGCCAGGAAGCAATTGGCATTGGCCAGTGTTCATCTCTCCCTACCCGGCCAGCATCTTCCAAGCTTCAACCGGCCAGCATCCTCCATCCTGCAAGTCAGCTTCGCCGGCCAGCATCTCCCGCCCAGCAAGCCTCCCGGACAGCATCACCCAGCATGCAGCCCATGCAGCCCAGCTAGGCGTGGTCAACCCGCGCGAGGCTCAGTGCGCGGTGAGCTCCGGTGCAATCTCCATCTGGTCCAGCAGGCTAGCAGGGCCTCTCCGGTGCAGCAGGGTCCGATCAGTCGGTCTCCGGGCATGGACCAGGCCGGACGGCCGAGAGAGATGGAGAGCACCGGACAAGAGTCCCCGGCCGAGAGAGCCACCGGCCGAGTGAGCCACCGGCCGAGAGAGAACCCCGAGCGGGAGAGAGTCCGGCCGAGACGAGGGAGAGAGCCACCGGCCGAGAGGGGATGCCGGCCGAGAGGGCAGTCCGGCCGAGAAACGGAAACCACGAAAGAAGAGGAGAAACAGAAACAGAAGAGAAAGAAAAATGGCGGGAAAAGCGAATTCAAATGTTCAGGACCGGTCAGCACAGGTCGGTTTGGGCTGCAGCACGCTGGGCCGGGTCAGCCTCCCATCCAACAGTTTCACCAGAAGGCGAATCTCCTCTTGGCACCCAGAAATTTTCTCTGGGCACCCACTACTCCAAACAGCAAAATCAACCTGCAGCAGCTTCCAGCAAAGCTAAGTCTTTAATTCTTACAATTATGTTTACTCCATCCTTATGCGAGTACTGTGCTATATATTTGGCAAGCATGTGAATTGTTTTCCCGCATGATAATGAATGTGCATGATTACCTGCTACATCGGTAATTTTTAGCTTTGTGGTGCATAGCATATAGTCTTTCATGTGTGGCTGGCCGAGATCTTTTCCTCCGGGAAACGGTAAGCCAGTAACAACGGCTGAGGCATTCCACCGGTTATGTACCATTCAACCGGCTCTGAGGCATTTCAACGGCTAAGCCAACACTAACGAAAGACTATGCATGCCATTTTCAAGCTACACATGCCTTCATTCTATACATGATCATGATTTATGTGCTCCATTGATATCTGTATACATGTCATTGGTATCCCCGGACAGTATTCGTATCACCGAGCGGTAACGAATAACAACCCGGTGCTTGTTGTAAGTGGCTTAAATTCTGATCACTTGTTTATTCTTATTTGTTTTCTAAGGTACATATCATCCAGCGGCAAAAAGGCGATCCACCGGGAAACCTGGGGAACTCAACATTCGAACGCCCGGCAAGAGCCCAATCTCACTGGGGGACTTGGGGGACTGGTGGTAGTAGGGGTGACTCGGTCACCACCTATGCTTTCCAGATGAACGGGCTGTTCGAAGTCAAGGAACCCCAGTTAGCCTCCTACCAGGCTTTGGCCAAAACCCTGATCGAGGCATTCTAGGGCGCCACGATTCAGCATATACCTCGGGAGGCAAATAGGCATGCCGGCACCCTGGCAAGGCTGGCAACCGGAAACTACCTACCGGAGTACCGAAGAGCTAAGATTGAAAACCTACGGAAACCAAGCATAAGTAAAACCATCTCCGAGATATTCGCGGTAGAGAAGGCGCCACCAAGCTGGATGGATCCAATAATTAGATACTTGGTCGACAAAACCAGCCCCCAGGATAAGGTGGAGGCTAGGAGGCTACACCTCCGGTGCGCCAGGTACAGCCTCCTCAGCGGCAAGTTGTACCGAAGAGGGCATAGCTTCCCGCAGCTAAAATGTGTGACTAAAGAGGCGGGAGAAGTCATCATGCGAGAAATCCACGAAGGAGTATGCGGTAATCACTCTGGCGCCCGGTCCCTGTCTCACAAGTCGCTGCGGGCAGGATACTTTTGGCCGGACATGGCAGCAGCGTCGAGAAAAATATCAGGCGGCTGCCACAAGTGCCACATGTACGCCACTACACCTCATGCTCCGGCAATCGCGTTGTCAATTCTGCTAGCACCGTGGCCGTTCGCACAATGGGGGCTAGACATCATCGGCCCTTTTCCCAATAGTTGTGGGATAGTACAAATACGCCATTCTGGCCGTTGACTATCAGACTAAGTGGGTCGAGGCGGAGCCCCTAGTAAGGATTACCGAGGAGCGGGTAAGAAAATTCCTATGGAAGAACATCTACTGCAGGTTCGGGGTGCCGCAGACCATTGTTACGGATAACGGGACACAGTTCAACAATGCTGATCTTATCCAGTACACGGCCTCCATGGGGACCCGAATGTTGTTCGCCTCAGTGGCGCACCCGCAAACCAACGGCCAAGTTGAAGCGGTCAACAAGATTATCAAGAGTCTCCTTAAGAAGAAGCTCGATGACAAAAAGGGATGTTGGGCTGAGAAACTCCCCGCGGTCCTATGGGCCATCCGGACGACTGCGACCCAGGCAACATGAGAAACCCCGTTCTGCATGGCATTCGGGAGCGAAGCGGTGCTCCCCGTAGAGACCGACATGCCCAGCGGCAGGGTCAAGAATTACGACGCCGAAACAAACGCCGAGGGCATACGGCTCAACCTGGACCTCATTGAGGAGCTGCGCGACCAAGCGCATATGCGAAACCAGACGTACAAGCAACGGGTCGCTCGACACTACGACAGAAAGGTCCGGGAACGGAAATTATAAGTGGGGGACTGGGTCATGAAAAAAGTTCAGAAAAAACTGCTGGCCTTAGAGCCAACGTGGGAAGGGCCCTACCAAATCACCGCAGCCATGGGTCCGGCAGCATTCCACATCATAGACACCGAAGGCATCTACTCCACCCGCCTATGGAATATCCAGCATATGCGGTTCTACCCTAAGTGAGATTACTGTCTTCAAAATGGACAGTACTATATGTAGTACCAACGTTGCAATACAGATAGTCACTGCCTCTAGAATGAACTACAGCTGATTACAAAGTATATACATCTGCCAAGTATATATATATAAAAAATAAAAAATAAATAAAAAATAAAAACCGCTAATCAGCGCCCCCGGAGCCTCCAATCTCTGACCCACCAGCCTTGAGAGACCGCTCTTGCTCCAGCTTCTCGGCCAAGGCTACATCAGCCTCCATCCACTCGGCATCAAGCCACCCTTTTTCCCTCCACTCCAGATATGCATCATTTATACCCTTCGCACGGGCGGCCTCCAACATCTCTGCAAGCTCCACCGACTCCCGGAAATCGTCGATAGCTTTATCAGCGGCTTCGGCAAGTCGGGATTCTACGAGTTTCTCTCCTCCTTTGACGACCGCTATCATTTGGGCCTGCAGCTCCAAAATCTTCGCCTCCAACTCCGTGTTCCTCTCTTCCCAAGCGGTCGCCAGCCGACCGGCCTCCTCCCTCTCCCGCGCGAGCTCAGCCGCCAGCCGACCGGCCTCCTCCCTCTCCTGCACAAGCTTAGCCTTCGCTAATGACAGCCGCACGGTGAGGTCCTCCACTTGCCTCTCCAGGACCGGAGTCTCCTCACTAGGCTCAGCGGCGTAAAGGCTATGAACCAACTGGTACAAATACACAAAAGAACATTAGCTCGTACCACAACAAGGGAGAGGAAGCGCAGAAAAACCTCAGTTCCACAAGTACGCAACCAGACTTACCCGAAGACCTAACTCCACAGCCTTCTTCCTGCTCTCGCCCGGCCGCCCAGTTCTGGGGGCCTCCCGATCAAGTCCCAAGGCTTCAATGGTAGATGCTACGAACTTACCAAAACCACCACCACCAGAACCGCGATCGGCTTTCGGCTCCCGACTCCTTCGGCCACCGGTTCCCTCTGCCAGAACCAAGGCTGACCCCCCACCAGCCGAGCTTGACGCCCCGGCATCAAACACCCTCGCCCTCTTAGCCGGAGCTTCGCCAAGACCGCTTCTACGGTACCCAGTCATCTCCGCGGCCTCTCTCTCCCGTAGGGCTCGTACCCCCACTGGCCGCGCTAGAGGTTCCGGACCCGGTGAGCCCACCGATCTTACTTCCCGAATAACAAGTGGGGCGTTATCCTCACCGCCCGGCCGCCTACCGTAGTGGGAATCCGGAAACACGAGCGGCACAGGGGTGTTATACACCGTTCTCTCTAGGGTGACCGGATCTACAACGGTTTTCAAGGCCATCTCCCCCATCTCCATCAACCTCTCGGCCACAAGGTCGTCATCCGGCTCGACGGTCTCCTCGCTCCTAACAGCGAGCCGGGGGGCATTAGCTGCAAATCAATAAACCGAGCGGTTAGAGTAAAATACAACTCCATAAAACAGCAGTGCAAGACACCTTACCAGGTTTCTTCCCCATCTCACATATCTCGAGCACATTCCACCGGATGAAATTGTAAGAGCTCCGGCCCAGATTGTCCCAGCAAACAAAAAGCCGGGCTAACCGTTGCCTCTCCAAGTCGACCAACCGGTACGACTGATCTTCGATAGCTTGATAAGTCCCGGGTACCCGAAAGCTCCTCGAACTACGCTGCCACCTACCCCCGGCCATCACAACCGACCTCCTCCATACATTCGAAACAGACGACGGCAGGTGAGTGATGGCAGGATCGAAGTCCCGTGCGGCAAAATTAACACAGCCGCAGGCCTGGGCCTTTTTGTTGTAGAGAATCTTATACAGCGTCCGGAACTCATTTATCGTGGGCCAGTCCATGTTGCTCAGACTGAATAAGCACCCGAGACCAAGCAACTGCCTCCACTGGTTGCTAGGAAGCTGGGCGGGGGAGAGATTTATCATGCTCAGCACATACTGGACAAACTTCGGCAGCGGCAGAGATAGCCCGTGCCGAAATTGATCCTAAAAAACGGCAACCCAACCCTCCTCCGGGTTGCAGGCCAGTTCTCCAGGATACAGGCCCCGGAGCTTAACGGAGGAGTCAATATCCCACTTCGCCGGAAAATCCCTTATCTCGCTATCAGTCATGCTTCTAGTCGGCTCTTCACAAAAAATCACCTTGTCGCCATCCAACAGCCGGTACCTCACGGACCCCCCCCCCCCCCCCCCCCGTCGGCGCACGGCCGGCACCGACAGGATTGGCTGACCTCCCAGATGCCATAAAACTTAAGAACAGAATTTAGTTGTGTAGCAAGATAACAACATAGAAAGACGGCAGACGAAGAGCCAAGCTTCAGCAAAATACGATGGGAAGAGAGGAGGGGGGTGCGAAGCATCTTATAGGTGGCAAAACTACACCTTGTTGATAATTAGGGCAAGCAAAAAGGAGAGGCAACCCCAGCCGCAGATCCCCTCCATCTCAGACCGCTCCCTGCTGACACATGTCCCAGCATCGATAAAGCTCCCCAGCCATCATAACGGATGAGACTGATGGGTTCTCTCCTTCATTGCATGTCAACCACCTGTCCCACCTACAAGCGGCATTTAGGGGAGGTAGGAGCGCGAGCCAAGGCGCCCAACCCCCCCACTTCCCCAAGAGTCAACCTCAAACCAAGGAAAGGCACACCACCGGTTATGTAGTATCCGACCGGCTCCATGATATCTCACCGGTTATGTAGTATCCGACCGGCTCCATGGTATCTCACCAGTTATGTAGTATCCGACCGGCTCCATGGTATCTCACTGGTTATGTAGTATCCGACCGGCTCCATGATATCTCACCGGTTATTTAGTATCCGTCCGGCTCCATGGTATCTCACCGGTTATATAGTATCCGACCGACTCCATGATATCTCACCGGTTATGTAGTATCTGACCGGCTTCATGGCATCTCACCGGTTATGTAGTATCCGACCGGCTCCATGGCATTCCACCGGTTTAGTCACTTTCCTTCGCCTGCGGGCAGGGACAAGCCAGCAACAACTCAAGGCTTCGAAACACATATGCTTTATAAACCCGGGAGTGTTTACATCTAACCCATGTAAACTTTTCCAGCATGATAAAAACCCTGCATCACACTGAACTGTGATACATTTTGGGATACATGGCGAGACTTGTTATCTCAACGCCACCCCACCGGGCAGATTGTTTCTCTAACACAGAACAAGTCTCCCTGCAGGCTAAAAAACCTACACATTACCTCACGCTTATTCCAACACAAGCTGAGAAGAACTAGCAGGTGTTAACCGGTGCTTCAACATGGCCGCAACACCCCACCGGGGTACCTGTTGGCTTACTCCACGCCCCAACAGGCCTCCCCGCAGGCTAGCAACCCTGTTACACAAGCGGGGCCGAACCACCGGGCTATTCCCCGGCCTGCCTCACCGTTGGCAGCAGTTTCACCCTGGGAACTTGGGGGACTCGTCCCGACATGACAGTCCACCGGTCGAGCCCTCACATCACCACGCCTTCTCTGCCCGAACGCCCGGTCACGCCCAATCTTCAATGCGGACTTGGGGGACTGGGCACCGTTGGGTCGGTAACCCTGCGGGTCTGCAGGGCAAGAGCGAGACATAGTAAGTCCTCATTCAAGATTGCACTTGACCGGGAACTTGGGGGACTTGTTGACAGTAGCCACAGAAGGGCTACATAAGCTCACAGATCCGCAGCCAGTCCTTCTGGGGCCGGCCTGAGGCCCGGAGTAGGATCACCAGCACCCAAACCCGAGGTCCAGCAGTCTACCTTGTGACCAGGGGCCCGGGGACTGGGGGCGCCAGCCTGCCAAAGAGGTCACCAGAGCTGCCCTTTTGTGTGCGAACAGAAGGAAGCCAGTCCCACATCGAAGAGTGAGACCAGACCTCACGCCCGGCCACCTATATAAGGGCCTCAACTACCCTCTTTAATATGTAACTGATCTCTCCAACTGCTTATCATACGTGCTTTAAGTTATCTATTCGTCCCAACCGTACTAATTTAGGCATCGGAGAGTAGAAGACCGGCCGGCCCGGTATTCCCTTTAGTGAGCAGGTTAAGCAGGAGGATATCACATCTAGATTCTACCAGGCCTACGGGTTTGTGCAGAAACAAGTTCCAACTATTTTTTCTTTAACAAAATGTTCTATAAACACTGGTAAACACTGTATATATGTAATAAACCTAAAACCATCTTCCAATTTGTCAGTTAATCCCCCCAAACCTAAAATCATTATCCATCCTCCACCTTCTTCCTCTTCACTCTCTGCAACCCAGTCTAATCATCTTACATTTCTCATCTTTTGCTCAATTTTGATTTCAAACTTCATATATCTCATCGATTTTGATTTCTCACCTTTTTAGCCAGTGAGAGTCGAGAAGCTGCGTGAGCCGGTGATGGTGGAGAAGTGACGTGAGCCGGTGACGGTAGAGATTCGGCTTCGGAGATTCCACAACGGAGATTCGGCTTCAGAGATTACTATTCGTACAAGAACAGGAGAGAAATAAGAAGGAGAAATGTTTTGACGTAGAGAGAATGAACAGTATTTAGAGAAAGAGAGAGTGATCGTGCGTAACCACTTAACGGGTAGTGTACCCACTTTGTTTCCCATTTTGTTTCCAGTCCAATTCCGTTTTCCAGTGGCATATTGTGTAATTATATGAGCTTGTTTGGTTATTTGTTAACTACTACCCTTTTTTAGAAGACATTTAAAATTTAGACATTTTTTCTAATTATGGGCTTTCAATAGCCATGTTTTATAATTAGCCCAATGGTTATCTAGTTAATTAGTTAAAATAAAAAATTACCAATAACTACACTTTTGAGCTCATAATTACCAATAATAAGTTTGTTTTTAAAATTATCACTAGTAAGTTTTCATTTATTTAACTAACAGAATCTGTGAAACGGTAATTACGAAATTGTCATTTTACTTTTTTTGTACAACATTATTGTTAGACAAAAAAAGTAAAAATACAACATTACTTTTTTATATATCTAGTTAGGTGATCGACTTGCTCATTTTCCATTTGGTTCAATCTATTCTGAAGTCTTTTCCCAATTCGAGTACGATGTCACCCTCTGGATAGGCTCGTCGTAATATGCATATATAAAACAGAAACACAACTCTGCTAACCCTATTTATATGTCTGATCAGTGATCCTAGTGATAGAGAAGACGTCCAAAAAGTGTTCTCGACTATGTTTAATTAGTACGTGCTCGGTTAATTATCAGACAGAGCATGACCTATAGATGCTTTAGATATGTATGCATGTTTCATCACAAAATGGGTAGCTGCTAAATAATTAACTCCCACGAATGCAGTTTGGTAAATTTCAACTCATGATAAAACAAAATAAAGATAACGACGCATGAGATTGAGATGTTTACGTACTAATCTAAGCTCTATGAGTATCTTCTGTACTTTCATGTCGATACTAATTTGAGATTATTACGTACTAATGTATGTAGTAGACAACATTTAATTTCTTTACTCTGTAGTAGGAGAATCCCATCATATATATATATATATATATATATATATATATACTGCTGACATAAACAACCAAATTCAACATCGATGCAACCAGAGCATCTAAATTTGGATATATATATAATGAGAACTTCATCAAGTGTATATCTTATCACCGTTATACACATATGCACTGATGAGTGATCACTGCTCAATCACAAGGAAACCTAGCTTTGGGTGATCTATAACACACACACACACACCCACCCACACCTGTAAGTGTTTTCAGCAGTTCGTCATCTATTGCATGTATATTAAACTGAGTGCAGTGGACTGTTGGCTGCGCATAGAAATTGCATGGTCTTACTGAGCCCTAACAAAGGTCTCGACTACAGTTATATATACGGCATATATCAATCATTTATATGCACGTTAAATA
The DNA here is from genome assembly GCA_963682095.1 of Potentilla sterilis. NCBI lineage: Eukaryota > Viridiplantae > Streptophyta > Magnoliopsida > Rosales > Rosaceae > Potentilla > Potentilla sterilis. The sequence goes on along the minus strand of OY821761.1, from coordinate 45,796,933 downwards.
TATTTAACTATTTCTCAATGGACTCAAATCTATGTTCTCTATCACCATAGGAAGTGTATCAATTAGTGCTTAAAATGGGATCTGCATGATTTACTTATTCTTAAATATAGGGAAGTTCTTGCTTTAAAACCCACCATGCATTCATCTGACCAATCATTACTCTCTTTCGGAGTTTTGGTTTGATTTAACATTAAGAGTAGTGATAAGAGGCTTTAATAAGGCCTAAGAATTTTGGCCTTAATCATACGTGACATGCCACCTCATTAAGACACATCATCAATATCGAAAACCTTGTTATGTCATATTAGGGTTAAAATACAATTTTGTTCTTTCAAATCTAATGGCTATAGATTATTTTGTCATTTTTCAAAAATAAAAATAATTTTAAGAAAAGAAAAATATTTTTCAAGCCATTTTTTTTATTACACTCGTTTTAAAATTTAAACACTAAATATAAATTTTTAAATTATAATTATTCAAAAATATTAATTTAAGTAAATATACATATATATATATATATATATATATATATATATATATATATATATAAACACACACACACATACGTACATACATACACACATATACTATAAAATACCATTTCAAAAAAAATAATTTCAACACACTATATGATCAATGTCCAAATAAACTTCATATATATATATATATATAAAATTCATCTAAAAAATTCGAAACAAATTTATTTTATCTACTTTTATTTTTCTAAAAATTTTTTGTAACATTAATCAGAAAATTGTATTGATAAAACGAAACCATATGCTTTGCTTGCTCGATCACTTACTTTTGAATTTTTTGTGACAAACTTGATTTACGAATCCAAGTGTTGCAATTTGCAGTATATATATGTTTTTCTTTCTCCAATAATTCCAATAAAGTGCACTATGGTTTGACCAATTAGCTAGCTATCAACGCAGCCACAGTGGATGCATGATCATTTTCAATTTTTAATTGTTCAGACAACTCACCAATCCTAAGTTTTCTGTATTTATTTATTAGTAAGTACAATATTATCTTTTTAATAAAAAAATTAATTAAAAAACGAAATATACACCGGAGTAAGGAGGAAAGTTGGATCGATCACTCCGAACGCAAAGTGAATAACAGAACCAGACATGTTAGACCTCACAAGAGAAGTCATCTTTGACACTGCAAAGAAACATATATGCAAGTAACGTACTTGAATCTGGAATCAAATGAGACATGTAATTAAGTTGGTAGATGCATCACCTCAATCATCTATTTCTTTCAAATTCTGAAGAGACTACTTTATTTTATTCCAACATTGTTATTAATGCTTTATCTAATGATTAAATTGTATAATTCATGAAATGATATATGTAAAGGGGTGAAATTGGTGCCGCTCTCTTTATTCTTGTGGCGGTAGCGGGTCACCGATACTATAAGATCAACTGAAATATTTTGTGAAGAAAAAGATCAACGTTGACATTTGACACCGTATTTAAAAAACGATTAACATAAACATTCAGATTAACCAGTTTGAAATACAGATAGAGTTTGCAAAATAGCCAAACCGAAAGAAGTGGACTGGTTCCGGTTAACCAAAGCCATTGTGACGATATTTTAATTGAAGGCAACATGAGAATATGGAAGCCCATCTATTGTTAGTTGTTTCCTCAACTCGCTTGTCCATTAGACATGATATTCAGAGCCCAGAAATGAGAACGGAAACCGAAAACGTGCACTAGGATTTTCAAAATTTTACTCTGTTGATGAGTAGGATTTTCAAAACTTCTAAGACAATGGCACACAACTTTTGACCTCTTCCACTTTAGGTCAAAAACAACTAATTGCAGCAATCATGTATGCTGTGTAATAATCCAACACCCACGGAACGTTTGGTTTATTATTGGTTGTACTTGGATGAACATTTATGCCTCCATGTTTATCTACCAAACCATATCATTCGAAAAAATTTAGCTAATAGGTAATCACAAACTTATAGTTAATAATTTTTATCATAATTCTTTTGAATCATAAGTCAATAAATTTTCATTCAACAAACAGTATAAAAATAACACACCCGTAAGACCGTAAATAGAATTATCTCTTATGACTCACCAACCTACATGTAGACTAAAGAATCACCAATACACCCACATTTTCAATCAGTTTGAAGCACAAAATTTCAGTAAGAAAATACTTAGAAGCATGATTAAAGATAATAATCAAGTTTTTCTTAACGTACATAATACATATAAAGACATAAAACTTTTTTTTTTTTTCATTTTTTTCATTTTCCTTAAAATTAAAGGTTTTTCTTTAAAATTAAAGATTTTTCCTTTTCATTGATGGAATGATAGCTTGCAAGTGAAACAAAATGATACAACAACATTGCCATAATTTGGACAGTGAATCCAATTATTTTGCCTCCATAGGATTCATCATCCATCATAGCCATTAACAACCCAAAAGACAAAGAATGAATAAAAAGACCAATTCCAACTCCTCTCCAAACACAAAGTTCCCACATTACACAACAACACACCCACATGTCACACCCTAACTGGCCCTGCACAACCTCCCCCTCTTCCTCTCTCTCTGGTCATACACTGGTTTTGACAAAACACAGACCAATGCCTCCTCCTCCTTCTTCCTCTTCATCTTGTTCTTAATGTTCCGAGCCCCAATCTCCAGATTCTCCACCCTCTTCAGAAACTCAAATCCCCATAAACTCTTATTCATAAACCCAATTCCCACAACCAAAAAAGCTCAAATCTTTGGAGCCAAACAAAGCCTCAAAATGCCATCCCAGCAAATCCTACCAATCACATACAACCCTCCATCTTCAAACCCCTCCAGCACTGAAAAGCTTCTACTCAAAACAGAGGAGGACCCATCAGCAAGGCTCCTCCTTTTCTCACATTTCGAAGATGAAGAAAAGGCCGCACCTTTGAGACCCCTTCTGCCCAAGTCGGCCAGTTACACCTTCAACACCACCACCGCCGCCGCATCCGTCGCCGGAGCACCAAACGGTTCTGCCAATAACAACCAGAAGCGGCGGCGGAGGACGGCGAGTGATAACTCGCTTTATTCATCGTCGTCTGGTTCATCGTCTGAGGAGGGCGCCGAGCGGCACTCGATCGCCGGCGATGTGGAGCACGCCGCCGCCGAGACGTACTTGGTGACCCGGCTGAGTTTGAAGCTTTTGAGCTATCTTGGGTACTTAAAGTTCCTTCCTTTTTTGGGTTTTGGTGTGTTTTGGATTGTGTTTTGAATACCCTTTTTTGTTATTTGGTGGATTTGTGAAGCTGGATTGGAAATGTGTGTGTAAGTGTGTGTGTGTGTGTGTGTGTGTGTGTGTGTGTGTTTGGATTGGAGTCACTTAATTAAGGGGCTAGCTTACTTGGATTAGAGTTGTTTGATTGTCATTTGAGACTTGAGTATTAATTAGAAGTGACATTCCCAAGTGAAACTAAGTGTGAAGTGTTTTCAACTATTGTAATTCAATCTGTTATGCTTAAGCAAGAGGTTGTGTTTTTCCTAAGATTACTTTTAATGAGTGAGGACAACTTGGTGAAATTTGTGCAACTATAATCGAAATTGGGGCAATGGAAGAAATCAGATAGCATTTGGATGCAATTATGAACTCTTGTGTTGTGGATTTTGGATATACTGCTTCTTGTGTTTATACCTATCCTGATGTTAGATGCTTCCTGATCGTATTAATTTATTCAGGGTAGGCTACAGATGGGTTACAAGATTTATGGCCCTCGGTTGTTATTCGTTTTTGCTTATGCCAGGATTTATTCAAGGTTTGTAACAGTTATATGAATCTATCTCAATTTTGCAAAAACATGTGCATAAATTCTAGTTGTTTTTTCTGTTTAGACATTAAACACTGCAGACACGGTGACGGACTCACGGTCATGACATAGTCATAAAAAACTACCATCCAGGGGGTCATAACTAGTGTGCCTGTTTCTTTTGCAGTTGGATATTACTATTTCTTCTCCAAGCAGGTCCGTAAAGGTATAGTTTATGGCGATCAACCAAGAAATAGGTAGGATGAGTTAACCATACATTTTTGTATTTGGAGTAATCAGTATGTTATGACTCAACAGTTTCTGTGGTAATGACCGAAATTTTGTTCGACAGGCTAGATCTTTATCTCCCAAAGAATTCTGATGGGCCAAAACCAGTCATTGCATTTATAACTGGTGGAGCCTGGATTATCGGGTGAGTTATTGATCCTTGTCTATTCATTTTTGAATAGTTCATCAATGGTGTAGCTTGCATTTCTGTTGGTTTTTGGACTGTAAAATTATTGAGATCACTTTTCTGGGACCATAAGTTCAGTGCTTGAGTTGTAGATCCAATGTGATAATTTTGCTCTTATTTTATTCGGTTTCACATATGACTTTTTCTTCATGCAACTTTTACCTCTTTCCTCAATATATCTTTTGTTGGTACTTTTGTTGATGCAGTTACAAAGCATGGGGTTCTCTTTTAGGACAACAGTTATCAGAACGAGACATCATAGTGGCATGCATAGATTACAGGTGATTTGGTTTTGCCTCAAGCAAGTACATGTTATAAATATTAGATGCCATATAGCTGAATGAATACTAGGAGGACCCGATCTTTCTGAGTAATAAGAATTTTGCTACCTATGAAAAATATAACCAAAACTTAGTTCTTTCTGGTGTCAGACATATTCTAAAATTACTCTGTAGATGTAATACAATGCATAGCCAGTGTTCATCTGATCATCACTGACAAAAATTAGTCAAAAGCCGTTTAGCTTTTCACTTAGTCTAGGATCAGATCCTTGCTAATTCATGTATTGCAATATATTTGTATCATCACTTAAAGACATTTTTTGCAGATACCATTTTCTGATCCTCCTATCATCCTATATTGAAGTTGAAATATTCTATAGTTGTACATTTGTTGGCCGCTGAAACACAATAAGCTAACTTAAGACAATTACTCCTCGGTTGCCCTATATTCGTCACCTTTTTTTTTAATTCCAAATAATGGTAATTTTTTGTTATAATTTTATTTTATTATTATTATTTTTCTTATGGAGAAAAAGCCACTGATCAATCATCACTTCAATTTCTCTCTTTTATGAGATATGTTGTTTTCTGAACCCGGTTTAGTCTCATCCCCTTGATCATAAACGAATATTGTCGGTAAAATACATTGTAGCAGTAGTTAGTCTTTTGGGAGTATTACTACAATGCTCTAAAGGTATGCTGAATAGGGAAAAAGCTTGTAAGGCTGGAAGTATCCACCAAAATATGATGGACTGATCTAGAACTGATGCTTGGATGGTCAAAGCACACAACTTTTCACTTTGTCATATACTTCTCCTTTTCAAGCATACAAGGTAACTATTAAATCCTTTATATGGATTTGTGAATATAGTATTGTGGACATGCTTCCATCAACATCCATGTGGCATCCTCATAAAGAATCATAGTTTTAATAACTAGTAAATACTAAATACCATTTTGTTGCATTTAGAGCGGTGTTGCTATTATCGATGTCAAGTGTACTGCTTAAACTACCTGCCCACCTGTAATCATTGTCTTGTCATGCCTTCATGCAGAAATTTCCCACAGGGTACTATTAGCGATATGGTAAAAGATGCTTCTCAAGGCATCTCATTTGTTTGTAATCATATTGCTGAATATGGAGGCGATCCAAATAGGTAAAAGTATCATTTTATGCTTTTCTTATATACATATATCCCTGAAAATAGGTAGGTTATTCTATTGCTGAAGTTGGTACTGATCATGCTATGTTTGTGTAGGGTTTATGTGATGGGACAATCAGCTGGTGCACATATTGGTGCATGCGCAATTGTTGACCAGGCAATCAAGGAGCTTGGTGAAGGAGAGAGCACTTCTTGGAGTGTTTCCCAGATAAATGCGTACTTTGGTCTTTCTGGAGGGTAAATGTTATATCATAGTTTATCATTATAAGAGGACTAATTTATGAGTTAAAATATTAAAGCTCCTTTTCATATAACTTCTGTAAATTGCAGTTCCTATCTTTTGATAGATGCTTTCACTTATGGATTCTCATTCTGATATGCCCACACAGGTACAATTTGTTTAACTTAGTAGATCACTTCCATAGTCGAGGCCTATACCGTTCAATATTTTTAGGGTATGAGCCTTCTCTTGCAATGTCATAGTATATGTTAGAAGTGCACTCTGTTTACAATTTCATGACTCCCAAACTTTTTACAGCATAATGGAAGGGGAGCATTCATTGCACCGTTTCTCTCCTGAAGTCATGATTCAGGACCTCAATGTTAGGAGTGCAGCTTCTCTTTTACCTCCTATTATTCTATTTCATGGTACTGCAGATTATTCCATACCATCAGATGCCAGGTATAAGTCGTGTCTGGATTTGTTCTTTGATTAGCTACAGATTAAAATAAATGGTGTGAATTCTGAGAATTAGCTTTTAAGAGATATTTAATGTAGCCGGCTTGTTCAATCTAGTATAACTGAACATATGGTTCGCCTCCAGATCTTATAAACATATAATTTCAATTCCACAGGCATTGACAAACATGTTGTCTTGTGCAGTAAGAATTTCGCAGAAACTCTTCGGAGTCTTGGAGTTAAAGCTGAATCGATTCTGTATGAAGGGAAAACTCACACAGATTTGTTTCTTCAGGTAAGGGAGCAATAGAGATGGTCCTTTTTGGTTTTAAGTAGCATATCTCCTGCGATCGAAAACCGTAGCCATTTTGTGCAGTTATAGCTAGGAATGCTGAACCATGTACTGGATTCCTTGATTTTGTTAATTTGACATCCCATCAGTACATGGCAATACCCATTATCTGCGTTCCATTCTGAACTTGAATACCTAGATCGTTCGTACTGTTTTCATTTGTCTGTTCCATCACCTCCAAAAAGGGACATGAAACAGTGTTAAAATCTGTTTGCTGCATGCATTATTCAGGATCCAATGCGAGGTGGAAAAGATGATATGTTTGAAGATTTAGTAGCTATCATTCATGAAGGTGATTCAGAGGCCCTTGCCAAAGATGCAGTGGCTCCACCAAGAAGGCGCCTCGTACCTGAGTTCATGTTGAAGTTGGCGCACAAAGTCAGCCCATTCTAGTGATTTTTGTTGATCATTCATCACCCCAAAATATAGTCGTTGTGGACTTGTGATGTAATCTATTCTTTTTTGTACATATTATTAATGAAAGGCCAACTGTTTACCACTTATTGATGGATAACCTTCAGAACTCCCCTATTCTCATCATATAGGTCAAAGCTTTGTAAAATGTTGAGAGATTCTGAAAATCTGTACAATTATATAACACGATGTTTACCCGTTACAATTACTCCAGACAGGGGATATTGTATTAATAAATACAATCCTTTTCAGTATTTTATGTTCTCTACTTATCTCTCCAGGATTCTTGGAAACTCTCTGTACATCTTTGCCTGACCGGCAAGTTATCAATCTGGAAAAGAGGTACAGAGGGATGATATAACCTATCAGTTGGCCTACTTTCATTTTTACCTGGACCGACTGACTCATGTGGTGAAGACTTGAAAGGCATGTTTGATTAGTTCCCTTACAAGGAAAGCTCAAAGCCAACCAACCCTTGAAGTCAGCAGGCTGAGCTTAAAGGGTACGCCTTTGTGGGTTTGCAATGTATTTGGTTCGAGTATAGACAAGTAGCACTGTCGCATATTAGCAGTTCCTGGTAGTAGCTGATAAGGTAGATTTATTTCAATGGGATTGCTTACATGGATGACATACAGTTCTCATGCTTGCACTCATCGATTACAAATTCTAAAGCACAATATTATGAGACAACAAGAAATGAAACCTTTTTTTTTTGCCTATATGCTTTTGTCTCTTGACATATGAGTAATCATCAGCAATTCGATCAGTTCTTGGATGCAGCTTTGCCACCTTTACCCTGTAACATAACCGATGTTACTTTGCTAGTGAAAAAAATTACCAGGAGTCCTGAAGACAGACCGATAGCTGCATGTACATCATAACTAATTAGTTTATGTAGGTTGTTCTTGCTGTACCTTCTTCTTGGGTGCAGGAGTTGGCTTGGCTGCTGCCTTCTTTGGTGCTGCTTTAGATGCTGGAATTTTGGCTGCACCATCCTTGGCGACAGCAGGTTCCTTCTTGGCCTGCCCAAACAGTTGAGTCCCAACTCCTCTCTCGGCCTTCATTGATGCCATACTTTTAGAACGTACAGTTGGAAACTGTTTCACAAATATATGAAATGTATGTGTTGTCTAACTCGATTGCCTTAACAACTAGCTTCTTCTGAGCCTCTCCTTTTTATAGGCTATAGCCTTCTCTGCTGTGAAAAAAGAACTGGAATAATCGGGAATGCAAGTTACTATAGAAGATAGAAGATCGATGGTGGTGATTTCGGAGAATGGAATAAGAAATATTGGCAGATCTGTATGCACTTGAAAGTACAAGTTATAGCATCAGATGCTCGTGCTTGATTACTGCTTTCTGGTATATGGAAATAAACTATTTGCAATCTTTCAGGCATATACATTCATATAATGATGGGTGTAATCTGTAAACAAAAATAAGTGATCATGATCTGTTAGACATTAATGTATTCTTCTTCTACTTTTGGCGGTTTGGGGCCTTCAGAATTTCAGTGTGTGTGGAAGTGGATGTGCCAGTGAATACATGTAATATTTATGTAATTCTGTTACATTTGATTAGGATTGGGGATTGTAATGCCATAATTTTGTTGCATTTACCATGTTGACAGAATGGGCCTATCAATCAAAGATCGGTGTAGGGTATATCTCTTTGAAGTTGTAGCAGCACTTATAAGGTGGCATATCAGTCAAAATCTACAACATATTATGACTGATCTTTTCAGATGAGAATTCAAATGCTTAACCTTACTCGAGTGGTGGCACTTAATACAATGTAAGTGCTAAAACTATACCAATAAGTGGTACAATTTTGAAAATACAAGCCAATAAATTAGAGCCAAACCCATACATGCCCTAACATGCTAGACGGGCTAGACGGTTATGCGGTGCTAGGTGGGCTAAGCATACTCTAGGCGAGAAGCAGAAGATGCTAGGCGGGCGTATGTGGTACTAGGCGGACACTAGCAGGGAGCTAGGTGGGAATATGAAGTGCTAAGCGGGATAAGTGGACTCTTGGTGGGAATAGATAGTACTAGGCGGCTAGGCGGACACTAGGCGAGAATCAAAAGGTGCTAGGCGAGTTCTAGGTGGACTAGGCAGGTTTTAGGCGGAAAATAGGTGGGTGCTAAGCGGGTTTTCCTCTCGATGACACGACCGCTTGAGACTCTCTCTTGTTGTAAACTGTAGCATTTGGATTAAAGAACAACAAGAACATTTTTTCCCGAAGAGCCCGAGAATCAGAACCTTAGATATCCAAGTATATCCTCTCATTCCTCTGTATGCTTAACAAAACTCCTATACATACAACACTTGACAGATTCTGCTATAATTAATCTCCCTTTTAAGAGATTCTGCTTGAGATTTATTTCACAGCAAATCATATATTAACAGATTTTATTTCCCAATCAAGATCACTTTGTTCAAATTTGCTTCAGGCCCTTCAAAATTAGTTTGTCTTGCAAGGAAATAAAGATTCTTTGGCCCGATGTTTCGTGAAGTTATGGAATTTGCAGCATTTGGTTCAACCATTTGCAGAATGATTTAGTTTGTCCTTTCCTTTTATCATGAATGATCAAATATTAGAAGTTTGAGTCAACTAATTTAGCAGGATCTGTTCTGTATCTAGTAAAAGCTAACAGCAACCAAAGATTTCTTTAGAACATAGATACTTTATTTGAAAGCCAAGCTACAAAGAGAAACATGGATATAAATCACAACCAAGTAGAGTAGTACTGGTTATGATTTTATTAAGGACAACCATGTTTTAGCTTCTTCAAGGACTCCACACCTCGCAGCCTTCATCCTCGTTCTGCTTAATTCTTGGCTGCAGCTGGTTTGCTTGTAGTTGTCTAACAAAATATACACAACGAAAAAATGTAAGCACATATTGCAAATTAAAACCATATATGTATAAGAACAAGTTTGCTAATGCATGAATATGTAGGTTACCCTCTTCCTAGGCTCCTTGGGCTTAGTCTCGGCCTTCTTAGGGGCGGCTTTGGAGGCCGGAGCTTTGGGAGTTGTACCAGTGGCTTTTGGGACTGCAGGCTCTTTCTTCAGTTGTTCTACAGGTTTCTCAGCCTTGAGTGATGCCATTTCTTTTCAAGTTAAATGTGGTGACTACTTCCTTCCTATCTCTGGCCTCAAGTGTTGGCTCTAGTGTAATGCAACTATTTTATAGTGGAACAGTTGATGTTCATAAAATTGACCTGGAATTAGAATCACTGTTTACAGTAGATACATAGAACTGCATAGAGAGGGACGTGATGGGCACATGAGGGAATGGAATAATACAATGGAGTGGTGGCCTGTTGAGAGATGCTGGTGGATCTGATGCTTAAACAAGATATATCTCAAATGACATCATTCGATGCGTATTCTAGATCCTGCAGTAGCTGATATTTCATCTTAGAGCATAGAAACTATTCAGTCTAGAGTCTAGACACCATCAGTTTGGACTTTGGACTAAGACTATGTTCAGCTTCTTCTAAAACCTCACATTATGAGATTTTTCCATCCTACTCCATCATTTGAAAAATTGGTGATATTGCGAATCATCTGTACCAAAGCTAGGAGTGAATGAATTTTTAATATTTTCAAACATGACTAGCATTCTGATTTAACTGGAGAAAATCATGATGAAATTATATAGCTCTTAGGTTGGAATCATGTCAGTAAGTTTCTGAGCTTTAGATAAGCCAAAATAGAAAGATTGACGGAAATCATTCTAAGCATATTGGCATCTATGGTGATGGAGACAGTACAAGCTTTAGTAAGTGAGAAATGCCAACACTCAGAATTTCAGATTAAGACATTACAAGCTTCCATATGAAATTCTGAACAATATTTTACATTGCAGTTACCCTTTTTGAATGATTTAAAGCAGCCTCCGCCAAAGGTTGAATATCATCTCCAAATACATTGCTGGATTACTCAAAATTTTAACATCCACCTGTTAAAGGATGGAAATGGTATCGCAAACTGCAGACATTCAAACAATACAGATGAGAAACTTCAAAATGATCATTCTTATGCACAGATTTGAACTTAGTTCATATATATACTAATCACTACCTTTACTATATAAGTATACAGAACAGCTAGGCTCAAGTCTTGATGTGATAAAGTTCACTATAAACAATATGGAGTTAACTAGAGTTGAAGATCTGAAAATTATTTGTGAACTATTCCAGATTTCCAGTAATTATCAATGTCAAAAGATATGAAGAATGAGGAAAATGTACCAGGAATTAATCTCTCTGTTGTAATTTTTACTCCATTTTTTGTTTATCTTGTTTATAGATAGAATGTCCAGAGATGGTGCCATCCAATTCAAGGAGTCCCTCATGAAAGAATCTGTCACAGCCCTTGGAAAAGATCGACAAGTATTCTGCTCCATTATCTTTACGTCCAAATGCTTGAGACTAGGCAATGGTGCACAACAGATCTGCCGTGTATCTTCTGAAAAGAGGATATCCTACAGCATTTCCCACAACAATTTACAAGTAAGAACTATAGAACAACACAGACATCAACTGAAAGCTGAATGGCCCTCAACATTTTTTATACCTGTGAACCATGAGCATAGATGATTAATTTTCGAGAGCAGTCAAAATTTGCAAGAAAATCCCTGAGGGTAATATGATATGTATCCCATCTTGTGCTCTTGTCAAGTATGATTGTAGCCTCAGATAAATTTGGAGCAAGCAAATGAAAGTTGATGCTTCTACAACCAATGAAGTGAAAAGAATGCAGATTTGGGGTATCAACTTTGATATTCATTTTTCCATCACATGATTCACATCCACCCAATACAAAATGTTTCAGGTTCTGACTAAACACTTTGAGATCCCCTCCCCTGATGATGCCACATTTATATAAGATCAAACTCTCAAGGAGTGGAAATTTTGCACTCAAGTTTTCAAACCATGGACCTTCAAACCAGGCCTGAATAAACTAGATTTCTAAGCGCTCCACAAGAAGAGAGTTGGATGTTGCACAACAACCAGTAATAATTGGAAGGGTAACCATTTTGACCAAATCTAAATGATTCTAGATTGAAAGCTTCAACTTGTAGTCCAACTCCCGAGTTGAAAACTTCCAAGGATTTGAGGCTCGAACTTGAAACTATAACTCTTCTTTCGGACCATGTACACTTAACTACTGACAAATTCTCAAGGGAAGGACACCCTGCCATAAGGTGAAGGAGTCCCAACTCACCAAAAGTTATACAGATAAGAGATAAAGACTTCAAAGACGGAAGAGTTACAATATCATCATCCCTTATTTGAATAGAATCCAAACTTAGAACAGTTAAACATTCAGCATTAAAAACCTTATGAGATAAGAAGTAGCCTGATTTAGCAATATGCAACTCTTTAACATTTCTGTCAAGAGCAAAACTCAAACATTTATCCATGAGATTACCACAATGTTTACAGTAGTAACAGTATGCCATGCGAAGCCGGAATTTATGTATCAACTTATCTTCTTCGCGACACTTCAAACACATTGTCACAAAGTCCAGGAACTTTCTGTGTTGACGAGGGCTAGCATTGTGACCATTTGGTACATTCTCGTCCTCGTCAAAATCTAATACGAGGACTAAGGGCCAAACACGTTCCCATTGCTTTGAAAGAGTGCTGGCCCGGACTGCAAACTTAGTAGAGAGCGATTGGAGGATTTGGCAGATTGCAATCTCCGGTAACTCACCGGCATTTGCCATCTTCTTTGTTTTGCCACAAATCTTCTGCGTATTCAGAGAATAAAAAGCAGAGAGATGTGATGAGAATCAAGGAAGTCTCTGCCTTGTTCGTTTAAACCAATGTCCGGAGTCCGAACGGCTAAACCTAAGTGTGTAACATAGGAAGTGATTAAGATGTGAATAACAATGCAGCTATGGCTTATGCCTCCGCCGTCCATGAATACATCAACTATTACTGTCGATATCTAATTGCTTTGTTTTCTTTACAGGTTAGACCAACTTAATGAGGAAGGTTAAATTTCCTGACAATTAATATAGACAATGAAGCTTGCACAGAAGACTAACAACACAAATCACCATGATGCATACTTGTAACAGTTTTCATACAAATCAAATAAACTAGCCTAGGGTCATTTCAAATTACAGTTCTACTGTGCACTTTCTAATGGAAGATGTTAATCAGTAAACTGAACTGCAATTTCTTTTACAAACCTAGGTACAATTAATTATAATATCACATTGATTTTCATGTGAAAGGATTACAGTTGAGATTTCTCCAGCTAGTTATCAGCTTAAAATCTCCATTCACATATCTCTGTTTGATACCTTGATTATTTGATAAAATCGGAGATTGAAAGTCATCATCAGACTCTGTAGCTTCAGCAGCCGCAGAATGTCAGTTTCGATTCTGATCTATATATCATCGTCAACGATCAAGAAGTAGCTAGTCAGTGAGGTTGCCCCATCCTCAAAGCAACATAAGCCAGAAGCCTATATCCCACCAGCATTATACCCAATGCAACAACATCAGACCACAAACCATCAAGACCTACGAACTTAATAGCAGGATAGTCAATTACCCTGCAACGCACCCCCAAATCACACTCGTAGACTTCCTTTACCGTGTATTGAACTCCCAGAAGAAGCTTATAACAGTAATGGCTGAAGGAAATATACTTCAACCAACCTATGAAACCTGGAATGTGCTGAATGTAGTATCCTCCTACTAACAAAAATACCAACATGGTCACTGAGGCCAGAGTTGTCCCCTGTTTCACATCCATTAGAATTGCACCTAGTGCTAGCCCAAGACCTTGTGAGACTAGCACATTGTAAAGAACTATGAAAAGGGTTTGTGCATATGTGAATAGCGAAGGCTTGAGACCCCCCATCCAATAAGAAATTGTCACAAACACAGTGGGAAGCACAAGCTCCATTGGCAAATCACCAACGGTTCTGGCAAAGTAATAGGAAGAGAGGCGGTACATGCCAGAGGAACGTTCCTTTCGCAGCATTGGCCGCTCCATAGGGAAGGCAAATATGGCATTGAATAGTGGGAAGAAGCCCCAGAATATGGAGAAGAAAAACAGAAGTCCAACCTGTTCATTTCATGAAAGTATTAATTTGATTAATTGCTAGGTACAGACTTAAAATGGATCATTCATGCTGGTATTTATAGGCTAGGACTTAAAATTACAATACCTGATCTTGCAAATGTGAAGTGTCTGAGTGCCACCAACAAAGGCCTGAGAGAATTGCAACTGACATGACTTGGAAAATCCTTAAACCCGAGAAAGATTCATGCTTTCTCTCTTTCAAACCCCTCTGAAGCAAGACTATGAATTGCTCCCACCAGCTAGTAGTCCATTCGTAATCCCGACTACCTACAAGCATGCACTGCTTATGATCAGAACACACTGTACAAAACCGTAACATATAAATGAAGCTCAACTGAAATTTCAGAAATTGATTTACCTCTGCATGATGATATTCTTGAAGAAGAAGAAATAACAGCAGCAGGGTCTTTTTGACTGTGTTGAATCTCTGCCTTCAGTGCAGGGTGTAGATTCTTCTTATAGGATGCTACCAGAAACTGCTTAGTACTGTTTTGTTCTTCATGGTGATCTAATCTGCCATTATACTCGAGTTGATCATCTTGTTTAGCATCAGGTGATATACCTGCTTGTCAAAAACAATTCAAACTAATTAATTAACAGTTTCTACTACCAACACACAAGTAAAAGTAATTGATAAAACAGATGGATTCCTTTGCCCTTTCTGTTCTATCTATCCTATGATTACAAGGCCGTTGGTCCAGTGAAAGTTGAAAACCTTTTTGGACCACTCACAACCAGCACTAAATATGAAAATGGAGTCTTACCTAATTAACTGCAACTCTGCAAGTTAAATAGCTGAAAAGAAAATATCTAAACTTACATAACATGATCATCATGATACTACTTGTGCCTTTGTGGGTGGGAAGTGAGGTTAACATGTTCTAAATTTGCAACATCATAGCCTTAACTTTCTAAATAAGTGATGTTTTCTCAGTGGTCTAACCACCATGATCAGAATCTGGCAATTAGCTAGCTGATTTGATCAATTGGTTGTTATACGATAAATGCTCTCATCACTTTGTTTACAAATCTGTGTTAGTTTAATCAACGCTGCTCTTATACCTGAATTTCTTGAAAAATAATATGCTACTAATAATAGATATGTGGATACTCTACCACATTCTGGGACTTATCATGTTTTCTAGATGCACTTTCTCATAAAATAACAATTGTCAAATGCACTGGGGTTATTAATAATCAAGTTCTATAATGGGTCAAAGTGGGACTTATTATATTGTCAAGCACTCATGAATTTTAATAATTAAGTTCCATAATGGGTTAAGGTGCTAGAATCATTTAGTTCTATCAAAAGCCAATTTATTCAAAGGAAAAAGAAATGTAAAGGTAATGATGAAAAGAATCGAAAGAAATTGCTTACCATTAGCAAGATCAAGCAAGAAATCAGCCGGGTTGATGAAATTGAACCCGACCTTATACCCGATGGACCCGAAATACTCGATGACCCGACCCGCATGCCCACTGTAAATCGGGCACCCGTCCGACAACACCACCACCTTATCAAACATCCTAAAGAGCCTGCTCGAGGGCTGGTGGATGGTGGTGATGACCGTCCTCCCACCCCTCGCCAAGCGGCGCAGCGTAGCAACTATCCGCTGCGCCGTGGTGGAGTCGAGTCCCGACGTGGGCTCATCCAGGAACAAAAGACTTGGGTTCACCAACATCTCCTGCCCGATACTAACCCGTTTCCTCTCCCCACCCGAGACACCACGTAGCAAAGGCCCGCCAATAACATTATCACGGCACCGGGTCAACCCGAGCTCCACCATAACCGTCTCGGCCTGTTCTTTCTTTTCTTCCCTGCTCAGCTGCTTTGGAAGCCTCAAAAGGGCATTATACGTTAGGGTTTCGAGCACTGTGAGATGAGGATATAGAACGTCATCTTGCGTCACAAAGCCAGTGTTGTGCTTCATGGAGCTTGTGAAATGCTGGCCGTTGTAGGTCACTTTGCCGGAGATTTTTCCCGGCAAGCGACCGCCGAGTGCTGTCAAGAGAGTGGTCTTGCCGCTGCCGGATGGCCCCAACATTGCGAGTAGCTCACCCGGTCGCACAATCCCACTCACCCCATTCAGTAGGTTTCGTGTTTGCTTTGGCTCAGTATATGAACCGACGCAACTACCCTTTGTCGGCTCAAGCTTAATGCTGTAAGTGACGTCTTCGAACTGCAAAACATAAACAAAGACAGAGATTACAGTAAGCTGCTGCATTATGAAAGCTCTGACAAAACATAAATTCACAATAATCTAATCCACCTAATTACATAACATGTCACACTCGAGAAGTAACACAATTGTGTTACCTTGAGTGTCACGGGGCGCAGGGACTCGCGCAGGACGGAAGCTCTATGAGGCGTACACGGATGGGATTGTTCCGGCATGTCATCCGGTGCCAGACGCGGGCTTCCGTCAGTATTTCTGGCAGAGGGCTCAGCATGAACCCAGCCGTTCTGGTAATTTTCAGACCGAATCACATTAGAGAGTATGCTAGACTTGTTAGGGGGAGTAGTGTTTGTCATGGTGCTTTCCTGTTCAGGAGGTATCATTGCTCTTAGAGCTGTGAAACGGAGACGGCCGGAGAAGAGAAGAAGTGAATGAAGTAAAAGAGAGGATGGGGAAGAGATTGCTTAGATGGATCAATCACATGCAATGGAAGTCATGTGATGACTCTTTATAAAGTGGGGGGAGGGCACACGAGAAATAGACCACTAGGGATTTTGAGTGGGTCATAATATATGGGGGAGGGAGAGGGAGAGGGAGGGAGTGGCCCTATATATGGGTGGCCTTGTAGCTTAAGGACTACTTTAGGGTTTGCCGCTAGTTTTATGATCGAGGGTGATGCATGCATATATGTTGTGTAATATTCATAAATAATAGAAGTGTGTTCGATCTTTTCCTACTTTAGGGTTAGTTGGGTACAAACGTGTCAACTCAGAAGATAGGCATATGTTAGGTTCGAGCTTCTGCCACAGCAAAGCTTTATACTACTATATATATATATATACTGTGCGCCTTAGCTGCTCGCCATTTATGAATGGCTACTATTATTCCCGATCCCAGGCCTTTTATTTTCAAAACAACAATTTTACAAAGATTTGTTTATCAAATATTCCGTGATAAAACCTTTA
This sequence comes from Potentilla sterilis, assembly GCA_963682095.1. Classification (NCBI taxonomy): domain Eukaryota; kingdom Viridiplantae; phylum Streptophyta; class Magnoliopsida; order Rosales; family Rosaceae; genus Potentilla; species Potentilla sterilis. Next base: position 45,779,521 of record OY821761.1, on the reverse strand, counting down.
ATTTAGCAAAGGTGGTGATGAAAATGATTAAAGGGTGGTGCATTTCCGTAGGCTAGGGTTTCCCTTTAAAATATATACTTTGATCGAAAAGACGGAGCCAAATACAGATCCTATTAGCTCTAACTAGAAAATTCGTATTCCATTTTTTCATATAGACTTGCACGATTTGATGTAAATGATTGATAAAATATAGAGATGTCAAATGTCATCAAGATGCATGGTATTTTGTGTGTGCCCTAATTTCCTAGTTGCCACATATATAACGTAAATATATACTCGACACATTGACTCGCATATACTATTATAACATTAGTTAACTGGATAGCCTAATTAATTAATTAAATTGTGTTTGAGAATTGAAGCTAATAATTCATCTGCCACTCTCGTAGAGCATTTTCCAGAATAGAATTGAAGCACCGGCACAGACAGAAAGTAGTGCATCCTTTCACCCTTTCAGCCTTTCTTAGCTAGAGCTAGCTAAGCTTATTCCGAATTTCGAATAGAAAACGTACCATGTGCCCCTCTTTAGGATTTGACATATACGATTATGGATCATGAATTATAAATATGATCATATCCCAACGATATTCATTATAATTAGTACATTACATGTATTCCACTGCCACTGATCGAAGAACAATCTATGCTCTTGGGGTCAGAGTTGACGGTACTAAAATATTTGATTAATGAAGCAACTAATTAATTAAGGGAGACTAGGAAAAGCATACCATATGTCTATCATCATCATCCACTTATATATGTTTCAAAATCAAACAATTCATGCATACAAACTTAATTCAAACTCCAACCAGAGATAGCCCATATTACTTTCTATCTAAATTCCATCGATCGCTTATAGGATTTTTCTCGGTAGGGTATGATATCAATCGAGCTCCTTTAACTTGGTGGTGTTCTTGAGAAAAATCAAAAAGAGAAGGAAGGAAGGGGTAGCTATGGTTATGGTGGGTTCTTTTTGGCTTGTGCCTTTTCTAGGTGTCAAATGCTTATTCATATCCAGAGATAGTGGCTGAGACTCTGTCGTCTTTCCTATAAAAGGAGGTTTTATTTAGGTCCCTCTCAAAGGTGGTGCATATGTCACCGTCGATCTAAAGGCAGCCAAGCTTTTCCCTAAATTTGTTTTTGGATTGGAATCACCAAGCAGTCACTGATTGGTTGGAGTTCGTACGTAGTTATGCTAATAACTCTCACTAAAGACGTGTTTGATGCAAAAACAGCAAAGCATCTCTCTAATTGGTTGAATTTGGTCAGGAATGGCCACTGCGCGCTAGGGGTCTCAATGAGGCCGAATATGTTACAAATTGTAAGATAGATTCTAAAGATTTGAGCGTGGCCTTTCATTGTGTTTGGCCTCAAAATGAAGCCCTTCGCATGTAACTCGACTCACAAAATGTGCGTTACTATGTTCTTATGATATGTTTTTTTATGGTTTCTTGTTCCTTTCTCAGTGTCATCAGGATGAGTTATGAAAAGGTTAATCACATAATCGTTTGCTTTGATATTTTTGGCCAATACAATCAACCAAATCCTACATTACAATACCAGTTAGGCTCAAATTCCATATAAAAAGAAATGCCCTATAAAAGAATAAGCATGTTTTACAATTTTTGTTGCCTTTTTACTGTACGGTTACAGTAAGTTTGATTCGGAGAGTACGTTATGTTCCATTCTTATCATGTAACGAAGGTCTTCAAGCACTACAACACAAAATGTCATTACCGACAATCAAAATGGTCATAAATAGCTATATTTTAGTCGGTAATACACTTTCCGACCAAATAAAATTCGTCGGAAGCGGTCGGTAGTACCCTGGTGGCAAATACTCTTTTTCCGACCAGTCGTCGGAAATACTTGTCATTTCCGACTAAATAAGCCGTCGGAAAAATGAATTCATTTGGTCAGTAATAATTTTATTTCCGACGCATTAGTTCCGACTATACCTTTGTCGGAATTTCTTTTACCGACGATTTTGTTTGGACCCTCTATTTTGTCGGAAACATTTTTTCAACTACCATTTTCGACCAATTCTATCTTCGGAACTACTACTTTTTGTGAGATTTTCCATTTTAGCATTCAATTATAATTTTTATAAACTTCTCACAGTTGAAATATTTATTTTGTTAAAAATGAAGAACAAAATAAATAAGAGTGAAAATTAAGCAATATCCACTACCTAATTTTAATAGATGTGAAAAAGTATCATCCATAACATCGAAATCCAACTTAGTAGAAATAATTCAAAGACTAAATAGTTTAGGTCCTTATAACTAGCGACTACAAAGATCCGATCAAAGACCACGACCTTCAGAATCTCCATCAATAGGTGAGTTTGGGGAAGCAACCTGTCACATCATCACACACACAAAAAATTAAAAGAAAAACATCAACACATTTATGATAGGAGGAGAAACAAACTGAAAGTACGTATTTTTATAAAACTACAAGAAACTTATCTTCAAAAGTTTATATATATATATATATATATAAGAGCCAATATATAGAAACACAACATACAGCAACAATACTAAAATTAGGTCACCTGGTGCGAATTGGTCTCTGCTTGTTTGTTGCGGTCGCGGTGGTGAGGGCTGCTCCACTCCGCTCCCAATCTAACGGAATCAAACGACGACTCCTGCGATTATTATACGCTTATTTTCCCTGGTACCACTTATCCAATTGTTAAGTTTTGGCAAAAAGATCACTTGATGATCATCTGCATTTAAACATACAGTCCTTAAATTTTAACAACTGCTTAATTGAAAAAACTGGCTTGCGTACCTTAAGAGCAAGTTACAGCATAACAATTACTAGAGTGGGGGGACCTATTCTAAAACAAGCATAACTAAAAAGGAACACACTCATGGAAGACATAACTAAAATCAAAATCCTTGTTGACCTATAGCTTACGCAATTGCTAGTTTGCAATGTCGAGTTGCGTCATAGAGAAACTTAAGTTTATTGACAAGTGTGAGGCTTAAATATACATCAAAATCATTCCAATTACACAAAACCTCCAAAATCGATATCTTCCATCGTCAGGATAGTGTATAACTTCAAAATATATACTTAATGCACCATTACGAAATGCCACTCAACCCCTACCCTACCTGAAAATCTATGTAATGCAACCAGATCTAAAACATTCGCAGCAAAAAGCTTCAAAAACGCAATGCACAGACTAATATTGCCGATTCAAAATCTACATGATTCAACAGAAAATCGAAATTAGTGATTGAAACTCTGCTATTCCTCGTTTCTAGATTCTCAATCACAACTTCTAGAGCATACTCCAATAACTGAACCGCAAATTCAAACAATCCGATGCGAAATTCTACCTAAACTGATATAAATTCAAGTAAAGGAAGTAGAAACGGGATCGGACACTTACGTCACCGAACTGGAGGAGGCCGAGTTCGCCGAGATAGGAAATGGTGCGGTGAGCGGACTCGACGGGGATGATGAGCTGGACGAAGGTCATCTTCTCGGAGCGCATCAGATCCATGGAGGGCAACTTGTCCAGGAACTTGTCCATTTTGTTATATACCGAACCGGAGAACCGCTCCGGCGATTTGGATCTGAGAGCTCTCTTCTCAGATCTGAAACAGAGAGAAAGAGAGAGTGTGCTCCTTTTTTTTTGGTCAGGGGATTGTTTCCGTTTCGGGTTTTTGCTTAGTTTTGTACCCAACTGCCATTAGAATCGGAGAATTCGTGTCACTTTCCCAAGGCTCGATCGAACTTGCTTCGATTATTATTATTATTACAAGGGACTCCACGACAGTAGCTTCACATTCCATTTACTTTGATTCGGGCCTCGTGCTACTAAGAGACTTCGACCTTGTATTCTGCTTCTCTCGTATTAATGGGTTTAATGAACTTTTATATTTTGGGCTGAAAAAAATTATCAAAGACATCATGGAACAACAACTGATCGGCTTCATCACTAATAGATAAAAAAATAAAAAAAATTGAGTAAATCATTAGGTACATATCTCCCCGAAAAAATGCATAGTAGTGAAAATTTGTAGCTGTATGCATGGTTAGGTTCTTGTTACTTGGTATTCTATATACTGCATGTTGTAATCTATAAGTACTAGCCTCATGTTCGTGTGATGCACGTATGTTGTGTGTTGTTGGTCAATGAAATTTTTGTTTTTTTTTTGGATTATGTCTTTTATTCCGTGCTAATCCTTTTGTGTTATTTCTTGTAATATAAAAGGTAAATTAGGTAAAACACAATTTGGTGAAGCTTTTAAGCGCTTGACTTTCTAATAGTAGAGATTTCGCTGAGGAAGTTAAATTCCAAAAAAGCCTACAACCAATTAACATAGATCATTCCCTCGATCAACACCAATAAAAAAAAGATGAATACAGTTATAAAGGAAATCGGCTTAATTAATATGATAGAAATCATGTTATTATGCCTTATTTTATTTCCGACGACTTTCCGACAGAATAAAATTATGTCGGAAATAAAAATTATTTCCGACCACATTCTAAGTATTTCCGATACCTCAAAAGCCCGTCGGAAATAATAATTATATTTCCGACGGATTTCCGACAGCCAAATGTTTTCGGTCAGAAATAGTGTTATTTCCAACCAAAAATGGATGTCGTTGGAAAAACTTAGTCGGAAAAGGGCATATGTGTTGTAGTGAAGTGTGCCAGGAGTTGTAGTGCTTTGTTAAAACTTTGAACTTTAAACTTTGAAAGGTCCCCTCTTCAAGATCAAGACGCACTATTTTTCCAGTTTTCTCCACAGTGCCATATAAACAAGGAGTGGATCACAATCCATACAACTTTTCAGTTCAATTTTACACGTTTGCGGTTGCCTGACATTGTTTCTAGCTAGTGCCTTTTCCATAATCTCTCCAACCTTTCTTTATTTTTACTAATATATTTTTCCAACAGGTTGATGTGAGTGCCTATTTGATTACATCTAAGAACAGATTAGCGCTCAGGTTAATCACAATTAAGAAATAAGAAAGAAGCTGTGTGGGTTTAATTAATCTGAGATATATATGCGAGTTGCCAGTCAGGCTGCACAGCAGTCTAACTTATTGCAAATGATCTCACTGATGAAGTCAAATTTTGTTCACTCGAGCTCTTTATTAGAAAACCAACGAAGACTTTAGTCCCAAAAGCGTTGTTGCATCGATCACTTGCATGTATTCAAAGGATGAAATTGTGGAAAAGTCGATTGCTTTGTTGAAAATTATTTTCATCTCCCTCCCTACCCAGCTATATGTACAACACAAGTTTGGTGACAAGCACACCCGATCCGGAAGTTGTGCACTTTGAAAAATCCATAGGGTCCCCTATAAATTACATCATGGATGGTTAGATTTTGGAAATCCGTATTAGTATAGTATCTAAAGGAGATGCGAGGTTGGTCATGGCAATTATTTGGAGTCGCATAAGTTTTCTATTTATTCATTTTATTGTATAATTTTGAGATATCATGAACTATATTGTGGAAGCAAGATCGCTTGATGAGATATCGTGAACTCTATTTACTTCTTTTGCGAGGATTGTTAACTGAGATAATCGAAGAACTTGATGATATATCATGAACTCTATTTTGCAATTGCATTTCATCAGAAAATAGCTATTGATAAGCAAGTAGTTATCGGGTTTATATGAATGCACTCTGTTTACTCATGGATACGTTCGTGGCATCCTCTAATTAAGCATATATGTGAATTTGTTAAAGAACACAGGGCCAAATCAATGTGATATTATATCAAAATCCCTGTCTGACGAAAGAAAAGCATACGTGTTAAAGATAGATAATTGTTGGGGTTAATTAGAGAGCGGGCATGTTAAGGAGATAAGCGACAAGATTAGTTTGCTAGGTGATCCAAGTTTTCGTCAAGAAAAGGCGTATACGTAATCAAGTCATATACAATCTGGTGCGAAATTAATTGGGTTGGGGACTAGGAGAGTGATCGATCATCGATCAAGGATTACATATATATTCGGGTAGAATAGTGAAGAATGGTTTTATAACGTACTCTGAATCACAACATGCACGGTTAGATTGGAAAAAATTAATTACATGCACATGCACACCAGTACGTCGTACAATAAATTATTAGAGTTCTGTTGTAGGAGAAACAATATAGATGCAAAGCGTTTCTTTATTGATAGATAAGGAGGCCTTTATATAGGCATTACATCAAGTATCCCAAGTAATCAGGGATTCCCTATCTACTAAGGTAACTACTATTCTAGTCTAATTAGGTCAAGACACACAACGGAAGTTACGGTATTAACCTTCCTTGAACACTCCCCCTTGTGTCGCGTACCTAATGTGACACGGTGCATAACATGTTGCCTCGCTAAAACCTTGCCAAGCAAAACAAAACCTCTTGGGTAAAAATAAAAAGCTTGGTCGAAGGGAAAAGAGCACAACGCACCAACTACAATTGAAGATTACATGTGAGGTAGACTCCCCCTGATGTCTACAAGATAACTCCCCCTGATTGGTAACTCAATCTTGGAGTTTAGATTAATGGCGTATACAAACGCTCCTCACAAGCTTCAAAAGTAGGTGTGGCCAATGATCGAGTCATTGAATACGGCCACATTATCCTTGTATTAGACCAGCTACACTTAGCTTTACTTGGTCTTAAGGAAGAAGGTTGCTCAACAACTCAAAACTAGAGTTCGCGTTGAAAATCAGATTTACGCGCAGCATGACCTTCGTGTACTTAAATAGTCATAACTCCTTCGATACAGTAGGTATGAACGAACCGTAAAATGTTCTGGAAAATAGACACCCATATCTTTCCAGTGGTATAAAGTACACAACGTGGTTCGTTCTGAGCTGATCACAAAGCTCTGTCGAAGGTGACTGATCTGCAAATTACCGGACAGATTCGTCCTACTTTGCTAAAACAGCCATAACTCACTCAATATGATAGCTATAATCAAATGGTTGGTGTCCCTGGAAAGTAGACACATAGAGCTTTCCAACGGTACTAAGTTTACCATTTTCCAATGAGTGAGCTGTCATGTAGGTCACGGGGAAGTTGACGTACAGAACTAGGCAGAATCTGGAATTGCCTATTGATGTGTCTTTCATGATGGGATCGAATGAGCCTAAACCTTTCTCTCTTAAAAGAAAGTACCGCCATATACCATGGCATTGCGTGGGCGCGTCTAACCATCACTTTGGCTTTATAAGTTTATAGCGAATGAGATGTCGAGTCGAGCATATTATGACAAGTACATGATTGCGCACATGATACTTAGATAGAGAGTTTCATCTCCCAAGACTTCTCGTCACATAGACGAAACGAGTCTTCTCAAGACATCGACTAATCATGGGATACATATAGGCTTTGGTTTAACGTCCATTAGATTGCCATAAGCCGATAGATGAATAAGTTCATCACTGACGGTTCTCACATTCGAGACCAAGTATTCCCAAGATCTTTTCATTCTTAACGTTGGATTAGTGATACTTCAATCACAATTCATCCAAAGTTTACACGCAAATAGGCATGATTTCTTTCATCCCATCTCCAATCAAGTAGTCACTCAATCGTGATTTTTGCTTACTTGACTTGGGTGAAAACTAATCCGTTTAGGATGTTTATGTATATCTCTTCACTTAGTCCCAATAGAGATGATACAAGCTGCATGTTCAGTTTTTCGGAACTATCTAACTGACAAGGTAGTGGAGTGCAATATGACTCCATTACGAGAGCATATGTCATCGTAGTCGATTCCAGGGCGTTTGTGAGAGACCTTGCGCCATAAGGTGAGTTTATGCTCTTTTTCTCACTACGCTTTCCATCAAAGATTATCGATAGGGTTTACACTTGCGGTGTCAGCATCACCTGACCAAGGACCTATCTCTTTGTATAAACTGGATCGCATATCTTTCCGTGTAGGCCAATTCACAACGTTGGTATTTGCTTCAACGAAGTGAGTGTGTTCGATATCTAACTCATAGACCACGTACTCATGTACACTAGTGTAATTCGCATTTGTAGAGATCTCTATATGGATTGGCTTCTCATTGAGGCGTCCCCCAATAATAACCTTAATCCAGAAAATCCATGAGACGAATGAGTTATTATTGATCCGAAGGATCAAGTTGTGCCATACTCGCATTCGGCGAGTGTATATCGAACAAAGTGCCCTCTCTACACTTCTTGTGAGAGTCACGGCCTAGTGACACCATCTACCACTTTTGTGGAGTCACCATGTCACCATTTATGAATGACAATATGTCCATTGATTTGGACATCAATCCTTACAGGCATGTTGATACAAGAGTACTATTCCGATCTTTTCCTTGAAAGACCAATAGTTTACTCTTTGCAGCATGTATATCAAATCTCGTCACTTTGATTTATGGGACTTTGGGAACATGATGAGGCACAGTGGGGACAAACCACGGCAATGCCAAGTCGTTCTACTTGAACAAACTTGTTCTTCTCTCCCCCTAACGACGGGGAGACTGGCTCATCAAAAAGTGACATAAACGAGATCGCCTGTTAAGGTTTATATATAGCGGACTATAGGTGGAAGCTGACGTCTTATTCAAAGACGTTATTCATAATCAAATAACCCATCATTGAGCGCTTGTGGTAGCGCAATATGGCACATAAAGTATGTGGACGGTAAAGGGTATTGATCGTTAACACTTATACGTTAACAAGATGCATTCCGTTACAAAATGTAACATGCATGTATGCTTCCTGAAACGTTTCACTATGTTCCGGAACACCAAATGCCACCAAATTTTAATAGTAGGTAGGCACGTGTGTTAGGATTCCAACGCCGCCGGGCTCATTGCCGTAACCGGTCGGAAACATACCGAACCGGTCGGAATAGTCGCCGGAGGTCAGTGAACGTTTGTGTCGAATGGTTCAGCACCTTCCAGGTGTCCAATGGCTCTGAAATTTTATGAGCAGGTAGCCATGGATGTTAGGAATCGGTGGACCAAATTTCACCTCAAGAACCGGCCTAAAAGTAGGTAAACCGGTCCTCACAATGACGAGTCCGCGAGCTGAAAAACCAGAAATTTTAGGTTTTTGCTACTTTTCAATCATTGTGAAGGTGCTTCATAACATCTAAGTGTTATGGCTTGAGTTTAACCATGAGGTATATCACCATAGTATCATTGTATCTCAAATTGAACTATGAGAAGGCATCAAAGCCATCATCTTATGTATCATTGTCTTTAGCGTAGGAGGGCGTTACTCCAAAACTTTGCTAAAGATTAAGCTTCCATATGTTGAGCATAGCTAATGAGGGATCATAACGGGGGATCATATGCACGTTTAAATGCATAGATGGTGCTTCCATTAACTTGGAGGAAGACTTGGGTGACGTTAATGCCATCCTTGAGCCTTGAGCATTGCTCATGACGCTACCAAATTCTTTTGGTAATCTTTGATCCCAATAGCTTCTTTGCTCAAAAGAAACGATGTCCATAGCTTTCTTGCATATATGGATCATCAAAACATGTCCAAAATTCCGGACTATGTATGGAAGAGTCTACATGAGTCGCCGATTCAAAGAATCCGAATCATAGTATACGTGAAATACATTCACAATATTGACTCATAAGTTGTGCGCATTCATTAGAAGCGATACACAAGAAATCAATTCAATTTTCACAATGAGTTTCAAGGTGATAAACGTTGGCACCAATATCTTGAAGTGGTGATCAAGGTTCGATGAAGATTAGCTACACACTTAATGTCTCTATGATACATTCATAAGAGTGTAGAGACAAGGGTTTTATGCCAAGACATATAAACCGGAATATATACTCAATTCCTATAGAGTGTGCAACATGGCGTGTAGTATCACAAGATAAAACATAGGCATGCTTAAAGGCGTACTAGACACATCCGTTAACGCTCAAAAATAGAGCCGGAAAACAACCAGAATGAGCCAACATCGATACTATAGAGACATAAATGTCTAAACCAAGTATCCAGGACCGAGGCCATGAGCTAGCTATCCGAGGCCGAAGCCAAGCTAGAATGGGAGCCAAGCCGAAACAAGGCAAGGAAGGGCCATGGTCAAGCATAGGCGCGTGCTAGGCTAGCCAAGGCCGAAGCCGAGGTGGTGCACGGGCAGGCCGAGGCCGAGCAAATGTCAAGGCATGCCAAGGCCGAAACCAAGGCGTGTCGAGGCAAAAGCAAAGGCTTTTGGGGCCGAGGCTTGATGTTGGAGTCAAGGTCATGCGAGTTGCCGATGGATAGCCTAGGCCGAAGCGAAGGCTTACCGAGGCATAAAACAAGGACCTGACGAGGCCGATGCCATGCTAAAGAGCCAAAGGCATGCCGAGGCCGAAGCTAAGACGTGCCGGAGTGAGTGCATGGGCTTATAAGGCCGAGATGGCTGCTGGCCGGGCCGTGTTCAGGCCAACGCCGAGGCCGAGGCCGGGGCGCTGCTAGGCGGGCCGTGTGCGTGCCAAGGTCCGGAGACCGAGGGGGCGGCAGCATGTGGTTGTGGCGGAGCTGTAGTCCAAGCAACGCGTAAGCTAAGCCAAGGCCGAAACCGAGGCTAGGCAAGGCGGGCTATGGTGGGCGCAAGAGTGCCGAGGCCGAGGCCGGGCAATGCGCATGCATCCGCTTATGTACGCAAGCATGTCAATTTGTTTCTTGACGAGTGAGGCCTGGCGAATCGCAGCCAAGCTGGCGAGTGGCCATGGCAAGTGAGGCCTGGCGAATCGCAGCCAAGTTGGCGAATGGCCATGGCAAGCGAGGCCTGGCGGATCGCGACCAAGTTGGCGGATGGCCATGGCGAGCGAGGCCTGGCGGATCGCGACCAAGTTGGCGGATGGCCATGGCGAGCGAGGCCTGGCGGATCGCGACCAAGTTGGCGGATGGCCATGGCGAGCGAGGCCTGGCGGATCGCGGCCAAGTTGGCGGATGGCCATGGCGAGCGAGGCCTGGCGGATCGCGGCCAAGTTGGCGGATGGCCATGGCGAGCGAGGCCTGGCGGATCGCGAAGTTGGCGGATCGCGGCCAAGTTGGCGGATCGCGGTTTCTCGCGAGTCACTCATTTTGTCTCTTGTGATTTTTCGAGTTAACATCACCAATTAGGTTGGTGAACTCAATCAACATGCCATGTAAATGTGTAATGCGATTCATTGCATTCACATATAGCTTTTTAGGGAATCGAACCATATATGCATCAAAATGCCAACGGTTATATCGAGATCTTGACCATAAAGAGTGTATCGACTAAGTAGCATTAGTCACACATGTGAGGTCTATGCCTGCACAAAATCAACGGATTTGTAGTCACTTTGACTATGAAATTGAAGTCATATGCTTCATATTTATTGCAAATTATCTTTTGCTGTTGAAATCCGTAATCATGAGGATATACTCTCATCTTCTTCCATGTATCTCTTGTGTACATTGACCATATGATTGCAATTTTGCAATTAGTGAACCGATAGAACCATATCAATGACATGATTCTCTCTTTGTTTCAATGGCCATTCTCTAGGCGCATTTTATGGTCAATTGTTTCTTTATATCAAAAGAACAAGAGGGAAGGAATTGAATGGTCGAGACCAAGATTCTGGTTACTCAATTCAATTTGTTGTGACAATTTCCGTCACATATCGATGTTACAGTGACAATTTCCGTCACACATCATGAGTTTGTCCCCTTTGTGACTCTCTTAGGATCGTCACAAGCATCGACAATATTATGTCGGAATCGTGATTAAATATTCACGAAGAGTTGTGGTTCACAGTGACATCACAGCCACAAGCACAACTTTGGACGGTAACATCACAGTTACCCCATAAATACTGTGATACGCAGGGGTGGGTGGGGCCCCTTTGTATCGTCCTGAAAAACACACAAGTTCCAACACATATACACAAGTTCAAGTAATTGAAATTGCGAAAAACGGGAACTTTTATTAAATCATACTTGCTAGTTCGCCAAATGAACTGCGTTTAAAAATTGCGCTTAAGGACTCGGTTATGATCCTTGTGCAATTTTGAGATGCTCTTCCATGTACGTGCAACGAAATAATCCTCGCAATTACATCGCGATGCGTCGTGCAATAAGTTTCATGGAAAAGAAAAACATATGGTTAGTCATATTCACCATATATGGAGCAGTAAAACTAATAAAAAGAATTACTGCAGTAACTGTTTTTAACCTTTAGGGTAAAAACTTTTTTTAACTGAGGTAAGTACAATTACCGTTTTGCCCCTGGGTCGGATCAGAGGATCCGGGTTGGGCCGAACCGGGTCGGGTTGGGCTGCACCACTGGCAGACGGGTTGGGTCGACGCCGTCTGGTTGCAGGCGCAGCGAACTGAGGTGTGCGTCGGAGATGGCGCTACGCGACCCTGCTGCATAATCGATCGGCGTCCTCGTCGATCCTGCTAGGCGTCGGCGGCGTCGAGCGGCGGTGTCGATGGAGCACGCAGGTGGCGCTGCTATGGATGCAGGCCGATCGAGTCGGCGCTGGGTGGAGCGCTGGCGGCTTCAGGCTGGGCCGGCGAGCAAGACTTCTGGTGTCGGTGGCGCCAAATATCGGCTCAAGGTCGCAGCGGCGGCGCTGGGTCGAGCTGAGATCGGGAGAGAAGATGGGTGCCCAGAGAAGATTTCTGGGTGCTCTAAACATATTCCATCTCTGCCGACAAGATGTCGTCGGCAAAACTTGTATCCTGACTCTTTCTTTCTTTTCCGACGAAAAAGTTGTCGCCAGAAGAACTTTTCCACCTCGTTGCCGACAAAGGGGTTGTCGGCAAAAAAAAAAAAAAGTTTCTGATGGGAGGCTTTCTTTGCCGACAAATAGGTTGCCGGCAGAAAAGAGAATTTAGGGTTTCTGAATTTTTTTTCAGATTGGAACCCTAGGGTTTATGAATTTTTCATGGCTATTAGACGAAGGCTAGAGCCACGTGCTGATAACGTGTTGTAGGAGAAACAATATAGATGCAAAGCGTTTCTTTATTGATAGATAAGGAGGCCTTTATATAGGCATTACATCAAGTATCCCAAGTAATCAGGGATTCCCTATCTACTAAGGTAACTACTATTCTAGTCTAATTAGGTCAAGACACACAACGGAAGTTACGGTATTAACCTTCCTTGAACAAGTTCCAATTAATAAGGATAAATCAAAGCCATGCATATTCATAGATATAGGATCAATGAAAGTGACCAATGATCGATAAATATATTATCATAGAGTGATGGCCGGACAACACTCGTACTCATGTCTCAGTGAATTTGAAGGAATGCAGGATGGCTTAATATATGATAATATGAATGGTTTTAGACTACTTCTGAGTTCTGATTACGATATTGCATCAAGAAGAACAAAACACATAAATAATGAAAATTACATTTCAATGGGTAGCTGTGTATCGATCACGCACTTACCATTCAATCTAAACTTATTGGACACACATACATGAGCATATGAGCAGTTGAAGAAACTGAATCTTGAGCACATTTTCAGATAAGAGCTAGCCACCTAGCAAATCGATCTTCTTGTTAATCTCAAGTGCTTTACGAACACATATAATCATGGATAAAGAAGCTTTGCTCGCAAAATGAGTCACGTAGGGGCCTTGAGCAGCAAGTGCATGCATGAATGTTAGAAATGCTCTCCATCTTTCGTAAACTTCGATCAAAATTATTATGCGTCAGTGCTGCTGCCTTAGCTCGCCTGCTGCACTAAAGTGAAGCATGCAACTATATCATGTTGAGGATGAAGTTTACAAGGTCTCAGTGCCTGCCTTTGCCTGCTGCACTAAATTATTAGATTTAGTCTATTATCTGCAAAATTAAAAGGCTTGCCCATCATGTTCGTCCCAAATTGGTACGTACAACTATGTCTGTTGTCCTAGCTAGCTATGGTGCTCCTCCTTATATTGGTCTATCTTAAAGTTATTTCTGTAAATTATTGCTCTCCATTTGAGTGATATATAGTGGGTTATTTTGTTTGATATGATATGATATGCACTTCAAGATATAATAGATTTCCTATAAGAATTCATCATTAGTTTGAATCGGTCTCTTCACGACTTTTATATATTTTTCTTTTTAATTCATATACTTGATGCTCTTTCGTATGATACTCATTTTGCGTTAACTCGAATGTTACTCGATCAGACATATATAAGATATAAACCCTAGCTATATAGTTCATACTATAGTAAGTACTGGGTCGACATATAAAATGAAATAGCTCCCTATCTTGTTAATCAATAAGCTAATATAGCCATGCACTGCATGCAAGTGAAATTAAAAAAATCAGATCTTCAAATCAAGTCCCGACTGGCGTATAATATATATATATATATATATATATATATATATATATACAGGGCCCTTCCAATGAGGGATCCCTTATTATGACTTATATGAGGGATTGAGAATTACACCAACTTTTTTATCATCATTTTCAATCTTAACCATTCAATCTCTTCATATATATGAGTAGATCATTTCTGGAAAATTTCATCCCAATTGGTGATCGTTGAGGTGCTCAAAACTGCGATGTGCATGAATGGTTCAAATCTGCCAGATTTGAGCCGTCTATTGATTTAAGCTAGTCTTAACGATCACCAATTGGGATGAAATTTTCCAGAAATGATCTACTCATATATATGAAGAGATTGAATGGTTAAGATTGAAAATGATGATCGAAAAGTTGGTGTAATTCTCAATCCCTCATATAAGTCATAATAAGGGATCCCTCATTGGAAGGGCCCTCTATATATATATATATATATATATATATATGGAACATGAATAATTGCCCTGAATTCAATCAGTTTCTCATGCTACTTTCATCGAGGTTAATCAATAAGATTTGGACACTTAAACGTACATTACCTTGTGTAGTTTGGCCGAAAGAGCATGCATGCACTAATTAATCGAGTTGAATATATAGGTATTACTTAATACAACACGTCATTAACAAATCACTAAAACTAGAATTGTTGGTGTTTGGGGATATCAATATGGTGCAATTGATGGTTGCCCTTAAGTCTACGTTTATATTATTATATTAGGGACTCTAATTAATTATATCATTTCATATTTTAGCTCTTCAGGAACGAGTAAACGAACTTTGCCATTCCTACTACTGTACCCAAATCTAGCTACTAAAGAACTAAATACGTACGTTGCCTTGTAATACTTTCTTTAATTTATGTCATTGTGATACAAAACTCTAGGGTTTGGTCGATCGATGAAATTGCAGAATGACCTGAAATTCCAAAAGTATAATTGGGATGATGCACAAGGAATTAATCTTCCTCAAATGATGGTTGTAATGAGCAAATTAGTTTTTTTTTTTTTGTGTGTGTGTGTTATTGTTGGTTTTTTTTTTTCTATCGGACACGAGCACAGTAGTATTAGATTGTTAATCACTAACGATATCTAGAATTACACGTACCCATTTGCATTTGGTGGCCGGCCGTCCAAACAAATATCATTGTCTGTCTGGAATCTAAGCAGATTAAACAAAAACAAACTCATATATAATGGGAGGAAAGTGATATTCAAGGACTCAAGGTTGACATGGATGTCACTTGCAGGAAAAAACAATGAGATTACTATTATTGGAGCTATTTTTTCAAATTAGCGAATATCAAAGTTATCAAGCAATCCTCGTAACAGTAGATAGGTTTGGAGTCTATATCGTTATTATTCTCATTGATTTACAAATATCACCGTCTTTTAATCACAGCAACTTGCGTTAGGAAGCATTATAAAGCCTCTCAAAGATCGCACTAGGAGATTGTTGAACAGGTCGTTGGCATATATCATTCACTAACCAGCAGACAGAACATTTTATTTTGACTTCAATCAATTAATCTGGTCGTAGCTTTTGGAGAGATATATATGTCGTACGTCTCCATGATCGATCAAATTGGCGATGTGGTGGTAATAGTGGAAAAGGACTTCATTGCTAATGCAGCACTGTCCAAATGAGGGTCAATGCATATCATCATTGTAAATACTGGTTTGGAACCATAGTTTCAAAACACGGAGTGCAAATATGTAGGAAGAGAACTAACTGATCTGATGGCAAATATGTATTATGGCAATAGGGTTAGTTATGTAGCCATTACCAGGCTAGATGTAATAGGCTAGGGCACATTAATAATTTGTGCTTCATCTTGGTTGCATTTTTCTTTATGTGCTTTTGAAACTCGATCTTGCACCTTTGAAAATGGTGTAAATTTCACTTCAAATATCAACAAGTACATGCATAGTAGTTCATTATTTAAATTCTTTTATTTTATTTTTTTTGGAGAGAGCCTACATGCATGTATACATAGTTCTCACTCATATACCGTGCCACAAAAGTCCGATTGACAAGAAAAAGGAAAATTCTCAAATCACCTTTCATCAACTAAAATGTAGTTTTTCATCAACTGAATCAAGTATTTGATGTGATAAAAGCAAATTCATGGAAAATTATATGGTATAACGTTGAATTTTATGTAATATAATTGTGGATCATTGATTCTAGATATTATCTATTTAAATCAACCGTCTACGTACAACTGTGTTGCATATGTGTTGCATACCATGTAAATCATATTAAAGACTTAAATATTTACTAAACCATTTAGGATTTGAAGACGGCCTGTAATTATTTTCTAGCAATGATTAAATCGGTATGAGTTATGGACCAGGAGCTAGCTGTCCCGTCAAAGTTTTGGACCTGAGAATCTCAGCACCTACGTACCGACCTTACCTGGCGTAGCTAGTTTAACCTACTACTACTGTGTGATTAGCTAACCCAACTGTAAGGAGCTTAATAATTTGACTCAACATCTCTCGACTCGATCACTTTACTGATTATGTTCGTCCATGGACATGACTGGATCTTATAGCAAGCTATCCAAAGAAGAAACTATTCTCCTAGCTAGCTAGCTGGATAGAACAGATTCCTCAAATTCTATCATATTTTCACCGATGCCTGATACAGATGAAAGCTCTCGATCTGATATGTGTTCATGTCGGTAGCATTTTAAGCAAATAGAACCTTGCTAGTTATGCCTATGAGTTAGGCCAGCTAGCACCGCGCGCACCAATTATATTACACAGCAGAATTACTTCAATCATTCCTTTAATTTTCACCAAGTCGATCGATCAAGTCTTGCATGCATGATATCTGTATATAATGGAAGTAAGAATCCGAGAAAGAAAAAATGGAAATGAAGTGAAATGAAACGACTAGTTCCCACCCAGAACAGGCATGCATTACAGGAGAGAGCTAGCTGGTGGTGCTGCATTGCCGTACTATTGCTAGCTAGGGTCAGATAGATATAGCTCTGCATGAGATCGATCATCGACTTATCTATATATATATTCATGAAGTTAATAATTGGGTGCTGTAAACCACTATGAACTGAAGCATGCATGAAGCTTTAGACTAATACGTACGTACTAGGGCATCACTTCCATCACTTCACTAAGAACTGCACGCGCATGGTATCTTCTTTGCGAAACATTTCGCATCTTCTGCACTTAAAAGATGGTCAGAGAGTAAAAAAGAGGAGAGGAGACGAGTGGATCGTGTAGATTATGGAAATCAGGTTCTAAATTTAGTGGAAAGTACGTACAATTAAATCTTACTTCCCACTAGCTAGATTGTAACTCAAGCAACTAACACCTATATTACTGGCATATACGTACATGACATTCAGCTTTTCATATTATTGGGAACAAGCTAAACAGACACTGACTACAATAATGTGAACTGCCAGCTGCAATACATCACCGATACTAATGGCTGGCTTACTCATATATGGAATTATGTTGTTTACGCAAATCAAACAAACCATTGGAGTTAGGGCTGGGCGCGGGCCGGGCCGAGCCCAAAAATCCCAAAGCCTGACCCAAAACCCGACTCCTTCGGTCCGAGTCGAGCCGGACTTTTTCTCAGACGAGGACCAGCCCGAGACCGAACCCGACGAGCCGAGCCGAGCCCTCGGGCTTTTTCGGGCCCTAAAAAATCCTGAAACATGAATTGAAGAACAACACCAGAAACATAAATATCTATGGAGGAATTATGCTACCTAACCGGCCAGGAGGAGTGGAGGTCCGGAAGAGTGGAGGGATGGAGGCGGTGGTTTGGTGGAGCTCGGGACTTGGGAGTGAAGAGAGAGAGACGACAGGGGGCGACGGCGGGGACAAGGGGTGGCGACAGGGAGCAATCAAAAGAGAGAGAGAGACGAAGAAGACTAAGCCCACTCATCGATGCAGCGGTCTGAAGAGAGAGAGAGAGAGAGAGAGAGACGGAGAGGGGCGAGGTGGCGGGGAGATGGTGGCCGGGGACATGGGACTGCGATGGGGACGGGGAGTTGGTGGCGTCGTGGCGAATCGTACGAAGAGGGCAGGAGGCGAGGAGGAGAAGGAGGACATGAGGCGAGGAGAAGGAGGACATGTGGCGTCCGAGGCGAGGAGCAGGGCAGGAGGCGAGGTCGACAGGACTCAGGAGGCGAGGACACGAGGTCTCAGTCTCTGAGATTAGGACATTAGGTCTCAGGCAGTCAGGCTGACTGTTTTTTTTTTTTTTAATATATATATTAAACAATCGGGCCGGGTCGAGCTTTCGGTCTAAAAAAAACAGGATCCGAGTTCGGACCGAATTTCCTATTTTCGGGCCGGGCTTTTTTCGGGCCGGTCCTTTAAAAAGTTGAACTCGGCTCGTTTCGAGCTTTTTTGGGGTTTTCGGGCCGGACTTTCGGTCCTTCGGGCCCAAACGTCCGGCCCTAATTGGAGTACTAAAGGCAAAAGCTAAAAAGAGTTGTTCCAATATCAATGTGATTTTTTTTTTTTTAATCCAACAAAAATTTGTTGAATTGAAAAGAGAACACCTACGAGGGGGGCATGAAGTTCATTGGCTTTTGTTTGGTCTATGGAGTGTACGTGTTTCAGTTGTAATTTTAATGGATAATTAGATGAAATTCAAATAATTGAAAGCACAATGGCCAAAGAAGAAACCAAATGACAAAGCGGATACTACAATTTGAAATTCATGTACTGAAATAATTGAATGGTAAGTTTTTAACCCATTAGTATGCAGCAACAGTTTCGGATCCTCTTTGAAGTTTTGGACAAAAAAGACAGCAAATTAGCCAGACAAAGGCAAGTGAAGAAGAGTCGGGATTAACACCATTATATTCCCAAGTTTTATAATGAGTAGTGATAGGGGGCCTTAATAAGGCCTAATATTTTGGCCTTAATCTTACGTGGCGTGCCACCTCATCAAGACACATCATCAATAACAAAAATCTTGTTATGTCATATTAGGGTTAAAATACAATCTTGTCCTTTCAAATCCAATGGCTCTAGATTATTTTGTTATATTTCAAAAATAAAAATAATTTTAAGAAAAGAAAAATATTTTTCAAGCCATTTTTTTTATTACATTCGTTTTTAAATTTAAACACCAAATATAATTTTTTAAATTATAATTATTCAAAAATATAAATTTAAGTGAATATACATACATATATATACACACACACATATACATACATACACACGTACATATACTATTTCAAAAAAAAATAGTGCTATTTCAAAAAAAAAAATTTCAACACACTATATCAATGTCCAAATAAACTTCATATATATATATATATATATATATATATAATTCATCTAAAAAATTTGATACAAATTTATTTTATCTACTTTTATTTTTTTAAAATTCGATGGATATTTGTGTGTATATATATAATTCTAAATCTAAATTTTGATTAAGAGTAAAAAAAAATTTAACATTGAATTTGATTCACAAAGATAGAATGTTTTAATGTCAAATATCGTAATTGTGTCAAGAAATAAATTTCATGTAGTCAACCCAAAAAAGGTAACAAAATCATCTAAAATCAAACTTAATTTGGTTGTAATTGTTGCCCAATTTGCAATGACTATTAATTAGGTAGTTATGAGTAAATTATATTTCGTAATTATTGCTTTTTTTAGTCATCGTAATTACTGCTTTATATTAAGATAATATTGATGATGTGTATTTTAAAGCCATTGGATTTGAAAGGACAAGATTGTATTTTAACCCAAATATAACATAACAAGGTTTTTTATATTGATGATATGTCTTGATGAGGTGACACACCACGTAGGATTAAGACCCCAAAACATTTTTGTTTTATAATTATGAGTGAAAATTATATAACCCTGTCAACATTTCATCACTGTAGTAAGTTATATGCCCATAAATGGGAAGTTACTGTATAAAAGAACAGAATAACAGAAACCTCCGAGATGAACAGTCATTGTATTCCTCATCAACTTTGCCTCAAAATAACAGAAACCTCCGAGATAAACAAGACTATATGTGAATTACAAGTATGAACTGAAGTTGTATTTGTATAACCTCATATGGTAAGACTATAGGAGGCGTGATGTTTTTGTTTAGCATAGACTGCTCTGAGCGATTACAGTTGCAATATAGTAGTCTTTCTGTACCATTCTTTGCCCATGATCATGGGCCGTGTGTGTGTGTGTATATATGAGCTTGTTACTTTAACAAGAACGAAAAAAACAAGGCTATACGAATTTTAAATGTGGAAATTGGAATATCGATCAGGTAAACAAGCACTTAGCCTGTATTCCTCATCCCTGCAGCGATCCCGTTGATTGTGATTAGCAAGGTATCTCTGAGTTCTTTATTATCATCATCACTTCTCAGTCTTTTGAGTACCTCAACCTGCAACAAGTTCATGGGATTGAGATAGGGAAGCCTACTCTCGATCAGCCTCCTCAAGATCCGATTACTGGCAGATAGTTTCTCATGTCCACTAACCACCAACACCAGTTTCTCTGTTGCTAGGAGCTCCATTCTCAGTTCATCACCAAGTTGGCGCCTGCTTTCTGAGACGAGGACTTCGTCATAGTGTTTGGATATAGGAGTGTCTGCCTTCCCTAAAATCATTTCAATGAGGTCAATGGTGGATTGGAAGAAAGGCCATTCTTTGTACATAGCTTTCAAGTCTTCAGCGTGTCCCTTGTCACAAACCCCCCTTAGACCTGCCCCAACTCCAAGCCAAGCTGGAAGAACGAATCTGGTTTGAGTCCATGCAAACACCCATGGAATTGCCCGAAGATGTCCAATTCCTGTAGAGCTCTTTCTTCTTGTGGGGCGGCTTCCTATGTTGAGGTAGCCAAGCTCAGCCTGGGGTGTGGCCTCCTGAAAGTAGGTGAGGAATTCCGGATTTTCATAGACTACACTCCTGTAATTCTGACAACTGATTTTTGAGATCTCCTCCATGAGGTTACGCCAATTTTGTTCTCGAGGAGGTTGTGGAGGACGCAATGTTGCAAGCAGCACAGCTGTTGTGTATATCTCTAGCTGTCTGACAGCAATCTGAGGCAACCCAAATTTTGCCTGAATCATCTCTCCTTGCTCAGTAGCTCGTAGAGTGCCCTGAAAGAATTCACTATAAATTTAGGTTGTTGAGCAGAAACCTTGGCTTTTTTGTTTAAACATGAAAGATCAGTCTAAACCAATTCAGAAACTACAGAAAGAATCAAAAATACATAAGTCAACCTAGACATATGGTTAAATTACACTAGCATATTAATAGTGTGATTAATGTCCTAGTTCAAGACATAAGTAAACTGTTGAGCTGTTAACTTGCGAATTGGTGAATACTTCTCCTTTTCAAACAATTTCAAAACATTGAATATAATCAAATTCAGTTGGAGCAGAATGGTGACTACAAAACAAAAAGGTTACCATCACAGAGCCAGGCGGCTGGGATTGAATGGCAAGATATGTTGGCCCCCCTCCACGACCAACACTTCCACCTCTCCCATGAAACAGGGTGACTTTGATATCATACTCATTGCAGGCAGCTACAACATCCTCTTGAGCTTTGTAAAGTTCCCATGCAGCAGTAAATCGCCCTGCATCTTTCCCAGAATCAGAGTATCCGACCATCACCTGTTCAATTTAACTTTGTAAGCTCCATGATATTCATTGGTTTAAAAAGTGCTTCTGTAGCTACCTCTTGATGCCCATTATGGTTCTTGATGATGTGCTCCCGATACCAGTCAAGGGACAATAATTTCCTGATCACTGAGCCAGCTCCTCTCAAGTCTTTAACAGTTTCAAACAAAGGAACCACACGTAGCCTGTTCCAAGATGTATGAAAACTCAGTCTGTATTTAATCTAATTGCAATTTTTATATCAGGATGAACAACTTATAGGCTTTAATTGATTCCTGGACTAAAGAAACGGAAGTTTCAGTCTTCCCCTTCCTGCTCTAATATTTTACCAATAAAAGTCAAAGATGCTAAATAACAATGGACTACATAAGAATGAGGTGATTCCATATTTCCATAGCAGGTAACTGGAGTAGAAATTACCTTCGAATACAAATCCTATCTCTTTCTAGGCAGTGGGAAATCAAGATGGATCACAAAGGTGCTAAGAACTACAGGCCTACAGCCCAATTTGATGTGCATATACAAATTAACAAAATGAAAGTATATTGCATTATTTTCTGTAAAGCCAGAGAGAAAATCAAATGAATTAATGAGGTGCAAATATCAGATGCCATTTTTTTTTAATTAAAAACATACGTAAACATACAGAATGAATTTAACCAAGAAGAACCATTTAATGCAGCAAATCAACATAGAGGCTATACTTACGGTCCGCCAGGACATGGCTTTCCTATCTCTCCACTAACAGCAAGCCGTGCATCTTTTTGCAAAAGCTCCACAGCAAGGACATCACTTGCCTGCCAATCACAATATACAGGGTATCATCATGAGCAAATTTAACCAACATTTCATGTATAGAAACTTTGCAATTGGAAAATCAATTTCCTTGGCCTTATAAATGCAAAGTTGGAAATCAATAATGAAGTTTGTGAGCCATACATTAGAAGCCATAGAAATCACATATGCACCAAGTGAATCACTCCCCAGCTCAGCAGCCATGCGGAAGGTATCCAGTACTTCTCTAACATCAGAAGCAACCTGAAATGTCATGAGGAGATGCATGAGCCTCACACATGAAGGCGGGGGGCAAATGTGGCTTTTTGTATTATTATATAATAAAAATCTCAGATTTGTTTGTCTTTTGTGGCTTTTTTTTACAATGGCCACATGGGCAAAACCCACATTTCTTTTGTGGCCTTTGCCCAATTTTTTTGTACTGAAGGTTACAGTTTTAATAACACATTACAACTGATCACCTAGTATCCGTTTTAAAAATAAATTCCAAATTTACCCAGCTATTGATGAAAAATTGATTTTGGGTTTGCCAAAAATACATTTCTAAAGTTTACACCAAGTACTTTATAATTTTATTTTCAAATTTGCACTCTTTGAATTTTTTTTTTCTTTTCGAATTTGCTAGGTATAAACAGTTGTTGAACCTCACCTTCATAGTTTAAGATATTGGA
This sequence comes from Potentilla sterilis, assembly GCA_963682095.1. Classification (NCBI taxonomy): domain Eukaryota; kingdom Viridiplantae; phylum Streptophyta; class Magnoliopsida; order Rosales; family Rosaceae; genus Potentilla; species Potentilla sterilis. The sequence goes on along the minus strand of OY821761.1, from coordinate 45,756,085 downwards.
CAATACTCAACACTGGTGAACCCAACACTTTATCTTTGCATCAGAGATGATGATCCTAAGTTGGAATTGCAATTGCAAAAATACCAAATTAAGTTGAACCCCTGCAGCTGTGAAGTGAGACTGAGAGTATAAAACAAAGTATTGACCTTAATCCTCACAGTTTAAATTTTGAGAAAAGTAAACAACTCCATCACCATGCTAGATTAACTTGTTGCTTATTAAAAGTTTATTCTCTGTAGGCAAATAATAACTACCCATAATTTCATATATCAGTTCTAATGAAAAGACACATTAGATGTATAGCGAAGAAGTCTAGTCAGAATCTTTTGAGAAAATAAGATAGAAGTAACTTATTCTGAACTTTGGAGCATAGTAATCCTAACAATACAACTTTACCTCCATGCTAGGTGGGACTAGCGGTCTTTTCCCTTTGAGCTCTCTTATTAGAAATTCCAGTTTCTTTTCTTCATCCCACTCACTGTATGTGCCCATATCCAAATATTTGGTAACTGCATCAAGTGTTTCAGCATGTCTACCAGATTCCTGCCCCAAATATTTGGTAATCTTCAATTAAAATGTATTTCAAGAGAAGGCAACTTCTTCTACAGTAAAATAAAAGCACACCTGACGCAAGTCGAGCTTCATTAATACCATCCCAAAGGTAGCCACTCTTCGGATCAAATCAGCAAGCCGACCATCAGCCAGGACCCCAGATCCACATTCTTGCTGCAAATAATGACAGTTGTCAACTTGCCATTCCACATTGCACAAGAAGTCTGTATGCATGCAGATGTGGAACAAATGTGTCTGTGCAATGAGATTCAGAGAAAGAGTTTACCAAAGATTCATGGCATTTGATCAGTGGTTCTAAAAGTTGATCTGATGTTTGATAAAAATCCAATGGATCAGAATCGCAAGGAAGATCCTCCAGAAGAAGCTCCAATCGTCTCTGTGTTTTCATAAGCTGTACCCGCAGCACATACACATGCATGCATGAGTAACTAAGAAACATATATATATATATATATATATATATATATATATATATATATATCTTGTAAACGGGTGGTATCCCAAGCAGCATCACCAAATATTAATGAATCAAGCTTAGCTTAGTTAGCTATGTATCCAGTAACAACATACTTGACATATTCAAAGCAGAAAAATTTACCTTATCTTTTATATTACTGAGAACAATTCTATAAGGACCAATTCCAGATCTCTGAGTGGGTTTTGGCTCCAAAAGCTTTTGGAAACTAGACCTTCCAACTTGGGACTCAGCAAACATTCTCCTTTTGGCAATTAGACTTGCATTACGAAGAGAGTTCTGGGATGGAGACTTTGGTATTGAAGATTCCGGCTCATCCTAGCAAACCAGTAGTATAAAGATGACAACATATTGAGTTGCTGCTAGCTATTGCAGAACATATATGTTAAACCACAGAAGAATAAAAAACAGTGGTAGGCGCAAATCTCAGCATCCTGAAGATTGATTACCTGCTGAATGAGTTGCCCAGGCCGCGCAGTTCGAGGAATTTCACTTCTGGGGTAGTGAGATTGACCAACATTGCATTCTGGGTGAAGAGATAGGTTTAACAAAATTGACAAACCATGAGTAACATTGATCATAGAATACATTAGGTGCTGTAAATAAATACAACAGGAAGGCAACTAATCAAAGAGCACAGAGGAATTGCTAAATATAGATTATAAAAGCAACTTTAGCAGACTCTTTATTTTGACTTTTTAGCTATTTTAGTGAGTCTGTTTAGTTTTTTTTTTATCAAAATTAGGAGTTCTAGCAGACTGCTAAGTGGCTAGCCATTTTAACTCTTAACTATCTCGCTCCTAAATATATAGAGCGAGATGAGACTCTTTATAATTTAATACTTTCTTTTTAGATGATTCTATGTAATATATAACTGTATTTAAGGTATTTTTTTTTAAAATTTAATTAATATGTAAGTTTAAAATAGTTTAAATAGAGAGAACTGATAGAGACATATTTTTAAACTGGCTAGCCAAAATGACATTTTAGCTATTTTGGCTAAAATTTGACTAAAAAATGACTAGCATTGCTAAAATTGCTCTAAGTGGAAAGAAAGCTCTAGCTCACTATTCTACAGAAAAAATAATATTTTCTGGGGATCGTCTACAATACTTTGATGTATACAATATTCTTAATTTACAACAATTAAATTGAACAAAATTTAATATTTTTCTACACTAAATTTACAACATTGACAACAGATTTACAATATATATTTTATATATTTAGATGTAATTAAACAAATTTACTACATGTATTGACAACTATTTGTTCATAAACTTGTAAATATATCGTAGGTAAAGTCACATAACTACAATTATCTAAACAATCACTATATTTACCACAATGACAATAGAATTTGTTGTCGAATTTGTAAATTACGGTATCATATACATGATGGTACTAAAGAAAATTCCATATTTTCTGTATGAAAATTAATTCCCCCATATTTGAAAAGGAAATAACTTCAAGAGCTCATGTGGCATGCATTGCCTTTCGTGGAACGGATTTCAGGTCTCTTTGTAAAATACTTGACCAAGTTCTCATTCATGCAACAGATAGCACTCATGGCAGTATATGAAAATAATAAAGTAACACAGGTTTTGAAATTCTCAATTTTTCTATAAAATTTCTTTATATACATATATGAATTAACCAAGTAGTTCAGAAGATAATCGGATGTTCACCAGTGAAAGAGGGTTGATCAGCTCTAGCTGGAAGTTGCGTTGGAAGTGCCGCAGCTTGTTGCTTCACCTGATTTCTATTAAAACAATGATGGTTCCAACTCTGGTGAACCTGATACTCAGATTCTGAAGAGAGAATTTTGATTACATTAACATAGTATATTGATAAACAACGGAAGCTATGGTTTAATAATCTCCACATGACTCTAAGCAGCCAATACAAATTGTGTCATATATACCTAGCTCTAGAATTTCATTTGCCAGTTTTGACAAGCTATCGCTGCACTTATTCATGGATAGTTCAAAACTCAGGCTATCAACTTCTCGGATATAGAGATCAATAGTCATCCACCTAGATAAAAGCGAAACATCTTTTGTGACCTGCAGCATAGAATGAGAAAAGTCGATATAGTTGTTTAGAAGAGCTAGACAGTCTGACAGCATTATAAATTATACACAAACCATTAATAATCTTTGCTTAAGTTTGCAATCTAACCATGAAATCTGGCAGCAAACTTGAATCCATAAAATTGAAACTCGATCTCTCATACCCAAAAGAAGAGAATAGGGAAGGAAAAGAAGAAATGAACAGTAAATGATGGTCTAAAAGACTAAAACTTTACACAACTAACTGATTTCACTGTACAGTTTACTAAGTAATTCTAAGTACCAGGGCTTGCTAATTTATTCCCCTCAAAACATGAATTACTTCCCCATGCAGCACCACACCATCACCGTTGTAGTGAACTAATTAAGTTATGTATGTATAACAGAGATCTAATCATCTAATATAAGCCAAAGTTGTTATTAGTTCAAGCTTCAAGTCTTTTGTTGGCATGAAAGGCCTCTCCCATTAGAAGAAGATTTACGAATAAAATATCATTAAGAACCACGTACGAGTACCTTTGCTGTCACATTGGGATTTCCATCTCTATCACCCCCCATCCAAGACCCAAACTTGATCGGTGTGCAAGTCAGTGGAAGTGGTTTTCCAGTGTGCTGATAAATAAAATTTGATGAGAAAAGGTTTATAGCGACAGAAGGTAGTATATAATATATAAAGAACTAGCAATATATAGATCAATCCAGGAAAAAATTTGAAGACAAACTTTCTTTAAAGCATTGCTGACACGACGTAAATAATGAGGTACAGCATTCCAAAGGGACTGCTCCACAATGTTCAAACCTGTAGTAAACAACATATACAAGTTTATTTTGTTTGCAACAGATATGCAAAATTTCAGAGAGCCAAAGCATGTGATTATCATTGAATCTAATGTTGAACTGGTTTACCCGCCCTAGCTTCATCAACTGGTGTGGGTTTATGGCGCCTAAGCTCATCTGTCTGCCATATAGAAGTTATCTCTCGCACCTTTAAAGCAAGACTTGAAATAAATCACAAGGAAAATTAAAGCATATACAAATATATCAATGTCATTAAGATGAAATCCCCCTGCAGGCCGGCCCTCTAGCAAAATGGTTTATGAAGAAGAGAAATGTTTGAAAAACAATACCAGATCTTCAATCACCATATCTCTGTCCTCACTGGTAAGATCCTGTCGGTCTCTGTAGTCTAAAAGATGCTGCAAGTAATTAGCTTGATTTCATAAGTCCAAAGAAACTTTCGACATGTCTTTTAATCATAATGTTCACCATAAAACAAATGACAAGAGCCACCAGCCACTCACAGAAACTCTAAGATGTTTGTATTGTAAGGTTCGGCGATTAATTTGTGTAGGATGTGCAGTGAGAACAATCTCAACCTCCTGCAGCAAGAAGAATATAACTAACTAACTCAACAACAGTAGAAATGCACATCACATGTCTCCCACATCATCTAATAAAAACAAGGCCACATCAATGAAGCAAGAACCTGATTGCAAACAGTATTGTAAAGCTGCTCTGGAGAAACACCACCCTGCCGAAGCTGATTAAAAATATCATCACAAGATTTTGTTAGGGTTGCCATCTTCTTTTGTCTACGAACCCTGCACAGATCAACAAATTCGCTACATTCAATAAAATGCTTACAAAACTCGAAGCTGACAGAATCATGCCATCTTTAAGCTAAAAATGTCTTCAAAATTTTATCATATAGTACCAAGCTCTGGTGCTTCATATTTTCATTACCAAACAAAACTCATTGTTTTTTTTATTATTAAAAAAAAGAAAGATATCAGACTATTAGTATAGAAAATAAAAATTAGAAAAGAGAGATCAAAGTGCTTGAGTGAGACCTGTGATGAACTTCAGCAATGCCCATGAGATTGAGGTAATGGCTGAAAGCACGAGCGAGAGTGAGCGCCTCGGGTAAGCTCATGTCCGACATCTCCGAAATCAGCTGCTTCTCCAGCCGCTCCGCTGTGTCATCTATCCCCGCCATCCTCATATTACAAGCACTCTGATCAAACACACCAAAACGCACCGTTTAAATATCATTTTCTTCCAACCTAGGTGTCTGAGATTAACTAGCTCAAATTCAAAACCTGAGCGAGGATTCTGTTGCGGTCGACTTTGTCACGCATGTGAGCTCCGACTTCTCGCTGGAGAACCTCGAGGAGGAGATTGCCGAGCATCTTGCAGTCGTCTTCATAGCTCTGGAAGGAGATTTCCTGTGCGATATCGTCCGTCGTGTCCGTCATTGTTGCAGGAACCGAGAGTCGTCCAAGGAGAGTCTTCACTGTAGGACAGATATTTGGGGAGGGGGAGAGTTAATGTGGGGCCTAGTTATACCGTATGGAAAGCCAAAGGTATTATTCACAAGTGGCAGTCTCGCCGGGTTCTGAGGGCAGCTATTTTGGTCGGAAACTTGTGTGACTCTGTGACCCCTCGGCGACCAGGTGACTCGGGAGCGAGCTCATTTATGTTTCTTTTTTCTTCTTTGAAAAATTTTAATATAGTAAATTGAGCACATCCTGCAACATGGAAGTTGCATTTGTGCTAAGATTGTACATCTTTATAGGATTGCCTCAACATTGTAAATCTTTCTATCAACAAGAAATGGAAATGTCGTTTGAATGAAGTGATCAAATTTACTTTAACATGATCGATCACAACGACAAATTAAGGCAATTTGATAATGCCATAAGTGAGTAACCACAATTTCATATAAGGATTAGTCTGATTTAATCTTAAATGGTAGCTACATCCATATGGCAAAACTCTGAAAATTACTCAATAAGGTCTTAATTAATTTCATCCACAATTACTCCTTCCGGGATGAAGTCCAATTCTGAAGATTGTAGCGCCTGCATGTACCACTGCCTGACAATCCGTTTCAATCTCCAACTGATGAAAACCTGCCGAAATGCATGCAAGAACAATGGCCGGGAAGGGATTTTAGTGCTTTAAAAATGGAGTTACACATGCAAGAACAACTTTTCTTTTGATGAGGAAACTGGAGCAACTTTGCATAGTACACGCATGTATAGATAGATCTATCTTCCAAGAACTTATTTAAAGCATTATTGACTTGAAATCATATTTGGTCAAAGATTCATGATCGAGTCCTTAATCCCCTACCCAAGTGGCGGGAAAAATTGGCGGGTAATGGAGAGTAGAGCCAAAACGCAACGAAACGACAACCAATACCTTTTGACCAAAACAGTCCTCAAGACGACTACCCTTTCCAAATAAATACGACGCCGCCGACAGGGGTACGATCGTCCCGCTCAGACAAAAAATGGCAAACGCAGCCGAATCGTCTCCGGTGCCCAGAGTAGGCGTGGTGGTGTTTCTCCTCAAAGGCAAAACTGTGCTATTAGGACGACGTCGTTCCTCCATCGGCGCCTCCACCTTTGCTCTCCCCGGTGGCCACCTCGAGTTCGGTAATGATCTTCGCGTTTCTTAACATACTCTTTTATTCCAATCTTTAAGTGTTCTGTTTTCCGATGTGGGATTTGTTTTGTTTTGAATAGGTGAGAGCTTTGAGGAGTGTGCGGCGAGGGAACTGAAGGAAGAGACGGGTTTGGAAGTAGACAAGATCGAATTTGTGACGGTAACGAACAACTTGTTCTTGGATGAACCCAAGCCGGCGCATTACGTGACCATCTTCATGCGTGCCGGTGTGAAAGATCCCGATCAAGTTCCCCAAACTGTTGAGCCGGACAAGTGTGATGGTTGGGGTTGGTACGAGTGGGAAGACCTCCCCAAACCACTGTTTTGGCCTTTGGAGAAAATGGTGCTGAGCGGGTTTAGTCCTTTTCCGGATTCCAATTCAGGGCAGTAGAGAATTGTAATGCTATGGTTAGAAGCAAGCTTGCTTCTGAGTTGTAAGGGTTCTGTTTCGATGTGAGTGCAGATTTTGTGCACTTTGTGTTCTCTTTGTAGTCTGGTGCTATTTATGTTACTGATATCCTTGCTTCTGAGTTTGCGTTGTTCTCTGTGAATCCAATTGAACTTGTGAATTCTGATGTCATCCCGGAGGGGAATTTGAATTTGGGAAATGGTTGTGGTATTATCATGTACACCCGTGAGGGTTTATGGATTTATGTTCTTGTTCAAGCTGCAGAGGATGAGTAATGTGACCCCAGCCTTCACGGCTCTGCCTCAGCCGGTTAAATTGGTTTTCTGAGAATATGAATGGAAATGAATAAAACGATAACAACCTGAGCATTTGATCGATATTGTCATATTGATATACAAATTTAACTGCTAAATTGAATGCTTGAAGTTGTGAATATTGGTAAACAATTAAGTACTACAGCTGAAAATTTGCCAACATTACAATGCTGCTGCTTCTGCAATTTAGCATGTGTAATGATTCATCAATTTACCGTTGTTTTTCTTATCGAAGGCATTGCCAGAATGCAATGCGGCATTGCATTCTTATTGAAGTGTGAAAAGTGATACTGGTAATACAAACATAAGCCACTTATATCACACCTATAACAAAAGCTAAACCTAGAGGTCTAAGTATAACCTTTTAATGGAGTTACTAATACTCTGTTCACAAACTAAGAAGACTTCTACTTTGACCAAGTGCCAACGAAGTTGTGAGACAGCGAGCGCATTCTAACAGGGTAGCGGCTCTGAACCCGTCAAAGATTAACATATATTCCAGTCAATCTTGCGTGTTGAAGAGTGAATATTCACAATAGATGCATATGTAAATCATTTTGACTCATTAACTAAACATAGCTTGTAAGGAGCAAACATTGACAAAATCACAAGTGGTAGGGACGTAGGGTGTTATTCAAAAGTAAAACGCCAAAAACCTAAACAATAAACCAAAAGGAACACAGCAGCCATCCTAGGCAGCCAAAGTCGGGGTCAAACCCGTTATATCTAGAAATATATAGGTGATATTTAGAAAACGATATGATATCGTCGGTTTGATTTATCAGTCAACGTAAGATATTGGTCAAAATCAAATATATTGGGTCAAACTTGGGTTGACTCGATAAATTGGATTTTTTAAAATTTTCTTTGTATGTTTTTTAATTGTTTTAATTTTTATTAGTTTTTAATTTTTAATTTATTAAACTACTTTTTTTTATGAGAAAATAAAAAATAATAAAAAAATCTATTGTTAAGAAGTAAGAATTTCGAGCTCAACCAACGTAAACATTTTGTTCTACAGACAATATATCTATAATCAATATATAGATTTTATTAGCCGAAATATTGGTTAGATAGAGTTCTGAATTTGACGATGAAAAAAAAAAATGAAATCAATGATGATGGTTTTTCGATGTAATGCTTATCTGATCATCGAACAAAATAAAAGAGGAAAATGGAGTTATACGTATGTGGTTGAGTTAATTCCCTCTTTCTCTCATTGACTGATTCCATTATAAACTAATGAAAAATACTTATGTCCATACGCGTCCATATTCTCTCTAATTTGCAGATCTTGGGCAATGTAATCAATGATTTTAACCTTTCAAAAGTTGAATTAATCAATAAATATCAATTCTATAAAAAATGAATGTAAACAAATATCATTTGCTCAACCGATTGTATCAAACAAATAGACGGCTGATCATGAGACTCCCAACTTTCACTATAACTGTTCATTTGTTTGATGCAATTGAATGAACAAACGATTTTGGTTTATTCTGAATTTTTACAAATACTAATTACTTCAATAAGTCCCTTAAAATGGTATGCAACTATACATGCATCCTAAATTCCTAATTAATATGACATTATTTATGCATATAATTATTATTGTGCAGACATTTGAACATACAACTAGCAAGAATAACGTAATAGTCGGGCAATTGCAGATATCATGGTTTGATCATTTTTCTTTACGAGGGATTAATTGGAGATTGCTACTGGCCCAAGTAGACGCACAGTTCGCCGTGCATGCATTTTCCCAGCTACTGGCGATGACTGAACTATCAAATAATGCGGCAAGCTAGACATGGACTTTTTCTTTCTTTCTTCCTAGAATCAGATCAGTACTAGTGAATCAATACCAAAATTGACTTGACGATTTTGGTACTTTCCGATAGTTCAAGGAGCCGCCCGGGGGAAAAAAATTAAATATGATACACCAACACATTATTGCGGTAAAAGAAATAAAACAAACACAATATTGTGTATTCTGTTAATCTGTTTCAAGTTTTCGATACTCATCATTCATATACACTCGAAACTTTTAACTTTTTCACCATTGAGTATATATATAACAAATTGATCTTATATATTAGGGCATAATTTCCAAAAATAACATTTATATAATTACTTTATTTCAAGGTCAAGGTCGTCAGTCTCATTAATCAGCCCGGTAAAACAACCTAGCAAGTTAGTAATTTCCATATGGAAAATGATTTGGGGCCTCAATGAGGCCTTGAATTTGTGGCCTCAATCATATGTACCATGCAATGTCATCATGACACATCACTAATTAGACAAGCCATGCAAAATCATTCTTAAGTAAATAGACAATCATATCCCTCTCGATCCAACGGTTCTCAATCATTATATATTTTTTAATTAAAAAAATCATATTCATAATCTTTTTCTATTTTTTTTTCATCGCAGTAATATTTATATTTAAACTTTAAAATATAATTTAAATATTGAATATTGAATATTTTTGAAAGTATACCTTTTTTATGTAAACTGAAAGTATATTTGAATATATATATATATATATATATATATATATAAGTGGTTTCAAGAAAAAATAAATTCGTCTAAGAAAATATAATATATACATATATAATTTGTCCCAAATAAATTCGATTTAGATTTACCTGTTTTTATTTTTTTATTTTTGTTGAATTCAAGAATTATGGAATTGATTGTATTAAAAATCAATAATTAAATATAAAAGTCAAGAATTATAACTTCAATTCTCATTGATAAACTAAAACGAAATTTTTTTTATAGTAAATATCGTACATATAACCCCTTAATTAAATAGATTTAATACAGTTCATGTAAAGTAACTAATTCATCTCAATGAAATGTTATTACCTAATTTGATATTCTTATTAACTAAATCATTATTAATAAATTAAGTTTCTTAATTTAAGAGATAAGCTATCTCATAATAGTCGACAACAATAAAATTTACCAAAAATAATTTAGAACCGTTGGATCGAGAGAGATATGATTCTCTATTTACTTAAAAATGATTTAGCATGATTTTTCTAATTGGTGATGTGTCCTGATGACATAACATGACGCATTGATGTCACAAATTCAAATCCTCATTGAGGCCCCATATCAATGTCTTTTGCAAATAAATAATGAAAGTATCGCTATTATGTGAGCACTACGTATTATGTACGTACACCATAGAGAAGATCCTTGCTCATTAAGATATATAATCTCATTTCACCATGCAACCAATCCAATAGGACATAATTTTATAGCATCAACATTTTTTCACTGGATGGATAAGAGAGGGTAGCTCGTGTACGAGTAAAAGACCATCCAACCTTAAGAAAATGCATGGCAGAAAAAGTAATGAACAGATATTTCGTCAATGACAAATGTAAGCAATTTGAACCACGTTAAATGGCCGTTGTATGTGTAATAATTAAAAGAAGAATGAACATTCAAAAATGTAACCGTAGAAATTAAAAAATTAAAAATAGTAAACAAGTTTTTGATAAGCAAAAAATGGTGAATAGCTGGATATGCAACAATATAGGACTTGGATCCTTTAGTCATGCTTCTTTGTTTATATTACCTCATGTTGTATGTAGACCATCCAATCTTAATTATATGATCAGATTTTCTTACATTAGTGTGAGTTCTATATTACATTGGTTAAACACCGGGAAAAACATGTCTACGTAATTACAATTAGATGAACAAGATTCATTTATGAGTCAATATGAGCATACAAATATATGTAGAGGACGATGCATGTGCAGCCATTTATAGTGGACCAGCAAGTTTTGAATGAAAGTCATACTGACGTGAGGGCCTGAGCAATTCTCGTTATCTATTTAAGAAGATGATGAGGGTATCTCCAGCACAAACTAGCTCGATCAAACATTTCTTCCTTATTTAGAAAAATCGTCCATTTATGGGAAGCATGGGAAATGATACAGTAGCAGTGGCTGAAACTCCGGCGTCTGCGTCGATTAAAGTGGCGGTGGTAGTGTGCCTGTTGAGAGGCGAGAAGGTGCTCTTGGGAAAGCGCCGCTCCTCTCTAGGAGACTCCACCTTTTCCCTCCCCAGCGGCCACCTTGAGTTTGGTACATATTTAACTATCTCCAGTTTGTTCATTCCGTTGAATTGTTAGTCTCAACTGCACGCATACTAGAGTAACAAACTAAGATTGTTAATATTGTATCTGGCTTACATATAATTACCAGAGAGCTAGCTAGCTAATTGATTTGGTTTGCAATATAATGTTGATTAGGTGAGAGCTTTGAGGAGTGTGCAGCAAGAGAAATGATGGAAGAGACTGGTTTGGAGATTGACAAGATAGAGTTGCTAACAGTCACCAACAATCTGTTCCTCGACGAAGCCAAGCCATCGCAGTACGTCGTGGTTTTCTTGAGAGCAGTGCTGGCGGATCCTCGTCAAGAGCCCCAGAATATTGAGCCAGAGTTTTGTGATGGTTGGGGATGGTACGAGTGGGACAATCTCCCCAAGCCACTATTCTGGCCTCTGGAGAGAGAGGTGCAGAATGGATTTAACCCTTTTCCAACATTAGACAGCTGCTAGTTATATATACTCTGCTGATTCATCAACACCAGCAGGCTAGCGCTGCTTTCATCGATCTTTAAGATATATTATCTAAATATGTATGGCTTGTTTGTACCAGGTATCTTTACTCAGCATTTATCGAGCTTAATTGTCTACTAACTATGCCTAGCTCTTTCCCGACCTTATATATTAAGCAATACAGCTGAAAATAAAAGGAAATCACCTTAATAAGTATCCAGGCTTCTTGACTAATTAGGTGGAAGAGAATTCAATTCTCTATCCAAACATGAAAGAAACAGTGACCTAAACCGACGATGATAGATATATATGGTAGACTGACTCCGTGTATTATACATTTACACTACCATTATTAGATCTTAATAAATTAGTTCACAACTGTATCGAACGAGTTCACTTGAGGTATCGATACCGTCACACTGGTCATATATACTCTGTCGGCCGGACTTGAGGTGAGGCCCATGAGTTCGTCCATACGCATGCAGTAGTATTGTGAATAAGAATATCATGGGATGGAACTCATGGAAAATGGATATATATATATATATATATATATATATATATATATATATATATATATATGCAGGGTTTTGTCTCCAGTAGTGTCGTATTAGGGTTTAGTGAACAATGCATGCCCAATTAAGTTGGTGCAGCAGATCACCAAAATCTGGTATCCTTCATTAGTTATTTGAAATGATTCCATTCTTCCCATTTGATACAAATTAGGATGATCGATCCAAGAGCAAATATATATTATCATGGCCTCGTTATATATAATACCATGGCCTCGTTTGTATGATTGGATCGGGTGGCTTACAATATGCAGGTTATTTACATTGTAAGAATAAACAAACCACTTTTGTTTGTACCGCGAGGGGGAAGTCTAAGCTTCACTACAAAAAATCCAGACAGTACCCACGAAATTGATTCGTGGGCAAAGAAGTCAATGGCCACATTTAATTGTGTGCAGAGGTACTCCCCCACGGTACTCCCCCACATTTTAAGAAGTATATATGTCGGGATTACGACCGTGGCTACTGCATAATTGACCGACAAAACCCACATATTCGTGAGATATGAGTTGGGATCCCACAAATCTGACATCTTTACTGTACGTCTCTCATTTTCAATTTATGTTTTTATTTGATTTATTTATACATATTAGTTCTTCCAATTATCTTCATCACGTACTTATTATCTTTTTATTCTTTTGAATATACAGTATGTTCCATCTTCCGGCTGGGAGTTTGGTAAACTACTAAAATTCCATTGATCTTCAAGGAGATATCTCAGTAGAGGTGGACTGAGTTGAGTGTTATCTCTTGTAATTTGTTCCTACAACAATAAAAAAAAACAGTAAACAGTTGGTAGATAAAGCTAAAATAAGTTTGAATTGAATTAGTGCTGATTTATGAATCTGTTAACCTGTAGAAGAATCAGCAAGCACGGAGTTGAAATCAGTTTGCGATCACCTGAAAGTTATAGATCAAGCCTTATTTACCCAAAAAATCAGAAACTAGGTGGAAGATTGAGGGGAAGAGTTAGCGAATTAATCAGATCTAAATCGAGCCTTATTAAGAAGCAAGCTGGTATATTCAAAGCATTTTCTCACCAGCTCGGGCGAGAGAGAGTAAGGATGGAAGAGGCTGACATCAAGCGTGTCGAAAATCAAAAGCAAAACTTAAATTAGTTCTTAGAGGAGAGGGATTGGGAGGCCAAGGTCAGTTTTGTTTTTAAATTAGTTCTTAGAGGATTATGAAAGAAAGACACATAATTAGACAAAAGCAAAACTTAAAGAAAGAACATTTGGTAAATAGTTGCTCGGTTTGTTTTTTTAGGATAAACCGACCGGACAAGAAAATTTGCTCTGTAGAACAGTGCCGATTGGACAAATCAAGCCAAAAAAATTATTTAAAATACTTGGCTACTCACGTTTAGCCTGATACGTGGGGACTGTGAAATCAACAACCACAAAAACGTATTCGTGAGATAATTAAACCACGATTGTTATTGTACTCTCACGAAACAAAGGTGGGCTTTACCCACTTTACGCGTATATCACATATTTTTTTTTTTTTTTTTTCCCTGTGAAGAACGATTTATGATCTCAAAAAAGTTGTATATATAGATTGATATCTTCGGGGAGGAATGGAAGGTATTGCTACAAGGTGCGTGTCTAGAGGTTGACACATGAACTGTTCTAGAATCAAAGTAAAAAAGAAAGCTCGGTACGTAATTTCGTATTGATCAAAGTAATGGTTTTTGAATTTACTTGATAAAGAAGGATCGAGAATATTTGTTGAAATGCGTAGTATTTGTGTATATACTATAGCTGCTAATTGAATACGACTTAATTGAATTACTTTTGGTAAAGAAGAAAAAAAATTGAATTACTTTTGGCCGGCCAAAGAATCTTACTGAGTTACTTCTATAGCTGCAGTAAAAAAATCTTATTTACTGAGAGTACATATTCACAAATGTATTATCCTTTGAAGATGTACGTATCATTCCATACATATTTTTAAATTCTTCTTATTTCATATTTCTTATGCATAATTTTTTATTTTTTTTAGAATGTGTGGCCCCGGGCAAATGGACATTTCAGTTTTCGTCAAGTAGTATAGTTCAAGTCCGTCACTGCATTAATAATACTATAGAACCACCACTACTTGCTAGGTTTCCGATGATGGTGATAAAATGTAGAAGACGAAGAAGAAAAACATAAAGTGATTAAACCTATTGAGATTTATTTGTTTTCTTACCCAGGCTAGTTGCTTATACGTGTGTGTGTGTATATATATATATATATATATAGAAACTGTATATCGATCAGTTTCTATCCAGAGCGAACCTTCACTATGAAATTAACGTGCGAAGTTTCTTTTTTGACACACTTTTTGGTCATATTTTAACATCTCTACCGTTCATATGTTTGAACATAATGTATAGATCATTCTTACAAAATTTAATCTAATTTGGTTACTGTTAAGGTATCGAAACTATATTAAATCAATGAACAAACCGAATATGTTCAACCTGAACTGTTCATTTAAATCATCATAATGAAAGGTCAAACGATTATCAAGTTGGATGAAATTTTGCAGAGATGATCTAAACATTAGGTTCTAACATCTGAACGGTGGAGATGTGAAAATATGACAAAAAAGTATGTTAAAAAAAAGAACTTCGTACGTTAATTTCAACGTGAAGGTTCCCTCTAGATACGAACTATATATATATATATATATATATAAATAAAGTGATTAAACCTATTGAGATTTATCTGTTTTCTACCACACGTTCATGACTGTTAACAGAAAGCTGTGACAAATTTTGATTTAAACTTTAATTTTCTTGTGCTTACTAACCACGTACACATTTGCTTAGATTACTCCTACATACTCTCATCTTAGCAGTACAATCATCATTACCATTTATGGATCCTCTGTTACGATTAAGTTTCTGGATAGAGTATTCTAGCTAGCTAGCAAATTATCATGTGCGCGCAGAAGTGAATAAGAAGTCCCTGATCGAGATCCAGTCCCGTAAAAACTCATAGGAGACTAAACGAGATGGTTGCTGAGGCTGTGGTAACAACGCCATTTTTCTCTTGGAGCCTTTACTTTTTCACTCCCTGGTGTTCATCTTGAGGCTGTTAATTGTGTTAAACAGTAATCGCCTTTGTCCTTTCTCAAAAAAAAAAAAAAAAATCGCCTTTGTCATTTCTTCCTCGTGTAACTCTAATATCTTTAATTTAATTTTTCATTTACCACTTGTAGGTGAGCTTTCAGGGGTATTCAGATTAGCTCGATCAGCAGCTGCTTGCATGACAATTGACAAACAACAAATAACAAATTTATATTTGTTGTAGGAGAAATAGATTGATAAATCTCTCTATCTTTATTCATTGATAAGGATGCCTTTATATAGGCATTACATCAAGTATCCCTGGCGAACAGGGATTCCCTATCTAATAGAGTATCTAGACTTCTAGTCTTATTAGGACAAGACACACCACGGAAGTTACTGAGTTAACCTTCCTTGAACACTCCCCCTTGTGTCGCGTCCTCAATGGTGCATGAGCTGTTGCCTCGTTAAAACCTTTGCCAGCAAACAAAAACCTCTTGGGCAAAAATAAAAGCATGGTCTAAGGAAAAAGAGTACAACGCACCAACTACAAGTATGTGAGACATGCATAACTAGGCTCCCCCTGAAGTCTAGATGAGAACTCCCCCTGATAGTCATTCAGTCTTTGAGTTCGGATAAGCGACACATTCCAATGCGCTTTACATGCTTCATAAATGTAGATTTGGGTAGAGACTTGGTGAACAGATCCGCTGCATTTTCTTCTGAGCTGACTTGCTTCACCTGGATATTCAAAGTCTCTT
Organism: Potentilla sterilis; assembly: GCA_963682095.1. Lineage (NCBI taxonomy): Eukaryota > Viridiplantae > Streptophyta > Magnoliopsida > Rosales > Rosaceae > Potentilla > Potentilla sterilis. The sequence goes on along the minus strand of OY821761.1, from coordinate 45,739,823 downwards.
GCTGCTGCTGATTGTAGAAGAACTTAGGCGAAATGTGTTTAGTATTGTCACCCTTAATGTATCTCAACTTCATCTGCTCGATGCATGCTGCATTATCTTCAAATATGCAAGTTGGTCCCATCGTAGTAGACTCAAGTCCACTAGACTCTCGAATGTGAGATATAACTGAGCGAAGCCAAATACATTCTTTGACTGCTTCATGTAGTGCAATAATCTCAGCATGGTTCGAGGAGGTAGCAACAAGGGTTTGCTTGGTTGATCTCCAAGATATCGCCGTATTCCCGATGGTAAAAACATAACCTGTTTGGGAACGTCCTTTGTGTGGATCTGACAAATATCCAGCATCAGCAAATCCTACCATCACATCATTTGGTGTATCTGAGTAGGAGGGGGTATCGCCAAAGCCGTATTGGGACCACGACTTAGCATCCGCGGGTCCGGATAAGTTGGCGGATATGTCTGCAAGATGGCGGATGGATGAACCAAAACCAGTCTTGGCGGATATGGCTGGCGGATGGCAATCCGAGCCATGGTTTGTGCTGTTAGATGCAAGAGATCGACTAGGTGTCGAATCCTGATGAGTGTATCGATAGTACAAGCCCATGTCAAGGGTTCCTTTAAGGTATCGGAAGATGTTCTTGATTCCAACCCAATGACGTTGTGTTGGCGCAGAGCTAAATCTAGCTAACAAGTTCACAGAGAAAGCGATGTCTGGTCTAGTACACTGAGCTAAGTATAACAAAGCTCCAATCGCACTAAGATATGGATATTCAGCTCCCAAGACCTCTTCGTCATCTTCTTTCGGACGAAAGGGATCTTTGTTGATATCCAGACTTCTAACGACCATGGGAGTGCCTGTAGGATGCATAACTTTGTCCATGTTAAATCGCCTGAGCATCTTTCGGACATATGCAGACTGGTGTATAAAAATTCCACCACTTCGGTGCTCTAGTTCTAAGCCTAGGCAAAACCGAGTCCTTCCCAGATCTTTCATCTCGAATTCGGATTTCAAATAGCTAGCGGTCTCATTGATCTCATTCAGAGTTCCAATGATGTTCATATCATCGACATAGACGGCTATAATGGCAAATCCTGAACTTGTTCTCTTTATGAACACACAAGGGCACAACTCATCATTCTTGTATCCTTTCCCAATCAAGTAATCACTTAACCGTGTGTACCACATCCTACCAGATTGTCGGAGTCCATATAGAGATCGTCTCAACCTGATAGCAAATGAACTTCGTGGTTTTTGCTCACTTGACTTGGGTAACGAAAGTCCTTCTGGCACTTTCATGTACATCTCCGTATCTAGGTCCCCATAAAGATACGCAGTTACAACATCCATAAGCTGCATATTGAGTCTCTCTGAGACTACCAAACTTATTAAGTATCGGAAGGTAATAGTATCCATGACAGGAGAATACGTTTCCTCATAATCAATTCCAGGGCGTTGAGAAAAACCTTGCACCACGAGTCGAGCTTTATATCGCTGGACTTCGCCATTCTCATTGCGCTTTCTGACAAAGACCCATTTATGTCCAACAGGCTTCACGTTCGGCGGTGTAGGCACAACCGGTCCGAATACTTGCCTTTTCTTTAGAGAGTCTAGTTCAGCCTGGATTGCTTCTTCCCACTTCGGCCAATCCGCCCTACGTTGACATTCATCAACAGTGCGGGGTTCCATATCGTCGTCGTCAATAACTTCTTGAGCAACGGCGTAGGCGAATGCATCATCGATATACATGGAATTTCTTTCCATCAGATTGTGCATGCATAAGTAGTTTAGTGAGATTTCCTTGTTCTCCAACATCAACAGTGAGTCTGAGGCGTCCCCCAGATGATTCAGAGTTGATTCTTGGACATAGGTATAGTCGGAGACAATCTCGTGTGACGGCGTCACAGTATCAATGATGAACGGATCGCTTTGTGCCTGGACACATGCCCTCTTTCTAGGTACATTGTCTTTGGAACCGATTGGTCTCCCCCTCTTTCTAGGAGGATCCGAAGTCGACGCCGGCTCTCCACATGGAGGTGCCGAGCCTAGGCTGCCGATGGCACCTAGGGCTGCGGGTCCGAGACCGGCGGCGCGTGCTCGCGCATGGCGAGGAATGTTAAGCCTTGCAGGTACATTCGCAGCAGGTATGGTTGATCTTGTCACTTTCGCAATATCAGTAAAGGAGTCGGGCATCGTATCCGCCACCTTTTGTAGTTCTAATATGCGTTGTATTTCAGTCTCACACTGAGACGTACGGGGATCATAATGAGACATAGTGGGAGAGAACCACGTCAATTCCTGACGTTCATTTGGGACGGATGCGGCCCCATCTCCCCCTAACGGCGGGAAGGATGTCTCATCAAAGTGACAATCTGCAAATCTTGCAGTAAACAGATCACCTGTCATAGGCTCTATATAGCGGACAATAGTTGGTGCTTCATATCCAACATAAATAGCTGATCGTCGTTGTGGACCCATCTTGGTACGCAGTGGAGGCGTGATAGGCACATATACGGCACAACCAAAAGTACGCAGATGCGAAATATCAGGCTCGTAACCAGTTACCAACTGGTACGCACTAAATGGTTGGCTATCTGTGGGTCGTAGACGAATAAGCATAGCTGCATGTAATATTGCATATCCCCATGCCGAAACTGGCAAGTTTGTGGCCATGACAAGAGACCTAGCTACAAGCTGTAGTCTCTTGATAGCGGCTTCTGCAAGACCGTTCTGAGAATGAACGTGGGGTACGGGAAGTTCAACTTCAATCCCAACTGACATGCAATAGTCATCAAAACACTTTGAGGTAAACTCTCCAGCATTATCCAGTCTGATGGACTTAATCGGATTGTCTGGGTGGTGAGCCCGAAGCTTAATAATCTGAGCTAGGAGTTTAGCGAATGCAGCATTCCTCGTGGACAACAACGCTACGTGTGACCAACGCGTTGATGCATCAACCAGAACCATGAAATATCTAAATGGTCCGCATTCTGGTGTTATAGGTCCACAAATATCACCTTGTATTCGTTGTAGAAACGGAATATTCTGTTTATTATCAATAGCAAAAGATGGTCTTGCTTGAAGTTTTGCTAGTGAACAAGCTTTGCAAAACGAACGATGAGCATTAGACATCGCTACAGAAGCATGAGAAGCAGGAGGGGGCCGAACCTCTCCTTGGAGTTGAGAGGCGGCTATCGACGGCACGGCCGAGCCGAGGCCGAGGCGCCCTCTGTGCTTTTGTGATCGGAAAAATGGATGACCGTGGGAGCATTTCAAAATACGGATCATCAGATCACGACCCGGATGACCGAGTCTATCATGCCAAAGCTTATAAGCATCAGAATCACATAATATAACAACATGAGATTCGTTGGCTCGAATGGTTGTGAAATACATGCCATTGCGAACTCGCTTACACTTCTCCACAATGCGAGTGCGCATAGATTGAGTGGAGGTGATCAACAGATATTCAGTTCCATCTTCAACATAAGTGCTGAGGTGATAGTCATTGTCACGCACATCCTTGAAAGCTAGCAAGGTTCTTGGCGCCTTAGGCGCATATAGGGCGTCCTCTACCCGAATCTCAGTGCCATTTGGCAGTAAGAATTGAGCAGTGTCATGACCCTTAATTACGGGTCCAGTTCCTGTCATCGTAGATAACGACGATTCTCTTGGCGTAAAATCCGAAAACAATTGCCGATTCCTCAGAATCGTGTGAGTTGTTGCACAATCCAACAAACACTCAATCTCGCCTTGATACATCTACAAAAACAATGTAAATTGAATCAATAGTCTACTTTAGACTTTGGCGAACACTTTAAAGTAAGTGTACTGAAACAATATATCATCACAAAATGAAGTGCATTAAGGCCAATAACATAGCCATGGCAACGACAAAACTTGAGAGAAAGAGATAAGCCGCATTTTAATCACCGAGTATCACCATTGATAATCATAGCCTAGGTCAGAGATTGAGACCGGACACCGTCGTAGGTGGCGTGGCCGAGCCAAGACCGAGGCCAAGGCAAAGGCCGGGGCCAAGCCAAAGCCGAAGCTGTGGTAAGGCCAAAGCTACCCAGAGGCCGAGCCGAAGCAAGGCGAGTGGTGAGAGTCGGTCAGGCATTGAGGCAATGTGATGCGACGGTTGAGCTAAATCCGAAGCATGGCGAGTCCGAAGACACTTCGTTGCCGAGCCATTGATGCAAAAGTTGCATTTGTTCGATAGGCTATCGATTGTTGGTTTCAAAAACCGGATTCGGTGCTGAGCCAAGCTGGCGAATGGCCATGGCGAGTGAGGCCTAGCGAGTCGCGGCCAAGCGCTTATGGGCTTTGGCGAGCGAGGCATGGCGGATCGCAGCCAAGTTGGCGGATTGCGGATCTCAGATCAGTTGGCGAATAGCGGATCGCGGATCACGGATCGCGGATCTTGGATCGCGGATCGTGCATCGCAGCTCGCGGATGGCGTATCTCGGATCGCGGATGGCGTATCGCGGATCGCGGATGGCGTATCGCGGATCGCGGATGGCGTATCGCGGATCGCGGATGGCGTGTCGCGGATCTCTCCTTTTGTCTTTGTGATTTTTCGGATATGAGTTAACATCACCAGAATTTTGGTGAACTCAAAATGATTATGCCATTGAGAATTGGACGCATTGAACCAATTTTGCTTTCAGGGATGTAAAAATCTCAAATCATTCGTAGAATAAGATAGATTTTATTGATGACAACTCAAGAATACATCAAGGTTGTTCTAAATAGAACGACTTATCGATCAAAGTCGTGATTTATTGACGATTTTGTCAAGATAACAATCAAAATCAAACTTGAACACGTATCTCATGACCTAAGTCAAATACTTATTCATAGTCTGGAGTATCATACTCCTGAGTCCTACGTTTCCTGGTAGGTTGGAAGTCATCGATGGCGAAGTTCGTATCTTCCTCATCGTATACTTCTTCCTCAAAGTCTCCTACATAGTGTGCTTCTTGTTCTATGTATTGTTTGTGTTTCTTGTAAGCGGCTTGAATATCTCTGCTTGCTATGCAATCGCGTTGGAGATGATTCTTAGAACCACATTTGAAGCAAGGAGCCGAAGCATTGTTCGGCGTATGGCCACCACGCCTGGGACCGGAACCAAAACTGTTCCTCCCTCTGGGAGCGGCGGCTCTGCCATCATCCCTTGTCCAAGAAAGCTGTCGGCCACGGCCGACACCTCTTCTCCCTCCTCGTCCGCCACGTATTGCTCTTGGCGTACGTGGTGGCGGTGCTTGACGTTCATGAGGTTGATGCTTCTGCTTAAAAGCTTTACCACGGGCTTGATGAGATTCCGCAATGAATTTCGGTCCTCGAGGCCTCTTATTGGTGGTAAGAATCAACTCATGGTACCTCTCCTTTCTCTGAAGGACATTCATCAAATCGCTGAAGGTTTTGATAGTGCCTTTCTCGCGGAGATCGCGGTACTGATGCGACAACATGGACGCAGATTCTGGGAACGTTGTGAAAGTCTTCTCCATCATATCATCATCGGTCTTTTCGACCCCACAAAAGCTCAAATCAGATTGCAAGTTTAGCATAGTCTGATGATATTCCTGGACGGAATCAAAATCCAGTAAGCGGATTTGCTCCCAATCAGACATGAGGTCTGGGAGTTGTGCGTCATGCACATTGTCGAAGCGGTCCTTGAGGATATCCCATAGCTCTTTGGGATCAGTTTTCCTCAGGTATTGCTTCTTGAGCGTCGGATGGATATGGCGCCTGAGAAACATCAGGGCTTGTGCTTTCTGTTCAGGAGAAGCGTGTAAGCTTTCATCCTCAGGAGGGTTGATGGTGGCAGTAAATCTTTTACCAATGAAAGTGTTCTCAACATCTGAGACCCACCTCTTGTATTCCTTGCCTTGGACATCCAAGATGTCAAATTCTGGACGCTGAGTGTCAGCCATCTACAGAACACAAACAGGGAGACGTTAGTATGTTTGAATACTAATCAAGTTTGATTGTTCTTTTAGAACAGTGCCAAGATATATCATGGTCACATAAATCGATGCTTAACGTGACTTCAAGTCACAATCGATATCTTCCCTTTGTTTTCTTTCCAAAAAAGAATAATACGTTATGGTTCACAGTGACATCACAGTCACAAGCATAACGGTGGCCGGTAACATCACAGTTACCCCAATAAACGTTGGCACCGGGGTGACTAAATCCCCGTATGCCGTCCCGAGAAGCGATAGAATCGGGATGAAGAAGCAGGGACACGGAAAGGTCCCGGAAGAAAACAAAACCCAACTATTGAAATTTTCATAAGCGGGAACGTTTATAAAAATATTTACCTCTTCAAGAGAAGCTTGATCAAACGAAACTTGACTCTTGGGGAAGCTTGTTTTCTTCGATTTTTCTTGATTTCTTCTCAACCACGAATAAGGGTTCGCGGATCGCTTGCTTGGCTTGCGAGCAATTTTGATCTTCTGGCAGATGCGTGCAAAAAGTAGCACGCAAGGGAGAGCTGCTGGCGAGCGGGTTGTCTGCCTAGAGGCAGAGGAGGAGCAGTACTCGAAGGTACAGTGCGGCAGGCGAACAGCGCAGATGCTGCTGAGAAGAGGCCGACGGTGCCGAAGAGAAGAATCGGCGGCCGACGGTAGGTTAGGGTTTCGAAAAAAAAAAAAATTCGGAATTAGGGTTTCTAGGGCTTATTAGACGGGAGGCTAGAGCAATGTGCTGATAACGTGTTGTAGGAGAAATAGATTGATAAATCTCTCTATCTTTATTCATTGATAAGGAGGCCTTTATATAGGCATTACATCAAGTATCCCTGGCGAACAGGGATTCCCTATCTAATAGAGTATCTAGACTTCTAGTCTTATTAGGACAAGACACACTACGGAAGTTACTGAGTTAACCTTCCTTGAACAATATTTAAATATTTTAGTTACAACAACAAATAATGATTAAATTTTGATGCAGATCAAGTAATTAAACAATTATTATTATTATTATAAAAACAAGTGGTAAAGTAGTAATCAAATGCCTTAATAGAAAAAACAGTCGACAAGTTTTGATGAACAAAAAATGGTATTCGATCAATTTGAAGCTAGACTAGTGGACGCTGTATGCAGTATTAGCTTTGTTTTTGACATTGTTGATGCGGTAACTTAGTTCAATCTTATATAAATGTGTAAAACAAATGAAATAGCTTTGTTTTCAACAATGTACTGTATATGTTCAACTAAATTGTATTTTTAGTTTAATATCTGTAAATTGAATGTTCCATATAAATCCTAACATCAGAGACGACAACCTAGCCGTGAATATATTGCGACGGATGTGCCTGTATAGATCGAACAAGTTGGTAGTGTAGCAGGGTGGTGAGGGCATCGGACCCAGCAAACTATCGTGGGCATCATATGCACATGCTCTCAGATATCTATAACTTTCGATCGAGTATTAAGCATTTACAGATGAATTATGCAGTTGTAATTATAAAAAAGGATAAATTATGCAGCATGCGCATTGGAACACTTTGATCGGTAGAGACGAGAATCCAGCCACTATATATGTCCAATATGAAGAATTAATTGAAGATTGGGAAGAAATGCTTTCCTTAAGCAAAAAAGTCAATGTCCATGAAAGAAAGACCTTTTCTGCTATAGAAAAAAAAAAAAAAAAATTTAAACAAATAAATCGTACCGTTTTGTCGCTGTCCCCGGTAAAAATTCAGACCGGAATGAATCGTAATTTTTTAATTTAGAAGGGTTGGAGACTCCAAAAGGTGGAGGTTGCTGATAGCGTAATACTTTCTTATATCTCGGTTCCTCCCTCTCCTAACAAATGATGGAATAGAAAATTAATACAATACGTATATAATAACCATCCAACTATCAATATAGCAATTCAATTGCTTCCATCACTTACTATTCACTGTAAATTGCTTTTCTGTGCATGTTTTAATACAGTAGTGCAATTCCATCAATTTAGCGATTACTATTCATCGAATTAATATTTTATTTTATGGATTCTATATGAGATTTCCAACCAATTACCAAATGACACATAGCATTGTAAGGTATTCTTATCACTACAATAATGTTATAGGATTTTCGATATGATTTTGATCAACCAAAAGGTGTCACGTGTCATTGCCACGTGTATTTGTCAGACAAATAATGTAATATGATTTCCGATAAGATTTTCAACGAATGACGATTCGACACGTATCATGATCTTTAAATTTTATCATCTGAAATTGACCATAAATAAGCTTGATCACCAACTCTATACTCACTCAATCTTCACAACTCACTTCCAAATCTCTAAAAATACATTCCCTCAAACACTTCGCCTAATTTCATCAGCACTACGATGAGTGTTTTTACATTGAAAGTAGCATCAAATCGCGTTAACAGTAGTATTGGATCGCGTTGAAAGTAGCATTAGAACGCCAACAAAAACTACTATAAAGATACTGTCAACACTAACAAAAACTACTTCAACAACAACACCAAACTTCTGTCTCCGGAAAAGAACGCTACTACTAAACAGAACAAAAACTACTACCAAGCTGCTAGGATTAAAAAAAATAAGGAAAACGATAGTGGGACTGTGGGAGGTAGCATATCATGTACAATGATTTTTTCATGTGGGTCTCAGCAATTGCTGCCATCAGAGAAGCAAGCAATTACTGATGACCAACCTGATTGTTTGCTGGTCTTTAGAGCATATGCACCCATACTTCTCCATCAATCCATCAATTTAATTGCCTCTATTAGCTACTATTCACTGCAAATTGCTTTTCTAGGTCAATTTTTATGCACCCATGTAGCTCCATCACTCTTGCAATCACTATTCATCAATTAATTTTGTTTTATTTTTAAAATTTTGTATATGATAATCAACCAATAGTCAAATGACATGTGGCATTTTCTTGTTTTGTATCACCAAAATAATAGTACATATTTTCGATAGGATTTCGGAGCAACCAAAATTTGACACGTGACTCCATACCAACTTTTGTCGATCGACTGCTTGAGCTTCGCCAGGAGATGGACTTCAATTTTGAACGTAATCGTCAAAAAAATTTCTTCACAAATTGTTTTTATTTTGATATCGGCCTGTGACGGGGCAAGTGGATTGCCGTACCTCACTTGGTTCATATACTCGCAAGCTTACGAATCGTGTCAAGTAAGAGAAATATTAGGACCTTAGTTATCGTACTACGGGGATTAGGCGTTGGACCTAATTAACCAATCACTAAAAGCACACAATAAAAATAAAACGAAAATAAGAACTATGGACAATCAATGCACCAAGTCTTGGCAATGCTTGACCTAACTCGCACTAAGCCTAATCAAAACCACTAACTTGTGACCCTAAGGTGGATATGCACAAATGGGAAGTCGATTTTGTGAGAAAGTTGGTTTGAGAATTAACTAAATTAACCGCAAACAAAATAAGAAAATAACAACTAATTATCAAGCAAGAATACTAAATATGGAATTCAAATAAACGAGAACATGGGAGTGTAGGGTGATTCACACTAACCCTCTTGCAAACATCGATGCCACACTTATAAATGCATGCCTTTCTTAAAGTGTCAAGTCTCGTATCTAATACTGGTTAAGGCTACTAGACCAATTATTCTTACGGTGTATCGGCTATGCCGATTAAGGCCACAACAAACTCTCTAATTTAGGCACTAGCCGGTTAAAGCCGCAATATCTAAATTTAGAGGCGAAGAGTCTGAGATAATGGAGACCAAAGCAAGCTTAGCTACAATTAAGCTAGCTAATGGTCACCACACTTAAAATCCTAGATGCACAAGACTAATAAGTTGTCAATTTATCAATCTATCCATCAAAGTGTCCACAACATAATCTAGGGTGACAAAGCCTAGAAATATGTTTCTAAAGACCAAAACATTCGGATATCAAGCATACACAATTGGAATTGCATTTATTTAAATTTAAGTATCAACATTTTTACAAGATGAGTTAGAGTTTCACAACTCTAACTCCCAAATCAGAACTACTCACTACCCATATCTAAACACATCATCAAATACATAAGAAACAAAGATAAATGATAGATGAGAGAGAGAGCACAAGCTAATTCACAATTTGATATGGGCAACTATGAATACAACTTGAAATTAAGCGCCCATCCTTTACCAAACTATAATCTCTTTATATTGGTGAAGCCTTAGTGATGTAATGAGAGAGCCCGATGCTAGTCCTCTTCAAATTTGGTGGGAAATTAATAAGAGTGAGAAATTGGAAAAATGGAGGAAAATGGGTGTTTATGGAGAGAGAGGCTGAAAAATTGGAAGAGAGAGGTCCTGACTCGGGTCGGCTGGAGAGAAAAGAAAAGAGGATTGAGGGTAGAGATCTGGTGTGGTCTCGGCAGGAAATGGAGGGAATAAGACGCGAAGTGTCGGCATTTTATTGGCCTTAGAGAAAGACTAATTATGTGGCGGCTTGTGATCGGAGCATAGGAGATGGAGTCAAATGGTGCAGCACCACGGGAAAGAAAGGAGGGCAAGCTGACATCAGCGTTTAATTAACTAATTAAATGCTGATGTCAGCATATTTTATTATACTTTTTTTTTCTTTCCTTAATTTCTTCATCCTTTCTTCCTTTCCTTTTTCTTCTCTCTATTAAATCTCGATTTCGCATTTCCGCTTATTTATTCAAATAAACAAAAATAAATTAATTACATAATAATTAATTAAAAGATATAACTAATTATAGTGTTTAAGTGGTAATTGTATGTATATCAATGCAGGTAATCAGTACTCAAGAAACACACAATTATAACCTTTCGGAAGTAAACTAAGTAGCCATTTTTAAAAAACACTCGAAAAATTGATAGAAAAATGGAAGAAGATGAGAGGAGTGAGAGAAGTGAGAGGAGATATTAGTGTGGAAATTATTTAAGAAGAGAAAGAGTATTTATAGGAAAATTTAGAGAATTTTTTTAAAAAAAAAAAAAAAAAAACACCCAAACGGTCGAGGCGTTAAACCATTGAGCACGTGGCAGTTCAAAAATAACCCAAAGACTTGTGCTCTCAGCCTTTTAAAATTAAAAATGTTTGATCCCACTAGGTGATGGCCATCACACCGGCAAGCACCAATTGCTGGCCTTCTTGCATTTATGATGGTCTTCACTAGTTCCATGTCTCTTCAACATCAAAATTTATGTCGCTGCATTGATCTCCTCCATCAATATAGCAATTGTGCTGCTACATTGCTTGCTTGTGGGACTGCGGTGCAGATGCTTTGCTGCCATAAAAAGGCAAGCAATTACTGATTACCAACCTGATTGTTTGCTGGCCCCACCTTCCTTCACTATTAATTTAGGTTGGGCTGCATACTCCGGTGCCTGCAATATTATAGCAATTCAGCATTCTGAATCCCCGGTGCATATGGCCTAAAGGCATACAAGGAATCCTTCACTAGCTTGTTTCCAGATCCAGTCTTGAATTATTATCAATATGGTCAAAAGACATCACAAGATTGGACCTGCATGTTTAGAATGAAGGTCATACTGAATTGCTGACCGCGCGCTCTGGGTCTCATCTGACAACAGGAAGCATCATATCGGTCATCTTCTAGATAGAAAACTAAGTTAGTTAATTGGGAGCGAGAGTGACCTAAGGATCTGAGGGATATTCCGTCATTTATTTAAGAAGGTGAGGGAGTATCTTCAGTACTACAAATTAGCTCGATCAGATATTTCTTCCTTCATTAGAAAAAAAGGAGTCCATAGATCAAAATTAAGTATGGGAAACGAGATAGTAGCACTGGCTGAAACTCCGGCGTCTGCGTCGATAAAAGTGGCGGTGGTTCTGTGCCTGTTGAGAGGCCAGAAGGTGCTTTGAATTGCTCCATCACCAGCAGGATCTAATCCTTTCCTTGTTTAATCTCCCGCTATATGTACCACACTATCAAGTGTGCAACGTCTGCACCTGATCATTGATCAAGCTGTTATTTTTTATTCAAGTAATCTTTTTTGAAAGGAATAAAAAATAAAAAACCACTTAATTATTCTAGAATATTGTGAAATTATCTTAATTAATTACGAAACTTGTCTTAGGACTCTGGTTCTATGATTGTAGTATTTGCACGTACGTACGTACTTTCCCTGATCATTAATCTAAAATTAAAGACATTGATTTCCCTAAAGTTGGACTTGGATATCATCATAATACAAATTGACTTGTCATTCGACTCATTACACATTCGTCGATTAAACTTAGATGTGATCATGCACCATTTCTCACTGCTCAATTACAAGAGCTTGCTTGCTTTATCAGTGGCCACGTGGCCAGTCCGATTGCCCTGCCTATGATCCAACGTCTTATGGCGTAAGTGAACTTGACGTTGCATGCATCTTGCGGTTCGTGCAACCTTTTAAGATCAAAGTGCTCAAGTCACCTGAATTGAAAATAATCTGATCGAAGAGGCTCTACAGAACCCTTACTTTGGGGGCACTCGACCTTCAGTAATTATGGCTCCAGTCGATAGCACAAGCCTCTCATTCAATTCAATTCATTTTAAACGTTTAAACCACCTCAATTAGAATTTGTAAAAGTTATGTGGATCAGTGGATATGCATGCATGTTGATTTGTCTAAACTCTAAACACACAACTATATATCTCATCAAAGTAAGAATTAAACAAGAGTTTACTGACTAGTTACTGATGTTCTTCTGGTCTGTTACAAAGGCTAGTCTCCTAGCTAGTTTCTTATACCGTATTACATGATCAGGTTACTCAGATAAGAGGGAAGCTCAGACAAGATCGCACATAATTAAAGCATGGCCGACGAGACGGTAGTGGAAGCTGCGATACCAAAAGTGGTTGCTAGTGGTGTACTGCATGTTGAGAGGGAACAAGGTGTTATTGGGACGGCGCCACTCCTCTCTCGGCGATACTTTCTTTCCCCTCCCCGGTGGCCCCCTCGACTTTGGTAATTCATCACCCCGATTTTAATTGTCATTTATCTAACTCGTCGCATATATATTTGGCAATCAAATGATTCACGTACATGATCGATAAAAGGGTTTTGAGTTTGGCTAAAGTTATGCAGAAACACGTTACTTGTCCCGTATAGAATTGAATCTGATCACTTTTGCATACGTATCCGAAGAGAATGCATGAGAATATTATTGAATAAACGTTTCTCCCAATCGTACTGATCAGCTCCTTAACCTCCTTTGATGTTTTATAACTTACTGGTGTTATTACAGATGAGACCTTTGAGGAGTGTGCAAGAAGAGAAGTGAAAGAAGAAACTGGCTTACAGAGTTTATAACAGTCACAAACAACATGTTCTCTGACAAAGGCAAGTCATATCAGTACGTGGTGATTACCATGCGAGTAGTCTTGGCAGATCATCAACATCCCCAGAATGTTGAGCCAGATTTCTGTGATGGTTGGATATGTTACGTATGAGTGGGATATAACCTCCCCAAGCTACTCTTTTCACCCTTGAAAAAACAAGTTCAGAATCCATTTAATCCTTTCGCTATTTAGTCTTCAGCTATATACATGTTGTCCTACATAAATAAAGTTCTATAGTAGACTAGTAGTACACCTTGTTCAAAGGAACTATTTAATCCCTGTAATATAATCATGCATGATCATGAAACTTAAACTTATGTCATATACTATGCTCTCAAGATTGTGGTCCATGCATATATATAATTTCTATTCAGAACGAACTCCATTTTCATATTAAAGTGAGGAGTTCTCCATTTAACCCACATTTCAGTCAAATTTTTGTATGATACTATTTCTCTTAATAAATTGATCGTCTTGTGATGACTGCTTTATTGATCTCCTTATCAATTTATCAAGTACCTCTTCTTTCATTAGTAACATAAACAAAACATGCAACACCCAGATTGATCTAAAAGAAATCCAGTTTAAGCAATCGAGGTTCAAAAGCACAGCACATTTGCATAGTAAATTGTCCAATAAATATAAACCTTCAAATGATGCTGAAAGTTTCAAATATATACTGGACAGTAACAGTGCACACCGTAACTCCACAAGTGAACGCACTACTCGTAGATGGGCTTTACTTAGACATTTGGGAAGGTTGATGTCTGCTCATCTGTTCTTACTGGCCCAATTACTTATGATAGTTATGATGCGCTGGGCTAAACAGTTTGATGAAGTTTAAATTGATTAATCTGACTATTATGATTAAGTTTTTTTTTTTTTTTGGGAGAATGAAATACCTTTAGTTGGTTAACTAGATGCAATGGAATGTCTCCGTGTAGGGCTCATTTCCTGATTTCTTCACGTACTGTTGCATAATGTTTTGTGTTCCTTGGCTATCCAAAATACACTATTAATCGATGTTACGTTGTAACAAACACTTAATATATATTTATATATGTACGTACGTATTAAGTGGTTGCATCTAAATATGTTGTTGCATGTGGATCATAGTTAGTTGATCCGTGATATTTGGTTGGTCCAGAACCTCTAATAATAAATTTTGCCTACCTAGCTCCCAACTATTTCTCTGTGTATTGGTGGACTCAGAAATCAGAATGCAATTGCAGACTGCAAGGTTAAACAGTTTTGGCAGCAAATTATAGTCTGATCCACACCTGTGGAGCATATGCAGCAGCAGCAGTAGTTGGGAGGCCATGATTGTGAGAGAACATTCCATATATTTAAGCTTCTTCTTCCCTAGGGATTTACCAAATTCTGCGTCTTCATATATAAGTGGGTGATTATGAACTCTAGCACTACATTCTCTTCAATGTAAGAGCTTTTATTGGCTCAATGGTGTTTACCCATGATGATTAGATCTCCAATAGGCATAATTATAATGTGCCGCTGTGGATTTGTAGACTTGGAATGTAGACTTTGTTAAGTATTCATTCATTCATTTCTGTTAAATAATTAGATTACTAGAAACTATGTCTAACCCAAGGCATAATTTATGGACTCGGGATCCTCTTCTGAACTCAATTACCACCTAATTGTCTAAGTTTTCTACCGATCAGACAACTTGATGATGACATATTTCTAACATTAGGGAAGTTGCCTAAGTTTTCTAACTGATGATTACATCTTTCTAACATTAGATATAGGCAAAATTACTGTTTTGGTCACCGATGTATGTCAATAACGACAGTTTGGTAACTATCGAATGTCAAATATCAAAATGGTCACTGAAGTTAGTGTTTCGGTATCAATTTGGTCATTAAAAGTCAAACGGCTGTTAAATATAGAATATTCTTCGAATATTCCGTTTCTTGCCAGGGTATTATGGTCACTTAGGGTCACTTAGGTATATTGGCGCCATTGGTCATTAAGAGCAGCCTCCTGTTCATTCTCTGATGCAGCGTTAAGCATGTCAACCAAAGGCTGAACAGATTGCCTGGCTAAATCAGAATCTCTGATATTCTCAGCATCAAATAGTTCATGAAGAGCTCTTGCAGCACTATATCTAGCATTTCTTGACCCCAGACGCAGAACAGCTATGAGTTGATTCAACGAACTAGCTGATGCTTCATAACGAATCAGATCAGGATGGCTAAATAATATTCTGAATAAATCGGATATTGCAGCTTCAGTCGAATCTTGTGGGCTCAAAGACAGGTACTTTGTCAGAGCATCCAGCGCTCCAGCTTCAGCCATAACTAATTTGTTTGTATCACTTCCATCAGCAATACAGGTCAATAGTTTAAGAGCAACTGGGGGGGCACCAGGTCTATCTGGCATTGGTCTCAAGAGATCCACCAAGAGCGGTATAGACTTACGTGCCGTGGACCCAACTCTTACATCTTCAAAATCAAAAAGGTACTTCAAGACAACTTGATCAGGGTTTCGCACCAGAGAAAACTCTTCTGATAAAGTAACAAGGTTAGGCATATCGGATTCTACATAACCAATGAGGGATATCAATCCAGCAACAGCACCTGAATTTGCAATGGCAAGAATTATTCCTTTATTACCAGTGCAAACAAGACTGGCCATCGACTGGGCAGCAAAGAACCTATCAATCACCTCATCTGATCTCAGCAGAAGCGCAAGTGAAGCTATGATGCGCATTGTTGCGGGAGATGAAACAACATTAGCATCTTGGAAGAGAATAGCCAGAAGCAGGGCACTAATCCATATACCTTCAGTATCCTCGTATTCTGCCTGTATATGAAGAACTGATTGAGTAAGCTACATAACTTATGTTTCCGAGGATGACTGCCAAAAAAGAATGAACAAATAAAACAAGAACAGTTCTAAACAGTAAGAGTTTAAATACAGAAAACAAGATAGTTAATTACTGTATACCTGTGGATTAGAAGTGTGGCTCTCAATCTTGTTAGACAGAGCCTCAAGACCACCGGCTTCCATAATGGTGAGTTTGCTCTTTGCATTACAGGAACCAATTATACATAGCAACCACAAAGCAACAGTACCCCCCAAGACAACAGCTGGATCAGGGACATCAAACTCATCCCCTTCATGGAATGCAGTTCTTTCCATAAAACCTTTCGAAGTTCGGACTTGAATTTCTAAAGAGGAGCAGCTAGAATTCGGCTTCATCATATCCACTAATGCATACATTTTGGTTCTAAGCTTGATTCAGCTTCAATCAACACAGACCATGGAGGGTAAGTGAAGTTCACACCCATTTTGGTTCTGGCCAAAAGTGCTACAACTTCTAAAGCATCAGCAGCATCAGTCTCTTCCATATCCAATGCATTTAATGAATCAACAACAGCGAGAATAGCAAAACGGCAATGAGCATTTCCTGTGAGCACATCACCTACTGGAAAATGCTTCAACAATTGATGGAGGGCTCGGGATGCATTCTTTTTACCTTCTGTAGTTCCATCTCCCAGTACCCTTATCAAAGCTGAAACAACATCTTCAGACAGGGCTTCTGTAGCAATCTGGGGATCAGAGAGAAGATTTGCCAGTGCAGCAACTGCAGTTTGAGCAGCATCAATTGAAGAAGTTTTTGCTAGTTTTATGAGGGGTTTAACATCCCCTTCTGCAATATACGACATCTTACTTATTGTTCTGGTCTTCATAGGACGAGAAAGAGCACCTAAAGCTCGAGCTGACTGTGTTGCAACAGCTTGCCTGCTGCTTGTCAAAAGCTTCATACAAGGATGAACAATCTCATCAGTTGCAAGAGAATCACAAATATCTTGTCTTGTGCTGAACAGATCAGCTAAGACAGACACATCATATTCTTGAGTTTCTTCATTTGGTGAGTTGAGAACCTGAACGAGAGACATCAACCCTTTATTAGCTGCTGAACCCTTATGTACAAGATCCTTGTGTGATGCCACTGTGAGTACATGACCCAGCACCCTGATAGTATGGGCCTTTGAGCAAGGAGTGTCCCCTAGGAGTAAAGCTAACAACTGATTAATGGTGGCAGAATCGGCTGTTCGGATAAGCTTTGTAAGTGCCATAGCTGATGCTTCTTGCCCCTTTGTTCCACCACTTTTTAGAAGCCATAAAAATGCTGGAATGGCTCCTGCACTTTCAACACAAGCACGAATATCCTCACTGTGACAGCACAGGTTCCACAACACATGAGCAGCGTCCTCCTTCGCCTGTTGAGACCCCGTCTCTAACAACTGCACTAGAGGAGGAATCCCACCAGCAGCAGTAATAGCCCACTTGCTGTCATCAACCTGGTCAGTTAAGATCCCCAGTAACTGAACAGCATATTCTTGATGTTGCTCACTGGATAAGCCAAGCAACGAAATGAGCAGCTGAATTCCTTCTCTCTCGCCAATGGACTCCCAGATTCCAACACCATCACAGCATAAGCTTGTCAACGAGAATATTAGAGACTCTTGTACATCGGCAGCAGCCATTGTTATAAGTCCAATAAGAACCTTCTTTGCTTCTGCATGATCGAGCCATTTCGAGAGATGAATGTTGCCGTACAGAGATGAAAGTCAAAACGGGTAATTGGTCACAATGGCGCCAATATACCTAAGTGACCCTAAGTGACCATAATACCCTGGCAAGAAACGGAATATTCGAAGAATATTCTATATTTAACAGCCGTTTGACTTTTAATGACCAAATTGATACCGAAACACTAACTTCAGTGACCATTTTGATATTTGACATTCGATAGTTACCAAACTGTCGTTATTGACATACATCGGTGACCAAAGCAGTAATTTTGCCTTAGATATAATAGACATTAAATGAACTTAATAGATGGATGCGCGTTTAATTGAATTATATATATTTAGATTTATACATATAAAAACCAGAGATGAACTATTGAGTATTTTAGTCCCATCATTCACTCATAGCATTAAACAAGATGGGGTAAAGTAAAAATAAATACTTGAAGTTTGAAGCTCATTTTAATTAAATACCGCATTTATAAATTATTTAAAATAAATATCCGAAGTTTGAAGCTCATTTCAATTAAATGCCCAATTTATAAATTATCTCAAATAAATACCCGAGGTGTACAAAATACTACAAAAGTTTCAACTCCGTTAGACATCCTGTTAAAACAACCGTTAACTTGTCTATGAGAGGTGTTTGACTTATTGACTGGACCCACCATTGAGAGTATTTTAGGCAACATTCTGCTAACTTAGGTTGACACGGTTCTTTCAAAATATATGACAATCAAACGTTATCATGTTCTTTAATAGGATATATAGCTGCATATTTGACGACGCACACTTTGATCACGTTCAATAGAGTTGATATCAAATTCTTGGTTGTTTTCAACTCTGTGAGACTCATCTATTTCCTTTTGAGGCTATGTGCATGTTGATTGTGGTCATTAGGGATCGGATCAGCCGGATCAGAAGAAGGGTTTGGGTTTGTAGACTCATCTCTTAAAGATTCCACATTCTTTATGAAAAATGATAATATAGTCTTCAATGTTCTAGTTAGTAAAGATAAGCGAAATGGAGCATTAACATCTTCAACAACTTTTGAAATGTCAAGGGCATGTTAAACGAAAGTACTACATGACAAACTGTAAAATGGAAATCAACTTAATTGTATGTAGAGAAATTTTTGTACGTAGCTAATTTGTTTTGGTAACATACTAATTTGTACATAGCTGAAAGTTTAGGGTTATAGGAGACACTGAGCGGGAATAAGTTTGTGTTGCCTAAAATACTCTGGATGGCAGGTACGGTCAATAAGTCAAACACCCCTCATAGACAAGTTAACGGTTATTTTAACAGGACGTCTAACGGAGTTGAAATTTTTGTAGGATTTTATATACTTCGGGTATTTATTTAAAATAATTTATAGATATGTATTTAGTTGCAATGAGCTTCAAACTTCGGGTATTTAATTGAAATAATTTATAAATTAAGTATTTAATTGAAATGAGCTTCAAACTTCGGGTATTTATTTGTATTTTACCCGACAAGATGGGGATGCAAAAACATTATGGTGGCTATGGGGGCTCCTGGGTTTAAGTGCAATGTTGCTAGTAGAAGGGGCATGATTGGACTAGGGCAGTGAACCTTGTAGGAGTAGGAACGGTCCTGGTATGCTAGCTGCTTCAACTCAGTACGGTCGGTCTGGGCTTTCCCTCATTCCCTGTCCTCGAAGCTGTCTCCGATGCAAAACCCTCAAGCCTCAGATACACATCCCTTATTTTCTGCACAAGCGCCTCACCCCCTTCTGTAAAGAACCAAGTAACACAAGGCTTTGTCTCCACTACACCTCCATTTTTACACCCAAACCTCTTTCACTTGTCTATTTCCATCCTTCCCCAGATTCACTTTTCATCTATAGTTTGTCTCTAGCTTCTTGTTACAGTTAGGTGGTGGCTGCTCACCTTCTTTTTTGTTTTGTCAGGTCTCTCTTTCTCTCGGCCATTCTATAATATGCCCCCATGACAACAATGTCAAAAAGAGTTAAACAGTTTTCGGCTAAAGCACCCCCCATTATAAGATATAACTCCTACAATATATAGAACCTAACACAAACCACATCTCTATCCCCATCTTTAAGTTCTCTCCATTACTCCATAGTCGCGTTCAACCACATTTCTCTGTGGACTTTCTTCTTCTAACTAGTTATACTTCTGCTCTGTGTTGATTTCCCAAATGAGGACAATCATGGCAGCCAAGACCCCTCATGACTCCTCCTTCTCATTTTCCAGAAGGTACTTCTGGAAAAAGAAGGTCGACGATGATGAAGACGACGACCACGAAGTCCTCAACTTCAGCTCCTACTCACACTTCTCTGAGGAAGAGAAAGAAGAGGAGCTCTCATCAGCAACCGATCAAATTGCGTCAGTCCTACCTGAAATGCCACGCAAGAAACACTCACTGGTTTCAGTCTCTAAGCTCCGGTCAGCTCTTACCCTATTCGGCAAACACCGTTCTGGCTCTCGCTCCGGTTTAATGGGTACTCTCTTCGGGTATCGCCGTGGACATGTTCACTTGGCATTTCAGGAGGATCCCAAGCTGAACCCTACGTTTCTCATCCAGCTGGCTACGCCAACTAGTGTTCTGGTTCGAGAAATGGCTTCAGGGTTGGTCAGGATTGCGCTGGAGTGTGAGAAGAAGACTGATCATAAGAAGAAGGGGTTGAAGTTGCTGGAGGAGCCGAAGTGGAGGACTTACTGCAATGGCAAGAAGTGTGGTTTCGCTGTGAAGCGAGATTGTGGTCCAGAGGAGTGGAAGGTGCTGAAAGCTCTTGAGCCAGTTTCAATGGGGGCAGGGGTTTTGCCTGGGAATGAAGATGGAGCTGGATCTGAAGGTGAGCTCATGTACATGAGAGCCAAGTTTGAGAGAGTTGTGGGGTCTAAGGACTCAGAGGCCTTCTACATGATGAACCCTGATGGTTCTGCTGGTCCTGAACTTAGTGTCTATTTGCTTAGAGTCTAGTTTGGCTATGGAGAGCAGCAGCATCATATCCACTCTACTTGTTAATTAGTTCATGGAGCACTGATCGAAAAGTTGGAGGTTCAGTTTGTCTTTGATTGTGTCCCTCTTTTTTGTTCATTTTGGAGCTAATGATACTTGTGATCATGCTTCAAATCTTGGATTGTGGAGGGTTAGACATGGCAGGGGGTTCTGTTTAATTAGGTAGGAAGTGAGGTATTTTATGTATAGGTTTCTTCTTCCTTTTCTAGCTGAAATGTGGAGAATGTTGGACGCTAGCTTATTGTGAGAATGAAGTTCATGGTCTTTCACTCTTTTAAAATTCGAAATGTTTTATTTTCCGATCTAAAAATGCTAAAACCGATTTTGATGTTTATGTCCATTTGGCAATTTACAGATTCCCTTTGGAAATTTAGAATTCAACCATTGCATAATTGGCTGGTTGCTACTCATGCTGAGTGAAAGCTTTGAGCATTTGTGTATGCAGGTGTATATGATGACGACTTCGTATTTTTTTACCTTTATTTGCTAAAAGCAGAAAGGTAAGATCATGATGGATAAATAGTGCTTCTGTTTTCACTACTACTCGGTTGGATACTGTCATCCCGCCAATAAAGTAGACATGTTTTTACTTGCATTCTTTGTGATTACTTGAATGAAAGCCTTGCTTTCTTTGATGATCATGGGAATCATGACAAGTGGCATCGCATACATAAATCCCCAGTGAAGAACCTCTAAACTAACATTTTGTAGATAGAAGTCATGGAACTTCAAACTACTTGCTAATTAACCTTATTATTTTGTTTTAAGTGGATTATTATAGGTAAGAGTTAGGTTAACAACCTCTCTCTCTCTCTCTCTCTCTCTCTCTCTCTCTCTGACATTGGAAACTCGAGAGGAAAATGAGGATGTGTATCCAGAGGCTGTTGGTTAGCAGGGGCCAACAAATCTATTGGGATTCCCTCCTCGTAGTCCAAATGGTCAGGGCTAGCTTACTGTTTGGTTACACTCCTCCATTATTTTCAAAAGATTCTGCTCCCTACCTTGTCTCGTATTGAAAAATATCACCTCGCTCTGATCACCATGTCTGTAAAGTGAAGCAATATTGTCATATATACCAGCTAAAAAGGAAGCCAATGCTCACTGCTTTCACCAGTGCTTATGAATCAAGCGGAAGCTCACTTCTTTCACCGGAGTTCATGAATCATGGAGCAAAGTAAAGTTACTTATAGCAACTCATAGACTCGTGTATAGTCATTTCATGAGTAAATCTTTGAAGGAAATGGCACTCTCATTTCCTATATACTCATGCATGTATAGGAAAACCGCAAATAATGGCTACTCTAACTCGTCAAGAATACTACTTTGTAATTGAACTTCTTACCATTTACCTGCATAACCATCTGAAAATGGAAACAGGGTTCATTTTGACACAACAACAGATCGAACCCCATTTCCATTTTCCAATATCCTTTTGCTTCTCCCACAGGGTTCAACCAAAATGAGCAACAGATCAGAACAAAGCAATTCTTTCTTTCTTGGTATTTAACGTTTGTTCTTACATGCCAAGCATCAAGCATTGCACACTGTTTCTTAATTTCAATGGGTTTGTCAACTCCACATTGACAGGACCCGCCCCGGATAACAACACTGTTATCCAGGACGAGTCCTGCGGGGACCACTTTAAGAGAAGTTCTACCGAAAAAG
Organism: Potentilla sterilis; assembly: GCA_963682095.1. Classification (NCBI taxonomy): domain Eukaryota; kingdom Viridiplantae; phylum Streptophyta; class Magnoliopsida; order Rosales; family Rosaceae; genus Potentilla; species Potentilla sterilis. Next base: position 45,717,254 of record OY821761.1, on the reverse strand, counting down.
AGAAAATTTCGACATAACCTCTCTTAAAATGGACGACCCAAAACCTGTAGCAAAATCACCAAACACTTCTTAAAAGCACCCAACCTGACTCAAGGAGCCTCCTGCTCCCCCAAATCAAACAACTTCTCAAAAACAACCAACAAAATAACACAATTCTCAAAGGTGCACAGAAAATGCATTAATATCTACAACCAAACGTCAAGTTACAACCAAAGTTAAACATTCAAGATTTACAACGAAAACAAGTATCAGAGCGACTAGACAATGAAAATAATTTACAGGTAGGTTAATCTAATAACCTACGGATTTCAGACAGCGGAAGGAACTTTAAGTCTTGCCTCCTACTAGTGCCGAACAGCTCTGCACACTGGGCATTTTAAAAACAAAGGGCCCAGGGAAAGTAATTTAAAAACATTAGCGTGAGTGGACAAAAAGTTCTACAAATAAATATAATAATTTAATGAACATTTATATTTTACTTTCCACACTTTTCATAATATAAAGAAAATCACGATGCATGCCTTTACCATAAAAATGTCATTTTAAAAATAATCTTTCCATGAAAACATATCCCAGCCCCTCTGGTTCGGGAATCTATCAAAAGTCGAAAACCTCATAGAGAAAATATTCCCGCAACCAGTCAATGAAAAAAAAAACATATCATGACCAAATCCCATAGGTCATGTAACAGGGGAAAGTCTACCCACCATAAATAACTGGAACCTCGTCAGGCTCCGGGTCCGAGAGTCCTATTGACTCCCCCCGTGTCTAAGTCTACCACCTAGACACGTCACCGCCTCAATATATACCATCCTACGTCGACCACCGAGCGTGAATCTGACCTATATGGTCAAGTCGTCACCTCGCGTGGGATGAGGCTTCGCTAGCTAGCATCAATATAATAATACCGTGGACCCTCGTATGGTGAAAATCCGAAAACAATCCAAAAACACGTTTCCCCTTATATAATCATAAAATAATACGGTCCCCGACCGTATATCCAAGGCCCGTAAATATAATCAACGTAAAGCATGGGCTCAAGAACAATTGAAACCAACGTCAACGATAAATTATAATGTCCAAATAATTCAAAGCATATAACCACGGAATTCCCATTCCGGCTAAATATCAATAAATAATAACTTCAATATATCAAGATACTTTGCTTACTTCAAATCGTTTATAACAATTCGATATAAATAGTTTATTCGTTTAAATCACAATATCCAACAATTTGAAATCATATAGTCCACGGAAATCCCATTTCCTATTACATATAAATAAACACAAAATTTCTATAATGTCAAGTTAATTTATGTAATTTATAACCCTTTGAAAATCGACACCGAAAAATCATCCTTTCAAATAACTTATTGCTCTTCGAAAACCCAATATTTCCACACATATATATATGTATATAAACCCACAAAATCAATTAATCATGCATGCATCAATTTTAAAACAAAAGTCCACTCACAAATACTATGTCGATCTCTAGCTCGAGTTCTCCTCACGTTGAGCCTCTCCTCGGCCTGTCAAAGAACACATTTTCAATATCTCAAGACTCGATAACAAAATCAGAAACTCAAATCAAATCTCCCTCACTCGTACGATTCCTCCGATTACACCCAATTATATATATGAACATAATCCATATATCCAAACTAACTCTTACTCTCTTTTCATTTTTATGTTAACCTTCGTTTTCCTACCGCCGCCGCCGCAGCTGCCACAGCAGCAGCAGCTCCGCCAAGGCTCATATCACCTCCTCCGGCACCAAAGTGCCTCCTTCCCCCTCTCTCCGCCGCCCTCCTCCGCTACAGCCGCCGCACATGGCGGCTGTCATGGCGGCCATTCCTCCCCCAACACCAAAATTCACCAAAACACTCCAATAAACTTCCAACAACACTAATTCAACTCCTAAACACACCACCAATCCGAAATTAACCTCCACAAACACAAATTCACCCAAAATCAATCAAACTTCAAAAACCCTAGAAATTTCAAAACATGAAATCTCCTTACCCAAGTCGAAATGGCTTGATTCCTTTGGTGGAAAGGCTACCCACATCGAGCCCAAACTTTCTCCCTTCAAATCGGGCCAAGAGGTGGCCGGCCAAGGGAGTTCCACCTCTACTGAGGTGGCGGTTCGGGGGCTGCACACGGCAGCACGGCGGCGAGGACGCCAAGCCATAGCTGCAGGTGAGAGGAGGGGGTCGTCCGGCGCCGGTGGGGTCGAGATGGTGGCCGGTTGCACCGGTGGTGGTGGTGCAGGTGGGAGCTCGGGCTGAAGGGAGAGAAAGAAAAGAGGAAGAGAAGAAAGAAACGGGGGAGAAGAGAGAGAGAAGGGGAAAAAAAGAGGAGAAAAATGAATGTTTCCAAAAAGGGAAACATTCCTCCTTTTATACCCTGCCCAAAACGGAAAGAAATTAGTTTCCGTCACAACCTTTTAATTTTCTTCGACGAAACGAAACTCAACCCAACGATTCAATTTAACGTTTTCTCCCTCTCGTCACAAACGATTTATGCTCAACCACAAAAATGAACAAAACTCAAGAGCGTAAACTTTAAATGAAAATACTCAGAAATTAGACAGGGTTCGGGACGTATCAAATCTCCCCTCCTTAAAAAAATTTCGTCCGCGAAATTTACGCCCTTGCTACACCCAAGGATTATGAATTCCCGACACACAAGTAGTTCTACTCCGCTAAGGATCTATACAACCCACCAAAGCATGTTGAATCTCCAAGAAATTCATTTTATCAACAAAGCTTGTATGAATCGATTATAAACACACCGCAAATAACCAGAACAACCAATAATAGATTCCTATTTTCTGCAACTGAGATAAAACATAGATCAAATTTTAGGGTAACTTTTAAAAACTTGAAATGTCTCCTCTCAATAGAGATTAAAAATTTGACAACAGGTAACTTTTTTTTTTCAAAATAACTCTTTCCTGTCAAGGAAAATTAGATACTCAAATATTTTCGAAATATACTTGCTCTTAATACCAGAACATAGATACATACGAATAATGAAGATTGACGGTAAAACATCCTCCAATTCAATTGTTTAATGAGGACTGAACAATATAGGGTAAATAAGAGCCTGCAACAATGATTTTTTTTATAAAAAAGAATATATTTCACAAGAAACTGCTCGGAGATATCGAAACTTGTTTACAATAAGTAGTAAGATCCCACGGTTACTGTAACACAAGTTAACTAGTCAAAAAGTTACTAACTCAGTTGGACAAAAGCCTACTTTAAGGCTGGAGAAAGGAAGGTTATCAATTGTCGACTTTTGAAAAACAAACCTGAACATGCAATAACCATATGTATAAGTTCTCTAAGAATTTGCAACAAGAGAATATACAATAAGGAGGGATAATCATAGAATTTCTTTGTGGAACTTGAAAAATTCCGGCCATTACAAGTTAGAAGTTAATCCCATAAAACAAAGGAAAAACAATCATTTAGCTGAAATCAATTAGCATATCTGAAAATAGAATTTCACATAACAAATCTGTTTGAGAATAAAGAAATTTGGTAAACTCATAGATGAGCTAAGGTATTCAAAATACATGTTACGCATTCGAGTTGATAAATCCAGGCGTAAGAGAATAACTAAAAAGGAAATTAAGTTTAACAAATGTACTAGGGAATAGACACTGAGATTAATACTAAAGTATGAGAAATCAGCTCTCTAAAAGCAGCTGTGTTGGACACTTCACACAACTGGGTAAACTTCGACTCTCAATACAACCCTACCCATAAAAGTATAAAGACGTGCAAGTTCATAGAAAGTAGCCGAGAAAGAAGATGACATTTGGTTTCAAACAAGTCCGGAATTTAAGAAATTAGGGTCATTGCCCCCATAACGACCTGAGCTTAAGAGTCACTGTGCCCTTCTCAAAGCTCCTACAACTCACTTTAAAGCCACAGGTTTACCACCTCCAAAATACAGACAAACATGCAAGACCATAATTTAAACTCCAAAGACCACGTTATTAGCAACAAAGTTTTCAAGCTTTTAAAGATGCAAATAAGTTATTGCATGTTCTTTGTGGTTTAACGAGAAAAATTTATAAACTTGCACGTGAATAAAAACACGTAGGCACTACCACCATAAAGTCAAAACAGGAGTAGAAAACTTTGAACTCGATTAGGGAACCAACATGTTCTTTTCTGGAACGAGAAACCAATATATTCAAAAGAGTGAAAGTGCTGAGTTTAACCAAATCGACAAATCAGTTCTTCTTTGAAGAAAAAGCACAACCTCAATGATTTTAAAATAGTCTTCCCTACTAAACCAAACTCCCAAATAAAATAATTTAAAACAATTCATATCATTTGGAAATATCTCTGGTTTCTCCAAACCAAATCAATCGAAGCTTCTCAGTAGAACGAGACAATGAAATGTTCTTTCTTTTCATAAACTAAAACTCAATCAAGGCATAATCCTGGAAGCAAATCATTTTTCCTTATCAAGACATATAACTTTAGTTGTTCCAATACTATTATATAATCAATACAGTAAATATACATTTGAACTTAAAGTTTACAGTACTCGCCTAGCCTGAAATATAACACGACTCTAACAAAATGTGCAAATACAAGGCAAATCAAATTGATAAAATTCAGGATCAACTGAGTTCCAATAAAACTGAACACAAAACGATAAAAGCATAGATCCGTAGTTTTAATTCTCAAAATAGAAATATAGATAATACAATTAACAAGGATCATGTAAGATTCAAATAGGTGCAACCATGGCGAGTTTACGTAAAACCCTGAAGTAGTTTAGACAGATACTCTGATATAGGGAATATTAATGAAATGTCAACTTTGATGAACAAATCTAGACTGTAGAAAAAAAAACAGTACTATAGTAACATCAGAATTAAAAGTACTTGAATATTAAACTGACTCCCGAGATTTACTGAGCTTCCGTTCTTCAACGGACAGATTAAAAACTTTCCAGATTCATAGTAAACACACTAAAGAGAAACATACTAAAAATCCCAAGCAATTTGAAGTTCAAGAACTGAGACAAAAGTTGGACACTAACTTGCTGAAGATGTCAGGTTTTTAGAAGAATATAATGGCAGCAGGATCAACTTAGAAATTCACCAAAAATTCTTTGTAAGTCCAAATGACATGAAATAAATTCTAAAATAGTCATTAGGAAGAATAGTTTCACACATAAAAAGAACAAAAATTAATTCACACAATTGTGCATTCAAAAGGGATCAGAAATCAAGGAGGTTCACTGAAAATTCTGGGAACATATCTAATTGCAGACCAATCTTAGAAAAATCACTGAGCGTTTATTATTCAACAAAATCAGCTAAAAACTTCCAGATCAGTAATTAGCAAGTAGAGGATAAACATAACAAAATTTCAGAAAATTTGGACATAAATATGATGGGTAAATGATGCTCCAAAGTTGCTATGCAGAAGAAGTCAAATTCTGCAGAATCTCATAAATACAATTCTTTCGGTAAAACCAAGTGTTTAAAAACAAAACTTGTGTAGAGATAGTTTGGAATTTCCACTTCGACAAGGAATAAAGCTCAACTAAAATTAGTAATTTAAAACAACATAGGCATATCAGATTTTCAATGGGTTTGTCAACTCGACATTGACAGGACCCGCCCCGGATAACAACACTGTTATCCAGGACGAGTCCTGCGGGGACCACTTTAAGAGAAGTTCTACCGAAAAAGAGAAAATTTCGACATAACCTCTCTTAAAATGGACGACCCAAAACCTGTAGCAAAATCACCAAACACTTCTTAAAAGCACCCAACCTGACTCAAGGAGCCTCCTGCTCCCCCAAATCAAACAACTTCTCAAAAACAACCAACAAAATAACACAATTCTCAAAGGTGCACAGAAAATACATTAATATCTACAACCAAACGTCAAGTTACAACCAAAGTTAAACATTCAAGATTTACAACGAAAACAAGTATCAGAGCGACTAGACAATGAAAATAATTTACAGGTAGGTTAATCTAATAACCTACGGATTTCAGACAGCGGAAGGAACTTTAAGTCTTGCCTCCTACTAGTGCCGAACAGCTCTGCACACTGGGCATTTTAAAAACAAAGGGCCCAGGGAAAGTAATTTAAAAACATTAGCGTGAGTGGACAAAAAGTTCTACAAATAAATATAATAATTTAATGAACATTTATATTTTACTTTCCACACTTTTCATAATATAAAGAAAATCACGATGCATGCCTTTACCATAAAAATGTCATTTTAAAAATAATCTTTCCATGAAAACATATCCCAGCCCCTCTGGTTCGGGAATCTATCAAAAGTCGAAAACCTCATAGAGAAAATATTCCCGCAACCAGTCAATGAAAAAAAAAAACATATCATGACCAAATCCCATAGGTCATGTAACAGGGGAAAGTCTACCCACCATAAATAACTGGAACCTCGTCAGGCTCCGGGTCCGAGAGTCCTATTGACTCCCCCCGTGTCTAAGTCTACCACCTAGACACGTCACCGCCTCAATATATACCATCCTACGTCGACCACCGAGCGTGAATCTGACATATATGGTCAAGTCGTCACCTCGCGTGGGATGAGGCTTCGCTAGCTAGCATCAATATAATAATACCGTGGACCCTCGTATGGTGAAAATCCGAAAACAATCCAAAAACACGTTTCCCCTTATATAATCATAAAATAATACGGTCCCCGACCGTATATCCAAGGCCCATAAATATAATCAACGTAAAGCATGGGCTCAAGAACAATTGAAACCAACGTCAACGATAAATTATAATGTCCAAATAATTCAAAGCATATAACCACGGAATTCCCATTCCGGCTAAATATCAATAAATAATAACTTCAATATATCAAGATACTTTGCTTACTTCAAATCGTTTATAACAATTCGATATAAATAGTTTATTCGTTTAAATCACAATATCCAACAATTTGAAATCATATAGTCCACGGAAATCCCATTTCCTATTACATATAAATAAACACAAAATTTCTATAATGTCAAGTTAATTTATGTAATTTATAACCCTTTGAAAATCGACACCGAAAAATCATCCTTTCAAATAACTTATTGCTCTTCGAAAACCCAATATTTCCACACATATATATATGTATATAAACCCACAAAATCAATTAATCATGCATGCATCAATTTTAAAACAAAAGTCCACTCACAAATACTATGTCGATCTCTAGCTCGAGTTCTCCTCACGTTGAGCCTCTCCTCGGCCTGTCAAAGAACACATTTTCAATATCTCAAGACTCGATAACAAAATCAGAAACTCAAATCAAATCTCCCTCACTCGTACGATTCCTCCGATTACACCCAATTATATATATGAACATAATCCATATATCCAAACTAACTCTTACTCTCTTTTCATTTTTATGTTAACCTTCGTTTTCCTACCGCCGCCGCCGCAGCTGCCACAGCAGCAGCAGCTCCGCCAAGGCTCATATCACCTCCTCCGGCACCAAAGTGCCTCCTTCCCCCTCTCTCCGCCGCCCTCCTCCGCTACAGCCGCCGCACATGGCGGCTGTCATGGCGGCCATTCCTCCCCCAACACCAAAATTCACCAAAACACTTCAATAAACTTCCAACAACACTAATTCAACTCCTAAACACACCACCAATCCGAAATTAACCTCCACAAACACAAATTCACCCAAAATCAATCAAACTTCAAAAACCCTAGAAATTTCAAAACATGAAATCTCCTTACCCAAAGTCGAAATGGCTTGATTTCTTTGGTGGAAAGGCTACCCACATCGAGCCCAAACTTTCTCCCTTCAAATCGGGCCAAGAGGTGGCCGGCCAAGGGAGTTCCACCTCCACTGAGGTGGCGGTTCGGGGGCTGCACACGGCAGCACGGCGGCGAGGACGCCAAGCCGTAGCTGCAGGTGAGAGGAGGGGGTCGTCCGGCACCGGTGGGGTCGAGATGGTGGCCGGTTGCACCGGTGGTGGTGGTGCAGGTGGGAGCTCGGGCTAAAGGGAGAGAAAGAAAAGAGGAAGAGAAGAAAGAAACGGGGGAGAAGAGAGAGAGAAAGGGAAAAAAAGATGAGAAAAATGAATGTTTCCAAAAAGGGAAACATTCCTCCTTTTATACCCTGCCCAAAACGGAAAGAAATTAGTTTCCGTCACAACCTTTTAATTTTCTTCGACGAAACGAAACTCAACCCAACGATTCAATTTAACGTTTTCTCCCTCTCGTCACAAACGATTTATGCTCAACCACAAAAATGAACAAAACTCAAGAGCGTAAACTTTAAATGAAAATACTCAGAAATTAGACAGGGTTCGGGACGTATCAGACATTGCTTAAAATATTAGATAGATTATGTTGGATTTTGAGGTTTTTCAAATTTGTCTGCTGCCTCGTTCTTTGGTTTGGGAGCAAGCACTCCTTGGCTTCGTTCCAACTTAGCGACTGAGATATATAGGGAAAATGCCCATTTAGTATAAAAAAAGCCCCCTCATTACCCATTTCAATGACCATCTTATTTTTCTCCCTTATTCAACATAAGGTAACAACTCTATTGCCCATTTGAACAAATCTTTTTCAATTCTAGTACAAATTTAATTTTTTTCTTCCTTTTTTGTCCTTTTGTCTTATCTAACATATTTTTGAATTATAATGTGCTAAGAAAGTGGAAGATAAAAAAACGAACTTTGCCGAAATATCACTCAACTCCTCCGGCCTCCCATGGCCTGTCGCCGGATTCCGGTCACCAAATTTTTTTTTCGCCTAAATTTTTTTTTTTTTCGCCAGATTTTTTTTTTTTTTTTTTTTTTTTTTTTTTATAATCAGGTTATTGGACGATGGTTACTGACCCTCAGTAAATAATTTACAGATTACAGATTTTCAGTAATCGATTACTGACCCCCAGTAATCAGGTTACAGATTTCATATTTTCCAGTAATCATGTTACTGACCCCCAATAATCGATTATTGACCCCCAGTAATCAGGTTACTGGAGTTACTGATCTTTAGTAATCAAGTTACTTACCCCCAGTAATCGATTACTGACCCCCAGTAATCAGGTTACAGATTCTATATTTTTCAGTAACCATGTTATTGACCCCGTTACTGACCCCCAGTAATCGATTACTGACCCCCAGTAATAATATTCCTAATTCGATCAAAATCCTAATGTTGGAGGAGGAGGAGGACCCGCCGTCAATAGTATTACTGACCCCCAATAATCGATTTCTTAGTGCTTCAACAGAGATCCAAGAGCAAGATTGCGGGTCAGGGACTCATATAGGATCTTGTGGATGGCGGACCACAAGGGGTCGGAGGAGGCGTGTGAGGGATTAGAGGAGACGAGAGAGGTGATGCTGGCAGAGGAGGAGCAAGAGGCGGTCAGGGTGGTGGCTTCAGAGCTGGAGGTTGTGCTGCGTTTGGATTCGGCGGCCGCGGTTTGGTTGTGGAGGTGAAGCTTATGCTCTGGAGATCGTCGACTAGAGAGAGAGAGAGAGAGAGAGAGAGAGAGAGAGAGAGAGAGAGAGAGAGAGAGAGAGAGAGAGAGAGAGAGAGAGAGAGAGAAGATATTAGGGTTTACTATAGGGTATTTAGGTATTTTTAATAAGATTCATTAGAGTGGGTAGGTAACATTGGAATGGTCAAGTTTTAACTTTTTTTTGTGCAAATAGTCTTTTTCCCATATATATATATATGAATTACAAGTCACATGCTACACCTAAACCAGCCCGCTTTATTATATGAGATTCGGTGGCCGGGTTTGATCGATTGAGAAATTCACTTGTTCTAAGCATCTAGCTTTAGTTCACAGCATCTCTGATTAGTTCTGTTGATTACTCACCCCCTCAGTCGTTCCAATTCTGATTAGGGTTTTGGCCGTAAATGCAAATCAACCTATCTTGGAGTTCTTCTAACTTATGATGAGTACATAATAAGAATGTTAAGTGTCATTCTTCGTTGAAAAAGAGTTTGGAATACATAATCCACATTAGATTTCTTATGGTGTAGCTACGGTAGAGATTTGAAAATGTCTAATCATTTGATTGTAGAACCTAATTTGAGTCCAAAATGATTTCTTGTGTTAAGTACGATCTCAATTTACTGTTTAGTATGCTCAAACCTAGTTTAAAATTTTTGTTTAAATTGTAACATCTCAGTTTAAATTTGGGGTGCAGAAGTTTAATTAACGCAAATTCTTCCTCAGCCTATATGGGCTTTCTTAGCTTTTTAGTCATTGTGTTTCAGAAGCCCACTGTGGACAATTTGTCAATTGATAAGATAGAGTTGGGCCACCATGTAAAGATCCGTACATGCTTAAAGTTTAACGGGTCAGATCTAGCTAGTTCATCTCGCTCCCTTCTGCATCAACTTCTGCAGTGCAGAAGTCCAAAACATGATGATGTTTTTCAACACCAGAGAGGCAAAAATGAAACCAAAAACGTGGATTACTACAATGACCAAGTCTAGTTTGATTTGGTGGAAATGGCAGATGGCGATAGCTGCCTTACTTTGTTTGTTCCAGTTTTTGATATTAGATATAATAGCCACCTGTACCTAATCATATACAGAGTGATACATACTCACACTGCAACTCAGAAGCAGCTAGCGTTATAGCAGCTGGCTCCTCCTTTACTCCCACATTGAATCAGAGACTGTGTCAAGTCTCCCAAATAACAAATATTTACACCACCGATTCCCTTCTTCTCTTGTGCAATGAAATCTAATCCCATCTAGCTCATCATATATAAATATTCCAGATTGAATTTCTGCTATTGTTTAATTAGATTCATCACGAACATCACACATACGACTTTTTATATTTCACATCTCGACTTCTTGAGCTGAACTTTGTAGTAAACTACGTATGTATTTGACTAGTTCAATTCCCTCCCTCTTCAACACGTAGAGTCATGGACTCGTGGCGTGTATACCTGGTTGAAACTTGAATGTCATCCTCCAGTTGAATCAAAGTCTTTGTATAAACAGTAAGAAAATTACGAGACTAACACTAATTAGTTAAAGAACAAGTTGCACAGAAGAGACTGATATATTTCAGGTCTTTCCAAATATAGACTTTCCATTTTTTCCTGAGTTGCCTAACTCGCATGCTTAGCTGAGATGACAGAGATAGAAATCATAAACAAGAACAAAGCAAAGAAATACAGTGTTCGTGTTTTGAGGTTAAAAGTCGTGGAATGAAGTTGCAGTTGCTATAAAAGAATCAAGAACTTTGAAAATTTTCATTAGCTGCTAAGCCAGATCAGGGCCCTGTTCTCATCAAAGTCAAAAGGGTGTTGCTTCATTCTGCTCAGAATTTGCAGAATTGTTTAAAGAAAAGGAAAAGAAGAAGTTCTAGTACAGTACTACTGCTTCTCTTTTCCAGAATCCAACATACATGAAACATTCTACCATTTTTTTCACGGTTAAGATGAGTATGAACCAATAATGTCAAAGCGAAATAGAAGCCATTTGCTTTTGATTATGTCAACTCTAACCAAGCTAGCTAGCTCGTGGCTTTGATTGAGATTCAAGAAAGGGAAACCAAGAACCAAAACCGTACAATGAATCCCTCATGAGGAGGGAAGAAGTCGCAACCAAATCCCAATGGGAGACTACTTGTGAATTTCGCCTTCATTAAACAAAAGTTTTCACTAAGAGTGTATATATGGAAATTGTCAATGACAATTGTTTGCTGGAATTTAGCTTCCAGATTTGAAGTTCTTGAGATTTGGTTTACGCGAACAAGTTCGAGAGCTTCACACATTTCCATGTTCCATTTTTGCCAATCACAAGTAAAGGAGTTATACTATTGAATATTAATCGGCTTCATGTTATGCAAGTGGACTCTCTCTCTCTCTCTCTCTCTCTCTTTAAATCAATGATTCACAACCGTGTTGAATACTATGCAACGTTGCATCATAAACATGTCATTAGAGTTTAGCTCCATCTCAAATTCTCAATCATGAAATAAAGAAGCAGTTAGAAATTGAAATCCCATCCGAAGAGTGAGGGCACAAAATAATATTGGACTAACAAGCGTGTAATTTCAAACATTGATGGAAGCATATCAAGGTCAATCTTCAAATTTGCATTCCGTACTCTAACTAATTAGTTTAATCAAATGATTTCTTGTTTCAGAAGGAACGAAGTCCTGTAATTGAATTATTTAGTACCTAACTATAGCTATATGATCATTTACCTCATGATCAAGGTGGCATATATGCTCTGCTCTAGAATATTAATTCACTTAACATCAACTAAATATAGAAACTCATTCCAATTGTTTCCAAAATGGGTTCCTTAAATCAGGGTAGATTTGGTTTTACTTGGTAAACCTAACAAATTTAAATGGAAATTAAGTTTGACTACTTGAGGTGCTTATATTTGAGAGCAAATTTCATCAAAATCTGAGAGAAAATGAGGATAGGAAAAGACCCTTGAGCTAATAATGTATTCATCATCATTCTATCTCATCAGATGGTCTCTTTCAATTACTCCATCAAGTCTTATATAATTAAACCGTGACCAATTATGAGAAGGAAAAAAAATTAATTCAAATTGATGAAATTTGGGGAAGGCTCAAAACTAGTGGGCAAATTCGGCCAAACTCTAGTCTAAACTAAAATCCAAATAGTGAACCAGATTTTAGGGAACCATTATTGGAGGCCAATCTTCCTCGGATCATAATACAAAGTCAAAACAAGAAAAGCTAGAAATGGGGGAAGTTAGCTTGCAATGTGATCTGAATTTGATGAAAATTTGTTTCACAAAGATTGTAGAATACAAAATCAGACCATAATGAGATACAGAGGATTGATAATGAGATCATCATCTGGCAATTATATGGTAGCATTGATTCGAAAAGGTAAGCCAACTCTTTCTATATTGAAATGAATAGAACATGTCAACAAGAAATGAAAGTTGTTTCTTTATATACAGTATAACTGGAAATCTCACAATTCACAAACCCCAAAAAGAAAGAAGAAAAGAATGATATCTATATGTATTTTCGTATCCTTCATGATCTGATCCTGGCTAATTGAGGTTCATGATCACATCGGATTCAGAAAGATTTTAACGAGATCGACAATGGAGTCAAGAAAAGAAGTCTACAAAAACAGAACAAAAAAAAAAAAGTAGATGAAGCAGCACTACCAAATAATCAAGATCTCCAATGAATGTACGTGATTGCTTAGTTCTTAGGCATGGAGTTCACCACAGAGTTGTGCCTCTTGGAAGGACCAGAAGGAGGGATGGGAGACCCTTTGGGGAAGAAGCTGAATATCTCCCCTCGAAATCGAAAACCAGTCTTGTGTTTTCTCAGATTGAGCTCTTTCGTTTGCTGATGACTTTGCTCCATGTTCATGTAAACTCTCTGATCATGATCCACCAGAGTCTTCCCTTGCCGTGTGGCCGCGCACGAACCAATCAACAGGAGAACTAGAAAAACAATCCAAAGGTATTTCGATCTCGAACAGGAAGAAGAACAAGAAGAAGAAGCCATTGGAGGCAGAGCAGGGCAGTGTGTGTGTATATCTATGTGGTCGTTAGAGAAATATGATGCAGGGTTTAAGGAGTTGGAGGAAATGTAGGGAGAGTTTGGAGCTTTAATTTTTTTTTACTGAGATTGTGTTGTGTTGGGTTTTATATATAAACATGTGCATGGGAAAATAGGAAAAGGTTAGGCAATTGGTTTTGTAAAGACTGGGGGAAAAGAGAAGGAGCTAGGTATGAAGTGAATGGCACGCTAATAGAATTTTCAATTTTAAATTTCTGAATGTCAACCCTTTTGCTATCTTAAACTTTGAATTATATAAAGTCTGGCAATATTATGAATATATTAGTAGCCGGCTCCAAGACTTGGCCTTTCTTCCCATCTTCACCTTCCCCATTTCTTTCATTTTCTTAATTTCAAGTCAAATTCTTTGAAGAACTATACTTAATTTCCTGGAAATATATATGCATCTGCTGCTACTCTTTGCGTGTGGAAAACACCATCAAATTGGGGACACCCTTTTCTTGGAAACCAAAGATGAAACTGTCTGCACTCGCTTCGACTGCGATTTGGATTAGCTTGTTTGTTAATGTGTGATCCATTCTCAAACTTTTAACAAAGATTTTCTGGGGCTTTGAATTTTCAATCCAATATTTTTTCTTCTTCTTCTGGTTTTTGGGACAGGAAGTAATCTTGTCGCGCACGCAGCAATGTGTGTAGGAGGACTTCAGAGACGGCAAGCATCAGAACTCTGGTTTCTTTATATAAAAGAATGATCTGTGACATCTTCTTAAAAAAGAAGAAGAATGTGACATTAATTTAATCAGAGTTTCGTGCTAGTTAATCACATTAATTACTAGCTTGAACCATATAATGCATCATTTCGAAATCATTAAAATGATTGTCATGCAATAATAATGGTGTTATGTATATGGATGTAAACCCTAAGCATCATTCAAAGTTATTATTAAGCTTTTTTAGGATAGTGAGTCATGGTGATGAGGCCGGATGATCTTTTGCGTGCCAAGGTATGATAAGAAATAATCAAGCTCTCAATTGGGGTCCCATATTTCTTCTTTTCTTTTAGCATGATATTGATGGACACCTGTTTTTGGCACATAATCTCAGTTCTAATTTCAACTATATATATATAAACCACCAATAAGAGTTAAGTAGACTTTCTCACTATCTGTTCAATCATGCATGCATGTCTGTATTTATTTTCCCAGTCAATCAGATTTCAGTAATGGTTTTTCCTTTCTTTTGAAATATGGTAGAGTCCAATTATGCACCTAAATGGACCAAAATAGCTAGCTTCTACGGAAATAATAGAGCTCTCATACATACTATAAACGAGTAACTAAGAATTAAAATACGGAAAAATTCCGACACTATTCATTACTGTGATTGTGTTTAAAAAATCTATTATTTTTAATGTTTGGTTGTGTTTAATATGGTATTTGAAGCTTTTTTTTAAATAGAAAAGCCTTATTTGAAGTCTAAATCAAACCTTAGAAGGAAGGATTGTGAGGTGAGCATGTGGCAAATGCCAACTGGGTTTGGTATGCAATGCAAGATGAATATATAAAATCATTCCATGAATCAAACGTCAATGTGATGCGCATGTCATTGTATAAAACTAAGTTGCTAGCTATGGCTGACTTAGCTAGAACCAATATTAGCCACCATATTGGATTCTGGTTTAGGTTTTATTAATCCAAACCAAAGAAAAATGAGACAAATGGATATAGGGATATCAAAGATATTCTAAATGGCCATGCCTGACCTGCTGAGACCGACATCCCGAAGCAGGTGGTGTACGCTAATGTAAATGCGGCCAAAACCAGAGATTATGGCAGCTGAGGTGGTGTTCTTGTTCTTTGACAATTCAGAATTCTTGATTGTGAAATCTGGAGTAAAACTTGGAGCAGAATTAGCGGAAACCAAAATCATAGTTATAATATTCAAGGTCTAACTATGGAAATGTTCTACCTAGCTTAGAATTCGGGACCAGTTGCAGTAGATATGGTTGAAACTTGCAAAGGAGTTTTAGGCGTGTGAAACATACATTGGTTTGATATGGCTATCCTATGTGACATAATGTCACACCATTTTCAGCACGAATTGGTTGTGCTTACAGAGACTGGAGATTTCAGATCGAAACCAAGCCTGTCAATGTGCTTCATGGCTCAACTGATTAATATGAAGAGTCTATTTCACTTTCTGTAATCTCTACTGTGCTGATCTTGGTTTTAATTTGATGCCATCTTTTTTGGTAACCAAATGGGTGTTCTGCTACTCATTTCAGACAAATTGAACTATTGAAGGAGAGGTGTAAAACTAAGAACAATTTGATAAGCAAATCATGTTAGTATTAGGTTCGAGACTCTAAACTAAGTAGTACTTAGGGAAAATGAAGTATTGGGTGGCTACTCCGGTATCTCTCTTGCCGTTTTGGTGTTATTTATCTTTTCTTCACTACGTTTATGCCGATTTGGTGACATTTCTACATCATCTTTTAACTTCGTCATTACTTGTATCTCTTTTTGAATTTGGATTTCATACTGCCGCGACCTTATTTTATTGTGTACTTCTTGTTATTTTGGGCTAAAAGTATTTTAGGAACTAGAATTTTATTGTGCAATTGCAGCTACCTACCAATATTCCAGGCCAAAAGAGCTACCTACTAATGTACCTAGTGGCTGATTTTTCAGTATATATAGCAATGGAGTTGGCAAATTAGCTCAAGTGCAAAATCTGTTTCCATCCCATGATGTAGTTTTTGCTGGTCAATTTAGCTAGAGAGCTTGACATTCACATGTTGAGAGCATCACCACCACCAGAAGGGGACTCTCATTGCCTTCTGTTTGTCTGTTTCCTATTTTTTCATCTGATAGGGACTTTGGGATTTTTATGAATGTGATTAGTTCCATACAAGAACACCCAAAAAAGAAAGGCATTGCATTCATTATTATGTTTTAATTGGAACTAACTCCACTATATTTAGGATCCACTACCAAATCACATCCCAGAATACTGATGAGAATAGAATGTCATTAGATAACCTTGTTAAAGAGGTCAGCATGGTGATTCAGCCTTTAAGCAAATCTGTCTAGCCTTTAATCGAAGTACATAGCATGGTGGCTATGTATTTCTTAGGCTTGAGAAGCTCTTTTCATCATTTATGGCTTGTGTCATGTTCCTAACTTCATAAGCTTGGAGTTGGAGGTGAAACTTGCTTCTCACATTATATTTCTCTGAGAATCTAAGAGCATCCGCACCCATGTTTTGATCTTGCTCAAGCACCTGGTGGGCCCAGAAGCAAATTTTGCTTCAAGCAAATAGAAATCAAATTTTGCTCCACCAAATCGATTTTTTCACACAACCATTAACAATTTGCTCCACCAAATCAATTTTGTCTTGTTGTGAAATGATTAAATTTTTTTTACCGGATAGATTTACCACCAATAATTATGTGCCACGTATCATTATCAACTCGATTTTATCCACGATTTTCGATCAGATTTCCGACTAATAATTTTTTTTTTATTTCTCGAACATTGAAATTACATGAAAGGCAAATTTTTGGGAGAGTTTTGAAATTTTTGGGATTTTTTTACTATTTTTTGGGAATATTTCCCATTTGATCAAATTGTAGCCGTTGCCTTTGAATTCTGACCGTTGGATCAAAATTTCAGATTGAAATGGAAGGCCCAGATTGATTTGCCTGTTGCCTTTTTTTTACCGGTCAGACTGCCACGTGGCAGCCTGTCATTGGCTCATTCAAAATTAGCCACTGTTCATCTTCTTCCCAAAATTTCCGGCGCTCGGTCGTTCCCGTTCCCGTGCTGCGTTCTCCGCCGTCCGGCGACTCCAGCCGACGTGCCACCCACCAAAATGATGGGCTCGACGCCCTCGTTCCTTTGGCACCGGGCTCAGGCGGCGTTGCTCGACGGTGGGAGGTGCGGCGCAACGTGGCAGCCGAAAAGCGAAAATCGGTCCGGTCCGGTCCGTCCTAGAGCTCGGCAGCACCTCCACGATGTGGTGCATCTCACGTGGCAGCCGAAAAGCAAAAATCGAAACGGTCCGGCCCCACCACTTGCTCGAGCAAGCGTCGGAGCAAGTTTTGCTCGAGCCTTCGCTCGAGCACGTTGACCCGTGGACTGCTCGAGCAGCTGCCCTCCCTTTTCGACCCCGGTGCGTGCCACAATTCCGTCTTGCTCGAGCAAATCGGCCGGCCCCACCTCTTGCTCCAAGCTTTGCTCGCCCGGTTGCTCGCCGGTGCGGGTGCTCTAATACAGTTTTGCCAGATTAAGAAGAACAAATCAATCTACATTACCCTGCCTCTACCAATTATTGATTCAACTTCATGAGGCCAGCTGAGCAATGGCAGTGTCTAAATCAGTACTGCAAATTTGTAATGGGGAGCTAGACAAGACACGAATCATCGTGGGTTTGCATAATTGCACTGCTGTTAAGAATATGACAATTTTCAAGTTCAACTTTTGCAAAGAAGTCTTGAACTTGGACTGGCACCGACTCTTTCCTAAAATTGTGGGAATTTGACAAACCCCATTGATAATCAAACCTTTAAAGGCTGTAAAATGAGAAAACAAATAGGGGTAAAATTGTTTTCATTGTGTTTCCGGGCGTATCCAGAATTATTTGACGATATACCGAGCGTGTCATAACTTTTCAGTTAAAAAAACGCGCCAGAAACGGTCGGAAACTCATTGGAAGCGTTTTAGTACGATTCCTATTGTATCTTGCACATTTCCGGGAATATTCGACACGTTTCCAACAATTACCCGACTTTTTAAATTTCTACACTTGAGGATACGTGCCGGAAACGGTAGGAAACGCACCGGAGACTGTTGGAAACAAACCGGATACGTTGGAAAAGACAATTTTACCCCATGTGGATCTGTGCGCGGTGTTCGTTTGCGTAATTGCATTGCTGTTGCAAAAAAGCCTTGAACTTGGACCGGCGTTTGACAAAGCCTATTTGAAAATTAAAGCCCAACGTGTTCTAAACTACCTTTTGTTTATATTTTTGGCCCCTTTTAAATCCAATAGTTCTTTCTATCCAGTGTGTAGTTTTACCTTTGATGATCAAAGATCTTGTAGCTTTGTTACTGGTACATTGCTATCCCAGTTGATTTCGATGACATATAAAACTCTTGTTTCACTTGAAAGAAGACATGAATTGTAGATGATACTAAAATTGCCGTTACGAAATTACTGAGTAAAGTACATACTACTTTACAAGGATTGATCTTGAACGGTTGGACCCTTCTTTCACTCCCTAAAATGTAATCTCTTTCATTACCCTAAATGAAAAGTATGAAAATGGATATAATACAAGCACACTCATAGAGTCATAGTTCTGAAACCGATAAAAAGAATTATATTAAGGCATAAATTGGAAAAATATGAACTATGAGGACTGAACTACAAAATCTAACTTCAAACAGTGAAGAACAAAAAATGTGCAACTAGGGCAATTGGAAACAATGGAAGCCCTGGTTTTGAAAGGAATATTCAGTTTCCAGTATCTACCAGCCCCAAGAACAATTACAGAACCAGAGCCTAGATCCTAGAACAAACAGACTCCCCACCCCCCTATAGTTGTTAGTTCACATTTAATTGTCTGTTTCTCATTTTCAAAATCACAAGGTCTGCAAAAGCCATTTTATGCACATTACACAGGCTACAAGTCTATCCATGCTACCAGAGTACAAATCTATGTAGCAGCTATGGAGCCACCTCCCCCACATCTCTACGCAGCTAGATATAAAGACCCCTCCAAATCTCACTATCAATGTATTAAAGTCATCAACATTATTCACTGTAGTCTTGCCATTATTATTGGTACTATCATTTCACATTTACCCATATTCTATGGAGCTTCTTGCTTCTGCTGGCAAAATTCCCAGCATTTAATGTTGGTTGGGGTTGCTCTGTTTGGTAACAAATCAAAATGAATTTTGAGAGCTGTAAAACTTTTGGTTCCTCAGCAAACAGGCCAATCATATGCTCTTCTTCTCAGTCCTGCAATTATCATTCAAGATTTCATGTCAGATCTTTATTAAAGGGCAATCTATCCGTGCACAAGATTTTGCAGAGAAAAGTTTAGGCTTGTGTTTTTTAGATGTTAAAGATCCCTTTTGATTCTTCTGGTGTTGATCAAGTTTGCAATGTTTGGTTCTTGCATACCACTCTTCGCAGTTATTTGATGAAATTTGACATAGAAAAGATTTGTAACTCCGAGAAATCGAAAACTACTGTAGTGAATGGCAAAAGTAGAGATGGGTTAAAGTTTCTAGCAAGATGGACATTACATAAGCTGTTGCTATATATTTGAGTTCTTGTTAGCAAAGCAAGGCAGGCTACAAATCAAGTTACTATTACAAACTAAAAGGGTTGGTTATGATCTGGACTGAACAAGATCAGCAACAACCTAAATGAACCAATTCATCAACAGAACTATTATTAATTGCAGCAACCCACCAAGCCACCAGAACCCATCAATGCCCCCACGACTTGAGAATCCCAAAGAAGTAGTAATGTAGGAGTTTCGATTCACACCACCATCTTCCAGCCTTGTTTTTGAATTGGATTCCAGCAATGTGACCTCAGCCAGGCATGGCTTGACCCCAAATGGCACATTGCTCTTTGTGACCAATGCATCAGAGTAGCAGAGATTAGGGTTGTTCCAAGCACCAAAGCGACTCGCCATTTTTGCGTAAAACGACTCCGAGAATTTAAGTTCCCCTGTCAGGTTGTTCCCATGTAGGTAAAGTGCACTGATGCAAGGCAAAGATGCAAGCTTTGGTGAGAGGTTACCTCTAAGCTTGTTGTCACTTAGACCCAAAAACCTCAACATCTTTAACTCTGATATGGACTCTGGAATCTCCCCTGTTAACCCCGTTTTGGAGAGATCCAGAATGACCAATTTGTCCATGTTTTGCCACTCTAAGGTGCTGATGTCTCCACCAATAGGGTTGTTGGACAAAGCCAGCTCTTCCAAGGCATGCATCTCTTGAATTGACTTGGTCAACCCACCAGAGAAATTGTTGCTCCTGAGGTCCAAAAGGGTCAGGTTCTTAAGATCACCCACTTGAGAAATGGACCCTCCCAATAAATTGTTGCTCAAGTCAAGCTTCAAGAGTGAAGTCAAGCTTCCAAGAGTGTTTGGCAATGGCCCAGATAATGAGTTTTGGCTCAAATCAAAGATTAACAGCTGATTTAATCTTCCAAAACTATCAGGAATTGGACCTGTAAACCAGTTTCCAGAGAGAACTAGCCTCTTTAACTGTGCTAGGTCACCAATGTTACTTGGTAACCCACCATTTAACCCATTCTCTACTAGCACCAAAGATTGGAGCTTTCGGAGGCCACCAAAGCTACTGGGGATTTGCCCAGTAAGACCGGGATTTGATCGAAACTGCAATGACTCTAAGCTCTCAGAGAACTTCCACCAATCCTCAGTGGGCATTTGAATGGGGTGTTTGTGTGGTGAGATGAAACAATTGGAAAAAGACAAGGATTTTAGGTGCTTCAAATCAAACAGTTGGGGTCTGAATTTCGCATTTGGAGAACAACCAAGAGAGTTGTCATGAACAGGTCCAATGTTCATAACTGTCACATACCAAAGCCCATTGAAGAGATCACAAGACACCCCCTGAAAACAAAATGAAATCCTATATTAGTTTCAACTTCAAAAGCCTAACAACTTATGAAGTAGTGTCAAAAAGATTGCTGCTGGTTATGAACTACAGTACCAACGTAACAGTATAGAGCATAGTTTTATCATTGAAACTGTTTAAGTTTATGGAAGTATTTTGTAACTCTTGCCCTTGTTTATCTTTGTCTATAATCATGAAAGGCAAACTGGAGATTATGGAGAAGTAATATCACAAGTACAAGAAGTGATACATGAAAAAGGAAGGGAAAGATTGTCACTTTGGCATTTGGTAGAGTTGAAACAAAGCCAGTACAGAATGATGGGGTTAGCACGTAAAAGTAACATTACCTGAATAGGAGTCCACCCACAAGGATCCGGATAGAGGTCTGAACCATTCCACCATTTACCCACAAAGCCTTGAACAGCAGAGTAGAGTGCTTCTTGCTGTGTTTTCTCCATTGGAGCTATAACTTGTTCAGTTTCTTCATCAGAGCACGAACCAGCCGAGAAGAGAATGAAGATAGCGAAAAGGAAAACACTAGTGGAAATGTAGCTTTTCATGATGGAACGGAATTCAGAATCAAATAGCAAATCGAAATTCGATAGAAACAAACTGGAAACAGAGTAGAACAGAGGAGACTCTGTTTCGTTTTAGGGACGGTGCTCAAGAGACACAAAAGAGCAAGGAATTAGGAAACAAGGATTGAAATCATGGATAGAGCTTTCATGAGAAATATCAACATGGCCTTTGACGGAAAAACACAAGTTTTTGGGGACCCTTAGAGAATGAAGAAACTATCCAAAGATGTCAATGGCTCGATGGAAAAAGTAAAAGTGAGAGAAGCAGAAGCAAAGAAAACAGAGAGAAACAGAAGCAAAAAAACCAGTGAGAAGCAGAGGCAAAGAAAACAGAGAGAAGCAGAAGCAGAAGCAGAGGCAAAGAAAACAGAGAGAAGCAGAAGCAGAAGCAGAGGCAAAGAAAACAGAGCTCTCTCTTTTGATCTCTTTCTTTCTCCACTCCTCTGTGTTAATGTTAAAGCCAAGAAATATAGGTGAAGCAGGGAGAGGCAGAGAGCTAGAAAATCCACAGCGCACTTCTCGAAGAGTAATGGTATTAAAAACTGGAAACAATAATTGTTAAGGGGGGCTCTGAAAGTGAAAGGATAGATTAGCCTTTATACATGCTCTGCTTTACATTGATTAAACATTTCTTTTTAATTTATGTTTTCATTAATATTGCATGATTTATTGGATAGTTAGAAGGAGATGGCAGTTGGGAATTGGGAGGTGATGTTAAGGAGGTGAGATTAGTTGAGTTTGGATAAGGGTTTAGGGTTTTAGGGGGACCAGTTGATCCATGCAAAAGAGAGATGTATGTAATTGTATGCAGGACAAAGAGATGGCGTTTTATGTCTCTGGGTTCTGCTTGCTTGTTCTTTAGGTTTAGGCTTTTGGGTCTTTTGGTGTATTCTGGTTCTGATTTTCTGAAACGAGAAGAGGTAAAGGACAAGATAGTATTGAAGCCTTAAATTGTTTGTTTGCACATTTATCGGCCACAGAAGGTATGCCGGAGCTTATTTCAAAAAAATACAAAGGTATGCCAGAGCTGTTCGTATAATTCAATGATTTTTAATAATAATAATAAAAAAAAAACCCTAAATGAGTTTTGTTTTTCTATTTTTAGTTTTAGGGCCATGCAAGAATGGTATGAGAAAGGTAATGTAGACAACAAGCTAACACATATTCGGATGGTTTGGGCATTTTGACCTCTTGATGACACTATGAATTGAGTTCGGTTAGCTTGTATAACATAACTTATCAAAACAAATATAAAATCACAAAAGACGTGTAAAATCGCATGTTAAGAGGTCTCTAGTTGATAAAACGACTCTTTAGAGAGTACTAGCATATTAGTACAACTTTGTAGTTGATAAAACGACTCGTGGAATGGGATCCGAGGTGTTGAAAGAAAAGTTTATTAAAATCCATCTCATATATGATGGCTCGAGATAACATAAAAAATTAATAAAAAATTACCAATAAATATAATTCTCAGCTTATAATTACTAATAAGATTGTTTTTTAAAATTACCATTATCAAGTTTTCATCCAGTTAATTAACAAGAATTAATTCATAAATTACAAAATTACATTTTTTTACGATAATACTGCAGGTCAGTAGCATTAGGCTATTATAAGGGTCATGTTCAAGGAGAAAAGATAATAGGGAGAACTGTGTGTTTATTGATTAACAAACTACTAATAAGTACCAGACAACAATTTAATTTACAAAAAACTCACTTCCTAATTTGATAGAGCAAATTAGGACCAAAAGTTACAAATAAGGATAACATACTAACAAGCTACCACATGTCATATAATATTTTACCTTTTTACCCATATTCAGCCCTTCACATTTAAGAAAATTCAAAATTCACTCTCAGAGTCTCACTAACACATCACATCTACATGTGTAACTGCTACTGTCGACTAACTGCTACTGTCGATTATAAAACTAACTGTTATTATCTAATTAAGTATGAAAGTAGCTGCTACTGTCGAGCATGAAAGTAGCTGCTACTGTCGATTTGAAAGGTGCTACTGTTGGCTGGGAAGGTCCCTGCTACTGTCGATTATGTATCTAGCTACTACTGTGGGAATGCACTTGCTACTATTGACTATAAATCTAGCTGCTACTGTCGAGCATGAAAGTAGCTGTTGTTGTCGAACATGAAAGTAGCTACTGCTGTCGATTTGAAAAGTGTTATTGTCGGCTGGGAAGATACCTGCTACTGTCGATTATGTATCTAGCTGTTACTGTGGGAAGACACCTGCTACTATTGACTATAAATCTAGCTGCTACTGTCGACTGAGATACTAACTGCTACTGTGGTTTTTGGTGAGCAAAATTCGAAATTTCAAAATTTCTCAAAACATATGCAATATGGTACTTAAATGAAAGCCCATGACATAAGGAACAACTTTATATATTGAAATTGCCGGTGGTTTGGCCGGAAAACTTAAATTTGCCGGAAAAACTAAAAAATGAGGAGAGAGAAACTTGTTAGATCTAAGAGTGGCAGTTGGTAATTTTCAAGAAAATAAGCGTATTTTAGACATTTTTACATTAATTACTTGATCAGTTTTGGTCTACTTATTTTTTGGGCTTGGGCTTATGTCCTAATTTGTTATACAAATATGAAAAAAATGAGTTTTTAGTTAATTCAAATGTGGTCTGGTACTACTAAGTAATTTTCTATTTATTGATTGATAGAGAGGTCTTTATATAGGCATTACAATAAGTATCCCGATAAATCAGGGATTCCTTATCTATTACAGAATCAACTATACTAGTCTAATTAGGTCAAGACACATCCATGAAGTTACGGAAATAACCTTCCTACAACACTCACCCTTGTGTCGAGCGCCTAATGTCTTCATGGTGCTTACCATGTTGCCTTACTAAAACTTTGCCAACAAAACAAAAACCTCTTGGGTAAAAATAAAATGCATGGACGAAGGGAAAAGAGCACAACACACCAACACTACACTTGTCAATAACATGTGATGTAGACTCCCCCTGAAGTCTAACAAACTTAGAGTTCTGATATATGGCGCATGCCTAGGCTCTTCACATGTTTCACATGCATAGATTTTCCCAAAGACTTGGTAAACAAATCTGCAACATTTGCGTCTGAACTCACTTGATTAACTTGGATGTTCAGGAATTTCTGTTGTTGCACATTGTAAAAGAACTTGGGCGATATATGCTTAGTGTTATCACATTTGATAAAACTCAACTTCATCTGCTCAATGTAGGCAGCATTATCTTCATAGATACACGTAGGTTTATCGGTGGTAGACACTAGTCCACACGAATCACGAATGTGGTGAATAACAAACCTTAGCCAGACACATTCTCTAACAGCCTCATGGAGGGCAATGATCTCTGCGTGATCCGATGAAGTAGCAACCAAAGTTTGCTTGGTTGATCTCCAGGATATCGTTGTATTTCCCATGGTAAAAACATAACCAGTTTGGGAACGAGCACGATGCAGGTCAGAGAGATACCCAGCATCTGCAAAACCAACTAACACGTTGTTGGGAGACTTTGAGTAAGGGAGACGTCCAGAGAATGGCACATTTGAATGGCCGGACACGTCGCCATCATCATCCTCCACGCCGCCAGCGCCAGCAACAGTACCACGGCGTACGATGGCACTGCCGAGGCGGCCGAAAACGTTGGTGTGAGGAGGGTGATTGGCAGGATTTTCTCTCTTTGTGCTGAAGGGATAGAACAGTCTCAAGTCAATGGAACCTTTCAAGTAACGAAACAAATGTTTGATACCGTTCCAATGACGATGCGTAGGCGCTGAGCTAAATCTAGCTAGTAAGTTCACAGTGAAAACAATGTCTGGTCTAGTGCACTGTGCCAAATACAAAAGTGCCCAAATCGCACTTAAGTATGGGTACTCAGCACCAAGAATCTCTTCTTCATCCTCTTTGGGACGGAATGGATCCTTGTTTATGTCCAGACTACGAACAACCATGAGAGTAGACAACGGCGTACATGTATCCATGTTGAAACGCCTAAGCATCTTCTGCGTATAAGCAGACTGATGAACCAGAATACCCTTGGTTCTATGCTCTAGCTCAAGTCCTAAACAGAACTTAGTTTTCCCAAGATCCTTCATCTCGAACTCAGATTTCAAGAATGAAACTGTCTCTTCAATCTCACTTGAAGTACCGATGACATTCATGTCATCAACATAGACAGCTACAATAGCAAATCCAGAGTCGGTCTTTCTAATGAACACGCATGGGCATAACTCATCGTTCTTGTAACCCCTCCGAATCAAGTATTCACGTAGGCTATTGTACCACATCCTTCCGGATTGTTTAAGTCCATACAGTGAACGTTACAGCTTAACTGTATAAGCACTCCGTGGTTTAGAGTCTTTTGATTCGGGCACATGAATTCCTTCAGGAACTCTCATGTAGATATCGGTATCTAGATCCCCATATAGATACGCTGTAACTACATCCATCAGTTGCATACTCAGTTTTTCGGACACTACTAAACTGATCAAGTAGCGGAAAATAATGATGTCCATTACGGGAGAATACGTCTCCTCGTAGTCAATACCAGGACGCTGTGAGAAGCCTTGCGCCACGAGTCTTGCCTTATATAGTAAGATTTCATGCTTCTCATTGCGCTTACGAACAAAGACCCACTTATGTACGACAGGTTTAACGCCTTTAGGGATCAATTCAACATATCCAAAGACTTGCCTTTTATCTAATGAGTCAAGTTCTGCCTGTATTGCTTCTTTCCACTTCGGCCAATCTGCTCTTTGTTGACATTCAGTCACTGAGCGTGGTTCAACTTCGTCGTCATGGATGATCTCTTGTGCGACAGAATAAACATATATATCATCGACGTGTGTGGAGGCTCTATCCACTAAAAGACACGCGTTATTCAAACTGAGCGAGATTTCTTTGTTCTCTGGAGTCAACATTGGTTATGTGTCATCCCACAGAAAAGATTCAGTTGACTCATGGACATAACTATAGTCAGAGACAATCTCATGCGATGGATTCGCATCGTCGATGATGAGCGGATTTTGTGCCTTCGCTCGCTTCTTTCGAGGGTTTTTATCTCGAGAATTCTTCGGTCTCCCCCTCTTCCTGGTAGGAGCCGAGGCCGAAGCTGCTGCCCCTTCAAAGTCCATCAAGGCACCGTTGCGATCCGATTCAGCAACAGCGACGACGTCCCGTAGGGCGGCGCCGCCGCCGGCGTTACCCTCTCCTTAGGATATGTCGACGACACTAGGTCTTAGGGCAACCAAACCGGTCCCATAATTCAGGACCTCCAACCTTGCCGGTACGTTTGCAACAGGTACGTGTGATCTTGTCACTTTCGCAATATCAGTGAAAGCGTCGGACATTGATTCTGCGACTTTCTGAAGATCGATAATGCGTTGCACTTCAAACTTACTTTGAGCAGTGCGAGGATCATGAAGAGACAAATCGTTGGGGGCACACCATGTCAATTCCTGACGTTCATTCGGAATGAGTGCATTCTTATCTCCCCCTAACGGCGGGAAGTGTGTCTCTTCAAAGTGTCAGTCTGCGAATCGCGCAGTAAATAGATCACCGGTGGTTGGTTCTAAGTAGCAGATTATCGTTGACGAGTCATAGCCAATATAGATGTCTAAACGTCGTTGTGGACCTATTTTGATACACAATGGAGGCGTAATTGGCACATAAACTGCACAACCGAAAGTACGTAAGTACGATAGATTGGGTTCATAACCAGTTAACATCTGATAGGCACTAAACGCATTGTTGGCAATGGGTCGGAAACGAATAAGCATCGATGCATGCAGTAATGCATATCCCCAAGCAGAAACTGGCAAATTGGTTCCCATAACCAATGCCCTAGCCACTAGCTGGAGTCGCTGAATGGTGGCTTCTGCAAGGCCGTTTTGAGAATGAACATGAGGAACAGGGTGATGTACTTCAATCCCAATGGACATACAATAATCATCAAATGCTTTGGAGGTAAATTCGCCAGCATTATCTAACTTAATAGATTTGATAGGATGTTCAGGGTGGTTAGCCCGTAACTTAATGATTTGAGCTAAAAGCTTGGCAAATGCAGCATTTCTTGTAGACAACAACGCGACGTGTGACCAACGCGTCGACGCATCAACTAGCACCATAAAATACTTGAATGGGCCGCATTCTGGTTTGATTGCTCCACAAATATCACCTTGGATTCGATGTAAGAATGGTATATTATCAGTTGAAGCTTTGGCGAATGAAGGACGAGCATGCAATTTAGCAAGCGAGCAAGCCTTACAAAATGAGCGATGGGCATTGGAAATTGCCGTTATGGCATAAGAGGACACATGTGGTGACGCCCCATGTCCCTGTGAAGGGTGGGACGGCACGACGTGCGGCGTAAAGGCCGCTTCCTCATCCGCCAGGTGCGCGGCCCCGAAACCCTTTGAAGGGGGGGGGGGGGGGGGGGTGGTGGCGAGTGTGGCGTTAAGGCCACGACCTTGCGGGGAGCTTGGCTCCTGCGTACATCACGATGTTGAGTCGCGGTAAGAGGTTCTTCCAATCGCTTTTTCGACTTGAAAAATGGATGTCCATGGGAGTTCTTTAAAATCCGGATCATTATATCACGGCCAGGGTAGCCTAGTCGAGCATGCCAAAGCTTATAATCATTAGTGTCACAAAAATTATCAGTGACAACATATGATTCGAAGACACGGGTTGTAGTGAGATATAAGCCATTGTCTTCAATGCACGGCATCTTCTCTAAGATACGGCGGCGGCCGCGTTCTTGAGAAGTAATACATAAGTATTCTTCACCATTCTCAGCATAGGTATCCAAGTGATAACCGTTGGCACGGATATCCTTAAAACTCAACAGGGTTCAATTTGTTCTCGGCGCATAGAGAGCATCAATGACATTGATAACGGTACCATTTGGTAACATAAATTCAGCGGTTCCTCGTCCTTTGACAACCGGCGAGGTACCTATCAATGTTGTCATAGATGAACGATACGGCATTAAATCCGTAAACAACTGCCTATTCCTTAGAATAGTGTAGGTAGTTCCACTATCAGCTAGACACTCAACTTCTCCACGAGACATCTATAGAAAGAAGAAAACTTGGGTTAGTTTCTCGGGAGAACAATCTAATCACTACGTCGTAGGATAGAGAAAGAAAGGGGAATAAATCCCATAAAGTGTATCACATGGCATTTGGACATTATAACGTCGACTAAAGTCGGAAAATGCAAGGTTGAATGTTACATAACCAAGCAATCATCATCAGAAACCAAAACGAAACCGAGGTTGCGCACATTGTGGTGTTGAACACCTTTGGTAACTGGAATAAAACGAGGACAAGCCTCTTAGGATTGGTGTTAAAACACCTCTCGGGCTGCACACCAGCCGAAGCTGTGGATGTCAAAGACACATGGTGTCGTGGCACCAAAGTGTGGCGGATGCCGAGCCTACTTCACCTTAATGGGCCGATGGCGGCCCGTTCGCCTCCCTTTTTTTTATTTTTTGTTTTATTTAGGGATTGAGTGTAGGTGTGATTATAAGTCTAAAATATAGAGCCTATGTGACCCAAAGGTGGCGTCACAAGAACCACGTGAGTTGTTAATACACGAACCTGATTGCATAAAAACATAAAATTTCTCACAATATGGGAAAACAAAGAAATTTTATTAAGTGCCAACTTGACTACATCAACTTCTAATTCCAAAATAAACAGACTAACAAGAGTCATAAAAACATGGCGAATGCCATTACAGTACTTGATAAACTAGAAAAGTCAAATACATAGACTAATCAAAATCCGGGACATCAAGAGTTTGTGGTTGCGCCTTTGGAGAATCCACATGATGAGCATAATTTGCGTCAATCATCTCGTCATCAGCATAATTGCTTTCTTCAGACAGAAACCTCTTGTACTTCTTGTAGGCATTTAACATCTCATTACTAGCTCGACAATCGCGATGGTAGTGTTTGGAGGAACCGCACTTGTAGCACGGAGCAAATTGGGCATTCCGGTCATTGCTATGAGGTCTAGGAGGGTTTGGTACCGGGCCTAGACGTGGTCCGTGGCCGGTCCGGCCTCCCCCTGAAGGTGGTGCGGCTGCACCACCTTCTCGCCTCCAAGTGCGGCCTTTATTTTTCTGCTTTGAAGCCTTCCCATAATGAGCCTGTGGTGTTGGAATTAGTTTTGTACCAACAGGTCTCTGGCTACTATTGAGCCTAATCTCAGAATGGCGCTCTTTTTTAGCTAATATTGCCATAAGGTCAGCGAATGTCCTGATTCTTCCTTCATCAACTGAGATTTTATATTGATGTCCAAGGACATCGTAGGCCATGGGGAATGTATTAAATGTCTTCTCCAGAAGATCTTTATCGGTTTTGATGACGCCAACCGTGCCAAGATCCGCATGTAGACTAATCATATCCTGATTGTATTTGTCTATTTTGTCATAATCCGAGAAACAGATTTGTTCCTATTTAAGGGTGAGCTCTGGAAGAAGCATGTCATGAACATTGTTAAATCGCTGCTGGAGCGTGTCCCATAAAATTTTAGGATCTTTTACCGACAAATATTGTCGCTTCAGAGTCGGGTGGATATGGCGCCTCAAATACATGAGGGCCTGAGCCTTGGCATGGTCCCCAAAAGGGGTGGTGGCGACTGCATCAGTTAGAAGGGCTGGAAAGCCTTTGCTTTGGAAAGCAATTTCAACATCGGAAACACATCGATGGTAGTCTTTGCCTTGAAGATCCAAGATCTCAAAATCAGGGTGTGACGGTGACGACGACGACATCTACAAGAGAATAGAATGTCGGATTAGTATCACTTTAAACAGATACTATCAAGTATATATTGGAATTAGAATGGATATATTCAGTCACATAAGTGAATTTTTTTTTTTATCGATGCAAAAGCTTTTTTTTTTTTTTTTCTTTTTGATGCATATACCGGCGACATCATATCGCACCTTCAAACAGTGGCGTACTCAGACATCCACATAAGCAACTCTTTTTCTTTTAATTCCCTTTCAACGTGATTCCCCCATGACCATCACTTAAAACTGCGACCGTAGGGGTGATAAATTTCTCATTCTAGGTCTTATCGGCGATTTAAGAATGGCCAGAATCGGAGTAGAAGAAAGGCTAATAGCGCCCGATATAATATATCTATAGTTCAAAAGCAGGAACTTTTATAAAAAGTTTACCTTTTGATCAAAGGAACAAGAGCGTAAGGCTTATTCTTTGACTCTTATTTGGTTCTCGAGCCTCTTCCTACGCGAGTAATTTGGAGGAGCTATCTTGAAAAATTGGCGAGTGAACGTGCGGGCTTAGCGAGCGAGCAGGCTGGCGAGCGGGTTTGGCGAGCGAGTAGGCTGGCGGGCGAGCGGGCAAGGGCTGCGGCGTAGGAGAGACTGAGAAGGGAGGGGGGGGGTGCGCACGGGTCCCAAGGAAGGAGGTGCGGCCGACGGAAGGGATGGAGGAGGAGGAAAAATTATTAGGGTTTTTCTAGGGCTCAGGGAGGTCACGTGCTGATAACGTGTTCAAGGAGAAAAGATAATAGGGAGAACTGTGTGTTTATTGATTGATAGAGAGACCTTTATATAGACATTACAATAAGTATCCCGATAAATCATGGATTCCTTATCTATTACAGAATCAACTATAGTGGTCTAATTAGGTCAAGACACATCCAGGAAGTTACAGAAATAATCTTCCTACAACAGGTCAATAGTATTATCTCATTTTTTAGGGCTAGTAGTGTTATGCTAATTTATGGGAATTTATGGGTTGTTAGCTATTGGCATATTCTAACATATATATTTATAATCAGTATAATGCTATTGACCATCAAAAATCACATAAGAAATCGCGTAATGCTACCCTCAATATCGTGTAATGCTACTAACCCTCAACAATGTCGTAAAAAAAAGTAAAAGGACTTGCTATTGGTAATTATGAGCTCAAAAATGTAGTTATTCGATAAAAATTGAAAATAAAAGAATTCACTATAAAAAATTATTAATTTTCTCAATGCTACGAACAAGTTTCTTTTCTTTTTTTGGCTAAAATATGAGTGAAGAGATCAAGTATCTCAACCCAACTTATTAAAAAGCTAAATAATACAAGGGCGGAAGGAGGACAAACCCTAATCCTTTACGAAAAGAGGAAAAACTATTGAGGTACTGGCCTTCATAGTACTAGAAAATAAAGACATTTGAGCTACAACTCAACTAAATCAGAAATTTGAAAGACCAAGTGAGTCTCGTCGACAGAGATCCAGAAGAAAAGAAAGAGTCTCACTCCACCAAAATAAGCCTGTCGACGATAAACCAACATTAGCAAGTGCATCTGCCACCTGATTCCCCTCTCTAAAAGTATGAGAAGATTTAAAATGCATTTGTGAGATATTGTGCAAAACAGTTATACCAAGCAACGTTTTATGGTTGCATGTAGGAAATTAAGTACCAGAGTTGAATCCACTTGAAGCCAAATGTGCTTCCACTCTCTAACCGAAGAATGCTACGAACAAGTAATTAGCCCATATCCTCATATACTCTAGAATATCATAACTCCGCGACAGCACATGCATATAGAGTTTTAAATATTGTTGCATGACCAGAAGAAATGAAGAAAATAAATTCTTTCCTTTCACTAAGATTCCAATGATGAAACATATATTTACCCCTGCTCTGGGAAGTTGAGTACACTCAGTCATCAATAAAATTAGATATTTCTGACCTCACCCTTTGAAACCTATCTAAAGGACTACTTTCGGGATTAAAGGAAAACCTTTTTTCTCATTTTTACCCCAGACCATTTTTCCCCATAAGAAAGAACAAGAGTAACCCACTGAAACTGGTTTTCTCACTGTTTTCAGAGGCCATTGTTATGGACTGCAAGTCTGAAACTATAATCAACAAGTAAATATGAAAACTCATAACAGTGAGAAGAAGATAGAAACAATTCAGATCCACTGTTCTTCTCCAGAAAATGAACTATCAGTAACCCTTAATTATAGCATAGAAGAAGAAAGCTGGTGTGAAGAAGTTAATAAGGTACTTGGTTTGGACTTTGGAGCTTTTTAATAGATTTATGCAGAGAAAGCAAAAGGACCACAGTGTTTCAGTAGTGGGGATGGGGAAAGATGGAGAAGGCTAAGAAGGCATAGCCCGAGCTCTACTTAATTAGCTTTGGCAGGGCTACGAGTAATACTAGTAAGGCTGATAAGTCATTTTCTTCATAAGCTTCTCTTCCTGTAGAGGTCCCCCTTTTAACACTTCTGTGTTTGTGTGCGGGTGAAGGAGAAAGAGTTAAAAGTTAAAACTAAGGAAGGAGCATGGGCTTTAAAACTAGAGAACAGCTCCCCAGTTGGCTTTTCTTGACTAATCTCCATCGTTTAGTCAGTTTATGTCTATTTGAACCCTGTAAACAAACCACCAGATCCTCAAAACACCCAAAAAAGGGTTAGCCCTGTCAAAAGAAAGATTAAAGAAATCTCAGTAGTAATTTTTGACTGAAACAGATCATCTGAAAATTTGATTCCGACAAACTAACTTCATTCAGAAACAAGGAGCTGTTTTATACACTTTTACAATCGGACTGCTCAATTATCAATTTGCAGATGCTACAGCTGGTGATGGAATTACAAGGCAGAGAAAAGAATAGGAAAAAGCTAAGAGAGCGTACTAACTAAAGCTAACTCAATACCAGGGCTAAAGATGCTGAAGCTAAATCTCTGCCATTACAGATGTTCAACAATTTTTCACGTTAAATTTGACTCATCATGTGCTGAAGAAGGTCCAGATCTTCTTCCCTATGGACACTTGACCAGGATGATCATCATCATCATAGTCGTCGTCACCGCCCTCACCACCTGTACTGTAGCCACTCTCACCACCTGTGCTGTTGCCACGACTGGATTCTGTGCCATTCACTTCTGTACTCAAGTGTGTCTCTTCAACCAACTTTGTTGCATTTGCATCAGCATCAGCATCAGCATCGGCTTTGCCCTTAACAGGGTCTTGTGGCTCTGGTGTAGCGAACTGTACCACAACAAACAGAAATTACACAAACAACTTTATAAGAGGGGTTCAGCAATTTCAGCTATAAACCACCACAGATTTTTAAGAACCAGAACCAAAAACATGAGAACTTTACCCTCACAACTCGCTCCTCTGTTGACTCCACAGTTTTTAATGTTGTGACCTGAATCAGCTCTGCGTCAATGGATTCAGGATTCAATTTTTCCTTCCGTCTACTACTTT
This sequence comes from Potentilla sterilis, assembly GCA_963682095.1. Classification (NCBI taxonomy): domain Eukaryota; kingdom Viridiplantae; phylum Streptophyta; class Magnoliopsida; order Rosales; family Rosaceae; genus Potentilla; species Potentilla sterilis. The sequence continues at coordinate 45,683,209 of OY821761.1, read as the reverse complement.
TCAGGTGAGGCGCTGCTGATACTGCTGCCGATGTTCCTGCACTGAACGACGTTCATACAAAATTTTACAATTTTCACACAAATATGGAACATATTGTACTTTAGTCTGTCAACCAGGACACATGCAAACCACCAGAACGTGAACATATGTTCCAGTTATCAACATGAAACATGGATCAACATATCACCTTCATGATATCTGTGCTAACACTGTATCCAAATGATAGGAAAGAATCATCATAATTTAACTTATTTACTAACATTGTTTCTCTTTTCACAGGAAAAAAGAAGATATAACCTATTTACTAACCTTGTTTCTCTTTTCACAGAAAAAAGGAAAAAAAAAAAAAAAACAAGTTATTTGATTGCTCTTAGACGAATCATTTGAAAAAAAAAAAAAAAAAAAAGGTTAGTGAACAGGCATTTTGTTTAAGCCAGTATGGCCTACTATGCACCTAATAGGAAATTGGAATAAATTATTCTGGAAGGAGTTTTGAACAAGTTTATTGTCTCTGAATTGAACATAATAGATATACAGAGAGTTTTGAACTGATAGATTTGACAACATGTTGAGATCTCCCTACGAAAACTTTTGCTAATTGGAAACAAACCCAAAATTGATCTAGCATAGCAAAAATTCGCAATACATCTAAACAGCCCAACAATAAATATACACAGCTTTTAATTTGTTGTGTTGATAATCCCAAAACTTAAGCTAATTGGAAACAAACCCAAAATTGATCTTGCATATCGAAAGCTAAATTGGAAACAAACCCAAAAATGATCTAGCATAGCAAACACTACTTAAGACACAAAAAATGCTGGTCTTGGAACTTGACACCAGTTGAATGAAATTTACTTCCATATTAGCTGCCATTGCGCCATTTGATTTCATACAGAACATTAAGGAACTTACGTCTTGCGGTTTCTGAGATTATACCGCTGTCCTCCAAGGGTTTGCACTGCTGAAGCAACAGGCTGCCGCCTCTTCCTACGCCCACCAGCTGTGACACTACCAGAACGTCCTCCACTATCGCAATCATCTTGCTCACTTTCTATCCTGGAGCTCTGAGGACGTGCTCGTTTCTGACCGATGCTTGTAAAACTGGAATCACCCTCATTTATGTAACTACTCTCATTCAGCAAACTTGCATTTGATGGTTCTGGTGTTTCTCCTAAAAATTTCTTCGCATCTTCAACAACTTCCTTCACTGAGTGTGTTCTAGACAATCTAGACTTGCGCCCCCTAGTTGGTTTTCTTTGGGCACTCTTCAGCTCTGATTGTTCAGAATCTTCTGGAATGTCTTGCTCCTGGCTGTTAATGAAACTGTAATCGTCAATTGATGGAGCATACCCATCATCCACCTCCTTAGAGTTGTTATCAGTTACAACTGCTTCAGCATTGGCAGAGTCATTGCATTTCCTAAGAGATGGCTGAGGCTCGATTTCATGACTGTTATGACCTATTGCCTCCTCGTTAGCAAGCAATTTAGGCTCCTTTCCTTTCTTCATAGCCGATAGTGGTGGTAACTCAGTAGATGCATCAAGTTTTTTATTTGAAGTTACTTTAGAAACCACTAACTTGCATTTCTGTTGCAGTTTTTTCCCCCATCCTGACTCTGACTCTTTATGTTCAGAATCAGGAACAGCTTCAACATGGTACATCCCAGGTACTTGGAGGTCAGAGAGCACAAATTCCTTTGTTATCTCTCCACAATCCTGGCAACTCTTAATTTTCTCGACAAAGGCAAGAAAGCGACCTCTTTGCTCAATCAACTGTTCCCTCTGGCACTTGATCTTCTTGCTAAGCTTATCAAGCTGATCTATGTCTTCTCGCATTTCAAGTTGATTTGCTTCCATCTCCTTCTTCTGCTGTGCTAGCGCTTCCCTTTCCTTTTCATATGTATTCCTTTCAGATAATAGCTCTTCTCTTTGCTTATCAGCAACTCCCTTCAAGAAATTAATATTAGTATATTCTCTCTCCTTCTCCTCCTCAAATGCTCTCTCCCTTTCCTGCAGTTGTTGTACCATCTTATCCTGCCTATTCTGCATATCAGTTTCAAGATCTCTTCTTCGTGACTCAAAATCTTGGACCATTTGAGCATGCTCAGATTGGGCCTTTTCAGATAAAGCTATCTGCTCATTACTCATCTTAGCTGTAAACGATTCTTTCTCCTGCTTGAGATTTTCCATCTCCCTCTCTCTGTAATCCTGCACTGCTTTTCTCTCTTCTTTCAACCTCTCTGCTTCAACATACTGTAACCTTTCCAATTTTTCTTTCTCTTCAAAAACTTTTCTAAGCTCTCCATCGACTTTAGCTCTTTTCTCATCCAGATCTTCCCACTCTTTTTCGAACTTTTCCCTCTCCTGCTTCAGACCTTCACGTTCCTTCGTAAGTAACTCATTTTGAAGCCTATAATCGGTTATTTCTTGTTGTAGTTCTGCCTGCAAATGCAGGTGGTCCAACCTCTCTTTCTCAGTAATTGCCTGCTTCTCTCTCTCTTCACAGATTTGCTGCTCCAGTTGAAAATTTTCATCTTTTATTTTCTGAATTTCATCTTTAAGATTCTGAAGGTGCTCTATATCAACAAGTATTTGCTGCCTTTCGAGCTCTAACTTTTTCTCATCAGCTTTTAAGGTCTTCTCTTTCTCCTTCAAATTTTTCAAATTGGTTTCAACTTCCTTATTTTTCTCCTTCAGCCTCTCAGATTTCTCATCCAATGCTTTCTCCTGCTTCTTCAACATTTCTCCCTTGTGATTGATTTCAAGTTCCTTTTGTCCCACTGTATCCATCCTGCTACTCAATTCTTTGTCAAGATTTTTCCTCCTTTCCTCAATTTCCAACTCAAAAGCTTGCGTTTTTCTATCAAGAATGGCCCTGTGCTGGTCAAGATTCTCTTGAATCTCCGTCTATAAAAAAAAAAAAAAAATCAAACAAAAGTAGCTGGTCAGAATTATCTTCCATAGCAGCTACATGTGTTAGATGTGTGCAATAATAAGATATCAGTCCTACCTATGCCAGTAAATCCTTTCAACAAGGGAATTGTGAGAATTGTGAGATGCTAAAAGGAAAGTGGCTTCCAATTTGCATATAAAGCATATATAGCAGAAGACAAATAAAAAAAGACACCACAATGTTTGGCATGAGGTTGATTTGAATAAAAAGGCACTATACTTTAGGATGGATTGAATCAAAAGGTTCCAGATAGATGGTCTAATTTAAGTTCTGTTGTGCCAAATTCTCAAATCACTAGCTCAGTTAGAAAACATATAAATGACAACCTAAGATACCTTTAAATGTACCACTTCGGAAAACGCAATACAGATTACAGGTAGTCATCAATTAGATAGCATAACTATTCGGAATTTGAGACTCACATTTTCTCTTGAACTTAGTTTTCCCTCCAATGCATGCAACTCTTTCTCCTTCATCTCTAAGATGCGTGAAGCTGAATCAACCTCCTACAACAAAACAGGCAATTAGCAAAATTGCATTTGAATTTGCTGGAAAAACAAATCGACGCTACCAGACAAGAGAGACAAACCTTTTCCTTTGAGACTAGGTCAGCTAGTCGTTTGTTGACATCATCTTCCTTCACTTTCAAAACTGTATTTGAAGACGCAATCTTCCTTTCAACCTCATTAAGGTCTTTCTCTTTTTGCTTAAGCATTATCTCATTTTCATTTGTTTTTTCCTCTTTCTCATTCAAAATTTTCCGAAGATTGCTCAACCTCTCTTCCCCTTCTTTTAGCTTCTTCTCCCAATCAATCAAGTCTTCTCTTTGTCGGTAAAAAGTATTCTTGTGTGCTTCTCTCCTAGCAACACCAACAACAACAACCACAAGTCAGATTTGGCAGACTAGAACACTATTTCACATCCATTTTATACAGATACATACGTTAGTAATCTGCACATCCTAAATGCAAAGTATTCACAGGGTATAGAGCATACTCTGTACTTAACGACGCCTGCTCCCTCCGGAGAACACTCTCACGTGTCTCCACCTCTTGCAACCTCCTCTCCACCTCTAGACTCTTCTTATTAGCCTCAGCAAACTTGGCTTCCGCAGCAAGGAATCTCTCATCCGTCACTAGAGACTTATCTTCAACACAATCAATCAACGCATTGGCATCAGCCAACTTCGCCTCCGACGCAAGCTTTGTTCTAGTATACTCCTCGTGCATTCCTCGCAGAGCCTTCTCAAGCTGCAAAAACCAAACACATCAACAGCCACACACGTTCCACAATACTTAACCACCAATTAACAAACAAGACAGATAAGCATACCTCGGCAACAGTCTTCTTCTCCTCCACCAAGATCTTCCTCAAATTCTCCTCTCGGCTTTCGACCTCTGACATTGCAATTAAATGCGCCCTCTGCTCCCTATGGAGAATCTCCCGCGTTTCGGCCAATGCCTGACTCAACTCCTCATGCTCCAACGCCCACTCCTTCTTCTCGATTAATAAAAGTCCCATGTTATGCTGGTAATCATAAAGCTGCACAACAATAACAAATTACTGACAATGCAATTATGCGAATCAATTCTAGGGTTTCTGAAAATATCAATAATCAAAATTTCGAAAAAGGTGGAAACTTTACCTCAGACTCAAGCCTGGCGACCTTATTGGTGAGTTCTTGACGGTCACGGCGCTCCATCGCCGCCTCATCGAGCAACCCAACCTCCTTAAACCTCCGCCAATCGGCGTTCTGCAAATCCGGCGAGGTTTTCGCCCCGCCGCTTCTGAATTCGCTCAACGAGCCCAGCGGCGGCGGAGGACCGTCGACGTAGGCCACGGCTTTGCCCTTGTCGGTGCTCCTCGGCGTCAGCGACAGGGCCGCCGGGGCCTTACTGAGCGGCGAGAACATCTGGAAATTGCTATTGCCGAAACCCTAATTGCGCGAAACCAAAATGTCGATGAGAATTGAGAATGGGAAGGGGCGAAGATTTGAACTTTGGTAATGAAAACCCTAATTCCGGTTGGGGATTTTATCAGTGGTGAGTGAAATTATTTTTTACTTTTCTTTTTTTGGGGTTTGTATTGCGGTTTTTTTTTTTTTGGGTTTATGTAGTTGATTGAGCGTGGTGGCGACGCGAGTCTGTGAAACGGTGCGATTCGAAAGGATATAACTCAGCAGTATCCAACGGTTGATTCCCAATTCAAAACAAGATAATCAATAATAATCTCTACACTCCTATTAGTTTTCAATTTTATATCCATTGTTTCAACCAACAAAAAAAGTAAGAATTAATTTCAATTTAATCTTATTTTTTTGATTTTATCAACTACACCTCTATATTTTTTAAATTAATCAAATAATGATAATCAGAAGATGAGAAAGAACAAGACAAAAACATGAAGATCTTATCAGAAACAAATATCGACCGAGTGATTCAGAATAGAGAAGTTGAATTTTATGAATAGACCCAGGAAAACTACTTGCCTATTGAAGTTCAACCATTTAAATGTTTATAATAGGAAAACATTATGAGTCTGGGTTGTGTTCATGAACAACCAAGTGAAAATACAGGAGATCTTCGTGAAGAAGAACATCGACGTCAGTTAACAACTTAACGATGCTTCACTTTTTTTTAATTATGGGGTTTTAATCTCATTTAAAATTAATATTTGTGAGGCTGATACGTGTTATTATTTTATTGGAAGGGTAGACCAAGTGTCAATGATGACATGGTCTTCCGGGAGGACTGAAATGTTTTTCCAAAAAGTAACTGAGACTAGCATTACACTACACACACTTGTTGTTTTTCATTTTAGTTTAATCTTATTTTTCAAAATAGTATTTTAATCTTAATATTTTATTAAAAGGGTAGACCACGTGTCAATGATGATATAGTCTTCCGGAAGGACTGAAAAATTTCTCATAATGATCGTATGAAAGTTACATTTGAAATAACTTCCATCCCATTATTTTTTTATTTCAATTTTATTTATATTTATTATTTACTGTTATATTTTTTATATATTAAAAGTTATTTATAATTTCAATTAACTTATGATTTAGGGAATTTTTTTTTTTTTTGAATTAGAAGTCAAAAAATTTATTATTCAGTAAACAGTATAGAGATAACACACCTATTTAGGGCCAACACTAAGAGCGATCTTTTATGACTCACCAACCTATATTAGGTCAAAGAGCTAAAAATACATCTAACTTTCTCTCGATAAAGCACAGTGAAATTTAGTGTTTAGAATACTTAAAAAGAAGATTAAATGATAACAACCAAATACTCTAAACATTGTGACTAGATTCAAAAACAATCCAATTCAGCAGGAGAAGAAGGCTGAGCCTTATGTCCCGCAAATATGCTCTGAGCCATAAAGACCTAGTCTAACCAAATCCACACCTGAGTAAAAACCCAAATTAAGCCGGCACTAAACCCTATTCCAAAAACAATATTCAGAGTCACCGCCATCAATCCGGCGTAGACCACCGCTGCAAAAAAAAACCACCATCTTTGATTTGAGAGATATAGAGCAAGAATTCCTTCCACCACCAAAAGTCCATGGCGATTCCACCTACCCACACCATAGCCATGGTCAGAAGCAATCTCGAAACGAACCACGCGCACTCGCTGACCCCACCAATCACACCTACCCCGCCGTCAGCTTGCAACAACCGAAGCTTGTCGCTGATATCATCTTCACCCAGGCCTAACAGTGTCGGCCTTGCAGAGATGGATTGGAACCGAAATCCGTAGACTAGCCCACCCCTAACACTCCTTCGATCGGATCATCCCTGTGTCCATTTGGGTTGATACTCAACATCATCGAACCTTCTATCGGACCATCACCAGCAATCCATCGCAGCACTGCTAATGCAAGTCGGACAACAACATGTCGGTGCCGCAAGTCGCCGAAGATCAAATAGACCTCAACGACATACCCCAAAGGATTGAGATTCAATCAACTAACCTCCGGTCGGCATTGACTAAATCGGCAAGCAAGCTCTGCCCGATCCAGAACCTTGATTCGATCTCGCCCTGGTCTCATCGAAAGTACCCTCGTCACTGTAGCCTGCCATGATGACCAGAGCCTGAAAATCAAGCAGCCTTCCTCTTCTTCCAAGATCTGAGAGGAAGAAATTGTTGTAGGATTAAACCACTCTCTGGGTTTTGGGGCAGCCGAGATAAGGCTGGATTCAATCAGCGCCGAAGATGGAACAGAAACGGTGTTCCCCCGAAAAAGGAGGATGGTGCAAAGGCGCCGATGACGGCGCACTCCCAAACCTAGCAGAGTTAGGGTTTTCATATTTTTTTGTTCTCTTATAATCTAGGGATATTAACGTACTTTCACAATTATTTTGACAAATAAAACCAGTTCTTTTAAATAATAGTACATATGACTCAATAAACTCTCTTCAAGTTCAAGGAAAGATCAATGAGAAATATTGTACATAAGGGATCACAATTTACTCACTGAGAGGTTCTTATAATTTACATCACGATGGTTATGAAACAAATCACTCAACTCTTTCTTTCTTTTTTTGACAAAATTCATGCCTCAATTTACACATGCAAGTAGATTTTTGACCGGATTGAGAAAGAGGCATGTGTCAAACTTTCAAGAAATTCGGCCCAAGTTATCAATTGACTTGCACACAATTCTGCAATTCGTTGGGCTCCAACAACCTATTCTCTCACCAGTTGGTATTTTTCTTTTTTATCCTTATTTCTTAACTTTTCTTACTCATAAATTCCACTAACGAATGCCCTATCCTATTTCCCTCTCCCTTTGTGTTGCTTTGTCGTGAGGAATCCTCTCCGACAACCACTTCCTGAATTCTAGTTGAGTGGTTGGTTTCGTTACCATTTTGATGTCAATCCCCCTATCAATGACGGAATGATGATCCCTTATTTGCAATCTTTCTCATTTATCTCATGAAAATTTAAAGAGTTTTTTTTTTTTTTAATCAGAAGTCAATAACCTTTATTCAGCAAATAGTATAAAGATAATACACCCATAGGGCCGACAATAAGAACTATCTCTCATGACTCATCAATCTATACCTAGGCTAAAGAATCATCAATACACTCATATTTTCAAACAGTTTGAAGCACATACTTTCAGTGGTAGAATATGTAGAAACAAAATTAAGGTATACACTATGACCAGATTCAAATTAATCTATCTTAGCAGTAGGGGGGAAACCCTCCACCACTAGTTCGTCTGTATCCATACCAACTTATTTAGGTTCCACTTGGTCCACATCTTGAAAATGATTGTCTATATCCATACTAACACATTTGGACTTAGTATTAGCCCAAGTCCTCATCAGCCCAATTATACCAAACTCTAAGAGTAAGGACGTCAATCACCACGCCGTCACCATCGCCGTCGCCAAGCCTTTGACGCAGCTCTTGACCCACAAACCAGGTCGCCAACCCACCACCCCTCTAGGGCTACTATGCACCATCTCCACCATCGGCGGCACAACCACACCATTGGCGAAAGCAATTCCCAAACTCGAATCAAGGCTCTCGTCATCGACGAAGCCAGCAACACCCTGGGACTGATCAACCTTATACCCGAAAATCTTCACACCAAATCTACTCCCTAAGAGCGTCAGATCGGAACTAAGCAAAAAGAAAAGAAATAAGAAGAAGACAAGTCAGAACAAAACCCTGCCATTCCTCGTCGATCTGCCAGAGAATGAGAATGGACAAAACTTCCCTCTTCGCTGGGGGTTCAAAACCACCGCATACGCCTTTCTCTCCTCCCAAGATTTGAGAGTAAGAGATTGTTGTATAACTAAACCACTTTCTAGTTTTGGGGGCAGCCGAGAAAAAACTAGATTCAATCCGCACAGAAAACAGTACGGAGACGTTATTCCACCGGTGAAGGAGGACTGTATAGAGACGCCGATGACGGCGCAGTCCCAGACTTAGCAGAGTTAGGATTTTCATGTTTCCTATAGTGGAGGCAGTCATAATTTGTAATCAGACTTTGCTTGTGCAATATACTTTTGTTATCTCTAATTTAAAGAGAGTTTAGTATGCCCATAACATCTCAATTGTGATATTTTGGCCATGCCTATCATTATTATTACCTTCAACATATAATGAGTATGAATTAATAATCGATAACGGTCATCTTAACGAATCACTACCTGTTTTAACTTGCAAATATCTAAAATTGGCCAGCACTCATAAACCCAAATCCCTTGTACCCGATTTGAATACAAGACAAAATCTCATCCTCACTTGAAGAAGGTAGATTAAAGTGCTCCTTATTTCCAAGTGACACTAGCTAGAAATTGCTCTTCATCGTTTACTAAAACCAGTAAACACTTTGGACCCTCTTTCTCCTAATTTTCCAACAAAAAGACCAACAAGTCCTACACCCTCGCACGTGTCCGCCCCTCATTGGTCCAGCCCACCATTATTGCCAAAAATAGATTGACTGGCAATATTATATATATTTAGATCTCCATCTTCTTCTCCACAAAAACGAACCCGATAATCACACAGAGGCCTTGACCCCCAAAACCCAAACCCTACTGGGCTCACCGCCATGGCTTCCGATAACGCTGCGAGATCGAGCTCGGCGGCCGATTCGTACATAGGGAGCTTGATTAGTTTGACTTCCAAGAGTGAAATCAGATACGAAGGAGTACTTTATAACATCAACACCGAAGAGTCCAGTATTGGACTCCGCAACGGTAAATTTCACTACCTCTTGATTCTGTATTGTTCTTGATTTTGTTTTACCCAGGCTTTAATTGAATCGGATTGATTTATTTTACTGACTTCTACTGTGGTTTTGGATTAAAATTTGCGGTAAGTTGTGAACTTGCTGTTGGAATTTGACTGTTAGTAATTTTGAAGTGTGATTTAGAGTTGGAAAGATTGGGATTATGGTTAAATCTTGGAGTTTAGGTTATAGTTGTGAGACTTTGATTTTTGGTTTATTGTCGAAATGTTAAGTGAATGTCATTGGCAGGAATGGTTTTTGGATAGCTTTCGTGTACCTTATGGTGTATATTATATTGGTGAGACTACTTTTAGCTCGGGGTTGATAAATTGGTGCTAAATTGTTTTCGTTAAATGGCAGTGCGTTCGTTTGGAACCGAAGGAAGGAAAAAGGATGGACCGCAAATCCCGCCGGGGGACAAAGTTTATGAGTATATACTCTTCCGTGGCAGTGACATCAAGGTAATGAGATATTTCTTGATGTTGTATGGGCAGTTTATGAAGGCTTGCGTTATTTTCTGTTTACAGCTCAGTGCAAAGATGAAGAGCCTTATTGGTTAGTACTGCTTTTATCTTACAGGATTTACAGGTTAAATCTTCTCCAGCAGTTCAGTCTACACCACCTATAAACAATGACCCAGCTATTATTCAGGTAAAGCAAGGAATTTAAGTCCTTGTGGTGTATCTAGTTAGCCACGATAAAAAGAAAGTATAGCGAGTGTGGCAAACGTCTTTTTGAAGTAATGTCTCTTTTGCAGTCTCACTATTCCCGCCCAGCTCCAACAACAATGAGCTTGCCTCCTCCAGCTACTGGGCCTACGGATATGAATTCCCATAATGCACAGATGGGACTACCCGGTTCAAATTTCCAAGGCAGTTTACCTTTATATCAACCTGGAGGGAATTTAGGGTCATGGGGGATTCCACCTCCTCCTCCAAGTGCAAATGGTGGTGTCATACCCATGTACTGGCAAGGATATTATGGCCCTCCCAACGGCCTTCCTCATTTACACCAGCAATCTTTGCTTCGTCCACCACCCGGGCTGTCAATGCCTTCTCCAATGCAATATCCCAATTTTAGTGCCTCCTTACCCACTGGACCTTCTAACTTTCCTGAAGGTCCATCACCCTTACTTTCGGCTGCTAGTGGTAGTTCTCCTAGTTTGACATCTATGTCTTTAGCACCACCAGTTGGCCCAATTTTGCCAACAAGTCTGCCTCCGGCACCTTCCACCACACTAGCCTCTGAAACATTGTCAAGCTCAATGCCTAACAAGGCACCAAGTGGTTCCCCATCTGTAGCCACTCTTAGTGCAAGCTTGCCACCATTTACTTCTCTGACCAGTTCAAGCCCAGATATAAGTGCTACTGTACCATCTATTACTAACAAGCCTTCTGCAGTTTCTGCACCAACCTTGCCCTATCAAAGCGTATCTCAAACTAATTCCTCTGCTGTTGCGGCATCCAATTCCGTGCGCACTGAAACACTGGTCCCTTCTTTGGTAACCCCAGGTCAGCTCTTGCAGTGTGGCTCTGCTACTGGCCCCTCAGCTCAATCGGTGCAAGCAGCTCATAAAGATGTGGAGGTTGTTCAAGTTTCATCTTCAACCTCACCAGAGCCACCCTTCCCAGTATCAGCAGAACAGCCACCGATATTGCCGTTACCACCACCTGCTCGCGCAGTTCAAAAGGTGTTCTTTTGTCACACACTCGTGCACTTGTATGTCTTGTTATGCCTCCTGCTTGTATACCTGTTGATATGTGTGATTGTACTGCATAAACGAAATTAATGGGGAGGGTTTATATGTTTTAGATTTTAAGATTCGGGGGTAGGTTTTCCACCCAACTAAGACCTTAACCTCAATTGTCAGCCAACTTCTTGTATGTATGTATGTATTTTTTTATTTTTTTATTTTTTATAATTTTTTTCCCCTTCTCTCTTCTCTCTTTGTATGCATAATTCCGGGTTTGCTAACTAGAAAAATGCACAAGTTCTAATCTCGGATTTGAATTTGGGGTTTAGAATGATTTTTGAATTCTGTAAGTTTGTGGATTGACAGTGTTTCTTATTCTCTATTTTTCCCTGGATGAGCAATTAAGACCTGGATGTCATTACTTAGGTCCCTTAGTCATATTTATAAATTTCGACACTGTTGGACTCGGTTTAATTTCATTTTATTATCCAATCCTTACTGAATTGAATGAGATCTCTGACTTTTACTTTGTTCCCAGACAAATGGACCTCAATATCAAGCTCGCCAAGGATATGCTTATAGGGGCCGTGAGCGAGGCAGGGGAACTGGGGTAATGTGCCATCTTCTTTTTCAGTGTACAGTTAGTTGAGTTATAATTTTCCCACAGTGATATGAATTGATTGTGGTTGATCACTTACGTGTCATTGAAATTCAGACTGCTTGATCTAGAAGTTTTTGGTCAAGATAGAGAAGTAGTTTTCTACTCTTCTGACAACTTCCCATTCTTCACAACAGACATATGTGATAGATTATACTCACCATAAAATAATGTTTTGGAATGAATTTTGATATCTCTAATGGTGCCAAACATTTAAAGTTCGGCATGCAGAGTTCACGTCCTCTAACAAAATTCACTGAAGAATTTGACTTCACGGCGATGAATGAGAAGTTCAATAAGGATGAGGTTTGGGGCCATCTTGGTAAGAGTAGCAAACCTAACAAGGATAAAGAGGATGGAAACGACAGTGAAGAAGAATATATCGAAGATGAAGATGATGTGGAGTTGCCAAAGTTTGATGTGAAGGTGGTAATACTAATTTGCTATGTTGTTTTCCATTGTGAAGCTAGATATGTGTTCTTAAGAATTACTCTTGTTATTACTTCTGTGATCTCATTATCTTTAATTTTGTCTATGTGCAACAGCCCGTCTACAATAAGGATGATTTCTTTGACACCATCTCGTCCAATTCTTTCAATAATGAACAGAATGGAAGGACTCGGTACTCTGAGCAAGTAAAGATAGATACAGAGGTAATTTTCCCTTTTCTTACTTTCTTTGGTACATCTTGAATTTGGAGAATTTCATCAACATGGTAGGTATTTGTTGATGCAGACTTTTGGAACTTTTTCAAGATATCGGGGTGGTCGAGGTGGCCGTGGTCCTGGACGTGGTGGCCGTGGCCGTTATGGAAGGGACTATGGTAGGGATTATGGAAGGGGGGGATATGGCTATGTTGGAAGGGGCCGAGGCCGTGGGATGTCTAATCAAGGTCCACAGTAGGCACTTGATCTTATGAAAGTAGTGGTTTATGTTGGGTATAAACTTTTCCGTCAGCCCACCAGAACAGAATACTGATTTAGCAGGGCTACCCTAATGTGTTTTTCTCTTTTATATGTGATTGTCCAGAAAATAAACACAAGTAAATTTTTTTTTCATGTATTAAATTGTACCTGTTTCCCTTGATTCAAGAGTTCTTTTAGAGACCTAATCAAGAAGTATCAAATTTCGGTGAAATGTTTTTGTTTAGAAGTTTGAAGTTAGAACTCTTTAGCTTCCATGGCCTGCTGATATGACCATAGAAGTCCTTTTATTTCTGGGAAGACCATCTTGAGTTCTGAAGCTGCTATTCTGTACTTGCCTGTTTCATTAGAGAATGCTAAATACGAAGATATACATGGTACACCTAAGCTTTTAGTTGTTGCATACCATTTAATCTCATCTACATACACGTTGTGCACAAAACATTAGCTTTCACTTATTACTTGACCAGTACAAGAGATGGAAAATGCAGCAAAAACTGAAATACGCTTATAATCCGACAGAAGGATTACTAAGCAGAAACATCAGGTGTATTTGAGACTGGTCCATTATTGCCTTCTTTAACTGAAAACTATACTAGGTGTCACAAACAAGTTCATACGATTGATGGTATAATAGATGGTAGAAATCTGATGAAAATCAGGCCAGGAGGCAACAGCATTTGGAGTCTGCAAGAGATAACCTACTTGCAAGTAGCAACCAAGACTCTTCTGGGAGCAGCAGAAGGCCTCCTTCCATGGAGCAAAGCATAGTTATCAAGGAAGAGCACATCACCCTTCTCCCACTTGAACTGGATACTTTCTTCTTCAATAATCTCTTGGCATCTATTCACCACATTGGCTGGAATCTCCGTTCCGTCGGCCATCAAAGCAGAACTGATCTCCTTCCCATGCATCCCCACAACAGTGTTGAACCACATTCGCCTTCCTTTCCTTCCTTCAAACACCTTTGTCAATGATCTTGGACCCAATATGGTCTTCATCGAACCATCTGCCAGCCACTCGACATCCATGCCTAAAGCATTTGCCCTGCCACAAGAGAAATGCTTAACTATAAAGTTTTTAAGCAAGTAGTGTTGTACATTATCTTGTTATATTATGATCTTGTATACCTTTTCTCAGCTTCGGCACGATCTGATGAGGCAAAAGCATCCTCCCAGCCCCTACCTCTCATTGAACCTGTGCTGTTCTTGCTAGGAGCTGTGAAGGTGTACTTCAAGCCATTTGCCTCCAGTTCTTCTACAGCTTCTGGGAACTCCTCGAGCATCCTTTCAGTCACTCGGAAGCTTGGAACAAACGGTGTTTGTCCTCCTTCTGGTGGTGGTGTCTCACAGAATAGGATGACTTGTTGGGGGAACTCCTTAATCTGGTTAGTTAGTTAGTTAGAGATCAGTAGAAGTCGTTAAAGGATCTGTCATATGCAGAGGTGCGAATATGGGGTAAACTTTTTGGATTATAATGAAGTAGTCTGGATTCCAATCCAAAACTAATTGGCAATGGAAGAAGTAGCCCAAACTCTTATAAACTCACATGTTAGGTTTTATTTTCCCATGTGAGATTTATATCTCAACGCGTCCCACGTGGCGAACTTTCAAGCCATACACGTGGACAACTATTTGGGTGACGTGAAGTCTGTGTGGCTCGGAGTGAAGGCAAACACGTGGGTAACCCGGTCTGATACCATGATAAAGTAGTCTGGGGTTCAAATCTAAAACCAATTAGCAATGGAAGGAGTAGTCTAAACCCTTATAAACCCACAGATTAAGTCCCATTTTCCCATGTGGGATTTATATCTCAACAATACTTGAACATACCAGAGATTAGGCGAGAAGTATGATCACATTACATCATAAAAGCATAGTCTGATGATGCGGTAAGGATGTTATGATGCAAACATTAACCGGTTTTAGTATATGCATAGTCGTTTTCATCATCAACTAGCCTTCAACCTGTCTTTTTATTCAATTTTATTTGGGAGAGTTTGTAGTAGAAGTAGTTTTCAATATTATCTTTTTACTCTTTTATCCTTTATCTAAATAAATGTCTCTATATAAGTAATTGGATAAACTAAAGACATTACTGATATTAGAGATTTAGCAATTCCATAACGAGAATTTACTTGATAAATAGAGATATGCTAGTTTAAAAAGTTGTTTATATTTATAATGAGGTTGGACAGGGTTTATGCTTGACTCGGCTCAAGGAACTCAGTCAAATATGTGCTGTAGTTTTGTAGACCATGTCCCTCCATCTATATACGTGTAAGTTAATTAATAATGTAAACTGCTCTCTCTTAAGGGCGAAATGAGCAAATATACTTGCATTCTCAAGCATAGGCCTTATTGCTGATTACAAAAATCTGATCACATAAACTGACAAAAGTATCAAACTATTCATGCTGCACCATGTTTTCAGCTTAAACATGTCTGCAGAAGAACTGAAGAATTTTTTGCAACTAACATGAAGAAGCAAGATAGTGTAGCATTCTAGATAATCACAACTAGCATTTCTGTTATCTATCCGGAAAAAAAAAAAAAAAAAAAAAAAAACACAAGACTGGATAAGAGTATAAGTAGCACTTGAATAATGAACAAGAGAGGCTTTATGTACTTACCAGCACCATCTCATGGTGATAGTATATGAACTCAGATAGAGGTCCTTCATTGGCAGTCCAGACACGCTTATGTATATGTGTTCGAGGAGCAGGCCCAACGTAACGAATATCATCCCACCCGCAAGCTTCCACAATATCATTGAACTCCACGCTATTCTGTACATTGAAACCTCTAAGCAGGACTGCGCTGTTCTTGATCAGCATCTGCTCAAACCAGTCCTTGTTCTTCTTGATAGTCGACACAAGTGACTCCACACCATTCCTGGTTGGCTCTGGAGGTTGCAGCACCAGTGGCATGGTCTCTCCATCCACAACCTTTTGGCCTTCACATGCACCAATGCTGAAGTCCTTGCTGAAGTGTTCCATTTCTCTTTCAGTGTATCTAACTCTGTGTTTTTGAGGAGTTCACTTTCTACTTCTCAAGACTTCTATATATAGTGGTTTGCAAGATTCTTAAAAACAGCCATTGTTTTTATTCTATGTCCTTTTGTATATGCTGCCATGCCCCCTTTTTTTCTTTATTAGTTTCATTAGGACTTAAATTTGAGACTTGTGCTTATAACAATGTGTGATTGATTAATCAAGTCAGCCATACAAGCCAATTTACTGTCTGAAATACAGTATATAAGGCTGTATGTTATTAATTTAGCACACAGATCAACAACGTAGAGCAATTTTTAACAGTAATAGCCAGATGGTATTGTATTTTACTAAAACTCAAGCTTCATTGTCTTGGCCGCCCAAGTTGTCATCCCTTGCTTGCAGCCATATATTAGGCTACAAAATGGCTGCAAAAACAAAACTGAACTACAAAAGCACAATGAAGATGGTTACTTCTTGATTCTTCTTGTGTAATATTAGGCTGCATTCACTAACAATCTTGGTTTGGTATCTTCGAAAAACAACAACTTGAAACTCTTTCTTCTGTCACAAACAATGCTGTCAAAGCTAGCGAGATTTTCAAAAATTGTAAACTGTAAATTCCTTGTCTTAACTTTAAGATCAACGCTTCTGTCTTTTCTTTGGTTAGAATGTTGTTTATCTCGGAAGGCCTTGAGATAAATGTTAAAGTGAATCAGAACTTTGATCAGCTAACGTTAAGGACTAAGCAAACTGTTTAATATACAGAAGCAAGTTGACAAATGATCTGTCTAGAAGTAATCTACGCCGGCCTTGCTTGTACATGTCTTGATTCTGTCAACTTGACTAAGATCATAAGATATAAATCAAGCGTGATTATTGTCATACTATCCTCTCTCTTATTCATGTGTTTCTAACTCCATTTAGTTATTTCCAAGTATTAAGCTTAATCTATCAGTCTCATATGACCAGCTCCTGTCCTATGCAATTTAAGCCTATGCCAATAGAATTCCACTTGGCAATTGATAGCCCAAGATCAGAAATGCATGTCCTTCTATACTGATTGGAAAAGCCGTGCCCAAAATTTTTAATGCAAGTAGCTAGCAGGCAGTGCAATTCTATAAATTCTTAGTCTTTGACTAATCACAAATGCTAATTAAGGGTCATGATCATGATCATTAAACAGTGACCGAAGCCTTAATCATTTTTCTTTAAATAAAGATTTGGAGATGGTATTGCTTCCATGCTTAAACAATCTGGACAAGTAATACTAAATAGCTTCATGTTTTGGTAATTAAGCTTTGCAGGAAGGGATTGCCTGAACAGAAACTCACCAAAGAGCACAGGTTATGAAAGATTAGAGTGAGATGCGATTTTGGAAGGAAATCAGGTGGTCTTAGGAGCAGTGTTCCATTAAAACTAAAACAAGTCAAACACATAAACTGATAAACACATCCATAATACACATGCTAACACCACTGAATGATGATTAACCAACCAATACCATTAAGAAAATAATTTTACTAACCACGATTATCATATATTATCTCTCTCTCAGATTCATGTGTCTCTAATTCCATGTATGCTAAATTGCTAATTACGTTTCAATTATATAAGATTCTATCCTGATCAGCTTCTGTCCACCTACTAAAACTCCATTTGGCAATTTGGTATGCTAAAATTAGAAAGGTAATATCTCTTGTCGTAATTGGAGAAACCAGTTAGGTAGCAGGCATTGCATTTCTACTGCTCTCATTCTTGAGTCCTGAAAATATGCTTGACGATTG
Organism: Potentilla sterilis; assembly: GCA_963682095.1. Lineage (NCBI taxonomy): Eukaryota > Viridiplantae > Streptophyta > Magnoliopsida > Rosales > Rosaceae > Potentilla > Potentilla sterilis. The sequence continues at coordinate 45,665,445 of OY821761.1, read as the reverse complement.
ACTTATCAGAAATGCTAGTTAATGGGCATATGATCAGCAAACAAATGACCTTTTCCCCCTACTTTGCAAAGTTGCATGACAAGAGTGCAGAAAACTCCTCTTCACATTTTTGCTATACTTTCAAAGGAGTATGAAAAATGATTCGAGTCACTTTGACATAATTAATGGACTGCTTCCTTCCAATCAAGGATGAACATCAATGAAAAACTTCATTACTGCTCCGGTTTATTGAAACTCTCGAGTTGGATGTAATAACCAGGATATTTAGGTACAAACATTATTGATGTGCATTTCTGGAAAGAAATCTGGTGGTCATAGTGTTCCATACTTATACTGAAAGAAACTCTTACAAGTCTAATAGAATGATACCAATTTGTCACATTTTGTCTGCAAGCTGAACAGTGTAGCCTAGCATATCTGAATGGATTAATCATACAACCTGATTGAGAGAACTGTATTTTATTTTCATTGGCATCATCCATTTCAACACTGACAAATTCCATGTGCACCAATTCAGTGTTACTGACATTTCTACAAGCAGGTCAAAATTAAAGACGAACAATGTGACTACAGAAGTCCAAAGAGATTGACACCTCTGCCATCTAGGCCGGGAGCAATTTAATTAGCCTCACTCAATTCCATGAAGTTTTTTAGTTCGACAAAGCATCTTGATTTACTCCTACTTTAACTCTAATGTAAACAATTAAGAACTAGTAGACTGTAGTTTAATGGGACATACTGAGACGGTGAGACTCTGAGTTAAGTGAAAATCAACTTTTTTCCACATAAAAATTTCCAAAAGAAAAGGGCTTTATAGTTTGGGTATACTCAAAATGGGTATAGTATAACTGTATGAGACTAGATCTAGAGCTCAGCTGTCGGTTGCTACTTAGCTTCTTCTACTTTTTACAGTACTGTTAAGCTCTGAGTTTTGATTGCCATGGCCACTGGTTCAGTAGTTCCACTCCTCTTGCTTGCCAGAATCTCTGGGCTTTTGGTGGCAGTGCTGGTCTTGATTTGGACATTTTCATTCAGGTCCAGCTTTCACCATCACTCTACTGATGAGTCTTTTCCTCAACAAGACCAGGGCATCACCTATTCAGTATGTGCTGAACTACCCAACTCCTTTTTTTTCTTTGCATTTATTTGATTTGTAGTGACAAACCCATAAAGATTCCACCTTTCTTGGAGCTGAATCTGGTGGGTTTGTTTTGCTTTTACAGGCTCTTCATCCTTTGTTCATGGTCATTGGCTTTATTCTCATCAGTGGAGAAGGTAGTGGGAGAACCAAAACAATAAGTTGATGATTAAAAAAAACTGAAAGCAGTCCCTTTCATTGATGTAAAGGAAGTGTTGTTCTTAGTTGTGTTTTGAGTGTGTTTCTTTTTTATTGTTTTGGACAGCAATTTTGATACATAGGTGGTTGCCTGGTTCAAGAAGTTTGAAAAAATCAGTGCATTTGTGTCTTCAAGGTGTGGCTTTGTCTTCTGGGATCTTTGGGATTTGGACCAAGTTTCAGGGTCAGAACGGTGTTGTGGCTAATTTCTATAGTCTGCATTCTTGGATGGGTTTGGTCTGCATTATTTTGTTTGGAGCTCAGGTACTTACTTCTCTTCTTCAATTCTTCCATATAAACTCAAGTTTGATATTTGAGGTTGAGTCACAAAGCTGTTTCTTTCTGGAAAACTGCATTGTTACAAATGAACAAGGGTGACACCAAAAGAGGTAGTGATGCCTTTAGTGCTCAATCTTAAAATCCTAAAATAAACACAAGTGCATAGCTGTTGCCAATGAGTATAGATGCTTAGGATGCTTAGGATGCTTTTAGAAGGTGGCAAAGCATGAAGGCCATGTTATATGTATGTTGAATACACCATCAAGTTTTCAATGACAATAATCCATCAAATGGGGCCAGAAGGAGTGTAACACTAATAATGGAGGATTGTTCAATCATTTCCATAGTTGATACTTTTTTTCTTGGTGGGTTCAGTTGGAATAAAAAGACCCAATTGAGCATTCTAATACTGTATGTGTTCCAGATTGACATAATTGAAAACAAGAACAATGGCTGATATTGAATTTTGGTGATTGATGCAGTGGTTGATGGGATTCCTGAGCTTTTGGCATAGAGGGGAAGGGCGCACAGTAAGGCAAAGGGTGTTGCCTTGGCACATCTTCCTTGGGCTCTATACTTATGGTTTAGCAGTGGCTACCGCAGAAACTGGCCTTTTGGAGAAGTTGACATTCTTGCAAACAAGGAGGAATGTAGACATACACTGCCCAGAGTCCATGGTTGTTAATAGTTTAGGGCTTGGGTTGGCCTTGCTCAGTGGCATTGTAATATTGGCTGCAATATCACATAAGTACCCACCCAGTCAAACTAAACTCATTTACTCAGATACCAAGAAATGTCCCTCTTGTTAAGACTTTTTGTTAATGAAATGATCATTTCTTTATGTGGGCATCAAGATCAATTTATTCACACCAAAAATGTTTCTCTAATTTCGTGTTATTAGCACGACGCTCTAACAAGTTCTAATCAATTGAGCGAATACGGCCAATGATACATTTAGTTAACTCTAAATTTAGGTAAGAGAGGTTTTAACTTCGAGTAATCTACAATAAGAAAAAATAAACCTAGAGTGAAGTGTACACTCCAGATTATACAAAAACGTGTTTCGGACGTCTCTAAACTAGCAATATGAATAAGTTTTTGGAAGGGGCTGGACTACGCCCCGTGTTTCAAACGCTGATGTGGGGCAAGATTAGGTTCAGTGACGTGGGTTATTTCAGCTCACAGAATTTGAAATAGAATGATACAAAAGTAAATAAACAACTTAACTATCGTTAGTAGTAAACTGAACTCAGTTATGGTAACTTTTAAGGGTGTTTTTGTCATCTCCAGCGAGAAACAAAACAGATATATAAATCCACTTCGACCACTCCTTTTCTCCTTCTCCAGATTCCTCTGTAACTTTGCTGACAAATCTCAACGGCCTTGTCGTGAAACATGACCTCTTATTGCCATTGTTTGGACCACAATTGAATTTATTTCAATTGGGCTTCCGCCCCAAGGCCCAGTAGGGGTTTTGATCAGATTCAAACCCTTGGAAATCGGGCTTTCCCGCTTCAACCAAAGAGGTTGAGTTCGAGGGAGAACGTGGTTGCTTCCTAATCCGATTGGGGTTGTTTCGTAACAATCCATCAGTAAAAATATTTGTTAAGATTGAGAAGCAATGTAGCAATGATTTCACTACCTACGCTGGGCTATCAATCACTAACAACTATAAGCCACGCTGCACCATGCTTTAAGGAGGTTGTTAGAGGAACCGGCCATACTGCGCAATGATGAGTGATGAACAGTAACAGCAGCATAACAAGCAAGGTCAAGACGTGTTGCTCCGATCTTCGAAGCTTCAATACCAACTATACCTCTGATAATATCTTCGCTGATTTGATGGGAAGCAGGGTAGGGGAGGACATTCCTAATGAATCTCAAGGATCCGCCAGGCTGGAGTTGACAGCCCTAGGGGTCCTTGAGTCATATAAATATGAATCTGCCGGCATCTAGAAAGAGGTTCTCAACCAAAAACAAACAATCACAAGTTCTAGCGCAACGCTAACTTGCCAAAGCCTCTCCGGAGCAACTCACGCAACCCGCCTCCGCCCCACGATCGATCTAATCTCGTGCTTGTGCCGAGCGCTTTGCTGGGTCTACTCACGCAACTCGCCTCCGCCCTACGACGGATTCAACCTCGTACTTGCGCCGAGCATTTGCTGAGCCTCACGCAACCCTCCTCCGCCCTCTTACGATCGATCTAATCTCGTACTTGCGCCGAGCATTTGCTGAGCCTCACGCAACCCTCCTCCGCCCTCCTACGATTGATCCGCTCTCGTACTTGTGCCGAGCGTTTGCTGAGTCTATCGAGTCAGTCCGCCACCCCCGGTGGCAATCGAGTCTGTCAGTCCGCTACCCCTGGTGGCAATCGAGTCGTCACTCCGGTGACACACCCGTGGTCTTGGAACAGCTCTGCTTTGCTTCTCCGGATCAGAGTAAGATCCTCAATCCTCAAGGGGTTGGGAAGAAAATCCTGGTAGAGAGTTCTATTCAGGTCTTGTTCGAGCCCTGTACGCCGGCTTAGTCAGCGCCCGCGTAACAGTCGCTTGACCAGGAAGTCAGAGTCGAATTGGGAGCAGACGAAGCGACTCGCTCAGGGGGTCGCGCGCAATCGAGTGGCACCGCTCCAAGGGTGCTGGCACGCCTAAGCACAACACAGAGACACAGCAACCAACCACAAACCAACACCGTGCTGACTGTTCGCCGGGTGCTGAACCCGCCACGAACATTTTGGCACGCCCAGTGGGACAGGTGTCAAGGATTGCGGGATCCACAAGGGGTAATCCTTACGTAAGGGTGACCATGTCTTGTTTGAAGATTTCCCACAAAGGGCTGATCCAGCATGGAACAGCTGAGTGTAGGGGATTAACTGACGCTGAAGTTAAGGAAGTGTTTGGCGGGACTTTGGCCGACGCAAAAGCTATTGCTACTGCCCTTAAAGCCCTGCGAAGCAAAAAGGGTCTGAATCCGGTTTCCGAGCCGTCTATTTTGGAGATCGAGGAAGAGACCACTGAAATCACTGCCGCTTCCCAGGATGACGACCGCGCTATCGGTTTTGTTAACCGGGAAGCTACATCTGGTTTTTTGGAAAAGGGGTCCGCGGACGAATCCGCTGATCCAAGTGCGTCACCTGTGGTACAATTTACTGGGGAGTCTGCAACTCCCACGGAGGTGACGGATACTTTGAAGATGTTGATCGAAAAGTCTTGTCACACGGACGAGGCATTGAAAAGAGCCAATGAGGTGGTCATTGATCTAAGTGAATCCGTCAGGCGTATGCAGACGGAGCAACGGGGGTTCACTGCCAATTTCAAGTACCTCGCCGAACAGCAGGATCGGCTGGGGAGCAGCTTGACCACCTATGCCAGGAACTCCGAGGGCAGCTGGCAACAGCAGCAGGAGCAGCTGGCGGAAACCAATACCGCGCTCGCCAACCTGAGTGCCTTGATGAATCAGTTGCTGGAACGGGGTGACCACCCCGAGGGGTCCGGCCGTACAGTTACGGATCCAGCTCAGCTGAAGGACCAGCGCAAGCGCGACGCCGGTCGTGGTACTATTGGCGGATCTAACAACAGGCCCACTAATAGTCAAAGGGGAGGTCAGGTTCCTCCTACCGAGCCGGTTAACAACGATCAGTCGGTACCTCCAGCGAACGCCGTGGCTCAGATAACCCTGGAGGACATTGGCAGGATCTTCGCTGACAAGCTCAGGGAGCTGCAGGGGTTGCCCGACGTCGACAAGACGTACGAGAATCCGTTGACTCCCGAGATCAATGCGGTGCCCTTCCCGGTCGGTTTCAAGCCAATCCGTTTTACGCCGTTTACTGGCCAGACATCCGAGGATGCTGAGACGCACATCATGCGTTTCACCAACGAATCAGGTCAATATGCTGAGAACCCGATCATGAAGTTGAAGCTCTTTCCTACATCCCTGGCAGGGGAAGCAGCTATCTGGTATAAGCGTTTAAGGCCTGGGTCAATTCCAGACTGGAAGACCATGGAGGTCATGTTCAGGACCATGTTTGGGGTCGTGGAAGCAAAAATCGGACTTAAGGACCTGGCAGAGACTGAACAGAGGCCTGACGAGTCCGCCACTGATTATCTGCGACGCTTCAAGCTGGAGCTAACTCGCTGTGAGATGGAAATCCCAGAGGAGCACGCCGTGCGGATGGCGATTGACGGCTTGATAGACGAGATCCGCCAGGGGTTCAGGCAGGTTCATGTAACCACGATGGCGGATCTGACTAATCGTCTGGGTTAGGAGCAGCACTATGTGGATCGGTCCAGGGAGAGGAACGAAAGAAGGAAGGGGATTCCGATGTCCTACTATCCGGGGACTCTGAAGCCCAAAACTCCAATTCCGACCGCGGCTCAGACCGTGGCAGCCGTTCAGGCGGATGCAATTCCTAGGCCAATCCTGACATGGGTTGATGAGGAGAAAGTAGGGGTCGAGGTCGCAGCCATCGAGAGGACTGATCAGAAGCCTTTGCAGTCCCAGGTAGCGAAGCCGGTCAGGGAACCTATTAAGCTAGTTACTCCTCTTCCAACCAAATCAGCCTTTGATGCATACACCTATAACGCCCATAGAGCTCACGAGATTTTGCAAGAGTTGTTCAACCAGGGGCGTCTGCATCATGACGGATTTACCCCCAAGCCTGATTATATGGCGGGGAAGACATACTGCAGCTATCACAATATGAACAATCACAATACTAAGGATTGTGTGAAGCTGAAGGACCAGTTGCAGATATGGATCAATGACAACGTCCTGCAATTGGAGAATCCTAAGGAGCCTCAGTGGACAAAGGCTAGGGGTGCGCCGCGGGTGAATGCTATCGAGATCAGTGTTGGTCCGAGTCTGCCGCAGCAGTGTAGGAAGCGGGTTGCCAGGTTTCAGGAGTATACTTACGACGCAAACAAGGCGGAGGAAATCTGGGAAACCATGGTGTACCATAAGGCGCCAGAAATTCAGGAGTTTTACCAAGGCCATCCTATCAGTGGGAACGGCGGGTTTACGTGTCTCTTCCATAGGTCCTTTGACCACTCTAGTTCTGAATGTGTAGGTCTGAAGGATCAGTTGCAGGAGTGGCTGAACGAGGGCAAGCTGGGGTTCGACGCCAGCGAACCTAGGCCCTGCCCAGAATTTTGGGTTGGGGCGATTGAAGAAGAGGACATGGTGATGGTCCCACGCTCCAAGCTCTGCCTCACGTGCAGACTAACGACAGGGCAGCCGATTACTTATGAGGAGTTTCAGGCAGCCTTGAGGGAAGCGGAGGAGAATGCTGAAAGGAGAGCCCTCGAGAAGGCCAAGTTAGAGCGTCCGCCGCCCGAGAAGTCAAGCAGGGAGAGTTACAAGCGGATGAAGTACCATCACGGGTCCGAGGACAGTTGCGCCAGCAGGGCAAGGCCTAGGCAAGGTCCAGGACCGTCCGAAATCAAATCAGCCACGGCTGGGGGTTCGCAGAAGGCTGCGAATCCAGAGCCATCCGCGAGGGTCTATGTTCCGCCAGCATCTAGGAACGATCCGAGGGCGGACACATGGTATACCCAGCGGGCTGGCAAGGCTGTTGAGCTTGCAGCGGTGACTACCCGGAACGAGCGGAGACGCTTTGGCAAGGCAAAAAGAACCTTGGCGGATCTGGCATCGGGAAGGGTAACCGAGGAAGAGCTGTCAGTACCCGTGGAGCGGGTGGAGGAGATCCATAAGCGCTACAAGGTGAGAACCAAATCATACATGGACTCTAGGCGACAGCGAACCACGGACGTTCCACCGGCACCTCGAAAGAGTGTGCACGATAGGGTAGCTGATCTGCCGAGACTCACTGGGGCACCTCAGTCCAGACCAAGGAGAAAGTTGGGTTTCCCTCCTGAGCCTGCGAGGGCAGGGGAGTCTCCTCCAAAGAAGTCACAGCCGGAAGCTGCCGGGAAGCAGGGGGCTTTGGAGGCCCAGGAAGATGTGATGGTGATCGGCACCAGCAAGGGTTCCACCGTTATGCGGTGGGTACCAAAGGAAAACAGCGTGTCATTGGCGGCGAGCACGAGCAACGTGGGGGTTTCAGAGAGGGAGGCTGTTCCCAAGGAATCCAGATCAGTTATAGCGGAAATGAGCGGGCCGTCCGCTACCATATCGCGGGCAAGGCCAAAAGGACCTAGGGCGCCAACCAACTTCGTGGAATACGCAGCTAAGAAGCTGCAGATGACGGTGCCAACTAGGACGTCCTCAGTCGCCTCCAGTCTACGAGCTGACTCCGACGTAGGAGACCTAGCCCTGGATAAGGAAGAAGATGTGGTCGACTACGAAGATGAGCCTGAGGCGGTAGACGAGGGTGAGGTGCCAATGGACGAGGAGCAGACCGGGGATGAGGCCATGACGCATCATTGCAACATGGTCTTCATTCTGTCATCTGCTTATGCTCTGCCAGAGCCTTTGCCCACTGCTCACTTCATCAGCGACGAAGAGGCTTCTCATCCTGTTTACTCAGTACAGGAGCCTGAAAAGGGGGCTCAAGCGGAAGCTGAGCCCGGGGTTTTTCGGTCCGGTCATCGGTATCCGGAGGGGGCCGGAGACCTTCTGAAACAATGCGTGATGTTTGCCAAGCCTACGTTTGACATGTCCCAGCATCTGAAGCCTCTATACGTGACAGCAGAGGTGCAGGGCATGAAGGTCCGCAAGATCTTGATAGATACAGGGGCTGCGGTAAACGTCGTCACCACTACTCTTGTGGAACAACTGAAGATCCCGAAGGACAAAGTCATCCAGACTGTCTCCAGGGTGAAGGGGTTTTCGGGGGAGGTAACTCCAACCGCTGGGGTGGCTGTGCTCCGAGTCAAGATAGGACCCTCTGATGCCCATCACGCATTTTACGTGGCCAACGCAAACGCTCCCTACCATATGATTCTAGGGAGGGATTGGATCCATAAAGCGCTGGCAGTGCCTTCATCTCTCCACCAAGAGATGATCATGTGGGATCCAGTCACAGAGTTGCCAGTGCTCATCAAGGCGGATGAGCGCCCGTATTCGATAGCGGCCATCCAGTTGGAAGCCAGCTATTACAACAGAGACATGAGACCCCTCCGGATTGGGGGAGTCGACCATAGGGGGCATCCACTCGGGGTGACCCAGAATGAGCTGTCTCAGTGGGGAATTGCCCAGGCTATGGCGGATTGTAGTCGGCCAATTTCCATTGAGCTCCGTCCCAATACTTCCAATGAGTGACGCCTTCTCGCAAGAGGAGTCGGAGGCCTTTGCTAGCTTTCTGCAGCGATTGGCGATTTATCGATTAGAGCGAATGGCTTGGGAGGAGGTGGCACTGGTGGAGTGTATTGAGGAAGAAGAGTTCGAAGTTGCAACAGGGGTGGAAGTAATTCAGCCTGCTCCAGCAGCGCTAGATGATACTCCGCCCAAGGTACGCGATCCTGTCGAAAAGATCAACCTGGGGACAGAAACGGAACCCATGGAAGTGGGGATCAGCCAGTACCTTAGACCAAAGTTGAGGCAGCAACTGATAGAGTTGCTGCATGATTATAAGGACTGCTTTGCCGAGAAGTATCAAGACATGCCGGGGTTATCAAGAGAGCTGGCTTGCCATCGCATCCCTATCAAGGAAGGATGTAGGCCAGTTAAGCAAGAGCAGCGGCGGATGAACGCTGACACGGCAATGGCGGTCAAGAAAGAAGTTCAAAGCATGCTGGACGCTGGGATAATCAGACCAGCCCTTTATCCGGAATGGTTATCCAACGTCGTCCCTGTTCGGAAGAAGAATGGCAAAATCAGAATATGCGTGGACTACAGGGATTTAAACGCTGCATCTCCTAAGGATGTTTATCCTATGCCCATAGCGGATATGCTGGTGGATGCAGTAGCGGGACACGAGTTGCTCTCATTTATGGATGGGACGGCAGGGTATCACCAGATTCCAATAGACGAGCCAGACATTCCTAAAACCGCCTTCCGCTGCCCAGGGTTCACAGGAGCGTTTGAGTATCTCAGTATGCCATTCGGTTTAACCAATGCAGGGGCTACATACCAGCGTGCAATGAACGTAATTTTCAGCAGAATATTGGGGGACATCCTTGAAGTCTACATTGATGATGTGGTAGTAAAGTCCAAAAAGAGGGAAGATCACATTGATCATCTCCGAAGGGTGTTCACAATCATGCGAAAGCATCAGCTTAAAATGAATCCGGCCAAGTGTGTCTTTGGGGTTTGTGCTGGTGACTTTCTAGGGTTTGTGGTACATGAGAGAGGCATCGAGGTGTCGGGTGACAAAGTGCAAGCTGTGTTGGACGTGCCAGCACCGAGAAACAAGAGGGAGCTGCAGAGCTTGCTTGGAAAAATCAACTTCCTCAGAAGGTTTATATCCAACTCAGCAGGCAAGGTAGCACCTTTCTCGTCTCTACTCAAGCTCAAACCAGGAGAAATCTTTGAGTGGGGTCCTGAGCACCAGGCTGCCTTTGACAGGATCAAGGAGTATTTGGCTAGTCCGCCGGTCCTTCGGCCGCCGACACCGGGTATCCCTCTCAAACTGTATATTTCTGCCTCTGATATCTCTGTCGCAGGGCTGCTAGCCCAGGATGAAACCCTGGCCGACGGAAAGAAAGTTGAATATGCAGTAGCCTACGTCAGCAGGACGTTGTTGGATGCAGAGACCAGATATTCGCCAGTCGAGAGGCTGTGTCTAGCCCTGTACTGCGCGGGCATTAAGCTCCGCCATTACATGCTTTCATTCACAACAATAGTGGTGGCACAGACTGATTTGGTGAAATATATGCTAACGAGACCTATCCTAAGGGGTAGGATTGGCAAGTGGGTCTTAGCCCTGTCAGAGTTTTCCCTACAATATGCGCCACTCAAGGCCATGACGGGTCAGACCATCGCGGATTTCCTATTGCACCATCCTATTGAAGGGGAATTCGCAGAACCGCCAGAGTTCGTTAACGTGATCCGATACCAGCCTTGGGTCCTATACTTCGATGGTAGCAGTACCAGTAAGTTGGCGGGCGCAGGGGTTTGTATCCAGACTCCAGCAGGTGTCAAGTATTTGTACTCTTTTCAGCTGGAGTGGACATGCACCAACAACCAGGCAGAGTACGAAGCCCTACTCATTGGTTTGGAGCTGTTACTCGACCTGGGGGCACAAGAAATTGAGGTACTTGGAGATTCCATGTTAGTTATTAATCAACTGTTGGGGATCTACAAGTGCGTTTCCTTCCATTTAGTACACTACTACGAGCGGGCTATTGAGCTACTGGATCGATTTATTGATGTTTCCTTAGACTATGTTCCGAGGGAATTGAACTCAGCAGCCAACGAGCTGGCACAATTGGCCACTGGAATCAGCCTAGCCCAGGGAGTGAAGGAACGAATCCTTAGGGTGGAGCGCAGAACTCTACCATCCTTTGTTATCCGCCAGAGAGAGCGCGGAGGTTGGTCGGTCGCTACAGTTGAGCCTGTCGACACTGACTGGCGGATACCAATCATAGCGTATTTGCAGGACCCATCTGCACCATCCGAGAGGAGAACTCGACATCTCGCAACAAGTTATCTTCTCAGGGGAGACGAACTCTTCCGTAGGGGGGAGGATGGAGTCCTATTGAGGTGTATCTTTGGCGTCGAAGCCAAGCGGATCATGAGAGAGGTACACCTAGGGGTCTGTGGTTCACATCAGTCCGGACCCAAAATGAGATGGCTGATTCGTAGATATGGATATCATTGGCCATCCATTTTGAAAGATTGTCATAGTTTCGCTCAGGGTTGTCAGGAATGCCAGCGACACGGGCCAGTGCAGCGGGTTCCTAACATTCCTTTGCAGCCCATCATCAAGCCTTGGCCTGCTAGGGGCTGGGCATTGGATTTCATAGGGGAGATCAATCCACACTCATCTGCGCAGCATAAGTTTCTTTTGCTGGGTACCGATTTCTTTACTAAGTGGGTTGAAGCTATACCAACCAGGAACTGCGATGCAGATACGGTCATCCGCTTTGTTTTCCAAAACATAATCTGCCGCTACGGCATTCCAGAGTGTATAGTAGCGGACAGGGGGGCAGCCTTCATGGCTGAGAAGACCCAAACTTGGTTAGCAGATTATGGTGTCCAGTTCCTCCATTCTTCTCCTTATTATGCTCAATCCAATGGCCAAGCGGAAGCTACTAACAAGGTGATCATATCCATTCTAAAGAAGATGCTAGTGGATAGCCCGAGATCATGGCACACTCAACTTGACAACACGCTTTGGGCCTATAGGACCTCTAAGCGGACGCCTACAGGTACTACCCCGTATTCGTTGATGTATGGCCATGAGGCTGTCCTGCCAATGGAGATCAATGTGGCTTCTTTACGGGTTCGCGAGCAACATCAACTCCTGGGTGAAGACTATGTCCAAGCCATGTTCCAGGAACATGAAGACCTCGACGAAAAACGACTTGAGGCCTTGGACACTATCATCCAGGAAAAGCAGCGGATCGCCAAGGCATATGACAAGCGGACCAAGGGTAAAACATATGGCGAGGGAGACTTGGTCTGGAAGGTAGCTCTGCCCCTAGACGAACCGGGTCGTGGTAAATGGAGTCCTCGCTGGGAGGGTCCATTTGTCATCGACCGAATCATGGGAAAGGGGGCATACCAGCTCCGAGACTTGGAAGGTGAAGTTCATAGAAATCCCATTAATGGGCGATATCTTAAGAAATACTTCCCAAGTGTTTGGGAGTTCGAGGTCCCTCCGGCAGACGACGGGGCTGGACAGAATTCTTAGCCCTCCGGCAGTGCGCTCAGACGGCAGTAAGTTAAGACGGTACATCCGCCTGGGGTGTTCCCGCCGTGTTCGAAGTGTTCGTCTTTTTCATTGCGAAACCGTGGGGGTTTTGTTCTTCTTTTACCTTGTCTTATTTCAACATCCGCCAGGGGTGTTGATGTCCTTATACTTTTCATTAACAATCAAATTCATATCTTGGTAAGTGTTAAGTACGAAAATTGCAAATTGCTTTATTCTTACGCAGGCTTTGCGGCCAAGGGCATTACAAGGAAAAGAAAATACAACGAGAGCTACTAGCTAGCTCTGATACCATCCTACGTCTCTCTTAGTCTTGGGGGACTGGCGGATTCCTCGTGCTGCTGCTTGATCTTCTTGCCCAAATCCTCTTCTTCTTCGGAGCTCTGCTAATTCCAGGAGGGGAAAAGGAGTTGGAAAAAAGGGAAAGATGAGGATGCAGTGGCGGTACTGGAGGAAAAACATACAGTTCCGCTGAGGGAACGTATGGATGGATTGCTCGGGATGAAGGTCATCGGCCGTGTTGATGACATTCATCCAAGCACCTAACCGGGTCACTAGCGTTAGACGGGCCGGGTGTTGTTTAAGCACCAGGAAGCACGGCTTCAGGCCGCCTAACGCTAGGTGACCGGGGTTAGGATTTACTTAACGCTGGGTGACCGAGGTTACTGGGGCATTTAACCAGGATTGCGGTTTCTCTGGTGGCCGGAAAGGCTTGTGGCAGCCAGAGGGCTACGCCAATCGCTAACCACTCTACGATTGCCATATTTGTTCTAAGCAGGGTGATCTGGTGAGGTTTTTGCTGCAACCAGGGGGTTCCTTTTATACTACATATGCGAGAGGATCCAACGGTTGGGGGTCACGCAAGCTTTAATGCTTCGATCTACCCATCTTTATGCATCTATCCGTTTTCGGCGCCTGCTCGCCTGGGAATCGATGCGTGATCAATAGGGTTTGACTGGCGCCTTCTCGGTTCTCCCCACCGTTTCGGTAACTGTCAAATCCTGCATTTATACCAGTTTGTGTTTCCCAAGCATCTGCTTAGGGCTACCTGGCGTGGGGGCTTCGTGGGCCGGACAGGGGTTCGACGACGAACGGGCTTTCACCTTTTCGTCGAACCTAGCCCATCATGGGGAAACCACTTGTGAATCCTATCTAGTTTACTCGGCTTGGTTCTGGCTTTGCCCATCCGCGCAGCCCAGCAAACTAAGGGGGCAACATAAGGGCAATATCCGACTTATCTTTCGCGCTGAATTTTTCGAAATTTTTGAAATTTTTGAACCTTCTTTAGGGCCAAGCCTGGTCGTCCTTTGAATAGGGGTTTTTAGGAACATCCGTGTTGGGGTGTGCCCTAAAACCTTTGCCGTTGGTAAGAATTGTGCGATGCAAGCCTTGATTCTAAAATTTTTGTTTTATTTACAAAAGTAAAGGGGGCTTTGCGGCCATGGCGATTACAAAGGCAAGAAACTAGTAATACATATCCGCCAACTAGCTCTGATACCATCTTGGTATATGGGGATCCTCGCCACCTCCTTCGATCCGAACGCGGGCCGAACAGGGGTAGTAGAGTAAGATCCTGAGAGATCAGCGGATGAAGCGTAGAGATAGGGGTGGCGGAGACTGTCTTGATGCCGAAGCAGAGTGGCATATAGACGTCCGCTACCCATAATCTCTCGATCATGCAATGAGTTCAATAGCCCAGCGTTGTCCACGGTTATCCAATACCCTTCATGTGGAGGTGGACAACTGGCTTATTGAAGCTCATTGCGCCTCTCTCCGGAGAGGAGGGTACCCCGAACCGCATCCATGCTGGACTTCCGGCCGATGCGCTAAAGGGGTGCCAAATCGACAGCTACCAATCTATAATCACATCCGCCCGGAACATAACATGGAGTGTTATGGTTCGAGATTTGTTTAACATGGGGTGTTATGATTTGGGGTGTTCAGCGGAACATCCGAACTAGATCGGGTGGCAAGGATCGAGGAGGCCATAACGGCTGGTAGCAGAACCTAAAGGAAGAAACGCTGAATAACATTCTAAGGCAGTTTTTTGGGGTTCTCGGGTCTAGCCAGGGGGTGTTGCTTTTATCGCCTTACTTAGAAGCAATCCAAGGGCTGAGATGAACTTGCGCAATTATTGGGCAGTTGGAGGTTGAAACAGTTTCCCGTTTTAAAATTCAAATGCAAATTCATGGGAAAAAGTTCTGCAGTTTTCTGACTGCATGATAAGACTGATGCGCAGGGTTTGGTTTGCGAATCAAACTGAATAGGGCTTGGTAAATGGGCTCATATCATTAAACTTAGTAAATGAAATACATCAAGCCAGTTTTTACGGGCTAAGGCCGAAACTCATATAGATGCAGGCCCAACCGTTTGATGGTGGCCTTGGTCTTGCCTACCCCACGATCAAACTCAGCTGTTTCCCTCTTTGCTCGCGTCCGCTCCTCTTGTAGCTTACTCCCCAGGGCTTTCTGTTGAGTTATTTCATTGGCGCGCTGGATTTGTTTCTGGCGGAGGAAGGAAATTTGCTCTTCAAGTCTAGCTATCTCAGCCGCTTCGGGGTTGCTAGTAGCCAGGGCAACCAAATCTTTGTAGGCACGAGCAGCATCCGCGAAAGCGGTCTCAGCTCCCTCAAGCTTAGCATGCTGAGTAGACCGGACAGGCAAACTCTCGTGCAGGCTCCTTAGCTCCGCGGGCAGCCGGAGGAGAGAAGCGTTAGCTTCAGCTTGGACCTCGGGAGGCAGTTGCTGGAAGTGGCCTTTGAGGATCTCAAGGGCAGAGGAGAGCTCGTCCGCCACTTGAACATCGGCAGGGTCCCTCTCTCCTAAGCGTTCCAAGAATCCCCACGCCTTCTGTACCTCTTCAGGTTCCTCTTCTGGGCTTCGAGGAGAAAGGAAAGGGTCTTCGGCCAAGAGGGAAGCAGAGTCAACTTGCTCCGGAACCGCTGAACCCGATCCGCCAGGGGTCGCGGATGGCTGATTCAATGGAGACGCCGTGACCAGACCTTCGGGGGTTGGGGCCTGCGGCAGGGAAACTTGTGCAGTTACAAGTCCCACAGGTTCCGCGGAACCAGAGTCCGTTGCCTGCGGGGCGGAACCGAGGGTCTCCACATCATCATCACTATCATCCACCTGTTTATAAAAAGGGGTTAGGAATGGTTCTAACTAAGAAAAATCGCTCTTCAAGTGGATTTTACACCACATACCTCAACAGCCGCTGAAAAGGGGATTTCCTCTGGCTGACTCAGAGGAGAGCCCTGCTGCCCTGCTTTTCCTTGCTGAGCTGTATCAACGGGAGCAGCGGCAGGGGTTGGAGTTGGTTCAACCTGGGGGGCAGCATCCACCACCAGCGGGGTGGCATTCTCGGTTGCCACTATCTCTTCTTCCACCTGCTCATAATCGAGGAGGATTGGAAGCAATTCAGACCAAGGGAGGTACCAATTTAGAGCATAAGGGATATATACCTCCGTCAACGGGGTCTCTTCGGGCAGAGGAGATCCGGGCCACCTTGCTGGTGATGGCCGATCGGCTTCAATACAAGAGTCAGCAGGGGTTGAATCTTGTTCAACCTGGGGGGCAGCACCGGCCAGGGACTCCGCACCGGCTAGAGCCTCTTCCTCTGCCGGAGATAGGTCATCTGCAGGGGAGGATGGCTCGTCAGCAGCTGGTTGGTCTGCGCCCCGAATCGGCTCCTCCTCTTCTTCTCCTTCTTCTACGTCCTCTTCGGCCCCGTGCTCTTCCTCCCGAGTCGAATCTGAGGTCAGCGGATGTGCAGTTGAAGAACTGCCAGGAGCGCCACATAGCAGGAGCAGAGGCCTATCGGTTGGGGCCTCCGCCATGGTAGCATCTGGGTTTTCCTCCGCCTCCGGTCCAGCTTCTGCAGCAGCACGGAGAGTCAAGACGGGTTGGATAGAACTCTGATTAACTGCGAGGGCTAGGCTGGAGGAAGTACCTGCAGCAAGACAGCGCAGAGGAACAGGTTGAGGAAGACTATCGCCGCAAAGCTCACGAATACAGAGGTCCAGATAGTAATCGTCGGAACTAGAGGAACCTGGTTCTTCGGAAGGGTTAGAGGACTCACCAGAGGAGAGCTCTATTACCGCAGGAGCTCGGCTGGTGGCGGCGGCGGACGAGGAACGCTTCCTCTGAAGTATCTGCAGGGAGGGATAGAGATGGGATATCTACGTTATGTAGGTATCTGTTTGAGCTCATAGTTAGAGACGCAAGGGGAAAATGGAGCTTTAAAGAGTACTTACGGGTATGTCCTCCTCCTCATCTGATTCCTCATCCGCCTCAACAATAGTTTTGCTCTTCTTGGGGGGCGGAAGAGCTTTGCATTCGGCCTTCCGTTTTCCTTTGTCCATTGGGGTTTGCTCAATAGCCTAGTTTATTAAACAATCGAGATTACGCGAGAATCATGGGCAAACCGAAACAGTAGTTTCAAATGGGGGCATATTACCTTTCTTAGGGGCGGGTCAACGTATAGGGGACCGCCGTGTAGCACCTCTTGGTCAGCTGGGGTAAGTTGCCCACCCCGAAGGTGAAAGAATCTTCGGAAGTAGAAAGCGGGTGGTTGGCGGAAGAGCGGGCTTCGCATGCGCGACCACCAGACGCGATAGGGGCCAGTTGCGTCCGTGGAGGCCTGCAGGTTAGGGTAGCAATCTTCGTTATGTATGATGAGAAGCTGCAGGCATGAATTGTCACTGGCACTTGAGGGTCTTTTGGACTTTCGGCTATTCCTCCACGCTGAGAAAAGATTCAGACTTCTCAGCGGCGGATAGGGCAAGGTTTGAATAAGACCAAACTGCCGTGCAAAGAAGTGAGGCGCGTAGAGCTCATGGCTCGGATAGCCTTTCTCACTACAGAGGAGTGGCAGGTTCGCCATGGAGACGCAATGGATGAAAATCCCTCGGCCTTTAGCTGCCTGAAGACTGTTAGGGAGAAAGCCTCGGGCTAGTCCGCGGGGATACTTCACGTGGATCAGCTGCTGTGCCTCTGTAAAAAATTCCTGAGCGGATGTGTTGAAAAAGATGTCGAGGCAGATGGCATAGCTGAGTTCGGGATCAGCGGCACAGCCGGCATACTCTTGCCCCACAACTTGGTCAGGCCTAGGAGCTCTCTTCGTGGCCGGAGAAAGTTGGGGAAAGTACATCTGGCACCAGATATCCAAGATCCAGAGCGGACCAGATTGTGCACAATTCATGGGCACGGCGGATATCTGGTGCAGACAGCGGTAGAGGTGTGCTAGAACGCATTGGGCAAGACCAATCTCTTGGCCGGAATAGATCACCTCCGCCATACGGTGGTAGTGCTTGGTCATTTTGTTGGTGGTGGAGCAGAACACGAATTTGTTTAGCCAAAAGGACAGAAAGGCTATCCCGCTGAGCCTGTCGTCACCCATCTGGGAGGTTTCCTTCCTCCACTTTTCAAACCCACTGGGCTCGAATCCCCAAACAAGGCTAGAGGGAGATGTCCTTTCGGGGTAGTAGCCCTCGTCGAAGGCTACAGAGCCGAGAGGGAACCCGAAGCCGGCGTAGAGGTCTAGCAGGGTCACGGAGGCGTGACCGAATTGGAACTCGAAGGCATTAACCGTGGGGTTCCAAAGGCTGATCAGCGGAACTAGGGCGCACCTGTTGCCTCCTTTTGGGCTGAAGCAAAGCTGGATTGCATCAGCGACCCCGGCTTTCTTCCAAATTGCTCCGTCGAGAGGAAGCCGTTCTTCATACCAGGTGGTCATGTAGGGCCTAACCAGAGGCCAGGCGGAGTGGTTTACGGTGCATTGGTGAGCGTCTTTTTGAAAATTTGGGCACTCCGCCGGTTCTTCAGAGCGGAAGAGCGCCGGCAGCGGGCGCGCCGGGCTGTCGAGCATCTGATGGGCTCCGTTGTTATCATCAGGATGATAGGCCACCACAAAGGGACCTAAGGTGGCACATTCCTCATGGGGAAGACTAAGGTGGGTCCGGTTCTCCTCTACTTCAGAACATTTGAGGAGGGGGAGAAGTTGAGTCTGGGCTTGTTCCGCCAGGGGATAGCGAATATCAAAGTTCTTTTTGGGAGCCATCAGTCTCAGATCTGGGTTTCTTCTGATTTCGGGCTAGGAAAGAGGGAAGCAAGGTGGTACGAAGGAGAAACCGAGGGGTCTCTGTTGGAATTTATAGGAATCCGAAAGGGGTTCTTGTTTCGTGAGGCGCTGGGTTTCGCAGCAACCAAGGGTTTTAGGTGAACAGTGTTACCGTTTCGAATTGGGGAATCGTGATTGGCGAGGAAACCGCGCAACAGTCCAGTTATTTATTTAATGGCGATTGAGGTTCAGTCTCTCTTCTATCTCGCTATACCTCAATATCGGAGACTGGGGGGCAATGTTTGGACCACAATTGAATTTATTTCAATTGGGCTTCCGCCCCAAGGCCCAGTAGGGGTTTTGATCAGATTCAAACCCTTGGAAATCGGGCTTTCCCGCTTCAACCAAAGAGGTTGAGTTCGAGGGAGAACGTGGTTGCTTCCTAATCCGATTGGGGTTGTTTCGTAACAATCCATCAGTAAAAATATTTGTTAAGATTGAGAAGCAATGTAGCAATGATTTCACTACCTACGCTGGGCTATCAATCACTAACAACTATAAGCCACGCTGCACCATGCTTTAAGGAGGTTGTTAGAGGAACCGGCCATACTGCGCAATGATGAGTGATGAACAGTAACAGCAGCATAACAAGCAAGGTCAAGACGTGTTGCTCCGATCTTCGAAGCTTCAATACCAACTATACCTCTGATAATATCTTCGCTGATTTGATGGGAAGCAGGGTAGGGGAGGACATTCCTAATGAATCTCAAGGATCCGCCAGGCTGGAGTTGACAGCCCTAGGGGTCCTTGAGTCATATAAATATGAATCTGCCGGCATCTAGAAAGAGGTTCTCAACCAAAAACAAACAATCACAAGTTCTAGCGCAACGCTAACTTGCCAAAGCCTCTCCGGAGCAACTCACGCAACCCGCCTCCGCCCCACGATCGATCTAATCTCGTGCTTGTGCCGAGCGCTTTGCTGGGTCTACTCACGCAACTCGCCTCCGCCCTACGACGGATTCAACCTCGTACTTGCGCCGAGCATTTGCTGAGCCTCACGCAACCCTCCTCCGCCCTCTTACGATCGATCTAATCTCGTACTTGCGCCGAGCATTTGCTGAGCCTCACGCAACCCTCCTCCGCCCTCCTACGATTGATCCGCTCTCGTACTTGTGCCGAGCGTTTGCTGAGTCTATCGAGTCAGTCCGCCACCCCCGGTGGCAATCGAGTCTGTCAGTCCGCTACCCCTGGTGGCAATCGAGTCGTCACTCCGGTGACACACCCGTGGTCTTGGAACAGCTCTGCTTTGCTTCTCCGGATCAGAGTAAGATCCTCAATCCTCAAGGGGTTGGGAAGAAAATCCTGGTAGAGAGTTCTATTCAGGTCTTGTTCGAGCCCTGTACGCCGGCTTAGTCAGCGCCCGCGTAACAGTCGCTTGACCAGGAAGTCAGAGTCGAATTGGGAGCAGACGAAGCGACTCGCTCAGGGGGTCGCGCGCAATCGAGTGGCACCGCTCCAAGGGTGCTGGCACGCCTAAGCACAACACAGAGACACAGCAACCAACCACAAACCAACACCGTGCTGACTGTTCGCCGGGTGCTGAACCCGCCACGAACAGCCATCTCATGCCCTTTCTATAGCCGTTATAACGAAGAAAATAATAATTAAAAAAAAGCTCACTTTGGATTTCCCCAATCTCTCTGATATTCAACTTAATCTCTGTCTAACCGCATCAAGCAAGAGGCAATAGAAAGCAAAAAGAATGTCAACATGAAGGCATGAACTGTAGTGATAGTGGTGCTTGTTGCTCCATCTGATCATTTTAATTATAATTACTAAAAGTCAATTCCAATCTCAGAACTCTGAATTCACATTTGATACTCAACAACCCAATCTGTGGTTCCAACAAAAGGCTTCCTCAGTCTCCACTCCCCATGCCACCGTTTCCAATTATTCTCTTTACACCCCAATCACCTATTCTCAGTCTCTCTCCCTCCGAACCACCACCCATAACAACAAGAGCAAGAAAAAGCTTAAGGGTAAGTTACGAAATTGTGAAAGATGATTTCAGGGGTGAGGGTTCCAGGTCGCTGGTTTACCATCCCACGCCGCTGCCGAATATGCTGGCTGGGTTTTTGGTGGATGACCATCGTAGGGTGCTGATGGCTTCGTCGAAGCGAATAGCCTCAATCATTACTCCACTCCTGCAATTAATTTTCGGTACTGTGTTATAAGGAATGTTTCAAAATCAGAGAGTTTCAGAGGTCCCAGTCACTTCGAAATATCCATTCTGCCCTTCAGTTACTGTAGAGTAGATTATTTTTAACGTCTGTCACGTAATATTTCTAACGTCTGAGAAAAATGACAGTCTTGGCCTTCCGTCCGCGGCGTCCCAATACGCCGGCGTATTCCAGAATTATTCTAAGTTTTTACCAAAAAAAAAAAAAATCTCTTAAATGCACCCAGTATTTTTTATTTTTTTTTGGAGTAGTTGGAGGCATTAACATGCAGAGAAGTGGTCTCACTTGTTTTAAGCCATGCTAACTCTCTTACTCAGACTAACACCAACACTCTAATCCGTGCTACTATACTTCTTTCACTGGTTTCATGATATTACCTTTTATCTATAACAAATGCCGGATTTATATTTTACTCAAGTCTATCGTCAATCCAATGTTAATTCATGCCCTGCTAATGAAAAATGTGTTGAGAGGAATCGATCGAGCTGTCATCACTAAAATTATCAATCTTGAGAACCAATTTCATAGGTAAATGGTTAACCGAACCAAAATTAACAATGTAGTAAAAAAGAACAGGCCCTTTTGTTGTTTTGTAGATTAGCATTCGGCGACTAAACAAATGTGCCACACTGCCACCTCCTAGTCTCTCAGTCACACCACACGTCCAAACCCACCAACCCCTCTCTCAGCTTCTTCATCATTTCTCAAATCCCAACTCATCTCCAAATCCCCTAAAAAACTGATCATGTGCTCATCTTGCTGCTCATGCCCTCCCTCCTCTCTCTTCCTCCCAACCTACACCTCCTTCCTTCTACGACGTCGTTCCGTCTCCCCATCCCTATTCCTCAACAAACCCAGATCCCCATCTCTCCCTCTTCGCCTCTCAGCCTCTCTCTCCCGCCAAAGCCTCGATCTTTCTTGGTTTCCACCCGACCCTGACAACTACGGCGGTTGGGGACCCCCCCAAACTCCCTCTCACCCCAAAAACCAAGGTAAAAATCCAATCTTTAACTATATTAACCACCCCAACTGTACTAGAATCTTAAAAATCAAGTCTTTAATTTACCCTGTTGTGAATTGACTGTGCAGGGTTACCTACATTTGTGATCAGGACTGTTGGGGCTTCAGTGACAGTGGCAGTGGCTGCCATTGCTTACTTCTCGCTAACTCGAAAAGGTATGCGTTTTACTTATGCTGCTGCCCTTTTTTGCTCCTTTCTTTATATATATATATATATATATATATATATATATATATATATATATTAGTGAGTTGGGTTAATGTGGTTTGCTGGATTGTAAAGGGTGAATGAGGTTGTTAGTTTTGTGTATTTGGGTGCTGAATTGGTTGTTGGGGATGCCACATTGTTGTGTTTTTGTAGGTTTTACGTTTCGAATTACTAGTCCATTGCATGTTCTTCACGGAATATTAAGTCCGGCTGATGATGCTAAAAGTACAAACAATGGAGCATTATTGGATGAGGATGGACTGGTCAATGAGACAAGTGCCGAGGCTCTACCTGTTTCCGATAGGAAAAGTGTTGCTTCAGGTATATCAACTTGAGCATTGTGTTATTGATAGGCGTTGTTGTCTATTCCGGGAAACATCTTTTTGATTACTTTCTTCGATTTTGTGGATTTTTGAATGTGTTTATGATAATTAATTTCTCATTCTTGTTTTGTATATTTCATCATCTGCAGAGAAGCCTGAGAAGATTTTGATTCCTGTTGCTTCAGACTCTACTCAACAGGAAGCTTTGACAATTCTGAAGAAACTGAAGGTGTGTTTCTTTGTTACGTTTTGTCAAATTTATGCAGGATTTTGGTGCTCATTTTATTGATTAGGATTCCAGAATGCTGCTGTTTCTTACTCAGATGAAATTTGAAAATAAAGGAACAGATAGTGCTAAAATACTTTGACCAAAATATGAGTTGCATACTCACTGAACAACATCATTGGAATGTATTGTTATAATAATTCAAAGACCTTACATAAGTTGTTGTGTATATGCATTTGAAGTATTTAATATGGTGCTTTCGGTCCAGTTCTGAGCATGATTATCTCAACTGTAATTAAGGTATGCAGATCATTGAAGATGATGTCAAGGCTGATGAACTGTGTACTAGAAGGGAATATGCTAGATGGCTAGTTCGAACAAACTCATCATTGGAAAGGTAATTTGTTGATACATGACTTGAAAAATTGTATATATGTTATATTTGAGATGTTGACTACAGGTCTTTGTAACATACTTTTTATGCTCCTGCTAGGAATGCAAAGCACCGAATTGTCCCATCAGTTTCACTCTCTGGCTCGCTAGTTGCTGCATTTGAGGATGTGAGTATCAAGGACCCTGATTTCGGATCCATCCAAGGTAAGGATTGATCCTTAAACCTGTTTTTTAATGGGACTCTGGCAAATGAAGGCAATTTAAATCCGTCTTTTAATCTTTGTCCCTAGCCCTGGCGGAAGCTGGTGTCATTCCCAGCAAATTATCACCGAAAAGCAACCATGGGAACAATTATTTCTTCCCTGAGAGGTACATTCTATGTTGGAACTCTTCTCTTTTATCTCTTACTACCCTTAAATGCTAAAAAGAAAGTACATGGTGCTGCAGGTTTATATCTCGACAGGATCTGATTGACTGGAAAGCCCATTTAGAGTATGACTTTTCACCAGGAATAATTGATCAGGTAAAGAAGATTTGAAAAATATCATCTATTTGGTCATTCGGTATATTTCCCGAAAAATAAACTGTCATACCTTTTCAGTTTCATAGGTTTTAAAATCTGCCTTGTTTGCAGTCCAGACATCAACAGTAGTAGGTTTTATGGATGTGAAAGAGATCAGTCCAGATGCATCAGTGAGACTATATGCTGACATTCTGGCCGGGGAGAAAAGCATACTCAGAAAAGTCTTTGGTATTCCCATTTCCTGTGTGTCTATAATTTTCTATAGCAATTACAAGTATGTGTACTCGCACACAAGAAAGTGCACAAATACACATGCTAGATATAATATGCCTTTTGTAGATTTTGGCCGTGTTTGTTACTGCTATCTGTCCTCAGAGTGAAGAACCAGTCTACGGAAGTTATAGTTGTTTTGGTCCATATGGATAAGAGAGTTAGTATTGAGATTTAGGGGGTAAACTGAACCGAAAAGGAATTTTCTCTAGCTAGTATCATACTAGATGAATACAGAATACCTCTTTGGATGACACCTTGAAACCTAATGAAAAGATTTGTAAGATCACAACTTCACCAGGAATGCTTATCTTTTCCGTTATATGGTATGGGTGCTGTGGAAGTCTCTTTCAAGAGAGATACAAACTTCTTCATGTTGTGAGACATTAAAATATGCTGGCAAATTACACAGCTAAGAACCCCATGGCACATTTTTTTTGCAGGACAGTGCAGGCGACTGCAACCAAACAAACCTTCAACTAAAGCACAAGCAGCAGTGGCACTAACAAGTGGCAGGATCTCAGAAGCAATTTCTTCTGAACTTTTGAGACTGAAAGCTGAAAGTTCTGCAAGGAAGGCAGAGATGGAGGTGATCAGATCTGAGTTACTGGACAGAGAAGACATACAGAAATTTTGGGATGAGAAACTAAATGCAGTGAAAACACATGGTCTTGAAGTGGAGAAGGCTTACCATGCTGCTCTTACTATTTTGGAAGAGGAGAAAATTGTTCAGGAAAAATATTATACCGAGCTTGTAAAGGAGAAGGCAGCTATGGACTGTCAAAGGCAATTACTTTTGAGTCTCAAGGAAGAGGTCAATGAGATGTCAGAAAAGCTTGCATCTGAGAGGAGTACTTATGTGGCTGAAAAATGCACTATGCAGAATGTGCTGAGTGATTTAGAGACCAAGCAGGAAAGTATACTTGACCAGAAATCAATACTTGAATCTGAGATAGAAGCTGTCCGAATTCTAAAGTATGCTTTCAACTTTTACTGATTCATAGACAGACATATTTATACTTCATCCGAACTCCAGAAATATTATAGAATGGTGTGATTAAATTTAGTTTCTCATAATTTTAATCAATGATGCAGATCTTGGATCGAGGATGAAGCAAAAAAGAGTCAAGCTCGTGCCAAGGTACTCCAGGAGGTAGGACGAAGGTGGAAATGGGATAACCAAGCGTAACCGTCCTCGCTCTTAAACTTGTAGAGAGAGACATATCATGTTAGTTATATAAATTCATGACCGGAGAATCTCCTCATGGAGTTTCCAACTGTTTTGATATGTATGTACTCGAGGCTTTGTTGTATAACTTCCAAACCATTGTTATGAGTTATTGACATTCATGTATGTTGAACCCACATAGATGTGTTTTGTGGAACCAAGAAACCAGTGGTCTCTAGTGGTGTCAAAATTTCAACTAATTGGTGTTGAAACTTATTAAGTTCTTCCCATTAACCGCTCCAAAAACTCAAAAGTGTAGAATGTGGTAACGGAATCATCCAACTGGGGCGAAACGGTAAAATCCTATTCATCCCTGACTTGACAGTCAGCCGTTAAAGTACAGAAGACAAGCGGTCAAAATGTGAGTCCCTCCCGCTTAGTTGTTTATAGTAGCTGACTGCAACTGTCAAAGGTTGAAGCTTTGGCCATGACCAACTGCACTTACAGCTTCTGCGAATCCCACAAGGTACGTTCTGCTTTACCCTACTCCATTCTTTCCCTTTTCATCTCAGTTAGTTATATTTCGGGAAACTTCTCTAGAAACGTTGGATATCACGAAACAGACACCAGTTTCTTGTTTCATTTGGTTAAAGCACATATATTTCTTTTGTTTGGTCTAATCCTCAAAGCCAGCTAGCCATAAGAGAACATGGAATGTTTAGAGCCCCAAAAACCACTAGGTTCTTAGATAATGCTTTGGCTTCTGCTGTGGTGGTGGAGCCCCTTGAATTTATAACCCATAAAGCGATTTATTTCTTGTTGTTTTTCTGGGTTTTGTGAATGAATATCATCATCATCCTCTTTGAGCTTTGACATGTTCACAAATCACAAAGTGGAAATTCCCTCTTCCAAACAACTCTGATTCCATGGGTCATTTTGGTGGCCTGACTTCGACCACATCTCCATTTCAATCTTATCTATAATTTTCTGTTTTATTTGCTTTTTAGTTTGTCATAATTATACAGCTGGGATTTTATCTTTGAATGTTACATGGGTTAAAGGGTTAAGATGATTCTGGGTTTAAATCATGTATATATGCTATAATCATAATGTTCCAACCCAAAGCACACAGAACCAACCACAAAGAAACAAACTTTTAGTGAAATGCCAAAAAGGCAAACAAGTGGGTTTTTTTTTATCAATCACTAGAAAGTTTGGTTTATTTTGCTTTTGGTTGGCTGCACCTTCCATAGCTCTAGTCCACAAGCAAGAGGCTGAGAATTAAGATCAGCCCCTATCTTTAGACATCAACCTACCTTCTAATCTAACCATCTTCTTTAGACATCAACCTACCTTCTAATCTAACCATCTTCTTTACTTGACTAGCCATACAAAATTTGTCTTCAATGCAAGACTACAAGAGTCGTTTGGTCTGGACCTACTTAATTGATTAGTACTTGCATAACCAAAACTCTCTAAATTATTTATCACTGTTAACTTCTAAAGATCCTCTGCCATCTGATTTTAATCGTACAAAGTCGGGGAGATGGATCAGATGGCAATGATTGGTCATATTTTGTCTTTAGTTGTGATCAAGTTGAGCTTAGCTCTATGATGCGAGCAAAAACCGAACGATTAGAACGAACCGCCAACTGATTGTTAATTCAGCAGCCCAAGAAAGTTAGAAATGGAATCCCACATCATGACTGCCAGATATTAGGTAATATGTATAACAAGAAAGAAATACAGTTAAGCAGGTTTAATGGAGTTCACATTTTACAGTTGCTAGGGTCTTTTCACTTTTTAACTTTGGTTTTTGGTTTTTGGCCTGTTTAACTGCTTATCATCCTTAAAATCTACAGAGACTTGTTTGGACCCGCACATTTGTCAATCCTTTTGGAGATGAATGACCACTAGAAATTGGTGGTTCCTGTAGCTCTTAGCATTAAGAGCACTACTGGAATTCTATTTATCTAGAACTTCTGACACAAGCAACCTTTCTCCTGTGAAAGGTCTATGCAAGATGATAGCTGATGGTGTGGCAATGTTTATACTTCATAAGTAGATTTGGCTATTAATATAAACATATAAATGCAAAGTTCATCAAACTGTTCTGTGCATGTATATGGTTGGATATGGCTGTAGAACAAGGATTATCTTATTAAGCTCTCTTGGGATTTACAGATTCTTGGTTGCTGTTGCTGCACTTCCAGGGCAGTAACGGTGTGAGTTATCAATTATGGGGTGGGGACGAAGAGGGTGGTGGGATGCTTTGGAGTTGGATTATCTTTATAGATGATTGGGAGCATAAGCTTTTTGTATTTGCAATATCTTCATGATAAGGTTAGCCCTCTTGGTTGCTGCTTCAGTTGCAGCCTTGGCAGCGAGGCAGTTGAATGCCAAAAACTCGAATTCATCACCCTCGACCACTAGTCCTTCAGGTATTCATCTCTGTAATACATTATTTCTACAACCATGGAAGGAGGACCTCTTATTAGTTGATGTATTGCGATTGAGCTGTATTTGTTATAGATAGTCTTGTGGCAGAGAAGAGTTTATTTTTCAATGTCCTTTCAATTGTAATTTTTCATATTCTTCAATTCTTGATTGTTATGCCATTCTTCTTTTGATATTGCAACTTAGAAAATGGCGAAACAAGCTCTAAACATCAAAGTGAGAAGGAAGACGAAGAGCAGCTTGCATATTCTAATGATAGCCTCAAAGAGAAGGATGTAAGTACAAAACAAACTTCTATCAATTTTCCATCTCCTTTTGCAATATAATAAAACTTGCTTGCATATTATTTAATAATTTGCTATCCATCATTTAATTTTTTTTTTTAGCTAACTGGGAGTTATACATATTGCAGGGAGAAGCAGAAGAAGAGAAGGAGGAAGATGAAGAAGAGGTTAAGTTGATCAGCAGTGTATTTGACCGAGCTCGTGATATTCCACCTGGTGGTGATATTGATGATGAAGATATATTACCGGAATTTGAAGATCTTTTATCTGGGGAGATTGACTACCCAATACTTGTTAACAAGAATAGCAATGAGAAAGATGTATACAAAACTGAAATGGCAAATAATGCAAGTGAGCTGGAGCGGCTGCGCAATTTGGTAAAGGAATTAGAGGAAAGAGAAGTGAAACTTGAAGGTGAATTACTTGAGTACTATGGATTGAAGGAACAGGAATCAGATATCACTGAAATACAACGGCAGCTCAAGATAAAGACAGTGGAGATTGGCATGCTCAACATTACTATCAACTCTCTGCAGGCTGAGAGGAAGAAGCTTCAAGAAGAGATTGCGCAGGGAGCTACCACCAAGAAGGAGCTGGAGGCAGCAAGGAATAAAATTAAGGAGTTGCAGAGGCAGATTCAGCTTGATGCTAACCAGACAAAAGGCCAGTTACTGTTGCTCAAACAACAAGTTTTGGGTTTACAGGAAAAAGAGGAAGAGGCAGTCAGGAAAGATTCTGAAATTGAAAAGAAGCTGAAAGCTGTGAAAGACTTGGAGGTGGAAGTCATGGAGCTTAGAAGAAAGAACAAGGAACTTCAAATCGAAAAGAGAGAACTGTCTATTAAATTGAATGCTGCTGAAGCAAGAGTAGCGGAGCTCTCTAATATGACAGAGGTTAGTCCGAGTTCCTTTTTGGCTACTTTTGGTTTACACAATAGCGCCCTATACTATTTTGAGTTCAGACTAATACTTCTCTTTTTTGGCACTGGAACTTGAGACTCGTACTGCTATAATTTCTTTATTTTGTGAAAATGATTTAATAACCTGGTGGAAGGGCATAGGGTATTTGACTAGCATTATGAGCAAAACATGTTGTATTTGGTGCTCGTAAACAGATTCTATCATAAGTATCCTTACAATGCTTGTCCTCACTATTTCAGACTGAAATGGTTGCCAATGTAAGGAGCGAGGTCAATAATTTAAAGCATGCGAATGAGGACCTGTTAAAGCAAGTGGAAGGTCTTCAGATGAACAGGTTCAGTGAAGTTGAAGAGCTAGTGTACCTTCGTTGGGTAAATGCATGCTTAAGGTTTGAGCTCCGGAACTATCAGACACCTCAAGGAAAGATATCAGCTCGCGATCTCAACAAGAATCTGAGCCCCAAGTCACAAGAGAAGGCCAAACAACTGATGTTGGAGTATGCAGGATCAGAGCGTGGGCAGGGGGATACAGATATGGAAAGCAACTATTCTCAACCATCTTCCCCTGGAAGTGAGGATTTCGATAATGCATCTATTGATAGTTCTACCAGTCGATATAGTACTCTCACTAAAAGACCTAGCTTGATCCAAAAGCTAAAAAAATGGGGAAAAAGCAAAGATGACTCAAGTGCTCTTTCATCTCCAGCCAGATCATTATCTGGAAGCTCTCCTGGCAGGGCAAGTATGAGTGTTCGACCAAGAGGACCACTGGAATCATTAATGCTAAGGAATGCAAGCGATGGTGTAGCAATCACTACATTTGGGAAGATGGACCAGGAACTTCCTGACTC
Organism: Potentilla sterilis; assembly: GCA_963682095.1. NCBI lineage: Eukaryota > Viridiplantae > Streptophyta > Magnoliopsida > Rosales > Rosaceae > Potentilla > Potentilla sterilis. The sequence continues at coordinate 45,636,120 of OY821761.1, read as the reverse complement.
TCCCCAGACACCCACTCTTCCAAACATTAGAACACAAATGCCTTCGAGCGACTCACCTGATTCTGTTGCATCATCTTTCCATGTGATGTCTAAATCTGTTGAAGGAGTTCTTGATGAGAAATATCCTGCGTATAAGGATCGTCATAAGTTGGCCTTAGAGAGGGAAAAACAAATAAAGGAAAGGGCTGACCAAGCAAGAGCAGAGAAGTTTGGTGATAAATCAAATGTAGGATTCAGCTATGAGCCTAGAACAAAGGGTGGAACAGTTACTTTGCCACCAAAACTTACCCTTATAAAGGAGAAGACAGTTATTTCAGGTGATTCAAGCAACCAAGCAGATGGTGGTAAAGCTTTTGATCCTCAAGAAATAAGCAAGATGAAACTTGCTCAAATTGAGAAGAGACCTCCTAGGGTGCCTCGGCCACCTCCTAAATCTGGAGGTGCCCCTGTTGGTAAACCTCCCACTCCCTCAAGTGGGATACCACCACCACCTCCTCCACCAGGAGGTCCACTGCCACCTCCTCCACCACCCGGTGGGCCACCTCGTCCACCTCCTCCACCAGGAAGCTTGCCAAGGGGGGGAGGAGGTGGTGATAAAGTTCACCGTGCTCCTGAGCTGGTTGAGTTCTATCAGTCGCTTATGAAACGTGAGGCAAAGAAGGATACATCATCTTTAATATCTACATCATCTAATGTATCTAGTGCAAGGAGCAACATGATTGGGGAGATTGAGAACAAATCATCTTTCCTCTTAGCTGTGAGTAGAATTCTGTTCTTCATTTCAATTATCTGCTTGCTTTGACCTATGGTGTTTATCACTAAAATATGAAAATGCTGAAAATGTGTGGGCTGGATTCAGGTGAAAGCTGATGTTGAAGCTCAAGGTGACTTTGTCATGTCATTGGCAACTGAAGTTCGTGCCGCTTCCTTCACAAACATTGAAGATTTGGTAGCCTTTGTGAACTGGCTAGACGAAGAGCTCTCCTTCTTGGTATGCCTTCACAAACATATATCAAAATGTGCCTTTCAATGGCAGAAGGAATAATATTTTACTAGATACTTGCAGCTGCTAAAATCTAAGACTTTAAGACCCTGATAACACTTGTATTCAGTATGGGTTCTCTTGTTATTCATTCATGTTGCTGCCTTTTGTAGGTTGATGAGAGGGCCGTCCTCAAGCACTTTGATTGGCCTGAAGGGAAAGTGGATGCTTTAAGAGAAGCAGCCTTTGAATACCAAGACCTGATGAAGTTGGAGCAGAAAGTCTCCACTTTTGTTGATGATCCAAAACTCTCATGTGAAGCTGCTCTGAAGAAGATGTACTCCTTGCTCGAGAAGTACGAACTTTCTCTTCATGCACTGACATACTGGTTATAAGTCTTGCCACTTTCAGTCATTCTCAACTTTTATGTTATTTTGTTGCCAGGGTTGAACAGAGTGTATATGCTCTGTTGCGTACAAGGGACATGGCTATTTCACGATGCAAAGAGTTTGGAATTCCAGTTGATTGGTTATTAGATTCTGGAGTTGTTGGCAAAGTATACTTCAAAACTTCAAGGAGAAATTGTTTTACATTTACTACCTTTAATTATTTTAACTCTTGTATTGCAAAATCAATCTCTTATAAGATGTTTGCTTGCAGATCAAGCTCTCATCCGTACAATTGGCAAGAAAGTATATGAAACGTGTAGCTTCAGAACTTGATGCAATGAGTGGACCTGAGAAGGAACCAAACAGAGAGTTTATACTTCTGCAAGGCGTACGTTTTGCCTTCCGTGTTCATCAGGTATGTTGGAACTTTGCTCTTGTTGAAGCTGCTTGCTAATTTGAGATGCATAATTTTCAAAATTGCTGAGATTTGAAAAAATATAAATTCAAAATGCTAACGTTGAACTGTTTCCAGTTTGCTGGAGGCTTTGATGCAGAGAGCATGAAGGCATTCGAAGAGCTAAGGGGCCGTGTCAATGGACAAAGAGAAGAAGAAGACAATGGTCCAGAAACTTAATTTGTGTCTGACATTTTTTCTCCTCCCCCAGCTCTTGTTTTTTTCTGTTGTATATTTCCATCTTTACCGATTCATGCTGCGGAGTAGTTCATGAACATGTAATACAGTTACAAGAATACTGAGGCCAAAAGTAAATTAAGCAAAGTTACTCGTACCTGTTGTACAAAATTTCTTCCATATGCTCAGTAGCATAAATTGAAACAGAGAATGCTTATTATACCTTGATAGGAAAACAGAAGCCTGCCGTAAAGTGAGGACTGCCTTTATTGAATATAATGATGTCAGCAATGCTTGACAAGTCAATTTTGCCTAATCTCTCTCACAGAGATACAAAAATTTGATTACCCTACACTATCTCATTGTGATTACTAGACTTCTGTCTATGAACTTGGCACCTCCAACCTTACCTTGAATTTTTGAAGGCAGATAAATTACACGTCTTTGATCCCCCGCTTCCACTAATAACTCGGATCCTCCCCTGTACTGGATTTATCAAATGGTTACATGTTCAGTATCATACCAAAGTCATCTTAAAAATATGCATTGTCGAATGATAGACAAAAAGGTATGCAACAAGTAAAAGGAAAAATTAGCACAACATAAGGCTATAACAAACTAGCAAAAGAACTAAATGCTTGGGTACAACCATACCTGATAGAGCTTGATCTCTGACTTGTCAAAACCTGGCATGAAAAGGATTATCGACTTTCTGGCTGCATCAAATGTCATTGAGGACATTAAGCTACTGCTGCCACTTGCTGTCGTAGAAAGAAGATTTCGTGCATTTTCACCAACATTATTTTCCGTGATTGCAACCCAGTCCAAAGGGGGGGAGCCCATGGAGATATGAGGAATGAATGCAAAAGGCAAGGGTGAAAATATATTCTTGAGTTCTTCCTCTGATTCTGCATTCAATGTTGGTGATGTGATGGCAAATGCTCCACAAATTTGTCCACCAGCTTGGATCGTGCAACCCCAATACCGTAATGCAGAACTAATAGATGCTGGATTGTTTGGGTCCAACATTAGGAAGCAGCCAAATTTCTGAGGTTCTGAGAAAGCAGACGATCCTCTCTGCACCACACATTAGCACTAGGTAGGTCTCGATGGAATTACACAAAAATTGCGGTAATATGAAATGGGAGATGAAACTCACCTCCAAGATTTTCTCAACACTGTTCCATATATCTGCAGTCTTATTCCCATTGAAAAGATGTGTACTGTTGGTTAGACTCATGGCTTCATCCACAAGTCTGAGAAGTGAAGGACCAGCCATCCTCCCCAGATCTGTTTTCTCAGCCACATTCCGTACATATTTCAAGTACAACCTGTACATCATCATGCAACTCAGTGTCAAATCGTCAATTCATACATAATAACATCACTGATCTTTGTGTGAGAGAGAAAACTTGCTTGACCTTGCTTTGCTGGCTGCACTTATCATCCTTAGCATTTCATCCGAGCTCATACCATCATACACAATTATGTCAAATTTATCTTTATTGTGGTTTCTCTGAGCCACATTCCCAAAGAACCCTACAAGCCTCTCCAGTGCTAATGCGGAAAAAATAGGATCCATCCCGGGAAGCACGCCAAGCTCTTCTCCAAAAATCTGCTCAGTTGAAAAGAAAAGAGCATCAGAAAGGACTCCAGTGGATGACACATCCAACTACAGATAAAACCTTAAATGATGTCACCTACCTACCCCTTCAAGAACTCCTTGTGTCATGTTAAGTCGAGCATCTGCTTGCTTTAGCTGCTTCAGAGGTCCTAGAAGCATCTACATTACCAAAAAGAATTACTTCAATCCGTGTCTAGGGTGACTTTTGCTGCAAATTTATTGACACAGAATAATTCTTAAAAGGGAAAGAGAGGAAGGGAATTGAACGTACTTTGGTGGTTTCAAACCTAAGAGCTGAAAGGTTTTCGCTGCATAGAACTGGAGATGTTCCAATTTTGCAGTTTAGGAGGCACTCAGCAGTGGGATCTTGTGTATGTATCACCAAACATGTGCTAAACCCAGCCATTGCATAATGCTGAAAACTCATCATTTGAAGAAATAAGTAAAGAGTGCAAATTGAACAAGATACACACTATAACTCTATGCTTCCAGTTCCATTGGTTAAAGAAAAAATGATAATACTATATCATTCTATACAAGGCTACAAGTATATAATCAGCTAAAATGGTACCAGAAACAAAATTAAGCTGCCTTAAAACAACTCAATGAAAGACGTAAACTTTGAGGCTTAAACTGGAACGTAATGCCATTGAAAAAGCGTAAATGACAAATCTTTCACTAAATGTGTGGATTGTTCGTCTTGATTGTGAGGGATATAACCCAAGTACAACTATCAATTCTGAAATTGAAACATTATGGCTTTGAAAATAGAGTAAAGTACTAATCTTTCACAAACTGTATGGCCTGTTCTTCTTGATTGTGCAAGTATAATAACACTTACTGACTATCATAATCTCAAACCAATGTTACAGTCTTAATTTGGGTACCACATTTCTCTTTGTGTCAACCTCAGAGTTCATACACAATTTAAAAACAGCAAAATTGATACATAGTATTAGCAGGTCATGTGTAACATTGCAATGCAGATTGAGACAGAGATTACCTGGGCAGCGAAAATGGCAGAGGTGGTCTTGCCAGACCCACCTTTCCCCAAGAAAGTGACCAGCTTTGTTGACTTGTGAGAATCCTCGGACGAAGACGAAGCCGCAAAGGTCCCAGCTTTGGTTCCTGATCGTGTTCTGCTTCTTGTTCTTGTCGTGTGGACTAAGTTGGGTGTTGTGCGGTTTAGGACAGAGGAAGAAGAAGAGAGTGAGTTTGGAGAGAGGACTGGGGAGAAGGTAAGCAGAGCCATTTGGTCAACTTGGGTCAATCTGCTGGAGGTTTGGTTTCTCACTTTCTAAGAGATTGGGATTGAGAGAGAAATAGAAGAGGTCACTCTCGAGGATAAACTGGGAAGTGGGACAACTTATACGGCTCTTGATCATGTAAGGCTATTTAGGTGAAACATCTATCTTGCACTGCTCACTCTTTCGACTCATCATGCAGTTTTTAGTGAACATTCACATTTAGATTGTCCCCCCATATTTATATGTTTTTATCAAAACGAAGTTTAGAATCAAACTTCATACCCACATTTATTGCGTTTGTGAGTTAAACTCAACGTTTCTCACTTTAATTATAGAGAAAATACAGACAACAATATTATAAATGGTATTTGAAGTAAGATGGTCACTTTTAAATGATTTTCATGTATATTTTAACCTTTCATTCTCTAAAATTTACACTAACTAAACAAAAAGACTTCTTTTTCTAGAATCAACTTTGTATGTATTTATCTGATTTGGGTAAAAATATTTCATACAAATATGCAATTATGTTTGTAATGAATTATGACTTCCGAGTTCTGATCACTTGAGAGGTTTCTAGATGACATAGAGATCTCACAAAACCAAGGGTGAATTGTTACCCAAGTTCCTCACTGTCTCTTTCACCATCTCTCATTTCAGGCAATTGATAATGACATGGTATTTTCTTTTCGTTATTTCTTTCCTATTCTTCAAGGGTTCACCCCTGAAAAAATCAATGTGTTTTGTCCCTCACTTTAGCCAAACAGTACTTCCTAGATTGCTTTGTCAGTAGATAATGTAGATTGCAACTTCCCCACTCTTTACATAATTAGTTGCAAATCACTCAATTAAGTCATGTGGAGTTTCACTTCCAACCTTAATAGAGATGGATTAACATAAATCCTGTCTAATTCTACCCATGTATCAAAATCAAAGACAAATCATAAGGGTTTGACAATGGAACCCAAGCTTTTTTTCTTCCTTTATTTCCAAGGAACTTTTACTGATTAAGGCAAAGGGGTCTACCTAGCTCCCTCTCATTCTTCCCTGTCTCCCAACATTAAATTTAGCATAAAAAGATAGTAGCTAGCAAGTTTCCCATGAAAGTCACATATACATTTCTTCAACTCTCTCCTCGATCAAAATCCTTATCGTCTCCTACATATGCATATATATACAATATATATGATCATATATTAGTCCATTATATTCAAGCAGCTGGCAAATAATCTTAGAGAGTTTCCCCATTAGGTTGGTTCATCCTCATCATTTAACTCCTCGATCCATGCTTCCCCTTCTCATATTTCTCCTCCTAATATTCCACCATGACCTTCAGAATTCCTCGATACCATCATCACCTACTAGTTCTGATCACCATTCTCTGCCTCTCCATCCTCATCTTCTTCTTCCTTCAATATGAGTGTTACAACTCCAAGACAATCAGTAACATCCACAAACAAATCTCTGAACACCATCACCATCATCATCTTCATCGTCGTCGCCCTAATCTGGCCATGAGCAGAAAAGTTTTAGCAAGCAAGTTTGATTTCACCCCATTTTTGCATCGCCGCCAGAAACACCACCAAAGAAGGCCTTCACAAGGTCATCAAACGCAGCCTGCAGCTAACTCCGATGAGAGTTCCAAGGAGATCGATCCACGGTATGGTGTCGAAAAGCGGCGAGTTCCCACTGGTCCCAATCCATTGCACCATCGATGAGTCCTTTCTCAGGTGATCGATGAAGTGAAAGCAAAAGGGAAGATCGATGATATGAATTTTAGTGGACCATTTATGGAAACCTATGGTATATGTTTTTTTTTTCTTTTACTTCCACTAGCTACTACAGCTCTTTTTGTTTTTGTCCAGAAAACCATAATGCAGATGAAGAAATGTATGAAAATTGTGATTGATTGAGCTTGTACATGGTCGACAATATGATTGTTTTTTTCATGATGAAAAGGGTGAATTGAATGATACTACTCGATCTGTCTGTGTTTTCTTTTGGTTAATTTTCAGTGCATGCATGATTATTACCATGAGATATATTACTTTTACGACTTTGGTGGCGATATTTCTAATTCTAATCTCTAAAGTGATCGATATATAACTAGAAAACAAATATGAGTAGCTGTGACGGCACGGCATATTGTATTTGATGCAAAAAAAAATAATACTGTCATTGCTAAGCTAAGCTAAAACCATACCAATATAAATTTAGGGTGGGTTAGTGTAAAAGCTTTTCTTTCTTCGAAGAGATTGATTAAGCTATCTAAGATTGTAGTTGTAGGTCGGTGCCACCACGCACCAAACCAACTTGCACCAAAGATGAAGAGAAAGAAGGAGTAGAATACTAAGAAATTAAGCTGCAATGATCATCGAGTAGTATATTGTGGTGCACTGGTGCATGTTCTGCAGTCGTGTCTGGTCGATGTTTTGTTTGTCATATCTGGAAGGTAAGTTTGGGGGTTTGTCTTGAGGCATGATCGAGTTCTATAATGGTTGTTCCTAGAGAGGGCGAGTACTCTGATGTGCAGATTTGGGTATCTGAGTTGTGAAAGCATGTCGAACTTTGAACTGATATTAGGTTTCGAAAAGTATTACGTGTTATAGTAAGGCCTTTCGAAAAGAATGAATACGTCTGTTTCTTTCAATGGAAAGAACAATAGTATAGAGTATTATAGATCATGACTCATTTCTTCATAGTGAGACAAAAAATAACACCTGAACAATATCGCATATTTTCAAAACAAGTCTGGTATGTAAAGACATTGTACTCACAAAAACAATCTGGATTTTTTGAAAGAGACTTCTATTTGTTTTTTAATCCCATGGCTAATCATTTCCTCCAAGGCCAAGAACTGAGGTCGGTAGCTTGAACCCAAATCTTAAAGCATCCCACAAAGCCACAATCACTGTATCATATTAGGACTGGGATTAATGCCACACCCAAATCATGACACTGTCCTCAAACCTTGTTTTCAAGATCATCTAAATGAACTCCAATGAAATAGCTAGATAAGAGCGAGAGTCTCATTTGTTCTTATGATGACAAAGTCTCTAGAAGCTTTAATATATAAAATTCAATTCCTAAGATTAACGGTGACTATTTCAAACAAATGCTTAATTCTTGAAAAAAAAAAAAAAAAAAACAGATCGATGATCTATGAGAATGAATAATACCCCGAAGAATCCATATCATCATCAGCGATCATGTTCCTGCTGTTGTCCAGTTTCTGGCAGTTCTAGCAAAGTGGACATATTAGCGAGAATTTTATCCCTCGCAGCTAGAGTCCTGCGCAATAGACAGTCCAAAAAAGCCAATGCTTCAACCGTAGCTGCGGCTGCTCGCCACTGAGTGTCCCCGCAGATATAACATCATAACAATGGTCAAAGCAAGGTTGCAGATCTTGAATGGCCTTAACTGCCACACTAACAGCTTCCATCTGAACTTTAAAAACATGATGGATCCGCTGTGGCTCCTGGTTCACAGATCCATAAATTAGCGACACTGATTCTTCGATCTTGGCCAACGACTCTGTTTGGGCCACAATTAGAGTTTCCTTCAATTGAGTTTTACCCCGAGGCCCAGAGGGGTTTAGTTTAAACAAAATCCAATATGCACACTTCCTAATTCTTTTGGGAAATAATGCTTGGAGAGAGCGTTGAATTGTTACTTGATCAGATGAGAATTATTTCGCAATAATCCGATTGTGCAGTACATGAATTACGTACCTTAATGGATAATAATGCATAAATGCTGATTGAGTTAATTGGGGGTTGTTACGAATAGCAATCCATTTATAACGATATCCTAGCCGAATTAGGAAATGATCTTCTTTGGAATCGGTTTGACTTATCTCGGGGTTAATTGAATGTTAATTTGGACAAAATACGGTGTTGAATGAGTTCCCTAAGTTATGGGGAATTCTGATCTCAATTTATTCTTAATTGATCTGATTAGGGGTGGTTTAAGGAAGGACAGTCCTAGTCAATCTCGGAATCCGCCAGGCTTAATCTTCAAGTATTAGGGTTTCGTGAATCATATAAATATAACTCTTTTGTGTCTGAGAAAGGGTTCACAACCATTTACAAACAAACACAAGTTCTAGTGCACCGCTAAACTTGCAAAGTCTCTCCGGAGCAACTCACGCAATTTGCCTCCACCTGCGATCGATCATATCTCGCATTCGTGTCGAGCGGTTGCTGAGCCTATCGAGTCAGTCCGCTACTCCGGTAGCAATCGAGTCGTTACCCCGGTAACAAAAACCCGTGATCTTGGTTTAGCTCTGCTTTGCTTCTCCGGATCAGAGTAAGATCCTCAATCCTCAAGGGGTTGAGAAGAAAATCCTGTTAGCTAGGTCTATTTAGGTCTTGTTCGAGCCCTGTACGCCCGCGTAACGGTTGCTTGATCAAGAAGTCAGAGTCTATTGGGAGTAGATGAGAAGACTCGCCAGGGGTCGTCTGCAGTCGAGTTGCACCACTCCAAAGGGTGCTGGCACGCCTAAGCACACAGAAGACACAAGATGAATTTACATCCGCTACTCCCAAGTGCTGACTGTTCGCCAGGTGCTAAATCCGCCACGAACATTTTGGCACGCCCAGTGGGACCAGTGTCAAGATTGCGGGATCTACGAGGGGTGATTCTTACAAAAGGATAACCATGAATTGTTTGAAGAATTCCCATAAGGAGCTGCTCAGGCATGGAACAGCTGATTGTAGGGGATTAACTGACGCCGAAGCTAGGGAAGTGTTTGACGGGGTCCTTAGGGATGAAGCAACTATTGCTGCAACCCTTAAGGCCGTGCTAGACAGAAGAAATCTGATCCCAGCGGCCGTTGCACCAGCTGTCGCGGCTGAGGGGGAGATGTTGGAGGTTACGGCTGCTTCCCAGGTTGACAATAATTCTCTTGGCCTTGCAAACCGGACAGCCTCATCTGGCTTTTTAGAAGAAGGGGTTCGCGGATGAGTCCGCGGATCCGCCTGCGTCACCTGTCGCACCATTTACTGGGGAGATTGCGTCTCCCACTGAGGTGACGGACACGCTGAGGATGTTGATCGACAAGTCTTGTCGTACGGACGAAATTCTGAAGAAGGCCAACAAAGTGGTCATTGATCTATGTGAATCCGTTAAGCGAATGGAGACTGAGCAAATGGGGTTCACCTCCAATTTCAACTATCTCGCCGGACAGCAGAGGCTGCTGGCGGATAGCATGGCTGGCCATGTCAGGAACTTTGACAATTGTTGGCAACAGCAACAAGAGCAGTTGGTGGCTACAAATGCCACGCTCGAGAACATGTCCACCATGATGGGGGCAGCTTTATGATCGGTTCGACCAGTTTGAGGGGGTTGACCGTACGATTCTGCCGAGAGACAGGCGGGGACGGACACCTGGTCGCAGCGGGGCCGACGGAGCAGGTGCTAACGGCGGAGCTGGAGCTAATACCGGAGCTGCCAATAACCATGCAGGTGGCAATGTCCCCTTCAATGGACTGGGTGGCAACAATCCGCCAGAACCACCAGCGGATGTCGTGGCCCAGCTGACCGCGGAGGATATTGGCAAGGTTTTTGTTGAGAAGTTTAGGGAGCTGCAGGGGTTACCCGACGTCGACAAGACGTACGAGAATCCATTGACTCGAGAGGTCAATGCAGTACCTTTCCCTGTTGGGTTTAAGCCAATCCGCTTCACTCCATTTACTGGCCAGACGTCGGAAGATGCTGAAACGCACATTATGCGTTTCACTAATGAATCTGGTCAATATGCTGATGATCCGATCATGAAGTTGAAGCTCTTTCCCACATCTCTAGCGGGGGAGGCAGCTATTTGGTACAAGCGGTTGAAGCCTGGAAAAATACCAGACTGGAAGACTATGGAGGTTCTTTTCAGAACTATATTTGGTGTTGTTGAGGCAAAGATTGGGGTGAAGGACCTAGCTGAGACAGAGCAGAGGCCTGGCGAATCCGCCACTGATTATTTAAGAAGGTTTAAGCTGGAATTAACTCGTTGCGAGATGGATATTCCAGAGGAACATGCAGTGAGGATGGCGATTGATGGTTTGGTGGATGAGATCCGCCAGGGAATCAGGCAGGTTCATGTGACCACTATGGCGGATCTGACCAATAGGCTGGGTCAGGAACAACATTATGTTGATCGGTCGAAGGAAAGGAATGAAAGGAGGAAGGGGACTCCTTTGTCCTATTATCCTGGGACTCTGAAGCCCAAGACTCCCCTTCCTGCTGCTTCTAAGACAGTGGCGACTATCCAGGCGGATGCAGTGCCTAGACCAATCCTGACATGGGTTGATGATGAGAACTTGGAACAGGAAGTAGCGGTTATAGAGAGGACTGATCAGAGACCATTACAGTCCAAAACCGCGAGGTTGGTCAGGGAGACTGTCAAAATAGTGACCCCGCTGCCAACCAAATCAGCTTTTGATTCATATACTTACGACGCTCACAAGGCTCCAGAGATTCTTCAGGAACTGTTCAACCAGGGGCGTCTGCAGCATGAAGGTGGATTTATTCCCAAGTCTGATCACATGACTGGAAAGACGTACTGCAGCTTTCACAATATGAATAACCACAATACCAAGGATTGTGTTAAGTTGAAAGATCAGCTGCAGACATGGATTAATGACGGAACCTTGAAGCTGGAGACACCCAAGGAACCTCAATGGGCAGCTGCTAAGACTGGCCCGCGGGTGAATGCAATTGAAATGAGTGCTGGTCTGAGTCCGGCAAAGCAGCTCAAGGAGCAGGTTTCCCGGTTTCAGGAATATACGTATGACGCAAGCAAAGTTGAAGAAATTTGGGAAGCTATGGTGCACCAAGGGGCACCGGAGGTTAAGGAGTTTTACCGACGCCATCCTAATAGCGGGGATGGCGGACACACATGCATATTCCATCGATCATCTGATCATTGTACTTCTCAATGTGTAGGTATGAAGGATCAGCTGCAGGAATGGTTGAACGATGGGAAGTTAAAGTTTGCAGAGAACAAGGCTAGTCCTTGCCCGGATTTGTTGGTTGGGGCCATTGAAGAGGAGGACATGGTGTTAGTTCCTCGGTCTAAGCTTTGCCTAACTTGCAGGTTGAATATAGGGCAGCCTATTACCTTTGATGAATTTCAGGCGGCTGTAAAGGAGGCAGAGCAAAGGGCTGAGAAGAAGGCCTTAGAAAAGGCTAAGTTAGAACATCCACCTCCTAAAAGGTCAGGAAGGGAGAATCACAAGCGAGTGAAGTATCACCACGGGTCTGAGGATAGTTATGCTAATAGGACAAGGCCCAGGCAGGACCCAGGACCTTCTGGAGTGAAGTCCGCTACGGCTGGGGGTTCGCACAAAGGTGCGAATCCAGAGCCATCTGTGAAAGTTTACATTCCGCCAGCTTCTAGGAATGATCCGAAGGGGGACAGATGGTATAAACAGCGGGGAGATAAGGCTGTTGAGCTTGCTGCAGTGACCACCAGGAATGAAAGGAAGCGTTTTGGCAAGGCAAAATAGACTTTGGCAGATCTGGCAATAGGAAAGGTTACTGAGGAGGAGCTGTCAGTACCAATAGAGCATGTGGAGCAGGTTCACAGGCGATACAGAGTCAGGACTAAGTCCTATGCGGATTTCAGGCGAAAGCGCCCCGTGGAAGCTCCACCAGCTCTCCGGAGGAGCGTTCATGACAGGCTGGCGGATCCGCCAAGGGCTACTGGAGCACCTCAGTCAAGACCAAGGAGGAGACTGGCATTCTCTCCTGAGCGATCAAAAGCAGAACAATCTTCCCCAAGGGGGGCACAGCCAGAGGTTGCTGGGAAGCAAGTGGTGCCAGAATCTCAGGGTGACATGATGGTGATCGACACCAAGAAGGATTCCACTGTTATGAGGTGGGTGCCTAAGGAAAGCAGTGCATCATTGGCCGCAAGCACGAGTATCGTGGGGGTTCCTGTGGAGGATGTTGCTTCCAAGGAATCCAGTTTAGCATTGGCAGAGCCAAGCAGGCCACTCACTATCCTGTCTCATACCAAGCCAAAGGAGCCAAAGGCGCCTACCAACTTGGTTGAGTATGCAGCTAAGAAGCTGCAGATGCATGTGCCAACAAGACCATCATCGGTAGACTCTAGCCTGAAGGCTGATTCTGAAGTAGGAGACGCAAACCTCGACAAGGAGGATGAAATGGTTGATTATGAGGATGAACCAGAGTTGGCGGACAAGGAAGAAGAGCCAATGGACAAAGAACTTGTTGAGGATGAAGCAATGGTCCATCACTGTAACATGATGTCTTTGGATATTGGGGACCTGGATTGTAATATGGCTTTTATACTCTCGTCAGCCTATGCTCTGTCAGAGCCTATGCCCACTGCACATTTTATCGATGATGAAGAGCCAGTCAAACCAGTATATTTGGTGCAGGAGCCTGAGGATGAGAATGAGGCAGCGGCAGAGCCTGGAGTTTTCCAATCCAACCACAAGTATCCTGAGGGGGTTGGAGATCTGTTGAAGCAATGTGTGATGTTCGCTAAGCCAACGTTTAACATGTCCCAGCATATGAAGCCTTTATATGTCACAGTAGAGGTGGAAGGGATCAAGGTCCACAAGGTTTTGATAGACACTGGAGCTGCCGTGAGTATTATCACCACAACCACAATGGAACAGCTCAAAATTCGAAAGGAGAAGATCATTAGTACTGTCTCCAAGGTTAAGGGGTTTTCAGGGAATGTTACTCCTACTTCTGGGGTGGTCATGCTCAAGGTGAAGCTAGGACCTTCGGACGCTTACCAAGAGCTTTTTGTTGCTGAGGCAGACGCTCCCTATCACATGATTTTAGGGAGGGACTGGATCCACAAAGCACTAGCAGTTCCCTCATCTCTTCATCAGGAGTTGATTATGTGGGATCCGGTCACAGATTTACCTATGCTCATCAAGGCGGATGAGCGTCCTTATTCGATAGCGGCCTGCCAATTGGAGGCCAGCTACTATACAAGAAACATGAGACCTCTCAGAGTAGAGGGTATTGATCATAAGGGGCATCCAATCGGGGTGACCCGAAACGAATTGACTCAATGGGGAATTGCCCAGGCTATGGCGGATTACAGCCGGCCAATTTCCATTGAGCTTCTTCCCAACGTATCCAATGAGTGACTTCCTCTCACGAGAGGAGTCGGAAGCCTTGGCTCTATTACTACAACAACTGTCTATCTATAGATTAGAGCAGATGGCCTGGGAAGGGGTTGCATTGGTTGAGTGCATTGAGGAAGAAGACATTGACTCTTTTGAGGGGGTGGACGTAATTCAGCCTGCTCCAGCAGCTTTGGATAATACTCCACCTAAGGTACGTGATCCTGTAGAGAAAGTTAACTTGGGGACAGAAACAGAGCCCATGGAAGTGGGGATTAGTCAGTACCTTGAACCAGATTTGAGATAGCGACTGATAGGGTTACTGTAGGAATTTAAGGATTGCTTTGCAGAAAAATATCAAGATATGCCGGGTTTGTCAAAGGAGCTGGCTTGCCATCGCCTTCCCATCAAGGGTGGATGCAGGCCAGTTAAGCAAGAGCAACGGCGGATGAATGCTGAAACTGCAATGGCGGTCAAAAAAGAGGTTCAGAGCATGGTTGAGGCTGGGATAATCAGACCAACTCTTTATCCGGAATGGTTATCCAACATTGTTCATGTTAGGAAGAAAAATGGCAAGATTAGAGTCTGTGTGGATTACAGAGATTTGAATGCTGCATCACCTAAGGATGTCTATCCTATGCCTATAGCGGATATGCTGGTGGATGCAGTAGCGGGGCATGAGATGTTGTCTTTTATGGATGGTACAGCGGGTTATCATCAGATTCCTATATATGAGCCAGACATTCCTAAAACAGCTTTCCGCTGCCCAGGGTTCACAGGAGCATTTGAATATCTTAGTATGTCATTTGACTTAACCAATGCAGGGGCTACATACCAACGTACAATGAACGTTATTTTCAGTAAGATATTGGGGGACATCTTGGAAGTTTACATTGACGATGTGGTGGTAAAGTCAAAGAAAAGGGAAGACCACATTGATCATCTCTGAGAGGTGTTCACCATCATGAGAAAGCACCAGCTTAGAATGAATCCAGCCAAGTGCGTTTTTGGGGTTTGTGCTGGTGACTTTCTGGGGTTTGTGGTACACGAGAGAGGCATTGAGGTGGCTGGTGACAAGGTGCAGGCTGTGCTAGATGCACCAGCGCCAAGGAACAAGAAAGAGTTACAAAGCTTGTTGGGTAAAATCAATTTCCTCAGAAGGTTTATATCCAACTCAGCAGGCAAGGTTGCACCCTTCTCTCCTCTGCTCAAACTCAAACCAGGAGAAGAATTTAAATGGGGTCCTGAGCACCAAGATGCTTTTGACAGGATCAAAGAATACTTGGCTAGTCTGCCAGTCCTCCGGCCGCCCACGCCTGGTATTCCCCTCAAATTATATATTTCTGCTTCTGACATTTCCATTGCAGGAGTGCTGGCTCAAGATGAGACTCTGGCGGATGGAAAGAAGATTGAATATGTAGTTTCTTACATTAGCAGGACACTGTTGGATGCAGAGACCAGGTATTCACCAATTGAACGGCTGTGTTTAGCTCTATATTTTGCTGGTGTCAAGCTCCGCCACTATATGCTTTCCTTCACAACAATAGTGGTGGCACAGACGGATTTGGTGAAGTATATGCTAACGAGACCTATCCTAAGGGGTATGATTGGCAAGTGGGTGTTAGCCCTTTCAGAGTTTTCCTTGCAATATGCGCCACTGAAGGCTATGACTAGTCAAGCGATAGCGGATTTTCTTTTACACCATCCTATTGAGGAGGAATTCTCAGAACCGCCAAGGTTTGCTAGCATGATCCGGTATCAGCCTTGGATTTTACACTTTGACGGTAGCAGTACCAGTACCAGTAAACTGGCAGGTGCATGAATTTGTATCCAAAATCCAGCAGATACCAGGTATCTTTACTCTTTTCAGCTGGAATGGACGTGCACCAATAACCAAGCAGAATATGAGGCCTTGCTCATTGGGCTGGAATTACTGCTAGACCTGGGAGCTCAAGAGGCTGAAGTTTTTGGAGATTCTATGCTAATCATTAACCAGCTTACAAGGGTTTACAAGTGTGTTTCTTATCATTTGTTGTACTATTACGAGCAGGCTGTTGAGCTGCTGAACCGGTTCATTGATGTTTCCTTAGATTACATTCTCAGGGAGATGAATTTTACAGCTAATGAATTGGCACAGTTGGCCACAGGAATCAGCTTGGCCCATGGAGTAAAGGAAAGAATCATTAAGGTAGAGCGCATGACTTTACCATCTTTTGCCATCCGCCGGGAGGACCGCAGAGAATGGTTGGTTGCTGCAGTCGAGCCTAGTGACATTAACTGGCGGATACCAATCATTGCATATTTGAAGGACCCATCTGCACCGTCTGAAAGAAGAATCAGACACCTTGCTACCAATTATCTTCTCAGGGGAGAGGAACTGTTCCGGAGAGGGGAAGATGGAGTCTTATTAAGGTGTATCTTTGGCACAGAGGCCAAGCGGATCATGAGAGAGGTACACTTAGGGGTCTGTGGTTCTCATCAATCCGGACCTAAGATGAGGTGGCTTATCAGAAGATATGGATACTACTGGCCATCTATTTTGAAAGATTGTCATAGCTTTGCTCAGGGTTGTCAGGAATGTCAAAAGCATGGACCAGTTCAGCGGATTCCAAACATCTCTTTACAGCCTATTATCAAATCTTGGCCTGGCAGGGGTTGGGCATTGGATTTTGTAGGAGAGATTAACCCCCATTCATCTTTACAGCACAAGTTTATTTTGTTGGGTACTGATTTCTTTACCAAGTGGGTAGAGGCTATCCCGACAAGGAACTATGATGCCGACACCGTCATCCGTTTTGTGTTCCAAAACATTATTTGCAGATATGGTATTCCAGAATGCATAGTAGCGGACAGGGGGGCAGCCTTCATGGCTGAAAAAACCAAAACCTGGCTAGCAGATTATGGTATTCAGTTCCTGCATTCTTCCCCTTATTATGCTCAATCCAATGGTCAGGCAGAAGTTACTAACAAGGTTGTTATATCTATCATGAGGAAGATGCTCACAGATAACCCAAGGTCATGGCACACTCAACTTGATAACACATTATGGGCCTATAGGACTTCCAAAAGGACTCCTACTGGTACTACTCTTTATTCGTCGATGTATGGCCATGATGTCGTTTTACCACTGGAAGTCAACGTTGATTCTTTAAGAGTCCGTGAGCAACACCAGCTGCTTGGTGAGGATTATGTGCAGGCCATGTTCCAGGAACATGAGGACCTTGACGAGAAGCGACTGGCGGCCTTGGATAATATCATCATGGAGAAACAGAAGATTGCTAAGGCATATGATAAAAGGACCAGGGGTAAGTCCTATGGCGAAGGTGACTTGGTCTGGAAGGTGGCTTTACCTCTTGATGAGCAAGGTCGGGGTAAATTGGTTGCTCGTTGGGAGGGTCCATTTGTCATTGATCGTATTGTTGGCAAGGGAGCTTACCAGCTCAGAGACTTGGAAGGAGAAGTTCATAGGAACCCAATCAATGGTCGTTACCTCAAGAAATACTTTCCAAGTGTTTGGGAGTATGAGACCTCCCCAGCGGATGACAACACTGGTCAGAGTTCTCCTTAGTCCAACGTGCTCGGGGGGCATCCAGTCAGAGCGTTGCATCCGCCAGGGGTGCTTCCGCCATATTTTGGATGCTGCTAGATTTCAATGTAAAACTGTTAGAGGGTTTTGTGTTTTCCCTGTTTTATTTAGACATCCGCTTGGGGTGTTTATATTTTTGTACTTTTTGATTATCAATATATTTATCATCTTTGCTGAGGATTGGCTACAAGTGATATTGAGATTGAAACTTGTTACATTCGTATAAAGCTTTGCGGCCAAAGGCATTACAGGGAATGGAAAACACAAAGAGCTACTAGCTAGCTCTGAAACCATGTCTACGTGTTCGGAGTCCCCACTTCTGGCGGATATCTCTAGTTCATTCCAGATCCGCCAGAGGAGGCTAAAAGGCGGAACTCCAACACACTATTGTAACCATCTCGCCGGCTGACGGACCCTGAAAACCACTTGGGGACCATTTATTTTTGCTACTTAGTTTCCTTGGCTCAGCTTTGTCTTACACTCATCCGCGCAGCCAAGTGAACTAGGGGGGCAACATCAGGGCAACATCCGCTTATATTTCGGAGGACAAAATTTATTGAGAATTTTTTGACACTTTGTATTTTTAAGACCTTTCATTCCCTGAGTCTTGGTTTTCAGGGGCATCCGCTTGGGGTGCGCCCTGATTCTCGCTTTTGATAATAAGACATTCAATGCAGGCCTCTATTCTTAAGTGATATTTTATTTGCAAAATAATGGGCTTTGCGGCCGTGGCTATTACAAAGGCAGAGACTAAATAAACATAAGGAAACAGATCCGCCAACTATCTCTGATACCATTTCGATGCGTAGGGACATCCGCCAGTCCTCCATTCTGGAATCCCTCCGAGCAGACAGAAGACGGTAATAGAGATTTGCTTCCTTGGATCTCTTGGACTGTCAAATTACTCCAAGATCTCAATAGACGAACGCCATCTATTTTCGCCGAAGAGTGGCCAATCTCAAGTCCGGAAGAAGATCACTGAGACAAAATTCCCTTCATAACGAAGAAGACAATGGGTCTATTGAGGCATAACCACCCCCACACCGGCGGGGCCTCAACTCAGGTGGAGAAAAACGATCCCACGAGGCAAGGGGATGGTACCTGAAACTACATCCATATTAGGCCCCCGGCAGATGCGAGTAGAAAGGCGCCCAGTCAGTAGCAACCAGTCTATGATCACATCCGCCCAGGACATAACATGAGATGTTATGTTTCAGGATTTGCTTAACATGGGTTGTTATGTTTCAGGATTTGCTTAACATGGGGTGTTATGGTTCAGGGGTGTTTTGGGGAACATCTGAATTTGATCCGGTGGAAAAGATCGAGGAAGCCATAGCGGCTGATAAGAGAACCAAAGGAACGAAATGATGAACAACATTTGAGGCGATTTGGGTTCTCAGTTTCCATCAAACGGGGTTGCTTTTATAGCCTCGGTTGGAAGCAATCTAAGAGTTGAGTTTGAATTGCACAGTTATTGGGCGGTTAAGTGTGGGAACCGTTGCATTTGAATTTCAAATTCTTGAGAAACGGTTCTGTAGCTTTGTCTGCAACGACAAGACAAGTGTGCAGAGGGTCTGATTTTTAGGCCAGACCGAGTTGGGCTTGGTTGTTAATTAAATAAACAAAAAAAATATATATATATATATATATCAAGCCAGTCCCATTATGGATTGGGCCTAAATTCATACAGATGCAGACCCAATCTCTTAATCGTGGCCTTAGTTTTGCTAATCTGGCGATCTAGTTCTATCCTAGCCTTCTTCGCCTGGTGTCTTTCCTCTTGCAATCTGATTGCCAAGAGCTTCTGTTGGTTCACTTGGTCGTCGCGATATGCTTGCTTCTGGCGGAGGAGGGAAATTTTCTGCTCCAGGACCGCCTTCATATCCTCAAGCTTGGCTATTTCGGCCGCCTCCGTATCGTTATTGGCCGCAGCGACCAAGTCTGAATATGCACTGGTAGCGTGAGAAAAGGCCATATCGGTTTCCTGGAGTTTGGCATTCTGGGGGGACCGCGCATCCAAATCTTCCTACAGACTCTTTAGCTCTGCTGGGAGGCGAAGAAGAGAGGGATTGGCTTCAAATTGGAGGTCGGGAGCCAGCTGCTAGAACTGGTCCTTGAGAATTTGTAAAGCGGATAAGAGTTCATCCGCTACCTTGGCATCAGCAGGGTCCTTCTCCCCCAGGCATTCCAGGAAACTCCATGCTTTCTGTACTTCCACAGGTTCGTCTTCAAGGCTGAATGGAGGAGGGAAGAGGTCTTCGGCCAAAGTCGGGGAAAGTACAGGCCTGCTTCTGGCTCCAAAACCAAATTCGCCAGGGGTTGCAGAGGAGTTGGCGGATGGAGAAACAACGGCCAAACCCATTGGGGCTTGACTCTGTGGCGAGGGAATCGGCACAATAGTTGACGCCACTGGACTAGGGTCCGCCACCAGTGGGGTGGCACTGATAGTTGCCACAACATCATCATCCGCCTGTTCATGAGAAAAGAGGGTTAGGAACAGTTTTGACCAAAGAAGGTGGTAACTCAAGCGGATATACAACATACCTTAACAGTCTCTGGCTGGGGGGGCACCTCTGGCTTGTCCAGAAGGAGCCTTTGCTGCTCTGGTTGATCAGGTCCAGGAAGGTCGTCCGCTGGGGTTGGAGTTTGTTCAACTCGGGGGGCAGCATCCGCCAAGTGCGGTTCACTAGTGACATCTGCCGCTTCTGCCAGTGCTGGATCAGGTGGAGGGGTAGAAGGCTCATTTGCAGCTGGGAATTCAGCGCCAATAATAGGCGGCTCTTCTTCTATCTCCAATCCAGGAGACGAGCTAGAGGCCAGCGGATTGGGAGATGAAGAGCTGCAATGTGCGCCACTGGGCGTTTGTGGAGGATCTGCTGTGGTCTCGGCCACGTTGAGCTCAGGGTCTTCCCTCATCTCCGGTCCAGTTTCTGCAGCGGCAGAAGAAGTCAGTGTTGGCTTAATTGAACTCTGATCAACTGCTGGAGAAGGGCTGGAAGATGTACCTGCATTGGGATCAAGATAGCGCAGGGGAACAGGTTGAGGAAAGCAATCACCAAAATTCTCTTGAAGATTACGGAAGAGGTCCAGATAATCCCGTTTGAGACTAGCAGAACTCGTGGAATCTTCAGAGAGGTCAGAGGACTCACCTGAGGAAAGTTGAATTACTTCAGGGCCTTGGCTGGCGGCTGCAGCGGATGAGGAACGCCTCTTTCGGAGTGTGAGGCTCTGCAAGGATGGATAGAGTTGGGATATCTACATCACGTATGCACTTATAAGCTGGTAATTAAAGATTATAAGGAGACGAAGGAAAGATGAAATTACTTACAGGTGTGTCCTCCTCCACCTCATCAGGGTCCTCGTCCGCCTCGATAACGGTTTTACCTTTCTTTGGGCACGGATGAAGCTCACAATCAGCTTTCCGTTTCCTTCCATCCGCTGGGGTTTGGCCAGATGCCTGTTTCCATCAAACAATTAAGGGTTATACAAGGAATTTTGGCAAACCAAAACAGCAGTCGTAAGCAGAAGGGTGTTACCTCTTCTTGGGAAAGGTTGGGGTACAGCGGATCGCCCCCTAGCACTTTCTGGTCAGGTTGGGGAAGATGCCTACCTAGGCTTCTGAAGAGTCTCCGGAAATAGTAGACAGAAGGCTGATCAAAGAGCGAGCCCCTCAGATGCGCCCACCAGCACTGGTAGGGGCCGGTGGCATCTTTGGAAGCCCGCAGATTTGTGTATTTCTCCCAGCCTGGAATGTGGAGGGGTTGCAGGCGTGGTTCAAGGCTGACAGCGGACACTGGGGGAAATTCTTTGCTGATCCGCCACGCAGAGAAAAGGTTCACACTCTTTAACGGCGGATATGGCAGAAGTTGAGTGAATCCAAACTGCCTGGCAAAGAAGTGGGGAATATAGACCTCATAACTGGGATGCTTCTTATCACTGCAGAAGAGGGGCAAATCTGCCATGGAGGTGCAGTGAATGAAGATCCTTCGACCTTCTTCCGATAGCTCCCTGGATGGGAGGAAGCCTCGAGATAACCCTCTCGGGTACCTTTGATGGATTAACCGCTGAGCTTCTGCAAAGAACTCATTGGCGGTTGTGTTGAAGAAGATATCAAGGCAGATGGCATAGCTGATGTCAGGATTAGGAGCACATCCAACGTATTCTTGCCCTGCAACCTGATCAGGCTTGGATTTCCCCATCAAGGGTGGAATGAGCTGGGGGAAGTACATCTGACACCAGATATCCAATATCCAGAGCGGGCCAAACTGGGAGCAGTGCATGGGTTGGGCGGATATCTGGTGAAGGCAGCGGTAGAGGTGTGCTAGAACAATTTGGCCAAGGCCAATCTCCCGGCCAGCATAGATCACCTCCGCCATGCGATGATAGGTCTTGGTCATCTTGTTGGTGGTAAAGCAAAACACAAACTTGTTGAGCCAGAAGTCCAAGAAGGCTACTCCACCGATTGCATTGTCTGCCTTGGAGAAGGTTTTCACCCAGTTCTCAAACCCAGAGGTGTCAGCGGTATTGAGAGCAAACCGGGAGATCGCCTTCTCAGAGTAATCGCTCTCGTCGTAAGGTTTGGTGCCGAGAGGGAACCCAATGCCGGCATAGAGGTCCAGCAATGTGACAGTAGCGTGACCAAATTTAAACTCAAAGGCATTAACAGAGGGGTTCCAAAGGCTGATAAGAGGGACGAGAGCACACCTGTTTCCCCTTTTTGGGCTAAGGCTGAAGCAGAGTTTGATCACGTCAGCAACTCCAGCTTTCTTCCAGATTTTCTCGTCAAGAGGGAGCCTTGCCAAATACCATATCTTCATCCAAGGTTTAACCAGAGGCCAGGCGGCGTGATTAACGGCGGCTTGGTGGTGGTTTGATTGGAAGTTGGGACATTCCACTGGGTCTTCAGAACGGAAAATTACCGACAGCGGGCGAGCTGGGCCATCGAGGATTCGGTGTGCTCCGCCGTCGTCGTCAGCGTTGTAGCCCTTCATGTAGGGACCCAGAGAGGCCTGTTGCTCGCGGGGAAGCCCAAGGCAGGTCCGGTCATCGGCTCCGGAGTAGGTAATGAGGGGGAGGAGTTGATTTTTGGCATCGTTCGCCGTAGAGCAACGGACGGCGAAATTCATGGTTGAGGCCATTGGACTGGAGTTTGGGTTTTTCTAAGTTGATCTGAGGAGGGAAAGAGAATGGGTTGAACGAAAAATCGAGGGGATTCAACCGGATTTATATAGGATCCGAAAGGGGTTCTGGAAATTTTAAAACGGTGGGTTTTGCGGCAATTAAGGGTTTATGGCGAGCAGTGATACCGTTTCGATTTGGGAAATTTGTAATTGCTGAGGGAACGACGCAACATTCCAAATATTTAAATGCTGCGGATGAGCCGATGTTTGGGGCTTAGTCTCTCTTCAATTTCGCTGGGCTCTCAATCTCGGAGACTGGGGGGCAATGTTTAGGCCACAATTGGAGTTTTCTTCAATTAGGCTTTACCCCGAGACCCAGAGGGGTTTAGTTTAAACAAAATCCAATATGCACACTTCCTAATTCTTTTGAGAAATAATGCTTGGAGAGAGCGTTGAATTGTTACTTGATTAGATGAGAATTATTTCGCAATAATCCGATTGTGCAGTACATGAATTACCTTAATGGATAATAATTCATAAATGCTGATTGAGTTAATTGGGGGTTGTTACGAATAGCAATCCATTTATAACGATATCCTAGCCAAATTAGGAAATGATCTTCTTTGGAATCGGTTTGACTTATCTCGGGGTTAATTGAATGTTAATTTAGACAAAATACGGTGTTGAATGAGTTCCCTAAGTTATGGGGAATTCTGATCTCAATTTATTCTTAATTGACCTGATTAGGGGTGGTTTAAGGAAGGACAGTCCTAATCAATCTCGGAATCTGCCAGACTTGATCTTTAAGTATTAGGGTTTCGTGAATCATATAAATATAACTCTTTTGTGACTGAGAAAGGGTTCACAACCATCTACAAACAAACACAAGTTCTAGCACACCGCTAAACTTGTAAAGTCTCTCCGGAGCAACTCACCCAATTTGCCTCCACCTGCGATCGATCATATCTCGCATTCGTGTCGAGCGGTTGCTGAGCCTATCGAGTCAGTCCGCTACTCCGGTAGCAATCGAGTCGTTACCCCGGTAACAAAAACCCGTGATCTTGGTTTAGCTCTGCTTTGCTTCTCCGGATCAGAGTAAGATCCTCAATCCTCAAGGGGTTGAGAAGAAAATCCTGTTAGCTAGGTCTATTCAAGTCTTGTTCGAGCCCTGTACGCCCGCGTAACGGTTGCTTGATCAAGAAGTCAGAGTCTATTGGGAGCAGACGAGAAGACTCGCTAGGGGTCGTCCGGAGTCGAGTTGCACTACTCCAAAGGGTGCTGGCACGCCTAAACACACAGAAGACACAAGAGGAATTTACATCCGCTACCCCCAAGTGCTGACTGTTCGCCGGGTGCTAAATCCGCCACGAACAGACTCATTCGAATCAAAGCCAGATTGCTCCGCATTGCCGAGAGGGCTCTGTGATGTTAACCCTTAAATTCTTCTCATCTTCTATTCTAGTTATGCCAGAGTTGGTATTAGACAACCACCTCTCAAGACTTTTCCTGACCACACTTAGGGTAATGAGGCCCTCACCGATTCTAATAATATCAGTGTCCATTCTTGATCTTATCTTATTAGCAAGGAACCTACAACAGTATTTTTCTCACCCTAGCCCTAGGTCTTATACATTCTGAACGTCGAGGAGCTAGTTAAGATTAAGATTACTAGCTTGTGCTCTGATCCATCCGGAGTTTTGAATCCGAAAAACCTGCTTATTGATCGTAGAAGAGTTCTGAAGTGCATACTTTATATGTTGAACCGCAGAAACCATGAATTATTCAAGCTGTTCTTTTTGAGAATGTGTTCAAGCTGTTCTTAGCATACTGAAAGTTATAAAAGAGTACGTATTCTATATGATCGAATAATCTAAACACCTAAACACTTTGAAATGATTATAAAATCAAAATGGATTTAAAGTCCTTTTTAATAATCACAAAAAATGTCTCACTAAGCGGGCGCTAGAAAGACTAATTGTCTAAAAAAAGGTGGTCGGGATTGGGCCTTCCTTTTAAATAGGCCCAGCCTACTACCATTCGTGAAATAAAAGAAAAAGCCCAGGCCCAGAATACCGTCAAAAACACGGAGAGGAGTAGAAATCAATCCCCAATTTCAAATAGCGCGATTTCAATCGATTGAAAGAAACAGAAACACTTCCTCAATCGAAAAATGGTATGCTCTCAATTTCGATTACGCTTTTCTTCTTCAATTCGTAAAATTAGGGTTTTCTGATGTGTTGTTTTGGGGGTTTTCCGTCGATTTCATTTGTCTAGGATTTTAGGTGTGCTTATTGACCCAGAAGAATAATTATTCTTTTTATATAAGTTAATATCAAGATTCAAGCTTCAAGCTTCAAGCTTCTGGTGTAGTTGTTGTTTGTATATAGAAAGTGTTGTTCATGTTGATATCATATATATGTGATTGGATTTGATCAATGTGCTAAACTTGTGTTGGTTCGATGATTTTCCGCAGTCTTCACTTGCAGCTGCTAGAGCTGACAACTTTTACTATCCTCCGGAATGGACCCCGAATCAGGTAAACTAATGGAACCTATCTGTTATGTTTTGTATTGTGATAAGGTTTGGTTTGTGACTTGGTATACTGATCGTCGTGTGATACAGGGTTCTTTGAACAAGTTCAACGGTCAGCATGCTCTGAGGGAGAGAGCGCGCAAACTGGATCAGGGGATCTTGATCATAAGGTAACATATGAGTTTCATGTCTGTGTTACATTATGGAAACTTGTATTGTGGTCGAGTGGCTTAGTTGCTAAGGGAGTCCAGTCCTGTGTTTCTTGTGTTCTGACAATTGTTAACTTTTATCCCTGCTAAAAATAAAAAATAAAAACTTGCATAGGGACGATATTTATGTTTAGGTGTTTTTTGATGTTAAGGTCTTCGTAAAAGAACCATAACATCCTTCAGCTCTCAATATGACAAGGAGCTTAGTATAAGTGATGACTTATCACTATACTTGGGAATTCTTTATAACTGTTAATCATTTTTCATGGGCTATGTGTTTTATTCTGGAAGGATGGAGTGACTAATTGTATGTTGGAGTATGTTTTCGTAGGTGTTTCTTCTGAGCCTCTAGGGTGTAATCTTATTCAACTTGAAGTATCTGCAGTTTTGTGGTTTTGTTGCGAATTTTGATTGAATGATTAGGGAAACTGGACAGAATGGGGAAAATTACTAACATTTTGGAAAACACCTCCTGCACATTTTTTCTGTGGCGTAATATAGTAAACTTCTTATAATTATCTTCACTTCAGGTTTGAGATGCCTTATAATATCTGGTGCGGTGGATGCAATTCTATGATTGCTAAGGGTGTTCGGTTTAATGCTGAAAAAAAGCAAGTTGGAAACTATTATTCAACAAAGGTATGATTTTCCACTAAATCCTTCTGAGTTTTCCCTCCATTTCAAATCAAGCTGATAGAAATTGTGTTCTGCGGCCTCCTGAAAATGAAGTTCAGGTTTTTAAGGATGAGTGTGGTTTTTCCCTTGCAGATATGGAGCTTTTCTATGAAGGCTGCATGCTGCAAACAGGAGATAGTTATTCAGACAGATCCGAAGAATTGTCAGTATGTGATTATTAGTGGGGCACAACAAAAGACTGAGGTTTTTGATGTTGAGGATGCAGAAACCTTTGAACTTCCTGCAGAAGAAGGTTGGTTTTACATTTCTGGATTTGATGCGATGTTGAAATAGATTGGCCGACATTTATTCCATTAATGAGGGTGTAAAGTAATAAACAGTGATTTTGAGACAATTTTCGCATCAGTTTATTTATTTTTTATTTTTTTTGCTCTACAGAAAAAGGTATGCTCGCAGATCCGTTTTACCGTCTTGAACATCAAGAAGAGGATTTGCAAAAGAAGAAAGAAGCTGAGCCAGTGCTCGTCCGCTTGCAGAGAATTTCTGATGACAGGCATTCAGATGATTATGCCCTCAACAAGGCTCTCAGGGCCAAACTTAGAGTATGTCACTGAGACCATATTTATTCCCTTTTTTATTTTGCTGAAAGAAATAATTGTCGGTCTTTAAAGTTAGTAGAATAGGATAGATGACAGTGCAGAGGTAAATAGATCTTTTCACTCTTCACAGTCTGCATTTCCTTAGCGTTAGGTTTTCGGAAAAATTATCTATAACCCAGTACCAAAACATAAGGAACTTTGCATTTATGTCCATGGATTTTTTCTGCCTCTTTGTATAGACTGAACTGAACTTGATGTTGACTCTGGCATTAGATAAAGGTTTGCTCACTCATTATAATCTTTGTTTAATTTCAGTCTCAAAAGAAAAGAGTTGCTGAAGAAGAGGCTTCTTCAAGGAGAAAGGGACTTCATATACGACTGCTTCCAGTGGCCGAAGAGGATACTGCCACTGCATCACAGGTGAAGTTCTCTACCAAGTTTGACAGAAATAGGAAGGATAAGCGTGCTTTGATTAATGCTTCTTCAATCTTTCCTGGGTCATCTGGGACTTCAAAGAAAGCCTTGGAACTGGAATCTAAGAGAAGGAAAATAAGTGCTGCAGCAGCATCTAGCTTACTTGCTGGGCGAGTCAAGCCTTCATCGTGGTCTCAGAATTTTGTTTCTTCAAGCAGGCACAATGGCACTGCGGTCAAAGTGAAACGCTTCTAGCTTTCAAAAATTTATGATTGTTTCTGGAAAGGGCAGGGTAGAGAACGCAAGTAGTCATGAACCCTTTGAAGCTGTTTTGTAGATCTCCAGATGTGAATTCCACTTGTGATATTTCCCGTGTACATGAATAATATTCATGTTCCCTGTTTAAACGAGTGTACGAGTTAATGTGTATTCTCTGTTTAAAAGAGTACGACTTTATGAGTGTATTCTCTGTTGTACAGAAACTTGTTTAAATAATGGAAATGATCGTGTTTTACTCTCCATCGGTTTCTTTTCTTTGATGCAGTAAGCAGCTTCAACCCGTTAATGAATGATACTCTTATTGTGATAGAAAGTAAGTGTTGAACAACTACAGATTAGGTTATGATAAGTGGATTATTGTTAGTCTCTTGTATACTTTGTCAAATTCACTTGGTTGGAAACATCCACATGTAGTCGATTATTTGTGATTTTGGGTTCCTCAGAGTTACTGTCAACGGAAAACGTCGACTTTATATACTATAAACGGAAAACAGCGGTCGAGTCCAAATGAAACTACTATTGACCCAAAAGAAAAATCCAAAGGAAACTACATTTGATAATTCGCAATGGGAATTCATTTGCCCCGTATCATCATACAAAGTCCATGATCCACATAATTAACTACCATTTTATATAACTTAAACTGATGCAGAGTAAATAAAGTGTGATACTTTCTCTGAAGTCTGAACTTGAATGTGCCAGAGTCTGCAAATTAAAGTAAACCAATTTTTCATAGCCTGTAAGCTTTGTGCATGCATGAGACGATACAAAGCCCTCCGATCCGGCGGAGATCACCAGAGCACCAGTTCATCTGTAATCAAGTAAGTAGCAGCGGGATAGTCGTAAAAAGAAAAATGACTGCTGCTGCTGCTGACATAAAGAAAGGTCTGCATGCTATGTGCGCTCTTCTCCCTGGGCCTCAAGAACAAAAGCAATATTTATGCCATAAACCACCAAATTGACTAATTGACTAAACACAAGAAACACAATCATGGTTGGTGCAAGAAGAGATCTGACACAGTTATATAGGGTTGGTTTCTGGGTTGGTTCTCAGTCGTAGTACAGAGATGGAGAAAGACATAGCTAGCTAGTCACACTATATCACATATATATTCATAACTGTAGCGTGTTGCATTGTTGCAACTTGCTAGCTGAATCAGATCTGCTGCGCTGTTTGGATTCCCTTTATAGTTCCTTGTCGATTAGTTATAAAAAAAAAAAAAATTTGGTCAAATGATGAAATGCATTAAGCCAGGAACGGCAAGAAATAGAACTTTGACTACTGTTTTTGTAGGGTGTTCTTCACTAGTGCTCTTAAAATAGTGAATACTAAACATTTTTGTTTTGGTCAATTGATAGTAAATACTAAACTGTTGGGGCCAAGAATGATTGGATTAGTTCATTATGTGAGGCAACTGGCAACCCGCAAATTATAGTGAATAATGGCACAGGGGTTTCAATTTCGGTATTTTCACTTGCACAAAACTCATGCAACAGTGATACACTATTGCTATAGCTAAGCAGCTGCAACAGCTATCATTGATCGGTAAACATAAAAAACGTGCAGCCTACATAAGCTAGCTACATATGAATATAAATGCTCAGATAATCAAACCTAACACTGCAATAAGATCACGCAACTGATCAATTTCAGACAAGAAAATCCAACACTGAAAGAAGAGAAAGATCTCGATACATGGCTGAAAATAATGAAGCATTACCTACACAGGAATGGAGCGAGTGCTACTAAAGGCTCTCTCTCTCTCTCTCGACTTTTGCAGTAAAGTGATAAACTCCACAGCAGTAGTAGTGCAGCTGCAAAATCTGCAAAATAAACACTTCCCTCATGAATCATGATACAAACATTTCGAGTAGTGTAACTGATCAACAGTGAACCAAATCTGTTTCACTGCATGTAGCGGCCATTTTAATTAGTTTTCTGTGCCGCTTTTGGTTGGGTTTTGGCATTTTCTTTCTTTCGGCGATGGGGAGGCATAGATTGATCGCCGGCCCAGTTAATTTGGAGGGACACAGGGAAAGGGACAGAGACAGAGATATCGATCAATGCAACTGTGGAAGGGTTCTAGGTCAGCAATCTATCTATTTCCTATTTGTTCTTTCCCTCTTTGGGTTGGAAATGATCTATCTAACTAGAACCTCATCTATAAATTCTTATCACTTTGTTGTGCTTCTTCTTTTCGAAACTTCAAATAGTTAATTCTGCAACATAAGTTAACTGGTTTTGTCTTGCTGTTAGTATTTTTTGTTAGAATCTTTCATACAAGCTTCATAATTAGACCCGCTCTTTAACAGCTTCACCTTTTTCTCTCCTTTAGAAATCTTTCATGCAAGATTGTCTTTCACCGCAATAATTATAGCTTTAGAAGTGAGGGTGTACATTAGGCCATAGTAACAGAACGTTTAATTCATAATTAAGGGTGGATAACCGGCCAAGACGTATACGACGTGCTCTGCAGCCTTACCTGACCTGAGAGGCTGCTGAAACCAGATTTGTCATTGAGTACTTGCTTTTTGGCTACCAGAAACAGTACTCTACCTCTGCATTAATCTCATCGATCATTTGCGGCTGCCGTTTAACTTCATCAAATATCAATGTTACTTCTGCCAATCCATACAAACTGTCCATTGTCGCAGACTCGCAGTGAAATGCTTGGCTCTGCGTGATAAAATAATTGCAAAGATTAAATTGATCGAGCACAAACGTTAAAGTCCTTGGACCAAAAAATTAGAAAATGTTTTTTAGTCCACGTTAACCAGAAACGTAGCCGAAATTGGTGTATAAAGTGGACCAACCTCCGCGGTTATTAGTCCCATTTTGGATGACTTGTGTGTCACGTTCCGAAATTTCGAATAACAAAAATTCGAAATTCGTAAATGTGATTAATCACAATTACACTCAAATACTTAAAAGTTATTATACAAATAACTAAGTATTACTACAGAGTTCACTGCGTGGCACTAAATACTCAGAATATTACATCAATAAAACAGGAATGTAAAATAGAGTTTCACGCTAACACTCAATAACAATAAAACCCAGCTAGACAAAGGACCTCACCTTCTAGCCACTCAACTCAGACGCCTCCTTCTGGCTGCTGGTCAACTCCTGCAGGTCTAACCCCTACACCATCAATTGGTGCACCGGGTTGTAAACAACGAACCCGGTAAGCTTTCAAAGCTTGTGTGAGTAAAACAAACAAATTCAGGATAAAATAATTAAATCAACAAAGGAAAACACTCCCAACCACTACCAGATATGGGAGAATAGCCGACGAAATTTTTTTCGTCGGCTATGCCAAAATTTCGTCGGCTATACCCTTTACCGACGAA
The DNA here is from genome assembly GCA_963682095.1 of Potentilla sterilis. Taxonomy (NCBI): domain Eukaryota; kingdom Viridiplantae; phylum Streptophyta; class Magnoliopsida; order Rosales; family Rosaceae; genus Potentilla; species Potentilla sterilis. The sequence continues at coordinate 45,605,420 of OY821761.1, read as the reverse complement.
TTTTTCGTCGGCTATAAGTCGTCGGAAATACGCCGTCGGTAATACCAATGGCCGACGAAATTTTCAATTTCGTCGGCCATTCCAAGTATAGCCGACGAATTATGGCCGACGAAAATGATTTCGTCGGCTATGCTTGGTCAAATATATTAATATTTTAAAGTTATAGCCGACGAAATTTGAGCTATTTCGTCGGCTATACTTAGAGAATAGCCGACGAAATATATTAATTTCGTCGGCTATGCTTTGGAATTTTTTTTTTTTTGGAGTATAGCCGACGAAATAATGTCAATTTCGTCGGCTATAACTGCATTTTGGGCAAAAAAAAATACCGGAGGCCGGAGGAGGGGAAGGAGGAGGCCGGAGGAGGAGGGGAAGGAGGAGGGGAAGGAGGAGGCCGGAGGAGGAGGGGAAGGAGGAGGAGAAGGAGGAGGCCGGAGGAGGAGGGGAAGGAGGAGGAGAAGGAGGAGGAGAAGAAGGAGGAGGAGAAGGAGGAGGCCGGAGGAGGAGGAGGAGAAGGAGGAGGGGAAGGAGGAGGAGGCCGGAGGAGGCCGGAGGAGGGGAAGGAGGAGGCCGGAGGAGGCCGGAGGAGGAGGAGGAGGAGGAGGGGGAGGCCGGAGGAGGAGGCCGGAGGAGGGGAAGGAGGAGGAGGAGGAGGAGGAGGAGGAGGAGGGGAAGGAGGAGGCCGGAGGAGGAGGAGGAGGCCGGAGGAGGGGAAGGAGGAGAGAAAAAAGGCGGGAGGATTTAAAAGATTTAGAATGAGAATAGCCGACGAAATTAATATATTTCGTCGGCTATACTTAGAGAATAGCCGACGAAATATATTAATTTCGTCGGCTATACTTAGAGAAAAAGGCGGGAGGATTTAAAAAATTTAGAAGGAGAATAGCCGACGAAATTAATATATTTCGTCGGCTATACTTAGAGAAAAAGGCGGGAGGATTTAAAAAATTTAGAAGGAGAATAGCCGACGAAATTAATATATTTCGTCGGCTATACTTAGAGAATAGCCGACGAAATATATTAATTCGTCGGCTATGCTTTGGAAATTTTTTTTTTTTTTTTGGAGTATAGCCGACGAAATATATTAATTTCGTCGGCTATGCTTTGGAAATTTTTTTTTTTTTTTTTTTGGAGTATAGCCGACGAAATATATTAATTTCGTCGGCTATGATTTGGAAATTTTTTTTTTTTGGAGTATAGCCGACGAAATACAATGTTTCGTCGGCTAAACTCAGAGAATAGCCGACGAATTGCAATGTTTCGTCGGCTATTCTATGAAAACATACTAAAATGCCGTTTTGAGGACCTAAACGAACTCGAAAGCCCGAAAAAGCCCACACGTCGTAGCGAAGCTACGAGTTTTGTTCCTGGCGTCGTTCCCTTTCCGGAATGGTATCACAATCATCATTCGGACGCCGGATGCCAAATCTACAGTAAACCGGGTTTTGACTGATTTCATTATTTCGGCACACAGATTTTATCGGAATCTTGTCATTTTTCAACCGTAGACGTATTTCATTATTTCGGTCATATCTTATTTGACGACATATTTTCATTTGAAGACTCAGCGTATAGTAACTATTTGAAACGATACATTCACTTAAACGTTTAGTAAACAAGTTAAGGAACATTAGTGCATATGTTCCGATTTTGAATATAAAAGTTTGGAAAATCTATTCCAACCGTCAGATATCACCGTTAAGATTAAATACATGTATGAAAAAAAAATCTAACTACATCTGACAACGTTAAAGGCTCGATCGGGACGGTCAACCGGGTGAGTCGACCCTTCAAACGCTTAGAAATGGTAATTGGCCTGTCTAAATGACGTTTTTTGGCCTGACCTTCAACAGATAATAGTTTCAAATCGATGAGACGCAACTAATCGTATAAAAATTTTCCTCAAAATATTTACCGACCGTCAGGCTACCCATAGGAAAACGGAAGTAAAAAACAGTTAACCGCAACATTCGGCACACAGATTTTGTCAGAATCTTATCATTTTTCAACCGTTGACGTATTTCATTATTTCGGTCATATCTTATTTCACGACACATTTGCATTTAAAGGACGAAGCAATGGTTTGTCGATAGTGATAGAAAATAGAAGCTGTTTTTTTTTTTTTAATCATAGCCGACGAAATCAAACCTAGTACTCGTCGGCCATACTTCCAAAAAATTTCGTCGGCTTAAATATGTATATAGCCGACGATTTTTTTTTTTACCAACGAAAAAAAAAATTCGTCGGCCATTCTAGGGGAATAGCCGACGAAATTTTTTTTTCGTCGGCCGTTTTTTTTTATTTCGTCGGGAAAAGCCTTTTTTCTGGTAGTGAACCAACCACGACTCGTATATTATAAAATTCACGATGCACAATCAACCAAAAGAGTAAGACTAGGGGCGCACTGACCAACGTCATTCCCCTACAAATCTCACAAGGCAAACAGACTAGAGCTCTAACTGATCGTAACCAATCACCCGGCCAAAGGCTTGGTCCCGACATACTTGCCATAAGGATCTCTTTCACCACTTAGGCGAGATCCTCTCCCCACACATGTAAGATCTTTCACCACTATTGGTGAGATTTTACTTCAACCGTTAGTTTCTATACCAACACAACCACACATCACACCACTCACATAATCACATATATGATAAATTCATAACATAAGACATTCACCCAATTGCACACTCACATTATATATTTCACGTAAATATATATATATACGTAGACATCCACTCAGGAATAGTCCACTAATACCAACTATAGTCATTGATCTTAAAACCCTTTGAAAATTATTTTTATATTAAAATCATTTTACTTACCAATGAACTGTAGTCGATCAAGTTCATTCAATTTAAAACAAATATCAATTCCATAAAATCATTTTGCATATAACGATCCATATACTATAATTAATTCGTAATCAACTCGTATTTAATACGAATACACTGAAGTTTACTCACCTTAATTCACCAGAAATGGTAAATATCCGTTTCGCGTCAGGCCTCGAAGAGAACGGGTCGAATCGGGCTGAAATAGCGTCGGGTCGGATCGCTACAGTACCGGTCAACGGTCAACGTCAGTCAACGGTCAACGTTGACCGGGTCGGGTCGTCTGTAGAAAACGGGTCGACTGCAGATCTGATCGGATCATTTTCGATCCGATCGATCGAGCTTGAAACGGCAAAAACAACGTCCACAGGGAGGCGCGCAAGGAGAAACCCAGCCGAACGGTGGGTGGCTCGAGCTCCGGCGACGCCTGGAACAGCTGCTGCACCGCCACCGACAGCGGCTCAAACGAAAGAGGAAGTCGTGCTGAGCATTTTGACAGGTAGCACGCCTTGAAAGGTGGTCGGACGAGGGAGAACTACGCAAAAGAAGCTCCGGATTCGATTCGGGGACGATGAACAGTGTTTCGCGATGATTTCTGATATTTTCAGAATTTTCTGATTTTTCTGAAATTAAATTACTATTTATAGAAATTTCAGATTTTGGAAATAACTTTAACAGGTCGTAACTTTTTCATACGACGTCCGTTTCACGCGTGCCGCATGTCTACAAACTCGTATCGTCGAGCTCTACGACTTTTGTGAAGGAAACTTTCCAAAATTCACGGCGAATCAAAAAGTTAACTTTTGACCCATCGAAACTTAATCGTTTTTCGGATTTTAACTCTCGAAATCAATTCCGACCTCGAGCAACAACTAATAAAAAGGTATGAAATACGAAATTCCGTAAACCACCCTTCCATTAATTTCGAGGAATTTACACGAAATTGAATTATAAAAATCAGGATTACTACATTGTGCGACAATTCTAGTTCTAGGATGATAATCTCTTATTTGTTGCTGGTATATCTTGCTTGTTGTTTCGGGCTTCTGCGTAGTCGATCATCTGCCAATTTGATACTTATTTTTCTTTGATTTGATCGCGTGAGTGTCTTTTTTCTTGAAATAGATGACTTCTTCTATAATGATCAGGCTTTTCCAAACAAAAAGGCCGGCCAGCCTAGATGAAACACACTCCAACAACATATGAATAAGCTGCAATTGATCAAGTATGATTATCATGCATATTCCAAAAGACTGACGGCAAGAGTTGTTGAGGTGTAATAATATAGAGTGGCAAAAGCTGCAAAACATGATAATATCTTATATATGAATGGGAAGAACTGAAGAATCCACAGACAATACTTAATTATAATTGGCGTCAGAGAACAATTAAAGTTGCTCATCTAAAGTAGAAATTAAATATTTGCAACTAATTAGGGTTGTCTATGGTATTTAGATGTTTAGAATTTCCCTAATTATTATTGCCTAAGCGCCATCATGAGTACAGAAAACATTATTCCAACTAACAGAGTAGACAGGATATTTGCTTTCCTAAATACATAATCTAAAAGCCGCAAATTGCAATTAGCTAGCAAGCTATTTCAAGAGGTGAACTGCACTATGATCACTAAGAACTTCATCAGCAAAAAGGACTGTGTAAGAGTAACATAATGCCAAATAACACAGATATATCTCAGCTATGTATCTTGACTGATGCTTAACTTACACACAAACAAAACAAAGAAGCATGGATTGACGTACATTTGATTAAAACATCAGAGAAGATTCACCATAGTATCCAGTTAACCTAGCAAACAAATGACATACATCCAGGAAGTTTAGCAGTAAACATCTAGGTAAAAGCGGCGAAAGTATATGATTTAACCACCATTTTCTTTGTTGCACACAAAATCCAGTAGCAATATATACCTTGAAATCACCATCCTTCAGTGTTACTTAACTGGATATATATTAGTAAGCAAACCAGAAAGGAAATAGAAGTTTATGAACACATACATGCACTGTCTTAATTAAATCTTAATTACCAGCTATATATGTAGAAACATAATTAGTACATGATATGAAACTTGTCAAATACTTAAACTATTATTCAAGAACAATACAGGGGAAGGATAACTGGTTAAATATATGGAAGTTGTTTTTCTATACCTGGAACAAGCTGATTGCCAACTAGCTAGGCGGCCCTTAGCAATACATTGCTTCAGCTCATCATGAGGAAGATCAAATTTTTGTTATGAAACTCCATCCGAGCCGATCAAGCGCTCATCAAGCTTTATGTGATCGATATGTGGCTATCGATCTAATATGTAACATGTACTGCTATGATATAGGAACTTCAATGTTAGGTTGCTGACAGTAAAGAAGCTAGTGTTAATTAGAATACAATATTGCATGTCCCTTGTAGTACTTTCTTGATTTTCAACTGTCAATTTGTACCACTTCGCTACTCATGATCTAATTAAACATGAAGTTCGAAAAATATGAAAGTAAAAGGATACCTGATAATATATGTACATCCCCCAATCTTCATATCCAAGATTGCAATGTCTATACTACAACATCTTTAAATTCAATTACCAACAAAATCAAATAAAATTTGAATAAATTAAAGCATATTAAACTGCAGTACTACTGAAAATATTTAGCTCTTGTAATTCATACGCGCACTTCCAATTCCAAAGATAGTAACTAGCCCACTTCATAATATAAACGCTGCATTGCGTCAATAAAGCAGGATGCTCCTTAGTTAAGATTGATATATATTTGAATTGGCTGGTCTCACTTAAACTTGAGAAACTGGCCCGGGTTTTGGTCTTGAGAAATCAAGTTGGTAATGAAAAATGAATTACGATTATGGTCTTGGTCTTGGTTGGGCATGAAATTAATTGAGGAAGGGTTTAGTACTTCTAATGTGTTTGGTTTTGGTATGGGAGTCATGAAAACTGAAGAACCAGAATACTTCTGTTCTTGGGAATTTGAACCGGTGAAAGAGTGAAGTGAAGTAGTAGTATTACTGGGCTCTTGTTGTTTGGTAGTCATGCCCATAATTGGTGCGCTAGGGTTTTCCACTTGCAGCACTCTGTTACCTGTAAATGTCTTGATCACGTTTGTCGTGCGTTGAAAAGACTGCAGCTTGGTGCCCCAATTCCCAGTAAAACCAGGAAATTCCCCACCATCATCCTCCAAACTTGGCCCGCTTTTCGATGCACTAGTTGATCTTCCCATGAAAATTTTGTGTTCATCAGCATTGTTTCTCATCATGGAATTTGTTCCATCTTGTTCAAGCAATTCGTGACTTGTGAGTTTCTCAGCTTCCTTCCCCAAGTACAACCCTATATCCTTAGGGTTTTCTTCATCCTGGTTAGTTTTGCAGCTTGATCTGATCCTCATTTTCTCCCTTGTTCTTTCTCTTGCCCTTGCTCTTGCCTCGTCCCTTGATCCTTTCCCAACCCTACATGATCTTCTCATGTTCTGCTTCGGATCTTTATTCATTCCGCCCATGGAAGATTCACACTTAAGAGCACAGTGAGTCTGCATTGTCCGAGATACAACTTCATTACTCTCGGTAGAAGTAGAGAGGGAGGTAATGTAGTTCGCCACATCAATATTGGTGCTAGTGCTGCAACTCGGCAAGACCAGGTGTTGCTTCAGTTCCTTGATGGCGGACTTGGACTTTGTGAAAAGCCAGTCGATGGTCTTGCTCGCCTTGTCGAAACCAAGCATGTCTTGAAGATCAAAGAACTTCCGGGCGATCTGAACCGACAACCTCATCCTCCGGTCTCTCGGGCCCTGCGCCGTGCAGATCTTGCTGTGCCGATCCTTCTTCCCACTGCTTCTCTTTCTCGGTGCTGCCGCCTTTTTCTTCTTCTTCGAGCTCTGGATCTTCTCCTCCTCCATAAGCCCTTGGTTTGAAGCAGCGACGCTGATTTCAGCCGACTGAGATGAATTACTGTCGATCATTAAGAACTGCTGCTGCGACAACAAGTAGCTCAGGACTACTCCGTCGTGATCTTGAAGAAAAGGTGAGTTGGAGTTGTAGTGGTAAGGATGATGGGGCAGTGATGATGAGATTTCATCATTAGTACTAGTGTTGCTGCCAAGATGAGGATACATATCGATGTGGCCGGGCCGATCTTTCGCTCTCAACTAGCAGCTGCTTGCACCTTGGATTTATTATTTGAGCTATGATTCTGTACAGTTAACAGATAGCAGTACACGTACAGAAAAGAAAAGAAAGGATTGCAACGAGGAAAAGAAGGATCGATCCGGTGAGGTGAGGGCTACTGTTGCGACAAATATGTCGGTCTTTTTGGAAATGCAATAAACTCAAAGCTAAGCTAGAGTGATCTGAGAACTAATAAAAGAAAGGGGATGTACAGTGCTTAGGGTACACTGTGCATATATACCTACTGATAGAAAATTAACCACACAGAGAGAGACACCAACCTATAAGTGCGCGCAGGCCACCTGAGTAGTGCGATGGTGGTCCTGTGTTAACTTGTTCTTGGTTTGGTGGTTTCAAATCACCATTAATACACCTACGTTTCTAAGACAAAAGGGGAACAGTGGAGGGTCGGCGACGCAGATCAGAGCTATGAACGACTCGGCCATCTTCATCAGTTCACTAGTAGTACTACTACTCTTGAAGGTGTACAGTGATTGGGGTGGGGAGTAGTGACAGATCACATGGGTGAGTGCAGGTGGGAGATGGACAGCGACTCATCCTAGCAAGAAAAATAGCCATTCTTTTTCAGTATGATTGAGTGAGAAAGAGAGAGAGGGACGTACGTACAGATACTGTATAGATAATATATCAGTGGCTGTGGTTGTGTTCAAAGTTTGAAGAGAACTTATTAGAGATGCAATGATGCATTATGCATAGCTTAGCTAGCTAGCCAGGCTACAAGTGCCCTAGAGATCAAAGTGATAGAAAAGAGAAGGGAGGGGAGCAGCTAGGTAATTAACTAATTATATGATGAATATGGATGTAACAGTGGTAGTAGAGAGGCTAGAGGCCCCTTTGTACAAACTTATAAGAGCCAGCTTGCTTGCTTAACTGGCTATATATATATAGCTTAAGCTTTATGGCCATGGAATCCAACGCTACCTGCTTTGAACTTTGACTGGCTACCATATGTCCCTTTCATTCTCTCTCGACACGAGAGATAGGACTGGTCTGAAAAAGATAACATATTATCTCTTTAATTTCTATTTCTGTAGAAGTGCAAATCATCGATGAACACAACGTCCACCACAACTTTGTAGCTTAAATTGCAGTGTTGCAACACTGCAACTCTATCACTGTGGAAGCGTACGTATTCTTCGTAACCCTTTCGCGATTTGAATTGATTTCTTTCACAGCAGAAAATATGGGAAGAACATATTTGAACACATTTGAAAAATTAAACTAAACAATTAATTACCTCTTAAATGCCAACAAAATCAAGCATGAAAAAGACCATTTGCACAAAAAATTTGAAAAACTTGCCCATTTCAATGTTACCTACCCATTCCAATGAATCTTGATAAAAATACCTAATTACCCTATACTAAAACCATATATAAATCTCTCTCTCTCTAATTAGGGTTTCACTTCACCCTCCTCCTCCTCTCCTGTACCACCACCTCACCACCGGAAACCACAACCTATGCCTTCATTTGCTCCACCAACTCGGCCTCCACCGCCGCCCACTTCCTCAGACGAGGCTGATCTGCCTCATGTTCCTCCTCCGTCGGATTGGGGAAGAGCAGCGAAGGGTGTCCATATCTGGACTGCAGCGAGCTTCAGACGATGGGCTTCTTCGTCGAGGTCGAGGTCGAGGTCGAGGGGCGGCGATCCGGGTCCAGAGGCTTCAGATATGTTGTATTGTGGGAGGGAGATGTGTTCTTATAGGCTTTTTCTGGTTATAGGAGGAGGAGGGTGGTGTTGCTTTTCGTTGCAGTGATGAGAGTAGAGCTGATCGAGGTTTGGGATTTGGGTGTGGAGTGAAGATGTGGGGCTGAGATTGATGGAGATGAAGAAGAAGAAGAAGAAGAAGAAGAAGAAGAAGAAGAAGAAGAAGAAGAAGAAGAAGAAGAGGAGAAGGGGAGATAAAACCCTAACCCTAGAAAATGGTCTCCATCACTATATGGCAGCAAAGCAATGAAGGAGCGAGGCTAGCGGCAACGGCGACGGAAAGAAAAAAAACTAGGGTTTTTTTTTTTTTTTTTTTTCTCTTGGTTAGGGTCAGTAATCGATTACTGACCCTCAGTAATCGATTACTGGGGGTCAGTAATCGATTACCGGGGGTCAGTAATCGATTACTGGGGGTTAGTAATCGATTACCGGGGGTCAGTAATCGATTACCGGGGGTCAGTAATCGATTACCGGGGATCAGTAATCGATTACCGGGGGTCAGTAATCGATTACTAGGGGTCAGTAACCTGATTACTTCATGAAATCTGTAGAGTTTCATTGTATTGTATGTGCAAGTTCTTTATGTTATTGTCAAGTTATCAATGAAATCTTAGTACCAGTATAGTGTGGATGTTTTGTGATCAAAGTTTTACAACTTCATGAACTCTGGTTATGGATTACTGGGGGTCAGTAATCGATTATTGGGGGTCAGTAACATGGTTACTGGAAAATATGGAATCTGTAACCTGATTACTGGGAGTCAGTAATTGATTACTGGGGGTCAGTAATTGATTACTGGGGGTCAGTAACCTGATTACTGACCGATTACTGACTCCCAGTAATCGATTACCGGGGGTCAATAATCGATTATTTACTGTAATCTGTAAATTATTTACTGAGGGTTAGTAACCATCGTCAATAACCTGATTATAAAAAAAAAAAAAAAATTAAAAATCTGGCGAAAAAAAAAATTCCGGCGAAAAAAAAAAATTGGTGCCCGGAATCCGGCGACCGGCCATGGGAGGCCGGAGGAGTTGGGTGATATTTCGGCAAAGTTTGTTTTTTTATCTTCCACTTTCTCAACACATTATAATTCAAAAATATGTTAGATAAGACAAAAGGACAAAAAAGGAAGAAAAAAAATTAAATTTGTACTAGAATTGAAAAAGATTTGTTCAAATGGGCAATAGAGTTGTTACCTTATGTTGAATAGGGGAAAAAAATAAGTTTGTCATTTGAATGGGCAGTCAGGGGGTCAAATTAGCACCAAATAGACATTTTCCCTTTTATGAAACAATCGATCTTTAAAAGATGCTTTGAATCATAAAAGAAGACTCTGCAATATCCAGTTGAGGAAGCAAATAAAGACCAGCTTCGTCAAATCTTTGTTCATTGAGATATACAGCTCCAAAGAAGTGAAAATAACATATATACCCGGTCGATCAGCTAGTCTTCCTCCAAAAACTACAATTCTCATCCGATTACATAGATCCATTTCATCATAACTGATAAGAACAACTATTTAGTGTGTTGGAGATTCAAGAATTCAAGCTCTTACAGTATTTACGATTAGCACGAAGAAACGCCGGTTAAATCAACCAACTTGAAGAGCTTGTTGCTTGATTGCTGGCTAGGCTATACGAAATACTACCGGCAGAACCATTTGATCATATAACTAAAGCTTGAGGCTTGATTATAATTATAGATTCCTCGTGACTCATTGACCTAGCTTCCTCTATATTGACTGAAGGAACTATATACAGTATAAGAGAAATTTTGGTATGATAAAATTTCCATCAACTATACGGTCACACCACTCACACGTGAAATTGTTTCCAAAAAGCTGAACATGGATAATGCAACCTAAAGATAAATTTGAGTGTTATGTGTATTGTGATGTAGTTCGATGACTTTTATCCATTGGGGTAGTTGATATACATAGAAGACATTTATACACACCCTCTTCTCATATAGTCATATTAATGGATCTGGTTACAAGCATTTAGTTTCCTCCCATGTATCAAAATCAATTATAATCATGTATCCAAAAAATCAGGTGATCATAAGCAAAATCTCATGCTAGCTAATATACAATTGATCATAACAAAACCACACAAATCAGGTCGATTTAATTTGCATTTCGATATATATGCTTTTGCATCTACATAATCATTTAATCATTCTTGCATTGAAGTACTTACTATTTTTTTCTTTTTACATATAAAAACTGGTAGCAAGCATGATTGCTCTTTGTTGTATTCATGTTACATATGGTTTATCTCCATCTCTTTCGCATCCCTATAATTGCTATCTCGGTAGATATGATCACCATGATGTTCATTTCCCAATACATGTATTTGGAAAAAAAAAAAAAAAAAAAAACCTCGTGTGTTGGAGATAAAGATCGTATATACTACTAACTAAGTAGCATTGTATGCAATTTGCAATCCAGCTTCCACGCATAAATTGTAATCCAGGTTCCATTAAGGTTAATTTCATATACATACAGGCGCGCATGCATGTGGCACCGGCTTAATTAAGCTTATTGTGGGGGTGAATGAAATCTATCAGTTTTATGTAGATGCAAAAGCACATATATTTATGTGTTTAATTAAGTCACAAATCACACAATCATCGACACCGCCAAACACTTGCAAACAATACTGATTAAAATTGAGCAGATCGATCCAGACGGGCACTTACACAATCATCATAATCAATGTATCTCCAAACCCAGCTCATGATCAATCCGGCCTTGACTTTAACGTAGAATCATGCATGGAATGCACTTACAGAGAGATTGAGCTTTGTCCGTGCACTATTAAAGACTCAAGTACATGCATTTCTAGCTGCCCAATCTACTTTCTCATAGATTTTTCTCCACACTCGGATTGGTTAGACTTAGGCAGGCCAGGTAACCTCAAATATGAAAGTTTACACAGGTAGGTTGAAATTTTCTCCACACTAGGACTATGTTCATTTCATTGTTTCCTATTCGATAACCTGAGCAATCCAACAATACCTTAAAATCATACACTCATACTAAACTGGTGAATCTGAGAAGCGAAACTATCAAGTATCAACTAACACTACCAGAAAAAATACCTTAGGCGACGAAACAAAAATAGTTTCCTCGCCTAAGAGTTCTTAGAAGACGAAAAAAATTTCGTCCTCTAAACTAGAAATTTCGTCGCCTAAACCTATTCTTAGGCGACGAATAATTATTTTCATCGTCTAAGAGAACACTCAGCCGACGAAAACTAATTTCGTCGTCTATGTAGTTTCTTAGGTGACGGAAAAAACTTTCGTCGCCTAAGCTCTTTACTTATGTTCGTACCTAAAACCCGTAGGCCTGGTAGAGACAGAAGAATCCAAGCGTGATCTCCTGTAAACCTGCTTACTAAGGGGAATGCCGGGCGGGCCGGTCTTCTCCTCTCCGATGCCTAAGTTAGTACAGTTGGGATGAATGGATAACTCAAGCACGTATGATAAGCGGTTGGAGAAATCAGTTACCTATTAATGAGGGTAGTTGAGGCCCTTATATAGGAAGCCGGGCGTGAGGTCTGACCTCACTCTTCGATGTGGGACTGGCTTCCTTCTGTTTGCACACCAAAGGGCAGCTCTGGTGACCTCTTTGGCATGCTGGCGTCCCCGGTCTCCGGGCCCCTGGTCACAAGGTAGACTGCTGGACCTCGGGTCCGGGTGCTGGTGATCCTGCTCCTGGCCCTAGGCCGGTCTCGGGTGCACTGGCTGCGGGTCTGAGGGCCTGTTGTAGCCCCTCTGTGGCTACTGTCAACAACTTAGGTGAAGAAAAAATTAGTTTTCGTCACTTAAGTATTTAACTTAGGCGAGGAAACGGATTTTTCGTCGCCTAAGAAAATACAAAGATGCCGACAAAAATTTGTAGTTAGAGTTATTTTCTAAGACGACGAAAAATCTGTTTTCATCGCCTAAGATTTACACTTAGGCGAGGAAACTATTTTTTCGTCACCTAAGTGTGTATTTTAGGCGAGGAAAGTATTATTTCGTCGCCTAAGTAAACCCGTATTATATATACTACACTCGTTCGTTGCGGAGCCATAGTATCGAAAGGTAAAAGTTCCCAAATTTTTATATGGATAATTACGTCTCATCTATATGAGAGTTTAATGTTTGGAAGAGTCGACCAAACAATGTCATCTAAAGGTACGTCATAGCGTTTTCGTGTGATAAGTTTTATGAAAATATGGTTGACCGTTTCGATCGAGCATCGAACGCTCATGAAACGAGTTGGTTTTTATACTCTACTCATATTTAACTATAACGATTACATCAGACGGTCAAAATTTTCATTTTGTGAATTTAGCCATTATAATGACAACATATTTACTAATGCGGTATAACTTGATTAGTAGATTATACTGATGTGTACAATTTTTTGAAACAACTATATAAAAAAAGTCAAATTTTGAAAAAAGCTATGAGATAGCATTTGATCGTTATGACGAAATACGGTGATGGTAAAAAAATCACTTAAATCCGACAAAGTTAGAGCCCCGATCGATAGGGCCCTAACTATGACGATTCCAATGATGACTTCACTTATATGATTGAAGATGCAAACGATACAGACGATGACGATTATGATGGAGAACCATGATGATTTAAATGATGTATTTTTTAATTCAATAAATTTTTTTGTGATGTATAATTACAATTATAAAATGGTGTGTACGTACGTACTTACTTCGACTGTTAATGTATGATGGAAAACTATTAATTTGTTTTTGTATTAATTAATATGTAGATATATATATATATATATATATAGATTTTTGACCCAATAATTTTTTTTAAAAAAAAATCTTTTTACTTAGGAGACGAATTTTTATTATTCGTCGTCTAAGTAAAATGATTTTTCTGAATCGGCGGTTTAATTTTCCGCCAATAAATTTTGTCAAAATTTAAAATTATCTTAGAAGACGAATAGTATATTTTCGTAGTCAGAAAGAATTAAATCCCAAATCGATGGATTCAGTCAATTTGGGATATAATTCTTTCTCTCCCTCTCTCAGTCGATTTGGGAAATCTGTCTCCGCCACCGCCACCGCCACCTCCACCTCCCCGCTGTGTCCCCGTCTCTCTCACAGTTCCGGTCACCGCTCTGTCAAAGGCGACCTCTTTCTCTCCCTCTCTCGGTCGACCTCCTCCCCGCCGTGGACCCCGTCTCTGTTAAAGTCACCTCCTCTCGCCGGCCCCTTCATCAAAGAGCCCGTCGATATCTACATGCTCACTCAGGCCCTAATTTCTTAATCAATCATTGATTCAATGCTTAATTTCTCATTCCGATTCGAACTGCGTCTCTATGTGTTTGTGTTTAGCTTGCTTGCAGGATTCGTGGAATGCGGGAGACAAGAGCAGCGCCAGTGGCCTTAAGAGTTGAGCGAAAAGTGAAGAGATGCAGGATGCTGCGCAGTTATCGAAATCAAGAGCTATAGATGGTGTTTCTAAAGGTTTTGTTGTGACTTGTGAATTTTTGATTAATCATTTTCTGTTAAGATATCTTGGCTTGTAGTTTTCCCAGTCTTTTTGGCTTAATTAGAAGTGTGTTGTTTTCAGGTAAGCTGGATGAGGCCATAGATCATATAACTTCAGCCCTCATGTTGAATCCAACTTCAGCCCTCATGTTGAATCCAACTTCAGCCCTCATGTTGAATCCAACTTCAGCCCTCATGTTGAATCCAACTTCAGCCATACTGAAAGCATCCAGAGGTAATCTGATGATTTGATTGTTTCATTGTGCCTTCTGTCTTCATTATGGTTCGATACCCATATGTATCATTCTCTTTGAATTTTTGTACCTCGCTTACAGCTAGTATCTTTGTCAAGTTGAACAAACTAAATGTGGTAGTTCATGATGCTACTGCAGCTATAGAGGTTGGTTGATACCCTTACTGCTCAGCACCTGGTCTCAGTGATAAGGTCAGTATTGCAATTTGATTCATATTCTCTCTGTTTTTGTTTTTGTTTTTGCTAGTTTTTTTATTTTATTTGAAAGGATCAAAGTGTTTAGCAAATGTCTTTGTTCAATGTCTCTTTAGGTTAGAGAGTTCACTGAAGTGGTTAGTGGAGAAGAGGAGACACCACTTGTATAGAAGGTCTGTGTAGAAGCCCCTATAAAGTGCTTGCAGATATTGTGGAGTCTGGCTACTGCTATTTATGTTGACTTGAACTGGGGCTATGCAGGAAACACTTCTCTCTGCCGCAAGTGAAGAAAGGAGCTTCAACCCGCAGACGCTATAGGTATCAATTTGGTCGCCGGTGGCAAGAGCAAGAACACCAAGCCCAGGTATGAGGATATCTACCTCAAACTCAAAGTCAAGCTCTATGATTTCAACCACAGGAGGACCAAGAGTCATTTCAGCAAGGTGTTTTTATAGGACTAATCTATGTTCCAATTATCTTCTATGACTTTCTAGTTTGGAAATCTATGATTTTTAGATGTTTGGAGTAAATGTTGAGAATTTTGTTTAGTTTGATCATGTTCAACATGTTGAATTTTGTTTACTAAGTATTTAATTTGTATGAATAATTTTTTTAATATATTAATTATATTTTGTCTCAATTTTCTATTTTTTTTTTTAAATTTATTTACTTAGACGACGAAGATATTCAATTTCGTCACGTAAGATGTCCACTAAGGCGACGAAAATAAGTATGTTCGTCCCCTAAGTGGATGACTTAGGCGACAAAAATTTATCTTTTCCTCTCCTAAGTAGATTAATTAAAAAAAAAAATTGCTGAACAACTTAGGCCACGAAATTTCTAATTTTCGTCACTTTAGTGGTCCACTTAGCCAACGAATAGTTTTTTTCGTCGCCTAAGTAAAGTTTAAGCCGACGAAAAATTTCTTCATCTAAGAACATTTTTTGTCACCTATTTACTTAGAAGACGAAAATATTTCGTCGCCTAAGAAGCTATTTAGACGACGAAATATAAAATGTTTCGTTGTCTAGTTACTTAGGCGACCAACTTTAGATGACGAAGCTTAGGTGACGAAAATTTTTCATCGCCTAAGATTTCTAGTGTTGTAGTGTAATCTTTAATGCTGCGTTTGGATAAAGGAAAATAAGGAGGAATTTAATTAAATTTCAGAAATTTGATGTTCTTTATATCAAAGTATCTTGTTTGGCATGAAGTTCTTAGAAAAGTGCAAATTCCAAGAGAAAAAATCAGGGGAATTTAAGTAGTGTTTTCCCTATTTATTTTCCATGAAAAAGAGGTGTCATTCTTCAATTCTCCCATAGCCGCGAAGCTTTTTTTCCATGACGGCAAAAAATATTTCCATAGCGCCAAACTTTTTCTCCAGAGCTTCAATTATGTAGTCAAATTTTCACTTATTATATAAGACATTATAAAACATTCTTGTTATATTTGATTTCATACGTTAATCTACGGTGGTATAAGACTAATCATATATATGTAAACAAATAGAAAATATATTCCTGCAAACAATTTGATGAAAAACATAAGTACAGAAGAATTAATCAAAGCATGTGTTTGGTTTATAGTGAACGATAAGCAATTTCTTATGTTGAAGGAAGTCCCGATGGATATGAAGAAAAGTATGGTTTTGATGTTAATTTCAAATGGATCATCATAAAATCTCATTTAGTTCATGCTTTTTATTTTTAAGGATTTATGATGTTTCATTGACATTAGGCCTCATCATTTGGCCCTTTGGTCCTGTCCCGCTCTAAAGCCCGCCCTACCCTATAGGGCCGAAGCCCGGCCCGGCCCTCCATTAGGGCGGGTCGGCCCTAGCCCGTTTTGAGTAGGGTAGGGTGAGGGTCGAGCAAATTAAACCCGGCCCTACCCTACGGCCCGGCCCTATTAAGCCCTTTAGGGCCAAGCCCTACCCGGCCCTAAAAGCCCGGCCCGGTTCTACCATAAAATTTTAACTATTTTATATTACATAATACATACAAATATCTTCACTAAGCGATTTGGGGCTCTAACTTTGTCGGATTTAAGTGATTTTTTTATCATCACCATATTTCATCATAACGATCAAATGCTATTTCATAGTGTTTTTCAAAATTTGACTTCTTTTATATAGTTGTTTCAAAAAGTTGTATAGTTGAGTATAATCTATTAATCAAGTTATACTGTATTAGTAAGCATGTTGTCATTATAATGTCTAAATTCACAAAATGAAAATTTTGACCGTCTGATATAATCGTTATAGTCAAATATGAGTAGAGTATGAAAATCAACTCGTTTCGTGAACGTTCGATGCTCGATCGAAACGGTCAACCATATTTTCATAAAACTTATCACACGAAAACGCTATTACGTACCTTTAGATGACCTTGTTTCGTCGACTCTTCCAAACATTAAACTCTCAAATAGATGAAACGTAATCATCCATGTAAAAATGTAGGAACGTTTACCTCCCGATACTATGGCTCCCCATAGAGAGATATAAGCTTAAATAAGGTTGACCGCATCGATCGGGGCTCTAACTTTGTCGGATGTAAGTGATTTTTTTACCATCACCGTATTTCATCATAAAGATCAAATGTTATTTCATAGCGCTTTTCAAAATTTGACTTCTTATATATAGTTATTTCAAAAAGTTGTACACTTGAGTATAATCTACCAATCAAGTTATACCACATTAGTAAGCATGTTGTCATTATAATGTCTAAATTCAAAAAATAAAATTTTTGACCGTCTGATATGATCGTTATAGTCAAATAAGAGTAGAATATAAAAATCAACTCGTTTCGTAAACGTTCGATGCTCGATCGAAACGGTCAACCATATTTTCATAAAACTTATCACACGAAAACGCTATTACGTACCTTTAGATGAACTTGTTTCGTCGACTCTTCCAAACATTAAACTCTCAAATAGATGAGACATAATTATCCATGTAAAAATTTGAGAACGTTTACTCCCGATACTATGACTTCACATAGAGAGAGATAAGTTTAAATAAGGTTGACCGCATCGATCGGGGCTCTAATTTTGTCGGATTTAAGTGATTTTTTTACCATCACCGTATTTCATCATAAAGATAAAATTCTATTTCATAGCGTTTTTCAAAATTTGACTTCTTTTATAAAATTTGACTTCTATTTCATATCCGGCCCTAAAAGCCCAACCCGGCCCTAGTTTAAAGGGCCGGCCCGGCCAGGCCCTGTTAGCCCTAATAGAACGGGCCTTAAGGGCGGGTAAGGGTTTACATATCAAAGCCCTAGCCCGGCCCGGCCCTAAACTATGTTGACTTAGTCAAAGCCCGGCCCGACCCTACCCTAAGTCCTAAATTTTAGGGTAGGGCTTGGCCCGGCCCGGCCCATGATGAGGCCTAATTGACATGCTTCTTTCAAGTTTAGTATTATAATTATTATATTTTAGATTTTTATTTTAGATTTTTATCTACAATAATTTAGAGTTATGTTCCTTACTCATGATTCTAAATTTTGTTTTTACTTTTTATTTAATTTTCAATCCAAACAAGATAATATGCAATTATAGTTATATTTAAAATTCTAATTTATAGTATCCAAAGTTCCAAACAGAAGAATTATCAATTCTTAAATTTTTTAAATTACAGAAAATAAGATTTCCATTAAAATAAAATTCTTATTAAAATAAGATTGCTCCATCCAAACACAACATAAATCCTCAAAGTCTCAAACTTTGTATATTTTACAATGTACCACTATGTAGCAGATCTTAAAATCACTGGTCGTTAACCCAACACTTATGGAACAAAAAGCCCAATCTACTTCCTACTCATCAAAGCCCAAAAGCAAGCCCAAACATGCATCTCAACTCAACGTACAGAAATACAAACATGCGTCACTCACTCCCACAAGTCTCACTCTACTCCTCACTGTCCTACTCACTCCCTCTCTCTCTCTCTCTCTCTCTCAACAATGGTCTCACACCTCCCATTCTTCTTCTTCTTCTTCCTCCTCCACCTCACAACTCTCTGCAACTCCCAGCACTACCTCCAGCTCCCCCTCCTCCACATCCACCCCTCCCCCACCCCCACCCCCACCCAAGCCCTCTCTTTCGACACCCACCGCCTCTCCCTCCTCCACAATCACCACAGCCGCCGCCGCTCCGCCGCCTACCCCGTCGTCTCCGGCGCATCCACCGGCTCCGGCCAGTACTTCGTCCACATCCTCCTCGGCTCCCCTCCCCAGCCCCTCCTCCTCGTCGCCGACACCGGCTCCGACCTCGTCTGGCTCCGCTGCTCCGCCTGCCGTAACTGCTCCAACCGCCACGCCTTCCTCCCCCGCCACTCCTCCACCTTCTCCCTCTTCCACTGCTACCACTCCGCCTGCCGCCTCGTCCCCCGACCCGACCCGGACACGTGTAACCACACCCGCCTCCACAGCCCCTGCCGCTACCAATACACCTACTCCGACGGCTCCACAACTGCCGGCTTCTTCTCCAAAGAAACCACAACACTCAACACCACCTCTGTCAATGACCTTTCATTCGGGTGCGGGTTCGACGTCTCGGGTCCGAGCCTAACCGGGTCGAGCTTCAATGGGGCCCACGGCGTCATGGGCCTCGGGAGAGGCCCAATCTCTTTCTCCTCGCAGCTGGGTCGCCGCTTCGGAAGAAACACATTCTCGTATTGCCTCATGGACTACACCCTGTCCCCGCCGCCGACGAGCTACCTCAGGATCGGAGTCTCCAAATCCGACGTCGTTTCGAAACTGAGCTACACGCGCTTGATACTCAACCCTCTCTCCCCTACGTTTTACTACATTGGGATCAAGTCCGTCTCTGTTAACGGCGTTAAACTCAAAATTCGCCCCTCCGTTTGGGCCCTCGACAAGCGCGGTAACGGCGGCACGGTGATCGACTCTGGGACAACGTTAACTTTCTTGCCCGAGAAGGCTTACCGTTTGATACTAACGGCGTTTAAACGGAGCTTGAAGGTGGTTGAGTTAGCCGAGCCGACTCCGGGATTCGATCTCTGTGTCAACGTGTCGAGTTTGGTTGGGGCGAATTTTCCGAGGATGAGTTTCGGGCTTGATGGGGGCTCGGTTTTCGCGCCGCCGCCGAGGAATTATTTTATTGAGACGATGGATCGGGTCGAGTGCTTGGCGATCCAGCCCGTTCAATCCGGGTCGGGGTTTTCGGTGATGGGGAATCTTATGCAACAAGGATTTTTGTTCGAGTTTGACAACGACCTCTCGCGTCTTGGTTTTTCACGTCATGGGTGCGCCCTTCAGTAACTCGGCCCTATTTTTTTTTTTTTAATTCAAAATAATATGAGTAAATTAATTTTGCACAGTCTGAGGTCCGTTTTGTATTTATCAAACTTTATATGTAGAGAAATTAGTTTCTCCTTCCGTTGTTAGGAGTAACAATGAAATTACTCCTAAATGATGATGCAAGAAATCTATAAATCGTAATTCAAAGAAAAATAATGCAGACCTTATCCAAATCCAGTAGATAAATCATACAATACAATTTTTTTTTTTTAATTAATTTCAGTTTACCTATTTGGTTGAATTATCACTTCAGTCCCTATATTTTTGATTTCATCAGCTACATCCATGTACTTCTTAAATTAATCAACTGATACCAATTTTGTAAATTTCGTCCAAACGATCTATCAATACCAAAGGCTTTTTGGTACACTTTCCCTACATTGATGCACCGTTACCATATTACGATTATAAATAAGGATAAACAAATCATATAATCAGGTTGAACAATAGAAAACAAACAAAAACAAATCATATATGGTGATTTTTTTTTGTTTTACCATATATGATTTGTTTTTGTTTGTTTTCTATTGTTCAACTTGATTATATGATTTGTTTAGCCTTGTTTATAATCGTAATATGGTAACAGTGCATTAATGTAGGGAAATGGTACCAAAAAAGCCTTTGGTATTGATAGATTGTTTGGACGAAATTATAAAATTGCTATCAGTTGATTAATTTAGAGAAGTACATGGGTGTAGCTGATGAAATCAAAAGTATAGAAACTGAAGTGATGATTGAGCCAAAGTTCAAGTAGGTAAACTGAAATTAATTTTTTTTTTTGTATGAAATAAAATGTAGATCTTGTTGATTTGGAAATCCATTAAAAGACAATGGTGGGGGCAAAAATAATGAATGAAGATATGGAAGGACTTGCCTAGTGATATTATGGTGTTTTGGTTCCTTGTGATTTTGAAGATTTGTAGCGGGCAAAACTACTCACTGCTTTCTGCTGCAAACTCTTCCCTCTTTAATTCAATATGAGTTTGATTTAAGACCGTTGAACCGTTATGTCCTACTATAATCAATGATTTTCAGCTGCCCGTTAGCATCTCCCGGTTGATTTCATTAATTGTTCTGGAAAAGATTGCATACTTAGCCAGATGATGAGCTACAACGGTATAGTTTTTAGGCACAAATGAAACAGCAGTACTCATAAATTGACTGAAATAAAGCTTTAGCTCGACCTCTATCCTCTTTATATCAAACAAATGCATGTTCATCGGCAGCAAACTACTCTCGTGTACTTTCAAGGCCAGCAGCACATGCATGCAGCTTGAATTTCAATACAAAGCGACCCAGATATTGCTAGTCGACATGGTGTTAATTTTTCTGGATCCAACATTAAATTAAACCAGACAGAAGATGGACAGATCTACATGGCTGGATATGTTGCTCTTGTTTCTAGTCTCGTATGCTCCGATTCATAGCAACCGATATGGGCATTAACTTATTTCTAGTACAGAAGCATGATCCGTGGATCAGTGGATCGATACACATAAATATGTGAAGGAAATTAGTGAAGTGCGAATGCATCTTGATGGTCATGTACATACAGGTGATACAGTAGTAACTACCAGGGCTAGCTATCTAGCTGTCTGTGCATGAAAGAATGAATGCCCAGAGTCTCTCTCTCTCCCCAAACCCTAACTCTCACTTTCTGGGGCTCATTTACATTTATTGATGCTTTGGATCTCTGTCTTCCAGTGCCATAATACAATCCAGCAAACTTGTTTATCTTTCTCTGAGAGTATATACATATGTGGCTAAAACGTACTGCTAGCTAGAGCTACCTTCTTTATGCCAAAATAATACATGCATGTCTCTAGCTTTAGTTCTTGCCCTCTCCGATGATTCCAAATATTCTCAGACTGGCTCAGAGTAATACTGTTAGTACTGTACATCAATTATCGACAACTGGATGGATATGGAGCTACTAATGTTGACAAGCCTCTCATTATCTTCCAAATTCTACAAATAATTTCACTATACATCACTGTATTGATACCTTTTGTCCTCAAGTTTAGTTATAGTTTATGATCTCGTAAGTTCTATTGCATAAGCTTTTGAGCATGAATTATAGAAACTTTTAGGAGTGAAAGATTACTCAATGCAATAGTAAACCAACTATATATGTAGTGTAGCAGGCAATGTATTCGCAGATTTCAAACTTCTTCAATGTCTCCAGTGTACTCCCGTAGAAAGGTAGTGGGGAAATTGGTCCCTATTCTGTATCCACCCATGATTTGCCCCCAGGCCCAAGGGAACCATCCCTTCTGGACTTTGAAGCTAGCTAGCTAGCAAATGGATTGAAATTATTAGTTATATTTAGTGGTTTACTCGCAGTTCTTGATGCTAAATATAATAACACAATTGATCATACATACATTTTTCATCACTGGTGTTTGGGCCTAAATTAACATTTATCCGAGACTATGGGCCGAAGCCCAAAAGGTCACCCATTAGTGGGTAATCTAATATATTTTAATTCGCATTCCTTCTAGGAGTAGATTTAGAGTCCTTCTAGGAGTCCGAATTGGAGATGGTTTAAGGTAATACAATCATATTCGATATCAGAATCAATTATGCTTGATACACACGTATTTGGGGTTTTGAGATCACTATATAAAGAACTCTAGGACAACGTAGCAAAGGTTCACAACCATCTAACAATAAGCTTTTGCCTCGCAAATCTTGCAAGCCTCTCCGGAGCAATCTCTCGCGAACTGTCTTCCACCAACTGTAAACGACCACTCTTCCAACCTAGCAGCAAACCTACGCCCACCATCGGTAGCCGTACACCTGCCGTTATTGTCGAAAGTGACTTGCGTTCGTGTCGAAGCATCACTGAGACATATCGAGTCTAGTCGTCACGCCTTGTGACAAATCGAGTCGTTACCCCGGTAACAGTCTTTCCCAATCTGCCAAAGGTTGGACGAACACACTCCGCGGTCTTGATTTAAAGCTCTGCTTTGCATCTCAGGATCGAAGTAAGATTATCTCAATCTACAAGAGGTTGAGTAGAAAATCCTAGTAATCATTTACTTAGGTCTTGTTCGAGCACTTTACGCCGGCCTGTCAACACCCGCGTACAGTCGCTTGATCGAAAAGTCAGGTAGAAGGGAGCAGACGAGTACGCTCGCCAGAGTCATCTGCTCGCCAAGGGTGATTCATTCGCCAGACGTCGTCCGCCACCAAGGTTGTACCTAACCCAAAGGTACTGGCACGCTCACACCAGGACTGAAATCTACGTCTGCCACCCCCACGTGTTGATAGTTCGACAGGTGTCAAAACCGACGCGAACATTTTTGGCACTCCCAGTGGGACAAGTGTCAAGATTGCGGAAGCCAATATCTACAAACGACCGATGTCGTCGTGCAAGAAACCAGAACATCAGCTGTTGAAACAGCACAACTCAGCTACATGTAGAGGTCTGTCTGAATCTCAGTTGCAAGCCAAGTTTGGAGACGGCAGACCTGAGATTGAGGATCTGAATGAGGTCCTTGAGGGAGATAACCATACCCCCGACAACTCGGAGGGTATCGCTGATCGCCAAGAGGTAGGCAATATCACAAATACCGCAATGGCTCCATCAGTTTCTGAAACCAATGACGGAGATGGAATTCTCCAAACCCGGACACCATCTCTGCGGAGATAGTAGAATCTTTTGGCCATGTAATATCTAAGTCTCGGGCCACTGATGTTATTCTAAAGAAGATAGAGGCTACTCTGAAGGAGTTGAAGACTGAACAGATAGGTCATATGACCAACATTAATGCTTTGGCAAGGCAACAACAGGCGAATGCTGGACATATTACTTCTCTCACTAAAAGTCTTGATAGATTAGTGAGGGGGCAACAAGCTGAGTTCAGCGAGCAACTCCAACAACAGCAGGCGGAGTTCAGAACGCAGATGCTGCAACAACAAGATCAGCTGGAAAAGACCAATGCTGCTGTCGAACGATTGGCGCAGATGGTGCAATTAGGGTTTGATGCTGAGATTTCTGAACAAAGAGAGCTAACCCCTCCAGTAAAGCCTGGGAGGACAATGGAGAAAGGTCCAGCTAAAGCAGCTAAGCCTCGTAATAAGGGGTTTGAAATTGCTGCTCTGCCAAGACAACAAAAGAAAGGTGGACGGATGATAGATCCGCCATCTGACGACGAAGGAGAAGATCAAGAGGAGGACGTAGAGGGCGTTATAACTCGTAACGACATACAGAAGGTGTTTTTGGAACAATTAAGGATCATGCAAGGTTTGCCGGATCCTAGTATAACCTATACCAATCCATTAACACGAACTATGAACCTAACACCATGGCCCGCGAATTTTAAGCATATAAGGTTTACCCCTTTCTCGGGTGAATCGTCTGAAGATGCGGAGACCCACATAACTTGTTTTCACAACGAATGTGGCCCCTATGCTCAGGACCCTGTTCTCAAGTTGAAATTGTTTGGAACTTCCCTAACGGGGTCAGCCTTAGCTTGGTACAGAGATCTAACACTAGGCTCTATTCCGGATTGGCAATCCATGGAGGGTCTCTTTAGGACCATGTTTGGGGTTGTCGAGGCTAAGGTAACTACCAAGATTCTGGCGGAGGCTAACCAGGAGCCTGATGAATTCGCCATCGACTATTTGAAGCGCTTTAAACTCCTGCGAGCTAAATGCAGAGATAGGCTAGCAGAAGATACCATTGTCGAATTGGCGATTGCAGGGCTCGAGCCGGAGATACAAGCTCACTTCCAGCAAGTGTACGTCTCGAATATGGTAGACTTAACCAATAGGTTAGCCAAGCATCAACATTTCCTCGACCAGACGAGGGTTCAGGCCAGCAAGAAGAAAGGCGTCCCACTATCGTACTATCCGGGTACTCTGAAGCCTAAGACGAGTGTCCCTCCTATTTCTAAGACGGTGGTGACTATAGAAGCTGATCATTCGCCAACGGTCACTTGGGTTGAAGATGCTGAAGATGAAGACAACATAGCGGTTGTAGAGGTGTTGGGTCGCCAGCCGCTACAACCGAAGAACGTAAGGTTCGCCAAGGAACCCGTTAAGATTATGACTTCTTTGCCTCTGAAGTCCGCCTTTGAGAAGTATACGTATAATGCTCATCAAGCTCCGGATATCCTCGCCGAATTATTCAAGCAAGGGCGGCTCCAACACGAAGGTGGTTTCGTGCCTAAGCCAGACTATATGGCGGGCAAGAAGTATTGCAGTTTTCATAACATGAATAACCATTATACTAAGGACTGCGTCAAGCTCAAGGACCAGATCCAAACGTGGATTAATGAGCGGGTCATGGAGATGGAAACTGCTAAGGAACCTACTTGGACGGAGACTCGACCCTTTCCAGGGGTGAACATGCTTACTCTGGTTCCTAACAAATGCCATGGACTGGAGCCTCGTCAACAGGGTTCTAGGTTTCAAACCTATACCTACAACGCGCACAAGGCGCAGGAGATTTGGCGACTCCTGATCCAGAAGGGAATGACTGCTCCTAAATACATGCCAGAGCAGCACCAAAGCATTGAGTTAGACGGATCATATTGTTCTTTCCACCATTCAAATAATCATTGCACGTCTGCATGCATAGAATTGAAGGATCAAATCTAAGAATGGTTGAATGAGGGGATCCTGCAATTTGATAATGATACGATGGCATCCATTCAACACTTTTGGGTGAATGTCATTGGCCAAGATGGACCCAATGACGCCTCGCGGACAGACAAGCCAGTAAATCCGCTAGTCAGGGAAGAGATGGTGACGGTACCTAGGGCTCAGTTATGCTTTAACTGTAAGATAGATTGTCGTGTACCTCTTACTCACGAAGAGCTAATGAAGGCGCTTCAGGAGGCGACAGAGAAGGCTCTTGAGACGGCCAAACGAACCCATCCGTGGCCAGAGCGCTCTAGGTCTGGTGACCCCAAGCGGGTAAAATATCATCACCAAGAGAAAGCGGCTTATGCTACTCCAGCAAGGTCCCGGCAAGACCCCAGACCTTCGGGAACCAAACCAGTAGTAGAGGCACCAACCCCTCCAACTAGGAATATCCAAAAGCGATACGGCAAGGCTATAAGAACTTTAGACGCTTTGAACCAGGGAAAAGTGACTCCTGATGAACTCTCCATGCCCGTGGAGCACATACGTGACGCCTATAAACGTTACAAATCCAAAACTTATATCGACTCTCTTCGGGTATGGAAGGAGGAAAAATCACCACCTCGAAGAAGGAATGTTCATGAAAGGATTTCACATCCTACAGCAGCAGATGGTGCACCTCAAAGAACTCCGCGGAGGAAATTAGTATATTCTCCAGAGAAAACACCCCTCCGCTCAGTTGTTGAGATCCCACCAAAGCTCAAGTCTATCCATATAACCTCTTACAAAACAGATAGGGTAGACTCTGTTGTTTTGAAATGGCAGCCTAAGGGGATGACGGCGGTTTCCACACCAACAACTACTAAGGTCCCTGAGATACAGTCAGATACTCAGGAATCTGCTCCGGTCCATAGCAGGTCATCGGCTCAGCCGGTTCCAATTCTCATTAGTCAGATGTCTGTAAGTCAACAATGTGATCAGCCCTTTCCTCAGTTCGTAGCGCAGCAGTTGAAGACTGATTTTTCTGTGAAGCAAGCAGAAGCTGCTCTTATACCTTCACAACCTAGGGTGAATACGAACTTATCACAGGTAGATAGGGAGATGCCAAACGCAGACGACGAGATGCTGGAGGACGAAGAGGGTTATACGGACGATGATGAGCCAGTTCTAGACTGTAATATGGCTTTCATATTATCTTCTAGTTATGCTTTGTCTGTGCCGATCCCAACTGCTTATTTCATACAAGAGGAGGCGGCGGACAAACCAGTATGTCTTATCCAAGCGTCAGACAATGAAGATCTTCCCGCCAATGAGGATTTGCTTTCCTCACCAGGACACAATGACCATCATGGGGTCACTGATCTTCACAGCTCACACATGGTTTTTCCTAAGCCTACGTTTACAATGACTCAACATCTCAAACCTCTCTACGTTACAGCAGAGGTGGAGGGTGTCCAAGTGAACAGGATACTCATCGATACAGGCGCGGCGGTGAGTGTTATAACACTTAGTACTATGGAACGACTTCAGATTCCAAGAGAGAAGATCCAGAACTCTACTATAAAGGTTAGAGGGTTTGCTGGTGCTGTTGCTTAAACGGCTGGCTTCCTAGTGCTCAAGGTTAAACTTGGACCCTCTAACGCTTGTCACGGTCTTTTCGTCACGGAGACTACGGTCCCATACACGATGATTTTGGGACGTGATTGGATCCACAAAACATACTCAGTACCATCTTCGCTACATCAGGAGATGCTCATGTGGGATCCAGCTTCTGATAAACCAGTTTTGATCAAGGCGGACGAACGCCCTTTTTCTATAGCGACTTGCTCGCTGGAAGCTGATTATTATTACAGCTCTGTGTGTCCTCTTGTGATCGACGGGGTTGATAGTAAGGGACATCCGCTAGGGGTGACCTCTACTGATCTCACACGGTGGGGATTGACTCAGACTCAGGCAGATTGTTCTCGGCCTGTCTCCATCGATTTTCAACCAATCATCAACATGATTGACGATTTCAAGGCTGAGGAGGTAGAAGCCGTGGCCTCTCTGCTACAACGGCTGGCAGTGTTTAGAGCTGACCAGTTAGCCTCGGATACGGTCGCTCTAGTTGAGTGTATCGACGAAGACGACGTCATTACCACGGAAGAAGTGGAGACTATTCAGCCCGCACCAGCAGCCTTAGACGACACTCCGCCTAAAGTCCGTGACCCAGTGGAGAAAATCAACCTTGGTACATCCGACGAACCTATGGAAGTCGGGATTAGTCAGCAGCTGGAGCCAGAACTGAGACAGCAGTTAATCAATTTGCTGCAAGAATTCAAGGATTGCTTTGCGGAAAAGTATCAGGATATGCCTGGATTGTCCAAAGATTTGGTATGCCATCGTTTACCGATCAAGGAGGGAGCCAGGCCTATTAAGCAAGAGCAGAGGCGAATGAACGCCGAAACCGCTATAGCAGTCAAGAAGGAAGTTCAAAGCATGGTTGATGCAAGAATCATCCGGCCAGCCCAATATACACAGTGGCTGGCGAATGTGGTTCCTGTCAAGAAAAAGAATGGTAAAATTAGGGGTCTGTGTTGATTACAGAGACCTCAATGCTGCTTCACCAAAGGATATATACCCTATGCCTATTGCGGATCTTTTGGTGGATGCAGTAGCAGGGCACGAGATATTATCATTCATGGACGGCACAGCAGGATATCATCAGATACCAATTTACGAGCCGAATATTCACAAGACTGCCTTTCGTTGCCCAGGCTTTGCCGGAGCCTTTGAATATCTTAGCATGCCATTTGGCTTGACCAATGCAGGGGCCACCTATCAGCGTGCTATGAACCTGATCTTCCATGACATCCTTGGGGACATTTTGGAAGTTTACATCGATGACGTGGTGGTTAAGTCTCAATCCAGGTCAGACCATATTAGCCATCTACGTGATGTCTTTACACGAATGAGGAAGCACTAGCTCAAAATGAATCCAGCCAAGTGTATTTTCGGGGTTCGTGTTGGTGATTTCCTTGGTTTCGTGGTACATGAAAGGGGCATTGAAGTAGCGGGGGATAAAGCACAGGCTGTTCTAGACGCCCCAGCACCTAGGAACAAGAAGGAACTTCAAAGTTTGCTGGGGAAAATCAATTTTCTCCGACGCTTTATATCTAACTCAGCTGGAAAGATTGCTCATTTCTCTCCTTTATTGAAACTCAAGAAGGATGAACACTTTGTTTGGGGTCCTGAACATCAAGCGGCTTTCGATAAAATTAAGGAATATTTGGTCAGTCCGCCAGTATTACGACCGCCAAAACCGGGCATCCCACTCAAGTTATACATTTCTGCTTCTAACAGTTTTGTGACTGGGCTTTTGGCTCAGGATGAAACCACTACAGAGGGTAAGAAAGTCGAATATACCGTTTCTTACCTAAGCAGGACCGTTTTGGACGCAGAAACAAGATACTCCCCTATCGAGCGGCTATATATGTTTGGCATTATATTTTGCCGCGACCAAGCTCTGTCACTACATGCTTTCCTTTACCACCATTGTGGTAGCTCAAACGGACTTGGACAAGTACATGCTTACTCGGCCTATCTTACGTGGTAGGATCGGCAAGTGGATCTTAGCTCTCTCTGAGTTTTCTTTACAGTATGCACCACTCAAGGCGATGACGGGACAAGCAGTAACTGATTTCCTACTACACCATCCTTTGGAAGAATCGGTGGAAGAATCGGTGGAAGATCCTATCCCCTTCGTCAACATGATTGGAACGGTGCCTTGGATCCTTTACTTCGATGGTAGTAGTACAGACTCCTTGGCGGGTGCAGGCATTTGCATCCAGAGTCCATCAGGGACAAGCCACTCTTATTCTTTCCAGCTAGAGTGGACGTGCACAAACAACCAGGCTGAATACAAGGCCCTCATCATCGGTTTGGAACTACTATTGGATATGGATGCCAGAGAAATCGAAGTGTATGGTGATTCTCTACTAATCATCATGCAGCTATTAGGCGAATACAAGTGCTTGTCTTTTCACCTAATACATTACTGGGAACGAGCATCAGAGTTGTTAGATCACTTTACTGACGTGGTGCTCGATTACGTCCCTCGTGAACAGAACTTTGCGGCCAACGAATTAGCACAGCTCGCCACGGGCATTACTATTGCCAATGGCGTCAAGGAACGCATCCTGAAAGTAGAACGCATGACGCTGCCATCTTTTGCTGCAAGGAGGGAACGACGTATTCTTCAAGTTTTTTTAAATAGGTCAGGATCGGGCTTTCTCAACCTTCTTCAATTTCAATGGGCTTTTAATTTCGAAGGCTGGGGGGCAATGTTTGAGCCTAAATTAACATTTATCCGAGACTATGGGCCGAAGCCCAAAGGGTCACCCATTAGTGGGTACGTAATCCAATATATTTTAATTCGCATTCCTTCTAGGAGTAGATTTGCAGTCCTTCTAGGAGTCCGAATTGGAGGTGGTTTAAGGTAATACAATCCTATTCGATATCAGAATCCATTATGCTTGATACACACGTATTTGGGGTTTTGAGATCACTATATAAAGAACTCTAGGACAACGTAGCAAGGGTTCACAACCATCTAACAACAAGCTTTTGCCTCGCAAATCTTGCAAGCCTCTCCGGAGCAATCTCTTGCGAACTGTCTTCCACCAACTGCAAACGACCACTCTTCCAACCTAGCCGCAAACCTACACCCACCATCGGTCGCCGTACACCTGCCGCTGTTGTCGAAAGTGCCTTGCGTTCGTGTCGAAGCATCGCTGAGACATATCGAGTCTAGTCGTCACGCCTTGTGACAAATCGAGTCGTTACCCCGGTAACAGTCTTTCCCAATCTGCCAAAGGTTGGACGAACATACTCCGCGGTCTTGATTTAAAGCTCTGCTTTGCATCCCAGGATCGAAGTAGGATTATCTCAATCTACAAAAGGTTGAGTAGAAAATCCTAGTAATCATTTACTTAGGTCTTGTTTGAGCCCTTTACGCCGGCCTGTCAACGCCCGCGTAACAGTCGCTTGATCGAAAAGTCAGGTAGAAGGGAGCAGACGAGTACGTTCGCCAGAGTCATCCGCTCGCCAAGGGTGATTCATTTGCCAGACGTCGTCCGCCACCACGGTTGTACATAACCCAAAGGTACTGGCACGCTCGCACCAAGACTGAAATCTACGTCCGCCACCCCCACGTGTTGATAGTTCGACAGGTGTCAAAACCGATGCGAACAACTGGATGAGTAGATAATAATCTGAATACTCATTCCGGATGCTATATGATACTGATGTGTTTAGATCAATGGCTCTCCTGATAAAATGATTACTCTCATTTGTGACCCTCATCAAATATGAGCCTCTGTGGGCATAGATGAGCTCAGTGTCTGTATCAAAAGCCTTAAATCATAAGCTGCATAGACTATTAGATTTGCTCTTCTGTGATAGTCATGTATTTTTTTATCAATTCCATTTTATTTTATTTTTGTAAATGCAATTCCCACGAAGTAAACTGGATCGTTAATAACAGTGCCTTTCCCATGCCCCAAAAAAGACGAGCTTAATTTGCTTAAGATTAAAGCCAGTTGATTAGGGCACGCAAAGTACTTAAACTTTAGCAGGTGCATGTTGCGCTTTCTAAAGACCCTGCCAGTTTCATGAGCTCCTCCTCCTCTGATATCTCAGATTCAAAGACAGAAACCATATACAAAGGACTCAACTTTCGGCTGGAGATCATTTCAAGTATCACAGAATTCTTCTCTGGTATCATTGACAAAGACATATACATACATATATATTTCTATAAATTTATGGATCGAGTAAAAATAGACCTGGTGGTGGAGGGTATCATCATGATCTTATGCACAATGGCAGTGTCCCACCACAGGGACACACCCCTTGGACAATTGGGTGCAGTAGTCCTACAAAATTACAAATCGAATTGGGACTTAAATATATTCTTGTTCATCCAGAATCCATATTGACCGGGACAGCTACTCCTAGACAGTCCTCCTAATCAGCTATCAGCTAGCTTAGCTTAGAGCTAAAGGGTAGAGACCATCTGACCATTTATACTGTTAGTCAAAAACCCTAGCTACGGCTACTTTATTGGGAAGTTGAAGGTTTGTAGAATTTTGGCTCTGAGATTTTGTCTTGGACCACTCAGAGATATCTTCTTCAACAACACCAGAATCTGCATTCTCAAACAGTATCAGAATCTGAATATGACTCCATTTCTGTGTAGTCTAAGTTCTTAAACCTTTAGCTAGCTGTTGGCTTTGGTGTTACATATGGGCCTTTAGATATATACTATATAGCAAGGATGTGCAGGAGGGAATCTCATATTATGTGCCCTGAAGATCAATTGCCAATCTTGGTCCAACCAATTTTCAATAACTTCAGGCTGGTCAGTCGACTCTGCAGTTCCAAAAGCAGTTTTACTTTAAAAATCATCAGGAAGGTGATGCTTCATCTCTCATCCCCTTAATGGTGTTATACCTATTTTATCTTTCGTATTAAACTAAAGAATTAATTCAGTTTACCTACTTGAATTTTAGTTGAATCATCACTTCAGTCTCTATACTTTTGATTTAATCAACTACACCCCTATACTTTCTAAATTAATCAACTAATACTAATTTTGTAAATTCCGTACAAACGATCTATCAATACCAAAGGCTTTTTTGTACCATTTCCCTACATTAATGTACCGTTACCATATTACGATTATAAATAAAGTTAAACAAATCATATAATCAAGTTGAACAATAGAAAATAAACAAAAGCAAATTATATATGATAAAACAAAAAGAAATCACCATATATGATTTGTTTTCTATTGTTCAACTTGATTATATGAATTGTTTAGCCTTTTTTATAATCGTAATATGGTAACGGTGCATTAATGTAGGGAAATGGTACAAAAAAGCCTTTGGTATTGATAGATTGTATGGACGAAATTACAAAATTGATATCAATTGATTAATTTAGGGAAGTACAGGGGTGTAGCTGATGAAATCAAAAGTATAGGGACTGAAATGATGATTGAGCCAAAGTTCAAGTAGGTAAACTGAAATTAATTCTAAACTAAATTACATAAAAAGATTATCATATCTTATAAAAGAAATATACTAAACAAAATAAAAAAAAAGTAAATACAAACTAAATTCCACATTTTTTTCTTCTTCTATTTATCAATAACACATGCATCTACGAGGCTATATATGAAACTATGAATAATTATATATGAATTATTAGGTATGCTTGTTTGAATAATATTCATCCCTCAAAAAGTAGTATCCGAATGGATAGCTAGGGTTCCAACGTTTGGCTGGAGTTTCAACTTTAAACGAGAGCTAGAATTTGTTATCTTTTATTGTTGTATATTTCATAATGGGAATATAACGTAAGCTGAAAAAGTGTCATAGACTTTATGTATATATTTATATATAATGGAAGCACATAAAGAGATTAAAGGAGGATCCTCTCGATCACTTTTGTAATAAGGTGACAAAACGGGAGCGAGTTAAACTAAAATGAGTGCCTTACCTGTCTTTCTGGTTTTTTATGTAACAGAGCAAAGCAAGCTAGGGTTTATAATACAGATCGATATGCAGAACAGCAGAAGACTTAAAAGTAGACCCCCCATATGTGGACTTATAAGTACTTGCAACTTGCAACCACACTAGCTAAGAAGATCACTAAAAAGGATTAATTACAAGCACTTCCTATATAAACAACTATACTTTGGTACGATATAACATTTTTTACCATTTGTAAACATCTTTTCCAGATGGACCACATCGATTTTGAGTATCGCAGTAGGGTTGATTAGTTCATGTTAGATTATATATGTTGGTTAATGCTGGTATAGAAATTTATACAGGATGCTTTAGCTTTGATAAGTTTTATATACACTCTCTAAATTACTTAATACACATACCTATTATTATATATTTCAAATATAATTGTGTAAGTATATTAAATGATCAAAACAGACATATGTAATAATTAAGAAAATTATAAAAAAATAAATATAAAAAATCAAAAATTTATTCTTGAAAACTAATAAAAGAATCTAATAAAAAAGAAAATTAATAAAATAAAAAAATAAACTTCTATAAGAAAATTGAATTAGTCTTAATGGGAATTTAAATAATCAATTCCTTTTTTTATTTTCACGAACAAAAAATTATAATTTTCTTTTTTAGAATTATGAATTAAGTAGTAATTTATGTTGAAAACATTTATGATTTTTATTTCATTAAATTTTATTTTGTTCTTTTTTTTTCTTCGTCTAAATACAATGATACGATAAGAATGTTTTAATTCTTCATTTTATTTAGTATTTTTATGTTTAAAAATTTGAAGAGAACAATAATAGATTTGTAATGATTTTGCAAACTAACATAAGTAGTCGGTTTGAACATCTACTAAACATCAATATAAAATAACATACTAATCATAGTAACTTTGTATGGTCAAATAATAAAGTATTTCATGATTTTTAGTTCAAGGGTATTTTAGATAGTTTGAGGTGTGTATTTAGTAGAAATATGAAATTCATAATTTGAATGGTGGTGTATTGAGTATACATATGTATTAAGTAGTTTGGGGAGTGTATTTAAAACTTCTCTCCAGCTTTTTACTAATTAATTGCGGAATACTTACAATCAACACCATAACAAATATTTAAGATGATTCATTCTTAGCTGTATTCTGCCCCTTTCGTATAGCTTTTTCCGTAGTCTTCATTCTCGTACGTAGGTCTTACGTACGTACTTTGGGATCGAGAGATACTTCATCTGCAACTTTCTCTAAGTCGATATGAGAATGATAATGCACAACTGACCCATTAGGATAATGAGTGTTTGACAATACGTACCCCAGGTTATCTTTGGTTTTACAAGCCCGTGCGATTGATATAGTTTCTAACGCATTAATAGTAATCTCGAGAATCAGTCTGATCTAGTAAACGTATTCTTCTTTTTTAAGAACTTTGGCGTTCTCCTCACATATATGCATCGTACTAATTTGAGGCGCAATCATAAGTGGCTAATATTGACACGAGTCATATATAGTTGTATTAGGAATTGTAGATATTGTGTAAGATTAAGTTGTAATTTGTTTCCTAATAGGTTTAAGGCATTCTTGTATAAATATACCCATTGTGGGAGAATGTGAATACACACAATTATTCATTGCCTTGTTCTTCTTGACTTGGTATCAGAGCCGAGATCCTTTCGGACTCGGCTGGGCTTTCATCTGATTTCCGCTGCAGATAAAAATCTTTTGTTCTTTCGGTTAGTGGTTCTTTGTTGAATTAGTTGGTATTGGATTAAGGAGCAGTTTGTTTTTTGGTTTCGGCAGATTGGTAAGATTGGGTGATTAAGGAGCCATACGTTTGGTGATTGAGTAAGGAGATTGGTGGGTTTGAAGATTGTATTGATTAAGGAGGTTTGAAGATTGTATTATTGATTAAGGCTGACGGCTTCACACCATTGATTAGAGCTTCTGTTTCCGGTTTGTTGGGTCTATTGGTGAAGATTGGATAGGTAGGCAGAGGAAACAAACAAAAATGGTGAAGATTGGTGACGAAGAGATTGTTGTTGACGGAGGAAAACCAAGTGCATCTGAAGCAAAAAATTGTGATCGGGAGATTGTTGTGGTTCAGAATGTCACCGATAACTCAAGTTTCGGCATAAAACTTGATGGAAATAATTATCCTTTTTGGCAGAGACTTATGAAGCTTCATATTCAAGGGATTGGAAAGTGGAGTTATGTCGCCGGTACTACAACAAGACCTGTTGAAGAATCCAAAGCTGATGCATGGGATACGGCAAATGTTAACGTGATGGGAATTCTCCTCAAAGCGATGACTCCAGAGATAATGGAATTATTTTCTAATTATGATTCTCCCAAAGCAATCTGGGATGCTGTCGCCGCTACATACTATGATGGGAGTGATTTTGCTCGAGTTCATGAATTGAACGCTAAGGCATTCAAAACTACTCAAGGTGGACAATCAGTCGCAACTTTTTATGCAAATTTGAAGGCGATATGGCAGGAACTTGATCAAAGAAACCCTAATCCGATGATTTGTGAGGCTGACATAACCTCTTATCGGAGAGAACAAGATAGGATGCGTGTTCATATCTTCCTTGGTGGCTTAGATCCTAACTTTGA
This sequence comes from Potentilla sterilis, assembly GCA_963682095.1. Lineage (NCBI taxonomy): Eukaryota > Viridiplantae > Streptophyta > Magnoliopsida > Rosales > Rosaceae > Potentilla > Potentilla sterilis. The sequence goes on along the minus strand of OY821761.1, from coordinate 45,569,614 downwards.
AGGGGCAAAGAATGAGTTATTGCGTCAGGCAACACCACCAACATTGGAACAAGCCTTTGCCTACATTCGAAGAGATGAAGGAAATAAGATTGCTGCTCAAAAACTTCATGCGGAGGTATCTAGTTTGGCTGTTCAAGCTGCATCCCCATCACAGCCTCCAATTAAAGGCTCTGCTCTAGTTCCAGTTCAGAATCAGGGGTATCACCAAAACCAACACTATAGCCAGGTGACTTGCTATTACTGCAAGGAGCTTGGTCATACCAAGTACCATTGCCCTAAGTTGCGACAGTTTGATAACAATTGGAGAGGAAGCAGCAGTACTAGAGGACGTGGAGGCCGTGGAGGACGTGGAGGACGTGGTGATGGACAAAGAGGTAAAGCAGCAGTTCAGATGGTGCCGGAACCTGACTTCTATGGCGGCATTGAAGGACAAGATCCTTCTAAGGGTAATGTAACTGGAGGTAAAATTGGTATTGCATTACATGTTTCTGACTTTATGGGTGGAAATACTTGGATAATTGATTCCGGGGCTTCAGATCACATGACATATGATAAATCATTCTTCATGTCTTTATCCTCTCCTTCTATATCTCATGTGTCAAATGCCAATGGCGCATCTTTTCCTGTTTTAGGTATAGGGTCCATTCAAGTTACACCATCTATTATATTGCATAATGTTCTTTATGTGCCTTCGTTGTCCCATCATCTGTTATCTGTCTCTCAATTAAATGCACAAAATAAGTGTTCTGTAACCTTCTTTCCAATGTATGTTGTTTTTCAGAGTCTGTATACCAGGGTGACAATTGGCAAGGGAGACCTGAGGGGAAGACTGTTTCACTTGGATTGCATGTACGCAGAGCCAACACAAGCACCGGAAAAGTCTTTGGCCCTGACATTGAATTCTGATCGGTTAGGAGAGTTATGGCTATGGCATCGACGGTTAGGTCATCCGTCTTTTGGTGTTATGAAGAAGTCCATGCCTTCATTATTTATGGGAATTAGTGCGACTAATCTTCATTGTGAGACTTGTGCTGTGGCAAAAAGTCATCGGTCTAGTTATCCTCTAAGTATTCATTCTAGTAGTATGCCTTTTGAGTTAATTCATTCGGATTTATGGGGTCCTTCTAAACATTCTACTCTCTCTGGAATGCGATACTTTGTTTCGTTCATTGATGATTTTACTCGATTATCTTGGGTAGTGTTGCTTAAAACAAAAGACGCTGTTTTTTCAGCTTTTTCAGCATTCCATAATCTGGTTCGTACCCAATATGATGCTCATGTTAAAATTTTTCGGTCTGATAATGGGGGTGAATTTGTCAATAGTTCGTTTCATGAATATTTTCAACAACATGGCATCATACATCAAACCTCCTGTCCCCAAACACCCGAGCAAAATGGGGTGTCTGAACGGAAAAATCGCCATCTTCTGGACATGGCTCGGTCTCTGCTATTGAGTGCTAACATGCCTAAGTACCTTTGGGGTGAAGCCGTGTTGTGTGCATCTCATCTTATTAATCGTCTTCCGTCTAGTCCTCTTCAAGGTCGTGTTCCGCTGGATGTCCTATCCAACTTTGTGTCTATCCCATCATCAAACACTCTTCCTGCCCGTGTTTTTGGTTGTGTTGCATATGTTCATCTGTATAAAAATCAGAGGTCAAAATTAGATGCAAGAGCCCTGAAGTGTGTGTTTGTCGGATATAGCTCAACTCAAAAAGGCTACAAGTGTTATCATCCTTCATCCCAGAGATTTTATGTAAGCATGGACGTTGCGTTTGATGAAAATTCTTGTTATTTCGCTCCGGAGGTTCCTCGTCAGGGGGAGAAGTCGTGTTATTATGAAGATATGTTCAGTGGGCAAGATGGCCGATTTGTTTCAGTTTCAGCAACAGAAATTGGCGAGTCAGGGGCAAAATTGGCGTCAGGGGCAAAATTGGCAAATCACGTCGATCTGTGTGACACCACTGAACCGGAATTGTGTGACACCATTGAACCGGCCGGAGCAGCACGCCAGCAGGCCGGAGCAGCAGGCCAGCAGGAAGAGAGGTCGTCGCCGGTGCTTGGAGGCGGTGATCCTCCGACATCGCCCAATCCTCCGATCCTCCGAGCCATCGCCGATCCTCCAAGCCATCGCCCGATCCTCCGAGCCATCGAGCCATCGCCGTCCACGTCGAGCCATCGCCGAGCCATCGAGCCATCGCCGTCCGCCTCGAGCCACGTCGAGCAGGCCGATCCTCAGCCGCCGTCGTCTTCGTCCAGGGGAGGAGCTCGGGGAGGAGCTCGATCCAACGCAGCCCAAAATTCTCACCCAGATTTCAGATCTCCCGACCCGGCCTCAGTCCGACCCGACCCGGATCCAGCTCAGTCCGACCCGGCTGCAGTCCAACCCGACCCGGATCAGGAGCTTCAGTGCAATTGCTATCCAAGTGTGAACAGTTCTCCAGAAATTTCTTCCCCTTCTCAGGTTTCGCCTGCCCAATCGTCCCTTGAGGTAATTTCTGGTTCTTGTCCTGTGTCCACTAGCGTTCCAGTTAAACACCTCCCTAGTCGTTCTACTCGAGGTCAGCCTACAAAGCATTATGAACCCACTCTGGATGCAAAAGCTAAATATCCTATTGCTAATTATGTGTCAACCCATAGACTATCTAAATCGTATGTTGCCCTTGTGAATCAATTATCTTCTGTGTCTCTACCTAATAAAGTACAGGATGCGATGAAGGATGGAAAGTGGATGCAAGCGATGACAGTCGAGATGCATGCTCTTGAGAAGAATTGTACATGGGAGTTAGTGCCGTTGCCACAGGGAAAGAAAACAGTAGGATGTCGATGGGTGTATACTGTAAAACATAACTCAGATGGCTCGGTGGATCGGTACAAAGCAAGATTGGTGGCTAAAGGCTACACTCAGAAGTATGGGGTGGATTATGATGAGACGTTTGCGCCAGTGGCCAAGATTAACACAATTCGGGTACTTCTTTCGTTAGCTGCTAATCTTGATTGGCCGTTACAACAATTTGATGTTAAGAATGCATTCCTGCATGGTGACTTGAATGAGGAGGTTTATATGGATTTACCTCCTGGATATGGTGTCTCTACTGGAGAACGAGTTGTGTGTAAATTAAAAAAGTCTCTCTATGGTTTGAAGCAATCTCCTAGAGCTTGGTTTGGGAGATTTACTAAGTTCATGAGGCGTATTGGGTATCGACAGAGTAATTCAGATCACACATTGTTTCTTAAACACCGAGGTGGTAAACTTACTGCTTTGATAATCTATGTTGATGATATGGTTGTGACAGGTGATGACTTTGAGGAAATTCAGAAGTTGCAAAGACAGTTGTCTTCTGAGTTTGAGATGAAAGATTTGGGCAGTCTAAAGTATTTTTTGGGAATTGAAGTTGCTCGTGGAAAAGATTGTATTGTGTTGAGTCAGAGAAAATATGTTCTGGATTTACTTGCTGAAACAGGGATGCTTGATTGTAAGCCGGTTGATACTCCGATCGAGCAAAATCATCGGTTAGCAGAGTATTTGGATCAGGTTCCCACGAATAAAGCAAGGTATCAAAGGTTAGTTGGTCGGTTGATTTATTTATCTCATACCAGACCTGATTTAGCCTATGCAGTTAGTGTGGTGAGTCAGTTTATGCACAATCCCAGTGAGACTCATATGAAAGCTGTATTTCGTATCTTGCAATATTTAAAGTCTGCTCCTGGAAAGGGATTAGTTTTTAAGAAAAATGGTCATCTGGATGTCTTTGGTTATACGGATGCAGACTGGGCAGGTAATATCACAGATCGCAGGTCCACTTCGGGATACTTTACTTTTGTTGGTGGTAATTTGGTTACTTGGAAGAGTAAGAAACAGAAAGTGGTAGCTCGTTCCAGTGCAGAAGCAGAGTATAGAGGAATGGCTCGAGGCTTGTGTGAGATGTTGTGGTTGCGAAACTTGCTCAAAGACTTGAGGTTCAAGCCGAGGAAGGCTATGCCGCTCTATTGTGATAATAAAGCTGCCATTGAAATTGCTCATAATCCTGTTCAACATGATCGTACAAAACATGTTGAAGTAGATCGTCATTTCATTAAAGAGAAATTGGACATGAAAATTATTTATTTTCCTTTTGTTCCTACAGAAGAGCAGTTGGCTGACATCCTTACTAAAGCTCTTTCCAGTAAAGTTTTTTATGACTCACTTGACAAGTTGGGCATTTGTGATTTGTATGCACCAACTTGAGGGGGAGTATTGACACGAGTCATATATAGTTGTATTAGGAATTGTAGATATTGTGTAAGATTAAGTTGTAATTTGTTTCCTAATAGGTTTAAGGCATTCTTGTATAAATATACCCATTGTGGGAGAATGTGAATACACACAATTATTCATTGCCTTGTTCTTCTTGACTGCTAATGAGGGATAGATTGGATTAAGGATCATATATATCTTAATTGGAGTGACAGATATGCAAAGCACTAGCTGGGGAGGTTGTAAGTGGGTAGCTAGATATCACTATAAAGGGAACGGCTGAATGAGTGAAATATGGGAAGGAACTTAATAATCTTGGCCAAGTACCAGGTCTCATTTCCCTAAACTCAAATTAACTGGAACTTTTGTTCACTTCAATATTTGATACTTCCATCATCTACAGCGATAAGTGAGATCAGGGTTTCTAATTAACCCTAATTAATTATCCCGAATTAACGTAACAAATCCACTGGTAATTAACTCATGTAACTATGTAAGATCAGAGATTTACATATGTGTATATGTCAGTGTACAAGAAAATGTCTAGTTTGGTCCACTGAGAATTAAAGGTTGCTTGTGGTAACTGAAGGGTTTTACACAAGGCACTGAGGCAGACATGGATCGACTCATCGATCATGCGTGTACTTAACACCATGTTTTCATCATTGTTCAAAGTACTGAGCAGGTTATTCCATGTTTGGAGCGCAGACCTAACCTAGCAACTTTCCCGTGGAATTGCCGGTATGTAACAAGGGAACGGCTATTTTTGTACCCGAGATGGAAAGAAGCTAGTAAGATGTTATTCTTGTTTCATTTGTTTGGAAAAAGATTGGGGCGTCCTGTCACTCTTGTGTTAAATAAATTTTTACCCCACTTCGCGCGCGGTTATAGTACGTACATAACTACTCTAATAAGATTATGTACTAATTTAGACATGTTAATCATAACGTAACTAGAGGATGTTGATTATGAATGAAGTTTAAGATCAATAATCATCGTAATTAAACCGATTTGCAATTATGTCATCGTTTCCGCAAGATAGATGTAGCTTATTTACACCAGGATTACGTGAAAGAAGAATTGCATTATCTATACAAACATACACACACAAATTACATTTTGGATTGTTTACCTTTGTCTACAAAACCTTGGTATATTTTATTTAGGGTCATCTTCACCATAACATATATGAAACTTTGTGTTGAAGAAATACTAGAAAGAGAATGAAGTACGTTTGGAAACAAATGTGGTGAAAGAGAATTCGAAGACCACTCATCATTACAAACCCTACAGCTTGATCGTAAGCTGCAAGCTTCACAACGCCATAACTAAATAGGATAATGCATGGAGATCGATCTAAGAACCAAATAGAGAAGCTTGGAGGAACAAACGTCATGACAGGGTGGGACTGATGTCATGATACACCCCACAAACACATACATGTAAAGGCCCGGCCTTCTCGTGCGTTAGGCTAGTGGTGCTGCAGCTATCATCAAATGTTTGAAGCAGCATGCATCTGTGTAATTTATATATATAACCAGGTCATATTGTGCTAGATCGGGTATATATAAAACCAATTTAAGCTTCAAAAAGATGAAACACAAATTGAAAAGAATTGGGACCAAACCAAACCATGCGTGTGACCACAAAGGCTATAGAGCTCCAAAGACAACCCTCTTTCCCTCTTTACTTGCAGCTAGGATCGACCTCCAAGCCCTAGATATGAATTAATAATACAGCAAAAGTATCATATGTAGGGTATGATCATGAACATGTATAAAGCTAGAGGAGGTTGCTGCGGACTTAAGCAAAGGGCAGGGAGAACAGTGCCCCTTGTGAGCCTGTGACTTGACCTAAACATGGTAACACAGAGGAGTGCCGTACCAAAATGTGGGCAAAGTGGTTCACAAGAGGGAAACATTGGGAATGAACACATGTTTGTACTTGTTAATCACTTGGCTAATGCAAGTGTTTTCCTTAATCTGCACAAGATAACTGATTAAAGGCACTGATAATTATATGGAACTGTGTGATTACCCAGATCTTTAAGCAGAATAATGATAACATATATATACTGATGTGGTGTGTTTGGTTTTACCACAAGGACATGATGAGTAAAAAGAAGGGGTAAACTTCTTTAGGGCCAACCAGGAAGCAGTAGAGGCAGGATATTCCAGGGCTCCTGGTGAGAAATTAGGAGCACAAAGACGACAATGAAGGGGGGTTTGGAAAAGTGTGCCACCACATCAAAAAAGTGCTTGGAAACATCAATTATTCCATTTCCTTGGTGTTTTGTGTTGTGGCCTTTCAAGTTTTAATGGAATGGAATGGACAGTCTTACCAACTACCAAAATCATCTGCACTTTTTGGTATTCCTCCGGCCATTCATCATTTTGTCCTCGTTGCAATGTGACAAAGAATTGCATGACTATCAATTATATCATACATGTGTATCAAAACTACACGAACTAGCATGTATGAAGTATCTCTTCCCCGCAGCAGGCCGGAGGAAGATGTATAGAACCGGAATAAGGTATACTTATTTTGAGTTATACCTCAGTGTTTAAAATAATTTATCTTGTAATAGTTTTTCTTTTTCTACGTAACCAGTTCTTAATTAAAGCTGATGAACCGGGTCTATCGTATTGTTTGGACCACAATTGAATTTATTTCAATTGGGCTTTCGCCCCAAGGCCCAGTAGGGGTTTTGATCAGATTCAAACCCTTGGAAATCGGGCTTTCCCGCTTCAACCAAAGAGGTTGAGTTCGAGGGAGAACGTGGTTGCTTCCTAATCCGATTGGGGTTGTTTCGTAACAATCCATCAGTGAAAATATTTATTAAGATTGAGAAGCAATGTAGCAATAATTTCACTACCTACGCTGGGCTATCAATCACTAACAACTATAAGCCACGCTGCACCATGCTGTAGGGAGGTTGTTAGAGGAACCGGCCATACTGCGCAATGATGAGTGATGAACAGTAACAGCAGCATAACAAGCAAGGTCAAGACGTGTTGCTCCGATCTTCGAAGCTTCAATACCAACTATACCTCTGATAATATCTTCGCTGATTTGATGGGAAGCAGGGTAGGGGAGGACATTCCTAATGAATCTCAAGGATCCGCCGGGCTGGAGTTGACAGCCCTAGGGGTCCTTGAGTCATATAAATATGAATCTGCCGGCATCTAGGAAAAGGTTCTCAACCAAAAACAAACAACCACAAGTTCTAGCGCAACGCTAACTTGCCAAAGCCTCTCCGGAGCAACTCACGCAACCCGCCTCCGCCCCACGATCGATCTAATCTCGTGCTTGTGCCGAGCGCTTTGCTGGGTCTACTCACGCAACTCGCCTCCGCCCTACGACGGATTCAACCTCGTACTTGCGCCGAGCATTTGCTGAGCCTCACGCAACCCTCCTCCGCCCTCTTACGATCGATCTAATCTCGTACTTGCGCCGAGCATTTGCTGAGCCTCACGCAACCCTCCTCCGCCCTCCTACGATTGATCCGCTCTCGTACTTGTGCCGAGCGTTTGCTGAGTCTATCGAGTCAGTCCGCCACCCCCGGTGGCAATCGAGTCTGTCAGTCCGCTACCCCTGGTGGCAATCGAGTCGTCACTCCGGTGACACACCCGTGGTCTTGGAACAGCTCTGCTTTGCTTCTCCGGATCAGAGTAAGATCCTCAATCCTCAAGGGGTTGGGAAGAAAATCCTGGTAGAGAGTTCTATTCAGGTCTTGTTCGAGCCCTGTACGCCGGCTTAGTCAGCGCCCGCGTAACAGTCGCTTGACCAGGAAGTCAGAGTCGAATTGGGAGCAGACGAAGCGACTCGCTCAGGGGGTCGCGCGCAATCGAGTGGCACCGCTCCAAGGGTGCTGGCACGCCTAAGCACAACACAGAGACACAGCAACCAACCACAAACCAACAGCCGTGCTGACTGTTCGCCGGGTGCTGAACCCGCCACGAACATTTTGGCACGCCCAGTGGGACCTTTCTCGTCTCTACTCAAGCTCAAACCAGGAGAAATCTTTGAGTGGGGTCCTGAGCACCAGGCTGCCTTTGACAGGATCAAGGACTATTTGGCTAGTCCGCCGGTCCTTCGGCCGCCGACACCGGGTATCCCTCTCAAACTGTATATTTCTGCCTCTGATATCTCTGTCGCAGGGCTGCTAGCCCAGGATGAAACCCTGGCCGATGGAAAGAAAGTTGAATATGCAGTAGCCTACGTCAGCAGGACGTTGTTGGATGCAGAGACCAGATATTCGCCAGTCGAGAGGCTGTGTCTAGCCCTGTACTGCGCGGGCATTAAGCTCCGCCATTACATGCTTTCATTCACAACAATAGTGGTGGCACAGACTGATTTGGTGAAATATATGCTAACGAGACCTATCCTAAGGGGTAGGATTGGCAAGTGGGTCTTAGCCCTGTCAGAGTTTTCCCTACAATATGCGCCACTCAAGGCCATGACGGGTCAGGCCATCGCGGATTTCCTATTGCACCATCCTATTGAAGGGGAATTCGCAGAACCGCCAGAGTTCGTTAACGTGATCCGATACCAGCCTTGGGTCTTATACTTCGATGGTAGCAGTACCAGTAAGTTGGCGGGCGCAGGGGTTTGTATCCAGACTCCAGCAGGTGTCAAGTATTTGTACTCTTTTCAGCTGGAGTGGACATGCACCAACAACCAGACAGAGTACGAGGCCCTACTCATTGGTTTGGAGCTGTTACTCGACCTGGGGGCACAAGAAATTGAGGTACTTGGAGATTCCATGTTAGTTATTAATCAACTGTTGGGGATCTACAAGTGCGTTTCCTTCCATTTAGTACACTACTACGAGCGGGCTATTGAGCTACTGGATCGATTTATTGATGTTTCCTTAGACTATGTTCCGAGGGAATTGAACTCAGCAGCCAACGAGCTGGCACAATTGGCCACTGGAATCAGCCTAGCCCAGGGAGTGAAGGAACGAATCCTTAGGGTGGAGCGCAGAACTCTACCCTCCTTTGTTATCCGCCAGAGAGAGCGCGGAGGTTGGTCGGTCGCTACAGTTGAGCCTGTCGACACTGACTGGCGGATACCAATCATAGCGTATTTGCAGGACCCATCTGCACCATCCGAGAGGAGAACTCGACATCTCGCAACAAGTTATCTTCTCAGGGGAGACGAACTCTTCCGTAGGGGGGAGGATGGAGTCCTATTGAGGTGTATCTTTGGCGTCGAAGCCAAGCGGATCATGAGAGAGGTACACCTAGGGGTCTGTGGTTCACATCAGTCCGGACCCAAAATGAGATGGCTGATTCGTAGATATGGATATCATTGGCCATCCATTTTGAAAGATTGTCATAGTTTCGCTCAGGGTTGTCAGGAATGCCAGCGACACGGGCCAGTGCAGCGGGTTCCTAACATTCCTTTGCAGCCCATCATCAAGCCTTGGCCTGCTAGGGGCTGGGCATTGGATTTCATAGGGGAGATCAATCCACACTCATCTGCGCAGCATAAGTTTCTTTTGCTGGGTACCGATTTCTTTACTAAGTGGGTTGAAGCTATACCAACCAGGAACTGCGATGCAGATACGGTCATCCGCTTTGTTTTCCAAAACATAATCTGCCGCTACGGCATTCCAGAGTGTATAGTAGCGGACAGGGGGGCAGCCTTCATGGCTGAGAAGACCCAAACTTGGTTAGCAGATTATGGTGTCCAGTTCCTCCATTCTTCTCCTTATTATGCTCAATCCAATGGCCAAGCGGAAGCTACTAACAAGGTGATCATATCCATTCTAAAGAAGATGCTAGTGGATAGCCCGAGATCATGGCACACTCAACTTGACAACACGCTTTGGGCCTATAGGACCTCTAAGCGGACGCCTACAGGTACTACCCCGTATTCGTTGATGTATGGCCATGAGGCTGTCCTGCCAATGGAGATCAATGTGGCTTCTTTACGGGTTCGCGAGCAACATCAACTCCTGGGTGAAGACTATGTCCAAGCCATGTTCCAGGAACATGAAGACCTCGACGAAAAACGACTTGAGGCCTTGGACACTATCATCCAGGAAAAGCAGCGGATCGCCAAGGCATATGACAAGCGGACCAAGGGTAAAACATATGGCGAGGGAGACTTGGTCTGGAAGGTAGCTCTGCCCCTAGACGAACCGGGTCGTGGTAAATGGAGTCCTCGCTGGGAGGGTCCATTTGTCATCGACCGAATCATGGGAAAGGGGGCATACCAGCTCCGAGACTTGGAAGGTGAAGTTCATAGAAATCCCATTAATGGGCGATATCTTAAGAAATACTTCCCAAGCGTTTGGGAGTTCGAGGTCCCTCCGGCAGACGACGGGGCTGGACAGGATTCTTGGCCCTCTGGCAGTGCGCTCAGACGGCAGTAAGTTAAGACGGTACATCCGCCTGGGGTGTTCCCGCCGTGTTCGAAGTGTTCGTCTTTTTCATTGCGAAACCGTGGGGGTTTTGTTCTTCTTTTACCTTGTCTTATTTCAACATCCGCCAGGGGTGTTGATGTCCTTATACTTTTCATTAACAATCAAATTCATATCTTGGTAAGTGTTAAGTACGAAAATTGCAAATTGCTTTATTCTTACGCAGGCTTTGCGGCCAAGGGCATTACAAGGAAAAGAAAATACAACGAGAGCTACTAGCTAGCTCTGATACCATCCTACGTCTCTCTTAGTCTTGGGGGGACTGGCGGATTCCTCGTGCTGCTGCTTGATCTTCTTGCCCAAATCCTCTTCTTCTTCGGAGCTCTGCTAATTCCAGGAGGGGAAAAGGAGTTGGAAAAAAGGGAAAGATGAGGATGCAGTGGCGGCGCTTGAGGAAAAACACACAGTTCCGCTGAGGGAACGTGTGGATGGGTTGCTAGGGGTGAAGGTCATCGAACGTGTTGATGACATTCATCCAAGCACCTAACCGGGTCACTAGCGTTAGACGGGCCGGGTGTTGTTTAAGCACCAGGAAGCACGGCTTCAGGCAGCCTAACGCTAGGTGACCGGGGTTAGGATTTACTTAACGCTGGGTGACCGAGGTTACTGGGGCATTTAACCAGGATTGCGGTTTCTCTGGTGGAAAGGCTTGTGGCAGCCAGAGGGCTACGCCAATCGCTAACCACTCTACGATTGCCATATTTGTTCTAAGCAGGGTGATCTGGTGAGGTTTTTGCTGCAACCAGGGGGTTCCTTTTATACTACATATGCGAGAGGATCCAACGGTTGGGGGTCACGCAAGCTTTAATGCTTCGATCTACCCATCTTTATGCATCTATCCGTTTTCGGCGCCTGCTCGCCTGGGAATCGATGCGTAATCAATAGGGTTTGACTGGCGCCTTCTCGGTTCTCCCCACCGTTTCGGTAACTGTCAAATCCTGCATTTATACCAGTTTGTGTTTCCCAAGCATCTGCTTAGGGCTACCTGGCGTGGGGGCTTCGTGGGCCGGACAGGGGTTCGACGACGAACGGGCTTTCACCTTTTCGTCGAACCTAGCCCATCATGAGGAAACCACTTGTGAATCCTATCTAGTTTACTCGGCTTGGTTCTGGCTTTGCCCATCCGCGCAGCCCAGCAAACTAAGGGGGCAACATAAGGGCAATATCCGACTTATCTTTCGCGCTGAATTTTTCGGGCCAAGCCTGGTCGTCCTTTGAATAGGGGTTTTTAGGAACATCCGTGTTGGGGTGTGCCCTAAAACCTTTGCCGTTGGTAAGAATTGTGCGATGCAAGCCTTGATTCTAAAATTTTTGTTTTATTTACAAAAGTAAAGGGGGCTTTGCGGCCACGGCGATTACAAAGGCAAGAAACTAGTAATACATATCCGCCAACTAGCTCTGATACCATCTTGGTATATGGGGATCCTCGCCACCTCCTTCGATCCGAACGCGGGCCGAACAGGGGTTGTAGAGTAAGATCCTGAGAGATCAGCGGATGAAGCGTAGAGATAGGGGTGGCAGAGACTGTCTTGATGCCGAAGCAGAGTGGCATATAGACGTCCGCTACCCATAATCTCTCGATCATGCAATGAGTTCAATAGCCCAGCGTTGTCCACGGTTATCCAATACCCTTCATGTGGAGGTGGACAACTGGCCTATTGAAGCTCATTGCGCCTCTCTCCGGAGAGGAAGGTACCCCGAACCGCATCCATGCTGGACTTCCGGCCGATGCGCTAGAGGGGTGCCAAATCGACAGCTACCAATCTATAATCACATCCGCCCGGAACATAACATGGAGTGTTATGGTTCGAGATTTGTTTAACATGGGGTGTTATGATTTGGGGTGTTCAGCGGAACATCCGAACTAGATCGGGTGGCAAGGATCGAGGAGGCCATAACGGCTGGTAGCAGAACCTAAAGGAAGAAACGCTGAATAACATTCTAGGGCAGTTTTTTGGGGTTCTCGGGTCTAGCCAGGGGGTGTTGCTTTTATAGCCTTACTTAGAAGCAATCCAAGGGCTGAGATGAACTTGCGCAATTATTGGGCAGTTGGAGGTTGAAACAGTTTCCCGTTTTAAAATTCAAATGCAAATTCATGGGAAAAAGTTCTGCAGTTTTCTGACTGCATGATAAGACTGATGCGCAGGGTTTGGTTTGCGAATCAAACTGAATAGGGCTTGGTAAATGGGCTCATATCATTAAACTTAGTAAATGAAATACATCAAGCCAGTTTTTACGGGCTAAGGCCGAAACTCATATAGATGCAGGCCCAACCGTTTGATGGTGGCCTTGGTCTTGCCTACCCCACGATCAAACTCAGCTGTTTCCCTCTTTGCTCGCGTCCGCTCCTCCTGTAGCTTACTCCCCAGGGCTTTCTGTTGAGTTATTTCATTGGCGCGCTGGATTTGTTTCTGGCGGAGGAGGGAAATTTGCTCTTCAAGTCTAGCTATCTCAGCCGCTTCGGGGTTGCTAGTAGCCAGGGCAACCAAATCTTTGTAGGCACGAGCAGCATCCGCGAAAGCGGTCTCAGCTCCCTCAAGCTTAGCATGCTGAGTAGACCGGACAGGCAAACGCTCGTGCAAGCTCCTTAGCTCCGCGGGCAGCCGGAGGAGAGAAGCGTTAGCTTCAGCTTGGACCTCGGGAGGCAGTTGCTGGAAGTGGCCTTTGAGGATCTCAAGGGCAGAGGAGAGCTCCTCCGCCACTTGAACATCGGCAGGGTCCCTCTCTCCTAAGCGTTCCAAGAATCCCCACGCCTTCTGTACCTCTTCAGGTTCCTCTTCTGGGCTTCGAGGAGAAAGGAAAGGGTCTTCGGCCAAGAGGGAAGCAGAGTCAACTTGCTCCGGAACCGCTGAACCCGATCCGCCAGGGGTCGCGGATGGCTGATTCGATGGAGACGCCGCGACCAGATCTTCGGGGGTTGGGGCCTGCGGCAGGGAAACTTGTGCAGTTACAAGTCCCACAGGTTCCGCGGAACCAGAGTCCGTTGCCTGCGGGGCGGAACCGAGGGTCTCCACATCATCATCACTATCATCCACCTGTTTATAAAAAGGGGTTAGGAATGGTTCTAACTAAGAAAAATCGCTCTTCAAGTGGATTTTACACCACATACCTCAACAGCCGCTGAAAAGGGGATTTCCTCTGGCTGACTCAGAGGAGAGCCCTGCTGCCCTGCTTTTCCTTGCTGAGCTGTATCAACGGGAGCAGCGGCAGGGGTTGGAGTTGGTTCAACCTGGGGGGCAGCATCCACCACCAGCGGGGTGGCATTCTCGGTTGCCACTATCTCTTCTTCCACCTGCTCATAATCGAGGAGGATTGGAAGCAATTCAGACCAAGGGAGGTACCAATTTAGAGCATAAGGGATATATACCTCCGTCAACGGGGTCTCTTCGGGCAGAGGAGATCCGGGCCACCTTGCTGGTGATGGCCGATCGGCTTCAATACAAGAGTCAGCAGGGGTTGAATCTTGTTCAACCTGGGGGGCAGCACCGGCCAGAGACTCCGCACCGGCTAGAGCCTCTTCCTCTGCCGGAGATAGGACATCTGCAGGGGAGGATGGCTCGTCAGCAGCTGGTTGGTCTGCGCCCCGAATCGGCTCCTCCTCTTCTTCTCCTTCTTCTACGTCCTCTTCGGCCCCGTGCTCTTCCTCCCGAGTCGAATCTGAGGTCAGCGGATGTGGAGTTGAAGAACTGCCAGGAGCGCCACATAGCATGAGCAGAGGCCTATCGGTTGGGGCCTCCGCCATGGTAGCATCTGGGTTTTCCTCCGCCTCCGGTCCAGCTTCTGCAGCAGCACGGAGAGTCAAGACGGGTTGGATAGAACTTTGATTAACTGCGAGGGCTAGGCTGGAGGAAGTACCTGCAGCAAGACAGCGCAGAGGAACAGGTTGAGGAAGACTATCGCCGCAAAGCTCACGAATACAGAAGTCCAGATAGTAATCGTCGGAACTAGAGGAACCTGGTTCTTCGGAAGGGTTAGAGGACTCACCAGAGGAGAGCTCTATTACCGCAGGAGCTCGGCTGGTGGCGGCGGCGGACGAGGAACGCTTCCTCTGAAGTATCTGCAGGGAGGGATAGAGATGGGATATCTACGTTATGTAGGTATCTGTTTGAGCTCATAGTTAGAGACGCAAGGGGAAAATGGAGCTTTAAAGAGTACTTACGGGTATGTCCTCCTCCTCATCTGATTCCTCATCCGCCTCAACAATAGTTTTGCTCTTCTTGGGGGGCGGAAGAGCTTTGCATTCGGCCTTCCGTTTTCCTTTGTCCATTGGGGTTTGCTCAATAGCCTAGTTTATTAAACAATCGAGATTACGCGAGAATCATGGGCAAACCGAAACAGTAGTTTCAAATGGGGGCATATTACCTTTCTTAGGGGCGGGTCAACGTATAGGGGACCGCCGTGTAGCACCTCTTGGTCAGCTGGGGTAAGTTGCCCACCCCGAAGGTGAAAGAATCTTCGGAAGTAGAAAGCGGGTGGTTGGCGGAAGAGCGGGCTTCGCATGCGCGACCACCAGACGCGATAGGGGCCAGTTGCGTCCGTGGAGGCCTGCAGGTTAGGGTAGCAATCTTCGTTATGTATGATGAGAGGCTGCAGGCGTGAATTGTCACTGGCACTTGAGGGTCTCTTGGACTTTCGGCTATTCCTCCACGCTGAGAAAAGATTCAGACTTCTCAGCGGCGGATAGGGCAAGGTTTGAATAAGACCAAACTGCCGTGCAAAGAAGTGAGGCGCGTAGAGCTCATGGCTCGGATAGCCTTTCTCACTACAGAGGAGTGGCAGGTCCGCCATGGAGACGCAATGGATGAAAATCCCTCGGCCTTTAGCTGCCTGAAGACTGTTAGGGAGAAAGCCTCGGGCTAGTCCGCGGGGATACTTCACGTGGATCAGCTGCTGTGCCTCTGTAAAAAATTCCTTAGCGGATGTGTTGAAAAAGATGTCGAGGCAGATGGCATAGCTGAGTTCGGGATCAGCGGCACAGCCGGCATACTCTTGCCCCACAACTTGGTCAGGCCTAGGAGCTCTCTTCGTGGCCGGAGAAAGTTGGGGAAAGTACATCTGGCACCAGATATCCAAGATCCAGAGCGGACCAGATTGTGCACAATTCATGGGCACGGCGGATATCTGGTGCAGACAGCGGTAGAGGTGTGCTAGAACGCATTGGGCAAGACCAATCTCTTGGCCGGAATAGATCACCTCCGCCATACGGTGGTAGTGCTTGGTCATTTTGTTGGTGGTGGAGCAGAACACGAATTTGTTTAGCCAAAAGGACAGAAAGGCTATCCCGCTGAGCCTGTCGTCACCCATCTGGGAGGTTTCCTTCCTCCACTTTTCAAACCCACTGGGCTCGAATCCCCAAACAAGGCTAGAGGGAGATGTCCTTTCGGGGTAGTAGCCCTCGTCGAAGGCTACAGAGCCGAGAGGGAACCCGAAGCCGGCGTAGAGGTCTAGCAGGGTCACGGAGGCGTGACCGAATTGGAACTCGAAGGCATTAACCGTGGGGTTCCAAAGGCTGATCAGCGGAACTAGGGCGCACCTGTTGCCTCCTTTTGGGCTGAAGCAAAGCTGGATTGCATCAGCGACCCCGGCTTTCTTCCAAATTGCTCCGTCGAGAGGAAGCCGTTCTTCATACCAGGTGGTCATGTAGGGCCTAACCAGAGGCCAGGCGGAGTGGTTTACGGTGCATTGGTGAGCGTCTTTTTGAAAATTTGGGCACTCCGCCGGTTCTTCAGAGCGGAAGAGCGCCGGCAGCGGGCGCGCCGGGCTGTCGAGCATCTGATGGGCTCCGTTGTTATCATCAGGATGATAGGCCACCACAAAGGGACCTAGGGTGGCACATTCCTCATGGGGAAGACTAAGGTGGGTCCGGTTCTCCTCTACTTCAGAACATTTGAGGAGGGGGAGAAGTTGAGTCTGGGCTTGTTCCGCCAGGGGATAGCGAATATCAAAGTTCTTTTTGGGAGCCATCAGTCTCAGATCTGGGTTTCTTCTGATTTCGGGCTAGGAAAGGGGGAAGCAAGATGGTACGAAGGAGAAACCGAGGGGTCTCTGTTGGAATTTATAGGAATCCGAAAGGGGTTCTTGTTTCGTGAGGCGCTGGGTTTCGCAGCAACCAAGGGTTTTAGGTGAACAGTGTTACCGTTTCGAATTGGGGAATCGTGATTGGCGAGGAAACCGCGCAACAGTCCAGTTATTTATTTAATGGCGATTGAGGTTCAGTCTCTCTTCTATCTCGCTATACCTCAATATCGGAGACTGGGGGGCAATGTTTGGACCACAATTGAATTTATTTCAATTGGGCTTTCGCCCCAAGGCCCAGTAGGGGTTTTGATCAGATTCAAACCCTTGGAAATCGGGCTTTCCCGCTTCAACCAAAGAGGTTGAGTTCGAGGGAGAACGTGGTTGCTTCCTAATCCGATTGGGGTTGTTTCGTAACAATCCATCAGTGAAAATATTTGTTAAGATTGAGAAGCAATGTAGCAATAATTTCACTACCTACGCTGGGCTATCAATCACTAACAACTATAAGCCACGCTGCACCATGCTGTAGGGAGGTTGTTAGAGGAACCGGCCATACTGCGCAATGATGAGTGATGAACAGTAACAGCAGCATAACAAGCAAGGTCAAGACGTGTTGCTCCGATCTTCGAAGCTTCAATACCAACTATACCTCTGATAATATCTTCGCTGATTTGATGGGAAGCAGGGTAGGGGAGGACATTCCTAATGAATCTCAAGGATCCGCCGGGCTGGAGTTGACAGCCCTAGGGGTCCTTGAGTCATATAAATATGAATCTGCCGGCATCTAGGAAAAGGTTCTCAACCAAAAACAAACAACCACAAGTTCTAGCGCAACGCTAACTTGCCAAAGCCTCTCCGGAGCAACTCACGCAACCCGCCTCCGCCCCACGATCGATCTAATCTCGTGCTTGTGCCGAGCGCTTTGCTGGGTCTACTCACGCAACTCGCCTCCGCCCTACGACGGATTCAACCTCGTACTTGCGCCGAGCATTTGCTGAGCCTCACGCAACCCTCCTCCGCCCTCTTACGATCGATCTAATCTCGTACTTGCGCCGAGCATTTGCTGAGCCTCACGCAACCCTCCTCCGCCCTCCTACGATTGATCCGCTCTCGTACTTGTGCCGAGCGTTTGCTGAGTCTATCGAGTCAGTCCGCCACCCCCGGTGGCAATCGAGTCTGTCAGTCCGCTACCCCTGGTGGCAATCGAGTCGTCACTCCGGTGACACACCCGTGGTCTTGGAACAGCTCTGCTTTGCTTCTCCGGATCAGAGTAAGATCCTCAATCCTCAAGGGGTTGGGAAGAAAATCCTGGTAGAGAGTTCTATTCAGGTCTTGTTCGAGCCCTGTACGCCGGCTTAGTCAGCGCCCGCGTAACAGTCGCTTGACCAGGAAGTCAGAGTCGAATTGGGAGCAGACGAAGCGACTCGCTCAGGGGGTCGCGCGCAATCGAGTGGCACCGCTCCAAGGGTGCTGGCACGCCTAAGCACAACACAGAGACACAGCAACCAACCACAAACCAACAGCCGTGCTGACTGTTCGCCGGGTGCTGAACCCGCCACGAACACGTATATGTGTTGTTCGATTGCTATAGCTAAATCCTTTGAAATTAATATCTAGGAAGCATAAATAATGAATACACAAACAAATACATATGAGCACTACTGAAACCAAGGAAATTACAAATTTACGAGGAAATGGTAGCCCTAGAGAGTGATAGAGATGATGATGAAAACTGAAACGGGTATAGTAAGGGTGGGGTGGAGTGTGTTCCAAGACACAATGATTACACAGTCGTCTTGGGGAAGCAGAAAGGGTTGGCATGGAAATAGCCAAAGTGTATATAGAAGAACGTGGAATTGACTGAGGTAATGAAGCAAGGGAAAAGGCCTAAGTATATGTAAGTTAATTAATGATCATGAAAAATTGTTAATTTACCCTTGCCTAATGAGCCTTTGTTTTATATATAATGGATGATAATGATAGACTCAGCTTTTTTTGGTCTTTGGTCGGTCGACAATCTGTGTGTTGTGTGTTCACTTTGTTTAATTGTAGTATGTGCCTGTGTTTCCCATTCCTAACTAGCCTTGCCTAGCTCCTTCCCACTACTCCCACAGTGTAATTATTTGCTTTGATCCAATCACTAAGCAACCAAACAAAATTAGAGACACATAATACTTTTTGCTAATTTATATAAATTATTTAGAAATATATAATAGAAACAATGAGAAAAAGATCCCCACCCTGAAAGCTACGGGGAAGAATGGGATAGAGAGAGAATGCCGTAAGAAGAAAGTAAAGGAGACTAGCAGTACTCAAACACCAACAGACTCAACCCCTATATATATTTAGAGTGGTGGAAAGGGTGCAGAGTGATAGAGTCTCTCAGACACCATCACATTCGTATTCAGAGAGAGAGAGAGAGAGAGAGAGAGAGAGGGCAAGAAAAACAAAGGAACCAAAAAGATACCAACAAAGCACTGAGGAAAAGGAAAGCTCAGTTGAAAACCAATTCAAGGATAAAAAGGGCCTTCTTCACTCATCAAGGGCGTGGCAGATTTATTTTGGGGACACAGAAAGAGAAAGAAGAGAAAGAGAGAAGCCTTTGCTTCTTTGTATTGCCCTTTTGTTTTGCCACAACTAAAACCATCTTTCATATATCAAGCAAAGGTAAGGTTTTTGTTTTTTTGTCTTATATTCTTTTTTATTTCCATCCCATTTCTTCCTTCGATTCCCTTCCTTCCACAATCCAGTATCCTTTTCTCTTCAAATTTCCTTTTCATCTTCATCATCATCATCATCATCATCATCCATATGTATGCGCTCAGAGCCTCAGAGCTAGAGCAGTGATCATGATGATGATCCTATGAAGTAAGCAAAGCCCTAGCTTGCTAGTTAATTAGATACAGAAACAAACTGACAAATTTGCACCAATATAAAGATGATGTGCGGAAAGAAAGAAGATCAAGGCGAGTGTTCACAGAGTCATCATCATCAACAAGTCCAAAACTTTCAAGAGCAGTTGCTTCTCCAACAACAACAGCAGCAGATGATGCAACAACAACAAAACCACAACGATTTGTATGGTCGAGGTTTGATTTTCCCTCATGATCAAGCTCCGCCTCCAATCCTGCAGCCATGGACTCTCCCTCCGATCCACGCCTTCAACCCGGGTCATTTTCCGGTCCGAGGAGACAACTCCATAGACCCGTTTCTAGTCCCTCCTCCAGCTCCGTCATCATCCTATGCCAGTTTCTTCAACAGAAGAGGAGCTCCATCTCTACAGTTCACGTACGACGGTTCAGCATCCGATCACCACCACCTTAGAATCTTATCGGAGGCGCTAGGACCGATGGTCCAGCCCGGTTCTGCTCCTTTCGGTCTTCAAGCCGAGCTGGGGAAGCTGACCGCCCAAGAAATCATGGACGCCAAGGCACTCGCAGCTTCCAAAAGTCACAGCGAGGCCGAAAGAAGAAGAAGAGAGAGAATCAATAATCACCTTGCTAAGCTGCGCAGCCTATTACCCAGCACCACCAAAGTAAGCAACTCCTCCACATAATAATTAATATTTAATCATATTATGCTTGCCTAGTATGAAGATTAAGTCACCCTTCTTTATTTGTTTTTCAAATCAAAGATCTCTCTCTAAGATTCTATTCCGTTCAATTAGTTTAGGATCCATTGTCTTGCTGGTTGTTCAAGACCTAACAATACATTTTAGCTAGCTTTTTGGTTTATCTTCTCTTTTGGTTTCTTCTTTCTTTCTCATCAGTTATGTGGTAGTTCCGAGGTGAGGAAGGAAAATAAAAACGAAAAAGAGAAAAAAGGGAATAATGGTAATGTCGCTAGACGGCTGGAGTGATATGATAAAGAGGAACCATCAAGCAGTTAAAAAGCTTCCCATGGAAATTTCTTGCCGGATACATAGAGATGTATCAGCCATCAGTCAAACCATGTTTCCACAAAGGAAAAAAATTAATAAAGCCACAGACAACCTAGCACTCTTGTCAGTCACAATAACACACATTCTCCTTATTCCTTCAAAAACCACGCCTCATTATTTTTAATTATATATAATTATCTTCCTTAATCGAAAATAATTAGACTGATGTGTTTTTTTACTTCTGTGATAGACGGACAAGGCTTCATTGCTGGCGGAAGTGATACAACATGTGAAGGAGCTGAAACGGCAGACTTCCGTGATAGCAGAGACCAGTCCGGTGCCGACTGAAACAGACGAGCTGATCGTTGATGACGCGTCGGACGAGGAGGGCAAGTTTGTAATCAAAGCCTCGCTGTGTTGCGAGGACCGGTCTGATCTGTTGCCTGATCTCATCAAGACACTCAAGGCATTACGTTTGAGAACGTTGAAAGCTGAGATCACAACGTTAGGTGGCCGCGTTAAGAACGTTTTGTTCATCACCGGAGAAGAAGATTCGAGTAGTGGCGAAGAGCAGCAACAACAGCAGTACTGTAGAAGCTCGATACAGGAAGCGCTAAAGGCCGTGATGGAGAAGAGCAGCGGAGGCGACGAGTCTAATTCTTCAGGCAGTGTCAAACGGCAAAGGACCACTAATAATTCCAATGTCAATATTATCTAATCTATTGTCATAATTTCCTCTTTTTTTTTCTGGTGTGGCGTGTTTTGGTGTGTGTAGCAAACAAAAAAAAACAGTGGAGGATCTTTTTCGTGGGGAGAGAGAAACCTTGTAGAAAATCCAAACATAGAAAATGGTGGTGTTTGAGTGCGCGGCTTGATCCGGCTTGAACTCAAAGTTGCAGACTATGTTTCTATATATTCTAAGTGATCTGAGCAAGTGTTGTAGTACGTAGTAGTGTGGTGTTTTGTTGTTTCTGTTGTATCGATCTCCATTTTCACTGAACTGGTTCAGAGTTCAGAGTAGTTTCAGACTGGGGAGTACTGGTGGGAACTGGAACTAGATGACAATGTGGGTTATAGTCATGGTCATGATGAAGGTGACGATCTAGTTTGCGTCATGTGCTGCATTGTTGTCCCCACAATCACCACCGGGACCAGGTACCACTGCTTACTTCTCTTCCTTGTCTTCCCAATTCGTACGGACTGTGATTTTCAGGCTCTCTGGGTTTTTCTGTAATCAAGGGATTAGAAAAATGGCAGAACCCTAATTAAGTGATCCAGGCACTGCGTCATCCATCTGAGTTTCAGTTGCTTCAGATTTCAGAGCTTAGTAGTGTCGTGTGATATGATTGACTGATTTTGAGATCAACTAGAATCTGTATGTATATACACATTAATATATTAATTATATATTTTCCTTTTGTATTGTCTTAATTTCTTTTATCATCCCTTAATTATTGTAAGTTTTATGATTTTAAAATTTCTTGGGAATATGTGGTTGCATCACTAATTGCATGCATGAATTAACGATGATAGCATGAATTATGATTAGTTCTATATTTAAGATCTTCATCTATATATTTTTTCAGTGTTTCTATTTCTTCGGGTTCAAATATATCATTTTAGCTGTTCATCGTAGCTAGCTCCAAACTCGATCTATAATCTAGTTTTGAACTTTTGATGATATGCATGAGTTCTACTAATTATAAATATCTAAGATGGAAAAGTATAATTAGTTGTATTTAGAAAAGTATAATTAGTCGTAAGACTTGTATCTCAAATTAAATCCTAAGAACTTGAAAATTGGGATATGACATGATCTTGTGATGTTCGTCCAATAGGCATGGATAACGCATGCATTGATTCTTAAATTTTTTGATAGCGGCATGCCATGCATGCATGTAATTAAATTTAATCTTGCTATATTCGTACAGAAGTAAACAGAACCATGCATGGAATATATAGTTAGGGTTAGGAATAATGAAAGGGTTAACTTTTATTTAGTCCCTTAACTTTGATCTCCTCCTCTGTTTAGTTCTTCTTCTTCGGTTTTAATCCATATAGTCCCTCAAGTCACAACTGCTAATTCCAAAGGTCCACTCTGTCTAATCTCACCGTTAGATTAATGACGTGGCCGTTAAGGATCGTCAGCACAGCTCCAGATCACTCAGAAAACAAGTTAACTGATCAAATTATCCCTAGTTCACCCATTTGTAGTGAAACTGCAGCTTTAATCTCCCTTGACATTGTCTTTGCCAACGTTTCTGTGATATCAACACAACAACATTTACACACAATATAACTTTGAAATAACTCGTCCAACTGAAATGAAAAACTCAATTAATAAAAACCCAACTTCTTCTCTCTCACCATCAGTAGCATCAGTAGTAATGATGCTAGCTCTTCATCACTATGTTAATTATCTCCTTCTCCTTCAAACATGTCTTAGTCTGGAACCTCGTGCTACAGAATTTGCCTATCTAAATACCATCAATAAGTGTTCAAAAGTCTGGAACTTCTTCCACCCGCTCATCCAATATATCATTATCATCTTCCCCATATTTTGATAGTCTTCATTGTCAGGCCGTATCATAATCAAAAAATTTCTGAACCATCACTTTTACAAACCATATAAAAGTGATTCCATAAACCCTCAACTACAAACCCCAAAGTAGCCCTCCAACCACCCCAAACACAGAAAAATCCTCAAGTACGATTACTCGATAAACCCAGAAACTCAAAATTTTACAGCCTCGTGATTTTCAATTAGAGCACAACAATTTACATGGCCTTAAAACATAAATCTGAAATTCACCATCGATCGGCATATTTCGTGGCTCCATCTCGAGGAACCCAAACAATTGTGTTTGAAACAAACTTTCGTTGTCGCCTAGCTTCTCTCCTTTTTCAGTTCAATTCAAAAGTTGGGTTTGAAACAAGACTTTGTTTTGGGGAATGTGATTACGAGGGAGGATTGAAATTGATTTGGGAATTATGGGTTTGGGAGAGGCGGAGAGTGTTTAGGTTCCAACCATTTTTATTTTTAGAAATTTTGATCGGATTGCATTCAAATCCTGATTGTTCTAGAGGCCAGGGCAATTTGGTCAGTTCCCAGTTCTTTTTGCTGACATCGCTGTGAGTTAGGAAGGTTAACAGCCACATCATTAATCTAACGGTGAGATTAGACAGACTGAACCTTTAGGATTAACGATTGTGACTTGAGGGACTATATGGACTAAAACAGAAAGAGAGGGACTAAATAGATGAGGAGACCAAAGTTAAGGGACTAAACAGTAGTTAGCTCATAATGAAAACCATAAGTCTCCACCTTCTATAATCATAAGAATAATTGGACCCCTTTTGCTTTCTATTTGCGAGAGATCGAAAGAAATACCAGTGAAGAGGATCAAAATAGTGTACACGAATATACACGTACTAAAGGTGGAAGTGAAGAGAATTGCGGGAAGCTATATAAGATAGTCTATATGTGATAATGAGGTACTCATCGTGTATCTAATGTTGATATTCTAATTCCATATGATTGAAGCTCATCTCCAATGGCAAATGTAAACGCAACAAGCTAGATTGCTGGATCATGATCATAAAGTTTTGGAGTAGAGCTACTAGAGAGACGAATTGTGCATATTTTCCTTTCTTTAGGATATCTAAAAGTATTCTATATATGCACCCACAGCAGACGCAAGCGTTGATATTCATAGTTTCTTTAATAATAACTAAAAATACAAACTTGTCTATGATGCAAGTCATGAAACATTGCATAGTATGCAATGGGACTCATTGTGGACTGTTGATTTGAAGAGAGCTATCTTATTTTATTCATAATCGTAATGCATATCATGCAACATTATATTATAGAATTTTCCGTAAAAATACATGTAATCCAACCGTCTAAGTGCATAATACTATACTGTTTTTTGTTATGTTGTAGGCTATTAGAATTTAATCATGATGATTCTCTTGAGATAGGTTTAACATACTTAGTATCGTATTCCATGGGAATTGACATTTACTGTGATTAGTCTTTTTGACTGATAGAAAATGTAATCATTGTTTTGCTTCTGCAATCTCACTTGATTTTTTTGATTCACACATTTTGGAAAGATGTAATTTTCCTAGCTATATCAAAGTTCATCTTGTAAGTGGGCTTCGTTTGGGTCCTTGTTGGATTCATCTCCTCGATTGTTGAGTTGGGCTGCATCAGTCCCTAAAGTTAGGCAGAGGCTCCATCACCTCAATATATGATTATGAAAGTATGAAACAAAGAAATGAGGTTGTCGATGTCCTTTGAATAGAAAGCTAGTGATCGACATTGGTGGCTTCTACTCTCTATGCCCATATATTCCGACACCGTCGACGAAGCTTCCTTCATCTTACAGGATCGATATCACCCAACCCAGTACGTATCATTTTTTACTGCATATCTATATATAGCTAGCTAGTTACCCAGTGTTAAGAATATCGGGTTTGTTCTAGAGCTCAGACCATGAAATTTCAATATACCTCATCTCTGTTGTTCTCTTCCTCTTGAATAAAATTTAAGACAGGTACACCACCTTGCAGGAAATGATGATGATGTTAAGCAAAACAATGGGCAGTGGGCACAAACGTCCAACCAGGATTAGTTATATAAACTGAGAATATATATATGTCATTTTTATCAATGGAAAATATGTAATATTGGCGTAATAATGGTGGTTACTTAAAAAAAAAAAATATATATATATATATATATAACATATATATATATATATATATATTATGTTAGCTATAGCTTAATAGCTTATCATTAAAATCTTGTTAATCTTACAGGGGAAAACTCAAACGGCCATAAGAATAAAAATAAATGCCAAATCGAGTCGTAATCATGAAAAATGATCAAGAATTATTAGCCTAAGTAAACATATGAGAAAACAAAACGTGATCAAGAATTGTTACTTAAATTGTGCAAGTATTCAAAATATAAATTTTTATTAGTTCACTCACGCATCATTCTTTGATTAGTTAATTAAACCATCAAACTATATATCATTCGATCGTCATCTTTTCAATTTCTGATTTTCGCCTAAAAATGGCGTGTGAATTGAATTAGCTCAAGAAGGCAAAATTGTCCTTATCTCTAAAATAAAAAGACAATCAAGTGGTTTGTTAAAAAATTATTATAGACAAATCTAACCCATCTTCCCGTCGATCAGTGCACCAAAATATGAGGGCAATTCCGTCTAATAAAACTTTCCATTGCGTTAGCAAAAGCAGCAGGTGGTGGCTTGGCTGTTAGCGTGAAAATGAAGTCCCAGATAGAAAATAAAATAAAGTCTCCTTCTTATTAAAAACCTCCGGCACCTTTCTTCCTCTTCGCTCCTTCACTGTGGACTCCCCGACGGCCTCGATTTCGTCGGTAAATGCTGGTGCAGCGGAGAGTGATGACGTGGCGCTCCGTGGCCAAGTCTTTGCAAGCTCTTTCGGCGCACGCTTTGCTTTTCACATTCACCGTTCTCCTCGTCCTCCGGCTCCACCACGCCGTCCGCTACCACTGGTGGTCTGTAATTTCGTTTCTCTCTGTTTTTTTTTTATTTTTAATTTTAATTTCGTTGCTTCGAAATTCGGAGATAATTAAGGCGCCGGAAGCTTTAAATTTCCGGCGAGACTGTAATTATAAACGTGTTATGTTTGTTAATTACATTATTAACATGTTTTATGTGAATTTGTGAACTTCTTTTTAGCTGCATGCGTTTAAACTGCTCTGTAATTCTGTATTATTGATTTGGTTGCTGAAAATTGCTGGTGGAATGAGTAAAATTGTGTGGCCTGAGGTTAGTGATATACGGTTTGTTGTTAGTTTATCTGGTAGGTTTTACTAGATAGGAACTAGGAACTGCGTTTTCAGTGCTAGCTTCATTGAGCTTAGATTGCTTAAAGGAGCTTTGGATCCTGTTTTCGATGTTTTCCAGTAGATTTTGTAATGGTTGCTAGTTAAAATTGGAACGAGATAGTTCAGATATTTTTTGCAAAACCAGAGTTGCAAGCATATAAATTAGTTATCAAGGTGTAGGCAGTTTTTCTCCTCTTTAGTTTTATTGTTGACTTTCTTAGCTTTGTATGTGAGGAGTGAAGATTGTAGGAGAAATATGTGAGATCTTCAACTAGTTTTTGGTGCTTGCAAGTGTGTTAAGAGTTACAGACGTCTCTGATGTTTGCCGTGTTGATTCAGTATGTAACAGTTTGCTCTCTGGATAATGCAGGATCATATTTTCCCCTCTGTGGCTTTTCCACGCAGTTGTAGCAAGAGGCAGATTCTCGTTACCAGCTCCAGTGCCACCCAATGACCGCCACGTATGAGATTCCACACTTCTCTCGGTTTTCTAATATTTCTTATGTGAAAATCTGATTATACTGCTGTAGTGGGTGATTCGGTTTCATTTCACATTTTTTATAACCAATTGACAAAAAAATAATTATTTACCTTCCATTAACAGTGGGCACCACTTCACGCTGTCATGGCGACCCCGTTACTCGTTGCATTTGAACTACTGCTCTGTATATATCTAGAGAACAGATACGGTATACAGGGAACATTCTTAATTTATAATACGTTGATGAATGATTAACTTGAAGTATCACTTATGACTACTTTATATGTTTGCAGTTTTAAGCTTGAAGATTGTCTTTGTGCCATTGTTGGCATTTGAACTAGCAATTTTATTTGACAATGTCAGGTATTGTTTTTTTTTTCCCATCAATTTGGCATTTCCCATTTGCTATTGTTTTTGGGTAACCATTTATTTCTGCCATTCTGTAATTATAAATGGACCTACTTTCACAATTCTACCAAACACCTCGGAGACGTTTAAATTGTAGATAGATGAATTACTGAGAATAATTTGAAATGAACTAGCTAGTATCTTCAGCTTCTTAGAAGAGACTTTGGCAAAAAGCTTATCCATTACTTTTTATATAGCATTTTAGACTACTTTTTTTATTGGGCAATGTAGTTACTACTGTACTCATGTAATGCATAAGTTATGTATTGGATTTAAAATTAATGTTTCTGTTGTACAGGATGTGCAAGGCTCTAATGCCTAGTGATGATGACACCATGAGTGATGATGTGATATGGGAAACACTTCCTGTAAGTTTGTCACTATCTAATGTAGAACTGAATTTGAAATATGGATGTTTTACTGTATAAATAATTGGCTTAAGTTGGTGCAAGTGACTAGTATGATTTGTAGTTTACCACATCCATTTATTCTGTTCACCTTTGTTTTTTATGATAAGAGAATTGCTTCTTGCTGTTATGTTGCAGCTGTACAAGTGTTTTGTTTATATAGATTAAGCTGGATCAAGTCTAAAGGCCTAAAAATATTGTTATTTAAACATAAAATTATTTGGCATGGTCAAGACATGAATCAATTGAGACCTTTAGGAAAGAAAGAAAAAAATATAATGGCAGTTGAGACCTTCAGATCTTACCATTAAAGTAACGTTACTTTTTTCTTTTTCTTTATACCAGTTAGTTGCGAAAATAGAAACTTTCCTCATCTATATACTATTTTGTTATATCTACTTGAATTCAATTGATTGGAAGTTAGACCCCTTTATGTTGTCTATGCTGAATTACCAAACTTTGGCTTCCAGCACTTCTGGATTTCTATATCTATGGTCTTCCTTATTGCCGCCACCACATTTACTCTTCTAAAGATAAATGGTAAGTTTTGGTTTTCTACTGATTCATACTATAGTTGTATTTGATGACATTTGTTATTGTATTGTAATGGCATCCTTTCATCTCTCAGAAGTATTTCGTAGTGATGTAGTTTCCTTATGTTTACAAGTTAAACAGTCCACATGAATGATGATCAAATTGCAAGCATGCATATACTTTCCTCGTGCATTTCAGCCTGTAGTTAACAATAATATTCTTACGATCAGCTGCACTTTGGCTTTAGTAACTCTATCTGATATGCAGGTGATATTTCTGCTCTGGGCTGGTGGGACTTATTTATAAACTTTGGGTACAGTTACTCTTATGCTTACAAATAATTGGTCAATGTCAATCTTCATATTTCTGTCTTAACCTGTTCAAGTTTGTATATCCTTTTACAGAATTGCACAGATGTTTGCCTTTCTTGTTTGCACGAAGTGGTATAATCCAGCAATTCACAGACATG
Source organism: Potentilla sterilis (assembly GCA_963682095.1). Classification (NCBI taxonomy): domain Eukaryota; kingdom Viridiplantae; phylum Streptophyta; class Magnoliopsida; order Rosales; family Rosaceae; genus Potentilla; species Potentilla sterilis. The sequence goes on along the minus strand of OY821761.1, from coordinate 45,540,866 downwards.
CTCACTCAGGAGAAGCATGTTCTTCTTCAATGACCATAAGATATCTCGATTGGAATAGAGGCTTTGTAGTTTCTTCACAAGAAGACCAAGAAGAGAGTGGAATATGTAGCCTGCAGGATATTGGTGGACATATCATGAAAATTCCTCTAATCACTTTCCAGATTCTACTGTTTATGCGCTTAGAGGTATCTTAGGTGTTTGCAAAACATTTTTATTTTAATACTTCGGAATTTTCTCAATATGTCATCTTCTTAATAAGACCTATCTTTCAGGGAACACCATCCAGTGCTAGTCAAATCTCAATTCCGCTTCTTTTTGCTCCTCTTCTTTTACTGCAAGGAGCTGGTGTTTTATACGCTGCATATAGGTTGATAGAGAAAATTGTGTTTTTAGTACGTAATGGAGTTGTTTCTGAAAGATACTTGGTCATAACATCAAAAGTTCGTGATTATTTTGGGTTCCTGCGTCATGGTTCTAGGTAACTCTTTACTTTAGGGGATTCAACATCAATTTTATCTTTAGCAATTTTATCTTTAGAGATTTATAATGTAAACTCCAAATAAAAAGAAGTTACTGTCTAGCCATTCTTATTGGTATGATGCATCCTTTTGAGTTTTGACAGGCTTCTGGGTTGGTGGTCAATTGATGAAGGAAGTCGAGAGGAGCAGGCTAGACTGTTCTCTGCTGGAGCTTCAGGGTGAGTGTTTCCTGTACTCATTACTTCCATTTCTTTTCTGCAAAGTTTAGGCTATCTTCTTTTGTGTCCTTTTATCTTTTTATTGAAAAGAGTCCTCACCAAGGTAATATCTCGATTGAAGATCTACTGAAATCAAAAGGTTGTATAGATGCTGCACCACCGTTCATTCTAGTGTTGGGAAATAACAAGGCTTGATATGCAAATCATGCGATGCATGGCAGTGTGGTACACTTGATTGCAGAAAATACAAAATGTTTAATTGTTTGATTATTCATAAATGCACTATTTCCTAGTAGTTGAATTATTTGATTATGCATGGATGCACCATCTCTCATTAGTTGAATTGTTTGACTTTTTGCGTGGGGATATCTTGGTCTCTTAATGTGCATATGCGCTCACGCATTTCTCCAGATATGGGATGGATTCCATCTTAAATTTGTTTGGAGAATGTGGAAGTGTTATTATGTGAGGTAGTGATCTGCCGAAGGGGAGACCGTCAGAATTCTAAAGAGGAACAACCTTACATTAAAAGAAGGAAAACCTTACATTTTTTTAAAATGGAAAGACAACCTTGCATTAGTCCTTTTCTCTTTGTATTTGATGCATCTATTGGTTTCTATCACTTTCTAATGTATGATTGATTATTCATAGATGCACTAGTTGTTGCATAGGTAGATGTTGCATATGTAGATCTGCCAAAGGGAAGACTGACAGAATTTCAAAGAGGAACAACCTTACATTCAATGAAGGACAACCTTACATTTTTTTTTTTGAATGGAAAAATAACCTTACATTAGTCATTTTCTCTTTATTTTTGCTACATGTATTGGTTTCTATCACTTTCTAATGTGATTATTCATATATGCACTAGTTGTTGCATAGGTAGATGTTGCCTTGGTTGAATATGGAGGTATCTTGCAAAGTAATAGCATATATATCATTGCCATCAATGCTTTCATCTTTTGTTCAGGTATTACACTTTTGCACCTGATGTAGTGCAGAAGATGCCTAGGTCGGACCTTGTCGAGGAGGTGAACGCTATTTAATTTTCTTGGGAATATTCTTGCCTCTTAGCTGAACCCTTTCTCTTTTACAGCATGGTTGATATATTGTACTGTAATTAATTTTTATAATTCTCTTATATTATTTCTGTGTTTCCTGTCAGATTTGGAAACTGCAAGCTGCACTCAGTGAGCAAACAGAAATCACGAAATTTAGCCAGCAGGAGTATGAAAGACTTCAGAATGTAATATATCAACTGACTTTAGGTCTTCAACGTCGGTCTCTTAATTTTCCATAACACTGATTTCAACTAAGCCAAGCCCTTCGTATGCATACAGTAATTGAATTAGTTGCACCCACTTTTCTTGAGCATAAATCCACCCACTTTTCCTGTCAAGAGCAAGTCATCTTTGTTACATCTACATAATCTTGTGCCTACCTGATGCATTTTTCCCAAGCTATTAATTTGGTTTCAAGAATTATTACGCTGACGTCAAGAGGCAAATGTCATTTAACTACAAAGAGCCAATGCAGTAGAGGATTCTGTGAAATAGCTTTTTGTAGTTGTTTGTTTTTGGAACCAGATAATGTATATTTATTTTTTGACTTTCTGATGTCATCTGTCTTGCGTAATAATTATTGGAATGGTTCAATGAATCCAACAGGAAAAGATTCTATGCAGAGTCTGCTTTGAAGAACAGATTAATATAGTCCTCCTCCCATGCAGACATCATGTTCTTTGCAGGTAATATCATCTACCCTTCCATCATTATAATCTTTGACCATATGCTCACGTAGGACTTAATGAGTACTTGTTATAGTCTTTGCTAATCTTAATTCTGGCTGCATTTCAGCTCTTGCTGTGAGAAGTGTAAAAAGTGCCCCATATGCCGGGTCTGTATTGAACAGCGACTCCCAATATATCATGTATAATTTCAAACGAGTACAGCAGGAAGAGTGGCAGCTCCAGAACTCCCAAGTTGTTGGTTGTGAATTTTGGTTAAATCCAGCAATCGGAATCTGGCAAGTCTGCTTCCTTTTGTTCATGCTAGAGTGTTGTAGTTTTACACTGAAGAACTGTAAATTGTATAGCCTTACAGTCAACATCAGCTGTCCTGTCCTTTGAAGTTATCTTGTTCAATGTCACTAGTTATCCACCTGTCAACAACTGTGTTTAGTCGGAAATGTGAATTGGACTTTGAAATTTCAAAAGTTTTGATCATATTTCATTAGAGTAATACTACACACACCAAAATATTTTACAAAATATGAATAAAAAATTATCAATAACTACATTTTTGAGCTCATAATTACCAATAGCAAATCTGTTTTTTAAAATTACCACTAGCAGTTTCTATCTGTTTCACTAATAGAATTTCCGTAAAATAGTAATTACGAAATTGTCTTTTTATATTTTATACGACATTATTAAGAATTAGTAGCATTACCAGATGTACTATTGACTCTCAGTATGATTACAAATAGTTTACAACAGTTGGTGGAATACTAGTGATTCTCAAAAATGTGTAATTCTTTTTACTATTTTTTTACGATATTGTTGAGAGTCAGTAGTATTACACGATTTAATATTGATTCTCAGTATGATTAACCATTAGAAATGCGCAATGCTACTGATTTGCAGTAATGTTGTAAAAAACGATAATTTCGTAATTTATGGATTAACAGATTCTGTTAGATTTGGATGGAAACTTGTTAGTGGTAATTATAGGCTGAGAATTGTATTTATTTGTAAAAATACTAAATGATGTGGCGGAAGCCACCTCACCTCTTTTGTTTATCAACAGTGCTGAGATGGATTAATTTTTATTAATTTGAAAAACAAAATATTCTCTTAAATTATTTCATTAGAAAACAAATAAAAAGAGAACAACCTCCATGACTACTACATTCAAAACTAGCACCCAACCCATTAGCTACACATAGATTATTAGGACAAATATGATTCTTTCACTCACTTTAATCAAATCTCAAGTCATCATTTTCATTAATGTGTATCTTGTATCGGGTTAATGTGTAATCTTGATTACTTTAAGGATCAAATGAGTTTTTGGATCTAGGTTTGCGTTTAAGGCTTCGGATGCAGCAGTCATGGAGGTTTCCAACCCCATTGGCAACTTCAGTTGTTGTTCATGAAATCATGACTTTTTTTTTGGAAGATTAAAACCTTCCCAATTTATTATTATTATTATTTTTTTTTTTTTTTGGATTAGTCTTCACTAATAGAGACAATAGGGAGGCTTTTAAATTATAGACTCGTTAAAAAGAGATGTTGCAGACTTGCAGTATTTGGAAGATCTCCGTAGCAGATTGTTTTTCTTTGATATATGTAAATAAGTCGAAAAATTAGGGTTTGTAATTTATTTTTTTAAAATTTCACAAAAGTTTCTCAAACAAACAAATCTATGTCATTGAAATTCCATAATAATATTGATGAGGTGGTGCATGCCACATCATTTTGTTATCAATTTTAGTACAAAAATTTGGGGTCCCTAGCATTGTTCTTTTCATTAATATCTTGCTTATTGTTGCATACTAGGGTACATAATCTTGTTTTCACTATATATCTTCATTACGAGATGAAGGCTTCGAAAAGTTTGGTGATCATCATAGTAAAGGAAATTTGCTACTTGAAGCCTGTTTAAGATCGATTGGCTGGATTAGGCACTATATATAGCAGATTGCTTATTATTGTGCGCTACAACAATAATGAGTAATCTATGCCAATTTCCGTAATTAAGTTGGAGTTTGAAGCTTGTACTATTCATAAGAGATGACCGTCATAACATCATCGTTTATTTCACGTATTTGAGGTTCACATTGAACAACCAAACAAGCCGTAATAATAGCTGGATCATTTTCATGTGCAAATGAAAATTCCAGTTTCCTTGCTATTACCAAACAATGAAATTAGCAGATCTTAATTGTGGGAATGCTAAACAAATTGTGGAACGAACTCTACTGGGAGTAACAGGGGAAATGTCTTTGATGATTAGGATATGGATTGTTCTTCAGGCACAAGTAGCCGTGATTACCCTCGGTTCAACTCCGATCACCGCTGCGTTCTTGGTCGCAAGTTTATCAGTCTCTAGCTTTCCCCCGACTTTAACAAGAAAGTCATCGAAGCACTCATCCAAGGTCCTAAAAGACTCTTCAGGGTAGAGAGAGCCTATATCAACATCATTGGGACCTTCAATAGGGAAGTTGGTTTGACAACCTTTGATAAAGATATCATGAGTGAATGAGGCTACAATACTTTCTGGTATACGGTTCTCTGCAATTTACAAAATGAAAAATGTTGAGCAAATTGGTAGCATTGTACAAAATTTATACACTTGAATGAGATGGAATAGAATAGAATGGACCTGCAGCCATGGTGAGTAGGTCGTTCTCAGTTATGGTAACTCTAGGAAGGGTCCGACCAATTTTCTTCTCCCACAGTGAAGCAAGTCCGTTGATATCATATAAATTGCTTGGTGGCCGAAAGTGAACATTTTTGTTCATAGTTCGGATGTCGTCCACCGTCTTCATTGTGAATTTCCCAATATCAGGACCGTCTACGAAGTAGGCTGTGCACCAAATAATGTCCAAAAAAAAGAAATATGAAAAATGCATTTCAATATATTGCCATTTTCACCATAAATTCTTAATTTCTGATCAACATGTCTATCTGTAATGTGTGTCCAACTGTCTCTCTTGAGTTTGGATGATTCAACAACCTATATATTGAGCCAACTAGCAGTATGTGACCTATTTTTAACTCGTAGATAAGCTCAGTCTTTATAAGTAGGACCATAAATGAAACATAGTATGGGACTGAGATTTTTTCTTATTTGGAGTTTATTTATATTGAAGTAAAATTACATAGCATTCTAAAAAAAAAAAAAAACCGAAAAAAGAAGAAGGTAAAATTACATTATAAATGAGCAGCATTCTGTTTTGGCATTTTTCTGATTTTTCAGTCTTATTCAGAAGTAATTATTTAATAATCAATTCGATCACAAATATATTAAAAAAATAAATAATTTAAACATTTCTCATCTAGCGAAAACTATAAGAAAAAATAAGACAGGATTTGACTTTTTGATTCCCATAAGACATAGTATATGATTCTGATGCTCCTTAATTATGTATTATTTATTTCTTTTATAGATCTAAATTACATAATTAATCTTGTAATGTTTTAAATTTAACATTATTAGAAAAATCAAATTATATTTCTTGTCAGAATGTCAGCTACGACTCTGGAGGCTTTCACATTATCACCTGCTCGAATCTTAGTTATCAATATTAATCCATGATTTTGTAGCACCCTAGGAGTATCAATATCATTGCGTCGGCTTTGGTTAAGGAATGTGGGAAGCTAATGGTGGCTTACCTTTGACTGTGCCATCACCGTAGATCTGGAACTGATCCAACGGCGGAACAACCTCGGAAGGATGAGTGTTGTCGTAGTAGGGCCAAGAAGCAATAGAATTGCAACAAATGTATGTGTAAGGGACCCCACTCTTCTCAATTGCACGCCTCACCTTGCGCTTCTCCAAGTACATAGTCAGACCCGGTTCTACCGGGTCGGCCCGGTCCACATCGTGCCCGAACTCCGACGGTAGAAACCTCTGCACCAAGTAACTAACGGTCAGTTTTTTATTTTCCCGGTAAAAATGTGAATCACATTTGATTTGCCAAAGCAGATTTACCTTGACCGTTCCGACAGAAGTCATGGCTTCGACTAAGGTGATCTGATCCAAAATTGTTGCGCCACCCACGGCTGATATGACTATCTCGATCTCATGCTCTTTCAGTAGCTTCTCCATCAATGGCCTATCACTCATCACTCCCTGAAAAAATTAAGTAATCAGAAAAAAAAAATTTAGAAAAATAGAAAATAAAAAGAGAGTCATCATGTTGTTATACGGTTCGAACTTGGTGAAAGTTTTGCGAATTGAAGTGAATGGAGATGTTGTAGGTTTAAAAATATTACGAACATGTAGGATGATGGCGCCTCTTTCTTTGAGGGACTTGATGGTGTCGGACTTGGAAGGGAGAGTCGACGGGCCGGATCGGACTAGGACGTAAGTTGGCAGGCCGGCGTCGAGACTGGCTTCGGCGACGAACTTGCCGATGAATCCGGTGGCTCCGATAACAAGGACTCGACCACTCTTGTTAGCAGAGGCAATTGCAGGTGACACCGTCATGGCTGCTGCGGCCCTTTGTTGAATCAGAAGTGCTTCCTTTTTAATAGGAAAAATTTGGAAGTCTTTTCCCAAGGGGGTAGCTATAACAGTAAGCTGTTTTGATTCGCCAGGATAAAGGTTTTGGAGGTTTATATAGGGGAGAGGTAGATATACATATGCTCTCCAAATTGCTATAAACAGAAAGGAAAAATGTACCGACCAATATTGGATGTATTGTTCGCATTGTTTGAAACGAACTATAAAGAGAGAATACAGCGATCAGCTACCCATTATTTTGACGTGTAGCTATTCATGCATTGACTGATAGCTGATTAATTAGCTCTAAAAAAAAGCTCGAATTTGCTTGCTTGCTTGCTTCACCTTATAATTGAAACTTATGCATCTCTTTGCTTGTTTGGGTATGTAATTTTACCTTCATTATTTTCTCAGCCGGCCATCTCTATCCATGATGTTGGTGCTAATTTTATTGGCAGATATAACGGGCTTCAGTTGTTGTAATGAAGAGGGAAGGGAGACCTTAGTTTTGTATTAGGTAGAACTTAGAAGGGGTCTCCGGTTAGAAGCTAGACTTCAACGTATACTTTAAAGTTGGTTTTACGAGTCAAATTTTGGAAACTGATTGAAAATATATAGATTATCCCAAATCGCTGGAGGTGTCGTCTTCAACCTGAAGAAATGCTGGGAATGTATGTAACTGGCATGGGGGATATATCGGGAATGAAAATACGCAAGCATCTTGTGTTGGGGACTGGAAATGGAAATGATTAGATTAGGGCTGTGATCGAAATTGTTTACTGCAACCGGCCACCAACTGGCTACCTAGGGTTTGCAAATTACATACTCTCATCTTACGTGCAAGTTACGTACGTGCTAGGGATTGCTTGTGGTAATGATTTTATGTTAGGTTCGGCAAATTTAGTCATATATACGTATTAATTAATAGAATGAAATTCACAGGTATTGAAGTAAATTTATTTTATCAACTTATAGTAAATATTCGATGATAAACAAATTAGTTCTCAGACAAGAAACCAATCAACTTTGGTTTTTTTTTTTTTTGAACATTATATGAATTTGAGCAGCCATAGGATGACGTCGATTGCTGTCTATTAATATATATATATATATATATATATATATATATATACACACACACATGGTAGTAGGTAGAGCTCAGTTTTGTAATCGGAAAAAAAAAAAAAGTAGAGTTGAAGTTTCCAATTTGTTCATGTAAAATAACCATACTTATGAATAAACAAAAAGCCATATATATATATACACACACACATTTTAAAAACTACTACAGTATTACGTATATATATATACACGCACTCTTTTTGTTAACCAAAAATCCAAAACAAAGTTTATTTCTCGAGTAATTAAAAGAAGTAGGCAGCTCGATCAATCTGTCAATGAATTAATGTATCATATATAACTATCAGAATTAATCATGGCCGGTGCTTGTTTTCATATATATCTACGTACTTGTAGTAGATTCTGGGTTTTGAAACACATCCGATCCATGTATATACAGTACTGTAGCAGGAACGGAATTGAGGCAATTAGTTGCAAACCTGTAAGAGCTGTATAGATCGATCGAGTACGTATACGTACTTTGATCATGCATATAATATGATGCATATCGATCTACACAAACTTACACAACACGCATGTTTGGGGACTGTGAATGGAAATGATGAGATATTTTACTCTATTAGATCAGTGAGATTGTATAGTGAATATAATGTTAAGTACCACATTTTTCCATCCCAGGGTTTACAGCCACTCACAACTAGGGTTTGGTAAAATTACTCCATGTAAAAACGTAGTACTGTAAGAAATTGAGATTGATTGGTGCGTATAAGTCTAGTTACTCTAATCTTACGTGCAAGTTGTTATGTACGTACATACATGCAGCGAAACTTGTAATTTTTTTTATTTATGATTATGCATGTTTTAGGACAACAAAGTAAAGATTTAAATAAATTGATGTCAGTGTTGTAGTAGTAAATAAAGTTGGTCTTTAAGTCATAAATACAATGACATAATTGTATATAAAAATAAATTTCTCATGTATTTTTATTAATAAAATGAAAATTAAGTATTATTAGATGATAAAAATATCTCGCATGTGCATATGACTCATAATTGGATGGAAACCATTGAATTTGACGGAAGATATGTAAATTAGCAATTTTATACAAGTCGATGAGGTAAAATTTCGTAATTACAACTTAAAGATATAAAATTGACAATTTGAACCAAGTTTAGAGTGTGTTTTAGTTTTTTTTTTAAAAAAAAATTAATGCATATGATAGCTAATTGAAATATATGATTCTATATATCAAGAGTATTATAGAATAAATATTCTATACATGACTTTTTCTTTTTTTGGAAAAGTTATCTTAAGTTACAGACATTCCCAAATATAGAGATTTCACCGTCTATGTACATAGATAGTCCTACACTATGAAGCTCCAATACGAGTACGTGTGTCCGTATTCGATAAAATACGATACGCGGATACGCCAAATTTTTTTTTTTGAATATGGACACGTGGTGGACACGTTAACTAAATTTTATTTTAAATATTATATATATGCATAACAAAAATATGTGAAATGCAAACAATTAGTTTATAATAACGATGACTTCATCTTCTTCTAAAATCTTATAAATGATTCTTGGTATTCCAGACTCCCACCTCTTCTCCTTCACACACCCCCATCAATTAGCCTCCAAGCTTCACTTTCCCCATCGGCTTTCACGATTCGGAAGTTCTAAAGATTGAATTTTTTTATAAGTTGACCTGACCGAGAATTTTATTTCACAACGAGTTAGAAGACGTTAAAATGAGTTCGTAGATACGTAGCACGTTTAATTTGAGTTCGTATGAAAAAGTTACGATGTAAAAATCGGTAACTTTCCGTTTTTAGACGAGTATAAATGGAGGAATTTTCCCAAAAGGGCAATTTTTTTTTTCTCTTTTTTTTTTCTTTCCTTTTTCTTCTTTTTCTCCTTCTCTTCTCCCCGACGCGGCCTCGAGCTCCACCGACACAGCGGACCGCCTCCACCTAGCTCCGTCGTCCAGCCACCAAACGGCGCGCCACCGGTCGCGTTCAAACCAGCTCGGTCTCCTCTCCTTGTCTGTGGCAGCGGCACGGCGTGAAACGCCGCAGTGTGGCCGTGCGCAACTCCGGAAGTTCCGCCCCCGATGGTATAGAACTTCCTCCTCCGGCCACCGTTCGACCCAATTTCTGTCGGGAATGGAAGGCCTCGGCCTGCACGTCAATTCCATGGAAGGAATTGAACCGATTCAACCCACGTAAGGAGAATTTTCGAATTAAAATTCTAGGGTTTTTCGTATCCACCCTCTCTGTCCTGCTTTCGTGTCCACCCTCGTACCCTAGGTAAATACGCACGTGTCCAAGGCAAATACGCGCGTGTCCATTTTTTGTCCAATTCGGACACGCGTGTCCGACCGTATTTGAGCGTATTGTGTCCGTATCCGTGTCCAATACGGGATACGAGACCTTTTCCGCGTGTCCGTGCATCATAGGTCCTACAGGAGATGAACAACCTTAAAGGTATGCATTGAAGCAAAAAATAGAAAACGACTAGCTCAAAGCCTCAAAGTCTCAAACAAAATGTTTCGCTTGTTCTTGACTGACAAGTGTAGGTGTCCGACCAACAAAAAGAAGTGGGCAGCTAGCTCAATCAAAATCATTCACGCACATATCATGATTCGTGCATACTGTATTCATATCTGCAAGTCCATATATATATCTGCCCATATCATCATATCAGCTGCTAACTCTCTCGATCTAGGTTTGGAAACTACTTTCATCTCCTGCCAAAATTTCAAACACACACATACATTCTCTTTACGACTAATTGCTTCAGGCGGCCTTCAGCTAATCTTCTAGTAATATCTGCATACAGTAGAGTACTGTCCAACGTACCGTTCGACTAGTTCTAGCTAGCAACCTTCCCATCAATATGTATTGAATTTATACTATCCATTAGTAATTAAGTACGTACTGTAACCATGCATATAAATTGACGTGATCATACACCAACTAACATTCACCTTGATAATTTACAGGTATCTTCATCACTACATACATATACAAGAACAAAAGCTCAATCTGATATAGAGAGCCATCCATTAGTTCAACTGCAACCTAATAACACAATTAATTTAACCAAGTGTTTTGTTATGATCATCGACTATACCAACCCGGCTTAAGCCTAAGCCTAAGCCATGTTGATCAATTTAAACAAGAAAACGATTACACAGACGGCATCCATCTACTCCTTGTACGATTGTATCCATAAGAGACTATCAAGTACGTTTCAACTTAGTTCAGCTAGGTTTTTAATGTGCTATACAAAAACAAAGATACAAAAGAGAGAACGCCAAGGATCGAACTTAATGCATCATGCATGAACATATATAAGTACGTAAGCATTAAACCATATATATACACGCAAGGTGAAAACCTAAAGTACTAGAAGATCAAACAAACAAATCATTATGATCCATTGATATATATGTCCCAATCATCCTCTTGTTTCAGGCCTTGCGTGAGTAATTTTGGTTCAATATTACAATATGCAACATGATTTAATCATTCACTAAGCTATGTGTTTGTGTGTACGTGTACACGACAGTCTGAACTATCCCTGTAACAAACTAATCCCATGCCATCTTCAATATCAACACCCCGGGCATCTTGGATCAACCCTAGCTAGCTAGCTAGTTCTTAATTAACCTGCTTGGTTCATCACCCCGGCCTATATTCCATTATCAATCCGTCTATCTGGTGCAGGGTTTTCAATAGGTTTGAATTTCTTCTAGTGATTATTAGTCATATATATATATATATATATTGAATTATCGTACAAAAAAACTTCTTCTTTTTCCTTAGAATTAAGTATTCGTCTCATTTTCCACAATTAACATACAGTATATAGCTCTCTATATATTAACTTCTTAATTTTATGAATAATGGTAGATAAATCACCTTTTAATATCCCATTTAGAGCCTATTTTATGTATCAGCCCATGTGGCATATACATAACATATCACCACCCAATCAAAGTATTTCATTAAATGAAGTAATTGTGGCACATAAGTTGACAAATAAAGTGAGCTCCATATCTAATATCAAAAAGTGGTTCACTTAATATTGCTCTAATTTTATAGTCACCGCTGTCTTGTACGTTCTAGCTTCCCATCAATGTCATACAATGCAACACTTTGATTTGTATGATAATTCAACCAAGCGTTATCGATCATTGGTTAAATCAAATAGCTAGTATCAAGGTTACAAATTATAATTGTAACCAATGTTATAATGGCTTGGTATGAATATGAGCCTAATTATTGACAAATTTAAAAATGGTGCCTGATGATCTGGGTCAAATGTGTATGCAACACTATTGATCACTGAATCTTTTGCTGACATCTCTGCCGGAACCTATTGCCTTGTAGATGTCATCATCTTGATTAATTCCTCTTAATCAGTCAACAAAACAATGCCTTAATATCTTAATACTCATCGTATGCGTATTGTGCACCCACTCCGTTTACCAACACTTTAGAATGTTCAGAGTCTACTACTTCAACAAAGAAATCAAGGGAAAAAGAATAAGCATGTGATCAAGCGTCACCGTCACCGGCCGGTATGCTAATATAATAACAATAATAAAAATAAACTTAATTACACTGTAGTCTTTGCGACAAGTGTTGCTTTACGATGATAGCGATAGGGCGGGATGCAAAGAAATAGGTGACAATATTTGAAAGTTCTGTTGTCAACTTGATTAAGGGCGCAACAGAACATTGGTTCCCCTCTAACTGCAGAACTTGGAACTTATCTTAGAATGCCTCTCATCCATTCCAGAGTCTCTGTTTCAACTTATGCAGGCTTGGTTGATAAGGTCCATTCTAGGCTTGCTAGCTGGAAAAGCAAGTCCCTCAACATGGCAGGAAGGCTCACTTTGATACAATCTGTGACTTCGTCTATTCCAGTCTATGCAATGCAAACCACTAAGCTGCCTGTTCATACTTGTGAAAGCCTTGATAAGCTCAACAGAAACTTTCTGTGGGGTGATTCTGATAACAAGAAGAAAATCCATCTGTCAAACTGGGACTCAGTTTGCAAACTTAAAGGTTTTGGTGGCTTGGGGATTAAGAAATCTGTTGATATGAACAGGGCCATGCTTGCTAAAGCTATTTGGAGAATTATGCAGAAGGATAATGGTCTCTGGAGTAAAATTTATCAGAAGAAGTACTTGCACTCTGACTCCTTGATTAAGGGAAGTTATGTTAACCCCCCCAGCTGCTCTAGCACTTGGTCTGGGATTGTGTTTGGAGCTAGTTTGCTAAGGAAGGGTCTAAGATGGAGAATTGGAGATGGCTGCACTGTGCATTTTTGGACTGATAACTGGTCCCATTTGGGTATTTTGCATAACCTTGCCTTGAGTGAGGCAGAGATTGATCTTTCTGCAAAAGTCAAAGACTTCTGGTCTGATAGAATGTGGAATACTGATCTGCTTTCTAGAATGTTCCCTAATGATGTGGTTAACTCAGTTCTTGCTACTCCCATTGCTACTCATGATATGCAGGATGCTCTTATATGGAGTGGTACCTCCAATGGTATCTTCTCAATCAATTCTGCCTACAAGCTCCTTTGTGATGAGCAGAATCTCCATCACTATAGCTGGCCTAAAATTTGGTCTATGTACATTCCTCCTAAGCTGAAAATTTTCCTGTGGACTTTTGTCTCAGGAAAAATGCTTACAAATGTGCAAAGAGTTAAAAGGAAAATTTCTTCTGATTCTTCCTGTCACCTTTGTGATGGAACTCCTGAAACTATGCTGCACCTGTTTAGGGACTACCCTCAAGCCAGAAAGATCTGGAACTCTTTTAATATCCCCACTAATATGAAAACTTCCTTTGTGCTGGATTGGGATGTATGGCTTTATGCTAACATGTTGCAGAATAAGTGCCACATCGATAATTTGGAGTGGAATGTTTTCTTCACTTTTTACTGCTGGTTTATCTAGAAATGGAGATGTAGGTGCATTTTTGATGGAAGCTTCAGATACCCTTTCAACCCTGCTGAGGCGGTCTTCAACTATGCTACTGAGTGGAACAAAGCCATGGCTAAGTCCAAAGTGCAAATGGTCAAATATGTTAAAACTCTTTCTTGGATTAAGCCTAGTCCTGGTATCTTTAAATTGAACGTTGATGGTTCTAGAACTAGAAATGGAAATATTGGTGCTGGTGGAGTGATACGAGATGACATTGGCATTTGGCAGGCTGGTTTTATGGTAAACATAGGAACTGGTGAAGTGCTCCAAGCCGAGGTTTGGGGTCTCTTCCATGGCTTGCAGCTTGCTGTTAGCATTAATATTTCCAAGATGATTGTTGAATCTGACTCTGCGATCTTGATCAACCTCTTGCGTAATGACTGCATTGACCTGCACCCCCTTGGTACCATTTTGAACAACTGCAAAGTTCTAATGCAGGAGTTTGAAGACTTGCAGCTACAGCACATTCATAGGGAAAGGAACACTATTGCTGACCTCCTGGCCAAGAATAGTACTTCTCATTCCATAGGTGTCTGCACTCTTTTAGACCCTCCTACTTTCATCTCGGAAGCTCTCATTGATGACATTGTTGGAGTTACTAGACATAGGCTTATAAACACCAGCTTGGCTGGTTAGTTTGTTTGTGTTTTCTTGCTTGGGCGTCTTTGCCCCTTCTTAAATAAAAAAAAAAAAAAGGGCGCAACAGAACATGTTATAAAAATCCATCAAAAAAATGTTGTAATAAAATTATAATCGAAGAATTAGAGTTGATATGATAAATTGGAAAAAAAATATATCATGACCCTCTTGTACAAAAATCACAATTTAAAGTCTGAATCAAGAAAACCTATAAATATATTACGTGACATAATAATAATAATAATAATAATAATAATAAAAAAGTCTAAACTAATCAGCAATGCAAATCCAATTAAACTGATCAACTCTTGTTCTTTGTCCATATACCAGAAGGAAATCCCACTACGCAATAATGCACCACAAATTATAAGGACCTAGTAGTTTAGTGTTGTCATAGACTCATAGCAAATAATTGGCACAAATTTATTAATTAGGGATTTAGGGTGCTTACTAATGAATAATCGGGGAGCACTAGACTTGTGAAATGGGTTTTTAAGTCATGAGCAGCTTTATGTTTTAAGCAAGGAAGGTTTGTTAGCCATCTGCAACCACCTACTTCGTTTAACTGCTTCACAAATGAAGATGATGGCTATTTTTTTAAAAAAAAAAAATAGTAAAGCATAACCAACAAGAAACATACATATATACTGAAATTTTGGTAGCATTTCTGAACACTGCGGCAATAGATTGCCTCGAATGAGGAGTAAATCCGCATTTTATCTTAAACGAATTCTCTCATCATTTATATCAAAATTTTCAATTCTTGATTGCCCAACAAGGGATCTCCTGCTCTAAATCAATTAACATGGTCAACAGAAAAGGAGAGAACCATATCTGAGATTAACGTTGCTGTGCTAGATTGTGTATAAGCACCACATAAGGAGAGACGTGTCTGCTTGGAATTTTCGGGGTCTAATACTTGCACCTTTGGCTGAAACATGGGTCGTCGAAACTCTGTGGCCCGTGGCCTTTGACGTGCTTTTTGGTGCTGGTATCTTCAGGATTCACCGAATTCACAATGCCTCTTTAAGATGGAAGGTCCTAGCTACGTCCCTGGCCTTGTCATACTCGTTAAGCTCAACCAGCATCTTCTTCAATCTACGAGCCAGTCCACCAGTTTCACTTTGTGTAACACCCAGCGAATGCTTCTTCTCTATAGTCTTTCCCAGTGTCAGCACATAATCCACCAGCGACTGCAACTTGCGGCTGCATGGTTATTGGTACCATTAGATCTCCTATACATAATATGAATAGATAAAGAACGGACCTAAAGTAAAAGTTAAAGGTATTGTACCATTCAACATTTATAATCTACCAATATTACACGATTCATCTAGTACTTGGTAGATAAAATTGAATGGAACAGACAACAAAAGATCAAAGAGACCCTGAAAGAATGGGGAGAGGGAAAGAAAACTAATGCTTTAAGAACACTAAGCTAGTGGCCAGTTACACAAACAAACTACCATCAGCAAGTCTTCCAAATTGAGAAGTACTATTTTTATAAGGGAATCTAGACTTGGTCAGCTTAGCTCAACAGACTCAAAATAGAAAGCATATGATGTTGGTTTCACAACACTCAACAATTCATGAAACAGGGAAAAAAAAAAAAAAGGGCTGCTCTTCGCAGAACATTCCTTTAAGCTTCTCTCGCTTTCCACAGGAATTCCTCACACCATTTAAGTGACAAACCTAATGGCAACTCAAAAGCATGTCCATGCAAAAGCAAATTGATTTCTCACCAATCTGCGACTAGTGTAATCTCACCTAAATCCCTAAAAACAATAAAAGGCAACCTTGTAACATGAACTGCAGTAACCTGGTTGGAAAGGTGGGAAAAGCTTTTACAAGGTATGGGAGGAGAAATTGAAGGAAAAAAGATGCTAGATTTTTTGCAAATTTGAATACCTCTATTTGGAGTTAATAGATCAACCGCTTTAGATCAGTTGAAGGATTGTACATCATATGCAAAGGACACATAAGTGAAAAGATTTATAAGGAAATCACACATAACATTCACACGGCAAATATCAGTACACAAGCTGATTCATGCAAGTAGAAATTGTTTGTCTAAAGTGTGACAGAGACTAATTAAAAATGGCAGATAATTTTAATCTTTTTAAAGCAAAATGGTCAGAACAATACCTACGGTCTCCTGTGACATCTGAACCTGACCACACTCCTGATAGAGAAGCAATAATCCTTTCAGTTCTTGTAACTGCATCATGAACATCAGCAGCAATGCTTCGAATGTGAGGTAGAACTTTGCCACACAAAAGCTCATTAATAGCAAGCTTCTCTAGAACTGGCAAAGCAAGGATTTCTTTCCACATGCAGATGTTTTTCATCAAACGAACAGACATGCCAAATCGATGTGCTGCAATTCTTGCAGCACTTGGCACTGCTTTCAATACAAGAGGGCTCCATGTCGGGACCTATAAAAATTATTATTTAAAACTCATGTAAGTTCCTTGACACCCTTGCAACCTGAAGTTATCAGAAGATTGTATATATAGTATGGAAAATATGATTAAAAAAAAAACACATGTTCTACAGCATATAAGACAGTTATCAAAACAGGCACAACAACTATCACGTGCTTACGCTGCTTAAATGACTAAAAATTTCAGTTTGACAGTTCAGATTTCATACCGTGAGTTTCGAGACAGCATCTGCCAGACGGGTGCTAATAGCAACTAATAAATCTTCAAGAGCCTCACTGGAAGAGACATAATCTGTTACCAAGCTTGTAGCAGCAACTGCATTCTTTGTCTCCCTTGTACTGAGAATATCCCAGCAGTGAACAATTTGATGATGCAAAATGGGTAATGCAACCTTTTCCACCAATGCAGGGATAAGGTTAGCATCAGCATCAGCATCATCATAATCTGAACCATCCTCCGGTAGACCGTAATTCTCTAGTAGTACATGCCTGAACAGGGGAAATTATCCTATTAGTATAATGATGTAGCCACCATCAGCACATTTGTGTGTGCTCAGTGCTCATACGAAAGATATACTGTGGCTACTGATGCCTTGACCAAGCAGACTAAGCCCAACAAGAGAAGCAAGTGTACATAGAAGGTGTGAAATAATTGGCAATAAAAAGTATAAACAAATACCAGCTCATATGTACAAAATCTGTGCTCTCACGGAGAGGGTCCCACTTCAGGAGCTCCAACCTTACGTATGGAGAGAATATAACAGGAACACTCAATGACATGTAAGCATCACGGTAGCTTGATCGGTAATCTCTCTTCCATTCTTCAAACCTTTCTTTGACAGCTGAAAGTTGTGAAAATTCCTCAGCTGCATCACTGAAAACTTGATCAGCAGTCCCCAACACCAACTGGTAGTGTGACTCGTACTCTTTACTCTCACTGTCACTCTCATCAGTGCTGGATTCCCCTTCTACCGTTCGATTAGGACCGTCCACATCCATGGAGGACTCTCTCTTCGCTTCATACCGTTTCCTTCTGCGTTGACGAGCCTCTGCCCTGCCTTTCATATCCAGACGTTTCTTAAGGTTCATATCTCTACCAAATTCATCTAGCTTGACTGGTAAATTTGTTTGTTCTCTCACAGCAGCAGAAGCAGACTGTGCTGCACTTCTAGCAACTGCAATTAATTCTGCACTGGTACCTCCTTTACTGAAAATAGACATTGCTGCCTTTACAGCTGCTTCTACTTCCAACATTTCATCATCATTATCAGCAATTCTTCTTTCAAAGATAGCTGATGCACGCTCATCACGTTGCTTCTGCATTTCCTCTTCAAGCTCCTCTATCAAGGGAGCTTTATCCTGGAATAGAAAACAATTGAACGAAGTAAGCAACAAGCACACAGAATATCAATGGTGACTCATTTTCCATTTTTCACTACGAGTAGTGGCCTCCATTGAATACAGTTAAAATATCTTAAGTAATGAGTGTAGTGCATCTTTGAATCGTTTTAGAAAGTGTAGTGAGAAATCAACTGTGAGATATCCGTTAAGATGTTCCCAGGAGCAGCCAAATATGCCAACTAAAGTAGAATACTGATTGATGATCAGTAAATGGTTAAAGAAAGAAGCTGATGTAATATGTTAGAGAAGTAAGGTCAGTTCAGCAAATCATAGTTCTTGATGCAATTTATAAACCATTCATTGGACTAGCTTATTTCATCTTTCCACTCAGTAATGCTATGATATTGTTGTTTAAGAGACTCAGTCATTTGGAATAGGTATCAATGATTGAACCCATAAGGCCTTTTGGGTTGCCATATAAAGTCAGCACAATCTCATCTTAGAAATTATGTAAATTTATAACGCTAGGATTGTGGAATACGGTACATGAGTTGTGAAGTGGGAAGTAGTTTTTGTCTTCTCTTGGCCAAGATGGCATAAGTGGTTCCCTGACTTCCTACTAAATGCTTGGTCAGTTCTTCCATCTTCTGTATTTCTTTCTTATCAACTTATACAAGTACATGCTGTATGTTCAAAGAGTTGAATGGTAATAGGTAAGAGCAAAAGAATCTAGAATAATGCAGTCAACCATATTTATAAATAGCTGCTACTCTAAAAGATTTGACTATAGCATACCTGCAAAAAGTCACATATGGTAGAGACAAAGTCGCGAAGCTCTTGCATGAACGTGTACTTCTCGTCAGCAGCAGACAAAGACTTTTCAAGTGCGGTAATGTTCAATAGCGAGGCAGATAAATTCTCATCAGCCTTATTTAGTGACATCTTTGTTCTTCCGTGACTTTCCTGTGAGAAAATAAGAAATGTCATTAATGAAATAACAAAACAAAACAAATAGTAACTTCACATATTTTGAGTATACATATACATATGCTCTAAATACAAATTCAATAATCTAGATTGATCATGCCATAAATGAGTTTCCTGACATAACAAACTACACATACTACATTATGTCACACAAACACTGATATATGCGATCAGTGAATGTATCTACAAAAGTGATTAATTTGACAAACATGTCAATACATAAATTAGTATATGGGATACATATCTGAACAAGTTTAAACTAAAGGTTTGCAGTATTTGCATGTCACAAAGACATCTTCACATCTATCCAACCATTGCCAGACTATATATAAAGTAAAAGTGACAAAAGATAAAGTTGGTCCTTGTACACATTATGTTTATGTACCTTGCTGTTGCCAGAAAAATAATTAAATAGCATTTAAATTTCTGCAGCAAGTAAAATAACTGAATGGTAAATGCCAATGGGATGCCAAGGTTGTGTTCTATACTGTTTTGTTCATAATAGACCTAGTGGCTACTGAAAAGTAACCAACTTCTATTCTACTCATAGTATCGGAAAAATAACTAGTGAAGTGATTATATGTCAAACATCCATGACACTACTCCTAAAAGCCAATATCTCATTCCATTACTAATCCTATACGCTCTTTCATCAAGTATCAGCACATATACATCAAATTCAAATTGACAACAAAAACAGCAATCCGTACCTTCAGCTTCCTCACATTCTCCAACAAAGCTTTCTGAGCAACCTCAGCTTGCTCGATTATAGACATAGCACCCGAACCTTGTGACACTCCTGCTACCCCTCCTATACTCGCCACACCAGCCAGACTCTGTGCCAAACCATACCCTGTAATTCCAGTATAACTAGCCTTGGGTTGCTGCGGCACACTATGAACTCTAGGAACACTAGCGCTAACCCCATCACTATCCACCCTCTTCCCCAACCCTTTCCGAAACTGCTCCTCCTCCCATTTCTTCTCTTCCTCATCATCTTCGACTACCGCACTCTCCTTCCTCAACCCACCATCCACTTCCCTATCACCATCAACAACATCCTCAAACACACCTTTCTCCATCTTCTCCCCATACATTGCGATTCGGCTGCGAAACTCCGGCTCCTCATCACTAAGCCCCTCCGCCGCGCCGTGGTTGCTCCCTGAATCCAAAGCAATGAAGTCCGGCGCGGCTGGCTTGGACTTCCGGAGCCGCTCCCGCTTCTTCCGAATGGCTTCAATGGCAGCCTGATCAGGATACTCCGACCTGTTATCAATCTCCAACGAAGCCAATCGTGACTCGTCATCGGAGTCCAGCTCTTTGGCTCCGTTTACGGCGGCGGCGGCGGGCTTGATCATGCCTCTGAGGACAACGGTGGGCTCGGCGGAGGGTCTGGAGCTGGCTAGGGTTCTGGTGTTCTTCTGAAGCTCGAGGAGGGCTTCCTTGGTGTAGGTTCCGGCCTGGGGAGTGACATTGGAGGCGGAGACGGCGGAGGAGTTGGAATTTACCAAACGGTCCTTGGCGGCGGTGAGCTTGTGGCGGGAGGAGGAGGAGGACTTGTCGCGTTTTGAGGAGCGGGACGGAGGCGTGGCGGTTTCGTCGTCGTCGTCGTCGGCGAAGGAGAGGAGCTTGGGGGCTTGGTTTGGAGGCTTCTTGGGCTTGGCGGAGGACGAGGAGGGTTTGGAGAGGGATTTGAGAGTGGAGGTGGTGGATGGAGCGTCGGCGTCGTCGTCGTCGTCGGCGGCGTCGATGCGGCGGCGGTAGTTTTTAGGTCTGGCGGAGCTCATGGCGGAGGGAGTGGTGGGGTTTTGGGGGGATTTGAAAACGGAGAAAGAGAGAGTGGGAAAACAAGGTGTTGAGGGATTTCGGGGAATTTGGGAATTGAAATCTTGCGCGGAATCTGTTTCTGATTAGTGTCTTCTTTTCGAGAGAGAGAGTAATCTCGTACGTGCCAAGTAGGCCTGTAAAATGGGCCGAGCCCAAGCCCGAGCCCAAGCCCTTGTTTAGCCTAACAAGGACTTTTCTTGTAATTATTAGGTAACGTTTTATACATGTTTGAAATACCGGTACTTGAGTTTGTTAGCAATATGATGACTTTTTATTGTTATTAGTAGTTTCAATTTAACGATGGAGATTGATGCCAACATTACGGAATATCAAAACTTCAAACATGTAAGAATTTTTTATAAAACTGTGCTCATTCTCGCTCTTAAAACTCATAAACCAAAATCGAAAGAAATGGAAAATTATCATCACTTATTTACAAATCTATATCTAAAGGTAGCCGGATTAAAACCTCACTTGAATAAAACCAGTGAGACAAAATTCCAAACCGAAAGAAAAGTACAACCTACAAACAAAGCAAATCAAGAGCTGCAAGCTTCTCCAAAACTGGGAACCAATGAACACCAGTACAAACAACTCGTAGAAGTGTAAAACGAGCAAAATAAAACATAAATAAATCTCAATCCCTTTAGTGAAAGATATTATTTTATTTTCTAGTTGTTTGAGAAAAGAAAGAAAAAAACCTATAAATTTACATATCAGAGAATCGATGAATGAACGAATCGAAGGGAGAGGAGAGGAGAGGAGAGAAAAAAGAGTTCACAGCTGACAGTTTCGGTTGATCACATGGAAACACGAACCTGATGATAAGGGAGAATGAGTTGCCGCCAGTCCCTCCCTCTCTTCCAATTTTCAATTCTTTATTTATTTCTCTTTTACCGTTTTCAAAACTCAAACCCTAATTCCTTTTTTTCACTACTATTATTTAAACAAACAACTGAAAATGCTTCCCCAATTGGGTATTTAATCATATAAATACAACCCACCATTGCCCAAGTCAACAGGTCAACCTCAAGAGCCACACAGTCGGTGGTCTTCGATCGTCATCTTCGCCGTTTACCCATGGCTGGGTAAGTCCCCCTCTCTCTGATTTTGATCGTTTTAGGGTCTCAGCTTCCGTAAAAATCAGTTCTTGGAGTTAAGGATTGTAAAGCTCGAAGCTTTAGTACGATTTTTACTCAGTTTCGTTTATACTCACAGTATTGTTGATTTGTTTTCAGGGTTTTTGTTAAAACGATGACCCATTTTAGATTTTGGAAGAAAGGTTGAGACTTGAGAGGGTTTTCCTTTTCTTTTTTTTTTGTTGTTGTTGTGTGTGTGTGTGTGAGAAAATGATGAAAGAGATTGTGGCCACTACTATGACCTTGCCACGCTGTAATTTAGCCACTGTTAGCATTAATTTTTGCTATTGTTGTGATGAAAACTGTGAAATAGTCCAATGTGGCAGATTGGTTGGGTGCCTGTTCTCTTGAATTGGTATGGCTTATAATCACATTTTACTATGATTTGCGAAAGAGAAACTCTAAGTTGTTTTCAGCAACACAAAGATTGTGTATGCAAGTAGTCATATATGTACTAACAGTATTTTCTCGATGTATTCAAACTCAAAGTTTGATGGTTTGTTACGTTTGGCTAAGTAGACTTTTCAAATAACTTCCATGTACTGATAGTAGTAGTTGCAAACATGTAGTTTTCTTGATAGTTTGATAATTGTAGGGAGGTTAGTACTTGATCCTAGAGTATGATGGAATCATCTTCCTCACTCTATTGATGATGTCTTGTTGTATCTTCCTCACACAGTTTTCTTGCAATTTAGTTTATCTGATTCAGATTGGTTTGGCATTGTATATTCTGGTGATCATATTTGGGAACAACTTTTTGTTTCTGCTGTACTAATTTGATCAATGCAGAACATCTTGGTTGGTGGACAAAAAGAGAATTGCAACGAAAATCAGGAATGCATCTACAAGTGATCCTGGAAGAATCAAATGGCCAAGCAATCCAACTAGAGCTTGCCCAAACTGCCAATACACGATTGACAACAGTGATGTAAGATTTTTTGCTTTTATATCGTGAATCTTTATGTTTTACTATGTTAACTTTCATGAATGAATTGCTACGACTTCATCTCCATATGTTTAAATGGATAATGTTACTCGTTAAGGTTTGATGACAGTCATCTGACTTGTTCAAAATCTCACCTGTATCAAGATATAGGGATGTTTGCCCGTCAAACTGATATTTTTATGAGGGTTCATCACTAATAGAGTTAGAATTGCTTCTCTGATATTTTAAGAGAGTCAATGTGATTTCCACATACACTCACACAGCCAACACACAAATAAAAACATGTTATCTTCGTTCTGTCTTGCTTATATCTCTGACATCCCCTGAGGATTACAATCAAATATAGTGTTTTTCTAATCTCAAACCTTTTGTCTTGCAATTTCAATAAGGTCAGATGATGATATTGAGTTGCTGCCTTGATGTTATATATCACAAGAATACTAGTTGTCACTCGTGCATAACACTTCATATAATCACCTGTATAACTGTATTGAATAGTTAACAGCTGATATGTGTGCCAAATGATACTCTTGATTAAGTTTCTTTCTGCTCATCATTGCTTCTATTTTGAACTAAATTTGCACAACTTGGAAATTAAGGTCATTTGCAACTTTTGTTTTCAGGTTGCTCCAGAGTGGCCAGGATTACCCAAGGGTGTAAAATTTGATCCATCTGATCAAGAGATTATATGGCACTTGCTTGCAAAAACTGGTGCGGGGGATTTGAGACCCCATCCCTGGATTGATGCATTTATCACAGATGTTGAGGGTAATGAGGGTGTCTTATGTTCCCATCCAAAAAAGCTACCTGGTAAGTGGCAAATATATGATTTGGTTTAGTGCTATGGTGCTTATATTGTTTGATTGATTCCAAAGTTAAATTGTTAGGTATCAAGCAAGATGGAAGCGTATCCCACTACTTTCATGTAGCAATTAAGGCTTACAACACTGGAACTCGAAAGCGTCGAAAAATAAATGATGATGACTATGGTGATATCCGCTGGCACAAGACTGGAAGGACTAAACCAGTGATCTTGGATGGGGTTCAAAGAGGGTGCAAGAAGATTATGGTTCTGTATACAAGCTCGGCCAAAGGAGGGAAAGCTGAGAAAACCAACTGGGTCATGCATCAATATCACCTGGGAACTGATGAGGATGAGAAGGATGGGGAGTATGTAATTTCTAAAATATATTACCAGCAACAGCAAGTCAAGCAAGCTGATAAAACTGATCAAAATTCTCCTGAAAATATTAATTCTGTGATTCAAGAAGATCCGATTACCCCCAAGTCAGTGATTCCTGAAGCTCTGAGCCCTGCTTATAATCTGGTTGAAGTTATTCCTGCTGCTTGCACAGAACCCACTTCAGTAACTCCTCAACCTCCGCGCCCTGAAAGGAGACATTCTAATCTTGGTGTGGCAGAAGACACTAATGTTGCTTCCACAGATCCCTTTCTTCAGGAATAGTTCCTCGTTCCCCCCTTTTTTTTCTTTTCCATTAATTTAGAAGCACAAGTTCCATTGCTTTCTCATGAGCATATTGAAGTTGAAAATTATTTAAAACAATATTGTCCTGCAACTATATTCTCCCTCAACAAGATATTTGGTTGCATATACTCTGTATGTACTATTTTCCTAATTTGTGATTTACATAAAGAAATACTGATGTTGGCTTCTTTTTGCTTACAGATGCAACTAAACCATCATGATATGGACTGTTTTGAAGATGAAGTTCATGAATATGAAAAGTCTGGCTGTCATGATCTACACAGCGTGGAGATTCCAAATGATGAAACAATGAACAACGATGTAAACCATACACAGGGAGATGCAAAGTGGTGGGACAGTGAGTCACAGAATCTGCTGGATTCACAACAACTTGTGGAAGGCTTGTCTTTGTGTGATGATTTCCTTCAGAGCCAATCTCCAACTAGGGGTGGACATGGAATTGGTGAACCAGCACAGATCAAACCCTGTCTTGCTGATTATGCTAAGCTAGGAGCTGACAACTTAAAGAAGGATCTGGAGGAATGCCAGAATATTATTCTCGATCCTGTTAATTTGGAACTTGGAACACCTCCAGATTTCCGACTTAGCCAGCTTGTATGTTGTCTTCTCCTCCCGTGGTTCTTGCATCAAATTAAATCAGCCAAAATATATATACTCTTTGCAGTTTCTCTTCTGGTAACACATATCTTAATTGCTTCTGTAGGAATTCGAATCACAGGAAAGTTTCCTTTCATGGGGTGGTAAATTGGCCGAGTGATTATGGTTGCTCTAGTAGTCACTATCTTTTGAGTAAAGCATGCCTGATAACCATCTATGCTGAGTGTCCATCTCTAACCCTTTGGAGTACAGCTTGAATTGATATCTGGTGGTAAAAGTACCACCCTTTTTGTAAACCTTAGTTCAAGCACTGATCAAACTTATTCTTTTGCTCCCCTTGCGCTTCAAACTGACAGTCAGATCTAGTATCAGGGTTTCCTTGTAAGTTTGTTATCTAAAGTTGGGCTACTCATGTGTGTATCCGTATCTTAATGGTCAGAACTAATAGATGCTTTTGGCAAAGTTCCTCTTTCTGTATTTCATTGCATTGCATGTTAAAGATGGTGATATATGAGCAGTCATATTGCTTATAGTTTCTTTTTTAACACCGTTCAAGGTACTTCTGAGCGTATATCGGATTCCGGTCGCGCAAAAATGAATCAGTGGACCATTGAATTATTGGAAAGTTCATGCCTTGTCAACTTTAAACGAAAACGCAAACAAAATGCTCACCTGTATCAAACGAGCAGCGCGAGTTGGATCATTGCCATATTCATGAACTTGGTGCGATTCACAGACAATGCTAGTTGTCTTCTACAGTGAAGTTCGAGGTTATGGAAGTTGCTTGTTCATAAGCAACATCATTTTGCTTGTAGGGAAGCCAGAGTAAGACCTGTCTTTGCAACCAGCCTATGCTTGAGGTCTGCTAACATGTTGTAGGGAAGTGCCTTGGTCTTATAGTAGGGCACCCTTCTTCTGCTGTATGAAGCAAAGACTCCCAAGGTGAGCTAAAAGCAGCTTGAAATGTATACCTGTGCTTAAAAAGCGAACTACGCAGTTGTGCCAGGCCCTTACTAAGTTACTATTGTCTTTGATGCAAATGACAGAGAGGCCCAAAGCAACTCTGGCATTTTTGGCTCTAATCCAAATCATGATTGTTCTAGAATCTTAGGTCATTTTGTTCTCTTCTACACCAAGCCATACATTGCACAAGATTCTTAGTTAAGCTAAACTGGTTTATGGGTCGATCACTCAACCTTATAATAGAGATCATATACTTAAAAGAATGCAAATGATTGTAATTACCAGACCTTAACTCCAAACACTTCATGCTGTGCAGTTAGGGTTTCTTTGAGATTAGATTCAGCAGCCTTGTAGGCACCTAGCACAACATAATCTTCTCACCTAACCCTATACACTAATCAAACATATTCAACAACAAATCACCTTACTATTGAGGAGACAACATGACATTATATGTACAACATGGCACTACCAGGAGAAATTATACGTATAATTAAAAAAAAAAACTCTAGGTATCAGAAAAAGAATTGTGAGTTTCTATTACAATACTAGCTATACTAAATTAATTAGCTCAAGTTGACGGAATTGAGTATGGAATTCGATTACGATTATATGTACATTCAAACGTCACCGATTTTTTATCCACATCCACATAATCGAGAACCCTAAATCAAAAACAAATGCAATCTCCATGGATCATGAAAGCGAAACCACATCTCAACCAGATTCCATGCCAATGTGGAATTTGGAGTGTCCATCACTTTTGATACCCAGTTTCTTGCGGGGTTATGATCACGAACTACATTATTGGACAACTTATTAAGATGATGGGTGCCGCGTAGGGACCACGCGCCGGTCCCCCCAACCACTTTGTTTGATTGGAATAGAATCGGACGTCTCTGTTGGTGTGGGGTTGTAAATTAGGGAGGCGCACGTGGGCACGATAAGGCTGCCGTTTTGACCCGATCGGAGAGGCCCAATTTCAGAAAGAAAAGCCCAAAACGACAGATGACTTGTCACTCTTCTGTGTGGCCGACAGCAGAATATTACACTGCATTCTCTCGCCCCTGCGCATCTGACACGTGTCATCTTAAGCTGTAAATACCCCTTGTTTTTCATTTAATTACATGATTGCTCACTGTTTTCTACAAATGTCTGAATATGAAGTGACTGAGCATGGTATTATGGTGCGCCTGCAGTACTTTCTGTTTTGACCATTCCTACCTTTAAAAGGGTAGAAGAGACAAAAGGGAAGGCCATTTTCACCGTACACGTGGCGCACGTGAACATGAGTTGGGAACCAATAATTTGATTGGCCCACGAAGAAGAAAGGATTCTGGACTTGTGGGTTTATTTTGAGTTTTGACCCAAACTTATTTCATACCCATTATTAACTCCAAAAATAAGGGCGTAAGAACGTGTTTAGTGTAACTTAATAATAAAATGACACAGTCGTGAGTTTATATTTCGCAAGGCCATAATTGTTTGCTCAAATAATGCAAATAGTTGAAGACAAGGCTTAGGTGGAATTGAATTTAGAGATATGCTTGTGCTGTTAGGTTGAAGACAATGAGATCAAGACCAAGCTTATTATCACTATTCTTATCAGGGAAGACAATAGTGACGATGGGCCAACCACAATTTGTTTCCTTCTTTTTATTAAAACATGGCTTCTATAACTAGCACAATAGACATGTACTAGTTAAAAAGTTTGAGCTAATAATTGGAAGGGATTGTGTACAATTAGACAGACTTTTCAATTCTGTCACAACTCATTGTGTACTTAGGTTTAACTCGAACTACTAATTAAGCACTTTTTGGACATTAATCCTCTCCAAAAAGAAGGCAACACATACATTATTTGGGGGACTGGATTGGAAGTCTTGAATCCTATCTATCTCTACACTTACGAAATCCAATCTCCAGTTGAAATGATTAAATGGTCTCTACATGATTATGATTGCTCTCCTAAATTATGGATGCTCATGGTCCATTTCATAAATGCCTTTAACCTTCATCTTTACTAGTCTTTTTACATAAACACTGTTGGAGAAGATATTTATATGCTCCTAAACTCCGGTCATAATTCAATACGGTAGCAAGACAAGTTTCATTTGTAATATATCTTAATCTATGTATTAGCCAAGTGATAACTCAACTGATTATAATACACAAGTTGGACATTTCCAGACTCCACAATGACTTGTTTGGAGGAATTATATACTAAGCTGGAGATTTAAATCCTGAGCTATAGAAACAGAGTGAAACAAACCCAGGTTTAAGGTTTGACTTTCTCAGGCAGAGCCCTCACCAGAATTACTTCTCCTATAATTCGGAATTCCCCTTCCAAACTTTGAATTAAAATTCTCGATTTATGCAAATTATCCTTGCGCATGAGCCATGCTAACGATGGAAATCCGAACAGAAATCACAACAGAATCAAGTACGTTAAAATCAGAAACATATATAGTTATCAAAGGATCTTGTATTAATGCTATCCGATATACATATCTAGCCCATGGAAGGCCATTCCATACAAAATTGGTTTCAGCTAATTTTCCGATCACATCCTCAGCTTCACTATTTACAGTAGTACTCCACCAGGAAGAAGATAGAAAAAAGTGAAGAAAAAGAAAAAGAAAAAAAAATTCCTCCTTAGCCAATTGCCCCTTGCAATTGACATAGCTAGTAGACTATGCTAGGACTTCAAATTCTTCATAATGAGATCAATCATGCCAGCATAGAAGCATGACCACACACCTCCTTATGATGTAAAGCCTGGCTCTTTGCTCTTTGAGAACACCCCCAAGCCCTCTGCTTGATGATGATGAAAGCCTTCTCTTGCTGGCACTGCTGCTCATCTTAATGTCTAGCTTAGATTTGACCGGTAGTGATGAAACTGTGAGATGAGCTTTGTGTGATTTGGAAGTGATGACTAAACAGCTTTGAGCTCTATGTGAATGGAGGAGTTGGGTTTGAATATGGAGAGGGGAAAGGGGGTTGTTTATATAGAGGGTTGAAGGGTATGGTCATGGTTCCAATTGGTCTACAAAAGAGCCAAGGCTGGAGCAGGAAAGGGCGTGCAGTGCTCCCAAACCCGCCAGACAAAACCCTAATAAGGGACCTACATTTCCCACTTTGGAATCCATACTCATCACCCTACATATATATGAGAGAAAATGATAAATGAATCCATACAAGCCCTGTCTCTCACATGTAAAATAATGGTCTCACATGTTTATGGACATAGTATAATAGGAAATTTTTCGTTTATATTTTATGATTTCTGGTTTTGAATGAGATGAGTTCTCTAAATAGTAGGAACCGTGAAATTGTTTCAATGTAAAATTAAGTTAAACCATGATAATTTAATATTTAATTAATTAATAAATTCGTTAAGTTAATAATTTTTTTCAATTCTTATTCAGGGACAACGTAGCAAATTAATATTTCACTAAATTTATAAAATAATAGACTTTTAAAAATCTCTTAAAACTCCATCGAATATATAAATTAATAAGGAAAAATGCTCATTTAGTATAAAAAATGCCCCCTCATTACCCATTTCAATGAACAACTCTATTGCCCATTTGAACAAATCTTTTTCAATTATAGTACAAATTTAATTTTTTTCTTCCTTTTTTGTCTTTTTGTCTTATCTAATATATTTTTGAATTATAATGTGCTGAGAAGTGGAAGATAAAAAAACGAACTTTGCCGAAATATCACTCAACTCCTCCGGCCTCCCATGGCCGGTCGCCGGAGTCGCCGGATTCCGGTCACTAAATTTTGTTTTCGCCGGAAATTTTTGTTTTCGCCAGATTTTTAATTTTTTTTTTTTTTTTTTATAATCAGGTTATTGGACGATGGTTACTGACCCTCAGTAAATAATTTACAGATTACAGATTTCTAGTAATCGATTACTGACCCCCAGTAATCAGGTTACAGATTTCATATTTTCCAGTAATCATGTTACTGACCCCCAATAATCGATTATTGACCCCCAGTAATCAGGTTACTGGAGTTACTGATCCATAGTAATCAAGTTACTTACCCCCAGTAATCAGGTTACAGATTCCATATTTTTCAGTAACCATGTTACTGACCCCCAGTAATAGTATTCCCAATTCGATCAAAACCCTAATGTTGGAGGAGGAGGAGGACCCGCCGTCAATAGTATTACTGACCCCCAGTAATCGATTTCTTAGTGCTTCAACAAAGATCCAAGAGGAAGATTGCGGGTCAGGGACTCATATAGGATCTTGTGGATGGCGGACCACAAGGGGTCGGAGGAGGCGTGTGAGGGCTTAGAGGAGACGAGAGAGGTGATGCTGGCAGAGGAGGAGCAAGAGGCGGTGAGGGTGGTGGCTTCAGAGCTGGAGCTTGTGCTGCGTTTGGATTCGGTGGCCGCGGTTTGGTTGTGGAGGTGAAGCTTATGCTCTGGAGATCGTCGGCTAGAGAGAGAGAGAGAGAGAGAGAGAGAGAGGAAAAGGAGAAAGAAGATATTAGGGTTTAGTATAGGGTATTTATGTATTTTTAATAAGATTCATTGGAGTGGGTAGGTAACATTGGAATGGTCAAGTTTTAACTCTTTTTTGTACAAATAGTCTTTTTCCCAATTAATAATAACTTAAAAAACACATAATAATTTATTTAAAACATATAAATTACTTATTTATAAAGATTTCTTAAAATATTACTCAATTGTAACTTGTTGCTTCTTGAAATTGATGTCACCATGGATCTCATCACAAACTCTTCGTAGCATGGTTATAATGTTTAGAGTAGTTTTTTCATGGTGCAACAAATAATTATTCAATATTTTCGCTGCTTGGATAACTTCTTTTCGTGAATGGGGGTCCATGACACAACTATCATCTTCAACATTATCACTTTGATCATTTCCAATCTGTTGATACCTGAAAAATCATGCAATTAGTTACTATGCTGTCTCGCAACAAAAATCATGCATAGTCACGTAAATATATAAAATCCTATAGTTTTATAAGGATTTTATGTTCGTTACTCGACTATAAATACGCCAAGCAAACACGCCCTCGATGTGGACCCAAGCCACATCCAAGCATTTTTGGGGCTTGCAGATGTGGGTGTGGTGTGGTAGGTTACGGAAACGCACATGCTCATTCGTCGATTTAATATCGTCGGTGATTTCGGTCTTGGGCCCGAAATCCAAGCCCAACGAGTTAGATCGATGAGTGAAATGGTGAACATGCATGAGAATATAGAGATCGGGCCGGTCCTTCTTTTTCCTTTAAGCCCAAAAACCCTTCTCTAACCCAAATAATTTCACTATTCTTCTTCTTTCTGTTTTCGGCGCCTCACTTCTTTTCCCCGCACCAAAAACTATTCTTTCCTGCAGCTACTTATCCCTGCAGTAGAGTAACCGGTCAATAGCAATTTTCTTCTTCCTTAAACGACGAGTTCGCCCCATTCCAACACTTTTCCTGATTCCTTGCAGCTACAGGGTGTGTCACCCACCGCCAACCATGGCATGCTCCCAAAATCCAACCTCTCAAGAAAGACCTTTCCTTTTCCCCAATTTATGGCATGATTTGTGTATGAAGAAACCCATAATTTTGTGTGTTTTGGATTGATCCCCTTCAATTGGTCTATAAAGGCAGAGCTTGCCCAATGCAAAGAGGGGGGCAGCTACCCAGCATCACCCAGCAACAATCCAACAGCACTTCCTTCATCCCCTTCAAGCCTTCAAGCATTCATACAAGCAAAACCCCAAATCCCTTTCTCAAACCCTAGAAACCCCTTATAAGCAGCCTGTTATCACCTCAAACCTCCAGGCCTTCAAGCCTCATGCCCAGTTAACCATCTTTCCAGAACAACTGTCTTCAAGCCCCGCACCTCTTCTCAAACCAGAAACCCAGAAAACCAACCCCGCAGTTCTCATCACCGCAGTGTGTTTCTAGCTCCCACACCATGCTCATGCTGTCAAGCACCTTTCGATTTCAAGATGGTCTGAATTACGAATAAAGTCCTCCCATTAATCATGCTTTTGGGTTGATTTTAGCCTAGTCATCATGCTTAATCAAAGAACCCCCTCAACACCATGATACTCTCAATTATCTTCTCGTTAGTCAACATCTCTACAGTTGTGTTATTCTTGTCAGGGTAGTCTAATAGGTAATCTGCATCCATTCCATTACGATAATTCAACCCTTTAATTAGGCTTTGTAATTCATTAATGCCTTCACCACCCAATAGTTCATTCAAGTTTTCTGAAGCCATGTCATCACTTGACCTAATTTTACAATGACGAAAGCAATTAGCAATGGTCCTTGCTTAAATATCAATCGTCTACGCCGTTATTGCAAGATTCATTGCATCTAAAACATTAATCTTCTCAGGATTTGTTTCCCTTGCTTCATAACCCTCCAAAAGACTACGATAAAAATGACGACGATAATGCATCTTAAAAGCTCTAATAATCCCTGCGTCACAAGGTTGAATCTTTGATGTTGTGTTTGGTGCCAAGAAAAATAATTCCACATTCTGCAATCCTTAAATGGTTTTTGGATGAGCATGACAATTATCCACAAGTAAGAGAATTTTTCTACCTGCCATCTATAAATCGAGTTGAAGAACATATTGCTCAAATAACACCCCAGTCATCCATGCTCGTTTGTTAGCATGATACTCACAATTCAAACTGCTCAAGTTGACATGCTTAAAACACCTGCTTAGCATACTTTCCAATGATCCATAAAAGAATCTTATCTGAATCATCCTCATTACAACAAATAACAACTATAAGTCTTTCTTTATCTTTTTTTCTTTCCCTTCAAGCTGCTTTGTTGCAAGAGAATGATCCGGTTGTAGTCTAAAAAACAATATGGTTTCATCCATATTGAAAACATCTTTCATCTCGAACTGATCAACTTTCTCCCATATGTACTTCAAATTATTCCTCATGCTCTTCATATCAACTGAACCACTTTCTCCAAAGTGACGATAATTTTTTATTCCATGTCTTGATTTGAACCGATGAGCCAACCTTGAGAAAAAGTGAATTCTGAAGTATATTGTGGGTACATCTTCTTCAAAAACTCTTTTGTCTTCTCTGTGATTAGCTCCCTCGTCATATTCACACGTTCTTGGTACTGAAAAATCCACTCATACAAAGTCTTTTCTAAGTCGGGAAATTTTGTTGATTTGTGACGCTTGACATCACCTTTTTCAAGAGCTGTTGAAATGTACGCCGAAAACCGTTTGATCGTATTTGATATTGTTCCTTGACTCACTTGTAATTCAAACTTTTCCAGAACCCCCACTGTTGCAGTTGCTTTTGAGTGACGCCTGGATTTTCTTTATTGTACTTGCACAATGCTGTACACATTTCATCCGTCATGGTGAATTTCTTTACACCTTTGAGATGAAAAGCTATGTTGTATTTGATGTTTTGTTGCGCTACATTTTGGTCTATGAGTTTTCTTAATTTAAATAGAGTTTGATTAACTAAATGTTCATAAAATTAATACATTGAACAATGAATTTTTGTGTTGAAAACCCTAAAACGATAAGTATTTTGATAAATTAATAAATTATTAATTTATTGATTAATTAATACCTCACTAAATTAATAAATTATGTCAGTCTTAATATTATTAATTTATAGAGATTTAATTATAGTTCTATATCACTTAATTGTCAAGTGATATAGAACTACATTGACCGTATAATGTGAAGTCGTTAAATATAACAAAAATATTGATGATAGTACACCCACAGTAACAGAATGTTCAATTTAATCAAGTTATTTGAAAGAATAATTCTTACCGAGAGGCCTAAAGACTAAAGATATAAGCAAATTCCATCATCTGATATTCAAATTACATGGTAAAACACGAGGATCTAAAAGCGGAA
This sequence comes from Potentilla sterilis, assembly GCA_963682095.1. Classification (NCBI taxonomy): domain Eukaryota; kingdom Viridiplantae; phylum Streptophyta; class Magnoliopsida; order Rosales; family Rosaceae; genus Potentilla; species Potentilla sterilis. The sequence goes on along the minus strand of OY821761.1, from coordinate 45,506,567 downwards.
ATGCGGATCCTTCAACCTAAAATCGACAGAGGCTATACATCATATGTTTGTATAAGCATTACCCACCAGAATTATGGGTCGGCCACTTCTAACCAAAAGGTCCACAAGAGCAAGCAAGAGTGTTCTGGTTGTTCATGAGCTGCATTCGACATTTCTGCAAATGATGAGGTGATAATTCATCATCTGCAGGACTCACCATTTTGCCTCTTCTTCTCTTTTGAAATAAAGACTCCTAGTGCTTTTTCTTGTTGTTTGTTCTTGAACTTTTCTGTTGGATCCACCTAAACATGCAATAGGAGGAGTCAAGTTGAATCCTACATAAGAATGCATAATTAACTTTAATCACCATTGCTTGAAGACGCTAATGACTTCATAATCTTAATCACCACCACCACCATCATCATCATCATCATCATATACACTCTAATATATAACAGAAACTTGGATTATTGTAGGGGCATGATCCTTGATAGCGAAATCTGGGTTTGGCCAGGGTTAAAGAATAATTAAAATTTTACTTTTCCAACAACAGTCCGGTTATTAGTGCATATTTTAGGTGACTAATGAGTCATTGACCCATACAACAAAATGGAGTTGATGTATGATGACAGTAACTACAATCAAAGTTTAATGGTCATTTTGGCTGCATATGTTGCCACTATCTATTGGGATGATGCTATTACGTACTTTGTTGAGACGTGAGTTTCTCAGAATAGAGTACGTGTTTTCTGCTTGGCTTGTTCTCGATCTTTAGAGATATTATTAAAGGGTAGAAGTTGAAGTTGCTGAATCAGGATGACATTGTTTTGTGGAGCCTAAACTCATATGAGAAAGTGAGATTAGCTCAAAGAATTTCATATCTTGTATGTTTTGGATGCCTGGAAGGTCATGGAGGCAAAGTGTTGATAGAAATGCTTCAAAAGGTGTCTTATAGATGAAGCTAACATAAGGGAGCAACTAAAATGCATCGTCTACGGGGAAAATTATTGAATATGCTTCTAACTTAGTAAGCCAGTGACAGAAGATTTTCTATGCAAATAAAGTTGGTTTTTTGAAGAAGGCAAATATAGTTTGGTTTAAACAAAAAACTCTTTATACTGACAATGTGAGGGACACATTTGTGTCTGTCCTAAACTGAGACAGTAGGAATATATGAAAAGGGCTGAAGCCATTATTCCAATATGATCAAAAGACTGAAAACTTAGATCAGAAAGCAATATTTCAAAGCTATGACCAAAGATTCCATACTACACTATGATAATCACTGCCTTTACGTATTTAATCCGAGTGCTTAGGTGAATATATAACTTCGAACACACTCGATTGCAGAAGCAAAGCAAAGCAAAACCACTTGCTTCATCTTGTGCCCTTCCCATTTTCTAAAAGACATAGCAATTTCCAATACCCCCGGCTTCCATTTTCTATTCTATCTTTGTTCAAACCTAAGCTGTAAACACCCAGTTACGTTTTTCACTTGCATGAGATACTAAACTAAGCTTCGGGAACTCAAACAGCGCTGTGATCAAAGTGTTTTGATCCCATTCCAGGTTGAGAATTGCAGCTCATCGTGTGTCTCATGCTGTTTTTGTTAATTGGTGTCCCCATTTACACTTCACAGCAAAACAATATGGTCTGGTAAGGTCAGAGTCGCACGTGAAGCTCACGTGGTTAACAATGGCATTGCCCCTGATACACTTACCAATTATTAGATCTATGTTATCTCTAACTCAATGCCCCCTTCAGAATCATATTAGTTTAATCAGAGCATGCATACTTGTTCTTGTTGGCATTGAATTTTTTGGTGTGTGGTAACCTTCTTCAATTCCATACCTGATATGGACCCCGGTGGATTGTACGGTTTTGAGTAACAGCTTCAGTTCACATATCTGAGTTTTGCTGCAGGCTTTTACTTAAGAGGGAAAGTTTGAATATGATTAAGCTAACACGTTCTTGAATTATGAGTCCTTTACAGCTCTTAATTGCCGTGCAATGAGCGACACTAATCAATGGATTTTTGTGTGGAGGCTCATTGACTACAGATATATAGAAGCTAGCTATGTCATTTGTTATTGGCATTAATTGTTCATTTGTCACTGGAAAAGCCAACAAAGGCCAACTGGGCTTTTGCATTTTTCAATTTTTAAGAAGATGATGGGAAGAGAAGTCGAGGGTTGAAGGAAACTGCAGCTTCAGATTATGCATTACACTGTGCTATATATATATATATATATGTTTGTACGTGTCTATAATCCAGTAGAAGTCATTGCACGTGTGCTCAAAATATACAAATTTCTTGATCATTACATTCGAGGTATGTTCTCTTGGATTCCAGCTACTTTGTTTCATATATGGTTTAGACATAATTCTGTCACCATGTTGGTCAATTGATATTGCTACACAACATTTACAAAAACAAAAAGAAAGTATGTATGTGTCTCTTTACAAGCTTCATTCCTCTTTGGGAATCCACCTGGTCCACCAGAGACTCTTCCTTTGGTTGTTAAGCTCATTCATGCTCTCATTCAATGTTTTCACAATTTTCCTCTGAAGCCAAAGCGCTGAAGCAAGAGCATTTCTTCGGGGATTAGACTTCTTCTTAGGCGCCGTTTCCTGCAAAACATAGGATAATAAGAATCACTGTGAAAGAAAACATGAATTACTGATTGCCTAGTGTAGTTCAGGTACAAACCATGATCTCCTGGAGCTGAGCTTCAGTGAAGCCACCATCCTGCTTGGTTCCGGATCTTGCCATTAGCCGAGTAATCCATCTGGCAGCCTCCCCATAATCTTGTTGTGTGTACCGGAAGAGTTGCAGCCTCAGACTCTGCATGACAGACAGTGCCAACAAGCCTTCCTTGTCAAAGTAGGGATATGCTAAAGCTGTTTTTGCACTGATTCTTTGTCTTGGTTTGTATCGAACCATTGATGTCAGCAGTTCCCATCCAATTCCACCATCTAAATCCAACAACTCGAAACCTTTTCGTAGGTCAGAGCTAGCTCGAGGCTCAACAGTATTCCTCCATGCAACCAAGTCATAATCACACCTTTTAAGCTGACGGTTGAATTGTATCAGGCCGCTGTCAGTACGTAATCCTGGGAATGCCTGTATGAATATCAAGACAGTGAATCAGAGGTAGTTAATATTACTCAATGTTACCAACAAAATTGTTACTTACCATTTGTAGGAAAATGAGCCCAGTGCTGTAGATATCAAATCTATCGGGCAAGTTCATCTGTTTAAGATCATATAATCAAACTCATTAAAGCAAATGAGAAGTAATCTAGCTCCAATCAAGCTGAGATGGTTTCACAGTTATTCCACCTGCCATAGAACTGGGGAAAGTGCTGTTGCCACTGGAGCAGACGGTGCAGATGGTGTTTGTGTGCTCATGATGTATTGCTCAGGTGCAGCATATCTGAAATAGGGAAAAATTGAGTCGGATTGTCGATGCCTAATATGAACAGACTACACCAGATTAGTGAGACGCTTGTAAGGAAGATGCTCTTTGAACTGTTAATTCAGTGAGCATGCCTTCATAATCAAGTATAAATGTTTCATATAAACTCCACAAAATGCAGTCATTTCCTAGAATTTTTTACACTCTAGGCATGGCCTAGATCGTGATAACTATTACATACGAAAGTTAACTGTCGGCTTTACTGTTTGTCAGTCCCCATAACACATACGAGATCAACTTTAATTTCAGTTCTTGGGTCAGAAATCTATAGTAGATATACACTAAACTGGTAAAATCCCAGTAATATCAGACCATTCCTCAAGTATTTGGGGAATAATCCATTTGAACTTTGTTAAGCCATAGTTGAATATCCCAGTAGCCTTAAATGATAAATGATAAATCATTCCTTAGTTGTTCCTCTTGGTATGACCCTTTAAACTAATAAGCTCACCATGCCTTCTGTAGAAACTTATGCAATTACTACCTACACAACATCAAGGAAAGGTGATTTTAATAAATTACATCAGTGTAGGATGTGGTTTGACAGAAGGTACCTTGGATCCAAAAGAAACTCCTTTGGAATGTAGTTGATGCCAACTCGCAAATCTGCTGCAGCTCCAAGATCAATGATCTTGAATATACGAGACCCTGCTCATTTAAAAATTGGAATTAGGAATGGAGGAATCTCGCTATTTCTTGATTCACTGATGTACTGCATGCAATATGTCAGATTATTACCTTCAGAAAAAATAATATTCTGAGGCTTTATATCCCTGTGCACAATCCCTGTTGAGTGAAGACCATCCAATGCAAATAAGAGCTGTCTCATTATTGTTTGAATGATTCTATTTTCCCTTTCCAGACCCTTTGGCAAGTCCTGGACTTCACCAATTATCATAGTTTCGACCTGACATTTTATGTGATCATGAGTGAAGTTGACAGTTGAATAGTTATAAATTAAACCAGAACTTGCTGTAAAAGACATCAGAAGCAATCACATAATCATAGGCTTGAAAGGATCAGTAAAAGGATCCATAAATTTGGATATTAAAGTTAGAGCTACTAAGTTTGACAAAGTAAGCATCTATTTGATTATCGAACATCTAAAGACCAATGAGAGAGTACCAACATTGTAGGGAAAGTCTTTGCTTTGCATCAGATCATAAAGTGTGGCTTCCCCTTCAAACCGCCATATAAGCCAATATTCAGCATCCTTCTTTGAAGATTTCTGCATCCACATTCAAAATACATCTCTTATCATCTACAATGTACAACACTAATCACTAGCATGCTTCAACAAAATGACACCCTCAAATTATATGGTAATAGTAAGCATTATCGAGCAACACCTCAAGGAAGCCGTACTTAAAATCAGCACAGCTGTTTGCACAAGCCCTTCGCACCCTCTCATTCATCCAAATCTCTACCGCACCATATTCAGTAGCCTTTTTCAACACTAACTCCTCTTCTTTCTAGTGACAACCAAAAAAAATCACACATCAGCATATCACATATGATCACAGTCCCTAAATCTCTATTTCTCATGATGCTAATAAGCTAAGTCATACATATCCTATAGCAGATAATATACTTCATACCTTGCCCTTCTTGTTAGCTAATGTGACTTTGTACACTACCCCAAAAGCTCCTTCACCCAACTTCTTCCCCAAAACAAAGTCATCCTGCACCCAAAAAAAAAAAAAACATCAGACTTCAACTAAACCCCGAAAAAAACATTACCAAAACCCTTGAATCCCCACCTTCTTGTAAGTGGGTCTGAAAACCCTCTCAACAAAAGCAAGCACAAACATGTCAAAGAACCCGGGAGCCACACCGGGAGTGGCCCAGAGATAAGACAGAGCTCCCATGGCCAAAATGGTGCCGGGTACCGTAATCGTCAAGGCATTAGATTTGGGGAGAGTGCTTCTGTAGATCATATCACCGCACTCCATCACCGTGCAGGGCAGCCCCACCCCCACCCCCAAAAACAGGTCGTGCACTGCGTGGATCAGCTCCCCGCCGGAAGCAAAAACCACCACGGTTCTTGTGTTTGAGCTGGTTTTGACTGTACTCGAGGGTTTGGTTATTCTGAGGTTTCTGCCTAGAAACTGGGAAGTGGGTTTTGATTGGTGAGGGTGGAGCTTGGTCACTCCGATACTAACTCCTCCGGCTGCAACGGTAGCGGCCATGGCCGCTATGTTTTTAGAAGTTGTTTGAGTATGGTGGAATCACAATTCTAACAGTTTGCTTCAAGAAATGTGCTGATAATCTATAGTTCTACACCATCGCTCCTCGAGACTCAGGGTCTGTCTTGGGTGTGACGGTTATTACAGGTATATTTGTGGAGGGAAATGACTCTAATAGGATTGGTGGCCAATATTCACCACAAATGACACGTAAACTCGTATCAACTATTGGGTTGGGCTGGAAAGTTGGGTTTATTTATCCAAAAGCCCATGTTTGGAATTTAGATATTTTCAAGAACCTACAGGGATCAATCATGCAAGTTTACACCTCTACCTTTGTCAATTGCAATAATAGAGAGCAAACGTCCATATTGTCACCGATTCACAGAGCTTTCCTTCGAGCAAGCTTTGATTTCTACGTTATAATACTCCAGGAGTGTTCTTTGTCAATCACCGATTAATGATTAAGATTACTGTCACCAGTTTACACATCGATCACAGCGGGAATGGGCTATTCCAGCATTGCATTTGCATGATGCTCAATGCTTATAGCCGCCTATAGGATGATATGAAAGCTTCTGCACAAGAATTTGCCTTGACAAAATTATTTAACATATCTGACGCATCAATATACATTGTCGCTTGATAAACACTTTAGGTTTAGGTTTTAAAGAGAGCTCAATTCTACTCAATTGTAGAATACAAAAAGTCAAACTTTTACCCAAAAAATCAAAACAATTGTTACTAAATTTGTACACACATTATACAGGACTGCTAGACAGAAAGGTAGATTTGATTGATTGAGTTGATCAAGCGCAGCCAAGTAGTGAAAATTGCCCACACCTTCATATATACCTCATACCCCCACTATCTATACTCCCTGACTAAAACCGACACCACAAAAAGTTACCCCTTCCATTTACCCAAGGCAGTAAAAATAAAGCCACATCTTGACTTCCCTTTCCCGATTAACGGCCGTCAGCTATCAGCGAAGAGAGAGGAATGACGAAAGAGGTCATAGGGGGCCCACAGGCTATCCAAGGGGCAGGGCCTCTTGGAGTCCAATCGGAGCCAGGGCTTGCCCTTACCGCTCCAATGGAGAAGACTCACCGGGCCAGGGTGGAGGTCCCTACATAGCCCTTCCAGGTTGTCACCGCCGAGTCCGTGCTGGTTCCACCTGTGCTCCATACCCTCCACGTCACCCGCGAAAACCAACAGAAACGGCGGCAAAGATCCCAGCTCGTAAATACGGTGCCGTTTCTGGACGCTCATCCAGTGCTCCAGCTTCTCCGTGTACCTCCCCTCCCGCCATTTCCACAGATCGATCACCATCACCCCCGTGTTGAAATAACACGCGCTCCTCCCCGAGAACTCCGCCGCGAGAGCCGCGTTTGACCAGAATTTAGGGGTGAAGTAGTTGGTGAAGTTGGCGTGGCAGTACTCGGGCGCGCCGAGGACGCGTGCGCCGAGGTCGATGCGCCAGAGCGTGGCCACGTCATCGACGACGATGAGGTCGGAGTCCAAGTAGATGATGCGGCGGACGCCGGAGGGGAGGAGGTCGGCTAGGTAGATGCGCGCGTAGTTGAGCGGCTGGTCGAGGGCACGTCGGACGGAGTAGGAGATCTTGTTGCGGACCAGGTTGGAGTCGAAGTGGTAGAGGCGAAACCGGAGGTAGGGGAAGGTGGCGGTGATGACGTGGCGGAGGTCGTCGCGGCGGTGGCGCGTGGCGATGAAGTGGAATACGATGTTCTCAGGACACGTGGCGTGCTGGAGAACGGAGAAGACGCCGGCGACGGAGCCGCGGAGGTATGTCGAGTCCAAGGTCATGGCGATGTGGATGATCGAGGGGTTGTGCGAGTGGGAGTCGAGCGGGGACCACGCCGTCCGGGGGCAGCCGAGGCCATTCCGGAATGCCGGCGCTTCTCGGAACTTCGGGAGCGCGACGGCGGCGGAAGACTGTACGGCGGCGGCGAGGACGAGGAGGAGGAATGTGCAGAGGCGGCGGTGGTGATTTGGTACTGGCATTTGGTGTACTCTGGTGGAGTGAGAATGAGAGAAGAGAATAAGAGACGATTGGATTGGATTTGATTTGATTTGATTTTACTCTCTTTGAGGGAGTTGAGGCTTCGGTTGGGGGTAGTTTCGTCATTTCGGGGTAGGGACCTCGCCGGGGGAGTTGAGTGCAGCGGAGATGATGCTTTGATTTCTTGCGGGTAGGAATGAAATGAGGGGTGAAGTCCAGGCTGGAAACGCGTCCTTTTTTGTCTGTCTGTTTTTTTATATTTTTCTAAAGTGAGGAGTGGGGCCCAAAAGTGGCTGATACTTAAAATCTTGCGGTGGTTGTGGTGGTGGCGCCGTGGCGGTTTCGACCGTATTATTCACGTTCTGAACGTAAATGTGAGTGGAAATGGGGACGACAAGTCGTACAGAACGCTTTACTGTGGTTAATAACGTGTCTTTTTGGCTCTTTGCCTAAAGTTAAAATGGTAATTTAATGTTTTTGGAATCTGGTCGGTCTTTGGAATTTCCATTATAACTTGATCTTTACCCCGATATGAGTCTCTTTTTTCTTTTTTTGTGAAACCATGAGTTTCTATATTTTGAAAATCATAATTATTTCCGCTTACCATAATTTGTTGATAGTTTTATCATCAATCAAATTTGACGTAATAGCCAAAATACACCTTAAATTTGGGTCAAATTGTTAATTTGCACACCGAACTTGTAATTGCGAAATTTTGCTTCCTCAACTTTGCACCTCATCCGTTAAATCTAACGGTTTCCATCCAATTAAGAGTCGCATGTCTTGCATATGGAGGGTATTTTAGTTATTTTATATTTATTTCATTTTATTAATAAAAATACACAAGAAATTTATTTTGTACAATATTTTCTACAATTATATCATTGTATTTGTGACCTAAAAACTACTTTTATTGAGATATTTGAGTTCTTTAGTCTTAAACAAATTATATCATGTTTCTTATTAATTAAAATAGTGGTTCGACAATTCAATTTTAGTTATCTACATAATTTTTCTTATTGACAAATTATATCACGTAAGGTTTGCATTATTTAAAAAAAAAAAAACTATTGTGAGTAAGTAGACATAATTGTACAAAAAATAAGTTATTTGTGTAATTTATTTAAAAAACTAAATAAATATAAAATTACGAAAATACCCTTTATGTGTTAGGCATGTGACTCTTAGTTGGATGGAAACCGTTAGATTTGACAGAGGTGGTGCAAATCGGTAATTTTTAACAAGTTGAGGAGGTAAAATTTTACAATCACAAGTTCGGGGTGTAAATTGACAATTTAAGCCAAGTTCATGGTGCATTTTAGCTATTTTTCCATAAAATTTTCATGAAACTACGTTTGAAAATGTTGGGATTGAATTTGTTTGATTTCGTCATTTATGAAGAATAATTGAGAAAACATCGTATACTTTTGATCTGGTAAAAGTTGAATTATTGTTTGATGGATAAGATCGAGGGATTGCAAGCTTAAGAGCAACTGAATGCTAAAGAGAAAATAAAAGATATTTGTGAGGGGTTCTTTTGAATTGGAATTGACTAGGCCAAGATTTAGCCTGCAGCTTGAATGATTAAGATGATCTTGAACGTGATTCAGACAGAAATGTCACTGTGTATAGTAAGCCTGACGTGGGAGCTGGAAAAACACCGTAGTGAAGAAGAATTGAGCGATTTCAGGGATAGCAGATTGAGTTTCTAATTAGGGTTTTGGAAAGGATAAATTAGGGGTTTCTGCTTGGAAGGCATGAGAGGCTTGAATGCTTGAAGGGAGACATTTTAGGTTGCTGGGTGATTGCATGATGGTTTTTATGACCTCATACTTCCCCTTTAATAGGCTCATGACTGAGGTGTGGGGAGATTCAAATACCTTGTTGGATAAACTCTTTCTCCTTCAATTTCATCCTTGATTTTTGCAAAAGAATGGGGAAAAAGGTGCTTACTTGAGGTGGGCTCTCTAAAAAGGTGAAGATTGTTGCAGTGGCTTATGCCTATTTCCATGGCAGAAATCCCAATGTCATCAAATCTCAGATGAGGTGTTGGGAAAAGATTTGAAGTGGTGAGTTCATGATTTTGAGGGAGAAAGGAGTACTTCTTAACTAGTTTAAGGACTTGTTTCAACATGGGTGAGGTGATAAACCTGGAGAACGACTGTCTTTCAATTGCTGCAGAGAAAGAAAGTTCTAAGTAATTGAAGGTGCGGAAAATAGGAGGTGAGGTTGAAGCGAAGAGAGAGAAAAGACTCTGGGCTTTTCCTAAATGTGACATTTGTGCTTTTAGCCCTGTCTTGTTTTGAGTTCGGAGGAAAATAGCCAAATTCTCTATTTTTCACTATTTTTATCATCGATCATGTCATTGGTATGGATTTCGGGCCTAAGATCGAAATCATCAATAACATTAAATTGACAACGAGCGGTACGTTTCAGTAACCTTCCACACCGTACCCACTATGCAAGCCCCAATAACGCAAGTATGCGGTTTGGGCCCGCATCAATGGCATGGTTGTTTGGCAAGTTAAATCGAGTATAGGCATCATAATAAAGTTTTATGTTGAACGTATAAATCGAATGCATTATTTTTCGAGAATCAACAATATTCATAGAATCATGTAACTAAAATATTTAATGCATCTAGCACGTAAAAAGTACATTTGTACTATCATGCCATATTTTATCTTATATATATCATTTAAAAGTTAAGAAAATACATTCTAAACGATTTTTGTTATAGGCTATAGATCAATCAGTGTGATACAACAAACTAATCACAATCAAGTGATCAATCGCTATAAAATTATGGAAGTATTGTTCATAAAAACAAACATCGAGACATAGACTGAAAACTACATATTGAGTATACATGATAATGACTGCTAAAGCTAACTTCACATTAGCAACCCGGCCATAAGCATAACTAATTAAAGTTTATTGTGATCTCATAAAGATTTGGATTGATGTTCTCCATCTGCTGGACTTTTTCCTTCAATAGTTTGCAACTTGGAGGCATTTTCAAAGCCAAGTTTGAGAACAGAACCACCCTATTGCAGGACTCATTTGCCAGGATAATTTGATATTGAATTAAGTTCAATATCAAACCTATACTTGTTATTTTCATTATCGTTAACATCCAACCACGTCTATCAGCTTAATATTTATACTATTAAGACAAGTAGGAAGAGAATCGCAATACTTATGAGAAATTTAAAGAAATTTAGAGAAATTTAAACGTAAACTCATACCTAACTGCAATAAAGTACGTACTTAATCGGTATTTATTTTTCGTTTTGTGGTTACATTACTAGGTTGGATGGGCAATTGTTTCCAGTGGACTAAAATTCAAATATAATCCTTCTTCCGGTTAACAATTTGTTACACAAAATGGAGTACTTCAAAGTAATTAGTCTAATTGTCTCTGTATGAACTTAACAGTTCATCAGGAGCGAACAGACATAATAGTGACGTACATGTCGTCAGATACATACTATAGAAAAAGGTAGATAAAAACAATTTAAAATCACGGGTGAGACTTGAACAGAAACCCTGCAAGCCTCCAACCAAAACGTACAAGCGTCTTGGATTATTAATGCAGTAATTAAACACTTATTAGTATAGCAGGTGGCAACATTTACTGCATATAGACTAGTTGGTGGGGCTTAACGTTTATTAATTAACCAGTCATTCTAAATTAACACGTTTTACCTTTCTAAATTCGTAGCAAAAAATAAAAAACACGTTTTACCATTGAACAAAAAAAACAATAGCATAGTTTCAAGTTTTACATGGGAGAGCTAGTTGGAGCTGGGGTAGTTTGAAGTCTATACATATATGACGAAGATAGAAAAGTTGGATCAATAGAGGAAGAGAGAATCAAATAATAATCCAATGATGGAGGTGTTGAAATAGAAAGATTGATATATCAATCATCAAGAACAAAAAGATGATGTCACGTCTGATTAGACATAATTATTGAGATTAAATCTCCAAATGTTTGACAAAAGTTAGAGATTAACTCATAAATTCACATGCCGCTTTAGTTTCTAGCACACCTTCGATCATATCTTATCTCGAAATTGGTTGAATTAGAATGCATAGCAAGATCTACTAAATTTGATTTTATGTATGTCTCGCAGTAGATTTGTTGACAGTAGCCACAGAGAGGCTACACAGGCCCACAGACCCGCAGCTAGCATGCCCGGGGCCGGACCGAGGCCTGGAACAGGATCCCCAGCACCTGGACCCGAGGCCCAGCAGTCTAACTTATGACTGGGGGCCCGGGAGCCGGGGACACCAGCCTGCCGAACAGGTCACCTTAGCTGCCCTTTTGCGTACGAACAGAAGGGAACCAGTCCCACATCGAAGAGTAAGACCAGACCTCACGATCGACCACCTATATAAGGGCCTCAACTACCCTCATTAATAGATAACTCAACTCTCCCACTACTTATCATTCCCGCTTAAGTTATCTATTTGCTCCAACGGTACTAACTTAGGCATCAGAGAGGAGAAGACCGGCCCGTCCGGTATTCTCCTTAGTTAGCAGGGTTCGCAGGAGGAAATCACATCAAGATCCACCGGTTTCCCGCAGGCCTACGGGTTTGTGCAGAAACAATTGGCGCCGTCTGTGGGAACAAATTTGATCCACGAAAAGTTGCGTTGCTCTACCGCAGGGTAGAACCCGATCAATCCTTTGAAAGGCAGTTTGAAAGCAAATCCACAATCCGGACGCCATGGAGGGAAGGAAGGTGAAAGCTGGCGTGAGAGGGCTGAAAGAGCAAGTCCGGGCCCCTGACCGGGTCCAAAACCCTAAAATTGAGGTCAACGTGAGGTTTGTCCCTTCTCCCGACCGGGACGGAACCCTCGATCGCCGGGGCTCAGACGACCCTGACCAATACGATGAGGGGGGGGGGGGGGGAGATAAAAAAGATGAAGGCAGAAGTCGCGCGATTGCGAGAGGAGGGCAATCGAGACCGACTAAGGGCGGATGCCCGGTACCAAGCAAGGACTGAAATTTCGATATTTCGGCGAAAATTTCATTTTTTTGAGGCAACGATATTTCCTCCTCAATCTTTCCTTGTCTGGTGCGATATTTTCGAAAGATATTTTCGAAATTCAGCATTGATCATTCTCCACTTGCACTGAGTACTGACACATGTCGGCCTGCTAAAAACCTACAAATTTGGGGGTGAAGTGAGATTCGAACCCCTCACCTCTCAGCTTGCATGATAAGATTAATGAGTTGGGCAATTGAGCTGAACTCATTTCTTGTTCAATCTCTTCATCTTATTAGTTATGTAATATGTTTACTGAAATCTGAAAAAAAATGAAAATGACAAATTATGTCCTATCAAAAATCAAACTATTTGTTTTGGTAAAGATATGGTTACGTGTTCCGCACCTCTTATCCTTGATTTTTTCATACTATCAATTATGTGCTTGTTGGAATTTTTATAACTACAAAACAAATTTTTTTTCCTATAAATAATCTCAATTGCAAATGTTTTCTTACACTTTCATCTTTTCTTTCTTCTCCGGTTGCTTCATGGACCTTACCCTTATGGGCAAAATTTGGCGATGCCTTATACAACATATCCTTATGGGATGCAATCAAGTGAGAACTCATGGACACAATCTGATGGACAATCATCAAATGATTATGGTTATGGTCAAAGCCGAGGAATGCTAGATCCCTTCTATAACTACCAGTACCAAATTCCGCCATCAATCCCTCCTGATCCATATGGTTGGCATGTAAGTCAATACATGCAAAACTACAAAGGAGAGGTATCATTTAATGATTATTCTTCACAATACACTCAAGGCTCTATACAAAGAGATGATGAGGATAGTCAGGATACTGAAGATTTTATACCGCATAGATCTTCTATGTGGTTCTAAATTATTCATGTAATGTCATGTCCAATGTATTATATGTGTATAAGGCGTGATGGCCTAGCCTCCCTTTGGGTTCCCAGCCATAAAAAAAAATTAGATGTTAGTATATATTTTTATTAAAATTTTCAACGATGTAGCGTTTATATATTTCACCTTATATCACTACAACTCATTATAGACCAATGTTCATATAAGATTTTATTATGAAATATGATAGATAATAGATTAAATAAACATCTCAGAAAGTTTCATTTAGAATTTCCATGTATTTCTTAAAATTTCCGTCAATTTTATCAATTTTTTTCTGCTATCGATATTTCCTCGAAATTTCCATCGAAATTTCAATTTTTTTGACCTTCGAAATTTCCGTAATCGTCGAAATTTTAGTCCTTGGTACCAAGAGTTGGAAGCGGTAAACATCGCCCTATTGGCGGTCCTGGAGAAAGGACACCGGCAGAACACCTCTCGGGCGGCAGCACGGCCTGTAAATAAAGGTGACGAGTTCCCGCACCTAGAAGTGGGATAGCCTACGGGGAGGAGAAAGATTGCGCATTTGCCCACGTCACTCTTTCCGGAAGCTCTGAGGAATTCCGGGCCGGTTGAGCCCCCATACCGAACGAATTTGGTATCGGGCGAGCAGGACAGCTCCACTGCGAGGACGCTTCAGACGCTCTCCACCTTGGTGTTGGACATAAAGGATCGGTTGGAGGCCAGCGGGAGAAGGACAGTGCGACCGCAGGACAGTGCGCGATTCAACGAACTCACTGGACCTTTTCCACACCGGGTTAGGGAATCAGGAAGATCTGGTAACCAAAAGTCCCTAAAACTGACGTACTCAGGAACGAGCTGCCCATACCAACACCTGGACAATTTTAAGTCACAAACGGGCACAAAGGGCTACTCAGATGCCACGTGCTGCAATGTGTTCCAAGAGACGCTCTCGGGAGAGGCATTGGGCTGGTTCTACGAGCTGCCAGTAAACTCGGTGGAAACGTTCGAACAGCTGGCTGATAAGTTTGTCGTCTGATTCGTCCTCAGAGCCAAGGCGGCCCAAACGTCGACGGTCCTTTTCGATTGCATGCAGACGGACCAAGAACCACTGCGCGCGTTCGTTAACCGGTGGCAGATCGCCACGGCCGGGGTCAGAAACTTGGATAACAGGATCGCTAAGATGGCATTCAAGCAAGGGTTAAGGCCCGGAGACCTCTCGTACGCCCTGCGAGTAAAGGAGCCGCCGGGGTACGACGAGCTGATGGCCGTGGCCGTCAGGCACGCCCAAGCGGAACATGAGACGTATGGGGATAAGATCCCCAAGCGAAGGTCGGACGACCTATTACAAACACCCTCCTATGAAAACAAGGCCGGGCGACAGGATCGCAATCGTACGCCTACGACCGGTAAGAAAGCCGAAGTATGGGAGGATTGGCGACCCCGCCGGAGCGGCAACGGGAGTTCATGGGCAGGTGGAAGACCACCGCCTTTGCGACCGGCACAACCCATGGCAGCGGCGCCAGCGGAGCGACAACCGCGGGCCCTGGCTGTAATGCCCACATGGCGACAAGAGAGGACCCTGGCCATTATACCAGCGGGAAAACCCGATGACCCAACCCTCCAGACTAACGACCACCGACCCCAGAGAACGGTCGTGGATGGCCGAGTCCGGACAGATGATCTGTAAAGGGATAGGCAGGGTGCCCGAAACGTAGGAAGCATACACACCCGAGTCCCCGGGGGGATCGAGGTGCATGGAAGCATAAATATGATACATGGTGGGGACCACATTGATCGACTCACCGGGAGCTCAAAGAAGCGGTGTCTAAGGTCGATCCGGGGAAAGGAAGTATATGCCTTTGGGGGAGGAAGCGGCCAGGCCGCTAAAACCGGATGGAACTCGGCCACGTTCTATGAGGAAGAAGAACCGGAGGATCTGATCCAACCGCACAACGATCCCTTCCTCATTACGGTCCAAATAGACCACTGGATAACCAGCCGCATGTTAATCGACACCGGGGCTTCTGTCAATGTGATGTTCCGAGAAGCATACAAGGGGCTGCACCGGGGGAGGGGCAAGTTATCCCAGGATAACGAGCCGCTGATAAGCTTCTCCGGCGAGGTGGTCCAGCCTTTGGGATCGGATTACCTGCCGCTGATCTTCAGCGAGGGAGACAGAACGAGGAAAGAACACCTGGAGTTCATTATAGTGGATTGCCTGTCCTCATACAACGGCATAATCGGTCGGCCAGGACTATGGAGGCTGAAAACATTCATAGTCGGCCACATGCTGATGTTAAAAATGCCTTCACCCGCCGGCGTCATCACCATTAGGGCTGGGCGCGGGCTGGGCCGAGCCCAAAATTTCTAAAGCCCGACTCAAAACCCGACCTCCTCGGTCCGAGCCGAGCCGGGTTTTTTTCAAGTTGAGGACCGGCCCGAGCCCAAGCCCGAGCCCGAGCCCGACGGGCCGAGTCGGGTTTTCGGGCCCAAAAATTTATGTTCGATGTTCATAAGCCCAAACACATTAATCTCTGCAAAACCATCTGTCTGCACTCTGCAGCTTCATCATTATTTTTCAATCTCAGAAGACCAGACGTAATTTACAATATTGATAATTCTCAGTCTCACACAATCTAATGAATCCACACATTAATCCATATATTTTCAGTCTCATTCTCACTAGAAATAATTACCTGCGAGGAAGTGGAGCCCACAATCTAGTGAATAAGAGCAGTGGAGATGCCGGAGCTACAGATGAAGTTGAGGGAGAAGACTCAGGAGATCTGGAGTGAAGGCGTCGGAGGGAGGAGAGAGGCAGCGGAAGTAGGGTGAATTGTCATGAATCAGAGCAGAGGTGGAGCTTACGGAGGAGGAGTGGCTGATCGTCTGGAGCGGGCAACTGGGTGAGTGGCAGGAGTGGGCGACGGGACGAGCACGGGAGTTCGGGCGCCCCCGGGGGGGGGGGGGGGGGGGGGGGGCGCGTGGGTGAGGAAGAGATGGGACGGGGGTGGGAGAGAGAAGAGATGGGGTAGGACGGTAGGTGGCAAGTGTTTGGTAGGGGGAGGCAGGTGGCAAGTGGCTGGAAAGTGGTCTGAATGATAGGGTAAAGGGTAAAATGGGGTTTACAAGGCTGGGCCCTTGCCCTGAGTTATTGGGCTGCACTTAATTTCGGTCCGGGCTGGGTTTTCGGTCCCAAGAAGATTCAAGCCCGAGCTCGGCCCGATACTACCTCTTTCGGGCCGGTCCTTTCTCGGGCCGGTCCTAAAATTTTTCCAGCTCAGCCCGTGACGGTCTTTTTTCGGGTTTTCGGGCTGGGCTTTCGGTCCCTCGGGCCCAAACGCCCAGCCCTAATCACCATACGCGGGGATCAGAAGATCGCCCGTAGGTATTATGAGGAGGCCCTGGCCTACGGGAGAAAGCGGGCCGAGGTCTTCACGGCTACTCAACACGCGTCAGTACCGGATCCGAGTATTGACCCCCGTGATGACACCGACTCCGACGATGAGAAGCCAAAACGCCCGTCGGCTGTGGAAGAAACCGAAGCAATCTCTATTTCGGAGGATCACCAGGAACGAAAAGTGGTGATAGGAACGAAGCTCGCCCCGGATGTCAAGCAAGATCTCATCACCTTTCTCCGGGAGAACAGTTAAGTTCGCATGGTCCTACGAGGACATGCCGGGCATATCCCGAGGAATAGCCGTGCACCGGCTAAATACGTTGCCCAACGTTCCCCCGGTAAGGTAGAAGAGGAGGTCCTTCAGCCCAGCGAAGTATGAGGCGATCAGAGAAGAAGTGCAGAAACTGAGATGCATAGATTTCATTCGAGAAGTTCAGTATTCCCGCTGGCTCGCCAACGTGGTTATAGTCCCAAAGAAGGGAACCGACCAGTGGCGCATGTGCGTTGATTTCACCAACCTAAACCGGGCGTGCCCAAAAGATAGCTTCCCGCTCCCCCGAATAGACCAGCTTATAGACTCCACATCTGGTTTTAAACTACTCAGCTTCATGGATGCCTACGCCGGATACAATCAGATAAGGATGAGCCCGGACGATGAAGAACACACCTCGTTCACAACTGACCGAGGGACCTACTGCTACAAGAGGATGCCGTACGGTCTAAAGAACGCCGGGGCCACATACCAACGGGTGGTAAACCACATGTTGGAACAGGAGATGGGTAAAACGGTGGAAGTGTACATGGATGACATGCTGGTCAAAAGCTTGACCACAGGGGACCACGTCCGAGACTTGGCAGTAGTCGTCGGTAAGATGCGCAAGTTTGGGATGCGCCTGAACCCGAAGAAGTGCATTTTCAGGATTTCGGAGGGCCTGTTCCTAGGACACATTATCAGCCAGCGGGGGATAGAAGCTAACCCGCTGAAGGTCTAAGCGATCCTAGACATGGAGGCACCAGGGGAAAGAAACCAGGTCCAGACGCTGACCGGCCGACTAGCCGCCTTGGCCAGATTTATCTCCCGCCTGACCGATAAGTGTGCCCCGTTCTTTAAACTGCTCAAGGCACAACAGTTCAAGAAAATTCACTAGGCAGCGGAGCACGAGGCAGACATACATGTCTGCAGTACCTCTCATATCCAAACCAGTACCGGGCGAGATGCTATACCTCTACATAGCCGCATCGGAAACAGCCGTCTCTGCGGCTCTCGTCAAGAAAGAAGGCACGCTTGACCTCCGGGTATTACCGGAGCCGAAAGCCCATAACCTGACATCGAAAAATTGGCTCTGGCCCTGATCGTCAGCGCTAGGAAGCTCCGACACTATTTCCAAGCTCACTCCATCACCTTGTATACCAATCACCCTCTACGGCAGATCTTGCAAAGACCGGAGACTAGCGGGAGGCTGGTACGTTGGGCAGTCGAGTTGGGAGAGTTCGATATAACTTATGCCCCACGAACGGCCATCAAGGGCCAGGCCGCTGCGGATTTCATATGCGAACTCACCCCGATGGCAGTAGAAGTGCATTCCGGCCGGTCCGAGGGCACCTGAACAGCTTAAGCCATAAAAGTCGAACCAGGCCTCCCCAGCGGTTGGAAGCTTTATGTGGACGGCTTTGTAACGAGTAAGCGGAGTGGAGCCGGCATCATGCTAACCGCACCCGATGGCCAATCATACGAGTATGCCTTGCGGTTCCTTTTCAATACTTCTAAAAACGCCGTTGAATATGAGGCCCTCATAGCCGGCCTGCAGCTCGCCAAGGAAATGGGGATCCCATCCATGGAAGTATACAGCGACTCGAGCCTAGTGGTAAACCAAATGAACGGGCTGTTCGAAGTCAAGGAACCCCAGTTGGCCTCCTACCAGGCGTTGGCCAAAACCCTGATTGAGCCATTCCAGGGCGCAACTATTCGGCATGTACCCCGGAAGGCAAATAGGCATGCGGACGCCCTAGCAAGGTTGGCGACCGGAAACTACCCACCAGAGTACCGCATAGCTAAGATTGAAACCCTCCAGAAGCCGAGCATAAGCAAGACCATCTCCGAGATATTTGCGGTAGAGGAGGCACCTCGGAGCTGGAAGGATCCGATAATTAAATACCTGGTTGACAAAACCAGCCCCCAGGATAAATTAGAGGCTAGGAGGCTACACCTCCGGTGTGCCAGGTACAGCCTCCTCGGCGGCAAGTTGTATCGAAGAGGGCACAGCTTCCCCCATCTAAAATGTGTAACGAAAGAGGCGGGAGAGGTCATCATGCAAGAAATCCATGAAGGAGTGTGTGGTAACCATTCTGGTGCCCGATCCCTGTCTCATAAGTCGCTACGGGCAGGATACTTTTGGTCAGACATGGCAGCAGCGTCGAGAAAAATATCGGGAGGCTGCCACAAGTGCCACATGTATGCCACTACACCTCATGCTCCGGCAATCGCGTTATCAATTCTGTTCGCGCCATGGCCATTCGCACAGTGGGGGCTAGATATTATCGGCCCTTTCCCAACAGTTGTACGACAATACAAGTACGTCATTGTAGCCGTTGACTATCAGACAAAGTGGGTCGAGGCGGAGCCCCTAGTCAAGATTACCGAGGAACGGGTAAAAAAGTTCTTGTGGAAGAACATCTACTGCCGGTTCGGGGTGCCGCAGACCATAGTTACGGATAACGGGACACAGTTCAACAATACTGATCTCATCCAGTACACGGCCTCTATGGGGACCCGGATGTTGTTCGCCTCAGTAGCGCACCCGCAAACCAACGGCCAAGTTGAAGCGGTCAACAAGATTATCAAAAGTCTCCTCAAGAAGAGGTTAGATGACAAAAAAGGGATGTGGGCTGAGGAACTCCCGGCGGTTCTATGGGCAATCCGCACGACAGCAACCGAAGCAACAGGGGAGACCCCGTTCTGTATGGCATTCGGGAGCGAAGCGGTACTCTCCGTAGAGACCGACATGCCCAGCGGCAGGGTCGAGAATTATGACGCTGAAACAAACGCCGATGGGATACGGCTCAACCTGGATCTCATTGAGGAGCGATGCGACCAAGCGCATAAGCGAAACCAAACATACAAGCAACGGGTCGCTCGATACTATGACAGAAAGGTCCGGGAAAGGAAGTTGCAAGTAGGGGATTGGGTGATGAAGAAAGTTCAGAAAAAGTCGCTGGCCTTAGAGCCAACGTGGGAAGGGCCCTACCAAATCACCGCAGTTGCAGGCTCGGTGACATTCCACATCATAGACACTGAAGGCAGCTACTCCACCCGCCCATGGAATATTCAGCATCTACGGTTCTATCATAAGTGAGGTCATTGCCTTAAAAATGGACAGTGTTGTATTTAGTACCAATGTTGCAACACAAATAGTTACTGGTTACAAAGTAAACTACAGCTAGTTACAAAGTAAATATATATGCCAAGTATCTGCCGCTGCTACCCCTTTTTTAACCATTAATCAGCGCCACCGGAGCCCCTAATCCCTGACCCACCAGCCTTGAGAGACCACTTTTGCTCCAACTTCTCGGCCAAGGCTACCTCAGCCTCCATCCGCTAGGCATCAAGCCACCCTTTCTCCCTTCACTCCAGATACGCATCATTTATACCCTTCGCACGGGTGGTCTCCAGCATCTCTGCAAGTTCCACCGAGTCCCGGAAATCGTCAATAGCTTTATTAGCGGCTTCTGCAAGTTGGGATTCTACAAGCTTCTCCCCTCCCTTTAAGACTGCTGTTACTTGGGTCCGTAGCTCCAAATTTTTCGCTTCCAGGACCGTTACCCTCCCAGAAGCCTCGACACACTGGGATTCCAGCACGGTTGCCCGCCCCCCAGCTTCCGTCAGTTTCGCCTCCAATTCCATAATCCTCTCTTCTCGAGCGACCGCCAGTCTACCGGCCTCCTCCCTCTCCTGCGCAAGGTTAACCTCCATCAATGACAGCTGCACGGTGAGGTCCTCCACCTGCTTCTCCAGGACCGGAGCCCTCTCACTAGGCTCAGCGGCGTAAAGGCTGTTAACCAGCTGGTACAAGTACACAAAAGAAGAACGTCAGCTCGTAAAACAAAAAAGGAGAGGGAGCGCAGAAGAACCTCAGTTTCACACAGGTACGTGATCAGACTTACCCGAAGACCCAATTCCACAGCCTTCTTCCTGCTCTCACCCGGCCGCACATCCCCTGGGGCTCTCCGGTCAAGTCCCAAGGCCTCGATGGTAGAAACCACGAATCTACCAAAACCACCATCACCAGAGCCGCGATCAGCTTCCAGTTCACCGGTTTCCTTACTCCTTCGGCCACCAGTTCCCTCCGCCAAAACCAATGCTGACCCCCCCGGTCGAGCTTGATGCCCCCGTATCAAACATCCTCACTCTTTTTGCCGAAGCCTACCCAAGACCGCTTCTGCGGTACCGAGTCATATCCGCTGTCTCTCTCTCTCGTGGGGCTCGTGCCCCAACAGGCCGCACTAGAGGTTCCGGACCTGGTGAGCCCACCGATCCTACATCCCGAATAATAAGCGGGGCATTCTCCTCTCCGCCCTGTCGCCGACCGTAGTGGGAATCCGGAAACATGAGCGGCACAGGATTACTATGCACTGTCCTCTCTAGGGTGTCAGGATCTACAACGGTTTTCGAGGCCGTCTCCCCCATCTTCATCAACTTCTGGGCCATAAGTTCGTCATCCGCCTCGATGGTCTCCTCGCTCCGAACAGGGAGCCGGGGGGCATTAGCTGCAAATCAATAAACCGAACGGTTAGAATAAAATACGACCGCACAAAACAACAGTGAAAGGCACCTTACCAGGTTTTTGCCCCATCTCGCATATCTGCAACACATTCCACCGGATGAAATTGTAAGAGCTCTGGCCCAGATTATCCCAGCAAACGAAAAGCCGGGCTATCCGTTGCCTCTCCAAGTCAACCAACCGGTACGACTGATCCCCGATAGCTTGATAAGCCCCGGGCACCCGGAAGCTCCTCGAACTGCGCTGCCACCTACCCCCGGCCATCACAACCTGTTTCCTCCACACATTCGAAACCGATGACGGCAGATGAGTGATGGGAGGATCGAAGTCCTGCGCGGCAAAATTTACACAGCCGGTGGCCTAGGCCTTTTTGCAGTAGAGAATCTTATACAGCGCCCGGAACTCATTTATCGTGGGCCAGTCCATGTTGCTAAGACTGAACAAGCACCCGAGACCAAGCAACTGCCTCCACTGCTTGCTAGGAAGATGGGCGGGGGAGATGTTTATCAGGCTCAGCACGTACTGGACAAACTTAGGCAGTGGCAGAGATAGCCCGTGCCGAAATTGATCCTCAAAAACGGCAACCCAACCTTCCTCCGGGTTGCAAGTCAGTTCCCCGGGATGCAGACCCCGGAGCTTAATGGAGGAGTCAATGCCCCACTTCGCCCGAAAATCCCTTATCTCGCCAGCAGTCATGCTCCTGGTCGGCTCGTCACATAAAATCACGCTGTCGCCATCCAACAGCCGGTGCCTCACGGGCCCTCCCGTCAACGCACGGCCGGCACCGACAGGACTGGCTGACCTCCCAGACTCCATAAACCTAAGAATAGAATTTACCCTACGCATAGTTAGCTGTTGACGGGAACGGACAAAACACCTAGCAAGATAACAACACAGACAGACGAGGAGCCAAGCTTCAACAGAGTACGACAGGAAGAGAGGAGGGAGTGCGAAGCATCTTATAGGCGGCAAAAATACACCTTGTTGATAATTAGGGCACTCAAAAGGGAGAGGCAACCCCAGCCGCAGATTCCCTCCATCTCAGACCACTCCATACTGACACGTGTCCCAGCATCGATAAAGTTCCCACGCCATCATAACTGATGGGACTAACGGGCTCTCTCCTTCAATGCATGTCAGCCACTTGTCCCGCCTACAAGCGGTAATTAAGGGATATAGGGGCGAGAACCGAGGCGTCCAGCCCCCCCCTTCCCCAAGAGCCAACCTCAAATCAAGGAAAAACATTCCATCGGTCATGGAACATTCCACCGGTTCACAGGCATTCCACCGGTTCACAGGCATTCCATCGGTTATGAAGCATTCCACTGGATCCAAGGCACTCCATGGGTCTAGTCACTTTCCTTCGCGCCTACGGGCACGGACAAGCCAGCAACAACTCAAGGCTTCAAACATATGGGCTTTATAAACCCGGGAGAGTTTACCTCTAACACATGCAAACTCTTCCAGCAGGCTAGAAACCCTGCATCACACTAAACTGTGAAAAATATGGGGATCCATGGCGAGACTTGTTATCTCCACGCCACCCCACCAGGCAGATTGTTTCTCTAACACAGAACAAGTCTCCCCGCAGGCTAGAAACCCTGCACAGCCTCATGCTTATTCCAACACAAGCTGAGAAGAACTAGCGGATGTTGACCGGTGCTTAAACATGGCCGCAACACCCCATCGGTGGACCTATTGGCTTGCACCCATCAGGCCTTCCCGCAGGCTCGCAACCTTGCACAATACCCCACGCTTACTCCAACACAAGCTGGGACGAATCAGCGGGTGTGGATTGGTGCCATGACATGGCCTAAACACCCCACCGGGCTACTCTCCGGCCTGTTCCACCGTTGGCAGCAATCTTTCACTGGGGGACTCGTCCCAACATGACACTCCACCGGTTGAGTCCTTACGCTCCATATTCATCGCATGGCGGATTTCAACGCCACATCATCATCCCATGCACTCGTCCGGGTTCCACCCCGCTCCATATTCATCGCATGGCGGATTTCAACACCACATCATCATCCCATGCACTCGTCCGGGTTTCACCCCTCTCCATATTCATCGCATGGCGGATTTCAACGCCACATCATCATCTCATGCACTCGTCCGGGTTTCACCCCGTTCCATACTCATGGCATGGCAAAACTTCAGCACAACACCATCATTATTACAAAAACATACTCATAACTGCCATACGTCATCACTAATAGGTACTCACATCACCACGCATCATCATAACAGTCCTTCTGCTCGAACGCCCGGCCAAGCCCAATCTTCAATACGGACTTGGGGGACTAGGCACCGTTGGGTCGGTAACCATGCGGGTCTGCGGGACAGGAGCAAGACATATTAAGTCCCCATTCAAGATTGCACTTGACCGGGAACTTGGGGGACTTGTTGACAGTAGCCACAGAGGGGCTACACAAGCCCACAGACCCGCAGCTAGCATGCCCGGGGCCGAACCGAGGCCCGGAGCAGGATCCCCAGCACCCGGACCCGAGGCCCAGCAGTCTAACTTATGACTGGGGGCTCGGGAGCCTGGGACACCAGCCTGCCGAACAGGTCACCTTAGATGCCCCTTTGCGTACAAACAGAAGGGAACCAGTCCCACATCGAAGAGTAAGACCAGACCTCACGATCGACCACCTATATAAGGGCCTCAACTACCCTCATTAATAGGTAACTCAACTCTCCCACTACTTATCATTCCCACTTAAGTTATTTATTTGCTCCAACGGTACTAACTTAGGCATCGGAGAGGAGAAGACCGGCCCGCCCAGTATTCCCCTTAGTTAGCAGGGTTCGCAGGAGGTAATCACATCAAGATCCACCGGTTTCCCGCAGGCCTACGGGTTTGTGCAGAAACAAGGTTAAAAATCACTTAGAACAAATTCTATAAGAGATCTCAGCTACATGTTAAGCCATGCTTCAATGGAACAATTGTTTGTTTCGTATAAAAAATTCTATAAGAGCAAATTTTAGAAGTTGATTCCTCTATTATTCTTGACTTCCTAAGGTCTCTTTATTTAGTGTCCTGACAGCTTCACGTTCAAAAAAATAATTGTTTGTATTGTATTTCTCAAATGAGTTTTCGATCATCTCATATATTTCGGGACGGGATCATGTTATTGATATTTTGGCCAACTATGGTTCATCGTCTATTGATTTTGTGTAGTAGAATATTGCTCTTACTTTTATTGTTTCGCTTTGTAATGAGGACTATTTAGATCTTCTAAAGTTTCGTTTTCGTAAGTTTGTTTCTTTTTGCTGCTTTGGATTTTGGGAGGTTTAGCTTAATCCCCTCTTTTGTACTTTTCTTTTCTTTTCATTTTCAATAAATTTAGGGTGTTCACTGTCCCTCCCTCAGCCCAAAAAATAATAATAATAAGACAAACTTAAAGTCATATATAAAATTACATTTCCAGCATGTACTTGTAAAAATTTCAACAACGAAAGTATATAAGTAAATAGTTGCTAGCCATAAATGGAGGTAAGTAGTTGTACCATGTAAAAATTGGTAATGTGGAAACGAATAAGACTAATCAGAGTTGTAATGTGCTGTCAAGACATCAACTAGACTAATCTCAATCAGTGTGTGTCTTGGACCTCAAGCAAGTCCTGTAAAGGTAGGTATAGACTATCTCCCAATAGAATTCTGATTGACCATGCGTTCAAGTACCTATAACATTTTTTTGCTCGATACCTAGTTGGTATATGTAGGATGTCAAATGAGCTAGTGTGGATGATGTGAATCAATTTACACATATGCAAATAATGAACAGCATATATAGTTTATAGGGTTTATACGATCTAATGATGGACGGACACCACTGCTAAAAAAACATAGACAAGTGAACTGATGTTGTGCACAGTTAAACGAAAACATGAGATTACGCTCCAATTACTAGATACTGTTTACTAGGTCTAAATTTTCGAGGCGAACATAGTTATTTTGATTTTTGAATTTTAAAACTTAAGAGTAATAAAACTTGAATGGAAAATACTTGTGTTCATACCAGTATGGACGGTGTATGTCTATATTCTCTCTAATTTGCATATCTTGGGCAAAATAATCAACGATTTTAACCGTTCAAAAGTTGAATTTATCAATGAAGATCATCTTTGTAAAAATTCAGAATAAACCAAAATCGTTTGGTCATTCGATTGCATCAAACAAATGAATAGTTCTAGTGAAAGTTGAGAGTATCATAAATTCATGATCAACCGTCTATTTATTTGATACAATCGGTTAAGCAAATGATATTTGTTTACATTCATTTTTTATCGAGATGATCTACACTGATTAATTCAACTTTTGAACGATTAAAATCATTGATTATATTGCCCAAAATATGCAAATTAGAGAGAGTATAGACACATACTGTCTATACTGGTACGAACACACGTATTTATCAACTTGAATATGTATACTACACTAGTTTTATAATATTTTTAATAAAAAATTGTATATATTAAAATCATTAATTAACGTAATCAGTCAGCTTCACAATTCATTGCAATGTACATTGTTGATATCTTCATCCCACATTCTATATGCGTTATCTTCTCAATAATTAGTTACCTTGATCACTAAGATATGGAGTGTAATGAAAATCGATGAATATCATCCCCGAATATCATTCTGAGAAAGAAAAAGAAGAATATCATTCCCAAATTGGCAGATCCCATGTAAGAGAACATGGTGCCTCCATCCACGCAAGATTCGAGAGTACTGCCAAAACTCCAATCCCCAAACTACCTGCACACGTCACCATGGCGCCCACCTTCCTCCCTCAGTCCCTCCCTCCTTATTCTCCGGCTCACATTCTGTACTACTGATACCAGCTCACGTGCCTCCCGGCTTTAAGTCACGGACGTCATTTTCATTTATAATTTTAAATTAATGGTCACCCACTAACTAACCAAATCAATATTACATTAAAATTAATTCGTTAAAACGAAAGCAAAGTCCAAATCTGACCCCGCATTTACTTTCCTCCTCCACCTCAGATCACTCCTCTCCCTCTTCCCCGCTAATCTCGCCTTTTCTCTCTTGATGAATATTGAGGTCTCCCCCAGTCGTGTCCAAACCCAGACACTCCCACCTAAATGTCGCCCCTCTCTCTCTTCCTCCTCCTCCTCTTCGCCTCCGCCCACTCCTCTCCCTACTACGGTAACTATTTTTTACTCCCACCTCTAACTGATTCTTACTCTTTTTTTTACTGACTCTAACTATCTCATCGCCGCTGCAGGTCTCTCCTACAACATAGACTGCGGCAGCCCTACCAACTCCACCGACCTCTTCAACGCCACGTGGCTCTCTGACCGCTTCTTCACCGGCGGCGCCACCTCCGTCGTCTCTGAGCCTCTCAGCTTCGACCACTCCCAGGAGAAGACGCTCCGCTTCTTCCCGCCCTCCGCCGGTAAAAAAAACTGCTACGTTGTTCCCGATTTGCCCTCGGGGAGGTACTACGTTCGCACATTCACCGTCTACGACAACTACGACGGCAAGAACCACCAGCCGTCGTTCGACGTCTCCGTTGAGGGCACTTTGGTCTTCAGCTGGCGCTCGCCGTGGCCGGAGGAGCTCACGAAGTCCGGCGCGTACTCCGATCTCTTCGTCTACGTCACCGATGGCGAGGCCGATGTCTGCTTCTACAGTATCGCCACCGACTCGCCGGTCGTCGGCTCGCTGCAGATCGTTCAGGTCGATTCGGCGTCGTACGACGGCGGCTTCGACGGCCGGGATTATATTATTGTCAATTACGGACGCCTGAGCTGCGGCTCCGGTCAATTTGGTCCAGGCTTCACTAATGACACTGACGAGTTCAGCCGGTCGTGGCAGTCCGACGCTCAACTCCGGTCGCCTAAATCCGTAACTAATTCGCCGGTGCGGGCTATTTCGACGACGAATTCAATCTCCCACGCCGGAGATTCCCCCAATTATTTTCCGATGAAGCTCTACCAGTCGGCGATAACGGCCGACGGCGAGGGAGTGTTGACCTACATTTTGAATGTGGATGCGAAGCTCGATTACTTGCTGTGGTTTCATTTCGCCGAGATTGATCCGAAGATGAACAAAGTAGGGGATAGAGTGTTTGATATAATCGTCAATGACAAGAATGTGACTCGAGTCGACGTTTACAAGGAGGTGGGGAGCTTCAGGGCGTATAGTTGGCATTATACTGTTAAAAATTTGACTAGTGTGCATTTGAATGTGACGCTTAAGGCTGCGGCCGGTACTCCGATGATCAGCGGGCTCGAGAACTATGCAATGGTTCCGGCGGACGTAGCCACGCTTCCGGAACAAGGTAGTGTGTTGAATTATAACTTGTTGATTCATAATGGAAATGTTGGTTGTTGTAATAAGCATTGCAGGATTATAGTGTTATTTAAGTGCTTTAGTGATAATGGCATTTTGTGTGATGTTGTATTGTGAGGGAGACTGATTTTGGGGCTTATTGTTTTCAGTTGTTGCTATGAGGGCATTGAAGGATTCACTGCGTGTTCCCGATAGGATGGGGTGGAATGGTGATCCGTGTGCTCCCACAAACTGGGATGCTTGGGAGGGTGTTACGTGCCGTCTCAATAAGAACGAGACTGCTCTTGTGATATCTCGAATGTAAGATTTTTTTTCTCTTTCCTAGTTAAGACAGTATATCTAATTGTGTGCCCCTGTGAAGAACCATCTAATTAGAGTTCTATGAATCCACCTCATTGAAATGCAACTCGACCAAATTACATAAGTTTTGGAAACCCTTGCACCAATCATGTATAATCAGTGCTTGTGATTTGCGATAATTTTCTGAAACCATGGTGGTCTTTTATATGGATTTTGTAGTCTCGGCCATGTATCCATTAGTTTTGACAACTATATCAGCCAGTACTTGATCATTTTTTGGCAGTACTCGTGCATACTCCTTCCCTCAGTATTTCAGAGCTTTAGTCTCATTTTTTATGTGTAAAATATATGCTGTTCAATGAATTGCATCTTGTATTCCAGTGATCTAGGAAGCCAAGGCTTAAAGGGGTTTATCAGTGACCAGATCAACCTATTGTCGGACTTGCTAAGCTTGTGAGCATCAACTGCAAAATTAATATGTAGTTTCTGTTCTCTGTATTTTCAAGTGTTTCAGAGTGATTTTATTTTTGGAAACAAACTATCACAGGAACTTAAGTTCTAATTCACTGGAGGGAAAAATACCATTAGGGCTGGGCCAAAAATCTCTCCAAAGGCTGTAAGTCTGTCTTATCTGACTAAAATATTTGGGCTGAATCATCAATGTTATTGATCTTTCCCCTCCAAACTTGTTATACAAATTGTAGCAGAGCTATAACACAAATGTGAACTTCAAATGTTTATCTTTCATAATTTTTCTTTTTCTTCCTTCTGCTTGTTTTCATGGATTACTTCGATTACTTAGTTTCTACGTATTCCTTTTTGTAGGGATCTGTCAGATAATCAGTTGACTGGTTCTATACCAGAAAGTTTAACTTCTTCAAATCTCCAGCTCGTGTAAGTGATGTGCCTGAAATCTGTATTCTGGAGTTTCTTGGCATGTATTTTTATCTTTTGTTGTTGACTGAGGCCCTGTTACATTCTATCTTTACTGCTCGGCAAGCATTCCAAATTTTTGACATTTCGTAGCTGTTTAGAGCTCCTTTCATTTGTTCTTTACTTGTTATAGTATTAAGAGGGATGTAGATTCATAACCGAGTAAAAAGCTAATGATGTGGTTTATTGTTCCAAAAATTAAATATGAATATTACATGCTGTAGTATTTCCTTATCAGGCATCCATATATAATGTAGGGACACCATCATTCTTCCCCTATCCACCTCTGTACAGAGATAGAAATTAGTGTGAACGAATATTATCCTTCTGCCTCCCATGTGGTTGTTTGGTTTGTTGTTAATCTTATCTGTATCAGGTTACTAAACAACAACTTACTGGAAGGCCGAGTGCCAGAGCAGCTATACTCTGTTGGAGTGCATGGTGGTGCAATTGAGTATGTCATAATTCATTTTAATCTTCTTCATTGCACCATTTTTTTTTATCTTGATAAAGCTGTGGGGTTTTGCAACTTGGTTGTGTATGGTGATATTCTCTATGACTGGCCAGATGGGGGGGCAAGCTCTTACCCTCTCTGGCTTTGGGAGGTCAACTCTGTAGGAGCTGAACACCTCACCCCTTCGTAGGAGTTACAAGATGATTGCATGTATTTCCCTTGCTAGAGTTGTATATATCCTTATTTAACCGTTGAATTACTCTCTGTTTGACAGTCTCTATGGGAATAAAGGTTTGTGTGGTGTTCCGTCATTGCCGGATTGTCCTTTGTTTTGGGAAAATGGAGGCTTATCTACGAAGGGAAAAATTGCAATAGGTGTATCTTGTGGTGTCATCCTCTGTTTGATGCTGTTGGTGCTGTACGTAATCTATGTCCGAAGGCGTAGGAATGATTACGACTTCGGCTTTCCTCATGACTTAATACGTAAGTATGATTTGCAGTTAGCAAAAATTTGCCGACATACTTATATAATTGTTGATCATATGTGTATACTTTCTTTCGGAATAAAGGCCTTGCTGAAGTTATATTTCCTCTTTCATGCTCTTTGTTGTCGTTCTCACTTACCATTACTGGCCATTTTTGACAACTGTGCAATTATTTTGTTTGATGAGGAATCAATTTTTGTTGGAGCATGTTGCTATGAACTTTTAACATGTCACTAGTTATTATTCTAGTTTCTGTAGACTTGATGATTCATTGAAATGTGATTTTATGAGTCTGTTCAGTTTGAATTGTTGAACTCTTTTCCCATGTCCTCATTTCCAAAAAGTGATGTGGATAATAATTTTTCTTCAAATATCTAGTTGTTATGGGATTAACCTATATCGGTAGCTTATGAAAGTGAGCTAGTCAGGTAATTGTAATGGCATTGTTGTCTAATTAGATGGATATTATGTACTTTTTCTTCAAATGACAGATCTTATTTTGCTTTAAAGATAATAACTCTTCCGCTCTTATTGCAGCACTTGGTGCCAAGACAAACAGGTATCATAGACAGAAGTCCATAGCCGTTCTTGAAATGGAGAGCCAGCATGCCAAGGCTGATCTACAACCCTTACAAACTCCCAGAGGGTAGTGATCCAGAATAACAACATTCTTTCCACTTACCAAGAATACATACAATGACGAGCTTGATTGCGTTTGTACAAATTTCTCAATCAAGATAAAAGACGGCACCTTCTGCTCCTGAACTTGTTGGACTCGTGGTTTCTGCATTTTTTAACAGTGTGTTCAGGTTCGAGGCCCTCTGAAGGCAGTAGTCTGCAAGCGACAATGCTACTGAAATTTTTTTACTGACAAAAGAAATGCCCAAATGCATGAGGCCCCAGCCATATTATACCAGCAGTTTGCAGGCTTTGATACAAATACTGATGTAAATCTATAGTTGAATGCATGGACTGCAACATACCAGCATTGTTTCAATGAATCCTTGTCCAAATTTTTCCCCTCATTATTCATTTGCTGAATCTCAGATTAGTATTTGCCTGAAATTTATTTTCTTGTAGTTGATTTTTTTGGCTTTGTTACAAACCCACCTTTTTTTTATTTTCAAGAGAAGAATGTTAGTTGTTTCTTTTCTAACATTTGGTACACTTTACTGCTGTTATAACGATTTACAAGTTACTACATTCCAGCCGATATGGAACAAGCTGTCTCGTGGTTAAGTTTCTTTTCGAATATGAATGAAGCGAAGTAGCTGACCCCTGGTGCTGGAGCAAAGCTCAAACTGCAGATAGAAACAGTAGCAACCTACCCAACAAGGAATGCAAAATAATCGAAATAGTATTGAAGGGGGGATATTCACTGAAAACCTCATGCATGACTCCAAATGGTCATGGCCTAACAGATTAGCCTTGGGCCTACAGCCCACCTATCCAATGAGCCATAGGAGTTTATGCGTATGATTATACGTAGTTAAATGCCTAAACGCCTTTCATGAAAGATTACACTGTTGCTCAACGAATTGTATCTTTCACTTTCACAGTTTGGGATTGAGTTGTTGTAAGAGGTCTTCGTTAGTCCGGAAGAAAAAAAAGAAGAGGAAAAAAGAAGTGACATTGTATGTTGGCAAAGTTTCTAAAAATATATAAAATTAAATGATCGACACTTTAAGCGTGACACGAAAATAAAGAGAATACACTTTTCGACTAAAATAAAATGAATAATATCTCCCAAGTTTTGAAAATTGTCGAAGTATCCGCAAAGAAAGGATCTTTAACTTTAGTACCGTAGAACCCACAACGAGTGAGATTAATGTGGGAAGAAAATACATATTTTGACAAATATCTCATTGCATTAGGTAGAGGCAGATATTATAGACATTGTTCGCTACACCTTCGTATTTGTTTGCAAAAATTAGAGGAACACTAGATTGAATCTCCGTCATAATCCACAGTGTGATTGTATAATTAGGTCGTAATCAACAGTATTATTAGTGACAGCTCAGAGAGAACAACAGACGAGTAATTCCCAAGGTTTGAGATCACTTAAGCTGTAGAATAATGTTAATTAGTTTGACAAAAATGCAAAAGTCAGTGGGCAAGGAGGGCACACAATATGTATTTGTTTGAATCAGAAGAAAACCAGACTCGGTCGCTGTGAAA
This sequence comes from Potentilla sterilis, assembly GCA_963682095.1. Taxonomy (NCBI): domain Eukaryota; kingdom Viridiplantae; phylum Streptophyta; class Magnoliopsida; order Rosales; family Rosaceae; genus Potentilla; species Potentilla sterilis. The sequence goes on along the minus strand of OY821761.1, from coordinate 45,474,149 downwards.
CAATTAGGACGACTATTAACAAATCCAATTCCGTTGTCGAACAAACCACATGATCTCATCTCTACAGCTCACCTTCCATATCACGTTGCAAATTGCACCGATATTTTACGATTTTTCTGCAGCAATTCCTATCAGCAGCAGCAATCGATATTTTAGAATGAAAAACGAATCTCTCATGGTTTCCCACATGACTACTTGTGACAAATTGTCAAAAACTATATTTGTTAACTACTGCAGCATATATAATCACCTGTGACCCTTTGATTATTTGAATGAGATCCATGATTACGACTATTAAACAAACAATTAGCAAAACATAAACTCGCAGTTTGCAGATTAGGTCAAGATTAGTGACAAATTAATTTCACGTTGTCATGCATGAACAACATATAGTCATACAGCACTTGTGCGTCTCTTTCGGACAGACTTTAGAGGAGCTAGCTAGCCGGGTCCAGTACTTTTGAGTCCCTCTTTCTCGGAGTTCAGGTTTTGCTTCTACATAAGAATATGAATGTTTTATATTCAAGTGAGGAACCAGCAAATGGTATAGTATATTTCACTGTGATCAATCTTGATTTGAACGAACTGCTTGTAGTTTTGCACATTCGGACTTAGTCAACTGGAACGATGAATGAAACCTAACATTGCCGAATTGTGTGGTTCGCAAGTGAGTATAATAAAATCGAGGCTCTGACTTTGGACTAGGGCGATCGAATTAAGACGTACGTGAAACCCTAGTTGACCTTTTGCTTTAATACAAACTACAAATGGTATTGAGAAGACTTTGATCGGTAGGGAGTGGTTTTAATAAGATCGGTGGGGAGTGATATTTCCACATCCAACCACTATTCTGCAGAAGAGTCTGACTCGATATTTTATGACTATGAATTCGGACTTTGGATTCATTTACATAAACAAACAAAAGTAAAGGTACCCTGATGGAAAATTTGCACCACTAATTAATCCAAAGAAAATTAAGCATGCTACATGTATTATATTTTGTCTCAGTCTACGTATACTACTATATACAGTACCCAATTGTTATGAACGAGCTCAGAGTGGTACGTAATCGAGGCTTGTTGGAGAACTTGAAATCTTGAATGACTACTTAACGGATCGAGTTTGACTTTGATCGAACAAATTGCCAAGGCCTAATAGTCACAGAGATCTTTCTATTCAACTACATACTTCGATCACCATTTGAAACCATCCACAGATATCCTTTTATCGGGTGATTAGGTTTGCAGCAATCTTTGTTTTATTGCTTATAATTTGCTCCAGGTGATGAGTAATCGAACAAAATGAGCAAGTTCAAATTTACCAACTCATACATAAAACCTGTCACCACTTCCATCAGCCCCAGTTATTGACCCCTCAGATAGTTCATAAGCCTCCCCTCTCCTCTAATTCTTTTATAATCAAAAGCTGTGTAATTAACTTGCATGTTGACTAACAAAGCTCATCTATATTGATAATTAATCATGTAATCGAAAATGCCCATTTAGTACTAATGTGGCCCTCTCATTACCCATTCTAATAACCATCTTATTTTTCTCCCTTATTGAACATAAGATTACAACTCTATTGCCCATTTGAACAAATCTTTTTCAACCCTAGTACAATTTTAATTTTTTTCTTCCTATTTTGTCATTCTATCTTATCTAACAGATTTTTGAATTATAATGTGCTGAGAAAGTGGAAAATAAAGAAACTTTGCAGAAAGGTCACCCAACTCCTCCGGCCTCTCATGGCCGGTCGCCGGAGTCGTCGGATTCCTGTCACCAATTTTTTTTTTTTTTTTTATATATAATCAGGTTATTGGACGATAGTTACTGACCCCCAGTAAGCAATTTGCAGATTATAGATTTCCAGTAATCAAGTTACTGACTCCCAGTAATCAATTACTGACCCCCAGTAATCAGATTTCAGATTCCATATTTTCCAGTAACCATGTTACTGACCCCCAGTAATCAGGTTACAGATTCCATATTTTTCAGTAACCATGTTACTGACCCCCAGTAATCGATTACTGACCCCTAGTAACCATGGTTACTGACCCCCAATAACCAGGTTACTGACCCCCAGTAATCCAGGCATGAAGTTGCAAAACTTTAATCACCAAACATCCACATTATCCCAAAAATTGAAATTTAATCACCAAACATCCACTTTAATCACCAAACATCCAAATTTGGGGAAACTCGAATCTATGAAATTGAAATTGCGGAAGCATAGTGATACGACCCGAACCTAGAATTATATTTTAACTGTTTTACTTTTATTATTTCTCCTCGGAAATTATTTTTACGATTTGAAAGTTCTAAAGGTTGACTTTTAAATAAGTTGATTCGACCGAGGATTTTATTTCATGACGAGGTAGAAGACGTTGAAACGAGTTCGTGGACACGTAGCATGCTCAATTTGGAGTTCATACGAAAAAGTTACGATGTAAATCGGAAATTGTCCGATTTTTGGACGAGTATAAATAGCGGGAAATGAAAAATTTCCCGAACGGGAAACTTTCCTTTTTTCTTTTTCTTTCTTTTTCTTCTCTCTCCTTTCTCTCTCCTCTCCCCGCGACTCCACCGACACGGGGCAGACGTTCGTGGTTCTCCGGCGTCAACCACCGATCGACGCGCCACCGGTGCCGATCGGTTCGCCTTCTCCTCCTCTCCTCCTCCGTGGTAGCCACGCGGCCGGGTTCGCCGTGGTTCGATCGGTGGGAGCTTGGGAGGGGTCGACACAGTCGAACCAAGAACTCCCTCCTCCGGCCACGATTCGGCCCGATTCTTGAGGGAAATTGAAGGTCTCGACGTGTGCAATCATTCCATGGAAGGAATTGAACCGAATTGCACCAGGTAAGGAGGAATTAGAATTTGAATTTTTTAGGGTTTTGGTGATTTTTTATGGAGGTTGTGTATTTGATGTTTTTGGTGAATTTGGAGGTTGAATTCGGGTTTAGGACGATGTTTGGAGTCGATTGAGTATAATTTGGGGTTCGATTGATTGAGTTTTGGAGAAATTAGAATTTAGGATTTTTGGGCCGTCGTACCGGCCGCCGCAAAAGGGCTGTTTTTGGAGGCGGGGACGTCGGCGATGAGTCCCCGAGGTGGTGGCGATGGTGTTGGGTGAATTTGGGATCGGTTGGAGGTGGTTTTGCCTCCTGTGGCGGCGGCGTTGCTGTTCTGTCGGTGGTGGCGGCGACGTGAGGTAGGAGATGATGAACAGTAAAACAGTAAAAGGTAAGAGTAAAACGGTAAAAGGTAAAAAAAAAATAGTAAACATTAAAAATAAAGGTAAACAGTAAAAGTAAATGGTAAATAGTAATTGAATTTTAACCATTTACTGTTTGACCTAGAATAATTACTGTTTGACCTTGAATTATTACTGTTGACTTACCGTAAAAATGATAAAAACGGATTGAAATGGTTTTACGACGAATTAAACCAGTAAAGAATTGATCGAACTCGGAATGGGTGTCCTGAGAAATTTTGGAAGTAAATTGTTTCGGTATTTGAGACATAATTTCAATATCGATAACAAGAATTGAAATTAGATTATTTTGGACGAGTGAGGACGTCCGTAGATTTAACTTTTATAATTTAATTTCGAAGTTTGAAATATTTATAATTACGTCTCTGTTACAGTTCGAGAAATTACTCGACGTAATGAGAGCGAGGAATAGCGGCACGCTCGGCCGTACGGTGAGTGAATTTTATTTTAAAATAAATGCATGCAATTACGTTTTATTGAAATGTAATTTATTTAATTAAATGAGTTCGTAAGCATGATATGAATTATCGAAAGTTGATAATTCATATACTTCTGTTATAATTGTTGATTTAATATATAAAGTAAATTTGGATTTGGGTTATGCTTTTACTATGTGATTTATCCGGAAACGAGGTTTCCGGAAATAGTATATTTTAATTATTCATAACTTGATTATGTTAAATAAGTTTTAATTAAAGGTAGTGACCGGAAATGAGATTTCCGGGGATTTTATATTTTCGTTATTTATGATTTTCGACATGTGAGACATGTCGACGTTATAAATATAATTTTTGATTTTGTTTTACGGCATGTTGGATATGTCGGATATATATGAGTATATTTCGAGGCTATTATACTAATGATTAGTATAACCCTCAGATGTGCGGTCGGGGACCGTACAGATTTATGATATAGAAGGGGAAGCGTACTTTCGGTTTTGTTTTCGGATTTTCACCATATCAGGGTCCAGATATGTTTATTGATGCTAGCTAGATTAGTCGCCTGAGCCCATGCGAGGTGACGACTTAACCACATAGGTCAGATTTACGCTCGATGGTCGACGTGTACGGGCATAGTGTCGCCTGAGTCCATGCGAGGTGACGACATGACCACATAGGTCAGATTCACGCTCGGTGGTCGACGTGTACGGGAATAGCGTGGGACGGTATAGAGAGAGTCTTGGAGGCTCGACCCTTAGTCTTGGAGGCTACTATTAAATTGTGGTAATGACGTTCCCCTATTATATTATATGACCAATGAGATTGGTCATAATTTTATATTATTTGGTTTTCGGGAATATTTTCTCTATGAGACTTTCTGTAATTTAATAAATTCCCGAACCAGCGGGGCTGAGTTTTTATATGACCAATGGGATTGGTCGTGAAATATTATTAATTGATTTTCAAAAATATTTCGTTTTGAAATACAAATATAAACAAAAGTGTTATTTGTTTATTTGATATATCAGCGGGGCTGATTTTTAAATACGATTTTCTTAAAACGTGGGATGTTTTATTAAAGGCATGCAATGTGGTTTTATTTATAAAATATTGGGAAAGTAATATGATACTTTCAATTAAAGTTTTATATTAAATTGTTTTATTTTTTTATCCACTCATTCTAACGTTTTAAATTTACTTTCTCATGGGCCCTTCGTTTTAAAATCGCCCAGTGTGCAGAGTAGTGATCAGAGGTCAAGAGTACTCGGAGTCGAGGCATAGTCATCGTCGTCTTTGCTTCCGCTAGGTGGGATCTGTGATCCCTTATTCTTTTATTTTCATATTAGATTTCTTGTTATACTTCCAATTGTGATTCCAGTCCATTTTGTTAGTTTGCTCTGATTATCTGTGAGCCAGTTGAATTAAATTTTGTATTTATTTGTAGCGGTTGTTGTGATTTGGGGAGCAGATTGCTCCAGGTGTTGAGGTTGGAACTGGAATTTAGAAGTGTTTTGGTTGTTGCAAGTTTTAGGGTTGTCCATCTTAAGATTGACTTATCGATTTATCGATAGAGTTAGTCTTAAGGTGGTCCCCGTAGGGCCTTATCCGGGTTTCATGGTGAAATCTTGGGCGGGTCCTGTCAGTTTGGTATCAGAGCATTAGGTCCTATCGTTTTCTTGTGTCATGTTGCCTTTTCTACTTGATGACGCCTAGCATTCTTTGAGTGAGGGTCCGACCGCGGCGGATTTCCATCATGTATTTCGATGCTAGTGTGATCATTAAGTGTGTGACTCAGATTCTTTGGTGTCTTGTTATGTACTCTGTAGAGTACTATTTTATTCAGTTATTTTATATGCTTAGTAATGCTTAATACCTCCGACTGATGGATCCGACTGCAGCGGATACCCATCGTGCTCCTTGGTGCTATTGTCATTATTAAGTATGTAAAATACATTCAAGGTATCGAGTTGTATCTTTTAGACTATGCCTCGAGTACATCGACCTCTTAGGACGTTATCCTTGCGTACGTAATAGGTATGTGGGTTATACCTATTCGGTTGTGCTTTGACGCTTATCATTAGTTTTAGCGTCAGGTTACGAGTTGGAAACTTGGATGTTTCGGCCCTATTTCTTTTGAGTTAGGAAGATGTTATTCCTGAGAGGGCTATACATTGAGACTTTGGTCTCTTATTCCCGTTGTGTGCAGGGATTTGGCCCTAGTTTGTGAGCAGCTTTTAAAAGTAATCGGTTTTGGAAATGTTGATAAGGTCAGAGTGAGATGATTGTCATTGTTGCGACCTTGTTGAAATGAGTGGGGAAATTGATTATGTAACAATCAGACTGTGATTTTAGATTGTTACGAGTAGGTGATAGAGCCACACTTCAGCTATATTTTGTGGATCGACCAATGAATTTGGCGTATGTAGAGAAAATGAGTCAGTGGACATTTAAGTGGCAGTGTACATGTGTTGTTTTTATGAATCTCATAACCGTCTTATTTTGATTTTGGACATATCGGTTATGACGGAAGGAATGGAGAGCCATAAGGAGATTGTGGGAGCTATAAATAATTCTAATTCTTAGCGACCTTGGTCGGAAGATTGGATAAAGGAAGAATTAGAAATTGAAATAGTTACCTGGATTGGAGCTATTTTGTTTTGAAATATGTGGTATTTGAGGGGAAAGAGATTTGAATATGTGATCATGATAACATTGGGAGGTCGGTGATGAATGGAAGTTGGCGATGCTTAGTGATTCCATGCGGCGTAAATTTTGAGATATAGTCGTTGTGGCTTCGGAATCACCGTGTTACGATGATGTATGGCTTGGGCTCGGTGGCATGGCTTTACCAGGTGAGCAGCTGGAGACGATATCCGAAATACCGATATCGGGGATCCATTTGATCATTTTATGGTTAGCTCGGTAATTCGGATGAGAAGATTCTGGTAGTTGTACCAGCATTCGACAAATGACTTTTATCGACTGGTCATTATATAAATAATTGTATTTGTATTAGATCAGCCACTTCTTTTGTTCTTTTGTGTTTCTTGTTCGAGGATTTGCGACGAAGCTTCGGCGGATCATAACTCTTGATCTGTAATCCCGATTCAAGATCCGTAAATGGCTTATGGTTTGTATTGAAGTCACATACTTATCTATGGTGGTTGGAGGGAAATCCAACGGTGACTTCCAGGAAGTATTTTTCGAACTCCATAGCTATTTTAACCATTTTTCATAGTTGAGTCGGAATTCTGTCTGCTACCGTCGTAGCGATATCTTTTGATTTTCGAACATTTGTCTGGCTGACGGCGAATGTTGACATTGACTATTTAATTATTCACGGAACACTTGTCAAGCAAAGATATCGACTTTATTTTTATTTCGACAAGTGTGTGAGTCATGTGGATAGTCGCAACCTGGACTCTGACGATTGTGGATATAAAGATTTTGACGCCAAGGGGTCAGCGATATTGAAGTCAGTGGATGCAGCGTGGAATAAGAATTGAATGGTGTAACTCAATCAGAGGACGCTAAATCAAGTGACTTCATTAAGTAAAGTGAATCTCGAGAACGGTAAGGTGAGTCAGGAGTATTTATTTTGTACTGTTTTGCATGGCAAGGCCAGGTGATTTGTTTGAGACGTTTTAATTGTCACTTATAGTATAGCCTTTCGGGAAAAGAGTTTCCTTGTTGACTTAGGTAGTGTTTTAAGTCAAGGCTTGTGTAAGGAAACGTTGTGGCGTGAGTAGTGCATTTCTGATTAGTTGAACGACGTTTTGTTAGTGGGAGAATTTTTTTTTTGGGATCGTAATGTGGTGGGACCACTTACTGAAACAGTGATGACTTGAGAAGTCATTATGTTTGTAATGCGTGTTGGCGTTTTCGTTGAATAGATCATTGACTTGGGTTATTCTCATGTTAGCTCTCGTGGGACGAGATATTGATTGAAACCTCTATAGTTTAATTGAGGTTTCGAGAATCTTATTTCTCGAGAATTTCTTTTCTTTGATGCGAGTTAATGGAGGATATTGGAAATTTGTTGGCTCGAGAAATTCCAGTTGTGAGGTTTATTGTGTGGATTCAGCAAGTCTTTTGGGTACTTGGGATTTTTCTCCCGAGTTTAACATCATAAGCTGAAATTCGACTTTTCGTTGTGATGCTGTTTTTGTTAATTGTCGATTTAACAGTTCTGGTGTTAGTCGACGGTTATGGAAGATTGATTTTGACATCCGAAGGATTTCCTTGATGTCATATCGGATATGGGTTATTGGTGGTAGCTGATGTATCTAGTTGGAAGCCTCTGTTGGTGGTCACATTTGACGATGATTCTGATTCCTTTCTTTTGTGAGTTGTGAGTTACGGAGTTGCTTTATCGGACGAGATTGGACTTTGATAAATTAGTTTCTTTTGAAACCAGTCCTGATTATTTTGGTGCGGGAAACACAAATTGAGGACTCGTCCTAAGATCATATGAGAGATAAAGCATAGTATAGTTTACACTTGTATTTTCTCCAGTTCGAGTGATGGGACGTTATGGATTGATGTGACAACAGGCAAAAGTTGAGAGGTACACCCTAAAGTTTTTAGCGGCGTTTGCCGGTGTCAGAGTGTGATTAGATATTATTATTTTGATTTGTATATGGCGTATTCTGCATCCAAAGTCGATGATGAGGTTAGGGTGATAGAGATTGTTAGACTCTGTGATGTCTAAATCCGTGAAATCTGATTGAGAATCATGATTTATTTTATAGACCTGACATGAGTTGCAGGCAGCTTTATAGGTTCGATGATATTTCCGCACTGCCTTGCACATTTGGATGGGTGTATTGACAGAGATGTCTATTCAGATCCTAAAGGACTTATTGAGTCTTGTGAGATACAATTCAAAAGTAACGGAGATGAGCAACTCTCCTAGAGAGAGTTACACTGATATTAGAGATGAGATCTTGAGTGTCAGGATATATCGGCCTTCATGAGATTACGGAGCTGATTGGTCCGGTAGCTTATCGGTTAGAGCTACCTTCGAAATTATCCAAGATACATGACGTTTTTCCATGTGTCTATACTCCATGAGTAATTGCTGATCCTTCGCATATCTTGAAAACTCAACCTATCAAACTGTAGAAAGATTTGAATGTCTAGGAGCAGTTAGTTGAAAGTCTTGATCGGGAGGACTAAATTGTTTGAGGTAAATTATGAGATAAAGGGAACTACCTGAGAAAATAGAGAAGCAGTGAGATGTCAGTGCTCATCCTTCTGTATTGGTAGGTAAGTAAATTTCGAGGACGAAATTTTAATAAGGATGGGAGAATTGATACGACCCGAACCTAGAATTACCGTTTAACTGTTTTACTTTTATTATTTCTCCTCGGGAATTGTTTTTACAATTTGAAAGTTCTAAAGGTTGACTTTTAAATAAGTTGACTCGACCGAAGATTTTATTTCATGACGAGGTAGAAGACGCTGAAACGAGTTCGTGGACACGTAGCATGCTCAATTTGGAGTTCGTACGAAAAAGTTACGATGTAAATCGGAAATTGTCCGATTTTTGGACGAGTATAAATAGCGGGAAATGAAAAAATTCCCGAACGGGAAACTTTCCTTTTTTCTTTTTCTTTTTCTTTTCTTTCTTTTTCTTCTCTCTCCTCTCCCCGCGACTCCACCGACACGGGGCAGACGTTCGTGGTTCTCCGGCGTCGGCCACCGATCGACGCGCCACCGGTGCCGATCGGTTCGCCTTCTCCTCCTCTCCTCCTCCGTGGTAGCCACGCGGCCGGGTTCGCCGTGGTTCGATCGGTGGGAGTTTGGGAGGGGTCGACACAGTCGAACCAAGAACTCCCTCCTCCGGCCACGATTCGGCCCGATTCTTGAGGGAAATTGAAGGTCTCGACGTGTGCAATCATTCCATGGAAGGAATTGAACCGAATTGCACCAGTTAAGGAGGAATTAGAATTTGAAATTTTTAGGGTTTTGGTGATTTTTTATGGAGGTTGTGTATTTGATGTTTTTGGTGAATTTGGAGGTTGAATTCGGGTTTAGGACGATGTTTGGAGTCGATTGAGTATAATTTGGGGTTCGATTGATTGAGTTTTGGAGAAATTGGAATTTAAGATTTTTGGGCCACCGTTTGCGGCGGCTGGGGCTGTTTTTGGCGGCGGGGACGTGGGGAAGAGTCCCCGAGGTGGTGGCGATGGTGTTGGGTGAATTTGGAATCGGTTGGAGGTGGTTTTGCCTCCTGTGGCGGCGCTGTCGGCGGCGGCGTTGCTGTTCCGTCGGTGGTGGCGGCGGCGCCACTGTTCCGGCGGCGTGAGGTATGAGATGATGAACAGTGAAACAGTAAAAGGTAAGAGTAAAACGGTAAAAAGTAAAAAGTAAATAGTAAACATTAAAAATAAAGATAAACAGTAAAAGTAAATGGTAAATAGTAATTGAATTTTAACCATTTACTGTTTGACCTAGAATAATTACTGTTTGACCTTGAATTATTACTGTTGACTTACCGTAAAAATGATAAAAACGGATTGAAAGGGTTTTACGACGAATTAAACCAGTAAAGAATTGATCGAACTCGGAATGGGTGTCCTGAGAAATTTTGTAAGTAAATTGTTTCGGTATTTGAGACATAATTTCAATATCGATAACAAGAATTGAAATTGGATTATTACGGGAGAGTGAGGACATCCGTAGATTTAACTTTTATAATTTAATTCCGAAGTTTGAAATATTTATAATTACGTCTCTGTTACAGATCGAGAAATTACTCGACGTAATGAGAGCGAGGAATAGCGGCACGCTCGGCCGTACGGTGAGTGGATTTTATTTTAAAATAAATGCATGCAATTACGTTTTATTGAAATGTAATTTATTTAATTAAATGAGTTCGTAAGCATGATATGAATTATCGAAAGTCGATAATTCATATACTTCTGTTATAATTGTTGATTTAATATATAAAGTAAATTATGGATTTGGGTTATGCTTTTACTATGTGATTTATCCGGAAACGAGGTTTCCGGAAATAATATATTTTAATTATTCATAACTTGATTATGTTAAATAAGTTTTAATTAAAGGTAGTGACCGGAAATGAGATTTCCGGGGATTTTATATTTTCGTTATTTATGATTTTCGACATGTGAGACATGTCGACGTTATAAATATAATTTTTGATATTGTTTTACGGCATGTTGGATATGTCGGATATATATGAGTATATTTCGAGGCTATTATACTAATGATTATTATAACCCTCAGATGTGCGGTCGGAGACCGTACGGATTTATGATATATAAGGGGAAGCGTACTTTCGGTTTTGTTTTCGGATTTTCACCATATCAGGGTCCAGATATGTTTATTGATGCTAGCTAGCTTAGTCGCCTGAGCCCATGCGAGGTGACGACTTGACCACATAGGTCAGATTCACGCTCGATGGTCGACGTGTACGGGCATAGTGTCGCCTGAGCCCATGCGAGGTGACGACATGACCACATATGTCAGATTCACGCTTGGTGGTCGACGTGTACGGGAATAGCGTGGGACGCTATAGAGAGAGTCGTGGAAGCTCGACCCTTAGTCTTGGAGGCTACTATTAAATGGTGGTAATGACGTTCCCCTATTCTATTATATGACCAATGAGATTGGTCATGATTTTATATTATTTGGTTTTCGGGAATATTTTCTCTATGAGACTTTCTGTAATTTAATAAATTCCCGAACCAACGGGGCTGAGTTTTTATATGACCAATGGGATTGGTCGTGAAATATTATTAATTGATTTTCAAAAATATTTCGTTTTGAAATACAAATATAAACAAAAGTGTTATTTATTTATTTGATATATCAGCGGGGCTGATTTTTAAATACGATTTTCTTAAAACGTGGGACGTTTTATTAAAGGCATGCAATGTGGTTTTATTTATAAAATATTGGGAAAGTAATATGATACTTTCAATTAAAGTATTATATTAAATTGTTTTATTTTTTTATCCACTCATTCTAACGTTTTAAATTTACTTTCCCATGGGCCCTTCGTTTTAAAATCGCCCAGTGTGCAGAGTAGTGATCAGAGGTCAAGAGTACTCGGAGTCGAGGCATAGTCATCGTCGTCTTTGCTTCCGCTAGGTGGGATCTGTGATCCCTTATTCTTTTATTTTCATATTAGATTTCTTGTTATACTTCCAATTGTGATTCCAGTCCATTTTGTTAGTTTGCTCTGATTATCTGTGAGCCAGTTGAATTAAATTTTGTATTTATTTGTGGCGGTTGTTGTGATTTGGGGAGCAGATGGCTCCAGGTGTTGAGGTTGGAACTGGAATTTAGAAGTGTTTTGGTTGTTGCAGGTTTTAGGGTTGTCCATCTTAAGATTGACTTATCGATAGAGTTAGTCTTAAGGTGGTCCCCGCAGGGTCTTATCCGGGGCGGGTCCTGTCACATAGAATCTCAGAAGCACACAACCACAAGAACATGACCATGGCTACGTATTACTGACCCCCAGTAATAGTTTTACTGACCCCCAGTAATAGTTTTACTGATTAGGATAAATGTTAAAGAAGAATAGCTAAAACATGTGCTGACTCCGTTTCCTACCCTCACCTCCCCTCCCATGCATAGCCTTGCATTTTCAATCGCGTCTTCAATTCCAACCATTATAATCAACTATATTCAAACCTAGCTTCTCTTCCTCTTAATCGCGAAACCCTAGGTCGCCCATCGAACACCTAATCCCGGATGGGCTGGGCTGGGCTTTCATTCCCCGATCGAATTGAACGTCATATCCAACAACCACGTTTAATTCCCGACTCGCGAATTTGCTGGGCTGAGGGCTGTGTCGTCGGCGCTCTGCTGGGCTCGACATCAACGATGTGGGACTGTTAGGTCGACGCGGCGATGGTCCGATTTGGGTTGAGCACAGACAGTGGCTTCGATCTGGGCTCGATGTGGCGAGGTCACGGGTGCAGGAATTAGGTGCAGGTGTTGATCCGAGATCGGGAGGGGCTGCTGCGGCGGTGGAGGCCGAGTTGGTGTAGCAGATGAAGTTGGAAGTTGTGGTTTCCGGCAGTGAGGTGGCGGTGGGGGAGAGGAGGAGGAGGGTGAGGGTAGTGAGGATCAGAGAGTGATTGAGAAAAGTGAAACCCTAGCTTGAGAGAGAGATATATATATGGTTTTAATATAGGGTAATTATGTATTTTTGCCAATGAATGAGCAATAAACATTAGAATGGTCAATTTTTAACTCATTTTTGTGCAAATAGTCATTATCTCATCATCTAATTAAGAATTAGACCCTTAATCCAATGACAGTTGTCACCATGCAACATCAAAAATTAGTAGATTAGTCTTCCCTAATTAACGGATAGTTTATTAGTAGTCTAGTCCATTCTAATTACTTAGTTGCTAAACTAAGTAATCAACATAAATATTATTCGTTGACTTGGTTGACCTCGTGTTGTGTTATTTTTGCATGGAAGATTATTTTTCACTAATGTGACCTCACCCACATAATTTCTTAATCTCATGTATGTAATTAACTAGTGTATATACTTCTTCCCCTAAAAGAAAAAATAAGTTGCTGAAATACCAATTGGAAGCTAGTTGGCAATAGCACGGAGCTAGGGTTGACGTGGGTTTTGAGTTAGATAGATAAATGCTTATCTGCAACATAAGCAAACAAAACCACAAATCAATTCATTGGGACATTAAAAATTTGGTCCTATTTGAAAATGCTTGCCAACTAGAACACCCAAGTGGCACATATTATGAGTGCCATGTCGGCAACATAACTTAATGTAGTAATTAACATGAACAATTTGCCAAAAATATGAAAATTCTATTTCGCATGCAATTCCTTTCTCCAATCATAAGGACCCACTAATTAGTATCGATTTCGATTTGATTCAAGTGGTTGTAGTTTTTCCAAGATTATAATATATATTTTGTTATGTATAATATGTCATTCAAACTTTTAAGTAAAACTGTTTAATATCATAATATATTTAGAATTTATGCTCCCGAGCGCATTTTGAAGAACATTTTTAAGAGTCAAAATAAACCTAATAATTGCGAACTAGATAAGTTTTTGAAGAGAAAAAATTGAGAGTGGCATACACTCAATTATTTCATTGATCAATTCAAATTAACGAGACCCCATATACAGTACCTAGATTCAATTAGTGGGTCAATCTCAAACACACTTGATGTACACTCTGTCTAGAAGGGGAGTAATATATGAAACCCTAGTAGTTGTACTATTATAAAACACCCTAGCTATCAGAGTGACCCATTTGATGCAAATGTAGGTAAGCCAGATAATATGAACTTGAGCATAGTGGAGGTAGCTAGCTAGGGCAATTAACATCACATTGTAGTAGATAACAAAGTTCCTTATTATATACTGAAGGAGTAATAAAAATGGAGCCCTATTAAGGAAGACTTTGTGCTCGGAGTTATGTGGCACACAGGGTATTGTAGGACCAAATGGAAATTGATTGGTATTGGTTATGTGGTCAACAAAAGCAACTTATAGATTTTGTAGTGATACCACTATGACTAATTTACATCTAGTTGCGCGATGGACCTCATTATTGGTCGAGAGCTTCCAAACAATACCTGTTGCATGCCCTAGTTGGTGTCTATTATAATTTGGCTATGATAATTTGAAATTCCATCCAGAACAGATCGAAAGAAATAAGCATGAAGAGAATCTTCTTCATTTGATGAACAACAATCACACTCTTAATTAAGTTCTAGACTTGTAAAGCTTACTTTGACCCATTCAATTTCTTTCTTCTCCTCCTTTTTTAAATTCTTGCATTTCTTTCTTCTCGACCATCACCCATTGTTTGATTTTATGGATCATCACTGTTTTTGTGACTGTGATGCCAACCTCAACCATACTTCTCAATCCATGAAGTTTGAAAATTAAGTGACCCTTAATACTATACGTTCTAGAAGAAAGAATGCATTTCATAAACATATGTGTGTCTTTCTATTTACTAGCATATACTTTGCATAGTTACCCTACACGTACTGCATACATATTTGCATGAATGTCACGAAGAAGTTTACCGTAGATTCGTATACCAGCCTAGATGTGCTTCCAAATGCAAGCTCTTAGGAAACACAGTCTGCCCAATCGTCACTCTAAATTAACCTAATCTTAATTATCTAGGTGCCTCGCGAAAGCAACTAAAGTCATTAGTCAAGTAGAATTGAACTGAAGAAGATAAATGCGCAAACCTAATAACTACAAGTATACCTATCGCATATAAACACCTTCATATTGCATTAACTAGTAAATCTTGAATTAAAAAGATTGATGATCTGAGTAACAAGTAGAGTAGGGTTTTGAGTGGGTGATACGATCACGTGGTTTGACCTGGAATGATGGGTCATTGTCCACATCGCTAGCTAGGAGAATCAAAGCAACGGTCTCTAATTTATATTTTCATGTTTCATTTCTGTTCGGCTAAATTCTTTGCGTGTGAATTGAAGAAGAAGAAGAAGAAGAAGAAGCACAAGTTGGAAGATGAGAAACAGAAGAGCAAAATAATGCAAATAATAGCGTGTTGTTGACGCGGCAGAAAATTCCACCCAAATAAACCAGTTTGGTTTCGTGATAATACTGTTTCTTTTTCTCACAACTAGGGCAAATTGCCATAAAATAGACTATCCGATCCGGTGGTCCATCTGATCGAGATTAGCTGAGCTGAGCACCACCGCGTGCGCGGGCAGCTCGTAGTGGAGTTCACCTTGCTTAGGAATTGCCTCTTTGAAGGTGATCGATGTGGTTTCTCGGTTAATCCTGCCTATAATATCGACTTACAAACTTATATTATGTTCGTAATTTGATAAAAAAATTTGTCTTTGAAGATATAATTCTTGTAAAATTCATTTTATTTAGACGAACCAACAATTAGTAGTTTGTTCATTTAGATATGCTGAAAGCTTAATTTCCAGCCCTCAATGCCTATTGATAGACCTCAATAGAGTCGGAATGAGTATATTCCAAGTCTAAAATATGCATTTCGGCATAATAATTTACAATATACATTGACCCTTTTCATGATATACAATTTACATAACTCATTTTTTATCATGTTGTGCGCATCAAAATTTGAGCAATATATAGAGAGAGAGAGAAACAAAAGTTTCATAATATCGGAATGAATTAATATGAGGATTTGCACTTATCCCGTTCATTTTTTTTCGATTAGATTGAATATAGCTCATCAGAAAGTTCTTTAACTTCTTTTGTTAAGGATTACGATGAGAAAGATTATTCCTTGGATACTCCAACATTGAGTCACTTTCTTTTGCATGCGAGGGTTGAACGGATTCGATAGAATAGAATCAAACACCTAAACCTCTCCTCATTAACATTATCATCACTTCCTTTCAATAATCAATAACAATATCTCGAGGCCTTAATTATATGAATCTTTCCACACACAAAGATAAAGCTGATGACACAAATTTTATATGCTCTTCTAACCTATATATCAAGACAAACATCCAATCACAATATCCACCGTTTTCCTTTCTTATTTTTCTTTTAATCAAAGAGTTGTTACATATGATCGATCAGATTCATCACTACTAAAAAACATAAAGTTCGGCAAATATACCCGAAATTTGAAATTAAAGTCAAGCTTGTAGGCCTTAGAAGTTAGAACTATGACAAAAATATCTTGCAAAATTTATAGATATATATGTACACACACATATATTTTCTTAAGCTTATCTTCGCTATTACACACATTTTGGGGACAAAAGAATACACTATACATGCATTTTATATCTTCCTCTAAATTTAATCAATTCTTTACAAGCATATAGCATCCATAGGAAATATTATTCCCCCACATATATATATTTGTATTTCGTCATCGCAAACGTTAAAATTTACTTTTAAAAAGGGTTTGACATGGAACTTGTTGCAAGTGCGTTGGCGGGCGATGATGTGTCGTCATATAACATCCATTAATCCTTCTTATAATAATGCATTTAGATATCAATTAGGATTTGATTAATTAATCAAGTTTTGTAAACTATTAGCAACAGATAAACACTTTGGTTTTGCAATGATGCGGAGTATTTGTCACTAACTCGATTCGGATTAGTGACGTGTGAAATAATCCTCTTCTTCGCCACCGCCACTATTTATAGTAATTTTCTGATTAATTAAGCCTAAACGAGATTATATGAGATAAGGGTATGACACATGGTTGACAAGAAAGTGGATATTATTTTAATCCATCTCTAATTTGTTTATTAAGACGACGGTAAAAAAGGTTAAGCACCTGAGCTTTGTCTTCATATATTGGTTCATATATGTATAAATGATATTGATCATTTTTTTAAACTAAGGTGAAAATGATGGCTTAAGTTTATGCTAGCCACCTAAGAGATAACGGATAGATAAACCATGGTCATTTCAAAAATAAAAAAGACCAATGAGGTGGCGATAAACCCTAAAACTACTTGAAAGAATTTATTATCAAGATTTGACGACAATTAAAGTGAGGAATTATATACCTTTGTGTCGTCAAATTAGGTTTTTGGAGAGAGATTTAGACCAGTGAGACGAGAGGTTGGTGGGGGATGGAGCAAGTGATTCCAAAATGATAATATTATTAAGCATTAATATGATGATGTAGCAATGAGAAAAGATCAAAGAAAGTGTTACATAAAGTTGAAGATATGTAATGCACGTTTGTTACTATTCTTTTGGGTCTTAGATTTATAATGCGCTTTGATCGCTGGATTTGATATGTCGTGACGTATGTTCACAATACTAATGTGGCAATCCGATGAATGATAATATGACCTAATTAAGATTTATGTGATTTGTACGACCGCAACTTTATCAATGTTAGTTATTTTTTAATTAAAGTAGTTAAAATATCATTTTAGCTAGTTAGATTATAGCAATTTTAGCAGGACTAGTAATTTTTTTAGTCAAAATTTAGTTAAAATAACTAAAATGTCATTTTGGTTAGCTAGTTTATAAATATGTTCGTCTCAATTCTCTCTATTTTAACTATTTTGAATTTACATATTAATTAAATTTTTTAAAAAATACATTATATGCAATTATATATTATATAATCATCTAAAATGAATGTATTAAATTATAGAGAGTCTCATCTCGCTCTCTATATTTAGGACCGAGACAGCTAAAAATTAAAATGGCTAGCCACTTAGGAGTCTGGTGGAGCTCCTAATTTTGATAAAAACAAACTAAACAGACTCTCTAAAATAGCTAAAAAATCAAAATAGAGAGTCTGTTAAAAATACTCTTAGAAATATGTATGTATCAGTTTTCAATAATTTAACTATTTTGAATTTATATTATTAATTAATTTTTTTTAATTTTTTTTTTACCTTAAATGCAGTTCTATATTACATATAATCATCTAAAATGAATGTATTAAATTATAGAGAACCTCATCTCGTTCTCTATATTTAGGAACGAGATAGCTAAGAGTTAAAATGACTAACACTTAGGAGTCTGGTGCAACTCTTAATTTTGATAAAAAATAAAAAAAAAACCAAACAAACTTCCTAAAATAGTTAAAAAGTTAAAATAAAGAGTCTTTTATGCTTTGGTGATTTGTAGTTTTACTAGTCTAATGATACACTATTTATGAATTGTGTGACAAAGCTTGGTCTTCTTGTTTATCACTACTATTAGTGTAACCATGCCAATTGCTAATGACTCAAAATACTATATGTCAATTTATTCTAACCGTCAAGCTACAACATGGGGTATAGCTATACCCTTTACTCTTGTTGGATGGAAGAGTTGCTGAATCACAATACTGATTGTTTTGAGTATGTGGTTTCAATTATAACATGCCATTAATTAAAAATAAAATTCTCTTATAAGATACTCGTGGTACTAAGTACTTTACGAATGATAAATGATAATGAGTTTAATTTTATAAAATGAGGCGTACGACAAAACTGACCTCAAACCTTTGGTGATCGATAGTAATAATGTTGTTCTAAGATACAACAAAACAACAGATACCATCAAACAACGTAAATGAGTGTCCTTTTAATCTCTACTACAAATTTCTGTTGGTGTTTAACTAGTCCCTCGTTTTGTTAGTTTTTGATTGGGAGAGCTTATTTCTCAAGTACTAACGACCGTCAGATCAATTATAAGGTGATGCACCAAATAATTGAGTCCATCCAAGATGCCATATTCTATCATTTCCGTAGTTCCCACTAGTAAGGAGTGGCCTCAAACACAGAGAAGAAACAGGGTTTCCGTATACGCTATACAAAATACCGTACGTACGTTCCCCTTAAATGTATAAATTAAAACCCTAAAAAATTATTATTAATTAATCCTTAATACACCGTGTTATCTTAAAACCACAAACCGTCTTCACCGCTCCGCGGTTTTTTATCCTACTCGCATCCTCAGTGGACCCCACGAAGCAGACCGTGGACTCATCCGTACACAAAAACCCCAATTAATATAAACAATATCAGCCTTAAATATCCTAATTATTGGAGGACCAGTTAACCACCGTCGGATCCTGCTGCTTCTGATCCGCAATCCTAATCCGACGGCAAATGTCGCAGTACTGTGTGCATGAACTTGGTAATAGAACAAGGTAAGGGCTATGGTGCCCACTTGGAGGGAGAAATGTCAATGTTGGTTGCAAATAATGGACCTCCATTTTTTCCTTTTTCTTTAAATTTCTTTTAATTTGGAAGAGATACTAAGTAAGGTTGAACCTGGCCAATAAGACAAAGAAGGAAAGCTGGGAAGGACGAATGAGGTGAAGCCAGGTAAGTGGAAATGGGGGGGAATTTCTTGTTGGATGAGAGCTTAATTTGTCCATATCTGATAGGGGAAAAAAGAGTTAAGTCCAATGCCTATCCAATGACTCCAAATCCATCTCCATTCTCTCTTTGCTCTTCCATTTAACTTTTAGCCCCCACAACCCATCCTAGTGGAACTAACCCCTTCCTAAGGTCTGTGTCTTCAATTCCTCAATGTCTATCTACTTCCTAATTGGTCTACAAAAGCATACACCAATCATAGACTCGCTCCCATCCCAAACTATCATCATTTGTTTCCATTATTATGATGATGGTCGGCACTTGGTATATTCCGATGCGTTCTAGAACTAATCGGGTATTCGATCGAATTCTTACTCTCTTAGTGAAGATCCGATTTGCTTTAAAACATTAGAATTTGAAATCGAGAATTGTTTATGTTAAACTTGAAAGTCCCAACAGAGCGTCAATAATTCAAAAAAAGAAACATTTGACATTTCTCAACTTTATCTTTCAAACCTAAATAAGGTATTCAATTCACGTTGCATTAAACGAGTTGCACATACATCTCGATATTTTTCTCGCTGCTTAATATATCCTCCAACATCAAGGGTTTAAATGACATTTTTGATCAACTATGTTGTCATTTTAGTGTTGAAACTAGAAATGTATTTTCTTCGAACCGTTAATTTAAAATTATAATTAGTTCATCGGATGAATATGGAAGACATATAGCTAATCTAACGGATCCCGGCTTCAAATATTCATACTCTCCCGTATTATAATAATAATAATAATAATAATAATAATCATAATAGTATGAACCCTCGACGGAGGCCATGCTGGAGGGGAGGGACAAGTCAGCACTACTGATGAGCAGTAAAGTTTCAGGGGGGATGAACTCGACTAAAACACGGTCCATACTTATGTGAACCCCATCAACAACTTGATCCGGGACCCACCCCACCATACACAGCCCACAACCCACACATACTATCAGCTCCAACTCAATTAACTCCTCCCTCCTATTTCATTTACTTACTTTCTCTCTAATTTCTCATTTGCCATTGTTCACAGGAACCCATGAACCTTCCTACCTCCTCTCCATGCCCCCCCCCCAATCTCTGGATTGACCCACCACACCCACATCCCCATATCTCCACCCTTATTATTATTTGTGTTATTTATCTATTTTCCAACAAAATGTTAATTATTATTATTTTTATTATTAAACTCCCCAAAACAAAAGCCAAATGAAAACCACGAACCATTGGATCAAAGCCAGCACCTCCCTCCTATATATACTCACTCTTCAAATCCCATTTCATCATAACAGAACACAAACACTCTTCTCTCTCTTCTCTCTCTCGCCCACATCAATAGTCAAAAGCAACTTCCTCTTATCTTCATCCTCCTCATCTTTTTCTCCTCCTTCAGATATTGAAACTTACAGCTCAGAACCACCATGGACATAACAAGCAGCACAACAGACGAGAGCACAACCAGTGAGCTCTCAATGTCAATCTCACCCCCACCCAGACCCAACACCAACACCAAGCTCTCCTCCCCGCCGCCGCAGAGCCTCTGCCGAGTCGGCAGCGGCGCCAGCAGCGTCATTCTCGACTCCGAGAACGGCATCGAGGCCGAGTCCCGCAAGCTCCCCTCCTCAAAGTACAAAGGCGTCGTCCCCCAGCCCAACGGCCGCTGGGGCGCTCAGATTTACGAGAAGCACCAGCGTGTCTGGCTGGGAACCTTCAACGAGGAGGACGAGGCCGCTAGGGCCTACGACGTCGCGGCCCAACGTTTCCGTGGCCGCGACGCGGTGACTAACTTCAAACCCCTAGCGGAGTCCTCATCCACCGCCGCCGACAACGACGACGATGAAATCGAGGCCGCCTTCCTCAACTCCCACTCCAAGTCGGAAATCGTCGACATGCTGAGGAAGCACACTTACAATGACGAGCTGGAGCAGAGCAAGCGCAACTACGGATTCGACTCTAACGGCAAGCGGCGTGCCCGGGGCGAGAGCGGCCCATTGGGCCCTTTCGGCCAGGACAGTAGGGCCGAGAAAGCGCGCGAGCAGCTTTTCGAGAAAGCTGTCACGCCGAGCGATGTGGGGAAGCTGAACCGGCTGGTCATCCCCAAGCAACACGCCGAGAAGCACTTTCCGCTGCAGAGCGGAAGCACGTGCAAGGGCGTGTTGCTCAACTTCGAGGACGTCGGCGGCAAAGTGTGGCGGTTCCGGTACTCCTACTGGAACAGCAGCCAGAGCTACGTGTTGACCAAAGGGTGGAGCCGGTTCGTGAAGGAGAAGAATCTCAAGGCCGGCGACATTGTGAGTTTCCAGAGGTCAACCGGGCCGGACAAGCAGCTCTATATTGATTGGAAGACAAGAGGCAGCAGCGGGCCGAACCCGGTTCAGGCCGGGCCGGTACAGATGGTCCGGCTATTCGGGGTCAACATTTTCAAAATACCTGGGAGCGGTACTTCTGTAGAGGCTCCTATTGGGTGCAGTGTTGTGGGGAAGAGAACGAGGGAGATTGAGTTGTTGGAAGTAGAATTTAGCAAGAAGCAAAGGATAATTGGAGCTTTGTAACATTTCTTTTTTCTTAGGAGGAGGAGGAGGAGGAAGAGGAGGAAGGAAATGGGGAGGTGTAGTTGCAAGTTGGAAAAGGTGAATTTGTATATTACATGACCAGAAACCAAGAAAAGAAAGCTGAAGAAAGCAAAGGCTTTCGTTTGAAGTTTTTTATTTTTATGAAAATTCCTCCAAAGGAGGATTTTAACTGTGAATTTGATCTTGTTCGATCTGTTTCTAGCTCTTCTTGTCATTGGTGGCTTTTCCAAGTTTGTTCTTGCTGTTATGCCTTTTCATGAACGTTATAGATCTCTCTCTCTCTCTCTCTCGACAAACTAATGTATGTTGGTTGGAGAAGGGAATGCATTGAAGTCCTAGCTATATAATTGATGCTTCGTTTGCCAGGACAATAACGATGAGTACTCTTGGATAACAGTTTATGGTGAAAATTGAAATCAAAACTTCATGTTATTAAGTTTGTTTTGGGTAATCAATTTCATTATTCGTAGCTAGATAAGATTCTGGATTATGCTGTTTGGATATGCAACGAAATTATCATTTTTCGACCAAAGAAAAGAAGATACAAGTTAATTCCGGACACCGAGTACGTACATAACATACATCCAGTTAACTCGGCAGATAGATCTGAAGTAGCTAGAGATCTTTCTTAACAGATTCTGTGGACTAGTTACAATGTAAGATTGGCTCAAGGGTACAAATCGTAGACAAGATATTTGGAAAGCAACAATCTCCCATATATTTATTAAAAATCCAGTTGCCTAATGATCTTTTATTTTGGTGGGAAGGGATTGATATTAAACATGAGATATGGAGCTGAATGCGAAAGAAGTCCAACACTAAAAGATGGTATGTATATATATATATATATATATATATATCAGATTCATATTCCAGTACCAACTTTTGGGTGTGTGTCTC
Source organism: Potentilla sterilis (assembly GCA_963682095.1). Lineage (NCBI taxonomy): Eukaryota > Viridiplantae > Streptophyta > Magnoliopsida > Rosales > Rosaceae > Potentilla > Potentilla sterilis. The sequence continues at coordinate 45,451,125 of OY821761.1, read as the reverse complement.
AACACATATAGCAAATTAATCAAACCACACCCCTCATTACTTGATTTCATAGCCAAAATGCATGTGTATATGCCCAGAAGCAAAACAGATACATGTACCGGATCTCTCACCGTATAATTAACAAACATGCAGGCGATTATCGAGGATTATTAAGTCTTCGTGTTATACTAATTAATTATCTGCATGCTGTCTATAATATTGCTGATGATGGTGGCAAATTAAGAAAAGATCAAGATAGTACATAATTAGTACTTGGGAGAATTATTAAACGTACGAGTATATCACATGCACAGTTTCAGCAATTCTAAATAGGAATTATAGTCAATATATGCATTCCCAGTGGAAAATGCCCCGATGGGGATTGAGTGGTACTTCAATATATATCATTGTCTCAGGCTTAAAACCCACACAAGATGATTGCCTTTTCCGAAATATTATTTGACGAGTTCAATGCAGAAGACTTTCGTACTTGTACAGAAGAGGAAAAATGTTGAGGAACCCTAATTATATCTTGAAATTAAGCTATATATTACTTAATTACCTGTTGGCTTAATTAGCTTAATTAATTGATGAATTACGTGCATGGTTCCTCGTAACTTCCTCAGGCATAGCTTCAAATATTTCTGATTATTTGAAGGAATATACAATTTACATCAGTGTCGTACGTGGTTGCTAGCTTATGTCTACTAGACTATTAGTTTATTGAGTGCTGCTATGTTGCATGTGTGGATTGATATGTATTTGAATCGATCATACATTCAAACACGGTGGACTTGGTGGTATTAATTTTGATGGTTGAAATAATTAGTATTACGATTCATATCTCCAACGCTTGTTCTAATAACACATATTGAATTTGAATTTATTCATTTCTTGACGATCAAAACACAACCAAATGGTACATGATTATCATCACGTAGTGACATAAGCTAGCATGCCTTGATCATTGATCCTTGCAAGTTCTTGTTTTACGAGCACTTTGCCGTCATAACGGTCCTATGTTATTTCAAGAGATCGTATCAAGGGGATTAGGTTGGTTGACTCGGTCGTATCTGGCAGAGGAGCCAGCTGGAGGTATATGGAGCTAGATTCTCTGGAGGATTAATATCCGAAATGGTACATGGCAATCATGAAAGCTAGCTAGCTAGGTTTCCCTAATTTGGTCGATGATCCTTGTACGTTTTGTCTCGTCACTCCCTGCAGAAAGCTAGCTGTATCGAAGTCTCATTGAAATACAGTACTCCTCAGCTGTGAGATATATCACATGCGAACCTCTCAGACTAGCTTTTAGCTTTCACCTTCATTCGGGTAATATTGAGTTTCGTGTTGAACTTTTTTTCATTTGGTTTCACTCACCCACTTGGATAGTGTTCTCAAGGAAATTCTAAGGCCTAGCTAGCTTGCAGGAAGCAGAGGAATCTCAGACTTTAAGCTAAAGCTGCTTAAGAGAGACCAGTACTTACTACCCGTTAAAACGTCGACGTTGTGTCAAGGCATCTGCGTTTCAGTTTTGACTGAGCGTGCTGCTAGGTGGCGGTCTTTGATAATCAAAATCAATATGAACACAGAGTCGCAGATATTCCAAGTTTAACAATTGGTTCCAAGTCTCAATTAGTTAAACTCTACGTTTATTAGTTAATTGTTTCTTAATCTTCTCCTTTGAATTTGTCATTGTCGTGAGCTCAATCTCCCAGTCAAGACTTGCTCAAAGTCTCATCCTTGTGTTAATTGCAAAATACTGTATATCCTTTCCGTACATACTAATTAATCTGCATTATCTATCGTAGACATCCACTAATGCAGTATAAATCGGTCATTATCTATATGATTTGCGACTGACATTAACTTAGAAAACTAGTTTATCACATCTAAACTTTTGACTTTTCCTCTCATGACAGTTCGATTGTTACGGGCTCATGCAATGTTTTGATCAAGGAGGCCTTGGTAACTTGAAAGCCGACCTGAAGATTTCTAATATTGAAGTGAAAAAACTCAAATATGGGAAAATTGTGTTTTAAATAAGTAACATGTCACATACTTTTTAAAATCGTGATTTTTTCAACTAATTTTTATAAGTAAGCATCTTATAAAAAACTAACTAAACATATAGTCAATTCATAATGATAATTATAAGTGATTATTTACTCTAAAAATAAATACCAAACTAAGCCTTCAAATCACCCGAGGACCCAACAAACTCGCTAAAAGTTTATTCCGATCACTCTATTTATTAGATTTCCCATTTAACTATGTTCACAAACAAACGTGAAATTTTGAGTCATACTATAATTTATGATTTAACATAGCGTACGAGACCGCCTAGCTCATATCTACTGTTTAATGACGTATGCCTGGAGCTCACCTAAATTCCCGTCAAGTGTTTAGTAACGTCCGCCTAAATTCTGCCTAGCTCTCACCTTGCATCTGTCTAGTGCCCGCTTAAGAAGTACAATCATCCTAAAATCCACCTAGCCCGATTAGCCCACGCGTAGTTTCAAGTGCTTCCTCGTATTTCTCCGACCATAAAAACATCTGGTAAGTGATACATGAGAACAATTTCATATTTCAAATGGTAAATATGGACGACTGGATTTGACAAATAGACCATTTCATTTATATAATCTTTCACCAAATTTGTCAAGCAAAGAGGGACTTCTGACTCAAGATTGGGCCTATGAAGCCCATTACATTCTGAAGCCCGCAGCTCGTGACATATCCAAATCCTCCTGTAAAAATAGTAAAATACACACAAGTCTAGTCTAATTCTAATTTCCATTATCCTCACTCCCTCCTCCACTCTCTCGCCGTAGAGAGAATGGCCGCCGTTGCCGGTCTGCAACTCTCAGCTCCGGTCCACGGCCATGCCTCACTGCGCTCAGTCAACTCAACTCTCTTCACGGCGTCCCCGCTCTCATTTCCACTCTCCACTCTCTCCGGTTTGTCTCTCTCTTCCCTCTCACACTTTTCAGTTTCCTCTTTTGAATTTCCTCCGTCTGGTTCTTCATCGCTGTTAACGTGTTGTCCATGTCCAGGAACAGCGTCGTTTTTTCGCAAACGACTCGTCGTTTTTGCTCGCAAGCTTTCCGGCTTGGAAGAGGCCATGAGAATCAAAAGGTACTCACCCTCGCTCGTGTTTTAGAATTTATGATTAATCGAATCCCTACTGTAATCCAAATTAGATAAGTAACAGCTTCTTTCGTGTTGCGACAATTTGAATAGACTAGTAGACTGTAACAGTCATAGAGTAGCAATTTGATACTTGTTTAGTGTTATAAGATCTACCGTACAGTTGAAATATGATAGTGTGTTAGGTATATACATGAAGCAAAACGTTATAAGAAGCGTTTGGTTCGGATTCACTCATTAATGGCGATAACCGATACTAAGAACCTCAGTTAGTGATCATAGTTGGTTGCTTGTTTGAACCTGTGTAGAATACGAGAGAATCAGGTTGTGACAAAAGGTAAAAGAAGGGTGCCACTGAAGCGTGGAAGAGTGTCGCCGACACTTCCTGTTCCAGATCACATTCCGAGGCCGCCTTATGCAGCTACATCCATACTGCCAGAAATTGCCAGCGACTATCAGTTTCCTGGTTCGGAAGGCATTGCTGCCATGAGAGCTGCATGTGAACTTGCTGCTCGCGTCTTAGAGAATGCAGGGAAGTTAGTTAGGGTGAGTTTGTGAACTAATACTGGTCGATATTTTTGTTGATTTATTTCGGTAGGATTCGCCTGAAAATTTTGTGCCTCTAGGTAGGCTCACTATCTGGGTTTATTACAAAGCCTGCTGACTTCAACTCAATATCAAATTGCAAAACCTTACATGTGTATGCTAATTTTGTGTCTCTGTTCTATTAGCTATTAATTTTCCTCGAACTCAATGTACTTGAGAAAATATTTCATCTTGATTAGGTCAAACAGTTTCTTGCTTACATTAAGCTGTTACAGTACATACACATGCCAAAAATGCGATGATTTTTCAGAACTGCTTAATTTTCAAGCAAAAATCAAATGGTCATGAACATTAGGAAATTAATTTGCTGGAAAGTTGATGTTGATCATAGAACTTGATCATTTTTTTCATTCATCTCAGGCTTTTAAAGTTTATGTCTCTAAAGACTGCACTTCTTTGAGTTCTTTCTTTATTGATCAGTTACATGTATTATATACTGAAATATTTTCTTTCTGAACAATGGATGTCCCTTTGTTCTTCAATTTGTTACTTTTCCTTAGCAAATCTATCTTGTACTATTTACTATTGGTACTTTACTTTAAAAAAATTGATGCATTATTGGCATTCAATTGACAAGTCTTGTTATCCTTTCAGCCTTCGGTAACCACTAATGAAATTGACAGAGCAGTGCACCAAATGATTATTGATGCTGGTGCTTATCCTTCACCTCTTGGTTATGGGGGATTTCCAAAGAGTGTATGCACATCTGTTAACGAGTGCATGTGCCACGGAATACCTGATTCTCGTCAGTTACAGGTTCGGTGTGATTTGCAAGGTGCTTTATGCACAGTACTCAATCCATCAGTCACTATTTTCTTTTTCCTGGCGAATCTCGCTAATGTTTTTTCTCGTTTGCAGGATGGAGACATCATAAACATAGATGTTACTGTCTACCTAAATGTATGTTCTTGATTTAACAATTTATATGATTTTCATCTTAGCCATGCTTAACCTACTGAGTTTTGTTAAAAAAATAGTTCTATCAGTAATCTGTTCTAGTGTGAGTGTGTGTGTAAAATTACTGATTTTACACAAAGAGTTATACAGCAGGTGTTACTGTATTTCTAGAAAATTTATTCCATATAAGCTTTCTGTAGTGTACTGTGTGAAGTCATGAAAATGAGTGAAATTTAAGACCCAAAATGTGACTGGGATAAAAAACTCACTTCCATTATTTCACAGCATTGACTGCTTGTATCATTGTCTGTTGTTAGATAACGAATGTACAAAGTTTTGTATTGTTTTTATCTTCTTCATACTCTGTTATGCCTCCTGTGACAGGGATACCATGGAGACACATCAAAGACATTTCTTTGTGGGGAGGTCAGTGATAGTATGCAACGCCTAGTGAAGGTAAGATTTTTCAGTGTGGTAGCATTGTAGCTAATGGTTCCTATCAGAATTCCTCTGAACATGTACAAAGTTGACTCTTATCATTCATATCTGTTGAATATTATGTTGATATATGCCTGTCTGTTCTGTACGAAGATTTTTCCTTTTCTTTCCCAAATTTAAAATCTATGCATCACCTTAATTTCATATATGGTCATTTTGGTTTCTTTTGTGATAGGTAACAGAAGAGTGCTTGGAAAAGGGCATAGCAGTTTGCAAGGATGGTGCTAGCTTCAAGAAAATTGGAAAGAGGATTAGGTATTATGTTACCTATTCAAGATGTGTTGGATTAGAAATAGCTATTAGATATCTTTTCAATAAATTTAAATTCTCAAAAACAAGAATGCACCAAACTGGAATCAGCATTCATAATTGTAGCTTTTGGATACAGTTCTGTGTCATATATCGTTGGCATGCCTGGTTTATATTATAACTGTTCTAGAGTTGAACTAAAAATAACATTTTCTATGTGCGCTTTATAATCTATGGAAATGGTGTGGATTCTCAAGATTGTTGGGGTTGCTTAACTTCTTGAAATTAAAAAATGAAACCCAAAACTTTTGTTTGTACTGTTACATGGATGATGCGTAAACTAATCATGTCGGTCATTCATTGGTTATCTTCTTTTCTCTCTAATTATCTATACTGTTTTCTTGGCTTTATACTTATCAAAAAAATTAGCTTATCTAAGCACAATATTATGTTAGATGCTGGTTACTATGAACCTATGAAGTGATAATTGAAAGAGTAATCATGTGTATTGCCTATGGTGAATGCTTATTTCACATCACAGCTGATTCTAAAAATTACTTTGTTACACTTTTAACATTGTTTTTGGATCCATTTCAGTGAACATGCTGAAAAATTTGGGTATGGCGTGGTAGAGCGTTTTGTTGGCCATGGTGTGGGTACCGTATTTCATTCTGAACCATTGATACTGCATCACCGTAAGTGACTAGTTGATTCAACATCTCGCATAATCTGTTACTAGTTTTTGAGTTTTTATATCAGGAGGCAATTAACTAATAACTACATATTTTTACTGTACAAGGACATAATAAAACGTTTTAATCCCCACTGCATAACACTGATAGGTAGGAGTTGTGGTCTTAAAAGAGCTTCTTTAGAATAATCTGACAATGCACCACCAGCTTTAAAAGTTTAAGATATTTACATTTCGCATAATATGTGATGGTGGGGTGATTCTACTAAACAAATGATTGATGTGGCAATGGTGGACCGAAAAATTCTCTCATCCCCTACATGTAAATCTAAACAAATGCAAGTTTCTGTAGCCTGCTAATCGCCTAATCGATCTCCTTTGAATTGACTCTCGTAATCCTTCATATCTAATTCTATGTTTTACAGGCAATGACCAGTCTGGTAGCATGGTTGAAGGTCAAACATTTACTATTGGTAAGTGCGGTCTGTATCACATAAAACAAAGAGTTTACTGAAGGCGACACATTAAACTACTGTGATGGCTAATACATAGAATTAACATTATTGAAACCATCAATATTATAACCAGAATCACAAAAGTTACGGGCTGAGCAGAAGTTTGATTCAAAAATCCTTTTTCAATCTATGTCTCTCTTTTTTTCTTTACTGCAGAACCAATCCTTACTATGGGAAGCATCGAGTGTGTAACGTGGCCAGACAACTGGACAACTCTAGCCGCCGATGGTAGCCCTGCCGCTCAGTTTGAGCATACCATTCTGATCACCAAAACTGGTGCTGAAATTCTGACTACATGTTGATGTGGTGTAGGTATTCTCTTTTCTTTAATGTTTCGTAATAGTCAGAAGTCTTGCCCATATGGTAGAATAATGAAATGCAACTTTACATTCGTCTTTTCTTATTTCTGTTAGGTTCATGCAATTTTTAATCAAAACTTGAAAAGTCTCCTCAAAATTAAAATTTATTCCCTATACAATACCCAGCATGCAATGCATGAAAGAGGCCAGCATTTTATATCGAGACATCGAAAGGTTTGACCCAACTTTCTCAGTAAATCCAGTACACGGCCTTTTATGCAGGTATTTTGGCCGGTTAGTAAAACACCAGCAACGCTGTGCCGGGTTTTTGAAATGCAGCCGCAAATTCCATAGCTCACCGTCCACGTCTCCGTGACAGTGAAGCTTCGGCCGATGAACACGTGCTCCTTCCGGCAGATTTCTAGTGTATATATAATTTCAGCGCTGGTGTTTCCCACCTGAATCAGGCACCCAGTCAAACCTAGTCCAAGCCTGATTGCCTATTTTGTTGTTTGCTATGGCATTATGTGGTGGTATAGCTGAAAAATACCGGACAATTAGATTGGTCAATATAATTCTGTAAAGAACATTGACATTTCAGAGACTTTGGAAATTAGATCAAGTGAGACTGTAGTATTGGATTGTGAAGTCGCAACATATGATTCATTTCCTTTGAAAAAGACCAGGAAGAATCCACGTGGGAGCACTATGCTACCGACCACGTCCACCATGTTTATTCATTTAGTACCACCACGTGTTGAACGCCCATTATTCTAAGAATCATTCCTATTATATATTCCCACTTCCTTCCCATTCCTCATATTCCATCATCTTCAACCTCTTGAATTTCCAGATCAAAAATCTTAGAAACTCTATTGTAATTCTCTTCAATGGCGTCTTCAAGCTCTCTGAAAGCCATTTCTTCTCTGTATCTCTCCAATCCAATCAAATCTGCTTCACCTTCTCAAAACCAAAGATTGTTGGGTTTCAATCTCTCACACTCCTTTCCTACCCTCAAGTCCGCACCAACTCACCAAACCTTCTCAAACTCCAAGAGCTTCAGCACCACAGCTTTCTTTGGCGAGAAGCAGAAGACTGCAGAGCCCTCTGCAAGACCCAGTAAGTACTTTTCTCACTAACCCTTTTTTTGATCATCCAATTTATGTTGTTGTTGTTGTTTTTTTTTTTTTTCCCTGTTAAACTTACATGTTAGTTTCATTGTTCTTCAGCAAAAGTTCAAGAGCTAAATGTGTACGAGATCAATGAGCGAGACAGAGGTAGCCCTGCTTACTTGAGATTGAGCAAAAAAGAAGTCAACTCACTTGGAGACCTAGTTCCATTCAGCAACAAGATCTACTCGGGTGACTTGGAAAAGAGGCTGGGGATCACCTCAGGACTTTGTGTGCTGATCCAAAACGTGCCGGAGAAGAAAGGAGACCGGTACGAAGCAATCTACAGCTTCTATTTTGGGGACTATGGTCATATTTCAGTTCAAGGAGCCTATTTGACCTATGAGGACACCTACTTGGCTGTTACTGGTGGATCTGGGATCTTTGATGGTGTGTACGGACAGGTGAAGCTGAAGCAGATTGTGTTCCCCTTCAAGCTGTTTTACACGTTTTATTTGAAGGGTATTGCTGATTTGCCGGCAGAGCTTACCGGGAAGCCGGTAGCGCCGTCGCCTAGCGTTGAGCCGTCTCCGGCGGCCAAGGCCACAGAGCCTCAAGCAACTATCAAGAACTTCACCAACTGAGAGTGGAAAAGTGGAACTTCAAAATCTAAATTTTTGTGTTGTATTTTTCATGTAGTGCTAGATTTTGGGTCTCTTTATGCCTCGTGTTTTTGTTCATGTATGTGAGAAACTTCAAGCCTCCGGCAAGTTAAATTTACAATCTGATATTGTATCGAAGATCAATGGAACTCGAATGGTGCCATTTCTTTCGGTCAAAAAAGATCAACTCAAACTGGGAATCAGGGAAGCAGGATCATGGGAAGGGAAGAACCTACCGAAATAATATAGTTTCTTGGAACTTGGAAGAGTGTTAGCCCACTTCTTTATACCATTATAAAATCATTACATATCGACCATTTGTCATCATCAAAAGCTCGAGTTGGCCCATTGGGCCTTGACAGTTTTACTCTACAAGTCTCGTCATTTCTTACTTCAACAACATAGCCTCTTTACTTGAAGAATGATTTTCTTTTTGCATTTGAATCAGACAGCAGAGCTATATATGCACTTCAGAAGAAAGAAAACCCGAGCTATGCTTTTGCCGAAGCAAATTTCTAATTAGTGAACGCTGAGCTGCATCACAATGAAGTTGAAGACCAATTAACGTACTTGGCGAATTCCAAATGTAGCTAACTGATATGCAACTAATGCAAGAGCAACATTTAGGCACATAAGTGTCAGAGACATTTCGGAACGAACTGAATATTCGTGAGTACGCTTTGTATGCAAGGATATGCACGGGCTAGGCCAATCAACGGCCTGCCGATCATATTTGCTACAAAGGATGAGATTCTGAGAAGCTAACTCGAGTGCCATTTTGATCTAGTATGAGATGTGTTAGTAGTATACTTTAGTTAAAAAAGAAGAAAGAAAAGGTCGGAATGCTTTTAGGCTTTTAGCACATTTCCAGCCATAAAGAACTGTTCTTCGTCTTTCAACTGCTTGTGCCTGACTTGACTGAAGTACTAGTACTCTTTAGTCTTTACAAAGGAATAAAGATCCACATCACAAATTGACAACTACTTGACGACATATCGTTTTCAATTCCACCTCACAAACACCTTTCAGTTTCACATATGATGTAAACTGAAAATTTTACACTACAGCAGTAACAAAACATTTTCATCTTACCCATCTCTTCAAATTCCTGTGATTTTGTTTTTACCGGTTGATGCACTGATCGAAGGCTCCAGCAGACCTCAAATATATATATATATATATATATATATATATATATATATATATATATATATATATTCATTACACGTACACTGGACTCCAATCCGAATAGATCTAAAATTTGATGATTACGTCCAGTCTCCATTGGCCTCATAATTCACATAGCAGCAGCAGATATGATGTAGGACGGATGGCAGCCAACATTGAAGATCAGATTGACCGTTGCAAGTCAAAACCCGTTCGCCAGAAACGTCCGTCCGCCAAGGGTGGTTCATCCGCCAGGCTACATCCGCCAGGAGTTCATCCGCCAGAAATCATCCGCCAGAGCAGATCCGCCAGACGACATCCGCCAGACGTCGTCCGCCAATATTGAAGGAGCCCGGTTTACTACAGTTTTGGCATTCGGCGTCCGAATGACGATTGTGATACCATTCCGGAAAGGGAACGACGCCAGGAATCAAACTCGTAGCTTCGCCACGACGTGTGGGCCTTTTCAGGCTTTCGAGTTCGTTTAGGACTCCAAAACGGCAGTTTAAGATGTTTTCAAGTTTTAAGTTTTCTAGTTTGTTTTGGACTTGTTTTGTTTTAATCCCTTGGGCTTTAGGTTTCCTTGTTAGAGTTGCCCTAGGGTTTTCTTTCAGTATTTAAGCACCCCTTTGGGATCGCATACAATCAGTTAATCAAAAGTTATCAAAACCCTTAGAGTTTATCTCTTGTTTTCTGGTGGATTCCAGACCTATCCTATAGAGTACAACGTTGATTGTGCTCTCCATCTATTGAGGGTTCGACGTTGATCAACCCTTCCACCCTTCTACTGCGTCAAGATACATAATAATTTACGTATCAGCCAAGATCCTGGGTGCAGAATAAGTATGTACGTATGAGATTTATGATGCATATTTTATAAATTTTGCCTGGCCAGAAAATTAACTTCAACGTGATTATCTTATATATTGTTGAATAGGCTCTGCCATTTCATATTCATATTCATCTTCATATATAATATCAAGGCTCACATGGAGAGAGAGAGAGAGAGAGAGAGAGAGAGAGAGAGAGAGAGAGAGAGCAGGTATAGGTAGCCTGCCTGGGTATAATGTGTCGAGATTCAAGTTTTGTACTTTGGACAGTTTTATTTGAAAGCAGTCATTTTCACTGTGGGTAAATATCTGGGTAACTTCAGAGCTGACAGAGTGAAATTGACAAAGTGGGAAACATAATAGCACGTCTCAAAGCAAAGCCTTTTTCTGCTTAGCATGAATATAGTGGAGCCTCATTTTCGAAGATCCATGTTTGCAGTGACAAACAGATACACATAAAAATGTCTAACAAGATCTTTAGTCTTAATTATAAGATGTATGTATGCATGCAAACGATTCTCGGATCTTAAACCCCAAAGTTCGATCTCTCTGCATAAATGTCATTTAATTAAATAAACAGCATTTATTTATTAATTTGGTTCTAGAATCTTAGACCAAAGTCCTTGTGTTTTTAGCTTCTGTAACCCTTATCCGAGACATGAACGCTGCAGATAATGCATGCACAGACGCACATATCAGACACGGCTAATTAGATTATAGTTAACTAAAAGATTATAATAATCAATGTTTTAAAAGGCTAAGGCGTAGCCAAGGCGTTGTCGGGAGAGCCTCACCAAGGCGTAAGCCTTGAGGCAAAAAGCGTAAGCCTTAAGAATAAAAGTCTTGTATTTATGTATTTATCGGTGTTATACATAAAACATGTATTGTATAATTGACATCCAAAACAAATATGATAAATTGTCATTTATTCTTAACAAGTACACACTTAAACCATGCAATTTAACCAAATCCCCTTACATAAACTGTAACGACCCGAACCTTAAAATACCCCCAAGAGTTTTTAAATTATTTTGACGTTCTGAAGGGTTTGAAAAATTGACTTTTTATAAATTGACCCGACCGAGAATTTTTTTTCTCGATGAGATAGATGTCGTTAAAACGAGTTCATAGACACGTAGCGAGTTTAATTTAGAATCCGTATGAAAAAGTTATGATGTAAAAATCGGAGGGAGGAAATTTCCGAAAACGAGCGGAACTTTCCAAATTGGGGAATATTCTTGGAGAGGGGGGAATATCCCATTTTTTCTTTTATTTTTCTTTCTTTCTCTCTTTTTTCTCTCTCTCTCTCTTCCCCGGTCGGGCCCGAGCCCGAGCTCCACACCCAAAAATCGCCGGCCCTCGTCCTCCGCCGTCCAGCCACCGATCGGCGCACCACCGGTGCCGATCGGTTCGTCTTCTTCTTCTCTTCACTTCTGGGGTAGGTATTTGGGGCGAATCGGCCAAGGTAAGTGGGAATTAAGGATTTGAAATTTTAGGGTTTTTTTGTTATTTTTTGTGGAGGTTGTGATTTTGTTGTTTTTTATGTAATTGGAGGTTAGAATCGTGTTCAGGGCATTGTTTGGAGTTGATTGGGTGTAATTTGATGTTGAATTGGATGAATTTTGGTGAAATTTGGGATTGGGGGGTGCTGCCGCCGTGCCGGCCGCCTCTCACGGCGGCTGGAGCGCCTCGGCGCCTAGACAACCAAGGCTGAGGCTTTTTCTTCGACGCCTTGCGCCTTTCACGCCTCAAGGTGCGCCTCGGCGCCTAGACAACCAAGGCTGAGGCTTTTTCTTCGACGCCTTGCGCCTTTCACGCCTCAAGGTGCGCCTCAGGCGCGCCTTTTAATACCTTGATAATAATATTTCCTAATTAATTACCCTGTTAATTAACTTCGAATGATGAATCCATGCATGCAAGAGGAGCAATCTGAAGTAGCAGAAAAGGAAAAGGAAAGGATCGAGGCTGAAACATAACAAGTCGAAAAATGGTAACAAAGCCAAACAGAAAGGAGCCATGATGATACTTAGTACTCATTATTACTGTTCCTTACTCAAAATTGAGATTGATAGACAGAGGCGGAATCGACAGTGAGAGACAGAGAGAGATGGAGTTGAGCTAGTACTAATCGATTTAGAGAGAGTAAAGTAATGCAGAAGAGAGAAGCTAGCTAGCAGCAGAGGGAGTCTGGAAATGTTTCGTAATGATCTGTTTGTAGTTGTTCTGAAAAGGAAAAAGGTGGAGTCCTTCTCTTTGGGTGAAGCCCCAAATACAGTAGTAGTTTTCACCAGTGGTCCATATATATCCTTACCCTCGCTAGCTAGGTCACTGACACATACGTTTTACCAGTGATAGTAGAAGCAAGTGAAGCTCATACACACTCAGACTCTCTCAGAGTACTCGCTCCGACTGGTCTACGTGCCCAGGTATTAGGTAACAGTATATGTATTATCCCTAAGCTAGGGCTGAAGATATATAATGACACAAAGCCATGTATCAACAGTAGAATCTGTGACTCTCTACTGCGCTCATTGTCTGCATGAATATCGATCTGCCTTCCTCTCTGTACTCGCTGACCACATTCAAGACTCCAATGTCGACTCTGTTCGTGGCTCGATATGTTTGAGTCATGGTGACTACTTGGACCTTGGTGATTGAGTACAGTGGCGACTTGGAACGAAATATTTTCCCTACGTACAGCTGGTTAGTCCCAGGCTCTTGACGGGGCATTTTATCGCAAACTTTGTCCAAGTTGAAGTCTAGAATGGCCAAATATACAATAGGGTTTTGACACATTTTAGCGAACATTTCATTCAATATTTTGTTCAAGTTGAAGTCTAGCTACACCCAAAAATGCAACAGGCCGTTCTTCCCCAAAGATTAGACTGGGAGTCCTGCCAACTCTTATATACATATGAGCACAGATTAAACTCCCTTACAGAAAAATGAACAGCAGTTTATCATACATAATCGTTATACGAGAATAATACCAATCATTTTTTGAGATGCAGGACATATATACCAGTCATAATACCAAATACAGTCAAATAGTGAATAACATCCGTTTCAAATCAATTCTATCTTAAACAGTATCCAATTCATGATTTATTCGAGACATTTCGTTGTAGATTATAATCAGCTATAACAATGTCGCAAGGATGATTGAAGGAGAAGGCGCGAGTACTAGAGTTAAACCAATGTAAGAAGATGAAAAATAAGAGGAAATAAGAGATCTCCGGGAGGTAGATAAGTAAATTAAAGCATGGAACTGCCACTTCCAACATTAAATGCATAGAAGAACCTGGGCTATCATACTGCTTGTCTTCTTCTTCTTCTCGCTCCCTCTTTCGCTCTCACTCTCATAAACGCACAAGAGACAGACACAGACATTCAGACAGTCAAGTTGAACTAGTCCTCACCACCCTAAATCTAAGTAATTACACTGATAATTAACCACCCTAGCTTCATGCCGACTAGTAGTTAAGCTTCATACTGCTACTGCATCATATCCCATGTTAACTTAGCTTAACTAATAGTTAAAATATCCAGACCCAACTCCATGATGCTGACCTCCTCCATTAGTGTCCCTACTTTCGTCATTATCATCCTCATCCTCCAGATCTTCTTCTTCATCATCCTCAGCCTCAGCGCAGAGCTCCACAGCGTACTGAGCGTGACCGTCACCGAAGCTCCTGACGTGGTCCTTGAGAGACCTCTTGTGCTTGAAATCCGAGCCGCAGATGCAGAACCAGAGCTTGCCGCAGTTCTTCTCGTGCGTCCTCCAGTCTCCTCTCACTGCAAAGGGCTTGCCACATTTCCGGCAACCGAAGGGCTTCGTGCCGTGCTTCCTCTTGTAATGTGTCTGCAGAGTCCTGAAGTCTTTCAGCGGCCGAGACCTGGGGTGGTCTATGTTGTTCCTGCAGCCCTCGGCGCAGCAGTAACATGGTAGACGGAGTATGGATGATGATGGCTTCGTTCCCCTCAACGATTCCGGTCCCTTCCGGTACTGCGACCCGTGCCCCCACATATGCATCTAATGAAACACACGAGGAACAATAATAAGAACTCAATTTATGGATTTTATGGTAACTATCGTTTGATTTTGAGACCGGCCGGCTCAGTATGATCTCACCTGCATGTTGTTGTATCTGTTGAAGGATTTGCCGCAGACGGGGCAGGAGAACTGAGTCGGGCCGACGAGGATTTGCGCCGCAGAAGGGATCCAGTACTGGCCTTCCATAGGAGCACCAATGTGAACGTTGTTGTTGTTGTTGCTTGAAGGTGCAGAAGTGCTAAAGGGCTGCCCTATGTGAAGGGCTACTGTGACACCATCCTCATGGTTTGCGTTATAATTAGGGTTTTGATGGTTAGGCTGGGTGGATGAGGAGGAGGAGGAGGATTGTTGGTGGTAGAGGATGTGGTGGTGGACCGGCTGTCCGGGAGGGCCGAGAGTGAGAAACATCGAGTCGTCCTCATCTTCTTGGTGATGCATGGTGTCTAGGTGTTTGTTGGATGACAAAGAGAGACCGGAGAAGAAGAAGAATGGGAGAGAAAGAGAGCTAGCTAGGAGGAAGAGGCATAAAACAAACCAGATTTAATGTTGGGATCGTTTTCTTTTTTCTCACACTATTTTCAGGTGCAGGGAAATCCTAGCCAAGCTAAAGCTGTAGGTAGCTAGCTATTATATATAATGTCAATCTTCCCCATCAAATGAGAGGGATTGGTTGTGCTTGGGTTGAGAGCAAGAAAAGTTGCACGTGTAAAGAGAAATAGATTTGATAATTTGTGTGTGTGTTTTAGGTTTTGGCGTGTTTGGAAACAAGGGGAGACAAAAGACCAGCAAAGGAGGAGAGTAAATGAGTAATGCAATATATGCATAGAATAGCGTACCAATATTGATTCATTACCAATACCACTCTCACTCACTTTGCTCCAAATAATGCTCGATTCCCAACTCTCTCACTCTCTCTGTAACAATCTCTGTAAGCTATCTCTCTCTCTCTCTCTCTCTTTTCATTTCATATATATGAATATAGTAATCTGATATCTGCCCTTACTCACTCTGATCTCTAAAAGACTCTCTTTCAGTCTCTATCTCTGTCTCTCTCTCTCGAACCCAAAAAAGCAGAGAGAGAGAAAGAGAGATACAGAAGACAGGCATGGAGACCTGTAGACCGGAAGCGTGAGTTTTCATTTCCCAACTTTTGTCATTAAAAGAGAGATGGGTGATGATAGTGATAGTCATTTTGGTGGGAGAGGGACGTTACCATTTACCACATCCCCGATTTATTTAACCTTGAATTAAATTACCAATTACCAATCGTATACTGATTCCTGGGACGTGTTAAACTGTTAATCAATAATCCACTAGATGAAAATTCATACACAAATTAATTTATGTTACTGTGGCATGCGCATACTGGCATGAGTACGTGAAGGGCGACACTTTAGGTCTTTAGGATAATAGTCAAGGGGAGGTCACTAACAATGAGTTTTGCTGCGACTATTGTCCCTGCTTTTAAAAGTAACTACTGTATACGTTTGTTGATCATCTGCTCTATCTCTCATGTTGATTATATATATATATATATACTTTTTCTTTTCTGATGGGGGTACGTATATTTGAGATTCTTAGACAAAATCCAAGCAAGCATAAGTGCCATCATTGTACATAAATGAACAAAAAACTCAATGTTGGCCAAAAAGTGAAGATGTCATGAGACCGTTATCTTCTTATCAACTCAAGTCATCTACAGCTTAGTTTGTCGCAAATTGCTACTTTAAACATGCACCCATCACTTTGAAGGTATTTTCTAGGCCTATGGAGTATTGAAATTTCGAAACTAAAAACTCTTAGACTGGCCTATCTATTATATATAACTTATCGTAACAATCAACTAACCCCAGTGATTCCCACTCAATTTATAGAACTTTCACACTTTATCCCAAATTAATAGTAGGAGATAAAAAAAATTATTGCAGAATTAATTTGCATAAATCTATTTAGTTTGTTTATTGTTTATTCATTATCATTTTAGGTATATGAATTAATGGGCCAACCAGAGAAGTACTATAGTTTGACTACATACGGCCCAAAATAGAAAACTTGAATGCATGGAATACAGATACAATTCAAACCATCCCATCAATGGTGATCTCACCACAGGGATAAAAACACAGATAGTAAAAATGCTATCGATCATTGCGCTTCTTCCCAAAGAAAATAAGGACTAGACTGGCACAAGGTTTAGTAAAAGTACTACTAGGTTTGATCACCTCCACTTTCAGCTTTAAAGTTTCTCATCAAGACTAACAGACCACTGGATGATAATGACTAAACCTAGCTAACAGAAAAAGCACGAGACAAGGGGTAATTTGCTCAAACCCTAGATCCAGATAGGACTCTATATATACACATTTAGATGACTATATGAGCAGCACTTTTGCACATCAATTTTGGCTTTGTTGATTGGTTGATACTTGATTGTTCATTACTTTCTACTATCACTGAGAGACAGAGGCCGAGTTCTACATGTGGGATAAGAACTCTTTAATCTTCATCCATGCTTTTTGATTTCTCTACCCAGAAATGTAGTCGAAAAGTGGATTTTGAGTCTTGACTATTACTCATAATCTGCAATGAAGGAGATACCCCCTAAGCCTTAAAACTGGCTAGGGAGTACTATAGATATGCTCTTTTTCTTATAATTTCAAATGAGCAATAGATATAGCTGTGAAAGTTTAATAATACATGCATGGTTCATATGCATTATTATGATGGGTGAATCAAATGCTTTAGTTTCGAACATATAGTAGTAGTAGTGCAAGTACTCCTAGTTGTAGCATGAGTAGTATCTGTACTGAATGACACGTGCTAGGTATAGAATTGAAAATGGATGAAATGAGCGACAAAGAGTTGGTCACGCATAAGTGTTTGCCTTGTGAAAATATGTATATGCGAGACTTAAATCTGGGAAAGACAAAGTAAAAGTTTCCAATTCTTCGTCTTGTCTGTAAAAGGAAACTGGGGAAAAGCTAAGAGTGGCATCTGATCAGACTTCATAGCCGCCCCATTGATCTGTCAATCACACACAGAGAGATGAGCCCTGCTGATCCTATAAGCTAATTAACTACTGTTCAAGTGGCAGTGCCAACCTCTATGATCAATCACAACACTGCTTTCTAGTCAAGATCTTATTTTTGACTCCACCCTTCTAGTTTCCTAAGAAGAGGAATCTAGATAGCTGCAGTTCTGTGCCTATGTGAAAACTACTTTTCATATTTGAAAAATCTGACCGAGTAATAGGTTTCGGAGACTGTGGAATTATGCTTTCATTGAGTTATATATTCTATAATTTTTCTCTGTTTACAAACAAATTACTAATTTTTCATAAAGGCTTACACCGCAATTTCGATAACCGAATAGCCTCAGCTCCTAATTCTGATAGCAAATGCATATAAAATATATTGATTTTCAGAGGAGAATATATATATATATATATATATATATATATATGGATGATTGTAATTTGTAATCGTAGCTTACATCCGCGTGAAGATAATCTTTGCAATTCAAAATCACAAACCTTTGTTTCCATGACAAGGAATCTAGCCATCGATCTGGGTATAAAACTATAAATATATGTTGCTGTCATCCTTTATAGTCCTCCCATTAGCCTTACCGCGCTTTGTAACATTCCATATCACAGATTTCGATCTGTTTCAAGAAAGACTAAATAGCGCCCTTCAGATGGCTTAAATATAAATGAACTATGCATTTTATTTGTTGGGTAGAAACTAGAGACCAAATAGTAGAACTGGAATGCACAAATATACATAAAAAAAAAAAAAAAAAGTACTATGAATACAAATAACTTAATTTTCCAACAACCATCCATATTTTTTAGCATATATGCATATATGCATATAGGTTTACACTAACATATTTGCATCCACCATATCTCTCTAAAAGATATTGCTCCTTTCACAAAAAAGAAGAGAGATATTGTAAAGGACTTGTTGCTGATGATCATACTTAGTTCGATCACAACGGTCAGGCAACCTCCCACTGCTGAAACCTAAAGATACTAGAGATCGATAATACTGCACCAGTGAGAATATATGAAATAAAATGCATAATTCTCAAATGATAAATCACAAAAAAATATGTGTTTTGTGAAAGCTAATTTATGCACCCAACCAATATTGCAGCTCAAAAGTTGCTCCTATTCCGTCTTTGGCATCTGCCAATATCTTCAATGAATCTTCACGATATCTCTGTCTTTCTTTGATGCTATAAAAGTTTTTTACGTTAACCGACTTTAAGGAATGCCGCCAACGTACATTTACGGTTGATATCTCCACAACATAGGAGATTTTCTTCCAGGCACATGAACTCCTCATAGAAGAACTGCAATGCCAAAAAATTGGATCATCAATATACACAATTGAGCATACACATGTATATTAGTATATACTCGGCTAGACTTTCCAACTTGAGTAAAAAAGAAAAGAAAAAAGAAGCTATATATGCAACAACCTCTATGAATTTGATATCATGAAAGGAATGACCGGAATGGTTTAGTTCTATAGACAAGGTGACCGGATGAGAACACCAAAGTAAGGCACCAATGCTTCGCAAGTCTATATTCAACGGTGGAAAGTTCAGTGCCAAATCCAAGACTTGTGAAGGTGGAGGAATTTCTTCCGGAGCAAACGTGATCTGCATATTTTGGAGAAGAATAAGACGTGAATACAACAATATTAAACAAAAGAATAATGGAAGAATAATGCTAGATGAACCACCTTTTGACATCCCACTTAGGGGTTGTGCCACATAAGTTAACACATAAGGTGTGTTCGAGGTGGGATGTCAAAAGGTGGTTCAACTAGCATTGCTCTAAAAAAACAAACCACTAAATGCAGTGAGCTTATATTTGGCTTACTTATGTAGGATTAGATTGAAGTTCTAAGTTGTGGCAACTTTCCAAGATATTTTCGCAATGCAAGAAACCACTGAGAGTCGAGACTATCTGGAGGGATCGTCCTTGGATTAAGTTTCAGCACCTTCAGGTTCATATAGACCAGTTGCCTATAATATGGGTTTAATACGGGACCGTCGTATGAATAATAATTACAAAGACCGGATTCCAACCTCAACTCCACGTACCAGAGAGGGAATAGTCGAAGTCAGATAGTCCATGTATGTGTCTATAGTCGTAGCAATATTCGGTGCATTTATGATTCGATTGACCTCCAAGACCTCTGAAGTGCTTGATGTATAACGAAGAGTTCGCACTTTGGGTGCTGTAATCTTGTAACCATTCGAACGATTCTGAGAATCAAAGGGAAGATAACCTTGATCAATACAGTATTCGACGCCCAAATTTTCAAGTGAAGGACATCTAGAAGGAACTCCCAGAACACCCCATTCAACTCAACGCTAAACAAATCGAGGCACTTCAGACAGTTTAACCTAGTAGTATTGTTTCGAACTACTGCTGTGTCCAATATACAAGAACTTAAACACGGTCTTTGTCATGATCCGAGATCCAACGTAGGACTACAAGGAAAACAATACCCTGGTGGTTGATCAACGAAAGAGATATCCAAGGATATGAGGTAGTGTTTCGTTACCCTGGCCAGTAGTCGACATGATGATCATTCACTCGTCCTCTTCGATTTCCTCTAATCTGAAAGGCTCTGATTTTTCTTTTTGGATCATCGTGTCCGTGTTGGTGGAGTATACTCAGGGTTTTATCTTCCTCACAAGTTAAAAAATCTCCGAGGGAGTTTCCATCGATAGGAAGGTCAAAATGATAACGAAACTTTGGTAGGGAGTCCCAAAAAGTCTTCCATGTCCTCGACAACAAGCTCATGCGCACTGCATCTTCTGCACTAGGCAATAGATATAGGATTTGCTCCATAATGATTTCCGGCAGCTGCGATAACCGATCCATATCGTCGATTATTGGCACCTTTTCCATTACGAAACGATCAAAACTCAAAACCCTAGCTAGATGCATTATGCATAGGAAGGAGGACTCCCCCTTTCTATACAAGTGTTGTTTTTGTTCTGAGAAACTTATTCATGAAGCCCATAACAATCCCGGGGTTTTATTTTGGGCTTATCCGTTAATTGGTCCAAATGCAGATTCGTTTAACAAACCGCTAGTGAGTAGCCACTTTCCTTACTTTTTAGTTCTTTGTTTGTATTTAATTACCACATTTATCTACTATCATATCATCTCAGCACTGGGGTCATGACTTAATTATATATATCAAAATTACGTATCAGTTATTTTTTTTAACCAATTGAGAATCATTCTTAACCTGAATCACCTTGATGAAAACTTGAAATGTAGGTGACATTCTCACACTTTTCATAGGAAGAGGTACTCTATACACATACACCTCACATCTAATGTGATATGGAGCAAAATACAGTTGTTGGTTTTGTTCATTCCCTTATTAATTTCTACACTTCCTCCATTTGTCTTAATCCCCTACATTGCAAAATTCTTGATTCAAACCATTCAAAATTAATCAACAACTTTATAGATATTGAAATGGAATTTTAGTTCACTTAACTTCTAAAATCAAAATAGATCAAGAAAGCCATCACTTGCATATAAAGGATGTAATAAACTAAAAATTCACAATTTTTGACTATTTCCTAACCCCAAAATATGATCCATGCCGCCGCATTGGTCCGGCACAGGCTCGTTCTGGTCACAGCGCGTGGCGGAGGTCATGATGAACCAACAGCCAAGTGCCCCTGTCTCTAAAACAAAAGGGCACCCTAAAACAGAGGGGCACTCAATGTGGATAGCCATCGGACAGTAGTAGTACTAGTTGGACCTTTCAGGACCTGAAAAGCTACTTGCCCAAATCATACGCGACGTGGCCACCGCGCGTCCACTCACGCTCCCCCCCCCCCCACCCCACTAGATTCCCTATCCTCTCGGAAACCCCTGGAATATTCGGACCCAGAAATTTAATTTCAGTCCTTCGATCTTATCCGATCAAAATTTACCAAAGATAAAAAAAAAAAAAAAGTAGGTGTAGAACCTGCTGACGTCACCGCCAGCCCACAGGATTAGGAATCTTAATTTTCATACCATCGAATATTCAACCCCCCCATTAACTGGATTTCTATATTTTTCTTCTTTTTAAAAATTTTCCAGAAATTAAAACAAAAAAAATGTATAAATCAAAGATTCTGTTTTGTGTACGCGACGCCACGACCTCGACATATCCATCGATCTCTCCCCATCGTTACCATCTCCTCGAGATAAAAACCTATCTAATTAAATTTCCAACTTTCTTCTTCTCCATTTTTTTTTTAATGGAAGTTGGTGTTTTGTTGGCTTCTTATAAATATTTTGGTTCCGGCTATTAGCCAGATTATTCTGCTTTGTGATTCTACTTAGATCCCTTATACCCAATTTTCCTCTTGTTCGGTTCTATCTATGCTTATTGGGACAACACCACCACCCTCTTTCTCTCTCCTTATAATCACATTCACAGTTCCACAACTCATCTATCTCTCCCTCATTGAAGTAACAAAAGGAGACATCAAACTTGACCAATCCTAGATAAACAACCCAGAAATGTTAATGGATTCGACCGAGGAAATGCAGAGTTCGAAGATGGGTTTGTATGTGAAAGCCTTGGAGGAAGAGAAGCTAAAGATTCAAGTTTTTCAAAGAGAGTTGCCTCTGTGTTTGGAGCTTGTGACTCAAGGTACATACCTTTTTCATTTTAAATTCATTTTCCTTGATTGGTTTGGTTTAAAGGCCTTGAAAATTTCTTATCTTGATGAGGCTTTCATTTTATTTTGTGGGGTTGTAGCTATTGAGAGGTGTAAGCAGGAGATGTCTGAAGGTAGCATAGAGTTTAGGCATAGGCATTCGGAGTGTTCGGAGCAGACTTCAAGTGAGGGACACGTGTTTGAGGAGTTTATACCATTGAAGAGGAGTTCATCTTCTGATAGCGACAATGATGAGGAGCTAGAAGAGTCTGATCATCACCGGAATGATATTAATGACAAAGATAAGAGTAATAGTGGTGACAAGAAAAAACCAGACTGGCTTAGATCTGTTCAGCTCTGGAATACAACCCCAGATGAACCCCAAAAAGAGGTAATAAAAATAATTCAATCTTTAATCGTAATTGGTTGCTTTGTGATCTGGTGTATAGTATAGGAAATGCTGAAAATTGGGTTGTTTTGGTGATTGCAGGAATTGCCTAGGAAGGCTTTAGTGGTGGAGATTAAGAGAAATGGGGGTGCTTTTCATCCTTTCCAAAAGGAGAAAAGCATTGGAAAAACTAATGTGGCAGTGGCGAAATCGCCTGCTTCGGCTCCAGCCACCAGCTCAACAACTGACACCGTTAGCGGTGGCAGTGGGGGTGGAAACAGCAAGAAGGAGGATAAAGAAGGGCAGAGGAAACAGAGGAGGAATTGGTCGCCAGAGTTGCATCGCCGGTTTTTGCATGCCCTTCAACAGCTTGGTGGTTCACACAGTATGTACTTGAAGCATTTCTATGTATTTGAAATTAATGTGGTATTAAGTATGATTGGATGTGTATCTGATATGTGGTTTGTTCTTGCAGCTGCTACACCGAAGCAAATTAGAGAGCTAATGAAGGTTGATGGGCTTACTAATGATGAAGTCAAAAGCCATTTGCAGGTTTGTATTTGTGACATTGTGACTCTTATCCATTTTGATAATTTGGATATGCAACCATGCCATACATTGCAGAAATTGGAATTCATATATAACCAATGGATTTTATGTGAATTTATAAATAATTTGTTGTATTAAAATGAAGTTCGTAATAACTCAACTCATGCATGCTAAGGTATTGATACTGTTATTATTTGATCATGCATTGCGAGTTCTACAGGTTATAGAAAACATGGTATCTATAAAGCAAGCATTAGCACATTTTGGATATTTATTTAACTCAGTTTGGCCGATCTAATGTTCTTTCATCTTCCAATTTTTACAGAAATATCGTCTTCATACTCGAAGGCCAACTCCAACAATGCATAACAACAACAACAGCAACGCACAAGCACCACAATTTGTGGTTGTGGGAGGCATTTGGGTGCCACCACAAGACTACAATGCAGCAGTAGCGGCTGCAAACACGGCTTCAGGTGAAGAAACAAGGGTTGCTGCTGCAGCCAACGGAATATATGCCCCCGTGGCTTCAACACCATCTACAGTCACCCAGGTGTCCCCATCAGCAATGCATAGACCGCGACCTAAGAAACCAGATCCCTCTTCTCGTTCGGAAGAAAGGGCCAGTCATAGTGGTGAAGGTCGCGGTCACTCCAACTCCACGGCTACATCAACCTCCACTCACACCCCTGCCTCCTCTCCTGTGTGTTAATAGTTCTTGGCATGAGAAAATGATGTAAAATTTTGTAACCAGCGTTATAGAAAGTTAAGTCGTTTTGATCAGTTCCTGACTTTTCACCAACTGTTTTGTTTTTCTCTCTTCGTATGTATCTGAATTATAAGATGTAGAGGCATTGGATACCAAGGATAGTGACAGTAAAGTTTTCGAAATTTGAATAAACTATACACACAATTTGGAAGCAGATAAAAAGAACAATCTGAGGCTCGAGCACGCCAGTAATAATGTACTGTGTTGTTTTCATTCTTTGTTCTATGTGTGTGGACATTTGCATAGCAGCTGTTTGTGGTAGAAATTGAAAATCTTGAAAGGGCAGTAGAGCTTAAAGGTTGAATGGTAGATCTTTGAGTTAGAATGCAGGTTTTGCAGCAGCCAAAAATGAATCGTCTCTGTAAATTACTCTCAAGTTTTTACCAATGACCTGCAATTTTCATCAAATTAGATAACAAGTAAAGTTAATGCTTGCAAGCTAATTAACTTCTACATATGAATCTGTCCAATTGTCAAAACAGCAAAGAAGGTTTGGTGGAAAGGAATGGTGTATTGACACTATTCATATATAGCTATTACTTGAAGAGGAGTTAAAAAGCCTTCATTGACAAAGAATGGAATAATCTTGTTCTACTTGAAATTATATATAAATGAAAATGCAAGAATCTTGAACCTAAAGAAACCTTCCTACCCAAGAATATAAACAAACAAATCAGAAAGAGTTGCAGATCTAATCAAATCTTTTCTGTTTGGCTTCCAAGTCATAGAAAAATTTGGTACCATGTGAATATTCCTTGTTCTTTCATGAGAGAGAGAGACGTTTTGTTGGATCCACATCAAAAGTTTTGGAATTCTTACATGCACCAGTGGTGTAAAGGACCAAGCGGTCTTAGCCCTCAAATATTTATGGGTAATTTCTTTTGAAAACAAGATGATGTTCTTGATATAATCCAAATTTGTCGATTCATGCAAATGCACGTTGATGCTCTTAATTTCAATTGTGCGTTGTTTATGTTACATAGATACTAAATATTACATTGCTGAAAAGCTTCGTTAACTATTACATGAACTCCGCTTCTTTATAAAAAGGAAACAACTTCGTTTGAACCATTCCCCTATGGCAAAATGATGTGTTTAAGATATTGTGAAGGGTCATCATTAATCTGAACGACTTCTAAAAAAAAATATTTATTACTTTAAATGAAGATAATACAATTCTCGACAATTACTTATATATCAAGAAAATGAAGTACTCAATCATGCAAACTTACAAAACAATGCTCTTCGTGTTTTGTCTTGTACTTTGTTCATATCAACTACATCTTCAAACACTCAAAACTCTAATCAAACGTGATAAACATGGCACCTAAAAATCAATCTTATCATTATCCCATCAAGCAATGATGACCTATCTCTAATTCGAGACTTAAACTACTTACCAAATTAAATTGTTTTGCAGTAATGTAGTGTTCTGATCTTTATAATAACACCATTACATATTCGATACATAATCAAATCACTATCAAAAAAATCAAAATTTTCAAAGATGTACATAAGTGTGTGACGGTGATGTATGTCAAAGTTTAAAACGTGGCAAGCAAGAATATATATCATCGTTTAGTGTTGTCAACCCACAAGACACAAGGGACAAAGTTAGCTAATTTTATAGGTTATCGTCCAAATTTTTCTAAGCAAGACAAGAGATCGAGTACTATATATACTGTGTAAAATGTTATGGACCACGTCCGGAATATACCATAGAAGTCCGGGACAAACCATTAGGTATTAGGTTTTAATAATTCATCATCTTCTAAATTGCAATGTGCTAGTAGTATATTCTGCTATTTGTTTAGCTTATCTTTCTGGACAGGTGAACCAATCAGTGCAGTGTTGTGATCCTCAAGAATCTTACCTTGTCAAGATTCTATCGTATGAATTTAACAGATTGATTGATAAGAATTGGGTCTCTTTCACTACCTAGCATACAATACTTCCCAGCTCACAGATGCCGAGTATATGCAGTTTTTTTTTTATGTCGACTAAAAATTTGTAAATGATTTGATGAAGACTTATATCAACCCATCATGGATTGTGAAGTACTCAATCATGTCGATTTGGGGTTTTTCTGTTGGTTTTGTCTAGAGCAACAACGATTACAACGCATTCTCGTTCAGCTCGAAGTACATGCAAGCATATTACTATCACAACATCATTTGTTTCGAATATATTATAGTTCTACCTTTTGTTTCAAATTTGTATGAAGAATGAAAGTTGTTCTTATTTACTACAAACTTCAACATATGACATATACTATGTAAGATCGAGAACCTAATAAATGTAATGGTCATACCGTCAAATCTCATTAAACTTGAAATGATAACTATAAACGCGTATATTTTATTTTATTTAAAACAGTCTGTCGAACAAATATTACTTAAATCTTTAAAAAATAATATGCACAAAAGAGTCTTCTCTTATCGGATAAGAAAAATAACAAAAGTTAATCTATTCCCGAGCAACGAAGAGATCAAGTAGTGTTTTGATTCAATTCCCAAATATGTTCTAGAAGATGAATGAACATGATCCTTAGAGAGTGGAGTTGATTTCAAGGAGGCTATATAGCTAGATTCAACAGAGAAAGTGTCCTTTGGGTGAATCTAAGGCCAAGTGACTCTTTCTGATCAACTACAGACCTATAGGAATCAATGCAAAAGACATATTTTGGTTCGTTGGATGATCAAATTAAATTTTCCTCATAATGAGGACATTTATCATATATTCTAATCACCTCCATAATATATAAAACCAGGATATAGTTTATCCATTCCTAGATCCAAAAACATGCATAATAGTTGGCGAATTAACTTATATTTAACCTTGCTTTCTGGAATATGAATGATTCATGCCATTTCTGTCTGTTAAACTTGAGCTGCATGTTGCTCGAATTGGAATAATAGATATTGATGGAGGAAACCCATCTGTAGGTTTTAGATTTAAAAGGGAAGCAGAAAGATTTTGATAATACAGGTGGTATCTAGTCAATCACTAAAACATACTACATGAATATTACATGGATATTCTGTCTCTCTGTGTCTGCATAACATGGACTCTGGTGAATTATCAGCTGGTGTTTCACTTTCTATTTTACCCTTCGAATTACTCTGCTGTCTTATTGTTTTTGACTTTTTGTTAAAGTTGACCCTAGTGAAAGTCAGAATCTCTCATGCAGACAATTCACAAATGGGTAGAAAATTACACAAAGTCCGCATTCATGTGCTGGCTGCATGATCCAACAACCAAACGAAGGAACAAGATTATTAGTTTCGCTTCCCACGACGATCCCAGAAACCTCCCACGACTATGTGGTTAATTATAAATGGAGGAAAATCGAACCCTTGTCTTTATAGGAATCTGTACGATTGGAACGATGACGGCAACTTAGCTGAGGTTGGCTTTCTAGTCATGGCTGACGGAGCCAATAGCATTATACCCTCTTAACACTGTGGTACTAGTTATTCAAGTAAACTGTCCACTCCTCCTCTCCCAGAGGACACAAACTCGTCCAAATGCATAGACGAATTAGTTAATTCTCCAAGCCTCTTCAGGAAGCAATAATGCCTTCGAAGGCCTCGACCAATCCAATGCCGCTTGCTTATAGTTATAATATAAATAGAAATGACGAATTTAGAAGACTCATAGGACCCCAAATCGTCCAGATGCATTCCTGGTTTTCTTCTGAACCATTGGTTCGAGTCAGCCGTGTACTTTGTAATTTTCTTCTTGACAATTTTGCATTATTGTTTATGTAGTTTATGATTAATCAAGTGATTGAAGTAGCACTATGTCTACAGTATGGTGGATCTGCAAGTAGGCATACTATTGAAGGTTCGAAAGAGGTGGCACGTCTAGCGGAACACCAGGAGTCGCCTCTAGAACCTGTGCTTCTGGTAATTCCCTGGACAAAAGTTCCTGCATTAGATGACCACAGATTTGAATTAGCATAGTGCAGGAAAATTTTTATACTTAACAAGACCTAAGTGAGAGAAATTGTGTCGTTTCATAGCTCATAGTGAGTAGTGTTACTAATAATGATCCAAATAGCTGAATAAGTACAATGAAGATTAGACAGTAATGTTACTGAACTCGAAACATCTTGCACATGATGGTACAACATTTACATATATGCAAGCATAGCTATACAGCACGTCCTTTTGAAACTGCAACAGAAGTTAAGTAGATTACAGTAGCATAATAGGTTTGCTCACTATCTATGTTTTCTCATGGTTTCATGCAGAATTGAGTAATACAATCTTAGACAGTACAAATATGCAAGTAAATTGAGTGCCTCCCAACTTTACCAGCTTATCCATGCTGAATATTCATCTACACTACTTTTAGAACATCCATATTGAAAGCTTGCATTGCTTTTATGTTGACACCGTAATAGAAAGAAGTCTGAGATTTATTGCAACATTATTATGGCCCTTACTTATCATATGTGTCTCATAAGAAGAATCGGGTATACCTAGAACTCTCTGACCTCTAAACCATGTCATCCAAACATCATGAACTACTACTTGGAGTTCATGTTCTTCATAAGATAATGACTACCAAATCTATTTCTTAACAATAAGTTGAAGAACTAACCTTAAATGATTCAATTGTTCCTTCAGTCTGAATTATTCCAGAAAGCAACCCTTTGCTATCCAACTCCCCGTTTCTCAGAGGGACAACGAACCTATAAATGTAGAAAAGAGATGTGGATACAAGCTTACAATAAAACCATACTTATCCATATGTCAGGATTGAGGTGAAAATATTTTACTTGGCATGCAGCAACTTTGCAAGTTGAACTGCATCTTCTTGTCCTGAAACCAAAGTAAAGCTAGGCAGAAGCTGCTTTATGACCGGTGTGATGACAATGTCGGCCCTCTCATTCTCCAGTGAACTCTTATTGTATACACAATGGGGTTCATAGTAAAGAGTAAACTTCCCTTGTGGAGAAACCACTAGATATCTGGTGTACGTATTACATATATAGCTATAGTTTAGTGAACTATATCTAGAGAACAAAATATTATATCAAATGAAACTATACAGATAGAGAAAAAAAAAATTCATGAGAAATAGAAACCAGGATCGCATGTTATGCAAATAAGGAACAAGCTCAAGATAAATATGTTCTACAGTATAAGTAGGATACTCTAGCAAACTGTAATACTCCATGAAAATGGAATTCACCAGTTTCATATTGGAAATAAAAGAATGAAACTTTACCCATTTTCAGGGCGCTGCCAAGGAGGACCTAGAACTGGCCCTGCAGTGGCCTGAACTTTGACTCTTGAACCATTTCTTGCTTCAATCTCGGAGCTCTGACCAGGTTCTAGATATGTGACCTGAAAAGGATGGATAGGGTGCAAGTCCAAAATTACATACAGCTGAATTATGCTTCCGCGAATTTAATGATATTGTTATCAAAATGCTGGAAGTATGCAGGATTCAGACTCCAACCGAGCCAAGTTGAAACAAGGAATCAAAAGGGTTTTGGTCGTCACAAAGTAATGCCATCACCATAATATGGTGTGTTTAACTAACCTACGATTGACAGGGAACATGTGCGCAGACAAAATAATTCAAGCCTAATTGCCATCACCTAAACAAAAACTACTCTAGTTCCTGAGAAACAAGAAGCTTTTTAAGGTATCAGTCTCGACTCTCCACCACTACCAACTAACTTCAAATGGCTCCAGAAAGCCTAAGTTCTACAGTCTACAGGACACTTATAGAGTCATGGATCAATAAAAGACAGTGTCATATGATTCGCATATCTCAACCTCTTGCATATCATCAAATTTATTCCTTTTAATAAAAATTCTGGGGTAGGGTCTTGAATGTCTTCAATTCAGTCTCATTCTGGATCTTATTTCATAGTAAGGTCATATTTATTATATGTTTATATATAGACAGTGGCTAAAAAGAACGTTGTACTTTGTACAAAACAGCATATACAGATAAAAGTTAGAGTAAGGAACTAGTTCAGATTGAATGTACTTACATTGCTGAAAAGTGGATCCAACAATGCCTTAGCATTTGGTGTGGATATCACTCTCAGAGTTGGGTACTTTTCAGAGAGGGGCTTTAACGTCTTCAAATGGCAGTGATCATCAAGGCTTTGTGTAATCAGTAAGCAATCAACTTCTGGAATATCAATTAGCTGCACTAAAGTTGCATCACACTTTATAAATTCTATACAAATTCCTAAAAGAAGGTACTTTAGCTGTTAAAAAAAAAAAATCAAAATTTCAAATGTAATATACCTGGAAATTCTTCAAGTACTTCTTGGCAGCATCATAAAGCAAAGGAATCCCAAAATCCAAATTACCCACCAAGATTGGATCCACCAATAGTTTCACCCCACCCACATCCCACAACCAACTATTTCCCTGAGGAAAATTATTACACGATTATATCAAGGAGTGCTCAAAATCAATCAAATATGAGATAAACCAATAAGAAAATGAAAACATACCTCCAAGTAAGTGAGTTTGAAGCCATCAGTATCATCAGACGAACTAGACGTAACTGCGTTTTCCTCAGAAACCAAAGCAGAAACAATCGTACTTCTCTTGTAAACGTGTGACTTAGAGACAAGAGACCTGGACATTGAAAGCCTTACTGGATTGAAACTTGAGCAAACTTGAGTGGCGCTAATAGAAGAGAGAACTGGAGAGTGATAGATAGGGGATAAGTGTGTTTTGATTGAACATGGTTTGGAAAGAAAGCTGCACTGAGCAACAGCCATCGTGTTCTTCCCGCGAACTTGAAGTGTTTGCAACCAAGAATGAAATTGTATGGTTTATTAGCTAGTCACTTTGTTTCTCAAAAGTTCAGGAAATTTCAAATGGATTTGAGGCTGCCACTTGGCCTCTTGCTCACACCACAATAAGTCACCAACACAAAACAAACTTTTTTGTGTGTTTTCTATATGGTCAACACCAGATTCATATTATAAACAAGATAATATAATTCATCAACATTCATATGAATCACAGCTACAAGTACCTTGTAGAATGAGAAGCACAAAAGAGACAAACATGGAGACTAGAGAGATACATTAACTCTAAACATTACATCCATCACTCCCATATAAGAATGAGGAAGCCATTGATCTTAATATGCTTTTGTTTCCTCTGAAGGCCTACGGAGGGCAAGAACACTTTACAATTAGTTTTTTTTCTATACATTTAGATTTTGAAGGCAAGTTCTCTTTGCCATCTTTTGGGATTGTAAGGTATAATACTCGCGATTTTGTTACCATCTGGTTTTGGCAACTCATCACCAGAAGGGACTTTCTCA
Source organism: Potentilla sterilis (assembly GCA_963682095.1). NCBI lineage: Eukaryota > Viridiplantae > Streptophyta > Magnoliopsida > Rosales > Rosaceae > Potentilla > Potentilla sterilis. Next base: position 45,419,701 of record OY821761.1, on the reverse strand, counting down.
TGCCACACAAATTCATTTTCATGTTCATGCTTCCTGAGTAATTCGGCAAAACTATCAATTTCCTTCTTGAAAACAGATTTCCAAGATTCTTCACTTGGTATTTTCCTTTTTGCATTGATCAGTGCACGTCTAAGAATTCCAACAACGACCCCGAATTGACCATCATTCTTCAGGTTCTTCAGGTTCTTCAGGCTTTCAGCCAAGTATTTCTGACTTTTTATATTATGCAACACTTTGCAAGATGTGATGAATTCCTGCACAAAAGAGCAATCCAAAGAGGAAAGGAAATAGACAATTAATCAGTTCAGAATTTTCACTTAAGGTGAAACATTAAAGAACTTTCTCCCAAAATTGAAATGCACTGTATGTGCAAAATGTACACATACCATTAAGCGCGAAGAGATATCTCTGCATTCCATGGAAGCTGTATGTAAAGCATCTGTGGCTTCATCAAGCAATTCTACAACACCATAGTGCAACTTTGCCAAAAGACCCACTGTGGTACCCTTCTCTTCGGCCCTCTTTATTGTTACTGCCTATAAATCAGATTAACAACTTCATTCATTTCCGACTGAAAACCAAAAATGGCTTAAAAAAACTGTCGTTCCATGCATTTATCCATGACTTTATAGTGAATACACAAGTTCAAGCAAGTGAAGATCAAAGGACTGACCTGGGCCTCGGCCAAACATATAAGACTCATGACAGTGGACACAGATGGGACAACTTCTGGTGGCTTTTCCACAGGGACTGAAGGCTGTAGAGAAGGAAGGACCTCATGAGCGAGATAGTGATAAACACCAGCAGCTTCTCTGAAAAGGGTCACAGCTTTCAAAAGGTCTGTAATAGGGCAAAGAAAATGTAAGTAATTGCATCTATGGTGATAACAGAAAACAAATATTACAATATAATTGTACGACTGCATTCCCTACCTGATGGAAGTACTTCTGATGCTCTCTCCCGAAGGATTGTGCCATAAAGGAAAAGAGTCATAACAATCTCGAATCGCAGATTATCTATTTGAAAATATCTAGAACCCCCAAACCTGAAGAAGGGTGATGAACTAAGAGCGCTAGTCCATTGTATCTTAAGTTCTGAAGTCCATTGAACTATCTGTTCGTTGCTGCTGACCAAATCAATGTGGAAGAATAAATTTTCCAACACTGGAAGATACAATTCGAGTTTTTGAAGAACCTGAGCCATTAAGAAAGAATCAATACTAGGATAAGTATGGAAATAACTAATCACTGGATCACATCACTAGATGCCAACAAAAGGAACTAGCAATACCAGTGCTGGTGAGTTCTTCTTGTAACATTATCACACAACCTAAATGTCGTGAAGATTGAAGGACAACAATTCACTCATACTAGACTAAAAACAAATAGAGAATTGAAAAACATCTATAAACAAGAAATTTCCGCAAACTGAAAAGTTACCTGTTCAGACTGGGAAGTTAACCCTCCAGACATTTCCCTTGCAATGGCCTTAGTAATGGGGCTGCTCTTATTAGTCGACTCCTCGAGAATCCTACGCTTCGAGCTCAACTCTTTCAGTTGTTCTAGTGTTGCAGAATCACGAGCAGCATACGCCTCTTCAAACACAATCTGTCCACATTCACAACACAAGAGGAAATCATTAACTACATAACCCCAAAAAGTAATGCGGAGCTTATAAACAACAAAACAATGATGAACTTTATGTCTTCACCCCCAAACTTTCCAATACCCATCTTCCCCAGATTGTCTATATATCCAATCAAAGCTGCTCACAATGCCATAGTATTAAAGTTCCTATCTTTTTTCTAAACACTCTCTTTGAGTCTTAAACTAGTCTATTCACACAAGGAACCAAACAAAACCCAACTGGGTCTAAGCAAGAACAAAACTTTTGATTCATTCAATCCAATAAGTCCAAAATATCAACAAACCAAGAAGACCCAAAAAGATTAATTAGTTCAAAAAAGGCAGCAAAACTTTATTAGGCAACCAGAAACCACCTTCTTGGTCTTCAGCTTTGCTGGGTCTCGAAATTGCAGCATCATCTTCACCAAGTATAGCAAAACCCACAAGTCCCTTAAACCCTACAGAGCTCTTTGATAATCACACAATCTTCAAAACCCACAAGTCCCTAGTATAAATCAAAATTCTGATTAAAACCCAGTTTGAATCAGAAGAGATAAGAACAGAGAAGCTTGAGGAACTTGGAGAGTGTGGATCATCATCTCTGGTTTATTGAAGACTAAGCGGGCTTTGAATTCGGGTCGTTTTCTGGTACTGTTTCTTGTTGGCTTCGTTTCCTTCTCAACCAAGGTTTGATTAGACTGGGCCCGCGGGGACGCGCAGAAGCCCACGCTCTTCGTTCTTGGGCCCACCACTCTCCATTTTTTATTTTACGTAGTATCTATTTGACTTGTGTGTACATGTAACTTTAATGCAAATTCTTGAGAGAACAAGCATTTTGAAGTTCTAATAAAATATTATAAGAAAAAGTAGTGATTCTCTTAAATGAGGTGGCCATAAGAGGTAAAAATTTTATTTATGACGAAAAAGAGTCATAAATTATAATTTATTCTCACCTCAGTCGTAATTTTACATTTTACTATCTCAAATGACCGCCATCATATAAATGACTAAAAATATATGACATCTAATGTCTATAATCAATAATCGTACTTCCATATATTAAATTACCAAACACAGTGTACAATATTTGGTTTCCTATAACAAAGCATCCACTTAAGAAAAGCAGCGTTTTGGACCAAAAGAGGAAATCGTTGATCGAGAGAGATTCCCAGTCTCCAAATCTCTCTCTCTCCGTATAAAAAGAAAATATTTGTAGTGGATGTGTACGTCTATATTCTCTCTAATTTATATATTTTAGGTAATATAATTAATGATTTTAACTGTTTAAATATTGAATTAATCAATAAAGATTATCTCTGTAAAAAATAAATATATACAAATATTATTTGTGTTGACAGTAGCCACAGAGGGGCTACAGCAGGCCCACAGACCCGCGGCAAGGCCACCAGGGCCCGGCCCAGGACCCAGGATCGGATCACCAGCACCAGGCCTCGGGGCCCAGCACTCTATCCTGCCCTCAGGGGTCCTGGGACCGGGGACGCCTGCCTGCCAAAGAGGGCACCAGAATGTCCAAACAGAAGGGAACCAGTCCCACATCGAAGAGTGAGGCCAGCCCTCACCCTCAACCGCCTATATATGGGCCTCAACCACCACCATAAATGGGTAACTGATCTCACTCACCGCTTACATACGTGCTTAAGTTATATACATTCCAACTATACTGACTTAGGCATCGGAGAGGAGAAGACCGGCCCGCCCGGTATTCCCCTTAGTGAGCAGGTTTGCAGGAGATCACTTGGAGGATTCACCTGTATCTACGAGACCCCCGGGTTTAGGCAGAAACAATTGGCGCCGTCTGTGGGAACTCTGAACAAGAAGCCGTGCAAGCAACACCCCTGGCTAAGATTGTGGGAATGAGTCAAGAGAGAGGAACCACTGAGGAGGGGCGTGTTGCAACTGTGCAAACGCTCGCCTCCACCCCTGTCATCACGCGGGAGCTGCGTGGCGAGCAGGGCAGCGATTTGGGAAGGAGCCGTGGAGGACCCTCCGGTGATCCGGAGCCCCGCCACGAGAGCTCGCACGGGAAAGACCCGATAGAGGACGAAGGCAGTCCGGTGCTTCGTGGCCTATCCCTGACGTTCTCGGATGATCCAAGTGATCAGTCTGAGAGCCAGGACCAAGACCCCACGTACAGCCCCGACCATGACGGCATGGCGGGAAAGATACGGGCAATGGCCGCAGAGGTTAGTCGTCTCAGAGAGGAGAACGACCGGGACCGAGCCAAGTCCCAGGCCCGATACGAAGAAATGGAGGCAGTAAACGCCGCCCTGGTAGCCGCCCTACAGAGGGGGCAGCAGCGCAGTGCCGCCATGGCCGAGGCACAAGCCGCACCCCTGCTAGTTCAACCCCGGCAGCTAGAGGCAGGGCAATCTTCGGGCGCCCGGCCCAGCGAGCCTGTGCGAGAGAAGTTACAAGCCGGCGAGGACCTGCCGAAGAGCACGCCCGCCTCCCACCAGCCGCACGCTTCGTCCATGGATGAAGTGGATACTCCAACCGCCCGGGCGCTGCAACTGCTAGCCAACACCGTGTCGGATCTGAAGGCCCAGATGGAGGCAAACGAGAGGAGAGCAGCCCGGCCATTGGAAGGCGCCCGGTTCAACGAGCGCATGGGCCCCTTTTCACACCGAGTCATAGAGTCAGGGAGATCTGGCAACCAGAAGTCCCTCAAGCTCACCTATTCCGGGTCCGGTTGCCCGTATCAGCATCTGGACAGCTTCCGATCCCAGACCTGCGCCAAGGGTTACTCCGATGCAATCTGCTGCAACATCTTCCAGGAGACCCTGTCCGGAGAAGCGCTCAGTTGGTTCTACGAGCTTCCTGCGAATTCAATCGAGGCATTCGAACAGCTGGCTGACCGGTTCGTAGGCCGCTTCATCCTCCGAGTCGAGGGAGCACGGACGTCCACCGTCCTCTTCAACTGCATCCAAGCCCCCGGGGAAGAGTTGAGAACCTTTGTCAACCGGTGGCAGACGGCCACGGCCGGGGTTCGGAACTTGGACAAGGGCATCGCCGAGATGGCATTCAAGCAGGGGCTTCGGGCAGGGAAGTTTTCCTACGCCGTCAGGGTAGAACTCCCTCAGGGCTACGACGAGTTGATGTCTATGGCCATCCGGCATGCCCAGGCTGATCATGAGACCTACGGGAACCACCTGCTGAAGAGGAAGCGGGATGAGCAGTCTTTGGACCATCCCCGGGGGGAGGATCCCCCGCGCAGTCAAGAGAGCAAACCCGGCCAGCGAGCCGAGCACGGGAGTCGCCGACCCAGCCGGAACAACAACAACAACGGCAAGACCTGGCCGCAGCGGCAGCAGAGGCCCTTCTCTGACAGGCCCCAGCCTCGGGCCGAGAACAAGCCTGCACCGTACCACCAAGAGCGCCCCCTGGCAATTATGCCAGCACCCCCAGCTAATCAAGAAGTCTTCTCCACTCTCACCGCATCCTATGAGGACATCCTGCTGGAGAATGCGAACGTCATTGCCCCACCGCCCCAGAGAAGGTACCCCAAGGGGAAGCTTACGACGGCGCAGACAGGCAAGTACTGCTCGTACCACGATGAGGCAACTCATCGGACGAACCAGTGCTTCGCCCTCAAGACTGCAGTGCAGGGCTTGATTGATAGCGGCCAGCTCCAGAGATATGTAGGGGAGAGAAGAGCAGACCCCGACCGGGGGAGTGACCCGGCTTGGTAAACCCGCTGGGTCCAGGCGGTTAGTTTGGCATATCGCCGATTCAACCGATTGTAAAGATCAAATATATGCAAACTACTTTTGAAAACTCTGGCCCCGCAAGCTCAGATATATATTCATAATTAATTGAAGTATTCAAGCAGTAACCGCTCCGGAGAGTTTTTTTTTTTTACAAGCAAGAGCAAGAAAAACATCCTAAGGAGCCGCATCTCCAGCGATAGCTTCGTCGTCGACCTCAGCTCCGGCAGGTTCGGTACACTTGGTAAAAGAATCCAAGTCCTACGCAGCCGCATCTCCAGCGATAGCCTCGTCGTCGGCCTGGGATCCGGCTGTGGCTCCGGTAGGCTCGGCACCGTTGGTCAAAGAATCCAAGTGCGAGCGACGCTCTGCTCCTGGTTGTTCCTCCACCGCCAGCTGCTGGACGACCGGCTCCACAGGAGCATTTCCTTCGGCAGAGGTACCCGGCATCAGGGAAGTATTTAACCACCCCTTCGCCGCCCATTCCGTGTACGCATCCGAGATGCCTTCTTCCCGGGCCTTCTCCAGGCAGTCCAGGAACCGATCGCTCTCCTCGTATTGAAGAACGAACCAGTTGAACTGTCCCGGGTCATCTCCCCCAGCAGCAGCAGCGGTGGCACGTGCCTGGAGCTCGTCTATCTTGGCTTCCAGCTTGGCCCTCTCAGCGTCAGCCCGCTCCCGCTCCCTCTCCATGCTCCGGTTCTGCTCCTCCAGCTCCCGGGCCTTCTCCTCCATCTTCCTGGCCTTTTCCTCCATCTTCTTGGCCCTCTCCTCCGCCCTGGCCTTCTCCCGATCCGAGCGGGACTTCTCCACCTCCAGAAGCTTCTGAGACTTGGATAACGCAGTTATCTGTCTCTTCAGCTCCGGGAGCTCCTCGCTCGCATCCGGCTGGTACAGGTGGTAGAGCAGCTGCAGGGCAACAAAGGCAGTCAAGTGGCAAAGAAAGAAGGCAGAATATAAGCAGTACGGTGGTACCATGCGGTACTTACCCGGAAGATGGATTCCTTGCATTTTGGCCGGTTGCCACCCGCCAGCACGCCATCAACCCCGGGCTTGTCCAGGCCGAAGCTGGCCAGGTCCGCCATCATCTGCCGGACGAGAGCGTTGTCCGGGCTTCCCCTCGCCGCCTCCGCAGGCGCAGGACTGCTCTGCCGGTCAGCTCCGGCTCCCTCCCCAGCATTGGATGGTACGCTGCTGGTTGTCCTGACCCGCTTCGCCAGGACCTCCCGGGATGACCCGCCGGTTAGCGTCACCAGCAAGGGGGACGGACCGTCCGGTCCTTTCCGCTTCTCTCCCCGCCCTTCGGGAGAAGCGGCACGTGCGTTTGCACGAGGAACAAAAGCAGCGATACTCAGGCTCGCCGCACGGTTGGGGATCCTGTTTGCTCCCCCAGGAACCCGCACCGGTCCCCCGGTGCTCTTGCCCTTCCCAGGCACCGCTGCTGCCGCAGAGTGATGGGTCTTCACCCGCTCCGGCAGGTAGGACGATTCGTCCATATCCCGGGCCCGGGGCTCCGCATGCAACGTAACCCGCCCGTCCTCTTCCACCGAGGACCGGGCGACGTTCGCACCCTTCTCCGTAAGCTGCCTCAGGAGGTCTTCCCCGTCCATCGAAAGAGTGTTTTCGGGCTTGATCACCGCCCGGGTTGACGCACCTGCAGGACAAGGAAAACGTTAAATTGTTGAGCAAAACCCAGCACAAGTCTCACCGCTAGGTTTGTTACCCACCGGGATCCCGCCCAAGCCCACAGTGTTCCAGCACTTCTCGCCGGATGAAATTGTACGAACTTCGCTCCAGGTGGTCCCAGCAGCCGAGAATAGTCAAGACCCTCTCCTGCTCCAACTCGGACAGCTGGAACGACTGGTCGCTTATGGGCTGGAAGGCGCCAGGCACCCGGTACATCCTCCTCTTCACCTGCCAAGCCCCGCCAGCCATCACCACCTTCTTTCTCCAGCTGCTGTCTACCCATGAAGGCATAGTGGTGATAACCGCTTGATTGTTGCGGGAGTTGAAGGATAAGCAGCCTTTGGACCCCGCCTTCCTTGAGTAGGACAACCTATACAGCGCCCGAAATTCATTGATCGTAGGCATGCTCATTCCGGACAGGTCGTATAGGCAGCCTAGACTTACCAACCGCCTCCACTGGAGACTGGGCAGCTGCGCGGGCGACGCTGGCAATGCACTCAATATATACTGCACGAAGTCGGGCAGCGGTAGCGACATCCCGTGCCGGAACTGGTCCGGATGCACGGCAACCCAACCCTCCTCCGGGTTGCAGGCTGACTCTCCAGGGTTCAATGGACGCAGAAAAATATCGTCCGGGATACCCCACGTTTCCCGGAACGCGGCAATCTCCGCAGGAGTCATGCTCTCCTCCGGTTCGTCACACACCACGGCAGCCCTTCCCCTACCAAGAGTGTAGCTTTCAACGGGAGCACCGGCCATGCGCACCCCGTGCGGTATCTCAGCTTCCGAGGAATCTGACCCGGAATTTGAGGACGTGGACGAAGCCCCGCTCCCGGAGCCGTCCGCGGCTTCATGCTCCGGAGCTTCAGAATCAAGCCAGTCCTGCATCCTCTCCACATCATCCACGACAGGACTTCTTGCGGCAGATTCAGAAGCCCCCTCCGAGCTCGAAGTATACATCTTAAACCTAGGGGCAGAAAGCAAGACCATAGCGCTCGTCAGCAACAAACTACAACACCACCTTCAGCGGCCTCTCCCCAAAAGTTTGCCGCTGAGCAACCCAGTCAGCGACACAGATCCCTCCCCCCCCCGCCACAAAACAACAAATCAAAAAAAAAAAAAAAACAAGAAAACACCGGGGCAAATAACACAACTTACCGATTAGTATGCTCAGCCGAGGACAATCCGCCCTACGAAAGCAACGAGCAATGGTAAGAGGAGGCTTGGGAGCGCTTGAAACACCGGATCTCTTGGGGGCAAATAAACTTAGGGTTTTTTTCGCCGGACCACCTCTTTTTCTCAGTCTCTCTGAAAAGTGCAAGAAGCAAAAGTGGAAAGAAGAGCAGAAGAGACCTATTTATAGAGGGGACCGGTGCCCTGGGCATCTTGAAATCCCTCCAAAAACGCAATCAGAGTAACTCAAACGCCTGCGAATCCAGGCCCTCCATCTCAAAACCGTTCCCTGATGGCACGTGTCCCAGCATTGGTAAACTGCCCACGCCATCACAACTGACGGGACTGATGGACTTCCTCCTTAAATGCATGTCAGCCACATGTCCCACACGCTGGCGACAGGAAGGTAGGAGCAGGAACCAAGGAGTCGGGCTCCCCCACGCTTCCCCAGATTCCACGGTTGCACGCCATCATTATTGCAAATTCAACCGCTTGAAGACCTCTCACCGGTTATGATTATCCAACCGCTTCGAGAGCATCTATCCGGGTATGACCGGGACTCGTTTCAATTTGGCATGTCGCCCGTGGGCGTCCCGCCCGGTACCATGGCATGTCGCCCGTGCGCGTCCCGCCCGGTACCATGGCAGTTCGCGGTTATAATCATTCAACCGGCTCCATGGCATCTTCGCCACATTGCACCAACGACCTCGTTTCGATATGGCATGTCGCCCGTACGAGATTGCTTGGTCTAGCAATTCTATCTAATTGGAGACCTCGTCTCGATATGGCATGTCGCCCGGTCGAGGTCCAATCTGCAAAGTTCAACCGGGACTCGTTTCGATATGGCAGAACGCCCGTCGATCCCCATGAACTCCGCCTCGCACCGATAGGCAGAACGCCCGGGCGAGGTCCAACCCATCGGTTCCGTCATGTCCAACCAGCTCGAGAGTACTTTCCGGAAACATAATCACCCCGGACCCATGGCTTTTCACAGGGGGACTCGTTTCGATATGGCATGTCGCCCGTCGAGTCCGCCCGCCTCCATGGCAAACGCATGGGCTTTATAAACCGGGCGAGTTTACATCTAAACACATGTACTCTTGTCCAGCAGGATAAAAACCCTGCGTCGCACTGAACCGCGATACTGTCCAGCAGGATAAAAACCCTGCATCGCACTGAACTGCGATACCTTTGGGAACACATGGGGGGAGACTCGTTATCTTTACACCATCCCACCGGGCAGATTGTATCTCTAACACAGAACAAGTCTCCCCGCAGGCTAACAAACCTGCACATTTACCTCATCGCTTATTCAACACAAGATGAGAAGAACTAGCAAATGTTTGCACCGCTCCGTTCTGATTTGGCAGAACGCCCGGTTCTGGCCCAGTTTTCCACCGCTCCGTTCTGATTTGGCAGAACGCCCGGTTCTGGCCCAGTTTGCTCCGCTCCGTTCTGATTTGGCAGAACGCCCGGTTCTGGCCCAGTTTTCCACCGCTCCGTTCTGATTTGGCAGAACGCCCGGTTCTGGCCCAGTTTGCTCCGCTCCGTTCTGATTTGGCAGAACGCCCGGTTCTGGCCCAGTTTGCTCCGCTCCGTTCTAATTTGGCAGAACGCCCGGTTCTGGCCCAGTCTGCTCCGCTCCCTTCCGATTTGGCCGAATGCCCGGCACGGGATCAGTGAGCTCCGCTTCATTCTGATAGGGCAGCAGGCCCAATCAGAAATCCGTGCATTACTCTCTTGCATGGCGGATTTCAACGCCTCATCATCAGTCCATGCATTAATCTCTTGCATGGCGGATTTCAACGCCTCATCATCATTCCATGCACCATCTATCGCATGGCATCATCTCATACACTCTTCGGGTTTTCACCCCGCTCCATGCTCAAACACCACAACACTCGAGCACAGTTCTAGTTACATTACCAAACATGCTTATAAATTATTACTTGCCATCAGTAACAGGTACTCACCTCGGTCACGCCCAATCTTTAACGCGGACTTGGGGGACTGGGAACCGATAGGTTGGTAACCCAGCGGGTCTGCGGGACAAGAGCAAGACAGATAAGTCCCCATTCAAGATTGCACTTGACCGGGAACTTGGGGGACTTGTTGACAGTAGCCACAGAGGGGCTACAGCAGGCCCACAGACCCGCGGCAAGGCCACCAGGGCCCGGCCCAGGACCCAGGATCGGATCACCAGCACCAGGCCTCGGGGCCCAGCACTCTATCCTGCCCTCAGGGGTCCTGGGACCGGGGACGCCTGCCTGCCAAAGAGGGCACCAGAATGTCCAAACAGAAGGGAACCAGTCCCACATCGAAGAGTGAGGCCAGCCCTCACCCTCAACCGCCTATATATGGGCCTCAACCACCACCATAAATGGGTAACTGATCTCACTCACCGCTTACATACGTGCTTAAGTTATATACATTCCAACTATATTGACTTAGGCATCGGAGAGGAGAAGACCGGCCCGCCCGGTATTCCCCTTAGTGAGCAGGTTTGCAGGAGATCACTTGGAGGATTCACCTGTATCTACGAGACCCCCAGGTTTAGGCAGAAATAATTTGTTTAACTGATTTTTTATAGAGGTGCTTTATTAATTAATTTAATATTTAAATAATTAAAATCGTTGATTATATTGTCTAAAATATGCAAATTAGCGGGAGTGAGAATGTACGCCGTCTAAAAAGTCAAAGTAAATAAGCAATGCTTCCCTGCTCTGCACCCTCATCCCTATTGGTGCGAAATTCAGACCTCTCCGCTCTCTCCTCTCTCCTTCCGCCGCACAGGGCGGCGTTTCGTCTCCCGATTCACTCTCCTCCGTCTCCGTCTCCGTCTCCCTCTCCTCTCAGCTCCCTCGCATTTCGGCATTTCAGAGTGACGGTTAACCGTCTTCGCCGATGGCGGAGAAGCAGTTGATCGTCGTCGTCGAAGGCACGGCGGCCATGGGGCCTTACTGGCCCACCGTCGTCTCCGATTACGTCGAGAAGATCATCAGGTCGTCATTTCTTATACTCAGCTCATCGTTTTCTTTCCTTTTTTTTGAATTCTAGGGTTTCGGTTTTTCCTTCTTTGAGTCATTTGATTGATTCTAATGCCTGAAATTGAATTTGAACTTGAAATTTCGCTTTTGTACTTGAACAACATACTCAGTTGCTCACTCTGTGATTCTGTTCTGAGCGTTGTGAACTTGGAATTGTGGAGTCTTTTAGTTCAATTTTGAAATTGGAGGCCAAGGAATTTCATATTTATGCACTGTTTGATCATATATGCTAGTTTCGGAAGTTGATCTTAGGGTTCATGTATTAACTCGAGTGCGCTATTGTTTGTAGAGTTTAGAAACTTGGAATTATAGCCTTAGAAGGTGATAAATTGTGTTTGGGTGAGTATTGATCCCTGATTTATAAACCAATCTTACATGGACTTGGCTTATTTATGCAATGTGCCAAGTTTGACTTTGTACAACTGGTGGTGGAAACTGTATTGTATGTTATTATGGTAGATTTGACTTCAGCTAACAAAGTTGTTGGACTAGAGTTTCGAAAAATTTTAAGCTGTCGGGTGAGCTGGACTTTTATGGTAATTCAAACTTAATTGAAGCTAGCAGGCAGTGATCACCTCCGTGATGCTGAATTCGTGCTCGTTGACAAGTGATTTACCAAGCCAACTGTCCGTCTTCATCCATACTCAAATAGAGCAGAGGATTAGACATCTTAAAGCAGGACTCATGCTCTATTTGATTGGAGCGAGCATACTGGTGTAATGTCTATAGTTGATGTTGACCCCTTTTTATTATCATTAGTAATATTGCTATAATACTGCAGTTAATCACTTATGGTTTATATGTGGTCATAAAGTGAAAATCTTTCACTGACATATCATAAGTAGAGAAAAGGAAACACATCAATGAGACTAAGATAGATAACCCTGAGGTTGCCAATGCAATCCCAAAAAGAGAATCCCCAATTTTATCACGCTGAAACCTTCATGGCTGAGGAACAACTGATCATCGTTGTTGAAGGCACAGCAGCAGTGGGGCACCGTCTGGAAACCCAGTGTTACAGATTATTTAGACAAGATTGAGAGGTCTGGGGAATTTTTTTTCCAAGTAATTTTTATTTATTTATTAATTTTTTTTTTCTCATCTCGAGTATGCACAGTGTATTTTTAAAGCAGCTTTCTTTTCTATCTCCATTTTGATGTGGGTTCGTAGAAATTGCATGATCCCATGTCTTATTAAGGAGTTCTTCTGAATTGTGATATCTGTTTTTTGTGCTGTCTTCATGTCGGCTCTGTAACTTGTAAGAGGAAATCCTTAGAAAACTCCTTTTTACATGAGTATCATAATTAATAATATTTGGAGAATAATTGGTTACTCTAAATGGCCAAAAATAGACTATAAATCTTCTGACGTCTGTTTCCTTAGAGATCATATTTCCTTTGCACACGCGCATGCGCGCACACACGTGCATTTTTTTTCTTCTGTGGATGCGCTTCTCTGAGTTAATTGAAGGATGAATATAGTAGTAGGCTTAAATAAGTAAGTGGTCTGGAAAATTGTATTGCATGTAAGGACTACCCGGAAAGATTGGAGAGTCCTATGAATATCTTGTTTGTTTCGGTTGACAAACAAATAAGGACGGAAAGAGATTTATGTGCTGAGTAGCACTATCTGAGTTCTTTCATGAGCATACAATTCACCAACTTTTAAGTTTATTTATTCTCTTACTAACAAACAACTAATGTTATTACTGATTAGTAATTGGCCAGCTGTATAGCAACTAATGTTAGAAGATTTAACGAGGTTGATTAATTCTGTTAGTCTTTCTAGATGCATTTATTAATTTTAAATGTTTACTGAGCATGACATTTTTACATTCTCAATATCCTTTGGACGGTTAACGTGGATGGCATTGTAGGTATTACTATATAGATATGCCAAATCTGATTTATGTTTCCTTGCAGGTCTTTGTCGGGAAACGATTTAAGTGGTCAGGTATCCTTCTTTTTTCTACCAAATTGCTCTTTATATTTCTTGTATATCTCTATATCTGTATTTGAAGGCATTCTTTAAGAACTCATATTGGTAATGCTATTAAAGGAAAAACTTTCTTTAATTATTTTTTAGGGTGGGGGTTTAATTGCTCATAGATTCTTCTGTTGATCTGAACTCAGCTTTTTACATCAGACCACTAACTTTATCTGAAGATGTAGCCATGTAGTATTTTGCCTTTGGCAGATTGCATTTAGGTGTCATCCATTTCGTTTGCAGGGTTCAAGTCAAGCAATACTCCTTTATTATTTACTTATTAACATGTATTTTGGATATATTTAGGTGCTTGTGCCCTCTTTGATTAGATTCAAATAATACATTGTGAATGATAAGTTATCAGTTCTGACCAGTCATAAACCAGAAAATAGTAACAGGAAGATAGCATTAAGAATTCTCATTTTAAGTTTAGTTCTACTTGCTAGCTGTATTTGTAATCATGCATTATTTGGCTTTTGAAATGCAGAAGCTGACCAATTCTACTGTCGAGATGTCTCTGGTCACATTCAATACTCATGGATCTTATTCTGGTATGTAGTTTTCACTTGCTTTATTAATTATTAATCGATTATGACTTCTCAATTTATATATTCCTTTTGGGTGACAAATTGTTGTGCAATTAAGATTCTGGCTAGCACACCACCTGTATACTGACATCATTCAAACTGCTGACACAAAGTCAAATAATTTTATAATGTAGTTACTCATTGCGCATAACATCGTCTTGTCTATATTGTGCAACCTTGATATTGGAACACAAATATATGCATGAAGTGGGAAAAAAAAAAGAGAGCACTTTTTCCCTTCCTCTTGGTAGGAAAATTTAGCTATAAAACTGGAAGTTTTTATAGTAATAACTATCACTTATGTAAGAGATATCGTGCCTTGGCTGTTATGCATTTTAATCGCATAGCAGCTGGATGATGTGCATAAAATTCAATGTCTTAAGTGCAAGCACAGCTCAGTGTCTTTATAGAGTCCCACATCTTTACTGTAATCGATGTAGCTCAGTATCTTTATATAATCGTACATCCTGTATGCAGGTTGCTTGGTACAACGGAGTGGATGGACAAGAGATGTTGAACTTTTCTTACAATGGCTATCAGCTATTCCCTTAGCAGGTGGTGGTTTTAGTGATGCTGCAATTGCAGAAGGGCTTTCTGAAGCCCTAATGGTATGGCATATTAATCCATATTAAACCATCTATATATATATACATATATTGTTATAAAAACTAGAGTAAAAGTGTATATTGGCAGTGCTTCCATTACTAAAGACGAACACATGTACACACGACGTGCGTATGTATGCATATATATAATATGTATTATATGAGTGATTAAAATCTTTGTTTCACTGCTGAGCGAAAGAAACATGTCTCACTGCTAAAGATAAGTTCTTGAATTTAAAAAGTGCACAATCTTTTTTATGCAAAGATTTTGGAGATATGAGTTAAATTGTACGTAATATATGTTGTAATCTATTGTTTTTTTTTTTTTTTTTGGAATTAGTTGAGTTCTTTCTTTTGAATACTGTAAATGGAATTAATTGAGTTTAAGGATCATAATTAATTGCATTCTCATTGTAATGTGCTCGACACTTACTATTCTTACTGATTTAATACTCAGATGTTCCCTATCAATCAAAATGGAAGAGAAAATCAACAAAATGTGGATTTCCAAAAGCACTGCATTCTTGTTGCTGCTAGTAACCCTCATCCCTTGCCCACACCAGTCTACAGACCACAAATACAAAATGTGGAGCAGATTGAAAATTTTGATGCACAAACCGAATGCCGTCTGTATGATGCCGAGGCTGTTGCTAAAGCATTTGCACAGGTAGTTTGTGTTTA
Source organism: Potentilla sterilis (assembly GCA_963682095.1). Taxonomy (NCBI): domain Eukaryota; kingdom Viridiplantae; phylum Streptophyta; class Magnoliopsida; order Rosales; family Rosaceae; genus Potentilla; species Potentilla sterilis. Next base: position 45,404,586 of record OY821761.1, on the reverse strand, counting down.
TGTTACTATGGCTGTTTCTTATCTCATGTGGGTGGACCTTTGTCATTGATTGGCCTTAATTCTTCAATTTTCTGTCCAGTGCTTTGTTTCTCTGTCAGTCATCTGTCCGAAACAGCTTCCTAAAATCAGAACTATATATAATGCGGTATGATCATGTCCTCACTCTATCTATTTATTGTCCTCCATATTAAGCTTTTGACTACTTTATATCTTGCTAAGTCAGCATCTTGCGACCAGTTAGCTTTACTTCTGGGCTCTAAAGGCTTAGACTATCACGAACTAATTTTATAGTTCCTTTTTTGGTATCACACTCATTAAACAATCATCTATTTTGTTATGGACATAAAATGATTGTTGACAATGCAATAGGGAGATTAATATGAATATTTTAAAGTTTACTGGAAACTGCATATGATGATGACCACTTTGCCAATGCAGGGAAAGCGCAACCTGCGGGCAGCAGATCCACCAATTGATAATGTGAAAAATCCCCACTTTCTCGTTCTAATCTCAGAGAATTTTTTGGAGGCCCGGGCTACTTTAAGTCATCCTGGAAGTACAACTTTGCCCTCTAATCCAAGTCCTGTAAAGATGGACATAGCTCCTGTTGCATCAGTGACAGGGCCACCTCCAACTTCTATGCCATCTGGTAGTATTGCAGTCAATATGCTCATCCCTGTTTACCTTGGCCTTTTTATGATGCTAAACATTAAGCTTTAGTTTTGTTTAATGAAAGGTTTTTGTTTTGAACATTTTATGAAAGTACTTCTGATTGGCCAGGGAAATAAAAGTACTTGTGCTTAATTGATTAGTTCTTGCTTATAAAGTTTTTATTCTTGATTGACCCCTTTTCTTTTGTTTTTTTAATTATTTAATTATTTAATTTTATTTTTAGTGAATGGATCTGTTATGAATCGTCCATCAGTTTCTGTTGGAAATGTGCCTCCTGCGACAGTAAAAGTGGTATGTTCCTTAGTCTTCCATTTGGCTTTCATACTTTATTCATGAAATGAAGCTCTTCATGTTCTATCTTATTGAAATCGCTCAACTAGTAGTAGACTCTGATATAATTTCCTTTTAGGAGCCAAGCACTGTAAGTTCAATGGTAGCTGGACCTGCTTTTGCACACGTTCCATCTGTTCGTCCTCCTTCCCAAGGAGTTCCAACCCTGCAAAGTTCCTCACCATCTTCTGGTGAGATGATTACAAATAATGAGAGTGTGCCAGATTTGAAACCTATAGTGAGTGGTGTGACACATCAACAACGTCCTGTGGGAAGCATCCTCAATAATATCTCTCAAGCACGCGTGATGAATTCTGCCGCTTTATCTGGAGGAACCTCTATAGGTCTCCAAAATATGGGTCAAAATCCTATGGCCATGCATGTATCAAACATGATATCGAGTGGAATGGCATCTTCGGTGGCTGCTGCTCAAAACGTATTTGCATCTTCAGGACCTCACACTCTTACACAGGTTCCTCAGAGCTCAGGTCTTAATTCATTCACTTCAGCTACTTCAAATGTGTCTGGAAATTCTAACCTTGGGATGTCGCAACCAATGAGTAATCTCCAAGGTGGTGTTAGTATTGGCCAATCTGTTCCTGGCATGAGCCAAAATCACTCAGGACCCCAAATGGTTCAAAGTGGCATTGGAATGAATCCAAACATGATGAGTGGCCTTGGTTCAGCTGGTTCCTCCTCTGGAACTGGTACAATGATGCCTACTCCTGGAATCTCTCAACAGGCCCAATCTGGGATGCAGTCACTTGGTGCAAACAATAGTTCAGTATCTAATCCATTATCACAACAGACATCAAGTGCTCTGCAATCTGCACAATCCAAATATGTTAAAGTCTGGGAGGTAAGTGTAGTATATACTTTTGGAATATAAAGAAGTTGGGTTTGTAAATTGCTGGTGGAAACATTTTTCATGTTAGACAGTCGGAGATTTTAAATTAGTGTTGTCCTCCAGTTTGCAATGTGATTCTCACTTGTTATTGGATGATCAAACACATGCAGGGAAATTTATCTGGGCAGAGACAAGGACAACCTGTGTTTATTACTAGATTGGAAGTATGTATCCAGATGCCTCATGAATTTCCCTTTCACAGTAACTTCTGTTATTACCTTTTATAATTGTTATAAGGATTCCATTTCCCAACCCCCACCTCCCATTAATACCTAATGACTTTGCACTGTTATAGTATGTTCATACATTTTTGGGAAATTTACGGATACACCAAAGTCTTTAGGTTAATTGCTTCTCAATGCTCATACACGTACATGTTTTTTCATACCACAAGTCGATAGTTTTTTCAAAGAAGCATGTGTACGGCAATGATGCCTATTGGAAAATATTTTAGTAAACTATGAGGGAGTGTCATCAAACAAACCACAGATGTCTGTTACAGGACCTAACCATATGGACTGTTGTAAATAGCCCATTTATCTTTTACAATATCACCAATTACTCTTCCTGTCAGTATATTCACAAAGACTTTCTCTCTCTTTGTCAGGGATACAGAAGTGCTTCAGCATCTGAGACGTAAGTGGAGTTCTCTATTTTCTTCCAAATACACTAGCTTAATATAGTCAATGCTCTAATTTTCAAAGTTGCTCTCTTTAACCGTTTCATATAGGAAACAAGGTTCTAGTTTGTCAAAGCTGATATGAAATGTTGCTGACTGAGTTTATACCTGACTTCATTTTTGGCACCTTTATATGAGATGTTATGGTCAATGTGTTATCTTAAGTAACCTCCACCTTTAGAGTCCTGAATCTACACAATGTAGTATGATTGCCCTATATTGAATGTCCTTGATTATGTGAAAGTGCTATCTCAATAACATATTTAGGGCACCTTAGCTATACTTTGGTTGACAAATGTCATATGCACTCGTCAGGCTTGCAGCAAACTGGCCACCGACAATGCAAATAGTCAGGCTCATATCTCAGGATCACATGAATAACAAGTAATGTTTCATTTAGTGAAAACCTTCCCTCTTGTATATATAATGTATATCATCCAGTTGAGGTGTTTGTCTTTGAGTTTTCCTGAAGTTATTACACTGTTTTCAGGCAATATGTGGGAAGGGCAGACTTTCTAGTATTTCGGGCAATGAATCAGCATGGATTTCTTGGGCAGTTGCAAGAAAAGAAGCTTGTAAACACTCTCTCTCTCTCTCTCTGCGATGGTTCCTTTCTGTTACCCCAGTGAACATATTCCAACATTGAGTCTTCAAGAAACCCTTGAGCTTTTCATTACATTTTGGACCTTTTCTTTCTTTTACCCGTCTCTTTTTTCCTTTTATTCCCCCCTTTTGGGGTGTATAAAGTAAGCACATTTTTTTACTGTTGATCAAGGGGATTTTCAAAACCACTATCAACATTGAAAGGACATATTAAGCCCTAATTCGTATTAATTTGAGGGTAAAACTGTACATTGAAAGGACATATTTGTAATACTCATCATTGCTATTGAATTACATAAAGTCCCTATCCATAATACTCTCTCCATCTATCTATTTTCCCAGGTGTCCAATAATGAAACTTCATTAAATCCTAGTGTTGTAGAATAGCTAATTTTGGAAAATGAAACTTCATTAAATCCTGTGAATGAAAGTTATATATTATTCCCCTTGATTATATCTACTGGTATTTTTGGCTGCATAATGCTCACCTTGAAGTCGGGGGTGATTACTGGATTCTGGTGCTCGTTTATTTGCAGCTTTAGGGTCAAAGCTGGTTAATGTTTTCTGTATTATTTGTTTACTCAATGAAAATAAGATATTAAGGATAATTTTTCTGATACGAATTGTCCTAAAGCTGATTTTTACTTTTTCAGTGTGCTGTCATCCAATTGCCGTCTCAGACACTACTGCTATCTGTTTCGGACAAAGCTTGCCGCTTGATTGGAATGCTTTTCCCAGGCGTAAGATTGTTTATGTACTATGCCAGTTTATTGCTTTGTGATTTCCTTTTCAAAGTGAACTTTTAACTGTCACCACCCTGAGCTTGTAGATCCTCAACGTAGATGTGAGGCACTTTTATTATCAAAACGCAACCTGCACAATGAATAGTAAGCCTGTATTTCCGGCAAGATTTTGTGGGCATTTTCTTGCCTGTACAAGCTGCTTTCGATGCTGAAGGGTCCTTGCATAAAATTCAATTTTTATTTGTATTTTGTTTGATTTTAAATGGAGGCCTGTGGGGTTTTTTCCAAAATGAGGTTGTGTCTCGGCATTGTAACTTTGTCTTGATTTCTTATTAAATCTAAGTCTACCATCGGTTCAGGATATGGTTGTGTTTAAGCCACAAGTAAGCGGTCAGCAACAAATGCAGCAAATGCAACAACAGCAACCACAGCTACAACCAATGCAGCAACAACAACCACAGCTACAACAAATGCAGCAACAACAACCGCAGCTACAACAATTGCAGCAACAGCAGCCTCAGCTACAACAGATGCAGCAACAGCAACCGCAGCTACAGCAGCAACAATTGCAACCGCAGCTCCAGCAACAACAGCAACCGCAGCTGCAGCATCCACAGATGCAACAACAGCAGCAACAGCAACAGCATCCACAGATGCAACAACAGCAGCAACAGCAACAGCATCCACAGATGCAACAACAGCAGCAACATCCTCAGATGCAGCAGCAGCAGCAGCATCCTCAGATGCAGCAACAACAGCAACTCTCGCAGCTCCAGTCACAACAGCAAATTCCACAACTGCAGCAACTGCAGCAACAACACCAACAGCAACAGTTGGTTGGGGGTGGAATGGGTCAGGCTTATGGTCAAAGCCGGTCACAATTAGTTTCACAAGCGCAAGTTTCATCACAGCAAGGACCTAATATGCCTGGAGGCTTTATGGGTTAACAAGTGTTGCTTTTTAGTAGTAGTGGCTTACACTTTATGGATCACAGGTTTTATCTATAAAGTATTGCTTGTCAGATACACCATCTTTTCTATGCAATTTCATATCTATATATTTAGCATTATTAGCAAACGTGCTGGTGTTCAACACATAAAGATGATCCTTATTTGACATGCTTGAGGGACCTTATAAGCAGTCTACTGCTACTTATAGACATTGGGGAGCCAATTTTAGGGCATCAGACTGAAAAACTGAAGCAGAAGTCACACTTCTCCGGCCTCAGGCGTTGGGCTAGGTAATGGAAAGGGACAGTTTTTCTGGGATATCTGGTCTTAAAATTCAGTCCCTAGTTTCATTTCTAGTATGAATATTTAGTGATATGAACATGACGCTAATGCGGAGTAAGATTAAACTAAATATGATGCTTAAAGCCTTAAACCTTTAATTTTGTGGTAAGCAGCGGCTTGCAGTCACCTCTGCGGCTCCCAAAGTGACTGGGGACACTTAAAAGGAAGAAGGAATAGGACACCACCAACAAAGCAGGAAGACTTGAAGAGCATCCTTTGCCTTTAATCATTACCCCCTAAAACTAATTCCCTCTTTATAAAGCCACTATGTTATAATTGTACTGATTGATTTTAGGAAGGATCCTTCACCCACCAACTCACAATTTTCATCATTTGATGCAAAACTAGGATAACAAAAATAAATAATTGCATAAAAGGTAGCAAAATTGATGGCTGAGCTTCAAGGTGCTTTCACAATGGGGTTCTTCAAAATTCCTTGGTTTGAGTTATTTAGGGTGAGTTTGGTACGGCTGGGCTTTTAAGTAAAAACTGATTTATACTTATAATTTATTAGTATAAGGTGAGTGGGACCAGCTTCTCATTTTTTATTAAAACTGACTCCTGCTTTTTTCAAAAAGCTACTGATATATTGTGTTACTAAACATAAAACTGAATTATATTTATAAGCAGAATAGCTTATAAGCTCTCCCAAACGCACCTCTTGGGTAGAGGAGTATGTTACAATTGTTTGCTTCAGTAAACTACAGTAGTGGGCTGCCATCTTTTCCCAATACATGCAAAGAGGTTTGCTGTACCAACTTAAAATATTTACTCCTTCCTGCATGAGTTTATTTCCTCTACTTATCAAATTAGTCCTAAAGCACCTGTGGGGTTAAGCAGTGTACATATCCCACATTTCTTTCTAAGTTCCATTTCTAACACTTTGGCTCAACTTTTTTCAGGCCACCAAGCCCTATATAGATGATGACGGTCACTGAACTCCCACACTGAAAGTGCTTCTCTGTCTTCATTGCTAAAAGATGGTTACAACCTCTCCTCCTCCAAAGGTGAGCACCACCACCCTTTAGTTTACACACACCAATCATACACTTGGTACTTGTTTTTAAAGTTGCACTGTCTGATTTCTATGTTCCAAACTCTAGCAGCAGGAAGCTCTTTCAGACAGCAAATGGAAGGAGGAAGCAGACACCATGCGCCGTGCCAAATGGTGGTACTCGACCTTCCACACCGTCACCGCCATGATTGGCGCGGGTGTCCTCAGCCTACCATATGCCATGGCCTACTTAGGATGGTACTATGCTAAACATACTCGATCAAACTACTTAGCCAAACAGGATTGATTTACTTGTAGACCAAAGTCATAAATCATTTTCCCTATCTTGATTGTTTTCGCTATGTCAGGGGTCCAGGGACAATGGTACTGGCAGTATCATGGTGCATGACCTTGAACACAATGTGGCAGATGATACAACTCCATGAATGTGTTCCAGGGGTTCGCTTCGACCGATACATAGACCTTGGTCGACATGCCTTCGGTCCTAAACTCGGACCATGGATCGTGCTTCCACAGCAGTTAATTGTTCAAATTGGGTGCGACATAGTTTACATGGTCACTGGAGGAAAGTGCCTGAAGCAGTTTATGGAGATGGCATGTTCCAGTTGCACACCAATCAAGCAATCCTACTGGATTTTGATGTTTGGTTCCATTCATTTCTTCCTTTCCCAGCTTCCCAATTTCAACTCTGTCGCTGGTGTTTCGCTAGCAGCAGCTATCATGTCACTAAGGTATAGAGATCTCTGTCTAACTTGTCACTTCAACTTTTACACAGTTACACAGCAGAGCTTCACAAAATCTTATAGTTGGCTTTGATACAAATTATCACAGGAAAATAAACGTGTAGTCATTTTGAAGTTCTTATTATTGTGCAGTTATTCCACAATAGCTTGGGGGGGTTGCTTAAGCAGAGGCCCGGTCGATAATGTTAGCTATGCATACAAGAAAACTAGTTCAGTTGATTACATGTTCCGAGTGTTCAATTCACTTGGTCAAATCTCGTTTGCATTTGCTGGACATGCTGTGGCTCTTGAAATTCAGGCTACAATGCCATCAACTCCGGAGAGGCCTTCAAGAATACCAATGTGGAAAGGTGCCGTCGGAGCCTATATTATTAATGGAATTTGCTATTTTCCGGTGGCCCTCATCGGTTACTGGGCTTTTGGGCAAGATGTTGCTGATAATGTTCTAGTGGACCTCAAGAGACCTGCTTGGCTTATTGCATCTGCAAATTTAATGGTTGTTGTCCACGTTATTGGCAGCTATCAGGTAAATCAGTACTACTACACTCACTAAATTTGTTTCTCAAATGATGTTCGTTACCGATGAGCATGTAACTAAAAAACGTGCATTTGTAGGTTTTTGCTATGCCGGTTTTTGATTTGTTAGAGAGGATGATGATGAAAAAACTGAACTTCCCGCCTGGAGTGGCTCTTAGAATAGTTGCTAGATCAGCTTATGTCGGTAAGGTTCTCAATAATCATAATATGTGTTTGGTTCTGATCAATTATCTGACTAATACCTCACGTACTTCCCTCTCTTTCAGCATTCACATTGTTTGTTGGAGTCACCTTCCCTTTCTTTGGGGACCTTCTTGGTTTCTTCGGCGGATTTGGGTTCGCCCCGACTTCATACTTTGTAAGTCTCTATCTCACTCACCCTCTCTTTTCATATTATCATACAAAGCTTAGCAAGTAACTAATCATCTCGAGCATGATAATTTTACAGCTTCCTAGTATAATGTGGCTGGTCATTAAGAAACCAAAGAGATTCAGCACCAATTGGTTCATCAACTGGGTAAGCAATACAGACATTTCATCCCCTCAATTTCTTTGGAACAACAGAAATATAAAGAGTGAATAGTTTCTTGATATTCATATATGAAACTATTGTGCAGGCTTCCATATTCGTTGGAGTGTTCATTATGTTGGCCTCCACCGTTGGTGGTTTGAGGAACATCATCGCTGACGCATCCACATATCGTTTCTACACTTAGTCATGTATTATCAAGCTAGCTAGTATTTGGTTACGGTCATTGTACCAAGGCCTAAATTAGATGTTGCCATACTCGAATTGTACGTGTGTATTCTGTGTTCACCAATCTACCAACTACTTCGTGCATCATTTATTTCTTCTTTTCTCATTTTTCTGTTTGCTTGAGCAAAACCGTGAAATTTTATAAGAAATGAAAAACCCTCATATGCATGCTACCTAAACTATCACATATTGCAGTGTTCAATATCCTTTAACTTTCAAAACTACTATTCTAGTGGTACCTGAACTAAAACCGTCAGTCTCCATTATCGTTAAGTTCCATATGTGGCATATATTGTAGAATTGTATTTCCATTGATTCAAAACGTATTACAGATTACATGTTAAATAGCTATACATGATGAACTAATATAGAAAGGTATCAATTACAATAAAGACTGTAATTACAGATCCTCAATCTGAGCATGGTTGACAATTCAGTGTTGAATGCAGAGGAGAGATTTACTCTCATGATTGATTCTGTGAGGAAGAGATGATCTTGCTAACATCCCCCCGCAAACTGAGCGGCCGAGGACGAACAAGTTTGAGGAAGAAAGTCTGATGACGATGTTTGTGAAGTGGTTTTGTGAGAATATCAGCAGGTTGATCAGTGGAGGGAATAAAGCAAACTCGATGGCTGCCAAGTGCGACTTTTTCCCGAACAAAGTGATAGTCAAGCTCAATATGCTTGGTGCGGGCATGGAATACAGGATTGGAGGCCATATACGTGGCACTAAGGTTGTCACAATGAAGGGAAATAGGAAAAGTAAGGCGCACACCAAGTTCGTATAGTAGAAAGGCTAACCATGTAGTTTCAGCCGAGGCATGAGCAAGAGAACGATATTCCGCCTCAGCACTAGAACGAGCAATTGTGGGCTGCCTTTTGGAACACCAGGAAATTAAGCTAGAGCCAAGATAGACGAGATAGCCGGTGGTGGAACGACGAGAGTCGGGGCAGCCAGCCCAATCCGCATCAGAGTAAGCAGAGAGGGTGACAGGTTGGCGTTGTGGGCGAAAGAAGAGACCATGATCGATAGTCCCCTTGATGTAGCGTAAGATACGCTTGGCAGCAACAAGGTGAGTAGTGCGTGGTTGACACATGAACTGAGCCACAGAATTCACCGCATAGGAGATATCTGGGCGTGTAATGGTGAGGTACTGAAGGGAACCAACAAGCTCACGGAAGATGGTAGGATTGGCAAGGACATCACCATCAGTAGCCGAAAGAATCGGTTTTGTAGTCATAGGGGTGCTGACAGGCTGACTGAGAAGAAGATCATACTTCTTGAGGATATCATAAGCATACTTCAGCTGATCAACATGAACACCGGCAGAGGAACAAGTCACCTGTAAGCCAAGAAAGTAGTGTAGGGGACCCAAGTCTTATATGTCGAAACCTCGACTAAGAGCAGCAATAAAACTCTCAATGACTTGATCATGACTACCAGTGATAACAATATCATCCACATACAGAAGCAGGTAAATTGTATGAGTGCCATGGTGAAAGATGAAAAGGGAATTGTCTGCCTTACTTTGACGAAAACCAGCCGAGAGAAGAAAAGAACTGATACGAGTGAACCACACACGCGGAGCTTGCTTGAGTCCGTAGAGCGACTTATGAAGCTTACAGACATGGTTTGGACGTTCAGGGTCGACAAAGCCTGGAGGCTGCGTCATGTAAACCTCCTCAGTAAGAAACCCATGGAGGAAAGCGTTCTTAACGTCAAGTTGGCGAAGTGACCAGCTGCGAGAAACGGCAATGGCAAGTACTGTGCGAATGGTTGCAGGTTTGATCACCGGATTGAATGTTTCCGCATAATCGATGCCTTGACGTTGATGAAAACCTTGGGCTACTAAACGAGCCTTATAGCGTTCCACTGAGCCATCAGGACGATGCTTAATCCGAAATACCCACTTGCAACCAACAGTGTTCGGAGAAGAGGATGCAGGAACCAGGGACCAAGTTTGATTTTTCAAAAGGGCATTAATTTCTTCGACCATAGCAGAACGCCATTCGGCCGATTTGGAGGCCTGAGAGTAGCACGTTGGTTCCATATTAGCAATAACAGTGGAAAGGGCATGTGGAATGGGATACCTTACAGTGCCATCAGATCGAATTTTGGGTTGGACTATGCCATCACGTAGACGGGTGGTCATCGGAGGTGGAGGGATGACAGGGGCGGGAGCAGGGGCTGCTGGGGCTGGTTCGGGGACCTCCGGAGCCGGGGCTGAATCGGCTGGTTCGACCGAAGTTTGGGAGGCCGGAGCAGGGTCAGCTGGAGGGAAGACAGAGACAGAAGGTCCGAGAGGAGAGCAAGGAGAAGAAGGCTCGGCCATGGTGGGAAGAGGAGGTGGTGGAGGAAGCACGGTGGCGGAGCGGCGGGTATAGATGCGCCCAAACCGATCGGGTTGAGTCAGAGCAGGAGAGGGTGGACGCAGGATGAGGTTGCGTGCAATAAGAGTGGAGGATGAGGTTGTGGATGAATCGGGTGGAGCCACACTTGGAGGCTGTGTAGGCTGCATAGGTGGGCTAAATAATTGGGCCCGTGGGAAGGCTGATCGGAGAGGCATAAGGTCAAGTGGCCCATACTTGGGAACCTGCAAAGACTTGTAAGGAAAACTTGTTTCGTTAAATAAAACATTACGAGAGATGTAGACTCGATTGGTAGAAGGATCAAGGCAACGATAGCCTTTGTGTTGAGGACTATAACCGATGAAAACACACTCAAGACTACGACTCGATAGTTTGTTGGAAACATAGGCACCAAGATGAGGAAAACAAGAACAACCGAAAACACGAAGAGAAGAATAAGAGGGAGTTTGTTTATAAAGACGAGAGTATGGTGTCTCCCAGTTGAGTGTGGGAGTAGGAAGAAGATTAATAAGATAGACAGCCGTACCAACAGCTTCAACCCAAAGTGCTTGTGGAGCAGAAGAGGTAAGAAGAAGAGTGCGGACAACAGAGGCAATATGACGGTGTTTACGCTCAGCAAGACCATTTTGTTGAGGAGTGTGTGGGCAAGAAAAACGTTGTTGAATGCTCAGAGAAGAACAAAAATGGGAGAAAGCATGATTCACATATTCCGTGCCATTATCACTTTGAAGATATTTGACCGAACCCTGAAAGATATTATGGATGAGGGCAACAAGAGTGCGAAAATGTGTAAGCACCTCATTTTTACGCCGCATAGGATAAACCCAAGTGTAGCGAGAGTGTTCATCGGTAAAGAGAACATAATATTTAAAGCCACTCAAAGAAGAAACAGGGGCCATCCAAACATCACTATGAATGATATGAAAAAGAGTTGAAGCAAACTCATTATTAGAAGGAAACGGAAATTCGTGCGACTTACTAAGTGCACATTCATTACAAAAAGACTTAAAAGAAGACTTAGAACCAAGAGAGGAAGCAAGACGAGCTAAAACAGACGATGACGGATGACCAAGACGAGTATGCCAAAGAGAAGAGGACACGGTAGCAAGAGCTTGAGGAGGTGAAGTAGAAAGGTCGGTAACAGGGAGAGGATAGAGACCATCTTTACATGGGCCCTGAAACAATAAACGACCAGAGCGTAAGCAATAAATCTGATAAAAGTCAGGAGCAAAAAGAAAGAAAACCAGATTATCTTTAGTGAAACGAGCAACAGATAAGAGTTTTTTACGAATAGAAGGAATTTGAAAGACGTTACGAAGAGAGAAATGAGAATCTCCGAAGGAGAGAGGAAGAGTACCGGTATGAGAAACAGGCATAGTGTCACCATTTCCCATAAAAACATTGTGTGGGCCACCATAGACATTAGGGTTGTCCACGGGCATGGACGTCATATGATGAGTAGCGCCGGTGTCAGGGTACCAGAAAGGATCACTTGGTTGAGCAAAATGAGCGCCAGCAAAGGGACGAATCATGTTGGGCCCAGAAAACTTATGAGGACATTGATACGCTCCATGATTGGAAGACATACAAGTAGGACACCACTGCTGATTTGGGGCAGGGCCAAGAATACCAGGCTGAGATGTGGGCCGGAACTGAGGTTGAGCCCAAGGAGAGGAGGGCATGAAGGAGCCCATATGTGGCTGTGGGAAAGACGGATGCTGCGGCTGAAAAGAACCACTAGACCGATACGAGGAAGGCTGCCCAAAGGAACGACGGGGCTTCCCAGAGTGACGACCAGCACCGCCGTGTCCCTGGCGGCGGCCCGAGCGGCTGGAAGAGAATGACGAGCAGCTGTTATGGAAGAGAGTAGTGGCTGTGGGCTGCTGAGAGGGTGATTGCTGGGCGTCAAAAGCAAGGATGCGAGCTCTTAGTTCGGCAAAGCTCGGAAGAGGAGAGGTCTGAGTCAGAGCAGTCCGGAGCATTAGGTAATCGGGCCCAAGACCATGAAGGGTGGCAACAACCAGATCAGTATCGGAAACGGGTTGATCGATTGAGGCGAGAGAATCGGCAATGGACTTAGCCTGGCGCAGATACGCATCAACAGTTTGAGTACCCTTTTGCAGATCAAATAGTTGGAGTTTGAGATTGGTGGCGCTAGCCACAGAGGTTTGAGAAAAGTGCCGGGCAAGGCAGTCCCAAATAGCCTTAGATGTGTCACAGCCAATGGTAAGCTTAGCTATATCATCGGTGAGAGATGTTGTGAGAAGAGTGATAATTTGTTGGTCAATGAGAAACCACTCTTTGTATCTAGGATTGGTGGTGGTAGAGGCAGGAGTATCACCGGCGGCTGGAGTGATGGTTGTGGGAGACGGTCGTTCAATGGATCCGTCCACATATCCCCAAAGGTCAGCGCCATTGAGATGTGATCGGATCGGACGAACCCAGACAAGATAATTATCAGAAGTGAGTTTTGGAAATTGGGATGTGTTTTGGGTGAGAGAAGAAGCCATTAGCAAGGAGGCAGAGGAAGAGTACGGGGAAAGAAGACAAAGGATAGGAAGGTAAGGATCTTTTAGGCTGATACCATGTAGAATTGTATTTCCATTGATTCAAAACGTATTACAGATTACATGTTAAATAGCTATACATGATGAACTAATATAGAAAGGTATCAATTACAATAAAGACTGTAATTACAGATCCTCAATCTGAGCATGGTTGACAATTCAGTGTTGAATGCAGAGGAGAGATTTACTCTCATGATTGATTCTGTGAGGAAGAGATGATCTTGCTAACATATATGTATATGGGAATAAACTGATCATAGCAGCAGTCAGATCCTAAATTCCTAATACACTTTGGCCTTCAACTACCCGTGTCATTTTTTTCATACAAATTTTGGGTTTTCTGCCAATACACAATTAGTGGATACTAATTCTCAACAAGCCTAATCTAATAAGGAGATTATGTGGATTGCTTTATTGATACTCCATAAAGCATTAAGCATAATTTGCGTAATTATCCAGTAATCTTCGGTCTAATAATAGGCAAAGAATTCCATTTTGTCATTGTGGGCGAGCTGTTGTAGAGAAGATTTCTTGGTCGGATGACGACTAGATATACCTCAATTGCTACCACTGTAGTGCAGAAACAAAGAATTGTGAGTTTTGAGTTTAAGGACCAAGAGATCTGTAGTTGGAATTGGGCAGGAAGTTAGGTTTAGAACATCCCGGATGAATCACAAGCACTGTGTTGGCACGAGTCTGGTGTTGTATTAGGTTTTTCATAATAAATTTTCACTTCTTACGATATGTGTGCAGCCAAGTATCACGCCTCAACTGTCGAAAGAAAGGATTGGAATCCGAAATTCGAATACAAAGAAAAGAACTCCACCTGATCGATATTAATGCAACATGAAACATATATAACAGTTACAAGTTACAACTTTGATGCTACAGATTGTCTACAGATATGATACATGACCAAAGCTGTAAGCCTATAATTTATCAACTAATTATTCTCAGATATCTGAGATGCCAACTTGCCAAGCTCTTTCCACCAAGGACAGCAGCAGCTGTACACAACGTCTGTCCTCTGAAGGAAAAAAAAAATTGTTCATTTTGATGAGGTACATAACTTGTTTCTGAGAACGTACAAGATTGTCTACAACTGAAATAACGATTGTTTCTGAGATATAAAAGAACAACTGCGTTATGTGGGAGACTGGGGGACTAACCGTCTCAGTCTCACCTCTGAGCTCCCAAAGTGACTGGGAACACTTGAAAGCAAGAAGGAATAAAACACCAGCAAAGCATGAAGAGCATCCTTTGCCTTTAATCATTACCATAAATTCTAGCGATTGATTTTAGGAAGATTCACTCACCTATAAAGTTTCAACATACAATTTTCATCATTTGATTGCTTAAAACTGGGATAACATAAATAAATAAATAAATAAAAGGTCTTTCTGTGAAAGAAATTTGATAGGTGATCTTCATGGTGCTTTCACAAATGGGGTCCTTAATTTTTAGATCCTTTGATTTGGGTCATTTTGTGGGTGGAGTATATCACAATTCTTTGCTTCAGTAAACTAGTTCATTATTGGGGTGCCAGCCTTTCCCTAAATATACAAAAAGATGGCTGTTACTGCTTCCTGTATGATTTATCCTCAACTTATCTAATTAAGCACTTGTGGGAGGTGTGCACTTTACATATCCCTCATATTTTTTTATGTCCCATTCGAACACTGGCTCTGTTGGAATCCATGTTAGAATTCACAATACTCCTACTTTCGCACTGACGAGTGTGATCAGAAACCAGTTCGACGTGGCGAGTGGCGACCAATTACTCGTGACGAGTGAAGTATATCACACTGTTCACTTGGTGAATAGTGTTTGAAGAAGAGTAGATGAACTGAACTTATGCAGTCTTTTCTTTGATCTAAAATTCTTGAAGATTACAATGCATACACTTCCCTTTTATAGGGAGCAAAGTAACCTACAAAATATCTAAGCTAGATTAGCTAGAGATCAACTTGACAAATTATAGTAATATGGTACTACAAATATCTAGATGAAAAATCTCAGTGGAATGAACAGTAGTTAGTTACTGGAAAGCATATCAGCTTTTCAGTCTAACTCCTAGTTCACCCAGGAAAGCATTAACTTTAACACTCCCCCTTAATGCTTTGCCTTATCATTCCGGGCAGGCCTCTGAGGTATTCAAACCTATCTTTGGCGAGTGTCTTGGTGAAGATATCAGCAACTTGGTCATCTGTATTGCAGTACACCAGATCAATCTCATTCTCCTCTATTGCATCCCTGATGTAATGAAACTTCAAGGCGATGTGTTTGGCCCTACTGTGATAAACAGGGTTCTTGCTCATGGCGATTGCAGACTTGTTATCACTGAGAATGGTTGTTGTTGTTCTGTTTTTCTCACCAAAGTCTTCTATGACTCTCCTTAGCCATATTACTTGTGAAGTGGCGATTGAAGCTGCGACATACTCAGCTTCAGCTGTGGACAATGCCACTGATTTCTACTTCTTTGAAGCCCAGAAGAACACTCATGTTTCTAGTGTGAAGGTGTATCCAGATGTGCTCTTCAAGTCATCTACACTACCTCCCCAGTCACTATCACAAAACCCAAAGAGTTTTGGTTCCACATTCCTCTCATATAAGATTCCAAAGTCCATTGTTCCTTGGATGTATCTCAGGATTCTCTTTGCAGCTCTATAGTGTATCTTGGTGGGGTTGTGCATAAATATGGACATCAAACTTGCTGCATACATAATATCTGGTCTTGTTGCAGTCAAGTATAGTAAGCTTCCCACTAAGCTTCCTTTGTTTCTTTGCACAGAACCATCTGAATTTAGCTTGGTTTTGTATATCCACTTCAAACCTATGACATCCTTGTTGTCTGGTTTGTCAACTAGCTCCCATGTGTTGTTCTTCACAATCACATTGATCTCCTCTTGCATTGCAGACCTCCATTCATCTTCCTTCACTGCTTCTTCAAATCTTTCTGGCTCGAACAAGCATGCATTGCAGCTTTCATACACTTCATTCAAGTTTCTCATCCTTACTGGTGGAGAGCTTGGTGTTGATTGAGCTTCTG
This sequence comes from Potentilla sterilis, assembly GCA_963682095.1. NCBI lineage: Eukaryota > Viridiplantae > Streptophyta > Magnoliopsida > Rosales > Rosaceae > Potentilla > Potentilla sterilis. The sequence continues at coordinate 45,388,322 of OY821761.1, read as the reverse complement.
AAGATCTTGGCTAGTGAGGTGTTGGCGAGTGTGTCCCTGGCGGGTGAGTCGCTGGCGAGTGTGTCCCTGGAGTGTGAGCCGCTGGCGAATGTGTCGCTGGCGAATGAGTTTCTGGCAAGTGAGTTTCTGGCGAGTGAGTTGCTGGCGGATTGAGTTCCAGAATTTCTGGATCCTCTTGTTCATTTTGAACTCTTACTTCTTTTACTCATTTCTCTTGGGCTGAACCTTGGTTCCAATCCCAAGATGAATTCTCACTGAAGAGAACATCTTTGCAGACTATTATTTTATTCTTCTGCAGATTGTAGAGCCTATACCCCTTTGATTGAGAGCTGTATCCCATGAATACACACTTCTCACTGGTTTCATCCAGTTTATATCTCAGCTCCTCTGGGATATGTGCATAACAAATTGATCCAAACACCCTCAAGTGATTTACACTTGGTTTCCTGCCACTCCATGCTTCAAATGGAGTCTTTCCTTAGACAACAACTGTTGGATGTCTGTTCATCAAATACACAGCAGTATTCACTGCTTCTCCCCAATATTCTTGAGGTACTGATTTATCATGGAGCATGGACTTGGCCATCTCAATGATTATTCTGTTTTTTCTTTCAGCTACACCATTCTGCTGAGGTGTGTAGCTAACAGTGAGCTGCCTTTCTAGCCCAATGTCTTCACAGAACTTCTTGAATTCATTTGATGTGTACTCGCCACCTCTATCTGTTCTCAACTTCTTCAGCTTGAGGCCAGATTGTCTCTCCACCATTGCTTGAAACTTTCTGAACACGGCGAACACATCAGACTTTTGCCTTAGGAAATAAACCCAAGTCATTCTTGTGAAATCATCTATGAAGGTTAGAAAATATCTATTTCCTCCATCAGTTGTGGTTTTCATTGGACTACAAACATCAGAATGTACCAGCTCCAGATGTACTTTTGCTCTCCAGGCTTTCCTTTTTGGGAATGGGAGTGTGTGTTGTTTCCCCAATGCACATCCTTCACACACTTCATTTACATCATTTATTTTTGGCAGTCCCTGCACCATTTCCTTTTGATGCATCAACTTGAGACTCTGGAAATTCAAATGTCCAAGTCTCTTGTGCCAGAGCCAGAGATCATCCTTTAGCTCCATTCTTCTTGCACTCTCAGTACCATAATTGAGAGTCAAAGGAAAACTTATGTTCCTCTTCATCTGGATTTCTACCATCAGGTTCTTGCTGCTTCCTCTCTGATATATCTTGCAAGTGTCATCACCAAAATGCAGGTGATACTTGTGCTCAATGAGCTGACCAACACTTAGCAGATTTGAATCGAGAGTTGTAACCAACATCACATCTCTGATGTACATCTTTCCAGACTTGGTTTCAACAGTAATGCTTCCCTTGCCTTTTGTATCCACCAACATTCCATTTCCCATCTTTACTCTTGTAATGCTGTTGTAGTCAATATCATGTAGAAGGATGGCATTCGCCGTCATATGATTACTGCAAACACTATCAACAAGCCACGCATGCATTCTCCTCTACTGCAACACTTGCAGCATGAGTAACACAGAACATATTTGTGTCACTCTCCTCTATGTTGTTCGCCTGTTGATTTCCCTTGTAGTTACAATCCTTCCTGACATGACCAAACTTGTCACACTTTGAGCACTTTGGTTTTCCTTTGAACCAACATTCGCCTGCATGAAGCTTATTACAGACAGTGCACTTATAATACCCTGAGTTGCTACTCTCCTCATTGTTGCTCTTCATCCGCTACGTTGTTTTTCCCTCCCACTTCTTTCCTTTTCCTTTCCAGTTCTTTTTCTGCTTAGAATTTGAACTAGATGGCTCACTCCTATTTGAGTTAAGGTTGAGTGTTTGGAAAGCTTTTTCAGTTTCTTCATCATGACTAGACAATCTATGATCGAAAGCTTTCAGTGTCCCCATAAGATCCTGAACACCTAGAGTTTCCAGATCCCGAGTCTCCTCTATAATACTAACTATAGCATCATACTTCCTATTCAAGCTCATTATGATTTTCTGTACTACTCTCTTCTCAGGTATTGGTTCCTTGTAGGTTCTCATTTGATTAACAATATTAGTCAATCTAGTGTTATAATCACTTAACAACTCTGTATCATTCATTTTTGTGTACTCAAAATCTCTTCTAATAGATTGTACCTTGACAGCTCTGACTTTTGCAGATCCTCTGTACTCAAGGCTGAGTGCATCCCATGCTGCTTTGGCTGTTTTCTCATTTGAGATTCTGGGAAAAATCTCATCTGTGACCGAAGTCTGCAAGATGTTGAGTGCTCTAGCATCCTTCTTGATATTCGACTTCAGTTTTGTCATTTGTGCAATTGTCACATCTTCTGCTGCACCTGGTCTTCTGTATCCTTTTTCTACGAGACTCCATAGATCTCGTGAGATGAACATAGTCTCCATCTTGATTATCCAGAAATCAAAGTTCTCTCCATTGAAGATCGGAACTCTGTTTTCTGAACTACTTCCTGATGTAGCTATCCCAGTAACAGAAAAATAAAGACTTGTGTTTGTTTTTTTTTTTTTTTCTGAATCAACAGATGGTACATCCCAGTTGATATTGATCAACAGAGCTCTTATACCATGTTGGAATCCATGTTAGAATTCACAATACTTCTACTTTCGCACTGGCGAGTGTGATCAGAAATCAGTTCGACGTGGCGAGTGGCGACCAATTACTCGTGGCGAGTGAAGTATATCACACTGTTCACTTGGTGAATAGTGTTTGAAGAAGAGTAGATGAACTGAACTTATGCAGTCTTTTCTTTGATATAAAATTCTTGAAGATTACAATGCATCCACTTCCCTTTTATAGGGAGCAAAGTAACCTACAAAATATCTAAGCTAGATTAGCTAGAGATCAACTTGACAAATTATAGTAATATGATACTACAAATATCTATATGAAAAATCTCAGTGGAATGAACAGTAGTTAGTTGCTGGAAAGCATATCAGCTTTTCAGTCTAACTTTTAGTTCACCCAAGAAAGCATTAATTTTAACAGGCTCAACTCTTTTAGGTCACCAAGCCCTATATAGACGATGACAGTCACTGAACTCCCATACTGAAAGTGCTTCTCTGTCTTCATTAAGATGGTTACAACTTCTCCTTTTCCGAAGGTGAGAACTATCACCTTTCAGTTTACTGACTTTACTCACACCAATCATACACTCGGTACTTGTTTTCCAATTTTCACTCTGCTTCTTTGTTTGTCTGATTTTCATGTCCCAAACTCTAGCAGGAAGCTCTTTCGGACAACAAATGGGAGGCGGTAGACACCACACGCCGAGCCAAATGGTGGTACGCCACCTTCCACTCCGTCACTGCCATGATAGGTGCCGGTGTGCTCAGCCTACCATATGCCATGGCATACTTAGGATGGTAGTATGCTAAACATACTTTATCAAATTACTTAACCAAACGGGGTTTTCGTACTTATACAACAGTCATAAACCTTTTCTCTTCATTGTTTGTGCAATGTCAGGGGTCCAGGGACAATGGTACTTGCAGTATCTTGGTGCATGACCTTGCACACAATGTGGCAGATGATACAACTCCATGAATGTGTTCCAGGGGTTCGCTTCGACCGATACATAGACCTTGGTCGACATGCCTTTGGTCCTAAACTCGGACCATGGATCGTGCTTCCACAGCAGTTAATTGTTCAAATTGGGTGCGACATAGTGTACATGGTCACTGGAGGAAAGTGCCTGAAGCAGTTTATGGAGATGGCATGTTCCAGTTGCACACCAATCAAGCAATCCTACTGGATTTTGATGTTTGGTTCCATTCATTTCTTCCTTTCCCAGCTTCCCGATTTCAACTCTGTGGCTGGTGTTTCTCTAGCTGCAGCTATCATGTCATTGAGGTACATAGAGTTCTTAAATTGTCTATCTTCTCACTTCAACTTTACCTTTGGGTCTCGTTTGGTTCATGGAAATGAAAGTAATTCCTATGGTTGAATGGTTTAACTCCCTAATGAGAAACGTCTATTTATTAGTCACAACAAATCTATCGGCAGTATGATATATAACACTGATCAAGGTTTGGTCACAACAAACGTCTAATTGTAATCAAGGTTTATTGATAAAATCATATCCTACTACTTACAGAGCAGAACATTGTACTCATATTGAAGTTCTTATTATTATCGTGCAGTTATTCAACAATTGCTTGGGCTGGTTGCTTAAGCAAAGGCCCGGTTGATAATGTTAGCTATGCATACAAGAAAACAAGCTCAGTTGATTACATGTTCCGGGTGTTCAATTCACTTGGTCAAATCTCGTTTGCATTTGCTGGACATGCTGTGGCTCTTGAAATTCAGGCTACAATACCATCAACTCCGGAGAGGCCTTCAAAAATACCAATGTGGAAAGGTGCTGTTGGAGCCTATTTTATCAATGCAATTTGCTATTTTCCGGTGGCCCTCATCGGTTTCTGGACTTTCGGGAAAGATGTTGCTGATAATGTTCTGGTGGATCTCAACAGACCTGGTTGGCTAATTGCATCTGCAAACTTAATGGTTGTTGTCCATGTTATTGGCAGTTATCAGGTAGAAGAGTACTACTAGTCTACTACACTCATCAAATTTGTTATCAAATTATGTTCGCTAGCTACTGATAAGAACATGACGAAAAAATTGCATGTGTAGGTTTATGCTATGCCAGTTTTTGACATGCTAGAGAGGATGATGATGGAAAAATTTAACTTCCCAGCTGGAGTAGCACTTAGACTAGTTGCTAGATCAGCTTATGTTGGTGAGGTTCCCATTGGTGATTTGCTTAAATTTGTGTTTGATTTTGATCAGTCAGTTGATTAGCTCCTCAAGTACGTACTTATCTCTCTTTCAGCATTCACATTGTTTGTTGGAGTCACCTTCCCTTTCTTCGGAGATCTTCTTGGTTTCTTCGGCGGATTTGGTTTCGCCCCAACTGCATACTTTGTAAGTCTTTCTCTCATGTTTTTATTTTTTTTATTTTTTATTTTATCTGACTGATCAGCAAGAAACTAATTGATCAGCTCTTTACAGCTTCCAAGTATAATGTGGCTGATTATCAAGAAACCAAAGAAATTCAGCACCAATTGGTTCATCAACTGGGTAAGCAAGATAGATATTTCATCCCCTCAATTTCTTTGGAACAATAGAAATATAAACACAGAAAACGTCAGTACATTTTTCTTTTATGTTTTGTGCAGGTTTCCATATTCATTGGAGTGTTCATAATGTTGGCCTCCACAGTTGGTGGTTTGAGGAACATCGTCACTGACGCATCCACGTATCGTTTCTACACTTAGATTACCACCAAATAATTAGCTTTTCTCTTATGTAGTGCTTTAAACCAAAGTGCAGAACTCAGTCATCCAGATTTTATTTTATTTTTCACTGCTAAAATGTTATTCAGACAATAACATCTGGTTAAATGAAAGAGAAAACAAAGGCCAGCCATGTATAATCTCACAAGGCTTGATTCCAGTGGTAACAAGGGTTACAGACAAGAACTGCTTCATTGTATCTTTGTGAATCTTGTATATCAATTCTGTATCTTTTCCTTTCCTAGTTTGTAGGCTTTACTTGCTCTCCAAGAACTGCTTCTGTATATAAGTCCTATTTTGTATCAATGAGAACATAATTGAATTCAGTCTCAGTTCTTTCTTACATCCAAGACATATTCACACGTTTTGAAAATTTGAAAAAGTTTCTTTAAAAAATTGATGTGCAGAAGAAAGATAGTAACCGTTCTCTCTGCATTACAGAGTATTGCTGGATGTGAAGAAATTGAGCTGGCAGGAAACTTGGGATACTACTTGAAGGAACTTCATTCCATAATATTAGTTTTATTTTACAATAGACTGTTGGTCTCAAAGACCACTTTATATCATAAAAGAGTCATAGTGATAATTGCAACTCCTCCTCATTGCCCCATTGATCCAAATATAAGGTAATCTGAAATCAAAAATGCAACATTGTTTTCATCTAAAAAGTCCACATATATTCCAATCGAACTAACCACATAGAACTTTTGTGCAACTAACATGTTCAATGTAATCTATCACGGCTTCCAAGAAAATTTCTAGGACTCAGTTAAGAATCATCATAACTAATTCTGATAAAAGACATATGCAAACGACACACTGTCTCTGGTTTGAGAAATTCATTTTCTTGTACGAACTACTAATTTCAGCTCATAATTATCATATGACAAATTCAAACCCGATTAGTGAACACTACTTGCACTACGCATATGACTAACCAAATAACGAAATACCTTATTTTGTGGGAGAAATCAATCGCTATCGCGACAACAAAAACACCTATTAGATCAATACCCAGGCAGCACAAAAATAATACCACACAACAAAAGCTTTGATCAGATCATCTTGCAAATAAAAACGAATAACATACCCATAGCGGATGCTATCAATGAAAACCGGCGACATGCAAACCAACACCGAACCAATCCGATGAACTTAGTACATTTGATAAAATAAAATAAAAAATAATAATAATAAAAAAAAGAACTCACAGAGAGTCGCTAGACCACAGCCGATGACAGCCAACTCACCCAACTCGATTTGCAAAGACAACATAACCCACAGCCGAATAAGCAGAGGGATGCCTAATAGCTAATCATGACCAAACCAATGAAAGCCCAAGCACAAATAGCTCCCAACAGAACAGAAGATATGCAATGGAAGCCACCACGCGCCACAACAAAGACACGCGTCAATACCCCATTAGTAAGGTTGTCACTATTATTTGTATATTTTAGGACAAAGAGGGGAAAACCGGTCTGAAAACAGAAAGATAAGAGCATAACAGTAACCTCCCTACTTGAATGAACAGTGCTCGTTCTGTTTTGTTTTAGATGTTTTAGATACGTACTAGACCATCAGTTAATATCAATTAATTCTACTAGCAGCAGCAACTGAACTAATTGTATTTTTTACTCAGGTGGACACTTGCGCCGGCGATAGATTGCCAGAATATCTGAAAGTTAGTTACAAGGAACTGCTGTATAGCTACTCTGGATTTGAAGAAAAGCTTGCAAACAAGGGAAACTCATATCTCATCTACTATGCAAGAGAAGCAGTAAGTCGATTCCAAATGGTTGAAGGAAAAATACACACCAACAATGGATGAGTTTATTGCAAATGAACTCAATACATCGTTCAATCCGATGGCAATTACATCCTTTGTTGGAATGGGAGGTCTTGATGGATTGGGTGTTAAATGGCCGTAAAATTGTAATGGCTACAGCATTAATTGGCAGACTCCAAAATGACATGGCCGGCCACAAGGTACAAATATTTAGTATGATACAAGTGTGAGTAATCACGACCTGCACCAGTTACCCAGTAGATGCTAGGATAATAGCCCGCACGTTGCTGCAGGTGACATTATTGTGATTTAGGGTGACTGGATTCTGAAATTAAAGAGTAGTGAATCTTGCACGTTCAAGTCAAGTTATATACAAGAATGATGAAGACGGGTATACAAGTGGAACTGGGCTCAAGGGGTTTTTGTTTCTCTCCTCATTGAACCAGTGCCTGATAACTGTATAAACCTCAGTAATACTCTTTGCTAGCCTGTAGCACCATATATAGAGAACCCGAAATAAGCAATCTTTCTTAAACAGTTATACATATACATAGTTTTCGGAAATTGAGGGAGATGATGTACTAGTGAAAATGTACGCATATGCTATGATATGATCAGATCAGTAAATTTAATCCCAGATTTATTCAAACATTACTTTGTTTGCCAAGATTACTCCGTTCTAATGTCAAGTTTATATCACCAGGACTCTTTTCCCGTAGTCTGCAGCATTACTTTTCTATCTATGAGGAAGATCATTCACTCAACGAAACCCTGCTAATTCTTGCAAAGTTAATTACCATCTTCAATAAAATTTAAAAAAATTAAAAAATCGTGCAAAATTAATCAGATTTAAACTCGGTGCAGCATTACTTTTCTATCTATGAGGAAAAGAGAACTTGATACGTGAAATTGCACATCAAATGCTCTAAATTATAGTCCGAGTAAAAATGCTGTAACAATAGAGCGTAGCTCCCACCCATAGCAGGGTGCAATATCGGCCTCAATCTTGTAAACAACAACTATTTGAATCAGTTCCTTTTCTGATTAGTACACGGCTCTCATGTATAATAAAAAGATGGTATCCTTGTAAATTGTAAATGCCCCTTGCCCAGTGCGTAGATGAAGGTTCGTTAATTCAATGAGCCGGCCTTCAATATCTGAACACAAGCCTTCAATCCCTGAACACAAGGTAGAGTCTTTTATCAAAATTGTATTCCCAACTGATGGACTTGACCATATAATTTATAATATTGGATATATGCATTCCATATGGTACTCTATACTTACTGATCATTAACTAGACTCTTAAGTATCACGCCTCAACTGTTGAAAGGAAGGATTGGAGTCCAAAAACAATGAAAAGAACTCCACCTGATAATGCAACCTGCAACATAACAGTTACAACTTACAACTCTAATGCTATAGATTGTCTACAGATATGATATATGACCAGAGCTATAATTTGTCTGCAGATTCAGGTGTATGAAATTACGATTTTCTCAGATATCTGAGATGCCAAGCTCTTTCCACCAAGGACGGCAGCAGTGGTACACAACGCCTGTCCTCTGAGGAAAGAAAAAAAAAACTCTGATGAGGCAAAGAACTTAATTGGAAGTAGCACAATGAAGGAAGACATGAGTACAAGGATAGGCGTGTTTACATAATTCCACCGATAACCACACCTAATGGGTTTTCATCTGCAGCCAAACCAATAGTAGCTAGCTGAAAGGATAGCTAGTTCAGTCCCGGATAGTGCAGAAGTAAAAATTTGTTAAGGATCTAGTCAGTGGGGCTTTGCTCACCTGGCTCTTGTCACCCCATTCACCGAAAAAAGTAATAGAAAAGGCCTGCAGAATGAGAATGATTTCAATGTCCAGTAATAGAAAAGGCATACAAAGAGTTTGATTCTTATGCAAAAAAATGGAACTTCATAATCCACATATGAACTAACCTTAAGAAAAATGGGTGAGAAGAATTGCAAGATAAATGAGCGATTATGCTTTTTCGATTCTTCATCATCCTGGAAAGCCAATATTGCAGTAGTTACACAAATGAGCACAATTAACTTACAAATGGTAATTCAATTTTGCACACAATATGGGGTACTCCATGATGGATGAAAATAAAGATGTTTCTACACTGTCATCAAATGCAAAAATTAGCCAATCGGAAAATTGAAACACATGACATATGTGTGTGTGGATCACCTTACTACTCTGCTTGGTGGCTCCTGCCTTGGCATCCTGAAGAGTAATGACACCACACCTATTAAGTCAGAAAGCAGCTGAATACCTAGTTGTAAGTAATCTAAAAGTAAAACTAGAAAAACCAACCAGTTCCTTTTCAACTTCTGCCAATTCATCATCCCCCCTGTTCAGTAAACCAGATTTTAACACCACCACAAGCAGAAAACAATGAATTGAAGTCCACAAATAATAAATCCATTACCCTTCTCCTTTAAAAGCATCCCATAAGGACCATAGGCCGAACCCAAAGAATAACACTGTCGTGATGTGATGGGTCCATGTCCGCGAGAGCTGTAAATCAGAGTGTTTTCACTTTTCAGTATTCATATGAGAATAGAGAATTAGACACAAGATGACTGAATGATCCATAACTTTAAAAAGAGAAGGTAGACTATATAAGCCGCCTAGCTAATCAACCTATGCTAGTTCATTTGGATTGTACAAACAACCACATAGGCAAAGCAATTTTGGGGTGGTATAGTCAGAGTACTTACCAAATTTGGAGCAGCCCAGCCAACAAGAACAGAAAGAATAGTCATCACCTAAGACGCAAGCAAAATCAAAAGTACGTAATTGCCGAGGCCCGGAAATAAGAAACATGCAACATCTCACTGATAACTTGGTAAACAGATATATTAAGTGGCAAGAAAATGGTTACAATTAGAGCTCCTAGGCAACCAGACAACACGAGTCTCCTCGGATGGCGCATCGCAAGGATCTTCAAACAAACATCACAATGTCAAATCACCACACAAAAATACAGTATAAATACATAAATACAAGTAATTTCAAGCTCTGGTCAACAGCTAATAAGTATTGAAATCCACCAGAGTTCCATATAAGCCCAAAACCAAGTGTTTGACTACTCCAAATCACTTGAAATCGAATAGCTAAGCACATTTACACAAGAGCATCGAAATTCAATTCAATTCAATTCAATCGGCTACTCACCGCGGCAGCGAAGAAGGTCTTGTCGCCGATCTCCGATAGCACAGTCATGGCAAGTGACTTGGTGAAACCCTAATTGACAGAACCACCAGCCCAATCAGCTCAAAAACAAATCGAAATTGTTGAAGCAAAATTAAGAAACGTAATTGAATTAGAGAGATGAGATTACCTGGAAGACAGTGCTCATGTTGAAGAATGTGAGAGAAAATCAGGGGAGAAAGTCAGAGGTGGAGGAAGCTCTGACTTACTCGCTGAATTTGGGAGACTGGGGATTTGTCTCTCAGTAATTCTCTCGGACACGGCTGCGTCGTTCAAGACTAAGTAGTACAAGTGAGGAAGAAGAATACAAACGCAGCTCAAGCGTGTCACGCGTGCCAACCTATTAATACAAGAAGGATATTAACAGAAACTTTTGCCTGATTTTTATTGGACCTTTAAACAAGAAAAGGTCTGTTATTTTAGAATTTCTGAATAACAGAATAAGATGCTCTTCTACAGTTCTACTCACAGTCTTAAGAGTTGACTCTACTAGAAGCATTGTTTTTTTTTTTTTAGAATTTTAGAATTTGTTCTTTGGTCTGATCAAGTCATCCAAGGGGTGTTTTCTTTTTCTGTTAATTTTATCAGATTAGATGTTCTAGAAAAAGAATAAATTGTTGTAAATATTATAATGTATGTGGCTGTCCACGTAAATACTCATTAGTTATGTATTTTAAAGAATGAATGAGTATACTTCTACTTCTTCTCAACTCTTTTCTCTCTGTCTTTTTTTTTACTTTTAGTTATGTATTTTAAAGAATGAATGAGTATACTTCTACTTCTTCTCAACTCTTTTCTCTCTGTCTTTTTTTTTACTTTATAATACGATTCTACCTTGAGTTGATAACAACCAAATCTTAAAAAGTAAGTAAGTAGAAATCATGTTTGCCCCGTCGCACAATTTATTATTTCTAATCTCTATGATGATCTAAAGATCATACCAGTACAACTTAATTGTTGTTTTTCACTAGTGTTCTTGACCTATGAGTTTGCTGCTTGAACTTCCTTATTATTGTTTCGTTTGCTTTTCGGGTAACTATTCCTTAGTCAAGATGTGTGAATCGAGATTAACGATCATGCCAAACGATCGGTGGCGGATAGCCAAGAGTGCTCGATACTTGTGTTCAGATCAATCACTTGATGTGGCGGAAATTCCAGGGTTGGGTCTGAGCCTCTTATTGAAAAGAATACGAAACTTGTTTCGGCCAGATGTCGGATTGATTTAAAAGGAGATGACACCCAACTTCGATCGGACTTAGGCGTCGGGTGACGAGGTGTTGGAGCTTGATCACAGAGACCCGTAATCGATTCTCATTCTAGAGACTCCAGATTTTACTTGGAGATGAACGGGATCGCCAACCGATCTGGAATCGAAGGAGGCTAGAGCCGATGTGTTCTCCAAGCCCTCTCCCGTTCGAAAACGAAACGGATGCATTTTTTTCTCTGTGGTTGTGCCTGAAGCACTCCCGATTAGTCATTTCCAGATTCTCTACAAGCATTTTCAGTCCTCTGAGCCACAAGCACCTCCAATCGAGATCCATGGAGTGGTATGTAAAATTCTAGAATTTGTCTTATGGAGAGACGATTGGCTGCCAAGCTAATTTAACTTCTTGTGGCACTTCTTCTAGGCGTTTGGCATTATGATTTTCATCTTTGATTGTTTAATAGTTTTTGACCACCTCCTGATCATAATTTCAAAGCACTTATACGTGTTTTGTGTTTTTATCAGTTCCTGAGCTTAACTAGACTTTCATGTAATAACCCGAGTTAGCCAAGATGCCACCAGAACCTCTTTTTTTTTGTTTTTTCTGGTTTTATGTTATCTATGACTTGCTTGTAGCCATTTACTTTTCAATTTTGATTGCTGAGTTTATCAGTTTGTTTATCCCCTACCATCAACGCGGTCCTTGATTGATCATCGCACCCATATATCAGGAATACTACTATCTACACGTTTCTTTATGCAAATGGGATCTTGTTTATCTCATATTGATGTTTCATTTAATATATCGCTATGAGCCTATGATATGAGAGTACGAATTTTGTGATCATAGATTGAGACCTGAAGTCTCTTAATGGAACTATGAAGGGCCCGAAGCTCCCCAAGATTAATATTGTCAAATTACTTCTCACAAAGCTTATGCACCAGATCGAAGTTCCTCAATAGTCAACAATTGTGAATGTAAATGATCAGAAGACCTTTGGAGCAATTCAATTGAGTACGTGTTAGACTATTAGTCTATTTGATCAATTTTGGATTCAATTTGATCACTTGACCATGTCTTTTTCAGTCTTATGAATCGGGAAGTAAACACGATTTTACATAGATGAGAATATTGCATTACAGATCGAGCCTGAAGCCTCTTGATCAAATTAATTAAGAGAGACCTGAAGTCTCTTGATCGATTCATTGCTTTGACTTTGTTATGCAAGTATATGATTTCAGATGCTTTGCAGGCTTGCATATACATACACTTGAAAGTATGCACTGGTGCGGCAGCAGTGCCCTTCCAAACTGCAGAAGACTTGAATTTTTATCGACATTGGAAGTTTTGCATTTTGGGGGGATAAATGTATTGAAAAAAAAAAATCGGGACAGGCAGTCTCTTGATCAAAGTATAAAGGGCTTGAAGCTTCCCGATCAGAGTGGTTAGTAGTTTGGCTTTAACACAGGGACCGGCCAGATCCCACATTACCTATTGCATTGGATATTTGTACCATGACTCACATTACCTATTGGTTCAAAACATAGATTAGAAATAATAAAGAGATGCATGGCGTTTTTATTTACGCACACTAAATGCCCCTTGATCATCATCGTCTGTGCTATTTTAATTTTATGCAATTGAAAGCCAGCTTGAAGTTGATGTTTTCATTCTATATACCAATGATGCACACCTAATGGATATATCACATTTGCTGAATCGATTAAAAGTTCTTATAGTATGTTATAGATGTGCATGGAACCAAAAGTTTCTAAAAATTATTTCATAATTAGTTCGAACCTGAAGTTTCAACTATACATTTTATTACTGGTTCCAGAAGAGCACATATGATTTCTCTTTCCTTATATGCCTCCATTATGGTTCGAGAAGACATTATTAATATCTAATATGTACTACGCTAAATTCCATACAAATTTGAGGCATATAATGTCATGAACCAGAAGTTCATTAAACCAAAATATGCTATATTAGTAACCAGTTTTATGATATGTAGTATAACATATTGCATGGAATCGCTGACAAGTTTTGATAATTTCTAAGCTTACTCACAATCAAGTTGTGTATCAACCACAAATTTGTTGGTCACTTAAATGAGACACTCCTCCTACTCTGAGGGGGAGAGAGATTGTTCCCGAAGAATGATATGAATTTGTGTGAGATTTTAGTTAATCCCATTTGTTTTGTGGGATATATGTGTATCTAAATAGTTCTCCTGAAGAGAGTGTCACTCAGCAATGTCAGAGTTCCTAATATACTATACATAAAAAGGTTGTAAGTGTGCCATTAGAGAATGACCCCTTGGCAATGTAACAAAAAACCAATATGGTTGATACTCAATTTAATGTTTTTGACCTTAAACTTAGTTTGGTTCGCCACAAGCTAATAATCATCATCACTTAAAAGAAAGTGTTAGATCTTGAAACGCATTTCATTGCGCATGGTAATAATAAGACAGCTTTCCCGCCGTTAGGGGGAGGAAAGACTACTATCATTTGAGTAACGGCGTGAATCTTATGTGGTATGTATCCACCAGGACTAAAGTTTTAAGCTCCTGAAAATGATAGATTATATTGCCCTGTAATGTTCTGTATGCGATTATAAATAAAAGATCCACATTTGATAGATAGTTGAGTGACATTTGTTCTTGGGGTGACAATGTCTGCCCCAGAAGTGGCATAGGTACCCAATATCAATAAATTCATAGTTAATGCATGCATATAAGAATGTGTGGGATCTATGATTGATGATCATCGATGATAATTTACATACGGTAGCTACCAAACATCATTAAGGGTTGTATTGATGTTATGCACGTTTTCATTATGAATGTCGACAAAGTATATTTATTGGTCAAATTGGAAAGAGGCAATTCCAATGAAATTGAATACTTGAAACGTGATGAGATACCTAGACCTGGGATAAATCATTATACGTTTAACTCCACATGATACAAAAAGAATGTTTAGTAATGAAGACAAATCAATATGACACAATGTGAATGTGAAAATCTTCCCTCATACGAATGACAATTTTTCTATAAGTACCGGGTCGTGTATACTTACTATATTGACGAGAGACTCATGGGGCATTGTCATCAGATATGATGTGGGTCTTAAAAGACACATTGCTAAAAGCAAATTCTCAAAAGTAAAGTGTCAATATAAGCGTAATGCTTATCAAATTCTTAAGGAATTCAATTGCAAATCCATAATATGCATAGCGAAAAGAGGCTGAAACTAATTCATGGAATGAAAGAGTCTAAAGCTAGCTCATACATACTCGTTGCGTTATAACTAACGCAACCTAATTGCCTCAATGAGTACTATGACGTGACTACAAGATCGAATTCGAATTATGATAATTATGTTGCAACATATTCTAACTTTGCTAAGTTATGAATTACTTAGGGCTCTGGAAGAGCCTGTATGAGACGTATAAATGCACAAAAACATTGATGTGTATTGCTTGATATGCCATGATGGTTTTCCAATGTTTTAAACTATATGAAGTTAACTGTGTCAATTATTTTTTGTTGTTGTTTAGCTATTACTTTGTATGAATTAAGCATGTTGTTTCTAATCTTATTAGATGAGGTAAGAGTTATGTAAAATCATCTTGTCTTGTTGGTATTGCTTTAACTTTGCAGGTATCAAAATTTTACGATGAGCCCCAACATGCAAAACGCACATATATGCTTACACTTCAGTGAAGACATATCAAATCATTATGCATGGTGCATGAACTTGCAATCATCAGGGGGAGATTCTCATAAGGGGAAGCATCCAGAAGTATGCTACCAGGACATATGCGCGTTGTGCTCTTTTTCTCCTTCGACCAGGGTTATTTTTATCCCACTGGATTTTTGTTACCTGGCAAGGTTTTTAATGAGGCAACAATAAGCGCGTCCGATTTCAATCATTCATTCGTGGACATCCAAGGGGGAGTGTTGTAAATATTATAATGTATGTGGCTGTCCACGTAAATACTCATTAGTTATGTACTTTGATGTAAACTCTACCTCTATATAAAGAGGCTAATGAGAATGAATGAGTAGACTTCTATTTCCTCTCAACTCTTTTCTCTCTATCTTTCTTTACTTTATAACATAAACATTAAAATATATATATATATATATATATATGTATATATATATATATATAATTAAATTAAATTAAAAATATATATAAAATAAAACTGAAAATAAACAGAAGGGAATAAGCTTTATCATGGTTAAAAGGTTGTGCTAGCTAGAACATTATGGGGTTAGTGACCCATAGGTTTGTGATGAGATCTTATTCTTGTATCTACTGTTTAGGGTCTTCAATTTTTCATGGCCAATGAAGATATATCTACATAAACAATTTACAAATTGAAAGACCTTATAAAGTTATAAACATTTCATAATCAAATACATGTTATATGAAAGCTTACAATTAATCAAAAGAGTACATTGTATAACATGTATTTGATTTTGAAATACATATTCATTAAAAAGAATACATTATACTTAGTTTAATGTAGTCGGACATACTAATTAAAAGTAGTAGATTCAAAGTACATATGTGAAAATTGAACGGCAACGCTTATTGTTGACAGTAGCCGCAGAGAGGCTACAGCAGGCCCACAGACCCGCAGCAAGTGCACCAGGGCCCGGCCCAAGGCTCGGGACCGGATCACCAGCACCCGGCCTCGGGGTCCAGCACTCTATCCTGCCTCCAGGGACCCTGGGGCCGGGGGCGCCAGCCTGCCAAAGAAGGCACCAGAATGTACAAACAGAAGAGAACCAGTCCCACATCGAAGAGTGAGGCCAGCCCTCATCCCCAACCACCTATATAAGAGCCCCAACTACCCTCTTTATTAGGTAACTTATCTCTCTCCCTGCTTACATACGTGCTTTGGTTATATATATTCCAACTATACTAACTTAGGCATCGGAGAGGAGAAGACCGGCCCGCCCGGTATTCCCCTTAGTGAGCAGGATTGCAGGAGATCAAGTTGGATTCATCTATATCTATCAGGCCCCCGGGTTTAGGCAGAAACAATTGGCGCCGTCTGTGGGAAGCTTGAACGGAAAGCCGTGTAAGCAACACCGTTGGAAGAGAATTCGGAAATGAGTCAAGAGAAAGGTACCACCGAGGAGGGACGTGTTGCATTAGTGCAGACGCTCACCTCCACCCCGGCCGTCACGCGGGAGCCGCGCGGCGACCGGGGCAACGGTCAGGAAGTAGGGAGCTGTGGGGGACCGTCCGGCATGCCAGGGCCCCACCACGACAGCTCGCGCGGGAAAGGCCCGGCAGAAGAGGAAGACAGTCCAGAGCGCCGGGGCTTCTCCTTGACGTTCTCAGATGATCCAAGCGATCGATCTGAGAGCCCGGACCGGGACCCTACGTACAGCCCCGGCCATAGCAGTATGGCGGGAGAGCTACGGGCAATGGCCGCAGAGGTCAGTCGTCTAAGAGAGGAGAGCGACAGGGACAGAGCTAAGTCCAACGCCCGGTACGAAGAGATGGAAGCGGTGAATGCTGCCCTAGTAGCCGCCCTGGAAAGGGGACAGCAGCGTAGTGACGCCATGGCCGAGGCGCAGGCGACACTCCCACCGATCCAACCTCAACACACCGAGGCAGGGCAGTCTTCGGGCGGTCGGCTCGGTGGTCCCGTGCGAGAAAAGTCACCTCCAGGCGCAGGCCCGCCAAAGAGCACGACAACCTCCCGCCAGCTCGGCGCTTCGTCTGTGGATGAAGTTGATACTCCGACCGTACGGGCGCTGCAGATGCTAGCCAACACCGTGTCGGACTTAAATGCCCAAATGGAGGCCAACGAGAGAAGAGCCGCGCGGCCGATGGAGGGCGCCCGGTTTAATGAGCGCATGGGCCCTTTCTCACACCGGGTCATAGAGTCAGGGAGATCTGGCAACTAGAAGTCCCTCAAACTCACCTATTCAGGGTCCGGCTGCCCGTATCAGCACCTGGACAGTTTCCGGTCCCAAACCTGGGCCAAGGGATACTCCAATGCAGTCTGTTGCAACATCTTCCAGGAGACTTTGTCTGGAGAAGCGCTCAGCTGGTTCTACGAGCTTCCTGCGAACTCGATCGAGGCGTTCGAGCAGTTAGCCGACCGGTTCGTAGGCCGCATCATTCTCCGAGTCGAGGGAGCCCGGACGTCGACCATCCTCTTCAACTGCATACAAGCCCCCGGAGAGGAGCTGAGAACCTTTGTCAACCGCTGGCAGACGGCTACGGCCGGAGTTCGGAACCTGGACAAAGGCATCGCCGAGATGGCGTTTAAGCAGGGGCTCTGGGCGGGTAAGTTTTCCTACGCCGTCCGGGTAGAACTCCCGCAGGGGTACGACGAGTTGATGGTTATGGCCATCCTGCATGCTCAGGCCGATCATGAGACCTATGGGCACCACCTACTGAAGAGGAAGCGGGATGAGCAGCAGGAAGACCATCCCCGGGAAGAGAACCCTCCGCCCGGCCAGGAAGCCAAGCCCAGTCAGCGGACCGAGAACAGCACCGCTCGACCCAGCCGGAACGCCAACAGAAACTGGCCACAGCGGCAGCAGAGGCCCTATTCTGATAAACCCCAGAACGAGCACAAGCCGGCACCGTACCGCCAAGAGAGCCCCCTGGCAATCATGCCAGCACCACCGGCCGGTCAAGAAGTCTTCACCGCTCTCACCACTTCCTACGAGGATATCTTACTTGAGAACGGGAGCGTCATTCCCCCA
The DNA here is from genome assembly GCA_963682095.1 of Potentilla sterilis. Classification (NCBI taxonomy): domain Eukaryota; kingdom Viridiplantae; phylum Streptophyta; class Magnoliopsida; order Rosales; family Rosaceae; genus Potentilla; species Potentilla sterilis. The sequence goes on along the minus strand of OY821761.1, from coordinate 45,370,011 downwards.
CCGCCCAAGAGAAAGTACCCGAAGGGGAAACTTACAACGGCACAGACGGGCAAGTACTGCTCTTATCATGATGAGGCAACTCATCGGAGGAATCAGTGCTGCGCTCTCAAGACAGCGGTGCATGGTTTGATCGATAACGGCCAGCTCCAACGGTACTTAGGGGAAAGAAGAACAGACCCCGACCGGGAACGTGACCAGGCCTGGTAAACCCGCTAGCTCCGAGCGGTTAGTTTGGCATAGTTCGCGGTTAAACCGTTGTAAAAACATATATGCAAACTACTTTTGAGAAAATTTCACCGGCTCTGCCAGTTCAAGTATATTCATAATCAAGCAAGAATACAAGCGGTAACCGTTCCGGAAAGATTACAAGGAGAAGAGCAAGGAAAATCCTAAGGAGCCACGACTCCGCCTTCAGCAGGCAATCCGCCAGCCTCTCCTACGGTACCCTCGTCGTTGACTTCAGTTCCGGCGTTGACTCTGGCTCGGGGAGACTCGGCACCATTGGTAGAAGAATCCAAGTCCGAGCGAATCGCTTCTTCCGGCTGCCCCTCCACCGCCTCCTGATGGATGTCCGACTGCTCATGGATATCTCCTTCAGCAGCGATCGGCATCAGGAAAGTGTCTAACCATCCTTTCCCCACCCATTCCGTGTACGCATCCGAGATGCCCTCTTCCCTGGCCTTCACCAGAAACTCCAGGAACTGATCGCTCTCGCGGTATTTGAGAACGACCCGCTCGTAGAGTTCCGGGTCATCTTCCTTGGTCGCAGCAGCAGAGGCGGTGCGCAGAGCGGCAGCTCCCACTTGGAGCTCGTCCACCTTGGCTTCCAGTTCGGCCCTCTCCTTCTCCAGGCTCCGGTTCTGCTCCTCCAGCTTCTTGGCCCTCTCCTCCGATCTGGCCTTCTCCCGGTCCGAGCGGGACTTCTCCACCTCCAGGCGCTGTCGTGCCTCCGATAGAGCAGCTATCTGTCTCTTCAGCTCCGACAGCTCCTCGCTCGCTTCCGGTTGGTACAAACTGTACAACAGCTGCGCAACAACAAAGGCAGTTAGTCAGGCAGCAAAAGAAAACAAGCTACAAGTAGTGTAATGGTACCATACAGTACTTACCCGGAGGACGGATTCCTTGCATTTTGGGCGATTCCCGCCCGCCAGGGCTCCAGCAACCCCGGGCATGTCCAGACCAAGACCGGCCAAGTCCGCCGCCACTTGCCGGACGAGTGCACTATCCGGGCTACCCCTCGGTGCCTCTGCAGGCACGGGACTACCCTGCCGGGCAGCAGCAGCAGCCTTCTCCCCGGCAGTGTTAGTTTGCGCACCGCTGGTTATCCTGAACCGTTTGGCCAGGTTCTCCCGCGCCGACCCACCGGTAAGCGTCACCAGCGCGGAGGAAGGAATGTCCCCGCCTTTCCGTTTCTCTCCCCGGCCTTCCGGAGAAGAAGATTGCGCGCTTACCCGGGCGACACGAGCCACGTGCAGCACAGCCACCGGCCAGTTGGGGATCCTGTTCACTCCACCGGGAATCCTCACTGGCCCCCCGGTACTCTTGCCCCTTCCAGGCACCGCAGGGCCCGCAGCGTGATGGGTCTTCACCCGCCTCAGGAGGTAGGCGCCGTCATCAACATCCATGGCCCTCGGCTCCGGATGAGTCGTGAGCCGGCCGGACTCCTCGTCCACCGACGTCCGTGAGACGGTCTCGCCTTTCTCCTTCAGTTTGTTAAGGAGGTCTTCCCCGTCCATTGAGAGAGTGGTTTCGGGCTTGATAACCGTCCGGGAAGATGCACCTGCAAGAAAAGCGAACAGTTAGTATTTTGCCAGAGCTAGCACAAAGTATCACCGCTAAAGGGCTTCCTACGCACCGGGACCCCGCCCGAGTTGGCAGTATTCCAGCACTTCTTGCCAGATGAAGTTGAAAGAACTTCGTTCCAGATCGTCCCAACATCCGAGTATGGTCGAGATCCTCTCATGCTCCAGATCAGATAACTCGAACGACTGGTCGCCAATGGGTTGGAAGGCGCCAGGAACCCGGTACATTTTACTCCTCGCCTGCCACCTCCCGCCCACCATCACCACCTTCTTCCTCCAGCTGTTGTCTACCCATGTAGGCATATTGGTGACGATCGGTGGAGGTTTCCGGGCGTTGAAGGCCAGGCAACCCCGGGACCCTTTCTTCCTTGAGTAGGACAACCTATACAAGGACCGGAATTCGTTTACCGTTGGCATACTCATTCCGGACAGATCATATAGGCAGTCGAGGCACAATAATCGCCTCCACTGGAGCCCCGGAAGCTGCGCGGGCGACACTTGCAGCGCACTGAGCATGTACTGCACGAAATTTGGCAGCAGGAGCGAGAGTCCATGCCGGAACTGGTCCTGATGCGCGGCAACCCAACCTGCTTCCGGGTTGCAGGCTGACTCTCCAGGATTCAGGGGCCGCAGAAGAACGTCATCCGGGATAGCCCAAGTTTCCCGGAGCGCTGCAATCTCTCCAGGGGTCATGCTACCCTCCGGTTCATCGCACACCACAGCATCCTTCCCTCTGCCAATGGTATAGCTCACGACCGGATCATCCGAGAGGCGCACCCCGTGCGGTATTTCAGTCTCCGAGGATTCAGCCCCGGTAGACGAGGACGGAGACGAAGCCCTGCTCCCGGAGCAGTCAGCGACTTCGGTCTCCGAGGATTCCGAACCGAGCCAGTCCTCCAGCCTCTCCGCATCATCCACGAGGGGACCCCTGGCAGCCGATTCGGAAGCCCGGTCAGAATTTGAAGAAGGCATCTTAACCTAGGGGAAGAAAACAAAACCCTAGCGCTCGTCAACAACAGGCTACAAACAGCGCCTTCTACGGCCTCTCCCCAAGTTTGCCGCAGAGCAGTTCCGTCAGTGACAGAGATCCCTTCCCCCCGCCGGAAAACAACAAAACCAAAGCAAGAACAACACCGGGGCAAAGAAATCAACAAACTTACCGATTAATATGCTCAACCGAGGACAGTCCGCCCTGCGAAAGCAGCGAGCAATGGTAGGAAAGGATTAGGGAGCGCCGGATTTCTCCAATGCTCGAGAAAACGGATCTCGTGGGGCAAAGGGCTCAGAGTTTTCGCCGGATTTCTCTCTTTCTCTTAGTTCCTCCAAAGCAAGAAACAACAGCAGAAAGAAGAGCAGAAGAGGCCTTTTTATAGGGGGGACCGGTGCCCTAGGCAATTGAAATCCCTCCAAAACAAGTAATCAGAGCAACTCAAACGCCTGCGAATCCAGGCCCTTCATCTCAAGACCGCCCCCCCCGCTGGCACGTGTCCCAGCATTGGTAAACTGCCCATGCCATCATAACTGACGGGACTGATGGACTTCCTCCTTAAATGCATGTCAGCCACTTGTCCCACACGCTGGCGACAGGAAGGTAGGAGCGGGAACTGAGGAGTCAGACCCTCCCACACTTCCCCAGGTTCCACGGTTGCACGCCATCTTTGCTGCAAGTTAACCGATCATGATTTCTCAACCGGCTTGAAGACCTCTCACCGGTGGTGATCACCCAACCGCTTCGAGAGCATCCATCCGGGTATGAGCAATAGGGGACCCGTCTCGATATGGCAGGATTCCCGGTCGAGGTCCGCCCGGCACCATGGCAGTTCGCGGTTATGATCATTCAACCGGCTGCATGGCTTCTTCGTTGCATATCTCGAAGACCTCTCACCGGTGGTAATCATCCAACCACTTCGAGAGCATCCACCCGGGTACGAGCCATCCGCCCGGCACCATGGCAGTTCACGGTTATGATCATTCAACCGACTGCATGGCTTCTTCGTTGCATATCACCGGAGGACTCGTCTCGATATGGCATGTCGCCCGGTCGAGATCCGCCCGGTCCGTAGCAGTTCGTGGTTAGGTATCATTCAACCGGCTGCACGCCATCCTACTGGAGACCTCGTCTCGATATGGCATGTCGCCCGGTCGAGATCCGCCCGGTCCGTAGCAGTTCGCGGTTAGGTATCATTCAACTGGCTGCACGCCATCCTACTGGAGACCTCGTCTCGATATGGCATGTCGCCCGGTCGAGGTCCACCCAGCTGCATCTCTCTCGGGAGACTCGTCTCGATATGGCAGAACGCCCGGTCGAGATCCGCCCACCGGTTACGACGCATCCAACCGGCTCGAGAGCATATTCCGGGAATAGGATCCACCCGGCCCCATGGTATTTCACTGGAGGACTCGTCTCGATATGGCAGGACGCCCGGTCGAGTTCCGCCCAGTACCATAGCTTGACCCCGGTCATGAGAACATTCGACCGGCATAGGGCTTTATACACCCGGGTGAGTTTACATCTAACCCATGTACGCTTGTCCAGCAGGATAAAAACCCTGCATCGCACCAGCTGCGGCAAACGGGGGGCTGCACGGCGAGCCTTGTCACCTCAACGCCACCCCCCCTACCGGGAACAGGATCCACCCGGCCCCATGGCATTTCGCTGGGGAACTCGTCTCGATATGGCAGGACGCCCGGTCGAGTTCCGCCCGGTACCATGGCTTGACCCCGGTCATGAGAACATTCGACCGGCATGGGCTTTATACACCCGGGCGAGTTTACATCTAACCCATGTACTCTTGTCCAGCAGGATAAAAACCCTGCATCGCATTGAACTGCGATCAACTTGGGGCTACACGGCGAGCCTTGTCACCTCAACGCCACCCCCCTTACCTCAACGCTTATTCAACACAAGCTGAGAAGAACTAGCAAGTGTTCACCAGTGCTTCCAACAGCCCGCAACACCGGGGTAATCTCCCCGCAGCCTAGCAATATGGGACTCGTCTCGATATGGCAAAACGCCCGGTCGAGGTCCAGTACTGAAGTTCACCTGGGACTCTTCTCGATATGGCAGAACGCCCGGTCGAGGTCCCATGAACTTCACTCCGTTCCGCTTTGGCAGATCGCCCGGTACAGGCTCAGTGAACTCCGCTCCGTTTCGATTTGGCAGATCGCCCAGTTGTGACCCAGTGAAGCTCCGCTTCATACCGATAGGGCATAGTGCCCGGCCGAAATCCCATGCACATCTCTTGCATGGCGGATTTCAACGCCCCATTATCATCCCATGCACAAATCTCTTGCATGGCGGATTTCAACGCCCCATCATCATCCCATGCACAAATCTCTTGCATGGCGGATTTCAACGCCCCATTATCATTCCATGCACACATCTATTGCATGGCATCATGGCATCATCTCATACACTCTCCGGGTTCCACCCCACTCCATGCTCATAACACCACAACACCTGGGCACAGTACTACTTATATTACAAACATACTTATAAACTATTGCTTCCCATCGGTAACAGGTACTCACCTCGGTCACGCCCAATCTTTAACGCGGACTTGGGGGACTGGGCACCGGTAGGTTGGTAACCCTGCGGGTCTGCGGGACAAGAGCAAGACAGATTTAAGTCCCCATTCAAGATTGCACTTGACCGGGAACTTGGGGGACTTGTTGACAGTAGCCGCAGAGAGGCTACAGCAGTCCCACAGACCCGCAGCAAGTGCACCAGGGCCCGGCCCAAGGCTCGAGACCGGATCACCAGCACCCGGCCTCGGGGTCCAGCACTCTATCCTGCCTCCAGGGACCCTGGGGCCGGGGGCGCCAGCCTGCCAAAGAGGGCACCAGAATGTACAAACAGAAGGGAACCAGTCCCACATCGAAGGGTGAGGCCAGCCCTCATCCCCAACTACCCTCTTTATTAGGTAACTTATATCTCTCCCTGCTTACATACGTGCCTTGGTTATATATATTCCAACTATACTAACTTAGGCATCGGAGAGGAGAAGACCGGCCCGCCCGGTATTCCCCTTAGTGAGCAGGATTGCAGGAGATTAAGTTGGATTCATCTATATCTACCAGGCCCCCGGGTTTAGGCAGAAACACTTATATATAGAAAATATAAATAAATAAACTCATTGAAGTAATAAGCAAAAGAGAAATTTTATATACACTATTAATCTCTTAATACACACTCGTATTTTTTTGTCTAATTTTATTATCAAACTTCCACCTATGCCCCTCGTCCTAAATAAATAAGAAAATATTTAACAAAATAAATTGAATGATGCATCATAAATTTTTCTTATTTCTTTACTACTTTTATTTCAATAAATTATATCATTCATTATTAATAAAATCAACCACAGATTTATAAGGTAATTTCTAATTACTTTCTCTTTACACGTTAGTGAAAATGGAATGACTTGATTTTTTTTTATCTTAGTTGCTCTTTTAATATTTTAAGAGATTCGATATTTGACAATGTATATGTTGACAGTAGCCACAGAGGGGCTACACAGGCCCACAGACCCGCAGCTAGCATGTCCGGTGACAGGACCCGAACCAGATTTCACCCTGAAACCCGGATAAGGCCCTGTGGGGACCACCTTAAGACTAACTCTATCGATAAATCGATAAATCAATCTTAAGATGGACAACCCAAAAACCTGCAACAACCAAAACACTTCTAATTCCAGTTCCAACCTCAACACCTAGAGCCATCTGCTCCCCAAATCACAACAACCGCCACAAATAAATATAAAATTTAATTCAACTGGCTCACAGATAATCAGAGCAATCTAACAAAATGAACTGGAATCACAATTGGAAATATAACAAGAAATGTAATATGAAACTAAAAGAATAAGGGATCACAGATCCCACCTAGCGGAAGCGACAATGATGATGACTATGCCTCGACTCCGAGTACTCTTGACCTCTGATCACTACTCTGCACACTGGGCGATTTTAAAACGAAGGGCCCAGGGGAAAGTAAATTAAAAACGTTAGAGTGAGTGGATAAAAATAAAACAATCTAATATAATACTTTAATTGAAAGTATCATATTACTTTTCTAATATTTTATAAATAAAACCACATTGCATGCCTTTAATAAAACGCCCCACGTTTTAAGAAAATCATAATAATTAATCAGCCCCGCTGATATATCAAATAAACAAATAATGATTTTGTTTATATATGTATTTCAAAACGAAATATTTTTGAAAATCAATTAATAATATTTCACCACCAATCCCATTGGTCATATAAAAACCCAGCCCCGCTGGTTCGGGAATTTATTAAATTACAGAAAGTCTCATAGAGAAAATATTCCCGAAAACCAAATAATATAAAATCATGACCAATCCCATTGGTCCTATAATAGAATAGGGGAACGTCATTACCACCATTTAATAGTAGCCTCCAAGACTAAGGGTCGAGCCTCCAAGACTCTCTATAGCGTCCCACGCTATGTCCGTACACGTCGACCACCGAACGTGAATCTGACCTATGTGGTCAAGTCGTCACCTCGCATGGGCTCAGGCGACACTATGCCCGTACACGTCGACCACCGAGCGTGAATCTGACCTATGTGGTCAAATCGTCACCTCGCATGGGCTCATGCGACTAAGCTAGCTAGCATCAATATATATCTGGACCCTGATATGGTGAAAATCCGAAAACAAAACTGAAAGTACGCTTCCCCTTATATATCATAAATCCGTACGGTCTCCGACCGCACATCTGAGGCTTATAATAATCATTAGTATAATAGCCTCGAAGGAACATATATAAATATCCGACAAGCCTCAATGTCATAAAAATAATTTCGAAAAGAATATATAATATCGACATGTCTCCCATGTCGTGAAACCATAAACTCCCCGGAAATCTCATTTCCGGTCTTTCAAATATAAAATACAATAACAACGATTAAGTATAATTTATCAAATCATACTATTTCCGGAAATCTCATTTCTGGGTACAATAGGTACTACTAAAATAGTAGTAAAAGTATAACCTAAATCCATAATTTACTTTAAATATTAAATCAACAATTATAACAGAAGTATATGAATTATCTACTTTCAATAATTCATATCATGCTTACGAACTCATTTAATTAAATAAATAGCATTTCAATAAAACGTAATTGCATGCATTTATTTTAAAATAAAATCCACTCACAGTACGGCCGAGCGCGCCGCTAATCCGGTCTCTCGTCCCGTCGAATAACCTCTCGACCTGTAATAGGGACGTAATTATAATTATTACGAAACTCAGAATTTAATCATAAACGTTAAATCTACGGACGTCCTCACTCGCCCGAAATAATCCAATTTCAATTCTTGTTATCGGTATTGAAATTATGTCTCAAATACCGAAACCATTTACGTCTCAAAATTACTCAGGACACCCATCCCGAGTCCGATCAATCCCTTTTCTGATTATTTCGTCGTAAAACCATTTTAATTAGCTTTTAACCTTTTTACGGTAAGTCAACAGTAATAATCCAAGGTCAAACAGTAATTATTCTAGGTCAAACAGTAATTTTGAAAGTCAAACAGTAAATGGTTAAAATCTAATTACTATTTACCATTTACTGTTTACTGTTTACTATTTTCTTTTACTATTTTACCATTTACTGATTTCCCTTTTACCATTTTACCATTTTATTTTTTTACCGGTTTACTGTTCATCTTCTTCCTCAGCCGCCGGCAGCCGCTCCGCCGCCGGCGCCGCCACCACAGTGGCCCAAAACCTAGCCAATCGACTCCAATTCAACCCAATATGGGAGAGGAGAGAGAAAGGAGAGAGAGAAGAAAAAGAAAAAGAAAAGAAAGAAAGAAAAGAAAAATTGCCGTTTCAGGAAATTTCCTCCCGGCTATTTATACTCGTCCAAAAAATCGGACAATTTTCGATTTACATCGTAACTTTTTCGTACGAACTCCAAATTGAGCATGCTACGTGTCCACGAACTCGTTTCAACGTCTTCTACCTCGACATGAAATAAAATCCTCGGCTGAGTCAACTTATTTAAAAGTCAACCTTTAGAACTTTCAAATCATAAAAACAATTCCCGAGGAGAAATAATAAAAGTAAAACAGTTAAACGGTAATTCTAGGTTCGGGTCGTATCAATTCTCCCCTCCTTATAAAAATTTCGTCCCCGAAATTTACGTACCTGCCAAAACAGAAGGATGAGCACTGACATCTCACTGCTTCTCTATTTTCTCAGGTAGTTCCCTTTATCTCATAAATTACCTCAAACAATTTAGTCCTCCCGATCAAGACTTTCAACTAACTGCTTCTTGACATTCAAATCTTTCTACAGTTTGATAGGTTGAGTTTTCAAGATATGCGAAGGATCGGCAATTACTCATGGAGTATAGACATGTGGAAAAACGTCATGTATCTTGGATAATTTTGAAAGTAGCTTTAACCGATAAGCTACCGGACCAATCCGCTCCGTAATCTCATGAAGGCCGATATATCTTGACACTCAGAATCTCACTTCTAATATCCATAGAACTCTGAGTTACTCTATTCAGAAACTCCGGAACTACATCTCACAAGGCTCAATAAGTCCTTTAGGATCTGAATAGACATCTCTGTCAATTCACCCATCCAAATGTGCAAGGCAGTGCGAAAATATCATCGAACCAATAAAGCTGCCTGCAACTCCTTTTAAGTCCATAAAATAAATCACGATTCTCAATCAGATCTCATGGACTTAGGAGAAGAAAGGAGAGAGAGAAGAAAAAGAAAAAGAAAAGAAAGAAAGAAAAGAAAAATTGCCTTTTCGGGAAATTTCCTCCCGGCTATTTATACTCGTCCAAAAAATCGGACAATTTCCGATTTACATAGTAACTTTTTCGTACGAACTCCAAATTGAGCATGCTACGTGTCCACGAACTCGTTTCAACGTCTTCTACCTCGACATGAAATAAAATCATCGGTCGAGTCAACTTATTTAAAAGTCAACCTTTAGAACTTTCAAATCGTAAAAACAATTCCCGAGGAGAAATAATAAAAGTAAAACAGTTAAACGGTAATTCTAGGTTCGGGTCGTATCACCCGGGGCCGGACCGAGGCCCGGAGCAGGATCCCCAGCACCCGAACCCGAGGCCCAGCAGTCTAACTTATGACTGGGAGCCGGGGACACCAGCCTGCCGAACATGTCACCTTAGCTGCCCCTTTGCGTACGAACAGAAGGGAACCAGTCCCACATCGAAGAGTAAGACCAGACCTCACGATCGACCACCTATATAAGGGCCTCAACTACCCTCATTAATAGGTAACTCAACTCTCCCGCTACTTATCGTTCCTGCTTAAGTTATCTATTTGCTCCAATGGTACTAACTTAGGCATTGGAGAGGAGAAGACCGGCCCGCCCGGTATTCCCCTTAGTTAGCAGGGTTCGCAGGAGGAAATCACATCAAGATCCACCAGTTTCCCGCAGGCCTACGGGTTTGTGCAGAAACAATTGGCGCCGTCTGTGGGAAGAGATAAAAGTCACGTAGGCATTATCTGAAGAAAAAAAAAAGGCAGAAAGTTCGGAAGCGGGGCGGCAAAGGAATGCACAAGAAGATCAGCGGATCATACAGGAGCAGGTGCTCATCACTACCCTGGTCGCTGTACAGAAGCAGCACCCCGGCCAAGACAGCCAGAACGACGGCAGCTATCGGGGGCCAAGCGGCACGCCGGGAGCATGCAACAATAGCCCGCGCGGGAAAAGCCTTGCAAAAGGAGACCAACCAACACACCAGGGCCCTTCGCTGACATTCTCGGACGACCCAAGCGACGAGGAGGAGAGTCTGATCGGTGACACCAACCGGGACAACGCATATGGCCCCGCCCGGCACGATATGGCGGGGGAGGTAGAGGTAATGAGAGCAGAAGTCAATCGCCTGCGCGCGGAGAGCGACCGGGATAAAGCAGATTCCAATGCCCGGTATCAGAAAATGGAGACAGTAAACGCCGCCCTGGTGGCTGCCCTGGAAAGAGGACAGCAGCGCAACGCCGCTTTGGCGAGGGCACATGTACCCCCACCAGGCCGGTCTCAGCCCCCTGAGGCGAGACAGTCATCGGGCGGAAGGCCCAGCGACCCCAAAGGGGGCGGAGGCCCCTGGCGGCATGGCCCTACCAAGGAGCACGCCGGCACCCCGGCAATCACACGCTTCATTCGAGGATGAAGTCATGACCCCGACCGCACGGGCACTACAAGTACTCACCGACTCCGTGTCAGATCTAAAGGCCCAAATGGAGGCCAGCGAGAGAAGGGCAGCGTTAACGTTGGAAGGCGCGCGCTTCAACGAACGCACGGGCCCCTTTTCACACAGGGTCCTGGAATCCGGGAGATCCGGTAACCAAAAATCTCTGAAGCTGATATACTCAGGAGCCGGCTGCCCCTACCAGCACTTGGATAGCTTCCGGTCCCAAACATGCGTCAAGGGCTACTCTGATGCTGTGTGTTGCAACATCTTCCAGGAAACCCTATCCGGAGAGGCGCTTAGCTGGTTCTATGAGCTCCCGACAAACTCCATTGAGGCATTTAAGCAACTGGCTGATCGGTTTGTCGGCCGCTTCATCCTCCGGGTCGAAGGAGCCCGGACATCGACGATCCTCTTCAATTGCAGGCAGGCACACGGTGAGGAGCTGAGGACGTTCGTTAACCGCTGGCAAACGGCGACGGCCGGGGTTCAGAACCTAGACAAGGGCATCGCCGAGATGGCGTTCAAATAGAGACTCCGGCCAGGGAAATTTTCCTATGCCGTACGGGTAGAACTCCCGCAGAGATATGATGAGCTAATGGCGATGGCCATCAGGCACGCTCAGGAGGACCACGAAACATATGGGCATCACCTGCTGAAGAGGAAGCGGAAGGAGTACCTTCCGGCCCCCCGAGAAAACAAGGCCAGCCAGCGGGGCGAGAATCAAGGCACCCAACCAAACAGATTCAACAGAAATTGGGGGAACCAACCGCTGCAAAAACCCTACCCTGAAAAACCCCAGGGCGAGCACAGGCCCGCGCAGTACCAACAAAAACGCCCCCTGACGATCATGCCAGTGGAACGTCAAGAAGTCTTCACCACTCTAACCTCTTCGTACGAGGACATCCTGCACGAGAACGGGAACATCATTCCCCCACCGCTAAAGAGGAAACACCAAAAGGGAACCTCACCCCGGCGCGAACAGGCAAATACTGCTCCTACAACGACGAAGCTACCCATTAGGACAAACAATTGCATCGCCCTCAAGACAGCGGTGGAGGGATTAGTTAGCAGCGGTCAACTTCAACGGTACCTAGGAGAAAGAAGGGCAGATCCCGCCCGGGATCAGGACCAGGGCTGGTAAGCACGCCCGGGGCCAGTGAAGGGTTAAGTGCTAAATTTTCAAATACAATTAGCCTGGCATTCCAACGGTTCATCCGATGTAACATTGCAAAATATGTACGCAAACTATTTTGAACGAAATCCAAGGCAAATCATTGGTACTAAAATATATGTCCAAAGGCAGGCAACAAAAAAAAACAGTCGTAAACTGGTGACGAACCGGACCGATCCCGGTCGATACGGAATCATATCCGTCCCACCAGTAACCTTTTGTGGCCCTCCAATGGTCTTACCCTTTCCGGGTCCCGCAGAGGGGTGCTGCGGCACGAGTCTTCACACGCCTCAAGGTGTAGGCGTCATCCACAAGATCCAAGGCCATCGGTTCGGCATGGACGGTAAGCCGGCCAGACTCCCGATCCACCGAGGTCCGCGAAACGGCCTCCCCCCTTCTCCGTCAACCTCAAGACAAGGTCCTCACCGTCCATGGATAGTGTGTTACCCCGGCTTGACGACCGTCCGGGAAGATGCACCTACAGAACAAACAAAGGGTTAGTATCAACTCAGTCAACGGGAACGTCACTACTAAAACCCTGCTCAGCACCAGGATCCCGCCCGAGACAGCAGTTCTCCAACACCTCCCGCCGTATGAAGTTGTAGGAGCTTCGCTCAAGACCGTCCCAGCACCCGAATATCGTGGCAATCCTATCCCGCTCCAACTTGGACACTACGTACGATTGGTCACCAAGGGCCTGAAATGCACCAGGAACCCGGTACATCCTTCTCCTTTTCTGCCACTTCCCACCTGCCATCACCACCTTCTTCCTCCAGTTATTGTCCACCCAGGAAGGCAGGTGGGTGATGATAGGCTGAAAGTGTCAGGTGCTAAAGGTGAGATAACCACGGCACCCTTTCTTTTTCGAGAAAGACAATCTGTACAACGCCCGGAACTCGTTCACCGTCGGCATGCTCATCCCGGACAGCTCGTACAGACAACCAAGGCTCAACAGCTGCCTCCACTAGTTTCCGGGAAGCTGCGCAGGAGACACGTGCAGAGCGCTGAGCATGTACTGCACAAAGTCTGGCAGCGGAAGGGAGAACCCATGACGGAATTGGTCTCTATGAACAGCAGCCCAACACTCCTCCGGGTTAAAGGCCAATTCCCCGGGATTCAGTGACCGTAATTTCACCTCATCCGGGATGCTCCACGTTAAAACAAAACCCCACCGCTGGTCAGCGACAAGCTAAAACAGCGCTCTCTGCGGTTGCTCCCCAAATCTGCCGCAGATTCCCTGCTCAAAAAAACTCACCCGTTGCGACAGAGCCGCCCGCCCCCCCCCCCCCCCCCCCCCCCCCCGCGAAAAACACCAACCAACAAAGAAAAAAAAACACGAAGCAAAGAAGGCGAAACTTACCGATTACTATGCACAACCGAGGAAAGTCAGTCCTGGGAAAACACCGAGCAATCGTGGGTAAGAACCAGAACGCCTGAAGCACGGATAGCGCGAGGGTACCTTCACAGAACTTTCGCCGGATTCTTCTCCAACCTTCTCTTCTTCTCTCTGAGCCAAGAGCAAAAACAGCACACAATGAAGACAAAGGAGGCATTTTTATAGACGAGACCGATGCCCTAGGCACCCATGTAATCCCCCCAAAATACTCAATCGGGGCAAGTCAAACGCCTACGAATCCAGGCCCTCCATCTCAGATCACTCTCTACTGACACGTGTCCCAGCATCGATAAAATCTCCACGCCATCATAGCTGATGGAACTGATGGGCTTTCTCCTTCACTGCATGTCAGCCACCTGCCCCGCCTACAAGCAGCAGTTAAGAGAGATAGGGGAGAGAACCGAGGGGTTACGAACCATCCCCCACTTCCCCAAGAGCCAACCTCAAATCTAGGAAAAGCATTCCATCGGTCACAGCCATTCCACCGGTTCACATGTATTCCACCGGTTCACAGACATTTCACCGGTTCACAGGCATTCCATCGGTTATGTAGCATTCCACTGGATCCAAGGCACTCCATCGGTCTAGTTACTTTCCTTCGCGCCTACGGGCACGGACAAGCCAGCAACAACTCAAGCTTCAAACACATGGGCTTTATAAACCCGGGAGAGTTTACCTCTAACACATGCAAACTCTTCCAGCAGGCTAGAAACCGTGCATCACACTAAGCTGTGAAAAATATGGGGATCCATGGCGAGACTTGTTATCTCCACGCCACCCCACCAGGCAGATTGTTTCTCTAACACAGAACAAGTCTCCCTGCAGGCTAGAAACTCTGCACAGCCTCACGCTTATTCCAACACAAGCTGAGAAGAACTAGCGGATGTTGACCGGTGCTTAAACATGGCCGCAACACCCCATCGGTGGACCTGTTGGCTTGCACCCATCAGGCCTTCCCGCAGGCTCGCAACCCTGCACAATACCCCACACTTACTCCAACACAAGCTGGGACGAATCAGCGGGTGTGGATTGGTGCCATGACATGGCCTAAACACCCCACCGGGCTACTCCCCGGCCTGTTCCACCGTTGGCAGCAATTTCTCACTGGGGGACTCGTCCCAACATGGCACTCCACCGGTCGAGTCCTTACGCTCCATATTCATCGCATGGCGGATTTCAACGCCACATCATCATCCCATGCACTCGTCCGGGTTTCACCCCGCTCCATACTCATCGCATGGCGGATTTCAACGCCACATCATCATCACATGCACTCGTCCGGGTTTCACCCCGCTCTATATTCATCGCATGGCGGATTTCACACCACATCATCATCCCATGCACTCGTCCGGGTTTCACCCCGCTCCATATTCATCGCAGGATTTCACGCTACATCATCATCCCATGCACTCGTCCGGGTTTCACCCCGCTCCATATTCATCGCATGGCGGATTTCAACGCCACATCATCATCCCATGCACTCGTCCGGGTTTCACCCCGCTCCATATTCATCGCATGGTGGATTTCAACGCCACATCATCATCCCATGCACTCGTCCGGGTTTCACCTCGTTCCATACTCATGGCATGGCAAGACTTCAGCACAACACCATCATTATTACAAACACATACTCATAACTACCACACGTCATCACTAATAGGTACTCACATCACCACGCACCATCATAACAGCCCTTCTGCTCGAACGCCCGGCCAAGCCCAATCTTCAATACGGACTTGGGGGACTAGGTACCGTTGGGTCGGTAACCCTGCGGGTCTGCGGGACAGGAGCAAGACATATTAAGTCTCCATTCAAGATTGCACTTGACCGGGAACTTGGGAGACTTGTTGATAGTAGCCACAGAGGGGCTACACAAGCCCACAGACCCGCAACTAACATGTCCGGGGCCGGACCGAGGCCCGGAGCAGGATCCCCAGCACCCGGACCCGAGGCCCAGCAGTTTAACTTATGACTGGGAGCCGGGGACACCAGCCTGCCGAACAGGTCACCTTAGCTGCCCCTTTGCGTACGAACAGAAGGGAACCAGTCCCACATCGAAGAGTAAGACCAGACCTCACGATCGACCACCTATATAAGGGTCTCAACTACCCTCATTAATAGGTAACTCAACTCTCCCACTACTTATCGTTCCCGCTTAAGTTATCTATTTGCTCCCACGGTACTAACTTAGGCATCGAAGAGGAGAAGACCGGCCCGCCCGGTATTCCCCTTAGTTAGCAGGGTTCGCAGGAGGAAATCACATCAAGATCCACCGGTTTCCCGCAGGCCTACGGGTTTGTGCAGAAACAAGGATTATTTGGCTTCGAGTCAATCCCATAAACAACTATTTGATTAGCTTAAACAATTATCGACCAGCTACGATTCCTACGTAAGGAGATGGCAATGGCTAGGTTCTAAAAATATTACAAGTAGTAACGCTGTCATTGTTATTGGATAAGACAGCCAAGTGCAATCGCTTGGTTCATCTATAAAACGAGAAGATAGTACAATTTAATCAAGTTTGGGGATTAATCACTTAAGTGTAATCTATACCTAAAGTTAAGCTTGGACTGCCCTCTTGTCCTTATTGCATGCATTTCCTCTTTCCCTTAATCAATTAAAATCCTTAATTATTGATCTGAAAACGACCATATATGTGTGTACGTTATAGTGAGGCCGGGTACGTACTGACTCCTAACAAGTATTATACCTAGCTCGACAGTGAAAGAACAATTTAAAGGTTACCAACTGCTGGGAACCTGATTACCAAGATTAATATCTTCGCGAGCCCACATCTTAGAGTTTTCTTTTATTTGAAGCCAAATTAAATAAAGGATTATCGTTTCTAATGGGATATTTGCGAAAATTATACTATGACTTTGCATATATGTCTCCATTTGACACCGAGATAATCTGGTGACTGTGAATGTCTTGATGTCTACTATAGTAGTAATTAATATACGTAGACATACACGAGCGAGTGTAGGAATTGTTGATTGCATTGTGCAATACAAAGGGGATGAGTCGTATTAGTCACACAAAATCTATATACTGACTAGTGTAGGTAACTTATGTCGCGTGCATATATAGGGAGAGTGCATGAAAGTTTGTGATAATTTTTTTCATGGAATTATATGATAGTTTTTTACGTTTGTTTTTGATTTGTATCCTACTTTATGCCGTTGTGAGTTTTAGTTCACTTTTTTGTGGTTATTTTGAAATATTGGAGAAAACTAATAAATATATTCACATACAATGTATATTGTATAAGGCTTTGTCATGTTACATTATGTATGAAAACGTACATATCCGTCTATGAGAAACCCTATCAAGTGCGCCTCCAACCTCCGCCGCTACAGTGGTCAACGCAGGTGTTCGTAGACTGAATTTTACTAAATCTCCCAAATTTTTATCTCTTCTCTACTCACAATTATGGCTGCTTCACGTCTTGCATCGCTGCACAGGGGAGGGATTCCGTCAAATCGGGCAGATTCACCTCGTGTGTGCCTTGGCGCCGTTTCTGTTTTTCTTCTCTTGATCTCTGCTGCGTCCTCTATAGGATTTTCTTTGGGAGGGAAGGACCTTGTTCTTCAGTATGCTATTATTCAGATATGTGTGATCGATGGTGTCGACGAGTGCGCTTGGCTCATTTTGAGGTTGCTTCTAACTATGGTTATGGTGTGGGTAGGTGGAATCGCCATCGACTTTTGGTGGTGGAAGGGATTCCTGCTCTATATCTCTCACATCGTCGAGGGTGACGTTGTTTGCACCAATGGTAGAAATTTGGTTGTTGCCGGCGGTGGTCGGTGTGCTGGTGGTCGCGGTTGATGATCTTTGGCCGGGCTATGGTGGTTCGGTGGCAGTCGGCTTTGTGGCGACAACGACTGGTTTTTGGCTACAGCCGTTGACGGTGACGGGTGTTGAATTTTGGGAGCAGCCAGTCTTGCTAGGGCTGATTTTGACCTTGAATGGGCCTGGGCTTTGGTCTATTGGACTTGCAGCTGTTGAGGTCCATAAAATCTTGGCAGGTTCTTTTATGATTGCTTTTAGCCTTACTGGTTTTTGGATTACCATACTTGTGTGAGTGTGGATGGATTGGGTCTTTATGGCCTAAAGTAAGATTTAGTTTTTTTTGGATCAATTGACAGTCTGTATAACATTGGATGTTACCCTTTAATATTGTTTCTAAGTGTGTATGGACTGTGAAAATAAAAGCGCTATAAACGGTCTTTAGAAAATGAATGTATTTTTGATTATTAGGTACCTAGGTGCCAGATAGGTATTTAATACTCATAATGAGTAATTCTTATTATCGACCCTCAGGGGCGTGCTATTTATTGTACTGTTTGCTGAGTAATATATTTATTGACAACTAATTAAAAAAAATTACATTATGTATGAGTAAATATAGATATTTTTATAGTTTTACATATAAGCATCATCGTGCATTGAATTGGAGGTTATGGGTGTGTGAAAGTTGTTCATACATAAGAGTGGAAGCTTGAAAACGTGATTTTTTATTGAATTAATTTCAGTTTACCTACTTGAACTTGGGCTCAATCATCATTTCAGTCCCTGTACTTTTGATTTCATCAGCTACACCCCTGTACTTCCCTAAATTAATCAACTGATACCAATTTTGTAATTTCGTCCAAACAATCTATCAATACCAAAGGCTTTTTGGTACCATTTTCCTACATTAATGCACCGTTACCATATTACGAATATAAACAGGGATAAACAATTCATATAATCAAGTTGAACAATAGAAAACAAATCATACATAGTGATTTCTTTTTGTTTTACCATATATGATTTGTTTTTGTTTATTTTCTATTGTTCAACTTGATTATATGATTTGTTTAGCTTTATTTATAATCGTAATATGGTAACGGTGCATTAATGTAGGAAAAATATACCAAAAAGTCTTTGGTATTGATAGATCGTTTATACGGAATTTACAAAATTAGTATTAATTTATTAATTTAAAAAGTATAGGGGTGTAGTTGATAAAATCAAAAGTATAGGGACTGAAGTGATGATTCAACCAAAATTTCCACAATCATATAACATTTTTTAAGCAAAAAAAATTATATTTAATAAACTAATCACTTCGTTGGCTATAACACTTTCAAGATTCGCATGAATCTTTTTAGCCGTGCAATCAGTTTTATTTGATCGATTGGTTTATTCAATCAATTGTATAGTATTATTAATATATGAGTTACCTAGTTGTTAGTTGGATCTTTTACTGTGAGGATTATACTAGGGTATTTTGAATAAATGAGTGTGTACGACAAATGAAAGTCTCACATGCCTTAACCAAATTATGAAATCATATTTCTCACTTATAAGAATCGATGCAACCATCAAGTTTCACAAGAACATTCATTATGGCCACGAAATGCATGAGAATATGATACTCATGGTGACCCATAATTAAATCAATGGCAACTGCATGAACTAGGAGAGCTCAATGCACTTTTCCTTTTGACCCAATAGTAGTATGTCATATAGAGTACTGACTATTGAGAAAGAAAGCATTATGTTAAAAGAATCATGCTTTATCCCCCACAAAGCTGTTAACTTTAAGCTCTCTTTATCTTTGAGGCAATCAAATCCCCAAAATAGATTAATTAGCACTAAACCCATGTTAAATCTTACCTGCCTCAAGGCTCTGCTACATGTTCTTGTTTCTGAGGCCCTATCTTTATCACTTTTTAACCTCATTTGCTGGGCTCTCATCCAAACCTAGCTCCTCTCCACCCCATAAATTTCCCCCTTTGTTTTATTCCAACGTTCTTTACGTGAATCTCTGTAAATCGAAACCCTTAAAATAAATAGTCCTTAAAACCCAAGGCCATTCCCACAATCACAGTTAGTCGATCTCCAAACCCCAATGGCCCTGATGGGTTTCCTCTGCTGCTACATTCTCTTCACTCTCCTTTCTTACTCTGCTCACTCCCGCAACTTACCCACCTCCAAAACCACCGTGCTCGACGTCGCCGCTTCCATTCAGGCCACCCTAAACGCCATGTCGTCCGAGTACTACTGTTACAGTGAGTCACTGACCCAACGACACCAAACCCTCTCAGTCTCCTCCTCACTCTCTCTCCCACTACATTCCCGCATTTCACTCCACCAGCATTCTCACCGCGACTACAAGTCGCTCATTTCAGCTCGACTCGCTCGCGACTCGGCCCGAGTCAGATCTCTCACCACCCGGCTAGATCTCGCCGTCAGAGACATTGCCACGTCGGATCTCAAACCCGTTAATACCGACGAGTTCGAGGGCCCAGTTGTTTCGGGGACGAGCCAGGGCAGCGGCGAGTACTTCTCCCGAGTCGGAATCGGCAAACCGCCGAGCCAGGTCTACGTGGTACTCGATACGGGTAGTGACGTCAGCTGGGTCCAGTGCGCGCCGTGCGCGGACTGTTACCAGCAAGCCGACCCGATTTTCGAGCCGGCTAAATCGGCTTCGTACTCGCCCCTGTCGTGCGAGTCGACTCGTTGCAAGTCCCTCGACGTGTTCGAGTGCCGGAACAACACGTGTCTCTACGAGGTGGCCTACGGCGACGGCTCCTACACCGTCGGCGACTTCGTGACGGAGACCATCAGCATCGGCGGGGAGTCCGTGAAGGACGTCGCCATCGGATGCGGTCACAGCAACGAGGGACTCTTCGTCGGCGCGGCTGGCTTGCTCGGGCTCGGCGGAGGCCCGTTGTCGTTTCCTTCACAGCTAAACGCCACGTCGTTTTCCTACTGCCTCGTAGACCGTGACTCCGACTCGACCTCGACTCTCGAGTTCAACTCGGCCATCCCCCACAATGCCGTAACGGCGCCGTTACAGCGCAACCCCCAGCTCGACACATTCTACTATGTCGGGCTGACCGGAATCAGCGTCGGCGGCGAGATGATAAAGACTCCGGCTACGGCGTTCAAGATAGACGCGATGGGGAACGGCGGAATCATCATCGACTCGGGGACGGCGGTGACGAGGCTGCAGGCAGAGACCTACGACGCGTTGCGGAGCGCGTTCGTGAACGGCACGCAGGGACTGCAGACGACAAGCGGGGTGGCGCTGTTCGACGCGTGCTACGACTTGTCGTCGGTGAAGAGCGTGGTGGTGCCGGCGGTGTCGTTTCACTTCGAGGACGGGAAGGAGCTGGTGCTGCCGGCGAAGAACTACCTGATCCCGGTGGACTCGCAGGGGACGTTCTGCTTCGCGTTCGCGCCGACGAGCGCGGCGCTGTCGATAATAGGGAACGTGCAGCAGCAAGGGACACGTGTCAGTTTCGACGTAGCTAATTCGGTCGTTGGATTCTCTGCAAACGAATGCTAGGTCGGGTTGTGGACTTTTAACCACATTGTCTTCTTTTCTGGGATGTTTTTTTAAAGTCGATGGGATGTTTTTTTAAAGTCGATTGCCTCTTTGTTTAGTAGTGTGTCCATGTTGATGTTAACCGACCGAAAATATTTGGTTCCTTAGTTTTAGGTCACAGTCGTGCTCAACAAGAACACGAGGGGTTAGAATTGGACCACGGCTAAGATCTGCTGCTGCTATTTTCTTCTGGTGTTTTTCATTTGATTATTATCAATACAGAGTAGTGGTATTAGTATATTAATTCAAAAATTAGCAAATTGCTATAAAGTAATTCAATGTTCGTGTTTAGTTCTCTAGCACTTAGAATTGTTGGTATGGAAAGGAATATAAAGGTATGTTGACAGTAGCCACAGAGGGGCTACACAGGCCCACAGACCCGCAGCTAGCATGCCCGGGGCCGGACCGAGGCCCGGAGCAGGATCCCCAGCACCCGGACCCGAGGCCCAACAGTCTAACTTATGACTGGGGGCCCAGGAGCCCGGGACACCAGCCTACCGAACAAGTCACCTTAGCTGCCCCTTTGCGTACGAACAGAAGGGAACCAGTCCTACATCGAAGAGTAAGACCAGACCTCACGATCGACCACCTATATAAGGGCCTCAACTACCCTCATTAATAGGTAACTCAACTCTCTCACTACTTATCGTTCCCGCTTAAGTTATCTATTTGCTCCAACGGTACTAACTTAGGCACGGGAGAGGAGAAGACCGGCCCGCCCGGTATTCCCCTGAGGCGGGACAGTCATCGAGCGGAAGGCCCAGCGACCCCAAGAGGGCGGAGGCCCCTGGCGGCATGGCCCTACCAAGGAGCACGCCGGCACCCCGGCAATCACACGCTTCATTCGAGGATGAAGTCATGACCCCGACCGCACGGGCACTACAAGTACTCACCGACTCCGTGTCAGATCTAAAGGCCCAAATGGAGACCAGCGAGAGAAGGGCAGCGCGACCGTTGGAAGGCGCGTGCTTCAACGAACGCACGGGCCCCTTTTCGCACAGGGTCCTGGAATCCGGGAGATCCGGTAACCAAAAATCTCTGAAGCTGACATACTCAGGAGCCGGTTGCCCCTACCAACACTTGGATAGCTTCCGGTCCCAAACATGCGCCAAGGGCTACTCTGATGCTGTGTGTTGTAACATCTTTCAGGAAACCCTGTCCGGAGAGGCGCTTAGCTAGTTCTATGAGCTCCTGGCAAACTCCATTGAGGCATTTAAGCAACTGGCTGATCGGTTTGTCGGCCGCTTCATCCTCCGGGTCGAAGGAGCCCGGACATCGACGGTCCTCTTCAATTACAGGCTGGTACACGGCGAGGAGCTGAGGACGTTCGTTAACCACTGGCAAACGGCGACGGCCGGGGTTCAGAACCTAGACAAGGGGATCGCCGAGATGGCTTTCAAACAGGGACTCCGGCCAGGGAAATTTTCCTATGCCGTACGGGTAGAACTCCCGCAGGGATATGATGAGCTAATGGCGATGGTCATCAGGCACGCTCAGGCGGACCACGAAACATATGGGCATCACCTGCTGAAGAGGAAGCGGGAGGAGTACCTTCCGGCCCCCCGAGAAAACAAGGCCAGCCAGCGGGGTGAGAATCGAGGCACCCAACCAAACAGATTCAACAGAAATTGGGGGAACCAACCGCTGCAGAAACCCTACCCTGACAAACCCCAGGGCGAGCACATGCCCGCGTAGTACCAACAAAAACGCCCCCTGGCGATCATGCCAGTGGAACGTCAAGAAGTCTTCACCACTCTAACCTCTTCGTACGAGGACATCCTGCACGAGAACGGGAACATCATTCCCCCACCGCTAAAGAGGAAACACCCAAAAGGGAACCTCACTCCGGCGCGAACAGGCAAATACTGCTCCTACCACGACGAAGCTACCCATAGGACAAACAATTGCATCGCCCTCAAGACAGCGGTGGAGGGATTAGTTAGCAGCAGTCAACTTCAACGGTACCTAGGAGAAAGAAGGGCAGATCCCGCCCAGGCCCAGTGAAGGGTTAAGTGCTAAATTTTCAAATACAATTAGCCTGGCATTCCAACGGTTCAGCCGATGTAACATTGCAAAATATGTACGCCAACTATTTTGAACGAAATCCAAGGCAAATCACTGGTACTAAAGTATATGTCCAAAGGCAGGCAATTAACAAAAAAAAAACAGTCGTAAACTGGTGACGAGCGAGACCGATCCCAGTCGATACGGAATCCTATCCGTCCCACCAGGAACCTTTGGTGGCCCTCCAATGGTCTTACCCTTTCCGGGTCCCGCAGAGGGTGCTGCGGCACGAGTCTTCACACGCCTCAAGTGTAGGCGTCATCCGCAAGATCCAAGGCCATCGGTTCGGCATGGACGGTAAGCCGGCCAGACTCCCGATCCACCGAGGTCCGCGAAACGACCTCCCCCTTCTTTGTCAACCTCAAGACAAGGTCATCACTGTCCATGGATAGTGTGTTACCGGGCTTGACGACCGTCCGGGAAGATGCACCTACAGAACAAACAAAGGGTTAGTATCAACTCAGTCAACGGGAACGTCACTACTAAAACCCTGCTACGCACCAGGATCCCGCCCGAGACAGTTGTACTCCAACACCTCCCGCCGTATGAAGTTGTAGGAGCTTCGCTCAAGACCGTCCCAGCACCCGAATATCGTGGCAATCCTATCCCGCTCCAACTCGGACAGTACGTACGATTGGTCACCAAGGGGTTGGAATGCACCAGGAACCCGGTACATCCTCCTCCTTTTCTGCCACTTCCCACCTGCCATCACCACCTTCTTCCTCCAGTTATTGTCCACCCAGGAAGGCAGGTGGGTGATGATAGGCTGAAAGTGTCGGGCGCTAAAGGTGAGATAACCACAGCACCCTTTCTTTTTCGAGAAAGACAATCTGTACAACGCCTGGAACTCGTTCACCGTAGGCATGCTCATCCCGGACAGCTCGTACAGACAACCAAGGCTCAGCAGCTGCCTCCACTGGTTTCCGGGAAGCTGCGCAGGAGACACGTGCAGAGCGTTGAGCATGTACTGCACAAAGTCTGGCAGCGGAAGGGAGAACCCATGACGGAATTGGTGATACGCCCCGAACCGTGTTTAACTTCTCAGTAATTTTATTTTATTTTTACGTTCCCGGGAGTTGTTTTACAGTTACGAAATTCTTAAAAGTTGACTTTTTATAATTTGAGTCTATCGAGAATTTTCTTGCTACGTTGGGATAGCACACGTTAAAACGAGTTCGTGGACACGTAGCACACTAAATTCGGAGTTCGGATGAAAAAGTTATGATGTAAAAACCGTAACTTTCCATATTTGTTCGAGTATAAATAGTCGGAAAAAGAATTTCCGAAAAAGGGAAATTTTTCCTTTTCTTTCTTTTCCCTTTTCTTCTTCTTTTTCTCTCTCTTCATTCTCTCTTCCAACTCGACGCGCGACCCACCGACACCACCACCGCCTCCACGCATCTTCGCCGTCTGGTGACTTTAGGGAAGGAGACCCGTCGCATCAAGCTCGCCTCTTCCTCCTCTACCCCCCTATTCCTGCCGCAGCTCGTGTCGGAGCCCGAGGAGGACGTAGCGGCCAACTTTCAGTCCGGCCTTGGACCGATCGGAGCTCCAGTTTCCGGCCACGAAAGGGTGCAATCCATACGTCTTCTTGAAGCTGGAGAGACGTACATCAAACCCTCCAAAGGATTGAATCCAATTTGGAACAGGTAAGGAGAAATTCGAATTGGAATTTCTAGGATTTTGGGGTTTTCGGATTTGGGCCATTTTAATGATGAAATTGTTGTAATTGAAGGTTGAAATTGGGTTTAGGATGTTGTATGAGACTGAAATTGTGTGAATTGTGGAAATTTAGAGAAATTTCAGTTTGGGGATTTTTGGGCCGCCGTTCGTGGCGGCTGCATGGATTTCGTGCGGCCGAGGTGGTGGGGGATGACTTCTTGTGGTTTTGGTGGTTGTTTTAGTTGAAATTGGGATGAATTTGGCCGGTGGCGGAGCTGCTGCAGCGGAGGAGGGGTAAAAAGGGTAATTTACTTGGTAAAAAGGTTAAATGGTAAATGATAATTGGTAAATAGTAACTCAGTAAATAGTAAAAGTGAGACAGTAACAGTAAAAAGGTAAATTGTAAATTTTAAAGTTATTGTCAGGATTATGAGTTACTATTTAACACGCGATAAATGAAGAATAAATACGAGTAAATGGGCATTACGACGAAATGACCAGTAAATGATTAAACAGTCGTAAACTGGTTTAAGCGAACGCGTAAAGTTTAACCGAGAGTTTCGTACGAGTGAGGTCCTGTAAATTAAGTTTTTATAATTCGATTCCCGAGTCCGGAATATTCTAAATATATATTTTTACAGATCGAGAGGAAACTCGACGTGAGGAGAACTCGGATCAGGGACAGACCTAATCGTACAGTGAGTGGACTTTTGTTTTAAACTGATGCATGCATAAATCTTTTAATATCGTTGAGATTTATATATTCATGGATTTATTTTGAAAGTAATATAGATTATCGAAGGTGGATAACTTATTTTAATTGCTGATTTCCTTTTTATCGAATTTGAATCGGTTTACATTTTAAGTCAATTAATTTGATATTATCAAAATCTATATGTATAAGGATATTTAGCTGGAAATGAGATTTCCGATGATTATATGATTTCATTATTTTCTACGAGGCTATGATTGTGTTTAAGTATATTTATATGCCTAAAAGGTGCGGTTGGGGACCGTACTGATTTACGATGTATTAGGGGAATTGTACTTTGATTTTGTTTTCGGATTTTCACCATACGAGGGTCCAGATATGTTTATTGATGCTAGCTAGCTTAGTCACCTGAGCCCACGCGAGGTGACGACTTGACCACATAGGTCAGATTCACGCTCGGTGGTCGACGTGTACAGGTTTAGCGTTGGACGCTATAGAAAGTCTTAGAGACTGACCCTTAGCCTTGGAGGCTCAGTATAATATGGTGGTTGACATTCCCCTATATTTTATGTGATTTCTTTAAACAGCCAATGGGATTGGCTCACTGATATATATGTTTCTTAACCAGCGAGGCTGGGGTTTTTATACTATTGATATATGGAATTAATTGTTCTCAATAATGCATGCATCATGGTTTTTATTCATGAAAATAAGGAAAGTAATATATAGTTATATTTATTGATTTTTGTCCACTCACGCTAATGTTTTAAATTACTTTCCCTGGGCTCTTTGTTTTAAATTGCCCAGTTTACAGAGTCGTTCGGTACTAGAAGGACGCAAAACATATAGTTCCTCTTCCGCTGTCAGAAATCGTAGGTTACTTGATTAATCTACTTGTAGTATATTTCTTTTGTATAGTCGCTCTGATACGTTTGCGAGTTGTAGTAAAATAAAGTTTGTTTACTTATGGGTTATGACCCAAATATGGTAATCGTGTGTTGCTATAAATTTTAATGTTTATTATAGAAGTTGAATTTCTTATTCTTATGTTGGGAGTTGTTGTGATTTGGGAAGCAGATGGCTCCAGGCGTTGAGGTTGGAAATTGTTTTAGAAGTGTTTTTGTTTGTTACAGGTTTTAGGGTTGTTCATTTTAAGATTTGCTTTACCGATTTATCGATAGAGTTAGTCTTGAAGTGGTCCCCGCAGGACCTTATCCGGATTTCAGGGTGAAATCTGGTTCGGGTCCTGTCAATTAGTCTCTATGAACAGCAGCCCAACCCTCCTCCGGGTTAAAGGCCGATTCCCCGGGATTCAGTGGCCGTAATTTCACCTCATCCGGGATGCTCCACGTCTCCCGGAATGCGGCAACCTCCGCGGGGCTCATGGTACCCTCCGGTTCATCACACACAACAGCCCCTTCCCCATTCCTGATAGTGTAACTCACGGGCGAAATACCAGGAAAGGGTACTCCGTGCGAGATGCTCTCATGCCCCAAAGACCCGGATGAGGAGACCTCGCCCGGGGAGCGGCCAGCGGCTTCGGACTCCGGGGAAACCGAAGCAAGCCAATCTTCAAAAATCTCCTCATCGTCCACCACATGAGAGCTCCCAGAAGCCATTTAACCTAGGGGGAGGAAAACAAAACCCCACCGCTGGTCAGCGACAAGCTAAAACAGCGCTCTCTGCGGTTGCTCCCCAAATCTGCCGCAGATTCCCCGCTCAAAACAACTCACCCGTTGCGCAGAGCCCGCCCCCTCCCCCGCGAAAAACACCAACCAACAAAGAAAAAAAAACATGAAGCAAAGAAGGCGAAACTTACCGATTACTATGCACAACCAAGGAAAGTCAGTCCTGGGAAAACACCGAGCAATCGTGGGTAAGAACCAGAACGCCTGAAGTACGGATAGCGCGAGGGTACCTTCACAGAACTTTCGCCGAATTCCTCTCCAACCTTCTCTTCTTCTCTCTGAGCCAAGAGCAAAAACAGCACACAATGAAGACAAATGAGGCCTTTTTATAGACAGGACCGATGCCCTAGGCACTCCTGTAATCCCCCCAAAATACTCAATCGGGGCAAGTCAAACGCCTGCGAATCCAGGCCCTCCATCTCAGATCGCTCCTTACTAACACGTGTCCCAGCATCGATAAAATCTCCACGCCATCATAGCTGATGGGACTGATGGGCTTTCTCCTTCACTGCATGTCAGCCACCTGCCCCTCCTACAAGCAGCAGTTAAGGGAGATAGGGGAGAGAACCGAGGGGTTACGAACCATCCCCCACTTCCCCAAGAGCCAACCTCAAATCAAGGAAAAACATTCCATCGGTCACAGGCATTCCACCGGTTCACAGGCATTCCACCGATTCACAGGCATTCCACCGGTTCACAGGCATTCCATCGGTTATGTAGCATTCCACTAGATCCAAGGCACTCCATCGGTCTAGTCACTTTCCTTCGCGCCTACGGACACGGACAAGCCAGCAACAACTCAAGGCTTCAAACACATGGGCTTTATAAACCCGGGAGAGTTTACCTCTAACACATGCAAACTCTTCCAGCAGGCTAGAAACCCTGCATCACACTAAGCTGTGAAAAATATGGGGATCCATGGCGAGACTTGTTATCTCCACGCCACCCCATCAGGCAGATTGTTTCTCTAACACAGAACAAGTCTCCCCGCAGGCTAGAAACCCTGCACAGCCTTACGCTTATTCCAACACCAGCTGAGAAGAACTAGCGGATGTTGACCGGTGCTTAAACATGGCCGCAACACCCCATCGGTGGACCTGTTGGCCTGCACCCATCAGGCCTTCCCGCAAGCTCGCACCCCTGCACAATACCCCACACTTACTCCAACACAAGCTGGGACGAATCAATGGGTGTGGATTGGTGCCATGACATGGCCTAAACACCCCACCGGGCGAGTCCCCGGCCTGTTCCACCGTTGGCAGCAATTTCTCACTGGGGGACTCGTCCCAACATGGCACTCCACCGGTCGAGTCCTTACGCTCCATATTCATCGCATGGCGGATTTCAACGCCACATCATCATCCCATGCACTCGTCCGGGTTTCACCCCGCTCCATATTCATCGCATGGTGGATTTCAACGCCACATCATTATCCCATGCACTCGTCCGGGTTTCACCCCGTTCCATACTCATGGCATGGCAAGACTTCAGCACAACACCATCATTATTACAAACACATACTCATAACTGCCACACGTCATCACTAATAGGTACTCACAT
The DNA here is from genome assembly GCA_963682095.1 of Potentilla sterilis. NCBI lineage: Eukaryota > Viridiplantae > Streptophyta > Magnoliopsida > Rosales > Rosaceae > Potentilla > Potentilla sterilis. The sequence continues at coordinate 45,341,358 of OY821761.1, read as the reverse complement.
CACCACGCACCATCATAACAGCCATTCTGCTCGAACGCCCGATCAAGCTCAATCTTCAATACGGACTTGGGGGACTAGGCACCGTTGGGTCGGTAACCTTACGGGTCTGCGGGACAGGAGCAAGACATATTAAGTCCCCATTCAAGATTGCACTTGACTGGGAACTTGGGGGACTTGTTGATAGTAGCCACAGAGGGGCTACACAGGCCCACAGACCCGCAGCTAGCATGCCCGGGGCCGGACCGAGGCCCGGAGCAGGATCCCCAGCACCCGGACCCGAGGCCCAGTAGTCTAACTTATGACCGGGGGCCCGGGAGCCGGGGACACCAGCCTGCCAACAGGTCACCTTAGCTGCTCCTTTGCGTACGAACAGAAGGGAACCAGTCCCACATCGAAGAGTAAGACCAGACCTCTCGATCGACCACCTATATAAGGGCCTCAACTACCCTCATTAATAGGTAACTCAACTCTCCCACTACTTATCGTTCCCGCTTAAGTTATCTATTTGCTCCAACGGTACTAACTTAGGCATCGGAGAGGAGAAGACCGGCCCGCCCGGTATTCCCCTTAGTTAGCAGGGTTCGCAGGAGGAAATCACATCAAGATCCACCGGTTTCCCGCAGACCTACAAGTTTGTGCAGAAACAAGGCACTTCAGGGTCTGAATTCCCTCCCTATGTAACAAGGAATATAGATGCACATATTTTTTTCGATAAAAAAGATGCATATTTTTTTCGATAAAAAAGATGCATATATTTTTTTCGTCAATTTGTTAATAGATGCCCACCGGCTTGCTGGTTTTGCGACTCGGTACCAAAAAATAACTTGGGCTTGGGTTTTGAGAGAGCTATGGGCTTTCCTAGTAACCCAAAAGCTCCGGATCTTTGACTTGAATTTTTCCAAGAAGAAGAAGCAACCTTCCAATTTTTGATTGAAATCAAATAAGGGAATTGAAAATTAAGCAGCCGCTTCCATCAGTTCCATGCATTTCATTCTTAAAGGTCTCTATCGAGGCTGCTGCACCTTAAAAAATTGGACAAGCGAGAGAGATATCTGGGTTCTGGTGGGGAGATTACAAGGAAACGTACAGACCAATATATAAATACAGGTTGTTGAGTTGACCCAAATAGGATATATACGGTAGCCAGCTTAATTACCACATAATTAGCCCTCCTCCTTTCAAAAAGTAAAAATTTGGTAATTTGCCAAATCTATTAATTCCATTGATGAGGTAACTGAGCCAAGAAAAGCTACTTGAAACCGAGCTTTTGCTTATAGCATAAGCACACCCCTTTATTATAGTCGAGTGGTTGTTACATAAGCAAATCTGACCCAATCCGGCTTGAAAAATTGCAATTCCCACCAATTTTTTATCTCTCAATCTTATCTCATACTTGTGTATATTCTCCCAAATAAAGAAAACATAATCTATCGTCTTCTTGTTCTAAAATGCTCAACTTCTTTGTTGGCCACTCTTGCAAATTGGACCGCTATGAACTCATCAACAATTCTCTTCTAGATGATTGATCACACTACAACTACAACTACAAGTATCTGGACTTGACTAGTCCCTCCCTCCTTTCCAATCTTCCCAAACCAACCTCTCACATTAATTTCTGAACTTGCAAAACAGGACACTGTGGTCAAACTCAAACACTGCACCCAAAGATGGCTTCTTTTTTCTCAGTTCCTGTTCTTCTTTCCTTCCCCAATTTTCCTTTTCTTTGTTTTGAATAATGAACAAAACCAAAACCCTGCACAGTGAAACCCTTATATTAACCCCTCTCCATCATTGACCTGCTCTCCTTCTTCGCCTTGATCCTCACGTTTTTCTTCTTCTTATTCTTAATTCTCAACTCTTATTTAACTCTCCACAAAACCCTCAAACTCCAGACAATAATAATGCGCGGCTTTCAGTCCAGCTCAGCATGAACAGCATCTCTCACAGCTCCTCCTCTTCCTCCTCCGTTAATTCCGCCTCCATTTCCGCCTCCGATCCGGTAAAGACTCAAGCTTTTTAACTCAATTGTATCATACTTATGATGTTTTTACTTTAGTTGTTATGTTATTCTGGAGTATGCTCAGTTCAGTTCTGTTACTGTCTTTAAAGTTGTCGACTTTATGTTTGTTATAGTTGAAATTGTTGGGTTCAGTTCAATTTGTATTGAAAAGGTTGTTTATTTTGTCGACTATAGAATGTGGGCCGGAGCCGGAGTGCTGACGGCAGCCAAACCATGGCGGCGGAGCCATCACGGCGGTGGCGTGATGTGTTCTGGTTGGGGATATTTATGATTCATTTGATTTTATTGGGAGGTGCTCTGGCGGTTTTGGGGCTCAATAGGTTTAAGAAATCGGATAGGCTAAACTTAGACAGGTTCACCAAGAAGTACTTGGAAAATCAGAAAGGATTGACTGAGGATTATTGGCCGCTTTATGCTCTTGCTGGTGGAGTTGGGACTGTTCTTGGATGGACTTGGTTGCTGTTCCTTGGATCTCAGGCGAGTCACATGATGAAGATTGCGGTGCATATCTTGACGACATATCTTGCTGTGCTTAGTGTTCTGTGTTTTTGGATGGAGCAGTTCTTCTGGGGAGTTGCATTTGCGATTGGTGCTGGATTGCTGTTCTTGTATGTTTTAGCAGTCATCGACAGGTACGAGTTTATTGCTGATTTTGGTGCATTTAATTTGGTGCATTTCAAGTTCTAGACAATGTCTAGGCATTAAGTAGTGTATGAGAGATTAGGATGGTTTGGTTGCAGCTTTAATATAGCATTCAGCACATACAGGTGTTTCTTGACTTTCTTCTATTGGACCATTAGCATATTGTATGTCAAAAAATTCAATGTTACTTGTAAACGTTATAACTTATAAGTGAAAGATCAGGGAAAAGGGATGCCAGATATTTTCTAGGTTCATCAATTTATATGATGTGGATAATGGCTAGTAACTTGTAGTTAGGTTTTGGAGGGTTCAAGTTACATCCTTTCTTTAGGTTTCAGAGCTCAATATCTCCTTTTTCATGACTTGATTAATTGCTAGGTTGTAAAAATCTCAGTTCATCCAAGTAGAGTCAAATGATATGATGAGCGCTTAGATATGTGATGAACTTATTTTGATTGATTATGTTGTGAGAGTACTCTATCTCACACACATTCTCACTCTTACACATAAATGCAAACACCCCATGCATAAGTTAGAATCCGAATGATCAGATCCCTTTGCAGTCTTTCTGACTCTAGTTTTAATTAATAGACTACCCTTTACCATGCTGGTGCTACAAGCAGCTGTCAAGATGGTATGGAGTTTACCTGAAGTTATGAGGGTAGCATATGCATTCATGCTTATTATGCTTGTATGGATGGGAATATGGTCCTTTGGGGCTGCTGGTGTTGTAGCTTTAGGCATTGGAGATGGTGGACGCTGGTGGCTTCTTGTGGTGAGCTGGCAAGTTTTGCTATTCTTTCGTAGCATAGAAATGCAATAAAACATAAAACATGCCTCAAGTAATGACACTAATAACGCTGTAACGAATGCACGTAGGTTCTCTCTGTAAGCTTATTTTGGACGGGTGCTGTTCTCTGTAATACTGTCCATGTTATAGTGTCTGGGATGGTGTTTCTTGTTCTTTCTCATGGTGGCCGAGAGGCCTCGTCAATGCCTCCAAAGTCACTAATGAAGTCTCTTCGGTATGCAGTCACAACTTCTTTTGGCAGCATCTGCTATGGTTCACTTTTCACAGCTGCCATTCGAACTTTGCGCTGGAAGGTATACATGCCTGCATAATCTTTTCTCCATGATGATTCACAAGTGATTTTCATATACATTTGACAGTGATTCTCTTAGTTCTTAAATTCTGAAATATAATTCAGATCAGGGGAGTTCGGTCCAAGATTGGCAACAATGAGTGTCTACTTTGCTGTGTTGATTTCCTCTTTCATCTTGTGGAAACACTTGTGCGATTCTTTAACAAGTATGCCTACGTCCAGGTACTTCTCTGGTTCTTTGCTATAAACCCCTCATTTGTATTCATTCTATATGCGAAACTTAATTCATCATTGACTGTATTTCAGATTAACAGTCTTACTCTCATTGCTTTTATCTTCCCTTTACCCTAAATGTATGTTTCATTTTTTTTTTTTTTTTTTATCATTCCTGATAATGGTGTTCTCTCAATCCCTAAACCACCAGTTAATTCTTGCATATTCTTGAGCTCATTTAAACTTGTTTAGTAGTCAGTGATAAGATTCCCGTTCCCTACAGATAGCTGTTTCTGGCAAAAGCTTCAATCATTCAGCGAGGGATGCTTGGGAGTTATTTCAGTCCACTGGAGTCGAGGCACTCATTGCCTATGATTGTTCAGGTGCTGTATTATTGATGGGCACACTGTTGGGTGGGCTTATTACCGGAAGTTGCTCAGGGATCTGGACATGGATTGAATATAGGGACAGAGTGGCTATGGTTGGGTCCACTGCAATGTTGATGGGAATGATCTTGGTAAGTGTCTTATATGAAGGATATGGATATGATATCCCTTTGTTTTGATAAATTTTTGTGCTCTGAGTAAACAGTATGAAAGAATTGCAACTTGTTTGATGGTGCATAGAGTTTTAATGGGATTTCTGAGATTCTTTAGTGCTTAGTTTCTGCCGTACTTTCTGGATCTTTATATGAACTCAGTGAAGGTTTTCTCATGCTACTAATTTAAGTTGAGATGGATCCAACTTGATCAAGTTTTTTCTCTCTTGAGTCGACACCTGCATGCATTTCTACTCTCCATACTTTCCATTATTCCATGAGCTCCCTTTGTTTCTACTTTGGTGCATCCCTTTCTTTTCCATATTTTCCCAATTTTGAATCAGTTGAATAGATAAAAAAAAAGTGCTTGTCATCCCCTATTTAACGTTCAAATAATCACTTGTCTTGACTCTTGACATCATTATACATCCGTAACCTCTATCTATGATTGGCGGCAGTGGCCTTGAGTGTGTTAGATAACATGTTGACTAGTATATCTTCATGGTTGTCTATCCAAAACCACTAAATAGAGCTTTGTTTGGAGTATTATACACTTGATGTTTATTTATCTGATAAAGAAATTGTACCATGGATCATGATTTCAGGTGGGATTGGCAATGGTGGTTGTGGAAAGTGCTGTTACATCTATCTATATCTGTTATGCAGAAGACCCGTTGTTAATTCATAGGTGGGATGCTGAATTCTTCAACCAGATGTCGGAGATGCTACACCAGCGTCTTCAACATAGGAGCGCTCGGGCAAGGGAAGTTTTAACCCACAATCGGGTTGATAACCACCACACACTCGAAACGTTCCCTTTTTGAAAAATCATTGGTCTCACAAATTGTAGAATGTAATTAATAGCTCTATAGTTCCTCATCCAAAGCAAATCTTTTGAGTTTTGTTATACAAAATCTGATCTTTATTACACACAGAAGAGCGAAAGCTTGAACGATAGGCAGCAGTGCAATTGGGGTCTGAGTTGAGCAAAGAAGTCGGTCATCAGTTTGGAAGCTACAAAAATGATTAATTAGAACAGGCCAGCAACTTCATTTGGATAACTTGGTCATCGATTGCTTTTGCGGTTTGTATGGCATTTTCTTCTCTTTTTTGGTCCTGGTTGAACACCTAAATTAAATGTAACTTATGAGTTTGTCTATTGCACAACCACAACCTGTGTAGTCATTATTGTTTATACAATGCTGGGAAATATCTTTTGCGTCTGGAAGACTATCTTCGTGTCAGAAAAATTTAAACCCTTCCGAAGTCCAATTCTTAGTTCTAGTTTCCAATTTCCCTTCTTTATTATTATTATTATTTTTGGCTCAAAGAGTAATCGAGTAACAAAAGAAGAGCCATGCCTTCCTTCTGTTTGGTCATACAAGATTACAAATTTACAGCCCCAGCAAACTCAGAAGCTCAGAGCTTTGCAGGTAAAGGATCCTACAGACAGAAACTAAGCTAGAGATGGAAAACAGCAAAAGGCTTTGCGATGATGACGATGATGGGCATGGTGACCATGATGAACTCATAAGATAGAAGTCACGTGAGGCCATTTTTCATCTGCTTGCATCACCACCAAGATCTCTGTCTCTCACGAACACACCAAACAATGCACAAGTACTAGTACTACTACAAGTAGCTCTAATATCATCCAGCATGAACCAAAAGGCTTAAAGCCTAAAACACCAAGAGAGAAACTGACGCCATTTTGCGTACGACTTGGGTTTATGAGTCTATGAGATAGTGCCATATTCCCCGTTTGGCCCAAAAAAAATTATTTTGCAGTTTGCATGCAAAGACTGTAAATTCAATGCTGCCAATGGAGTCTGCCACACGCAGACGCAGAAGCAGAAGCAGAAGCAGAGGCAGAGGCAGAGGCAAGAGGCAGAAGCAGAAGCAGAGGCAGAGGCAGAAGCAGAAGCAGAGGCACAGTAAATAAGCGGCCGCGTTCTGATACTACTTTGCCATTACCAAGAGGTTCCTTTCAAGCCACGCCAAACAGGGAATATAAAATTACACACACCATCCATTTTTCTTTTCCTCCATTTTTCTTTTTGGTCTCATTTGATTCACATCCCTATCAGTTTTCGCGCGCAGACGCTCTTCCCCATGGTACGTATATCGCTGCAGATCCTCACAGTGATACTAGTAAATAATTCTGGTCTACATGAAGGGAAAAGATAGTGTACGTTTGGAGAGAGATAGAGGAGACTCGGGGAGAATCAATGAGGCCAGCTCAGAGTAGGAAGACCCCCCTACCTAGTGAGAGAAACAAACAGAGAATCAACCCAAGTTGGGTTTGATCATCCCACACGCTCTCTCCCATCGTGAATCCCCATGTTAACTATCATCAATCCGTCAAATTTGAAGGAACCCTAAACCACATCATCGTGATCTCGATGTGTGTTCGATTCGATAAGTTAATCCTTGTCTCGTTTGACACAAAACATGTGTTAAATTCAATGAATTTATAAACGTATATATTATATGATGAATAAGAAAGAAAAATCTTTCTAGCTGGTTCGTGAGGACACATGGTACTTGTCTTGTTCCATTTTCTCAATCTGCGTTTTTCTTCTGTTGTATTTCTAGCTGGGTGACAGTGGAGAGTCAGAGAGACGCGCCAAGGTGAGAGAGTGGGGAGGAGGGATAGAATTGTGGCGCGAGTATTGGGAAGCTAAAATCCCAAGTCAGAAAGCAATAATAAAAAAGCCTCCAGTGTTTAAAATTTATTATATTCGGAGCTCTGATACGCTATCCTCTTGTTAAAGCTACACCAAGATTATATTTTTCTTTTCTCTATCTCACTTCTCTTCACACTAGCTCTTTCTTTCATCTTTTCTTCTTTCTCCTCTCGAACTCAAAAGAGTTTGATGAACATCATCTTTTGCTTTCCTTTTCCTTAAAGAGATTGTTAGGAACCTTCAACTGAGTTCAAGAAATGCAGAGCTTCAAACCAGTTCCAACAAACCCAGAATTGTATTCCCACTCTTCTTTCTATTTCAGGTAGAAACTAGCTTCCTTGCCTCTGTTTTGAATTGTTTTTATGGGTCTCTAGCTCTAGTTATGGTTGTTTTTTTCTTTGAGTGTTGATTTTACACCAAAAAGATGAAGTCTTTAACTTTGGTTTCCCCTGTTTCTGTGTTGTGAACAAATAAAAACAGAGGAGATGACCCCCAAACGCGTTTTGCGGATCTTGGAGACCTTGAACATTCCGCTTCTGTGTTCCCTCAGGATGATGCTCTTGATTTAAGCCCAAGTATTCTTCTTCCTCTTCTAGTATATAACCATGAAATGAAAGATTTTATTTTACTTATATATAAGGGACGTTATACTGTGTTGTAGGCTCTATCTTCAGCTTAAAAGCAAACCACAACAACGTTGCTGTTGTACCTAATACTTTCCACTATGCGACCTTCAACACGGTACACTCCTCAATCGTTACCAAATCTCTTTTTGTTCTTTGGAATTATAGTTTTCTGTTTCACTTTGTTAACTTTGTGATTTTAATGGTGATGTTGTAGAACCCGGGGTGTTTGGACATAGGCTCAACCCTGTCTGGAACAGGGGGAGAGCAGCCGTACATGTACCACCACCACAAGGGAACGACGACGTCTGGAAACAGCGGCCACTTTGAGAACTGGGGTGATTCGGCTATGGCGGAGCACAGCCAGCAGACTGACACGTCTACTGATATCGACAACGAGGACAAGAACCTTGTAACCTCTTTTGCCATCGTCTCTGTTTTGTTGAACGTATGCTGTGTCTTTTTCTATGTTTTATTCGTACAGTGTCTTCTACTATGTTGGAATCTATAAGGTTTAGTATTGGTGGGTCATGCTGGAAATTTAGAGTTCTTTTCTTGTTTGTTTTGAATTGGAACTGTCGGATTTTCCACGTATTCACGTTGTTTTGATCTTCCAGAAGGGTCCAGTTTAGTGCTTGCTCTGTTTGAAAATGTTGCTGTAAATTTTAGATACCCGGGAATTTGTATTTGAAGTGCTGGAATTGTGCTTTGTTATGCGATTAAAGTTTCTAAATTGTAGGTTTTTATTGTTATAGCTTCGTGGAGCTCAGCATGGAGCACTAGTAGTAGTGGATTCCAATTCCATAGAGCAGGCCAATGGAAGAACTGGTGATCAAAAGGTTCCAACACAAATTCTACTGTAGATTTATTTTTATCTCTTTTCTGTTTCTAGGAGTTGATTATTTGAATGTTAATGTGATTATTTGAGGCTGATGAATTTGCAGTCACTACGTCGGTTGGCTCAGAATCGAGAAGCAGCAAGGAAGAGTCGACTTAGGAAGAAAGTAAGTATTTTAGTCTAATATGAAGTCATTTATCATGTTTACTCTTCATTAATGATCTCTAATGCGTAGCAGTGAAGCCTGTGTACTACATGTTTCAGCTCTATGCTAATGTTAATGTGGGTTGAGACATAAATATCTTGGTCCAGACTGCCCTGTAGATACTGCCAGCTATAGATTAGGTTTGATATAAATGCCCTGTGTTCTCTTAAATGGCTAAGCCTTTCTTCAACTTGCCTCTTATCACTTTCGTGTCCTCTTCAGGCAGGATTAGACTTCCCCTTTTCGTTTGTGCTCTTTTGTTAATTAATTAGCTCAACTGTTTTTGCTAAAATCTGGGACCTTATTAATTGAAAATAATTACATCGTCTTAAGTTAATGAATGTAGTATATTTGGAACATTTATAGGTTTTGGTTTTGGATAGGCATATGTCCAGCAGCTGGAGAATAGTAGACTAAAGCTTTCACAACTTGAGCAAGAGCTTCAACGAGCGCGCCAGCAGGTGTGCACAACTTTGTAATTTTTACCCATTAAGAACAAAAAGATTTGTTTCTTTGAAGTCCGTTTTTATTCTCAATTTGGTACGTCAATGCAGGGTATGTTTGTTGGACTTTCAGGGGATCAGGGTCATTCTGCGGCGGGAAGTGGTAAGTCACTTTAGATACATGTATACTTATTTTGCCCTCTATTCCTGGTTTTGTTTCAAGGATTTTGACTCATCCGGACAGCTTGAACTAAGTTTAAGAAAATTGTAATCAGTCTTGAAATATTGAACTGAGGTATTAACTTGCCCTTGCCCTAGATGCATAGGTTTACATAGTCTTGTCCAGCATTCCACAAACAGTCTTTCAGAAAAATTTAAGTTCAGCATAGATAAAGCCATTTGATAAATATGTGTTCTTTAATAACCATCCGCTGATAAAGTGCTTGATTGTACCAATTTAGGGGCCTTAACATTCGACTTTGAGTATGCACGCTGGCTTGATGAACATCAGCGTCTAATACATGAGCTGCGATCGGCTGTGAATTCTCATCTGGTAGATAATGGATTGCGAATTCATGTTGATAGTGTTATGACACACTTTGATGAGATATTCAGGTTAAAGAGTGTTGCTGCCAAGGCTGATGTATTCCACATGCTTTCTGGCATGTGGAAGACACCTGCTGAAAGATGTTTTATGTGGTTGGGAGGCTTCCGCTCCTCGGAACTTCTCAAGGTGATCAATCATCTGTTTGATCCTCTTCAAGTACAAGTAGGTCTACTGATATTCAGTCATGTTTAACTTTGTTGTTGTGTGTGTTCGTCAGATTCTTGGGAATCAACTTGAGCCTTTAACAGATCAGCAGTTGATGGGGATATGCAATCTACAGCAATCTTCCCAACAGACTGAAGATGCCTTATCACAAGGGATGGAAGCTTTGCAACAATCGCTTGTAGACACACTCTCCTCAAGTACTCATAGCCTTACTGGGTCTGCAGATGTTGCCGATTACATGGGCCAAATGGCAGTTGCTATGGGCAAGCTTGGCACACTGCAGGACTTCATTATACAGGTAATAAGCCTAATTTGTGACCTATTGTGTGCATTTAACTTATGAGTTAAAAAATACCTACTCGTGTTAATATTGGGCATGGTTTTATTCTCTTTAGGCTGACCTATTGAGGCAGCAAACTCTGCAACAATTGTATCGAATTCTGACAACTCGGCAAGCTGCTCGTGCCCTTCTTGTTATCAACGATTACTTCTCACGTCTCCGAGCACTTAGTTCGTTGTGGATGGCTCGCCCTAGGGACTAATATTTTCACTTTCACTTCAACTCGGCCATAGGATTTACATAAGCTTAATCAGTTATTACCCCTGTAGTACTAGTAAATTAGCTTTAGTAGTGCTGAGACCATGAAGATGTTTACTCATCAAAATGCAGACTCAGCTATGAAGCCTCCTTTTTATTATGCTTCATTTGGCTTTTGTAGACTATAGTAAAGGCTGATCTGGCGGTTCTTCAACATGTAAATTAATTTAAGGAATGCCTTCTTTGGGCATATGCATGTATACTAGTCATTTTCACCATTATATGCTAAATCCAAACAATGGCATCAACAAGGATATCATGAGATCACCAAAAATAAATTTTATATTTATTGAGATAACAATTAAATGAAACGAACATGGATAACAAATGAATCTGAAATGGTTCAGTTTAAGCAAGTACTACATCTGGTATTCTTCTTAATTGCTTCTGAATAATCTGGGATAAAAAGAATATAGGTTGCTTAACTTATTCATTTTATTAATAAAAATTCTGGGTGAGACATAATTGCAGGCAGTAACTTGCTTTCATGATCAGTGCTTGGTCACCACTGGCTCGTAAAATTTTCTGTCAGTCCTCCTTCCTCTTGGTTCTGGTAAGAACATCAATAAGTTGTAAAATTGATACCAAAAGAAGATCACATAAAATAAGAAGAGACTTATAGAGTTGATGAGAGTTACATACTTGGCTTGAAAGTTCTTCTGTAATATTTTCCAGTACTTTGAGGGATGAACACTCCAGTCCCTGTGCTAATCCCGCAGGGCTTTGCAAGCTCAACTGGTACTGCTTCTGACTTAGTAGTGCTGCACTCATATTCCCACAAGCTCATTCTTTCTTGTGATGATGAGGAGCTTAAGCTTTTTGGTTTATTGACACTACTATGAGAGGGTTTAATGATTCTGGTCTCCGGGAAATCATCATTCTGATCCCCAGTCAGAATCATAATCCGCTTCCTCATCTCAGCATAGAATTCATCATCGTCATCCTCGAGAAACTCAAGACTCGGGTTCGTGTTCATACCCAAGTTGAACTGAGGAATCAAATGGAACTCCATGGCAAATTAAAATTCTGAGGAGGGATGGTATTGGTGACTAGGGTTTTGGTGTATGGATGAGTGAAGGGGATGAAGTTATATATAGGGTTTAGGAAATAAAATACCATAAAATATGCACAATGTTTGTGGTCAATAGCTAGAGAGGTTTTAAGGAAAATGCTTATTTGCATTTTGGTCTCCCAAATGAATCCAAGTCCAGGAATATGTCTGGCTCCTTTGTTGGCGCATGCCTAATCCTTTGTACCAATTAAATTTCTTATGCCTATTTTAGCAAGTAGATGAGAATGAGTTTGCAAATTTCATTTACTATAGCATCCAAATTAGCAAATCCAAGGAGCTGAGATGTCATACAACTGTGCTAATTAAATTCATAGAATTTGCTTGTTGACGGTGTAGAGTATATCTGATAATCCACTATCCAGATAATTGACAAGTTCACAAAGTTTTGCTTTGGCCACTATATGCAATGTCCCAAAGTCACAAAGATTTGATAAATAAGTTCTTTTCTTTTGTTTGAGATGAGATATATGAATGACACACACAACTTTTCCACCCGTTCAAACTTTAAAGAACGTGATGGAAAACTGAATCTTTCAACGACAATTAATAAGAAACTAATAAAAATACGAATTTTCTGAAAATAAAATTAAGGAATACTCTAGAAAGATCGTTGTTGCAGTGAAATAAAGAAACTTTAGACATTCAACGGACACGAAATAAAGAAACTTAATGAAGGGGTAAAAACTTAAACCAACATACACGAAGTTGAGAACATCATTTTTTTACTTTAAACGAAAATCTTATTTTTGTCAAATTGATAATCAAATCAACTACATGGTTGATCAAAATGATTCTATTAACGTTTTTCATGTTAGTGAATATAGTTATATTTAACTGAAACTGAGCAGCTCGGTAACAGTTCACAAATCCAAAACAATCGGTTCAACTTAATCAACTTTTTACCCAACCTCCAATCCAACTCACCCAATTACACCACTACAGTAAGGATAAAACACAAAACAATGAATTGTCATCAACCAATAGAGTGAATCTTATTATAATCCAAACTTGCAAACAATAGAATATTACAAATATCTTCAGTTCTTCACTATCCAAAAGAAATAACCATATACCAGAGGTGAAATATTATTGCTAATCACTTGCAAATACTAAGCTGATAACCAAAAGAAAGACCCAACAATTAAAAAGGATGTTGATAACATGCCATTGACGGTTCGACGATTAACGTGCCATGGCCGGTTCGACCGTCGGAGGTCTCCCTCCTTCTCGGTTCCACTTCTCAACATTGGCTTGCTACCCTTAAAAATAACAGTGTAATTTTTTTATTTTTTTTAAGAACTCAAGTTGATTGTATTAATTCTCAGGCAAGAAAAGACCATTACATATCATTCCTCTACCGACTAGGAGTAGATAAAAAATTTGTGGGACAAACCACAATGATACATAGATTAGGCCTAATCATTTTGTACTCATGCTCACTTATTGAAGCGAGTATATTACCAATGCATGACAAAACATTGTAATAGGCTAATTTAAATAAAACTAGCTAAACATTTTAGACTCAAGAAAATTAGGTCTAAAAATTAAACAGAGAGCTCTAGGCCCAATTAGTAACCATAGGGCCCAAAAAAAAATGTTGTCCTAGCCACCAGCAACTTGTTTTGGCCGCCGTCAAAGATGTTGACGTCGATCGGTATACCTTCACCTGAAACAAATTGAAGGCAGCGTCTCCACTGCCATTGTTCAGTTTACCGAAATCTAAACAAAACCAATCACTTGCAAGATCTATATATTCAGGAGAATGTGTGAGACCTCCACTCAGTTTCTTCAACGTTGTAGCAGATCTACAACATATCCATGGCTGCCATATGTATAGCTCGATGCTAAACCATCTTGGAAGCACCACTGCACAACCATCAGCCCAAGCACACTCATGATGAGGTTTGACTCGATGAATTTCTCTTCGCTGACCAAGAAGAGAAGTTCCTCCTATGATTTTTCTAGCCATATGAAGCTTATCACCATTGAAAACCAGTAATGAATTTGCCAAACAGAATTGACACTAGATTTTTGCTAGAAGGAATTTGGATATAAATAAGAGAGATCTGTTTGGTATCGACGCCAATTGCCGCTAATAGAGATCCCTACCATGGAGACTAGGGTTAAGGAGTTCCATGCTGCAGAGACTAGGGTTTGGGAGGAGTCGAGAGAGACTCATAAAATAGCAATGTAATAGTCATGGTAGTATAAGTGGAAGTAATTTTTATTTTTTTTAGGAAAAATGACCATTTACACAAAAATTAGAGAAAATTTGTCCATTTCAATGTTACTTACCCACTCAAATGAATCTTGGCAAAAATACCTAACTACCCTATACTAAAACCACATCTCTCTCTCTCTCTCTCTCTCTCTCTCTCTCTCTCTCTCTCTCTCTCTCTCTCTCTCTCTCTCACGCTATGGTTTCACTCTTCTCAATCACTCTCCGATCCTCACTACCCTCACCCTCCTCCTCCTCCTCCTCTCCTCCACTGCCACCTTACCGCCAGAAACCACAGCCTCCACCTTCATCGACCCCACCAACTCGGCCTCCACCGCCTCCACCTACCTCAATCCCTCGACGCTGGAGCGCGTGGCCTCCGCCGCAGCCTCCTTTGGCATCTTCGTCATCCGCCTCGAAGTCCGCTCCTTGCTCTACCCCAAGGCTCCATCGCCTCTTCCAACGTCCACTCCTTCCCTCGCACCAAGATCGCCGCCATCTCTGTCGCCAACGACTTCCTGGAGTCATCGCTGGAGTTCTCCCACTTCCTCCTCCCGCCGATTGACACCATCCACGTGTGGCGGCCAAGTCCAAGATGCAGGAGATGATCAAGGTTTCAAGGACCCGACTCGCATCGACCTTCGAGATCACGAACTCCGCCGCCTTGGAAAGTCCTGCCGGGGACGACGTGGCAGGCGGAGGAGGGCGTTCATAGCTGGTGGGGGAAGAGGAGGTGGCGGTGGAGTAGAGAGAACCGAGGGCGCGTTGGGCGCCGAGCTGAAGAGGCACGCGTGAGACTCGAGTCAGCAAAGTCATGGCCAAGTCCAAGATGCAGGAGATGATCGAGGTTTCAAGGACCCAACTCGATTTCTCTCTAATTTTGCATATGTAAACCGCAGTAAACCCTTACTAGGGGTCATTAATGTTGTCACTGGAGTCAGTAATACGTTTATTGGGGGTCTGTAATACTATTACTGGGGGTTAGTAATACGTTTACTGGGGGTTAGTAATACGTTTACTGGGGGTCAGTAATACGTTTACTCGGGTCGTAATACGTTTACTCAGTAATACTATAACTGGGGGTCAGTAATTGATTTACTGGGGATCAGTAATTACTTGTCTGTGGAAAAATAATATTCCAGCGAAAAAAATTGGTGACCGGAGTCCGGTGACTGAAATCACGTGACCGGCGACCGGAGTCTGGCGACCAGTGACCAGAGTTTGGTGGCCAGCGATCAGAGTCCGACAAAGTCTCTTTATTCATGTGACAAAAGGTGGGGGCAAAAATGTCCTAATTTATTAGGTTTTAGTGAAGATTTGTTCAAATGGGTAAATAGTTTGTTTACCTTGTATTGACTTGGGCAAATTTTTGAAGTGATCATTGGTTTGGGCAAATAGGCCCCCAAAAATGTATTAAATAGACATTTTTTTTTTAACTACTTCAGTCTGTCTAGTACTATTGAGATTAATTTCTTCATATGTTAAACTACGTGCCGAGTGACAAGTCTGATATAATCTCTTTTACTAATATTATCTCATACTTTCGTTGATCAGTAGAAAGATTTAATATATCTTTCACTAAAGAAAAAAAAAACTATTTGGCGTAATTATAATGAAATATTTCCTCGTAACATCATCAATTTTCTATTTATCTAACCGGTGAACATGACGGTCATATAGTATTCCAAACAGCCTTGTACGGAAATTGCACTAGGTTTGATATATATATATATATATATATATATATATATATATATATATATATATATATATATATAGGTTTTCTTAGCTAAGGACCTCCGCACCAATCCTTATGGTGCGGACTTGATATTTTAACTAACTTTTCAATTGAATTTTTACACTTCCACCGTCTAATCTTTAGGTAATCATGTATAGATCATGTTTGCAAAATTTCAGCCAATTTGATAATCATTAAGACATTCAAAAGTGCAATTTCCTATCATAAACATAAACGATTCAGTTTTGACAAAATGTAGTCTGTCCATTTGTTTTAATTTAGTTTGATATGCTAATGATTATCAAATTGGCTAAAAATTTACAGATATGAAAATACATGAGTACCTAAAGAGTAGACGATAGAGATATAAAAAGACAATCGAAAAGATAGCCAAAATATCAAATCTGCACCATAAAGATTGGTGCGGAGGTCCTTAGCCAAGAAGACTCAGTCCCTATTCAGAGTTGGGCTCCGCTATGAAATTTAAGAGCTGAGCTCCTTATTTAACCCACTTTCCAGTCGAATTTCTACATCTCCACCCTTCAGTATTTAGGTATATGTGTGTAGATCATCTCTACAAACTTTTAGCTCATTTGGTGATCGTTAATGTATCAAAATGATAAAAAAATCAATGAACAATTTGAATTGTTCAGTATGAACCATCCGTGTTAATCACTTCTAGGAATGTTTAAACGATTATCAAATTTAATGAAACTTTGCATAAGTGATCTACAGACATATACCTAAATATTGAATGGTGGATATGTGGAAATTTGACCGAAAAGTAGGTCAAATAAGAAGCCCCACTCTGGATAGGGACTATATATATATATATATATATATATATATATATATATATATATATATATATATATATATATATATATATATATATATACACACACACACACACATATATACATGTCCCTTCCACTAAGGGATCCTTTATTTTGCCCATTTTAAGAGATCGATCATTTAACATAATTTTTGATCACATATTAACATCTCCACCGTTCAACTTTCATGTTTATATGAGTAGATCATATCTGGAAATTTTCATACAATTGGATAATCATTAGAGCATTCAAAATTGAAATTTACAAATAAAAACATGAACGGTTCAGCTTTGACAGATTTCATATGTCTATTGATTTCATCTAGTTAGATGCCTTAACGATCACCATTTTGGTTAAAAATTTACAAGAATGATCTACACATACAAACCTAGTAATTGAACGGTGGAGATGTTAAAATGTGATTAAAAAGTTGGTCTAATAACTTATCTCTTAAAATTGACAAAATAAGAGATAGCTTAGTGGAAGGGCTCTATACTTATATATATATATATATATATATATATATATATATATATATATATATATATAGGGAATTATTAGCTATAGAGGGATCAATTCCATGACTTTTGAGTTCTCTATACTCTTGACAAATAGCACAAGGATGGCAGCACATATGAACTACAAGATCATCGCATGGCGCTGCTGG
Organism: Potentilla sterilis; assembly: GCA_963682095.1. Lineage (NCBI taxonomy): Eukaryota > Viridiplantae > Streptophyta > Magnoliopsida > Rosales > Rosaceae > Potentilla > Potentilla sterilis. Next base: position 45,324,145 of record OY821761.1, on the reverse strand, counting down.
TAGTGATCGAGAAGAGTTTTCACAGATTCATTCGATACGAGGCGTTATGATCGGGACAGGCTACACAGCTCAGGATCAGGTAGGCAATGCCGGCTCCTGCACTCGCTGCCATATTCATTCAAATTAGCTACCCCCTTATAGAGTGGAAAGTTAACTAGCTATATATATGTTCATGAACTAAGCTGGGTATGTATGTATATGAATGGAAAAGGGTTTATAATCAAGTATTACATACATGTAGTTCCTCTATCAACAATCTCCGCAATTCGACCAAAAGTTATGCACGGGCAAAAGAAAGTGCAAATACCTAATTCAAAAAAGCGACGGAAAATGTGATAATTTTGTCCTGCAAAGAAAGTTACAAAACTAACAGAAGGAAAGAAATTAAATTTAAACACATAGGTTCTTTGGAAGTGAATTAGTACAATTCGAAGGATCTTCCAAAGAACCGAAAAAGCCAGTGGACCAATATATTGTCCTTGGGGAGGTTGTTTTTGGGATTGAACCATACTGGAATTTTGGGTGGATTTATACGAACTCATTCTTGCAGAGATGTAGGTATGCAGATGAAACTAGCTTGCTAGCATCTTTCTTAATGCCAATCTATCTAGGCTACGGGGTTGGATCTTATAAAGTATAAACAAGTACTAGGCTTCAGCTGACCACTTCAGAACCAATTTTTCAGCAGCATACGGATAATTATAATGAGTGCGTGGTTCTGTAATCATTTTATAAGATCAAAACGAAAGTTGAATGTGATTCACAAAAAAATAAGGGAAAATGGCTGGTTTGATCACTGAAGTATGCTCCATTCTAAACTTTGCTCACTGAAGTTTGTCCAATATCACTTTGCTCACTATCGAATTACACTTGTGTTCACTTTGATCACTCCGTCTAAATCAGCCGTTAAAATTCAAATTCTGCCGTTAAAAACAATGACACGTGCCACTCATGTGCAATCTTAAGGACATTTTGAGAATTTCATTAGTTTACTCCCACACGTGCCACGCATTGAAATTGGTAACCACCCACAAATAAGTTCAACTCCACTATAATTGCCTAAGCGTCTTTATTCTATTCCATGATTTTCAATTAACATCTTCTGAAAACAAGAGGAGCAGGACTGGTTCAAAGCTGGAACAGAGAAAGGAAGATTCTTACCCTCTTGAGATAGTGTGACCGGATCCAAGTAGGAGTAACATGAAGAGGAGTCCGTTTCTCCTCCACTGGCCTTGTCATTATATGTGTTGATGGTAGTGAAGAAACTATACGGACATCATCAGCAAGAACTTCCTTGAAGTGCTCCATATCAAATATATCAGAAAATTCACTGCATCCATCTGTTTGGGCCTAAATTAACATTCAACCGATACATTGGGCCGAAGCCCGTAGGGTTGTCCATTAACGGATAATCTAATTGTATTTAGTCAATTTCCGGTTAGAGAAAGGATTCGAAGTCCTTCTTCAAGTCTGACTTGGAGTTGATTTAACAAATACAATTCTATTTGATATCAGAATCTATATACCTGTTGCATACGTATTTGGGGTTTTGAGATCACTATATAAAGAACTCTAGGACAACGTAAAAAGGGTTCAACACCATACAACTACAAGCTTTTGCCCTGCAAATCTTGCAAGCCTCTCCGGAGCATTCTCTCTTGCGAACAGCCTTCCACCAACTGCAATTGACACTCTTCCAACCTAGCCGCAAACCTACGCCCACCACATCTGGTCGCCGTAAATCTGCCGTTGTTGTCGAAAGTGACTTGCGTTCGTGTCGAAGCGTCGCTGAGACAAATCGAGTCCAGTCGTCACACCTTGTGACAAATCGAGTCGTTACCCCGGTAACAGTCTTTCCCAATCTGCTAAAAGGTTGGACGAACGCCATCCGCGGTCTTGATATATAGCTCTGCTTTGCATCTCAGGATCGAAGTAAGATATCTCAATCTACCGAAAGGTTGAGGAAAAATCCTAGTAATTGTTTACTTAGGTCTTGTTCGAGCCCTTACGCCGGTTTGTCAACGCCCGCGTACAGTCGCTTGATCGAGAAGTCAGGTAGCAGGGAGCAGACGAACACGCTCGCCAGAGTCATCCGCTCGCCAAGGGTGATTCGCTCGCCAGAGTCATCCGCTCGCCAAGGGTGATTCGCTCGCCAGAGGTCGTCCGCACCAAGGTTGTACCTAACCCAAAGGTACTGGCACGCTCACGCACAACGCACCAGGACTGAAACCTACGTCCGCCACCCCCACGTGTTGATAGTTCGACAGGTGTAAAAACCGACGCGAACATTTTTGGCACGCCCAGTGGGACCAGTGTCAGGATTGCGCAAACCAATATCTATAAACGACCAATGACGTTCTGTAAGAAACCAGAACATCGGTTGTTGAAACAGCATAACTCAGCTGCATGTAGGGGTCTATCTGAATCCCAACTACAAGCCAAGTTTGGAGATGACAGACCTGAAATTGAGGACCTAACTGAGGGCCTCGAAGGAATTAATCAAGGACCCGAAACCTTGGAAGATGTCACTAATCGCCATCGAGAGGCTGACATCTCAAATGCCGCCGTGGCTCCATTGGATACTGAAGCCCATGAAGGGGACGGAGTGTGTCTGCCTCGGACACCCTCTACTGAAGAAATAATGGAGTCTTTCAGCATTCTAATATCTAAGTCTCAGGATACTGATGTCATCTTAGAAAAGATAGAAGCTACGTTGAAGGAGTTGAAGACTGAACAGATTGGTCATATGACTAACATTAATGCTCTGGCGGATCACGCTCATAGGAATACAGATAATATTAGCTCTCTCTCTAAAAATCTTGACAGATTGGTGAGGGGGCATCAGGATAATTTCAGCGAGCAACTCCAGCAACAGCAGGAGGAGTTCAGAAACTATATGATGCAGCAGCAAGAACAATTGGACAAGACCAATGCCACTGTCGAACGATTGGTGCAGATGGGTTTCGAGACTGAGGCAGCTGAGCCGAACGAACAGGTCCCTCTACTAAAATTTGCGAAGGTAACAGAGAGAGGCCCCAACAAAAATACTAAGCCTAATAACAGGGGATTTGAAACTGTCAATCCGAATAGACAGCAGAGGAGAGGTGGTCGAAACGTGAACCCACCACCTGACAATGAAGGCGAAGCTCAAGAAGAGGATGTTGATGGTGGCATGACTCGCAACGAGATACAACAACTGTTTCAGGAACAGTTGAGGGTCATGCAAGGTTTGCCGGATCCCGGTATGACCTATACCAATCCACTTGCCCTGGCGGTAAATATGACGCCATGGCCCGCAAATTTCAGGCATATAAGGTTTACCCCTTTTTCGGGCGAACATTCTGAAGATGCCGAGACCCACATCACTCGTTTCCATAACGAGTGTGGTCCTTACGCCCAAGATCCCGTTCTTAAGCTGAAGTTGTTCGGAACTTCTCTCACAGGATCAGCTTTGGCTTGGTATAGAGACCTAGCGCCAGGTTCTATTCCAGATTGGCAATCCATGGAGGGTCTCTTTAGGACTATGTTCGGGGTAGTAGAAGCTAAGGTAACCATTAAGTTTCTGGCGGATACTAACCAGGAGTCTGACGAGTCCGCCATCGATTATCTGAGGCGTTTCAAGCTCCTTCGAGCTAAATGCAAGGATAGGCTAACAGAGGAGACCACGGTCGAGCTAGCGATTGCGGGACTCGAACCGGAAATCCAGGCGCACTTCCAGCAAGTATATGTGACGAATATGGCAGACTTAACCAATAGGTTAGCCAGACATCAACACTTCCTCGACCAAACGAGGGCTCAGAACAGTAAGAGGCAGAGCATTCCAGTGTCATATTATCCCGGAACTCTGAAACCTAAGACACCTATCCCTCCTGTTACTAAAACGGTGGCGACTATAGATGCTGATTCAGCACCCATAGTCACTTGGGTTGATGATACCAAGGATGAAGAGGATGTAGCGGTTGTGGAAGTAGTGGGTCGCCAGCCTCTACAACCGAAAAGCGTACGGTTCGCTAAGGATCCTATTAAGATTATGGCCTCCTTACCTCTGAGGTCTGCTTTTGAGAAGTATACCTATAACGCTCATCAAGCACCGGAGATACTCAACGAGCTGTTTAAACAAGGACGGCTCCAGCACGAAGGTGGTTTCATACCCAAGCCAGACTACATGGCGGGTAAGAAGTACTGCAGTTTTCACAATATGACTAATCACTATACTAAGGATTGTGTGAAGCTCAAAGACCAAATTCAGACATGGATTAACGATAAACTCATGGCGATGGACGTTCCTAAGGAGCCTACATGGACAGAGATTAAACCCTTTCCAGACGTAAATATGGTTTCTCTGATTCCTTATCAAGGTGGGGAACTGGAACCTGGTCAACAGGGTTCTAAATTTCGGACCTATACCTACAACGCGAATAAGGCGTTAGAAATTTGGCAAGAATTGAGTCAAAAGGGGATGGCTGTTCCTGCCTTCCTGTTGGCGCAACATCAGCAGGATAGGTCAGGCGGCTCACGTTGTGCTTTTCACCGTTCAAACGATCATAGTACGTCTACATGCATTGGTTTGAAGGATCATATTCAGGACTTGTTGAATAAGGGTTTCCTCCAGTTTGATAACGGCGCGTTTTTACCCTTCCAGCACTTTTGGGTAAATGCAATCGATCAGGGCAAACCCAATGATACCTCGCGAAAGGACAAGCAAGCTAATCCGCCAGTCACGGAAGAACTGATAACCATACCTAGGGCTCAGCTATGCCTTGATTGTAAGATAAATTGCCGAATACCTCTTACCCATGAAGAGCTGATGAGGGCGCTAGAAGAGGCAACGGCAAAAGCTCTTGCAACGGCCAAGAGGAATCCTCCTTGGCCGGTTCGCTCTCGGTTTGATGACCTCAAACGGACAAAATACCATCACCAAGAGACGACGGCATTCGATAGCCCAGCGAGGTCTTGGCCAGATCCTGGACCTTCAGGGACAAAGCCAATCATAGAGGAACCAGCCCCTCCAACCAGGAATGTTCAAAAGCGGTATGGTAAAGCGAGAAGGACTTTAGAGGCTTTGAACAAAGGAAGGGTGACTCCTAACGAACTCTCCATGCCTGTGGAGCACGTACGTGACACCTACAAGCGTTATAAGTCTAAGACCTATATTGATACTCGTAGGATACGAAAGGAGGAAAAACCGCCAACTCAAAGGAAGAATGTTCACGAAAGAATTATGCATTCTACAGCAGTAGATGGTGCACCTCAGAAAACTCCTCGTAGGAAGCTAGCATTATCTCCAGAAAGGCTGCCTCTGCGTTCAGCCGCCGAGGTTCCACCACCTAAATCTGTCAAAACAACCGCTGATAAGATAGAGAAGACAGATTCTGTTATTCTGAAATGGCAGCCTAAGGGGATGACGGCGGTTTCTACATCAACACCTACCAAGGTCCTTGACATACAATTAGAAACTCAAGGATCTACTCCAGTCCTTCGCAGGTCATCGGCTAAGACGACTCAACTTCTCACGGGTCAGAAGGCTGTCAGTCAACAAGGTGATCAGCCCTTCCCTCAGTTCGTAGCTCAGCAATTGAAGACTGAATTCGCTGTGAAGCAAGCAGAGGCAGCTCTTATAACGTCTCAGACTGAAGCTCCTACGAGTTCATCAGGGGTGGATAGAGACATGCCGGACGCGGATGATGAGATGCTGGACGACGAAGAAGGATTTACAGATGGAGATGAACCGATTCTGGACTGTAATATGGTTTTCATGTTATCCTCTAGATATGCTTTGTCTAAACCAATTCCTACGGCGTATTTTATACAAGAGGAGGCGGCGGACAAGCCGGTTTGTCTCATTCCAGCGCCAGGCGAGGATGATCTTCCTGCCAACGAGCATTTGAATTCTTTACCAACTCTTAGCGACCAGGACCGGGTCGCTGATCTGAATAGTTCGCACATGACTTTCACTAAGCCCACATTTACAATGACCCAACATCTCAAACCTCTCTACGTTACGGCAGAGGTGGAGGGTGTCCAGGTCAACCGAATCCTCATCGATAATGGTGCGGCGGTGAGTGTGATTACGCTCAGCACGGTGGAACGACTTCAGATCCCCGCGGCCAAGATCCAGAACTCCTCTATTAAAGTTAGAGGGTTCGCGGGCGCTGTGGCTCAAACGGCTGGTTTCCTCGTACTCCGAATTAACCTTGGACCTTCCAATGCTTGTCAGGGTCTTTTCGTGACGGAGACTACAGTCCCATATTCCATGATTTTGGGACGCGATTGGATACATAAAACATCCTCAGTCCCATCCTCGCTACATCAAGAGATGCTAATGTGGGATCCAGTTTCTGATAAACCTGTTCTAATCAAGGCGGATGAGCGTCCCTTTTCTATAGCAACTAATACTTTGGAGTCGGATTATTACTACAGCACTATGCGTCCTCTCGTGATTGATGGGGTGGATAGTAAGGGTCGTCCGCTAGGGGTAACTTCCACTGACTTAACACGGTGGGGATTAGCACAGGCTCAGGCGGACGGTTCTCGGCCTGTTTCCATCGATTTTCAACCAATTGCCAGCATGATTGACAGTTTTACAGTGGCGGAGTCAGAGGCTGTACTCTCTTTATTCCAGCGCCTGGCAATGTTTAGGGCAGAGCAACTAGCTTCAGACACGGTCGCTCTTGTTGAGTGTATCGATGAAGACGACGTCATAACTACGGAAGACGTCGAGCCCATTCCACCAGCACCAGCTGCTTTAGACGATACTCCGCCCAAGGTACGAGACCCAGTAGAGAAGGTTAATCTCGGTACACCTGAGGAACCTTTAGAAGTTGGGATTAGTCAGCAGCTGGATCCGGACCTGAGATTGCAATTAATCAATTTGTTGCAAGAATTCAAGGATTGCTTTGCGGAAAAGTATCAAGATATGCCTGGACTGTCCAAAGATCTAGTATGCCATCGATTGCCCATTAGGGATGGCGCCCGCCCTATTCGACAAGAACAAAGGCGAATGAACGCCGAAACCGCTATGGCGGTCAAGAGGGAAGTTCAGAGCATGATAGATGCAGGAATCATTCGTCCGGCCCAATATACACAATGGCTGGCGAATGTGGTTCCTGTTAAGAAAAAGAACGGCAAAATCAGGGTCTGTGTTGATTACAGAGATCTAAATGCTGCTTCACCAAAGGACATATACCCAATGCCTATTGCGGATCTTTTGGTGGATGCAGTTGCAGGGCATGAAATGTTATCTTTCATGGATGGTACAGCCGGTTACCATCAAATACCAATTTATGAGCCGGACATTCATAAGACTGCGTTTCGTTGCCCAGGCTTTGCTGGAGCCTTTGAATATCTTAGCATGCCATTTGGCCTAACCAATGCAGGAGCTACGTATCAACGCGCTATGAACTTAATCTTTCATGACATTCTCGCTCCGGTCGAGGCCGGGGGGCAACCTTCAACTTAAAAACCTTCTTTGGAGACACTAACACTTTACCTTAGTCCCCTTGGCTTTGGCGGTTTACTTCGCCTCAGCCTAAGGTTACTAGGGGGGGCAATACACGGGATACTGGTCATAGATGATTTGGCGATGAAGTCTGTTAGTGGTTCGCTATCACCAATAATATGAACAGCAATATAGGCTATGAATCTGTTCAAGGTTCATTAGTTTCGTAGTTTGCTTTCTTTAGACTATGAATCTGTTCAAGGTTCATTAGTTTCGTAGTTTGCTTTCTTTAGACTATGAATCTGTTCAAGGTTCATTAGTTTCGTAGTTCGCTTTCTTTTGTTATGAATCTGTTTAGGGTTTGTTTACTTAGTCGAATTGAGAATCAATGCTTATGGTTGTCAACAATTTTCGGCTTCAACAATTTCTTGTTCATTCAACATGGAAAACAGCAAATTTTTTGTTCATTATCAACAAGGTCAATAAGATCTAAATTTATTGATCCTATTTCAAGAATGACTTTGCGGTCAAGAGCTTTACAAGTACAAAATTATGTGAAATCCTATACTTTTAAACTTCTTGAACGAAAGAGAGAAGAGGATCTGTTTCACAGATTCTTTTGGGGGTGGACGTGTATCGTTCCTCCTCCGATCTCCTGCTCCGATCCTCATCGCTTTCACCGTCCCGTAAGTTTCTTCATCCACCAATACCTTTATTTGGAACCTTACCTCAAAGGGAAGGCCTTGGGGATTGAAAGAAGAGCTAAGGGATGAGGATGTGGATGCCAACCGACGGTCACCTCTGATCACTAACAGGAGTCTGAAAGATCGCAGAAGGAGAGTGACAGCCATGATGGCGAATGGGTTCTAAGTCACCAGCAGCTATTATACCCTGGAGAACAATAGAAGAGCTCCTTCTTTTGGAGATTCTATCCATATTCCATGTTCTTTAAGGGGCATAATACCAGACTATGCGACTTAGAACATATTTAATACCAGACTATGCGACTTAAGGTGTTTTGACAAACATCTCCATATGATCTGGAGGAAAAGACTCAGGAAGCCATAGAGGCTTAGTAGAGAAACTAAAGACTAAGATAGACATGTTGAATGGTAAGCAGAAGATGAGTTTTGGTTTTGATGCTAAGGGCTTCATTTTATAGCGAGTAGCAAGTGAAATCTAACGGCTGGGATTAATTAGGGTTTCACATCATCACTCACGTCGAAATAATGAAGAAGTTTATGATTTTCAACCGCTCGCGAGCACGGGGAATTACAAGCTTTGAATGTCAGTTTGACTGTTGACCGTATCTTGGAAATTGACAGTTGCAGATAAAGACTAATTAAGGCTGTGATAAACGAGCCAGTCAGGTTTGGGCCTCGCATATGGGTTGTGTTTGTTAAACACTTATCCAATATTATCAAAAATGGATACAAAACAAAGCCCAAGTTACTCGGGGGGCATAGAAGAGAATTCAAATATCTTAAGGCCTAGTCTAGCGAGCTTAGCCTTCATGCGTTGGAGGTCAGACTTGGATTTCAGGGTGTTTTTCTGACCTTGCTCTGATTCGTTCTTAAGCTTGGCGAGCTGAGTCCTTCGTTCGGATGCTGCATCCAGACGACTTTGCTGTCTCTCCTTTACCAGAGCTATCTTCCGGTCAATGTGTTCCCTTTCTTGTCTCAAGCGCTTGAGTTCTACTTCGTCCTCTTGTTCCACGGAATGTATCAGCGAGGAGTAGGAATCTACGGCCTGAGACAGGAGCAAATTTCTTTCCTTGGCAGCAGCTTCCTGTTTGGGAATCTCATTCGCCTTGTCTTGGAAGGTCGCGAGGAGGCCAGGGAAGACGTCCAGAACTTCCCTTATCTTACTTTGAGCCTCGGCAGGCAAGGACTGAAGTTGACTCTCCACGGTCTGCAGCGCAATGTGGATCTTCTCACGAACTCCTGCATTTGTGAGATCTTCTTGGTAGAGCCGGCTGAAAAGGTCCCAGGCTTCTTGCAGTTCAGCTCCATCTTGTTGGAGGATTGGTGGCTGCAGTAGCGGATCATCACTCAGCGGTGGAATGGTCTGGGTACCAGTAGTGTTGGCTTGAGGAGAAAGGGGGGCAGAAGACCCTTTTTCTTGGACATCCGGCTGGGGGCAGAACAGGACCATGCTCTGCTCGCCAATACTCTCAGGCTGGATCGGAGTTTCTGTTGCCTGTAAAAGAATGCAGGTGTAAGAAGAATTAACATAATAACAATCTAAAAATGAATGGATTAAAGGTTGTTAGAAAGGTACCTCTAATTCAGAAGAGGTATCGGCCGTGACCCCAGTTATGGGATTGTTGGCCTCAACAGGTTCGCCTTGAGGTGAGGCTGGGGGCATGTCTTGGTAGCGGCTGGCGTCTATCACTACATCCGGGTTTTCTTCCAGATATTCCTCTACAGGTCCCCCGATATCTTCTGGTCCAGGGAATGGGTTTGGGGGTGTCATCCTTGACATGCTTGCCACAGTTGTTAGTGCAGTTGAGGCGCTGGCGGATGAGGTTCCCTCCATGACTTTCTCTGAGGAGAGGACTGAACTGGTCAGTGGAGTATGGGAAGTTGAGAGTGGAGCAGCGGCCAGGGGAGTGCAGATTGTACCTGTTTCAGCAGGAAGCCAGTTTAGCGGAGTTGCATCAATAGGGAGTTTTCGTCTATAGTAATCAAGGCGGATTGTATATTCTCGCCAGGCGGATGAAACTTCGTCCCAAGTCTCTGGAACTCTTATTCCAGGCTCAGGACTACCCGAAGGTGAACTAGTGGAGCTGGAGGACTCACCAGAAGAGATCTCGATCGGTTTCGGCATGGTGGGAGTGGTGCTAGAAGTTGCGCCTCCCCTCCGTCTCAATCTAAGCCCCTGTGGAAGAAAATTCGCCAACTGCGTTAGGGTTATAATCTGATCTAAAATAGAGTTGGCGGATGACAGATATTCAGGCAATTTATTAAAGACTTACTGGCATATTATCATCATCTTCTTCTTCGACCACAGGAGGAGGCGATTTCACTCTTTTCTTGCTCCTGGTTGCTGTTGGAGGAGTCGCAAGGGCTTTCCTTTTCCTGTCATCAGGAAGCACTTTCTTTGAAACAATCTGCAACATAAAAATCAGTTAGTGGTTTTCCTAATACTTATCCAAAATCAGGGTAAGTTGTAACGTAGCGAGTAGTTACCTGAGTTTCTTCAGTCGGCAATTCAGGGTGCAAAGGACCACCATCGAGCGCCACCTTGTCATTGTCAGTAAGACAATCGCGGTGTCTTCTGAATACCTTGCCGAAGTAGTAGACTGATCCTTCCTTTATCTGGAAGTCCTTCCCACAAAGCCGGTGCCACCAATTGTCATATTCAGCAGTGGCTGCTTGGGAGATCACCAGCTCTATGCATTCGTCTGGAGTTGGAAAGGTGGCCGTTCGAAGGCAGGAGGAACATGGAATGTTGGGGGTCGCAGGAGTACTCTTGCTTGGTCGCCAGGCTGAGAAGATGTTACAGCTTTGGATTGGCGGATAGGGGGCATGTTGCGTAAAGCCGAATTGGCGAGCAAACAGATGTGGGGCGTACACCTCTGAGCCTTCACTACCTCTGTTTGAGGTCAGAAGCGGAAGGTCTGCCATTGATATGCATTGGAGGAAGAGGTCTTTCCCTGCCTTGCTTTGGTCCGCTGAGGGGAGGAAGCCGGTCTTCAAAGCATGAGGGTGCTTGCGAGTGAGCAGCATCTGAGCTTCGGAATAGAAGCCGGGTGCATCTGTCTGGAAGATGATATCGAAGCACGCAGCGTAGCCTTGCCCATACATTGGTTCTTGACCAACGTATGCTGCGCCTGCGATTCTGTTCTCTCCAATGTCTCTTGGTTCTGCGGCGAGTCCCGGAAAATACATATTCGCCCAGATGTCTAAAATCCAAAGTGGGCCGGGCACAGTGAAGTTGAAGGGATTCATGGTGAGGGTGTGCAGTCCCCGATATAGGTGGGCTAGAACTATCTGCCCAAGGCCTATCTCTTGATGGGCGTAAATAATCTCTGCCATCCTTCTGTAGATTCTTGACATCTTGGCGGCGGTTGAGCAGAAGATGAACTTGTTCAGCCAAAAATCAAGGAAGCAAATTCCTCCGATGTCATCATTCCTATGATTGAATTCAGTCATCCAAGCTTGATAGCTGTAGGAGCCAGTGATGTACATAACGGAGGATGGGAACTGGTCTTGGGGATAATTATCCGCGTCGAAGGGCTTATTACTCAGAGGAAATCCTAGCCCAGCATATAAGTCTAGGAGAGTAATGCTAGCTTGACCAAAGCGAAAGTCAAAAGTGTTGGAGGATGAATTCCAGAAGCTTACTAGGGGCAAGAAAACGCATCGATTTCCACCTTTCTGATTTAAGCTGAAACAGAGCTCCAGAATTTCTGTGATCCCAGCGCGGTTCCATCTCAGGGCATCTAGGTGTTGCCTGGCTTTGTACCACCTGATCATCTCTGAGGTTGGTAGTGGCCAGCAACCAGTGGTGATGGGGGTTTCGAAGTGGTTCGAACATTTCTGAAGGGTGATGTCCTGTTCGCGGAAGGCTATTGGAGGCGGACGGCAGTAATCCATAATCGAAGAAATGCCTTCGGTAGTGACTTCTCGTTGCTTTGGGCCCAGTCCGGCACGGTTGTAATCGTCTCGAGAAATTAAGGAGGTGCAGCAGGGACTTCCGATTTCGAAGACGGCCCTTTGAATTCTTTCCTTGCCGCGAATCGCTTCGGTGTGTTTGATCTCTAATGCCATGACGATTGGTTTGGGGTTTCGGATGGGTTCTCACGATTCTCAGGTTGTGGCTTTATAGAATCTGAAAAGGGGTCTCTGGATTTCTGAATCGGTACGATTTGAAGCGATTTAGGGTTTATTGAACAGTCGCTTGAGCTCAATTTGGTAAAGTTGCATCAGTTAGAGGGAACGACGTGTTCGTCAGATTTTTAAACAAATCCGCGTGGGCTTTTTCAACCTTCTTCGATTTCAATGGGCTTTTAATCTTGAAGGCTGGGGGGCAATGTTTGGGCCTAAATTAACATTCAACCGATACATTGGGCCGAAGCCCGTAGGGTTGTCCATTAACGGATAATCTAATTGTATTTAGTCAATTTCCGGTTAGAGAAAGGATTCGAAGTCCTTCTTCAAGTCTGACTTGGAGTTGATTTAACAAATACAATTCTATTTGATATCAGAATCTATATACCTGTTGCATACGTATTTGGGGTTTTGAGATCACTATATAAAGAACTCTAGGACAACGTAAAAAGGGTTCAACACCATACAACTACAAGCTTTTGCCCTGCAAATCTTGCAAGCCTCTCCGGAGCATTCTCTCTTGCGAACAGCCTTCCACCAACTGCAATTGACACTCTTCCAACCTAGCCGCAAACCTACGCCCACCACATCTGGTCGCCGTAAATCTGCCGTTGTTGTCGAAAGTGACTTGCGTTCGTGTCGAAGCGTCGCTGAGACAAATCGAGTCCAGTCGTCACACCTTGTGACAAATCGAGTCGTTACCCCGGTAACAGTCTTTCCCAATCTGCTAAAAGGTTGGACGAACGCCATCCGCGGTCTTGATATATAGCTCTGCTTTGCATCTCAGGATCGAAGTAAGATATCTCAATCTACCGAAAGGTTGAGGAAAAATCCTAGTAATTGTTTACTTAGGTCTTGTTCGAGCCCTTACGCCGGTTTGTCAACGCCCGCGTACAGTCGCTTGATCGAGAAGTCAGGTAGCAGGGAGCAGACGAACACGCTCGCCAGAGTCATCCGCTCGCCAAGGGTGATTCGCTCGCCAGAGTCATCCGCTCGCCAAGGGTGATTCGCTCGCCAGAGGTCGTCCGCACCAAGGTTGTACCTAACCCAAAGGTACTGGCACGCTCACGCACAACGCACCAGGACTGAAACCTACGTCCGCCACCCCCACGTGTTGATAGTTCGACAGGTGTAAAAACCGACGCGAACACCATCACAAACCAACAACACAGGAAACAACTGTCAGGTCCAACATCAACAATAGCCTAACCATATAGGAAGCTATTAAAAAAAAAGGGAAGGGCTACCGATAATGGTAAGAAAGAGTATGAAATCAATAAATCTGGGCACTGAAGTGATTGAAGAGTCATCTAAGCTATAAGTTATGAAATTTGTAAGTAGCACATTGAGGGAAAACAGAAATTGAATAAATGTGGTCTGTTTGAGTATGAGAAATAATATACCTTTCATCTCCCCAGATGACATTGACTTGCAAAATGGGAACGACCAAAGCAGCCCCAAGAATCCTAGCAATAACCACAGCATCAACAATCTGGTTCCTTTGCTGGTTCAGGCCTCCAGCAACCACAACCATTAAGTATTTAGTCCTGTCCTTCACTGTCACTTCACTCGCCTTCTGATAGTCCCGGGTGAAATCCAAGCATGGCCTATACCCCAAACCATCTGGCTGCTTCCAGAACTCACTTACTGCCTTATCACTGTTTGTTTTTGATTTGGGCTCCTCCTCCTTCTCCTTTAGAATCAGGGGAAGTGAATGACTCAAACTATCAAAGACTTCAGCTTTCTGACCATTTTCGTTGGAAGCAATACTCATGTGTGATTTCAAATGCCCATTTGAGGAGACTAAGGCCTGGAGCTGGCTTGTGGTACATGGGTAAGGAGAATAGGATATTAAAGTGTTCAAATTGAAGCCCAGCTTGAGCATGCCCAGTAATCCAAAGAGGAAGAGGAAGAAAACCCAGAAAACCCAGAAACTAATGAAATTCCCAAAATGTCCTTAAGATTGTACATGAGTGGCACGTGTCATTGTTTTTAACGGCAGAATTTGAATTTTAACGGCTGATTTAGACGGAGTGATCAAAGTGAACACAAGTGTAATTCGATAGTGAGCAAAGTGATATTGGACAAACTTCAGTGAGCAAAGTTTAGAATGGGGCATACTTCAGTGATCAAACCAGCCATTTTCCCAAAAAATAATGATAGTTGTAGTATTCTAAGAAGAAAAGAACATGAAATTAGTGAGAAAGTTCCGGCTGTATATGATGTTTCACCTGACTATACGGTACGTAGTGGCTTGATTTGATGGAAGGGATATACCCGGCGAGTGCATGCATGTCCTAGCTTTAACCTCCATAATTTTAAAAAAAATAAGTTTGATTAGGTCAAAAGAAGCCCAGAATGATTAAAGCCAATAATCTATACAGGAATTAAGATTACGTGGATTTATAAAATTTGGAAGTAAGATTAACATCAAATTGTATAGCGGTTTGGTCATTGTATTGATGCTCCATGCTGTATGCCATGTGATAATTATGCGTCATTTGTAATATTAAATACAAATTTTATCGTTATTGTTGTAGGAGAAACAATATAGATGCAAAGCGTTACTTTATTGATAGATAAGGAGGCCTTTATATAGGCATTACATCAAGTATCCCAAGTAATCAGGGATTCCCTATCTACTAAGGTAACTACTATTCTAGTCTAATTAGGTCAAGACACACAACGGAAGTTACGGTATTAACCTTCCTTGAACACTCCCCCTTGTGTCGCGTACCTAATGTGACACGGTGCATAACATGTTGCCTCGCTAAAACCTTGCCAAGCAAAACAAAACCTCTTGGGTAAAAATAAAAAGCTTGGTCGAAGGGAAAAGAGCACAACGCACCAACTACAATTGAAGATTACATGTGAGGTAGACTCCCCCTGATGTCTACAAGACAACTCCCCCTGATTGGTAACTCAATCTTGGAGTTCAGATTAATGGCGTATACAAACGCTCCTCACAAGCTTCAAAAGTAGGTGTGGCCAATGATCGAGTCATTGAATACGGCCACATTATCCTTGTATTAGACCAGCTACACTTAGCTTTACTTGGTCTTAAGGAAGAAGGTCGCTTAACAACTCAAAACTAGAGTTCGCGTTGAAAATCAGATTCACGCGCAGCATGACCTTCGTGTACTTAAATAGTCATAACTCCTTCGATACAGTAGGTATGAACGAACCGTAAAGAGTTCTGGAAACTAGACACCCATATCTTTCCAGTGATATAAAGTACACAACGTGGTTCGTTCTGAGCTGATCACAAAGCTCTGTCGAAGGTGACTGATCTGCAAATTACCGGACAGATTCGTCCTACTTTGCTAAAACAGCCATAACTCACTCAATATGATAGCTATAATCAAATGGTTGGTGTCCCTGGAAAGTAGACACATAGAGCTTTCCAACGGTACTAAGTTTACCATTTTCCGATGAGTGAGCTGTCATGTAGGTCACGGGGAAGTTGACGTACAGAACTAGGCAGAATCTGGAATTGCCTATTGATGTGTCTTTCATGATGGGATCGAATGAGCCTAAACCTTTCTCTCTTAAAAGAAAGTACCGCCATATACCATGGCATTGCGTGGGCGCGTCTAGCCATCACTTTGGCTTTATAAGTTTATAGCGAATGAGATGTCGAGTCGAGCATATTATGACAAGCACATGATTGCGCACATGATACTTAGATAGAGAGTTTCATCTCCCAAGACTTCTCGTCACATAGACGAAACGAGTCTTCTCAAGACATCGACTAATCATGGGATACATATAGGCTTTGGTTTAACGTCCATTAGATTGCCATAAGCCGATAGATGAATAAGTTCATCACTGACGGTTCTCACATTCGAGACCAAGTATTCCCAAGATCTTTTCATTCTTAACGTTGGATTAGTGATACTTCAATCACAATTCATCCAAAGTTTACACGCAAATAGGCATGATTTCTTTCATCCCATCTCCAATCAAGTAGTCACTCAATCGTGATTTTTGCTTACTTGACTTGGGTGAAAACTAATCCGTTTAGGATGTTTATGTATATCTCTTCACTTAGTCCCAATAGAGATGATACAAGCTGCATGATCAGTTTTTCGGAACTACCTAACTGACAAGGTAGTGGAGTGTGATATGACTCCATTACGAGAGCATATGTCATCGTAGTCGATTCCAGGGCGTTTGTGAGAGACCTTGCGCCATAAGGTGAGTTTATGCTCTTTTTCTCACTACGCTTTCCATCAAAGATTATCGATAGGGTTTACACTTGCGGTGTCGGCATCACCTGACCAAGGACCTATCTCTTTGTATAAACTGGATCGCATATCTTTCCGTGTAGGCCAATTCACAACGTTGGTATTTGCTTCAACGAAGTGAGTGTATTCGATATCTAACTCATAGACCACGTACTCATGTACACTAGTGTAATTCGCATTTGTAGAGATCTCTATATGGATTGGCTTCTCATTGAGGCGTCCCCCAATAATAACCTTAATCCAGAAAATCCATGAGACGAATGAGTTGTCATTGATCCAAGGATCAAGTTGTGCCATACTCGCATTCGGCGAGTGTATATCGAACAAAGTGCCCTCTCTACACTTCTTGTGAGAGTCACGGCCTAGTGACACCATCTACCACTTTTGTGGAGTCACCATGTCACCATTTATGAATGACAATATGTCCATTGATTTGGACATCAATCCTTACAGGCATGTTGATACAAGAGTACTATTCCGATCTTTTTCTTGAAAGACCAATAGTTTACTCTTTGCAGCATGTATATCAAATCTCGTCACTTTGATTTATGGGACTTTTGGGAACATGATGAGGCACAGTGGGGACAAACCACGGCAATGCCAAGTCGTTCTACTTGAACAAACTTGTTCTTCTCTCCCCCTAACGACGGGGAGACTGGCTCATCAAAAAGTGACATAAACGAGATCGCCTGTTAAGGTTTATATATAGCGGACTATAGGTGGAAGCTGACGTCTTATTCAAAGACGTTATTCATAATCAAATAACCCATCATTGAGCGCTTGTGGTAGCGCAATATGGCACATAAAGTATGTGGACGGTATAGGGTATTGATCGTTAACACTTATACGTTAACAAGATGCATTCCGTTACAAAATGTAACATGCATGTATGCTTCCTGAAACGTTTCACTATGTTCCGGAACACCAAATGCCACCAAATTTTAATAGTAGGTAGGCACATGTGTTAGGATTCCAACGCCGCCGGCCTCATTGCCGGAACCGGTCGGAAACATACCGAACCGGTCGGAATAGTCGCCGGAGGTCAGTGAACGTTTGTGTCGAGTGGTTCAGCACCTTCCAGGTGTCCAATGGCTCTGAAATTTTATGAGCAGGTAGCCATGGATGTTAGGAATCGGTGGACCAAATTTCACCTCAAGAACCGGCCTAAAAGTAGGTAAACCG
The DNA here is from genome assembly GCA_963682095.1 of Potentilla sterilis. Classification (NCBI taxonomy): domain Eukaryota; kingdom Viridiplantae; phylum Streptophyta; class Magnoliopsida; order Rosales; family Rosaceae; genus Potentilla; species Potentilla sterilis. Next base: position 45,306,443 of record OY821761.1, on the reverse strand, counting down.
GTCCTCACAATGACGAGTCCGCGAGCTGAAAAACCAGAAATTTTAGGTTTTTGCTACTTTTCAATCATTGTGAAGGTGCTTCATAACATCTAAGTGTTATGGCTTGAGTTTAACCATGAGGTATATCACCATAGTATCATTGTATCTCAAGTTGGACTATGAGAAGGCATCAAAGCCATCGTCTTATGTATCATTGCCTTTAGCGTAGGAGGGCGTTACTCCAAAACTTTGCTAAAGATTAAGCTTCCATATGTTGAGCATAGCTAATGAAGGATCATAAGGGGGGATCATATGCACGTTTAAATGCATAGATGGTGCTTCCATTGACTTGGAGGAAGACTTGGGTGACGTTAATGTCATCCTTGAGCCTTGAGCATTGCTCATGACGCTACCAAATTCTTTTGGTAATCTTTGATCCCAATAGCTTCTTTGCTCAAAAGAAACGATGTCCATAGCTTTCTTGCATATATGGATCATCAAAACATGTCCAAAATTCCGGACTATGTATGGAAGAGTCTACATGAGTCGTCGATTCAAAGAATCCGAATCATAGTATACGTGAAATACATTCACAATATTGACTCATAAGTTGTGCGCATTCATTAGAAGCGATACATAAGAAATCAATTCAATTTTCACAATGAGTTTCAAGGTGATAAACGTTGGCACCAATATCTTTAAGTGGTGAGCAAGGTTCGATGTAGATTAGCTACACACTTAATGTCTCTATGATACATTCATAAGAGTGTAGAGACAAGGGTTTTATGCCAAGACATATAAACCGGAATATATACTCAATTCCTATAGAGTGTGCAACATGGCGTGTAGTATCACAAGATAAAACATAGGCATGCTTAAAGGCGTACTAGATACATCCGTTAACGCTCAAAAATAGAGCCGGAAAACAACCAGAATGAGCCAACATCGATACTATAGAGACATAAATGTCTAAACCAAGTATCCAGGACCGAGGCCATGAGCTAGCTATCCGAGGCCGAAGCCAAGCTAGAATGGGAGCCAAGCCGAAACAAGGCAAGGAAGGGCCATGGTCAAGCATAGGCGCGTGCTAGGCTAGCCAAGGCCGAAGCCGAGGTGGTGCACGGGCAGGCCGAGGCCGAGCAAATGTCAAGGCATGCCAAGGCCGAAACCAAGGCGTGTCGAGGCAAAAGCAAAGGCTTTTGGGGCCGAGGCTTGATGTTGGAGTCAAGGTCATGCGAGTTGCCGATGGATAGCCTAGGCCGAAGCGAAGGCTTACCGAGGCATAAAGCAAGGACCTGACGAGGCCGATGCCATGCTAAAGAGCCAAAGGCATGCCGAGGCCGAAGCCAAGACGTGCCGGGGTGAGTGCATGGGCTTATAAGGCCGAGATGGCTGCTGGCCGGGCCGTGTTCAGGCCAACGCCGAGGCCGAGGCCGGGGCGCTGCTAGGCGGGCCGTGTGCGTGCCAAGGTCCGGAGACCGAGGGGGCGGCAGCATGTGGTTGTGGCGGAGCTGTAGTCCAAGCAACGCGCAAGCTAAGCCAAGGCCGAAACCGAGGCTAGGCAAGGCGGGCTTTGGTGGGCGCAAGAGTGCCGAGGCCGAGGCCGGGCAATGCGCATGCATCCGCTTATGTACGCAAGCATGTCAATTTGTTTCTTGACGAGTGAGACCTGGCGAATCGCAGCCAAGCTGGCGAGTGGCCATGGCGAGTGAGGCCTGGCGAATCGCAGCCAAGTTGGCGAGTGGCCATGGCGAGCGAGGCCTGGCGAATCGCAGCCAAGTTGGCGGATGGCCATGGCGAGCGAGGCCTGGCGGATCGCGGCCAAGTTGGCGGATGGCCATGGCGTGCGAGGCCTGGCGGATCGCGAAGTTGGCGGATCGCGGCCAAGTTGGCGGATCGCAGTTTCTCGCGAGTCACTCATTTTGTCTCTTGTGATTTTTCGAGTTAACATCACCAATTAGGTTGGTGAACTCAATCAACATGCCATGTAAATGTGTAATGCGATTCATTGCATTCACATATAGCTTTTTAGGGAATCGAACCATATATGCATCAAAATGCCAACGGTTATATCGAGATCTTGACCATAAAGAGTGTATCGACTAAGTATCATTAGTCACACATGTGAGGTCTATGCCTGCACAAAATCAACGGATTTGTAGTCACTTTGACTATGAAATTGAAGTCATATGCTTCATATTTATTGCAAATTATCTTTTGCTGTTGAAATCCGTAATCATGAGGATATACTCTCATCTTCTTCCATGTATCTCTTGTGTACATTGACCATATGATTGCAATTTTGCAATTAGTGAACCGATAGAACCATATCAATGACATGATTCTCTCTTTGTTTCAATGGCCATTCTCTAGGCGCATTTTATGGTCAATTGTTTCTTTATATCAAAATAACAAGAGGGAAGGAATTGAATGGTCGAGACCAAGATTCTGGTTACTCAATTCAATTTGTTGTGACAATTTCCGTCACATATCGATGTTACAGTGACAATTTCCGTCACACATCATGAGTTTGTCCCCTTTGTGACTCCCTTAGGATCGTCACAAGCATCGACAATATTATGTCGGAATCGTGATTAAATATTCACGAAGAGTTGTGGTTCACAGTGACATCACAGCCACAAGCACAACTTTGGACGGTAACATCACAGTTACCCCATAAATACTGTGATACGCAGGGGTGGGTGGGGCCCCTTTGTATCGTCCTGAAAAACACACAAGTTCCAACACATATACACAAGTTCAAATAATTGAAATTGCGAAAAACGGGAACTTTTATTAAATCATACTTGCTAGTTCGCCAAATGAACTGCGTTTAAAAATTGCGCTTAAGGACTCGGTTATGATCCTTGTGCAATTTTGAGATGCTCTTCCATGTACGTGCAACGAAATAATCCTCGCAATTACATCGCGATGCGTCGTGCAATAAGTTTCATGGAAAAGAAAAACATATGGTTAGTCATATTCACCATATATGGAGCAGTAAAACTAATAAAAGAATTACTACAGTAACTGTTTTTAACCCGTAGGGTAAAAACTTTTTAACTGAGGTAAGTACAATTACCGTTTTGACCCTTGCACAGTAGAATTCGTTTAACAGCCGAATCGGGTCGGGTTGGACACGGGTCGAGCAGATCCGGGTCGAAGCTGAGGCGTGCGGATCCGAGTCGCCCGAACGAGCGGAGGACGAGGGTGCACCGTCGTCGAGAGGCAGATATCGTCGGTGCTAGGCTGGGGTGCACTGGGCCTCCGTCGAAACGGCGAGGAGGGGTGCCTTTGGAGCTGCATGGGCTCGATGGGTTTGGGGCGGCCGAATTTAGGGCGGCGCTGGCTTGCTTCGCGGAGGGGCGTAGTCGAGCAAGGCTCGACCATCGTTGAGGAAGGACACCGGAGCGGGAGGAGGCAGCGTCCTCGGGGCGGAGCAGTAGGTGGGTGCCCAGATCAATTTCTTCAGTCTCTGCCGACAAATATGTCGTCGGCAGAGTTCGGCAGTATATCTTTTGCCGACAAATAGTTCCTGGGGGCTTCTTAGTTTTTCCGACAAAGAGTTGTCGGTAGAACCTGGTGCCCTGGGATTGTTTTCTTTCTTCCGACGAAGGGGTTGCCGGCAGAAAGTGATTTCTGGGAAGGGCCTTCTTTGCCGACAAGTAGGTTGCCGGCAGAAAAGAGAATTTAGGGTTTCTGAATTTTTTTTTTCAGATTGGAACCCTAGGGTTTATGAATTTTTCATGGCTATTAGACGAAGGCTAGAGCCACGTGCTGATAACGTGTTGTAGGAGAAACAATATAGATGCAAAGCGTTACTTTATTGATAGATAAGGAGGCCTTTATATAGGCATTACATCAAGTATCCCAAGTAATCAGGGATTCCCTATCTACTAAGGTAACTACTATTCTAGTCTAATTAGGTCAAGACACACAACGGAAGTTACGGTATTAACCTTCCTTGAACAGTTATTTAATTATTAAGTTTTAAACAATAATATTTTTTTACCACTTCAGCTATACATTTTGTGGGTTAAAAGAAATAAAGATTATTACTCTAGGCATTTGAAGTAATAAATTTGAGTCTAACTGCTCAACTGTGACTCAGATTTGTGACCGGCTGTTAATTACATTCTTCATTAAGAAAGGATAAAACACAATGTTATGTTCTTCACAACCCTGATGAATTTTCCTTAACCAATGGAGTGAATTAATATCATTATAATCCAAACTTACAAACATAAATACCCTATATTATTACAGATTTACAAAATGCCATAAACCACCAGGGGTGTGATCGAACTATTATTGCTTGCTAACCAAATCAAACAACAAATAAAATTTAAGCGGATAACCAAATCAAACACATAACAATTAATAATGATGCTTTAACAATTTAACATGCATGCCATTTTCTAGTTCGACGATTAATTAATGTGCCATCGCTGGTTCGACCATTGGAGGCTTCACTCCTTCTCGGTTCCACTTCTCAACATTGGCTTGCCACCCTTCAAAAGTTTCAATGTAATTGTTGTTAATTATGTAAGTGGAAAAAACTATTTTTACTGCTTCCGTACTTCAGTTTATCTACGTAAGTACCACGATTGACATCAGTAAAGACTATTTAGTGTGTAGTTACCTATGGAGGGATCAATTCCATGACATTTGAGTTCTCTATACTCTTGACAGATAGAACAAACACAACAGAAGCTATGAACCAAAAAATCATGGCATGGCGCTGCTGGTAGTGAGAAGTGTCCTCGCAGTTTGGTTCGATACGAACCGGCATAAAGCCAGCCACATCCTACAGAGCCCAGAAAATGGTAGATCATGCCGGCCACCGCACACGCTGCCATACTTTCATTCACATTAGCCACCTTATATAATGGAAAGTTAACTATATGCATGTTTATATGAATGTCAAAGGGCTTATATAATCAAGTGTTACATACATGTAGTTCCTCTATCAACTATCTCCGCAATTCGCCCAAAGGTCATGCATGGACAGAAGCAAGTGAAAAGACCTGATTCAAAAAAGCGAAGAAACGTGTGATAATTTTGTCACGAAATGGAAGTTAAATACAGAAACGATTGAATTGAACTTTAATAGATCCTATGGAAGTGATATTAGTACAATTTGAACGATCTTCCAAACAATCGAAGAGGCCAGTGGACCACTGTCCTTGGGGAGGTTGCTTTTCGGATTTAGCCATATCGAAGTTTTTGGTGCAGTTGTTTGAACTAATTCTTGCAGATCAGAAATGCAGATATGCAGATGGATGCAGCTCGCGTCTTGCTTAGTATCGATCTATGCTATGGAGTTGGTTCTTATATATAAGTATAGGGATCATCTTACCACTTCAGTGTCGTACTCCTTTGTATAAGGTACTAATATCCTAATATGATACTAGAATTATACGCTATTAATAGTAGACTTATGCATGATAGAAATTGAGTGGAAAAAACACTAATTTTAACTTGTTTTAATTGATGTAACAATGTTTTGACTTGATTTTCACGGAAACCTCTATGAAACTTTGCAACATAATTAGGCTTTGTATCAATTGTTTTACCTGTACACCCAGTTTCCTTTGATCTCAACGCTTTTATATATATATATATATATATCAAGTTTGACCTGACTATAAGCCACTATGGCTTACTTTGATCAGCTGATGATCGATACCCGGCCAATTTCCTTTAATCTTCCCTAGTTTTTAAAATTACAAAACTTTGTTTAGGTCAATAAGAAGCCTGCTGAATGGTTATTAGGAAATAACCAAAAGTCAATACTCAATAACCGTCATGCATGGTATATATCCTTCCAGGAAAATGCATTGTTACGTATACTTATAAAATTGTGCATTGTAAATCTGTAAGGATTAACGGTTTATTACCAAAAGGCACGTACCCAGAATATAATCAAAACTATTTAACTATACGTACAATCCGGTTAAAAGTGAAAGTACGTGCGGTGGCTTAAAATTTTCAACATCAACATATATTCTAGCATGGCCGAATCCCAGAACGAGTCGCTCCCTTCGGCCCCATCGGTGCCGCCATCAAGTCCTCGGAATATTACAGCACCACCGCTTCCTTTTGTTTTGAATGATAATCCCCTCACAATCACCGGCGTTCTGCAGGTCACGCCGGTGACCCTTCCTCACTCTCCAGCCCCTTGGTCTACTGGCCTATGCGATTGTTGTGAAGATCTCAGTAGTTGTAAGTCCGATCATATGTACTATTATGCATCATGCATGCATTGTTAAATATCATTAAGTTCCTTCGAAAGATATATAAAACAAACCCTAACTGCTTTCTTTGATCCATCTAGGTTGCTTGACGTGTTGGTGTCCTTGTATAACATTCGGACGCATCGCAGAAATTGTGGACAGGGGATCATCTTGTAAGTTTATTTCAACTCGATCTACCATTAGATTATTTTGGAAAATCAAAATTGAATTCTGTTACTGTCCATTTGCGGATATGCATAAGTAAGTAAAGTAACATACGGAATGTGCAGCCTGTGTAGTGAGTGGAACACTATACAGTTTGATGATGTGCTTGATGTGTTGCTCGTGTTTGTATTCGTGTTTCTATCGAACTAGGCTGAGAGGGCAGTACTTCTTGGAGGAGAAGCCATGTACAGATTGCTGCGTCCATTCTTGCTGCAAGGGATGCGCTCTATGCCAAGAGTACCGGCACCTTCAGAACCAGGGCTTCGACATGACCATAGGTTGGTATGGCAACGTCCATAGGCAGAGACGACTAGCCAAAATGCAGCCACCGCCGGCAATAATGCCTCCACAACTTCAGACCGACATGAATCGTTAGCAGATTATATATATTTAGTAACATTACAATCCTAGCTATATATGTTGAAGGATGACTCGTGACATTATTTTCTGTTCATTTCATATCTGATTGCATTTCGTTTCCTAACTACTTTTGTGAAATTTTGAATGATTAAAATACAAGGATGAGTCCCGGCCTTGATATTTCAACAAATAATAAATGACTTCACTTGATATATCAACAAACAATACATGACTGCACTCATTTTGGTTACAAAACAAAGTAAAAAGAGGAAGCATTTTCCAGTGCTCTTAAATTTGGAAAAACTAGCTATATATATGCATGAGCGTGGACTGATAAGCCCTCATTCAAAAGCTTTTGACTACAAAAACAATACTTTCTGGTCTAGCATGTTCCACGGATATCCTGAAAAACAGGGAGGCTATTCATTAGCTAGTGCTTGAATTTCAAAAGCCAATTGAAGCACTTTACATCGATTTTTACACGCTATAGCTCCCCCACTTAGCAAAGCTTCTACGAGTGGAATTGGAAGAGCTATCTAGCAATCCAGAGTAGAGCACGATCTGCTTCTACTTAATTGGGTGGATGATGCCCTAAACAGTTCTTATATATAGCTTCAACTCCTCCAAGAGACTTTAGACGTAGATCGATGTTACTGGGTGGCAACCAAAAGTTAGGCACACTCCCTTGTGGTGGTGCTTTGACTCCACTAAAGTATATAGCAGCTCGTGTCCCTTCAAATGTCAACAATGTCATGCACAAATTATAAAAGGTTTTCCAAGAGAGCAGCTATCTCTACTTAGGAAACATCATATGGTTTCACATATATCATAATGATGTTTTCTTTTGGTTAACTTGTGCTTAGTGTCACGTCCCGAAATTTCGAATAACAAAAATCCGAAATTCGTAAACGTGATTAATCACAATTAAACTCAAATACTTAAAAATTATTATACAAATAACTAAATATTACTACAGAGTTCACTGCGTGGCACCAAATACTCAGAATATTACATCAATAAAACAGGAATGTAAAATAGAGTCTCACGCTAATACTCAATAACAATAAAACCCAGCTAGACAAAGGACCACACCTTCTAGCCACTCAACTCCGACGCCTCCTTCTGGCTGCTGGTAAACTCCTGCAGGTCTAACCCCTACACCATCAATTGGTGCACCGGGTTGTAAACAACGAACCCGGTAAGCTTTCAAAGCTCGTGTGAGTAAAACAAACAAGTTCAGGATAAAATAATTAAATCAACAAGGAAAAGCACTCACAACCAACCACGACTCGTACATTATAAAATTCACGATGCACAATCAACTAAAAGAGTAAGATTAGGGGCTCACTGACCATCGTCATTCCCCTACAAATCTCACAAGGCAAACAGACTAGAGCTCTAACTAATCGTAACCAATCACCCAGCCAAAGGCTTGGTCCCGACATACTTGCCATAAGGATCTCTTTCACCACTTAGGCGAGATCCTCTCCTCACACATGTAAGATCCCTTTCACCACTTAGGCGAGATCTCACATTGACAGTTGGTCTCCGTACCAACTCAATCACACTTTCCACAACTCACATAAACCCAAAACACACCCTCAATATATACATATAAATCACACGTCCATATCAATTCACTTCCACATCAATCAACATATATATACCACGTAAATATATATACATAGGCATTCACTCAGGAACTGCCCACTAATACCAACTATAGTTCATTGATCGTAAAATGCTTTTAAAATCATTTTTATAATAAAATCATTTACTTACCAATGAACCGTAGTCGATCAAGTTCATTCAATTTAAAACAAATATCATTTCCGCAAATTCATTTTACATATAACAATATCGATATAATAATTAACTCGTAAAACGCTCGTAAATAACTCGTATTAAATTTGTATTTAACACAGGGACAATGAGGTTTACTCACCTTAATTCACCGGAGATGGCAAATATCCGTTTAGGGTCGAGTCGGATCAAATCGCTACAGTTTTCGGGTCGGGTCAACTTTCGGTCAAAAGTCAACGGTCAACATCTGGTCAACGCGGTCAACGGTCAACGCGGTCAACGGTCAGTCGGGTCGGTCAACGTGGACCGGGTCGGGTCGAACGCTGAACCGAGTCGAGGAGAAATCCGTTCGATCCGTGCGATTCGACGTGAAATGGCGCGATCCACCTACACAGGGAGGCGCGTAAGGAGAAACCCAACTGAACGGTGGGTGGCGCACCCCCGGGCGTCGCCTGCAGCGCAGCCGCACATGGTGGCAGTCCGTCGAGGCGCCGCCGCCCCATCCTCCGTGCTCCTCCGGCTCCGATTCTTAGCTCAAACTGAAGAGGGCGTCGAGATGAACACTTTGATAGGTCGTACCCCTCGATTGGTGGCCGGACGAGAGAGATCGACGCGAAAGAAGTTCTGAATTCTAATTGGAGACGATGAACAGTGTTTCGGGATTTTTCTGATTTTCTGAAATTTTTGATATTTTGACTTTTTCAGATATTTTACTATTTATAGAAAAATTCAGATTTTGGAAATAACTTCAACATGTCGTAACTTTTTCATACGACGTCTGTTTCACGCGTGCCGCATGTCTACGAACTCGTATCGTCGAGCTCTACGACTTTTGTGAAGGAAACTTTTCAAAATTCACGATGGAACAAAAAGTCAACTTTTGACCCATCGAAACTTAATCGCTTTTCGGATTTTAACTCTCGAAATCAATTCCGACCTCGGGCAACAACTAATAAAAAGGGTATGAAATACGAAATTCTGTAAACCACCATTCCATTAATTTTGATAAATTTACACGAAATTGAATTATAAAAATCAGGGTTACTACACTTAGCATTTGCGTTAACTCTAGACCGCATCACTATGTCGTTGACAATGGTTAGGCTACATTCCACCAACACTTTATAAGGGGGTTCACTTACCCACTAATTAGAGCTAGCTAATTCACTCAACTTTAATTTTTCCCGAAATGAATTGAAGCAATGTCAATCGGTCAATGATATATACGAGCAGGTGTTTGGCAGAGTGGACGTGACATAGATGTTGCATGTCCGACCACTAATTGGCCGGAGTTTTAATGTAAAAATCTACGAGTCATAGATGATCGTGTAAGATTTTAATTGGTGTATCGAACATTATACTTAAATAATACCGGATTTAACACTTTGTCTATGTTCGAAGTATCCAACTCCCTCTAACTAGGGGCCCTAAGACACTTGATCCACGTGAAGACACCTGGCAGTTAGAACTCTACATGTCGAAACATCTAATCATCTCCTATATAAGAATCTGCATATATTTCTGCAAGCATACCAATTAAAGTAGTCTCCAATATTTTTTAACAAGGCAATCTCTATATCTCTCTTCTCCTTCTCATAATGAGAACACAAAGAATGGTGCCTGCTATCACCTTAGATCCAAGCTTCTTCAAGCAAAAGACCAACAACGCAGTCGACCATCGTCAGCCGCATGAGAACATTGTGATCGAGGAAATCAAAGGGCTTATCAAAGTGTACAAAGACGGACATGTCGAGAGACCGCAGATCGTCCCCTGCGTCGACACGGCCGCTGTGGCCGATCCGGAGTTAGGCGTGACATCCATGGGCATAGTCATTGACAAGTTCACAAATGTTTCCTCACGCTTCTATGTTCCGAAACGCCACGGTAAGAAGAAGCTCCCTTTGCTAGTGTATTTTCACGGAGGTGGGTTCTGCGTTGGCTCAGCCGCTTGGAGTTGTTACCATGAGTTCTTGGCAAAGCTAGCAGCCAAATCTGGTTGCATAATCATGTCGGTAGATTACCGTTTGGCCCCGGAACACCCTCTTCCGTCAGCGTATGAAGATGGACTCAGATCCCTTGTGTGGCTAAGAGAAGAAGCTTTTGGTGAACGTGGTGGGGAGGAGAATAACCAGTGGTGGTCAACGCAGTGCGACTTTTCTAGAATATTCTTAGTGGGGGATAGTGCTGGTGCCAATGTTGCCCATAATGTGAGCGCTAGAATGCTTTGTTCTGGGACAGTTCTATTGCCTTTAATTATTAAAGGTGTAATTCTTGTGCAACCATTTTTTGGGGGAGAGGCAAGGACGAGTTCGGAGAAGAACTACTACATGGTGCAGCCGCGTCACTCGGTGTTGAACCTCGCAGCTTCGGATACCTACTGGAGATTGGCACTGCCGGCCGGTTCCAACCGCGACCATCCATGGTGCAACCCTTTGTCGAACGGCTCGTGTTTTGGTCCGGAAAGCATGGTGACGATGGTGTGTATTTCGGAGTTGGACATATTGAAAGACAGGGAGTTGGAGTTTTGTGGTGCAATGGCTAGAGCAGGGAAGAAGGTTGAGTGTGTGGTGTACAGAGGTGTAGGGCATGCGTTTCAGGTACTAGATAAGTCTATGCTTGCACAAACTCGATGCCATGAGATGATAGATCATATTAAGGTGTTTGTTGAAAACAACTAGATGGGAAGTAACTTCTAGACAAGCATTTGTAATGTCCATATTTAAAGGTCACGTAAATTCATCAGATCCTCATGCGCTCCATCGATGTCTAATCAGAATGCAAGAAGTAACTTGCTGCTGTAATTCACTATTGAAAGAAATATATAGAGTACAGGAAAACATAAGTATATATAAAATATAAAATAAAATAAAAACATATGTATATGTTTGTATATGTTTATATATTCATTCTCGGGCTAGCTAGTTTACATATATTAATCAAGCACCTATATATGACTACACGTACATACTTTTTTGATACGTACATATATAGTTCTTGTTATATGTAATATATCATACGATCATACCTCGCTAGCTAAGGAAATATATGAGTATGATTAGAACAATTTTCTCTGTATTTTAAATAGAGAGGGATAGCTAGCTAGCTAGGTCGCTTGAAGGCTAGGAGATTGTGATGTCTGCTCTCCTAACCCTAGAAGAAGGTTGAAGTATCACTACAAAAAAGTAGAGCAAAGGCCACATTTTGCATGTGGCCTTTGGAGGGGGTGGAGATTGCTAAAAAAGGCCACAAATCCCATTAAATGTGAGACTTTTACTATAAAATATTACAAAAACCCACATTTGTTGGGTATATGTGAGTTTTTTTTATAGCCACTCCAACAAATGCCACGTATGAAATGTGGCCATTGTTCATTTTTTTTGTAGTGTATGATCGATGATGGCCGGAAACCTCTCCCGTACATCCCCAACACGCCCTCGGCATGAAGGTTCGTGGTCGAGGTTTCCTGAACTCCCTTCGGTTCACAACCTTCGCCTACAAACTTCATCATACATTCTTGCTCAAATGAGTACTCCAGATGAATTTCGTGCTGAAATATCAAAGAACAGTGTTTGGTTAATTACCTTTTTTATTAACTAATCAAAGAAAAGATATATCATAAACACCCTACGCCAATTTCCGAGCAAGAATTTAGTGTCTACCTGGGTTAAGATAGCACTGATGATCTCCTTCTTTCTTCTGGTTTCTCGATCTTGTGATTCTGAAGCTACTTCCATGCTGTGAAGAAGCATATATTATGAAATGAATTGGTGACTGGGGAAAAATATCTGAACCACTATTTTTGCTTGCTAGCTTAAATGTGTGCATGCTTATAATCCCCATAAAATATATGGGTCTGTATTTATAAGCAATGAACCCCATCATAATTGATCGATCACCTTCAACCAACCAAAGTAAGATATAGTAAATAACACTATAGGCCGATCGATCGAGTTGGTGAGAACCAGGTGCGAACCATCGGTCGTTGTTTACAATATGCCTCAACCCCCGAACTATACTTACTGACGCAAACAGTCTCCATCATACATCACCACTGAACCATCAATGTCAAGAAGTGTGCATACGAGGCACGTTTAGTAAGAACGTAGCTACTTTGAATTACAGACCGTGCATACATGTATTCAATCATCACCCCCATTTCTTGGCATTCGTTCATGTACGCTTTGTTTTTTCCGCTCTAATATTTAGACGATCTCATTGTGAATTTCTATTCTTAAAATTAATGGTGTTTTAGGTAAATATCTTTTGGTAAAATCTAAGCACTTCGCTTTATACTTGAATATAAGTATATGGATAAATCCATGTTTTGCGGTATATGATTTTGGCTCATAGATTTAGATTTCTTGAAAAATGCTCAAAATCATTTGGTTTAGTAGCATAGTCTCTCCTTATTAAATGTGAGATTGTGAGAGTTCGACTCACGAAAGACTCATTGTAACATCTCATTTGTTTACCCGACTTAAAAAAATTAAAATAAAAATGATTTCATTAAAAATGCTAAAGAACCAAAGAATGAACTCTCCCCTCATCTACCGTTTGCCGTCAGCCTCCCTACACCAAACATTCCGATCGACACCAACAACCCCAATTCCCTCTTCCCTCCACCCTTTACTCTGTTTGAAGTTAATTCAATTTCGGGTCTTGCAATGCTGCTGAGCTAGGTACATCTTCTAAATGCATTCATTTGACTATGCTGGGAAAGAGTTAAATCACCTTAGTATCGTTCGCAAAATGTTGAACCGGAGAAAAATGGAGTCCGCACTAGTCTACCATTCAGAAAACCACCAGACGGGTATAGTCTCCATTTTCACGTGGGTTGGCAGCTTGGTCTTTATCTCAGTGGAGAGTTGAGTGTCCAGACCAAACAAAACTGGCATGCCATCCCACAAGCACCTCGTTTAGATGCAAACAGTAGTCTAATAATAGCCCTAAGAAATAGCCCTACTAAGGGCATCTCCAACCAAGGGTACTAAATCCTATAATTTTAGGGGTATTCTCATTTTGGCCTCTTTTATGAGGTCCTTCACCCTATAATTCTAGACCTCAGTCACATTCTCAGTCTCAAAATGAGACTTCGTTTAAGATGAGTCCTATAATTAATGGGACTGACAGAAGAGAGCAGAGGAGAGAGAAAAGCTGAAGTCATCACGCCGAGAAGATGGCGCGTGAAGAGGAGCGCCGCTAGGCGACAAAAAAAGGGGCAGCCGACCCACGCGCGACGCGCCAAGCCAGAGGCGAGTGCAGCAGACAGAAAAAGGGATGCGGGTCCCGCATCACGTGGAAAGGAAAGTCTGTTGCCCTTTCAGACTCTCCAACGGCTAAATATCTAACGATCTGTATTTAAACTAGAATCAATCCAACGGCCTCAATTCATCTCTGAAGATATTTTATTTTTTAATTTTCCTAAATGAATTTTTGATCCAACAGTCCAAGATATAGATTTCAAATTTATATATATAAGACCCCATTATAGGACCTTACCATTGGAGATAGTTAAAGTCCTATAATAAATAGTGTCCAAGTGAAGTCCTATAATAAATATAAGACCTCATTATAAGACTTTATGATTGGAAATGCCCTAATATGTTAGGGAAATGCACGATTTGACACTAGGAAATATAATGGACCATCTCGACCATGAACTAGGTGACGAATTCATTCCTCTCGATAGTTTAGCTGAGGGTAAGTTGTGCTACATTGCTACCAACTACATGGTATGCAATAAGACTGGAAAGCATGATCTGATGTGGGTAAAAATTACTTTCAGAAAGCGATCCAATATTACATATTATTCACGAACAAACTAAAATGGTTTCAGCAACTAATATTGTCCTACTCACGAAGGCCTGATAGAAACAACAACATATTGCTAACCGGGATACAAAAAAATAGGATTTGAAAGCTTATTATCATACAACTATAACATATACGAGATGACATAAACTTCAGTAGCCAAAACGGTCCCGCATGTTAGGCACAAAGTACTAGCACACTCAGAAGCTCCAGCAGAGAGAATACAGCTACTATGATAGGCAGAAATGGTATTTTCCTCTAAACCATTACTCTTGAACAACTAGTGCAAAAAGAAACCTGCCTAGCTTGACATCATAACATGATCAATTGCTTGGAGTGCCTGGGTAGCAAAAAATCGGACATCTACATCTGGGTCCTCACTGAGCTCAACCAAAGCGGGGCGAATCGTCTTCTCCACAACCTGCACCATAACAATTTTCATGCCACGTGAAATAAAATATGTATTGCTAAAATATTCAATAATAAAAAACTGTCAGGTAGATGCTCACCGACTGATCAACTATGGGGATAAGGGACTGAAGCACCTTTGCCACATTGAACTTAATGTTGGGTACTCTGAAGGGGAAACAAAAGAGAATAAGTCCAGTAAACAAGCATCTCTCCACTCCATCCTATCTTTCTTACTTGGTAGACAGTCTATAGTATATACATACCTGTCCTTTGACGCAGTGACAACCACCGGAAGCAGCTTCGAGCATGTGATTTCTGAACCCATGACGGGGGCGAGGAGGCAGATTGCACGTAGAATGGTCATTCGATACAAATAGTGTGGATTGTCAATCATCTCCAGAACCTACCCAAATGGTTTGTCAATACACAGTGATTAAAAAAAGTGTACAGAAGTAAAATGCATTACAAAGAATATTCCGGTATCTCCCATGAGTCACAGTACCTGTGGAACAATGTGCTGCATTGCCCATTCTGGACCAAACTCTTCAGCAAGGCGCTTCAAATTATTAGCCGCAGCATCACGAATTGAGTAAACCTGCAATAAATTCCAAAGATAATAAGCACAGGGAAACTTCATAACAGATATTGAAGATGATAAAACAGAGAAATGTGAAGTGACATGCATTGAAAAACACTTGTTATAAAAGTTGGTTATCCACTAACCTTATCCTGTAGCCACTGCATGCAAAGGGAACCAAGCTTATCATCAAAGAACCCTACACCCAGCTGACTTGCCAACAGAGGTATGTACTCTATAATTGCAAGTCGAACCCTCCAATGTCTATCCTCTGCAAGCTCAACTATGGCCGGTAACAAGGATTGAGATAGCAGATCGATTCCAATAACCTGCAAGGCAGACTTGCTTAGACATCCACTAAAAAGGTATACTTTTATTTCCTTGGCTCCAACTGAATAATAAGGTCTAACCAGGCATAAAAAAACATTGGATATCCTAACTAACCAAAGATCCATGGGAAGAATGTATACCATGCATTTAACTAACATTACTTTTTCAAACTTGAACTGACCTGATTCACTTGATCAAGCTTGCTAATGATATTGAGGCGCACATCAGGAAATTCGTCCTTCAGAAGTGAAAGAAAAATGGGAAGGAGCTGCTCAATTGTAGCATCCTGCAATGTACATAAAATGTAAATCCACAACAAAATTTGTATAACAAACTCAAACTAATAACGATTATAAATGACATAAGTCGATAGTTTAAATTGAGTCGTGCAAACTAAGTTTCTGAATCTAACTTTGGAGTATGAACATGATACACATTTTGATTATTATTTTTCACACTTTTTACAGTTACATGAAACCATACCCACTCATGTAATGTAAAAGTAATATTCACCTCATATCAGGTAGAGTTAATTGTTTTGTCAAAAAGAAACACTCCAATCTAAAACTAGCAGGATAACAGTACGAACTTTTCCTGATGACAGTAACTACACTGACCCCTATATGGCATTCTCACCTTTCCTAATACAAGAGCCATCCCCATAATAACTGAAGCCAAAGCAGATCGGACATGTTGGGAAGAATCTGATGACAGTTCCTGTAAAATGTGGTTTTGAAGTATTAATAGAGTTAATAGAAAAGACAGTACATGGTGAACTTGAAAATTGACATCAATTAAAAAAAGGTGAAAACTTCGATTAAAGCATGTGCACCTTCACACAAGGAATAATATGCTGAATTGCAAGTTCAGGATTTAAAATCCGACAAAACTTAGTAACTTTTCCAGCAGCTGCTATACGTACTTCAGCCTCATTATCTCGAAGCAACCGTACATATGCTGGAACCAAGTCCGTCCTACAAATACAACCACCACAAACCAAAATAATAAACAAAGAAAAACAGCCAAAGGCTATCACTACATGGAACAGATAGAAGCGTCAAGTGTGGCTTAGCTGAACAGAAATTATCTTTGTATATTGTTTAATTTACAGAAACTCCGTATAGTAGTGGCATTCAAACATTAATTCTTGAAACAATAAGGCAATACCTTGTAGGATCAGGCCCCACAGCTTCACAAAGCTCATATAGTTGATTTGCGACCATATATCGCACACGCCAAGATTTGTCCTTTTCAGAAATAAAGCAAACATAATTCAAACACAGATAAACAAAGTATAATGATATAATTGATGCGGAAAACTCTTAGCGAATCCACGGTGCCTTATTATTGTAATCATCAGTGCAGCTGTTATGGCAGTATATAGTATAACTATAATCTGGAGAAGCTTCATGGATGAAGTCACAAAGGCTGGAATTAACCAGAACAAACTTCAAGAAACCAAATGTAGATTCAAAATTCAATATATTAGCTCTACCTGAGAGAAGTTGACAATGACCGGGAGGATATGCTGAACACAATCTTGAGGCTCCAATAACTTGCCAAGGGCAGCACAACCCTCAACAGCCAATAGTCGAACAGAATCTTGATCTGAGATAAATTTATAAAAATTGATAAGATATTTTTTGTACAAAAACAGATAATTAACGAGACAACATAATTGAGAAACTGAGGATGCAAGTGTTAAGGCTGCTTTAAACATTCAATCAAGTCTTCAAGTCATACATGTACACAATGTGCATCGGTTTGCAGTTTACAACTAAATTTGGAATGAACATGACATCACTGATGCACATAATTTGGAAAAAAAAAGAGAGGAGAAAATTCAAATGGATCCCATGCTTCACTACTGGTCTTTCTACATAGATGCCAAGACAACTAGCAGAAGCTATCAGGCCCGTTTGTGCAAATCAGTTTGAAACTTTATACGTTATGTTTTCGGGGTAAACATAAGATGCTATGCTATCAGGCATTGCCAGCTTATACTACCAAATAAGCTGATTGCTCCTTCACAGCACCTTTACCTTGGCCACTGAACATGCTATATTAGTCTCTTAGATATTAGCCATCCTAACAACCCACTAATCAATCACCAAATGAAAAAAGAGAGACCAGGACTAAGCCAATGGCATGGATGATCCTCACCAATGCTAGCTTCATTACTTTGAAGGGAGCACCTAATCTTACAGGCATGTAACACATGGGACACAGTGCTTCAACAACACACCACAACTAAGCCAATGGCATGGACTATCCTCAACGATTCTTCTTAGATTACTTTGAGGGTTTTATTACTATACGCTAATTACAGGCAAGCACACCATAATAAAGCCAATGGCATGAACTATCCTCAACGATGCTTCTTTGATTACTTTAAAGGGTGTTATTACCATACCCTAATCTTACAGGCTGCAACACATGGCCTAAAGGAGAATACAAGATTTAATAATTACCAGCAGAATAGTGACACCTAACAGCTCAACTTAAAGAGAAAACAGTCAAATAATTTGATTGGACAGATGTGAACATTTCATTACCATCTTGTGTAAGATCCTCAAATATAGACATGATATCACTCTTCAGATGAGCTGGTTCGACAGTTGCTGCAAATTTCCCCAGATTCGTTGCAGCAGATCTCCTAACCATAGGCATGTCATCTTGACACAACTGACTGTATATCGACCGGAGCTCTGTCTTTAATGTTTCTGATGCACTTGGGTAGGCAATGTGAAAAAGGCCACATGCAGAGACTCGGGCTGTAAACCACTCACCAGCTGCCAACCTCTGAGAAGAAGAGATTACAAGAATGGATGTATTAGGAATTAGTGCAGGTAAAATTATAAGAAAATATAGTGCAGAAACAGAGATGACTTTGATGAATTCATATCGTCATGCAAACATCACAGACACAACTTTACTATTAGCTGAGAATACATATTCTATGCATGAACACTCATGAGATTACCCAAATCTATCACTGTCTATCATCAGTTGTCCTCCCACACTATTCCTGCCTCCCCCTCTTGTTTCAATGACAAGTATCTCTTTTACAACTATCTCTCCAGGAAAGAAAAAAGGGAAGAAAAAAGATGCAACCCACGAATCTACATCAGACGCATAAAAGCGAAAAATCAATATCTATGTGCTCATTTAAGCGGGGAACAGTAGCTAGCGGCACAGCCTGTGTGCCACTCATATTGTTAGAAAATATTCAAATGATGTTGCACAAAGTAAACAAAATAAGAGCTAACCTTCACAAGAGGAATAAACCAGTTCACTAAGTCACCCTCCCTCATCTGAGACCCAATCCTACATAATGACTCCACAGCCTTGTCCCTCACGCAGGTTTCCTCAACAGTGCAAAGCGTTTCCAAGGGTGGGAGCAAAACATGTGCATGCTCCACACCACCAACATATGGAATGAAGACCCCCAACTCTTCTGCCATTGCAAGAAGCACCTCATCATCGTCATCATTGTTTTCGCTCAGAAACGGGATCAACTCCTTCCGCGTTCGATCTTCCCCGAGCGCGCGGGCAATCGTTGATAGCCTGCGGATTGAGTTCAACCGCAACTGGATGTCGTCATTTTTCAGCTCGTCTATGAGCACGGCTATTGGATATAGCGGTTCCTCAGCCATAGACATTCTACGTCAACGTAATCTAGAACCTTCAGCCACACAAAAATACAAAATTCATCAAAATGAGGACTATTATCTAACCTGTAACAACAGATTTCTAAAATCTAAGCAAATGACAATGTATAAGTAACACAATCATGAAAATTTTATTTCCGAATTTCGATTCCTAAGCCTTCCAAGCTATTAAATGGAGCGTAATTCAGAAAATGAGCAGATCAACACCGCAAGATTCAATTCAAACCCTAGGATTCAAATCACAAAAATGAAAAACGCCAAAATCAACACAAAACGAGAGAGAAAAGCTTCTTCGATTCCAAGACCGCTAATTCTAACACTCCGCATAGTTCACAATAGAAACACAAATCAAACTAATCGACCAAGCTCATTTTCTCCACCAGAATTGAGCGATTCTAAATTTCCAGGAAACGAAGAACACGAAAAACAGAAACACCGAATCTGATTTCTATCTTTGCTTACTTTTCCTTAGTTTTTTTTTTGTTTTAATTTTTTTTTTTTTCCAGAGCAGTCAAGATGAGGCTGAAGATCAAGCAGGCGCTACATTAAGCAAAATTGTGAGAAAGATACGAAGCTTTTGCATTTTGTAATAGAAAATCGATGAAACTTAGAAGGGGAAATGGACGTACCGATCTCAATGCCTGCCGCCCGCTGCCTCTGATTCGATGATTTGCTAAGAGAGAGAGAGAGAGAGAGAGACGATGGTGTTATTGTTCTGCGAGCTTTTTAGGCCCGTTTGCATTGAAAACAGTAGCAGAGGAGAATGTGCTCGGGTCGGATCATCTGAGCCCAGCCCAGTCGGTACGGTACGTTTCCTTTTTCTTTTTCTCCTCCCTCCTTTAATTAACACTAGCATTCTTGCACGCGCGTGCGGAAGGACCGCGCTCGCGCGTGCGTTTATTTGTTTTTCGATAAATACGTTGAGCATATACATAGTTTTCTCTCTGTCGTTATGGTTCAAAAGTTCTTTAAAAAAAATACTTGTAAGTAAATTTTACAAAATAACTAACTCTCACGCATGCAATAGACATAAAGTGATGTACCTAAACGTGCATTAATATGAAAATATATAAAATTTTGATGGCTGGAACCCAGTGGGAGGCTAGGCCATCACGCCTTTAAATAATTTTATTATAGTAATAAATTTCCACAAAAAAAAAATCAAAAGAAAGTTTATAAATGCAATCTGCTCCATTCAACTCCATATCAGCCATCCATTTGTCAATTACCGTGGTTGAAACTACAAATTAAGAGTAACACAAAAAAAGATAACATAAGATAGTGTATCAATATATATTTTCACTTTATAAAACGGTGGTGGTTGAAGTAAAACGGTGGTGGTTGAAGTTTTGCAATACATCATTCCATCATGTATTATTCATTCTATTCCAATTGGAATACGCACTTAAACACAAAAACTCATCAAAATGGAATATGCAGCAAAATCTCATCAAAGGTTACGAAACAAAGAAAGCACATAAAGTGAGCGAAACCATTACAGTAATTAGAGAAAAGTGACAACATGCTATTATATGAGTAAAATATATAAGTAAAACTCAAAATCAGGTTACGCATACAGAACCAATCATCTCTTCATGACACCTGGAGTAAGAAATCAATCATCTCTTCATGACACCTGCAATTAATGTTCCAAAAACAAAAACCAAATATAAAATAAAAATTTATGATCAGATAGTTAAAGGCTTAATTGATTTCTCCTCTTAAGTGATTCAATGCATTGCAAGAAAAGTAATCGAAAGACATCTTACAGAGAAGCCAATTAGGTTGAAACCTGAAACAATTATAAATCCTTAGGAGATCTCTGGACTCCAATTAAGTTGATTTCTCTTCTTTTTCAGTCACTGCATACCACAATAAACCTGGTCCTCTCTGAAAAAAGTAATATAAATATTAGCAAGAGTTTAAGATGAAAGATATAAAGTCCATTCAAAGATCATGGAAGTACTGATGTGATCTGCCAAAAAAAAGAAAAAGGCGCATTAACAATCCTAACCTGCTGATGATTTGCCAAAATGCAATCCCCAAAGAAGTACCCTTTAAGCGTAATTGATCATGATCTTTTCTATCCTGCCCCAACCAAAAAAAGAAACATAGTAGATTAGAAGCAGAACTAATACCAAATTGGATTTAATTTTCCTTTCAGACTATTACGTTGTAATGTCTAACAAAAATAATGTAAGAGTGCTGCTACCTAACATGAATGTAATTTATGATTGCATTGAGAGGGACCTTTTACAGAACTGAAAATGAACTCACAATTACTAAATTTCAAGACATAATTTTAAATAAAAAAAAGAAAAAAAGCGGAAATGGTACCACCAACATACTATTCAATTAATTTGTAAATGACACAAAAAAAATAATAATGAATCGGATTGATCCTATGTTCCATGGCAAGAATGTAGACCAACTAACCAACATCGTCAATGGAATCACATGGTCAATGTTACCACAAAAAAAAAAACAATAAACAAAAACCCAAAAACAAAAAAGTATATCTATTTATGAAATCAATATGTATCCAAAGCCCCAAAACTGAATCTGTTGCTCTAAACTCTAAAGTTGCTGCTAATATTTCCCAAGTGTAAAAGTGAAAATAGTTCCTGCAGCAAAAGAAAGGGTATGAATCATAGCACCCACAGTCGTCATAAACAATTGAAATACCTGAAACAATTAAAAACATGAAGTTCAACTCATAAAAAACTAAAGTGTATGAATTACGAAATGGCAAAGATTAAAGACAGAAACTAAAGTGCAATACAGACGCAATAACGTGAAATATACTATAAACTAAAGATGTTGGGAATGGAGTGCAACACTGTAAAAACAGAAGGTAAACGTACTGTGAACATACGTCCCTGTTATGGAGAAAGAGATTATGCTCTAGAATGGGATTTTCTGATTTTCAATTGTGATCTTTGCTGATATAACAACAATTGTTCCC
This sequence comes from Potentilla sterilis, assembly GCA_963682095.1. Classification (NCBI taxonomy): domain Eukaryota; kingdom Viridiplantae; phylum Streptophyta; class Magnoliopsida; order Rosales; family Rosaceae; genus Potentilla; species Potentilla sterilis. Next base: position 45,284,075 of record OY821761.1, on the reverse strand, counting down.
TCCTTAGAAAACATTAAAGAACATTTTCACACACCGAAACAAAACAAATTCAAATGGGAAAAAAATACCACATTATTTTTACTGAAAACAAAAACCAAAAAGTGTCAATTCCAGACCTAAAATTTCAGAATACTGATCACTAAGCTTCCTGCACCAAAAGCAAGTGGTTCAATTAAATCAATTACCCAAAAGTTGGTTAATAGACTATAAGCATCTACTTGAATTAATAAAGCATGGGAAGTCATCGTTAATTAATAGAGGTAATTGCTATGACATCTTGTTTCTGCCTAAACCCGGGGTAGGCGGGCCGGCCTTCACCTCTCCGATGCCTAAGTTAGTATAGTTGGAATATATATAACCTGGGCACGTATGTAAGCAGGGAGAGAGACAAGTTACCTATTTATGGTGGTAGTTGAGGCCCATATATAGGTGGTCGAGGGTGAGGGCTGGCCTTACCCTTCGATGTGGGACTGGTTCCCTTCTGTTTGGATATTCTGGTGCCCTCTTTGGCAGGCGGGCGCCCCTGGTCCCAGGATCCCTGGAGGCAGGATAGACCGCTGGGGCCCGAGGCCTGGTGCTGGTGGTCCGATCCTGGGTCCTGGTCCGGGCTCTGGTGCGCTTGCTGCGGGTCTGTGGGCCCTGGTGTAGCCTCTCTGGCTACTGTCAACACATCTTTTGATAAAGAATCTAGTAGACATGCGTCAAAAATCACAACTGAATTGAATGTGCCATTACATGAAGGAATTAATTGATTCTCAAAGTTCTAGTGAGATAGTTCGGATATTAAGGCACTTCACTTTACCTGTGTGGTGTGTCCACCTTAATATAAGAAATATTAGTCCTACTTGCTTCTAGCTATAAAGAAAATTGAAGGAAAATGGTTGCTAATTCATGCATCAATTTGAAATTTGTAGCGAACATGTACAGTCCAAAGTGTAAATAGTACTTTGCCTAAGGGAACTGATAAGTCGGCATATGATAAGTTAATCATCAAATGGAATCATGGGAATGAAAATATCAGCTTGATTCAATGCTAACACACATTGAAAAATTCATAAAATAATTTTACATATGAGGCCTTCATTAACTTACAGAAGGTGTAAAGCCATCAAATGAATTCATGCATTCCTTTTGAATCTGCTAATAGTTCTCTAGCAATTCTGATATATGATGCCAAACAACGTGGATAGCTTGAATTGATCAGATGAAGATAGCACAGATAATCCTTTAACAAAACCAATCTAATAGACTGCTGCTATCTACCATAAATGTGAGAGACTATTGCAGTTAAGAAGAATCTTATATGGAACTGAGATGAACTAAAAACAAAACAAAAGCTATATGAGTAAATTTCAACATAAACTCTGCATCTCTACTGTTATGTCAGCATAAATCTAATTTCAACTATCCATTACAATGAATGCATTGTTTTAAATGCGCTCATTCCAGCAACTTAGATGAGAGGAACACATACACATGAATGCAGGCAAGGATAAGCTTTTATGGACAGGCAATGAAGTGGGACTGTAGACAAACCTTTTTCAATGTTTCTATTGCTTTTATGCACAGGCCTTGTCAATTGTACAAACCAACTCTTCAAGTGAACCAATTGAACTAAAACTGCAAAAGAAGAAACTCGAATTTCATTCGAAACATTGCAACAAACAAAGTAAATTTGAAATGCGCCAATAACCAAACCTGGCCTTGATTTGATTCGCGTCTTCTCCTTCTTTTCAGGTTATCCTCCTTATGCAATCTTTCTGTAAATTAGAAAAGGGAGGATTAATAATGGATAATGGATATACTTCAAGAGAATATGAATTACGAAATGGCAAAGATTAAAGACAGAAACTAAAGTGCAATACAGACGCAATAACGTGAAATCTCTACTATAAACTAAAGATGTTGGGAATGGAGTGCAACACTGTAAAAACAGAAGGTAAACGTACTGTGAACATACGTCCCTGTTATGGAGAAAGAGATTATGCTCTAGAATGGGATTTTCTGATTTCCAATTGTGATCTTTGCTGATATAACAGCAATTGTTCCCTCCTTAGAAAACATTAAAGAACATTTTCACACACCGAAACAAAACAAATTCAAATGGGAAAAAAATACCACATTATTTTTACTGAACAAAAACCAAAAAGTGTCAATTCCAGACCTAAAACTCCACCAATAACTCCGCGAGTTAGTTCTGCGAGTTAGTTCTGTATATAACCAATAACTCCACCAATTGTTTCTGACGACTGTGGGTGCTAAAGAATAACTCCACCCATCTTACATGGTTGAGGCACCAATGATGCATAGACGAACTTTTAAACATTCCTGGGCCTAGTTTTTTGTTTTATGATTTGCTGGCAATTTTGTCACATGACTTATGCATAGTTTAGAAATTACTGTAGGCAAGCAATCCAACCTCTTAACCCCTACAACACTCGTCTCTTCCAATGCATATAAAAGGTCGAAGACAATCTAAATCAATTCTCTAATTGTTCAACTGTTAAAATCGTAATCAACTGTTAAAGCAAAAGTGTCAAAATCAATTGAACTATGCACTATTCAGAAATTTACAATAAAAATAATTGAAATACCTGACAACAACGAAGGGAACTGAGAGGAGATGCTCCAACTTCAATTGAAATAAAACTGTACATAGAAGAAGAGATTACTCATTAACTAAACTATAATCATAGCACCTATAATTATGAATAATGAATAATGGAATTATTGCTATTACCTGGTTAGGTGTCCGATGACCCAGAAGATAGTGCATGTCATGGTTCGTTAGTAGATTGGTCAAGGTCTGGTTCTCATGCTTCTCAATCTCCTCATTCTCCAATGTTTCCAGCCTCTGTTTAGTAAAAGGGAAGGCGTCAACACCATAGCGATAATTGATTAATCTCTTCATAATTAACCATTACTCATTAACCTCCGTTTAACTTTCCGATGATTGATTCATGCCAAACAGACTATAGAACTAAAGAAGAAGACAACAAAATCACCTCCAAATTGATTTCAACTTTCGGGCTTGATCGGTGAATGGGTTTTCTTCGATTTCAACTTCCTTCTCTTTTTCGGCTGGGTCGGTTTTCAGAAACAATCGGGAGAAAGTTTTGTTTTTGGTTTTTTCTTCTAGAGTTGTGAGTTGAGTTATTGGGAGCACGAACTGAATCCCAGGTTTTTCTCTCCTATATACACAATTTTCGTTTTTTGTTTTATTATTTCATTTTCACCGTAATAGCCTTAGTTATTTGGACAACGGTGTGGGTGATAGAATGGCAGATTCGGTAGTTCATAATTTGGTGAAACTTTCATGTGCCTGGCTTTCTAATAGTAGAGACAAGATATACTGAGGGGTAAAATAGTCTTTTAAGTAACGTATTTGAACGATTTGGATTTTTCCCAGCGCGTTTCCGACCAGTTCCCGGGCGTATCCAGACCTATCCTTAGGCCCACAGAAATGACACAGTAGAATACTCGTCAGATAATTGTCAGGTAATCCTGGATACACGTCAGAGACGATCGGATACTATAGGAAAAATACTATTTTGCCCTATGTTTTTCATAGACGGTGTGACGTGTTTTTTTTACATGGAATGATGCGGAGAGAAGGGGAAGTTATGTTGGGATGAGGTAAGATATCGTGGCCATGTTATGTAGTTCATGAAAGAAATGGATATTTTACTTGTGAGAGTGAGACCCGGATGTTAAGAGATAGAGAGATATTAGGGTGTTTGATTGCTTGCGATGTTAGAGATGTAGATTAACAGGATATTTTCTTTTCTTCACATTAGGGTGTTGACCTTAAAAGTTAAAATCCCTGACGTCTTAATTTTTGTTTAAATTTGAGAGATTCACCCCAAGCACACACGCACACTATTCAGCTCACAATGGTCGGTGGAAGCCTCGGCATTTCTACTTCGAGTGGGGATTTCCCAGCTCGTTTTTCCTCAAAATGGTATAAAATATAGGGTTCCAAAGAAACTCACATCGATTTTCTACACTATTTTCATACAATCGTACAGGGAGTCCTGTTATATGAATCAAAGAGCATTCAATCAAAGTTATAATATCAAGCTAACTCTTCATGCTTGGACCGGAAGCGCTGATATATTCTGGTCCAGAACCCGCCTACCCCGTTGGTCTCCGATGACTCCATAGGATCCTTAAAGTTTGCTTGCTCACTAAGCTCTACAAATTCATCCACTAGATTTTGAAGCCTTGCCACAAATTCAATCAGAAGCGATGTAAATGTAGCTAAAGATAAGGAGCTGGCGCTTTCATAGACTTTTGATTCTTCTAGTTCAGGTTGAGGTTGCATAAGATTTCCAGTAAAAGATGTAAGGCGTGAAGGCCATGCTGTTAATGTTTTCTTTAACACATTATCTGTAGATATCCACTGTGACATTGAGGGATTGCCACCGCCGCCGCCATTTCCAATATTCTGAGCATCCCAGGATTCACTGAGGGACTCAATCACATTGTGCTTATTATCCTGCTCTTTATCAACAAAATTGTCAGGATCTTCAAATTTGCGCCCAAGTATCTTGGGTCCCCAGCCTTCATAATTGACAAGCAGGTACGATTTCTGGTCTATCATATTCTGCAAGTCTTCTGCTGCTTCATGCACTTCAAAAAGTAGGTCTTTGGGACTTAATTTTTCCATCCTTTCTACTTTGCTTCCTAGCTCGCGCAATACTTTAGCACCTTCGGTACCAACTCTCAGGAGCTCCTCTGCAAAGACTTGTCTCTTCTCTGGTGGTGCCTACAGAATCACATCCACAATATCTAAGCATGAAAACGGAAAGTGCATGGAATAGAAGTATGAAGATACTGAACGCCTACACATTACTAATAAACCAATTGGTAACCCAAAACACAAAGGATTATGATTTTGTTCAATCAACTATATAAACATAAAATCTGTAAAAAAAAAAAAATTGTGGCTATTCTCGAAGTACTGGAATTGGCGTGAGATCAACAGTGTGATGAATATACAACTTTCCCCACAAGAAAAAAAAAAAGCAATCAATTATATGTGTGGTTAATTGGCATGACAAAGTTCTCAGCAAAAATCTGCAGGCAATTAAACTGTTGATATTTACGGAAAGGAGATTGCAGAAATGTCTAAAATCCTATGAGGAAAATTAAATGACAATCTCCCAATATCAAAAATATGTTTCAAGTAAAACCAAGATTTAAGGTGACAATACTTGGAAGCTCATTTATCTTCAAAAACAACATGCTGCTTTTGAGTATGAGAGAATTCGTTAGTCATTTTAACTTCATGAGATCCAGCTCCTGAGGTCAATGTAATTTAAAACTAAATACTCAGGCGGCAGGACAACAGGAAAAAGATTGCTTCTACTATGTAATCTTTGCTTCTTCTACTAGATACTTTCTAAAAAGTTACAGCAAGAAAGGAAAGAAATATTGTATCTACCTGTATTTCTGAAAGAATGCATCCATGCATTGCCATGACCATGAAAGCACAGTGCCTCAGAGAACCACCAACTCTAACATAGTTTCTCCAAGGATAATTGAATGACTTATAAGGACCATGAGGCGGCTCCCATAGTGCAAAGTCTAACTGCAATAGACAACACCAACATCTAAGTTAAATTAACGAAATCCTATACCTTTTTCAATTCAAAGTCAGACAAGTAGGAAAACAAATGGGATGTATCAACGCACCAGGGTTTCCTCTTGGGTTGAAGATTGTATAGTGGTTCTATATCCACTATACAATGGTTCATCAGAAGCTTGGAATGTGAGAATTTTCGAAGGAATTCTCTCATACTCAACACATTGCAGATATCCATTAACAACACCTATAACAAAACAAACCAATCCTGTAACTGCTATTGAGGATTATAACATATTTAATCAGCGAAAACCAATCCTACCTTCCAAAGAAGTAGCAACACCCTTGAAGTTTTTCACCACCAGCTTGTGGAGATCCTCCCCTGCCCAGATGGGTAATATACATATGTTTATAACTAAACAGATAGCAGCACCCACTGCAATGAGTATCAATCGATAGAGTGCTGTTCCGATAAATGACGAATTACTCCCGGATATCAGAACTATACAGTATGTCAACAAGAACACCCGAAATCCGTATTCATAATTCTTCATTGGCGGATAAAGCTTGATATAGCTCGCGAGAAAACCTAACATCACAGATCCCAAATCAGTCAATTTCAAAACAGAACACCAGCAAAAACCAGCCATTACTATAAACCAGATTATCCAAACTCTAACCTGCTATGAAAATATTGCCTATAATCACAACCTCCTGCCAACTTCCAGCCATTACAGCAAGCTCTGCTATGCCTAGAGCTAGCCCTCCGGCAGATAACGTCCCCAGAGCACGATTAAACCCTTTGTTCAACGTCGCACCTTTACAATCCAAACCACAGTAAAAAAACCATCACTAATCCAGATAAGAAATAACAATAACGAGATGAGATGATTAATATAATAACAATACCGATGCTGAATTCGAAAACAACCACAACGGTGAGAATGGCCCAGATGGAGTACTGGCTAGAATCTTTGAGAGGCTCCTTGAAGAATATGAGCAGCGACACGATCGCCAAAGACAAGCCCATCTTGGCGGCAAAGTAAGCTTTGCGAGGATCGGAGCGGCCCATTTGGTACAATTTCAATGTAAAATCCTGAACACTGTTGCAGAAGCTGACGAGCCCATCGGACATCCTCCCAAACCAGCCGCATTTGACTCTGTCCTCGCCGCACTCTGAGCTGTTGAGCCCGAAATCCGAGTACCCTTTTCTCGACAGTAGCCTCTCCTTGCTCCTCTCGGCGAAGCTGTGCCGGAATGACCCGATTTTGGCCGCCATTTGTTGTTGTTGGACTGAAAAAGAGACACGGTCAGTGTCAACTTTTCATGACCAAAAGCGAGAAGAAAAGGGAAATAGTAACAGGGTGTTCCAGATACCGAGAGATATTTGCGGAATTACCGTAAATAGGGGTGTGTTGTCTAGGAAAAACGGCGTCGTTTTTGTGGGGGTATGACAGTGTGGTGTCGTTTTTGTGGGGATGTGACAGTGTGGTGGTTGGGTTTGTGGCTCTTGCTTAATTACTCGGTAGGCTGTCAGAGACGTGAGGAGAATATCACGATACAGATTTTCGAGGAGAAGATGGAGATTTCCCAACTGGACTAATCATGTTAGGGCATCTCCAACTATAAAGTCCTATAATGAGGTCCTATATCTATTATAGGACTTTACTTGGGCACTATTCATTATAAGACTTTAACTATCTCCAATGGTAAGGTCCTATAATGGGGTCTTATATCTTAGACCGTTGGATCAAAAATTCATTTCGGAAAATTAAAAAATAAAATATCTTCAGAGATGAATTGAGGCCGTTGGATTAATTTCAGTTTAAATACAGATCGTTAGATATTTAGGCGTTGGAGAGTCTGAAAAGGCAACAGACTCAGCCTTTCCACGTGATGCGGGACCCGCATCCCTTTTTCTGTCGGCTGCACTCGCCTCTGGCTTGGCGCGTCGCGCGTGAGTAGGCTGCCCCTTTTTTTGTCGCCTAGCGACGCTCCTCTTCACGCGCCATCTTCTCCGCGTGATGGCTTCTGCTTTTCTCTCTCCTCTGTCAGTCCCATTAATTATAGGACCATTTTCAGTCTCATTTTGAGACTGAAAATGAGACTAAGGTCCAGAATTATAGGGTGGAGGACCTCATAAAAGAACGGTTGGAGAGGCCAAAATGAGAAGACCCCTAAAATTATAGGGTTTAGTACCCTTGGTTGGAGATGCCCTTAGAAACTATATGTAGTTCAGATTCAGTTAGTTGCTAAATCATGGTGGTGTTGGAGTTTATGGGGGATCTAGATTCACTAAGTTCCACGTGTAAATATGTGATTCGATATGGGACATTATTAATCAACTAAATTATTGACATTTCAGACTAAAACATGACCTGACGAGAGCTTGGAGTGGTTTTATCATGTGGAGCGCCCACTAGTTCCTCTCCAAAATGTACTATTATTTTTGGGATTTATTTTTCTTTTTGGGAAGGTCTTAGGAAATGAAATTGTCACAATTGAAGGAAACTAAAATGGGAATTTCAGTGTTCACTGAAATGGTCTTTGAGAGGCACTAAAACAAGTTCATATTTATGAGGCAAATCGAGAAGAGAAATGTGCAACGTTCATCGACTCCATACTACAAAAGTAATGATGCCCACTTCAAAAACGAAAAACTAAAATAACTACAAAATTTATATATCTATATTTATTCTATCAAACAATAAGCGCGTAATCTTTTTTAATCAAGAAATTATTCTTACACGATTTCAATATAATTTTGAAAGATAATGGAGAAGGTCTATCTCCTTACCATGGATGGATCATTAAAATCCTGTGAGAACTTTGTAAAGGCTAGATGGAAAGAGAGATTGGCAGTGGGCATCTCTTGAAAACCATGACTATATCAACTGCAGTAGCTCTCATAGAGACTTCTTTTCAATATACATGCATAACAGCATAACCCATTTTGTAAATATAATTAAAACTTGCCAAAATAGCTAAAGTGCACGCCGACAAGTTTAGGGTGTATCAGGGTATAAACTGATAATTTTAGCCATACTTAAAACTTTAAGGTGCATCTTGGCTATATTGCTTTTAAATTTATATGTCAAAGCAAAACAAAAAGTCAGAAATATCACTTTAGTCATCGAACTATATTTCGCTCGACACTTAGATCACCAAACTTTCAGAAACTTTATTTTAGTCATTCAACTACGCCATCTTATATCATTTTGGTTATTCCGTTTATTTTCTCCGTTTAAATGCAGCAAATGAGTCTTAATGGTACATTCGTCAACCCATTTAGAGAAGAATCTAGTGTCCATTTTCTCTCACCAAATTCAATTTTCAATGATGTTTTAGGTGTTTGGAGCAAACTTGTTGTTGATTTCTATTTGTTAAGAAATTTACAGTACCTAATGTTGATCTTAAAATGTTCATAAACTTTAATTACTAAAAATAAAAAGTACATAATAATTTTATGATCACTTACATTCATCCATTAATCCATTATCAATAAATGGAGATAAAATAGTTGCTTTCATAGAAGAATTTTATGTTTTCATAAAATAAATGGCCACTAAGAATTTTCATCTCCAAAATACCATTGAAGTTAACATCAAAGTGATATAAAATGACATATTTGAATGACCAAGGTGAATTTTTTAATAGTTAGGTGACCAAAGTATCGAATGAAACATAATTCGATGACCAAAGTGATATATTTGCCAAACAAAAATGAAATTACCAAAATTTATAACCATAAAATACTAAATACATAGATAGTATAATAGTCATATAACTATATAAACATTAAAGAAAAGTAAACACTAATTACCTTAGCAAATAATTATCTACTCATGACTCTATCAACCACCCAAATAGTTTAGTTTGCGTGACAAGTCCCTAGTACAGATAATATCAAGCTAACTCTTCGTGCTTGGACCGGGAGCGCCCAAATACTCTGGTCAAGAACCCGCCTACTTCTTTGTTATCCTGGAAGTCCATAGGATCCTTAAAGTTGGCTTTTTCACTAAGCTCTATAAATTCATCTACTAGATTTTGAAGCCTTGCCACAAACTCAATCAGGAGCGATGTAAATGTTGCTAAAGATAAGGAGCTGGCGCTTTCATAAACTTTCGATTCTTCTACTTCAGGCTGAGCTTTCATCATTCTTCCATTAAACGATGCAAGGCGTAAAGGCCATGATTTCAATTTTTTCGTCAACACACTCTCTGTAGATATCAACTGTGACATTGAGGGATCGCCGCCGTTTTCAGTATTCTGAGCATCTGAGGATTCACTGAGGGACTCGATCACATTGTTCTTATTATCCTGCTCTTTATCAACAAAACTGTCAGAATCTTCAAATTTGCCCCCTAGTATTTCAGGTCTCCAGCCTTCATAATTGACGAGCAGGTACGATTTCTGGTCTATCATATTCTGCAAGTCTTCTGCTGCTTCATGCACTTCGAGAAGTAGGTCTCTGGTACTTAATTTTTCCATCCTTTCTACTTTGCTTCCTAGCTCGCGTAATACTTTAGCACCTTCGGTACAAACTATCAGTATCTCTCTTGCAAAAACATGTCTCTTCTCTGGTGGTGCCTACAGAAACACACCCACAAAATCGGAACATGAAAATGGAAAGTGCATGGACTAGGAGTCTAAAAATTGTAACAACAAGAAAGGAAAGTAATATTATATCTACCTGTATTTCTGAGAGAATGCAGGCATGCATTGCCATCACCATGAAAGCACAGTGCCTCAGAGAACCACCAACCCTGACATAGCTTCTCCAAGGATAATGAAATGACTTATAAGGGCCATGAGGTGGCTCCCATAGTGCAAAGTCTAACTGCAAAATAGACAACACCAACTTGTAGTTAAACTTACATTTCCTACCGTCAATGTTCAATTTCAGACAACTACAAAAACAAATGAGATGTATCAACACACCAGGGTTTCCTCTTGGGTTGAAGATTGTATAGTCGCTCTATATCCACTATACATTGGTTCATCAGAAGCTTGGTATGTGAGAATTTTCGAAGGAATTCTCTCATACTCAACACATTGCAAATATCCGGTAACAACACCTATAACAAAACGAAACAATGAAACCAATTTTTGTTTCTGCTATTGAGTAGATTAAAACATATTTGATCAGTGAACACCAGTCCTACCTTCCAAAGAAGTAGCAACGCCCTTAAATTTTTTTGCCACTAGCTTGTGGAGATCCTCCCCTGCCCAGATGGGGAATATACATATGTTTACAACTAAACAGATACCAGCACCCAGTGCAATGAAAACTAATCGACAAATTGCTGTTCTGAGAAATGATGGTGTACTTCCGGATACCAATACTAAACAGCTATGTTGCACGGACATGCCATTTGTGTGTCGTATCGCGTGTCGGATACGGATACGCACACAATAGGGCTAAATACGATCAAATACGCTATGACAGAGTGTCTGCCTTAGACACGATTTGGACACGCACGTATTTGTCTGGGTGGACACGAAAATAAGAAGGCAATATGAGGGGTAGATTGGACATTTTGCAAAACAATCTCAAAATTAACTCAGTCGCCTGTTCTTCCTTCGCTGGAACTTGTTCTTCCTTCACTCTAGGTCAGAGAAATCGCCATCGCCGTCGCGCCACCGCCGTCGCGCAATCGCCGTCCCTCCATCGTCGTCGCGCCATCGCATCGGACGTTCTTCCTTCGCTTCCAGGTCAGAGAAATCAGAAAGGGGATATCGCATCGCGCCATCGTCGTCTCCTCGGGTATGTTCTCTTACTAGAGTTACAACTGTGAACTCTTAATCTCTTATACTATCTGTGAAATTCATGTTCCCTTACTGGAGTTATTTGATGATGAATTCAGTACACACTCTACAACAAGTTTAATAGATTTCCAGACAAGCAAGGTTGAAACAGAAATCTTGTACTTGAACTCCTGAAGCATCTCCTTTTTGCTCGGTAATTGCAGAACAAGTACGTGCTTTCTAAATCTAACTCACAGTATAAAACATGAGAGAGGGAATACAGGGTTTGATTGTTATTGCATAGAATCTGTAAATTTATTAGCTACAATGAATAGACTATGTATATTGACTATATTGACTATATTCACATTTGACAAACTAGTTAGTAGTTACGAAGTCATCCATTATATGATTTGTCAAATCCTCTATTGAGGTTGATCTTGATTCCTGAGATATTGAACATAGATGATCAGTTCGACAAAAAAGAAGAAGAAGAACATAGATGATCAGTGGTTATGTTCCTACAAGGTCATTTCGTTTATTCAAATTAAGATACTGAACATAGATACTGAACATGTATTTTGAAATTATTGTTATGCCTATAATTAATATTTAAAATAAAATTATTGTTAACGTGTCCACGTGTCTATATTAAAATTTTTTTTTTTATCGTGTCTATGTATCGTATTGTGTCAAATACAGATATACGTACTCATATTTGTACTTCATAGCTAAACAGTATGTCAACAAGAACACTCGAAATCCGTATTCATAAGTCTTTATTGGCGGATAAAGCTTGATATAGCTAGCAAGAAAACCTAACATCACACACCCGAACAGTCAATGATCAACAGAAAATAACCTCTTCAAAGCCAGCCATTTCTATATATAAAATTATCCAAACTCTAACCTGCTACGAATATATTGCCTACAATCACAACCTCCTGCCAACTTCCTGCCATGACAGCCAACTCTGCTATGCCTAGAGCTAGCCCTCCGGCCGATAACGTCCCCAGAGCACGATTAAACCCTTTGCTCAATGTCGCACCTTTATCGTCAAAACGATAACAGAACCATCACTACTACTGAATCCCACAAACCAGACATAAATGTAGAGTGTAATAAGAATACTACCTATGCTGAATTCGAAAACGAGGACAACGGTGAGAATGGCCCAGATGGAATATTGGCTAGCATATTGGAGCGGCTCCTTGAAGAATATGAGCATAGACACAATGGCTACCGACAAGCCCATCTTGGCGGCGAAGTAAACTTTTCGACGATCAGAGCGTCCCATTTTATACAATTTAACTGAAACCTCTGGGACGCTGTTGCAGAAGTTGACGAAGCCATCGTACATTCTCCCAAACCAGCCACATTTTCTCTCCTCGTCGCATTCGGGGCGGTTCAGGCCGAAATCCGAGTACCCTTTTCGGGACAACAGCCTCTCCTTGCTCCTCTCGGCGAAGCTGTGCCGGAAAGAGCCAATTTTGGCGGCCATTTCTTGTTCTTGTTTCGATGAAATGAAACAGAGTCAGTGTGGAGATTTCATACCAAAACGAAAAAGAGGGAAACGGTTGCTCTTACATGCGACCCGGCGTTCTGGATTAGCGATCCATTATTGACGACGATGTTTGCAAAATGACACTCCATCTTCTCTGTTCTTGAAAAAAAATCGACCGATCACAAACTGAAATTTTCTGATATTCAATCACGGTGATATCAATTTGAACTATTAAATTCTCACTATTAACACGTTCGAATACTAGTGATAAAATAGTTATGATATTATTAACACGTTCGAATACTAGTGATAAAATAGTTATAACATTATTAACACGTTCGAATACTAGTGTTCCAGACATCTTAAACGTTGTCATGCATTTACCCTATTATCATACATAGGCTAAGGCTGGCTTACCTAAGAATGTTTAGCAACCTTATTCCCACAAACTATATATATTTTGAATAATTGAAGTGTTGTTTCCACATGTATAGTGTTAATCTTCACAAGCTCTCGACACATATTAATCTTTAAAAATAAACCATTAATTAGTTAATTCCGTAGAACCGAATTGGGTTACTACCATTTTCGCAACAGTAAAGTTATTTAACCGCCATATAAACTTCCCGCAAAACAAACAACGGTCGTTTGAGTAAACGGGCCGAGCCCAACAAAGAGACCAAAATAGTTTACTAGCTCCTGGACTCTTTCTCTCTCTAGGGTTTAAGAACCACCGCAGCTTTTTCTCTCAACACTCCGGCAGCACAGCGACGATGGAGAACGACGAAAACGGCGCCGTTCAGAGGAAGCCGAAGGTGAAAGGCAAGCACGACAAGCCCAAGCCCTGGGACGATGACCCCAACATCGACCGCTGGAAGATTGAGAAGTTCGACCCTTCCTGGAACGAAGGCGGCATGCTTGACGTCACCACTTTCTCTACTCTATTCCCTCGTTACAGAGGTCCCTCTCTCTCTCTCTCTAATTTAATTTGGATTAGTTTCTAATTTGTTTGCCTAATTTGTCAATGCCTTTGTATCGTTTGGAAATTTACTGTGCTTAATCGACACAGTCGATGAATTATACTGCTGACATATAGTTAAAATTGAATTTACTGAGATGATTTAGACTGCTATCAAGTATAGGTTAGCCTCAGCACTTATGTGCCTCTGCATTGTGTTGTGCAGAGAAGTATTTGCAAGACGCGTGGCCGTCGGTTAAGTCTGCTTTGAAAGAGTACGGCATTACATGCGAATTGAATCTGGTATGCCCATTCTGAGAGTTGTATTGTATTTAAGTTACCGTGTCGAGTTTGTGAGTATGTGTTATTTAACCTTTGTGTTTAGTTTTTGTGAGTATGTGTTATTTGACCTTTGTGTTTAGTTTTTGTATGATTGGATATTTTAAGTGTTGTGTTACTGGTTCTGTTAGGTTGAGGGTTCAATGACGGTGTCCACAACCAGAAAGACTAGAGACCCCTATATTATTGTCAAAGCTAGGGATCTTATCAAACTTTTGTCCAGAAGTGTTCCTGCTCCTCAGGTATGAATGTCGCATTGTCCACCATTTGTATTTGAACCTGACTTGTCAAATGGTTTGAACTAGCTGTCATAGTATATCTTTTTCGATGTTTTGATATACTAAGGTTCTCTCTTGGGCTATATTATGAGTGACCTCTCTTTTGAGGCTATATTATGAATTCTCTCTTCACTTGGTTTCATAGAACTCGTTTATGACTTCAGATATTTGTACTCATGTCTAATTCAAGCGCTCAAATTTCTTGCTATAGGCAATAAAAGTGCTGAATGATGAAATGCAATGTGACATCATCAAGATTAGCAACTTGGTGAGAAGTAAGGTACGTATATCTTAAATTCCTTCCAGTTAAGGTGACTGACATGAAATCTCCGGTAGTTTTGTTTTAAAGCATTCTCTGTTTTCTTATGTGAGACCCTTGTGTATCAACACTCTGGTGTGATGAAGGTGTTGTTTGATGTGTTAGTAATCAGAGTTGTGTACGTTCATTGAATCAGGAGTACGAGGGATTTAGGTGGATGAAACTGAAAATAATGTGTACCTAAAGCTCAATTCGAGGAATTAAATTGGTTTAAGTTTATATTTAGACCCACTTAGTTGATATATTAGGAGTTGGGTTAAGTGAAGCAGGAATACAAGGGAGTTAGGTAACTTGGCTCCATTCGTAAGTAGTGGTTGTTTAACTTCTGTGATACTACAATATGCAAGAAATATTACTGATCCGCCTATTCTAATCTCTTTTGTGCAGGAAAAATTTATAAAACGAAGGCAACGTCTCATTGGCCCCAATTCCTCCACTTTAAAGGTGCATATAGTCCAGTAAATGTCATGTCATCTTCTTTTACTGACTGTTCTCACCCAAAGAAATTGAACATAAATTATAAACAGTCTCTGGTGTCACATTATGTTAGTAAATCTATAACTTTGTTTTGTTTCGTGAATTTTTACCTATTTAATTTTGAATGCAGGCCCTGGAAATACTGACAGGCTGTTATATTCTGGTACAAGTAGGTGATACTATTGCTTTTCATTTTGATTGTCATATTACAGATTCCTTCTTTGGTTAACTACATCATGGATTTATATATAAAATTTGGCTTGTAAATAAACAGGGAAACACTGTTGCTGCAATGGGTTCATTTAAAGGATTAAAGACAGTTAGGAGGATTGTGGAAGACTGCATTGAGAATAAAATGCATCCGATATTTCATATCAAGGTGATTATACTACAATTTTTGATTTAGCAAGATTGCCTTTTTCACTTTGCTAGATTACACGTTCCATCTGAAGGTCTGTGAATGGATAAATCTTAATAAATTTTTCTGTCTTTTCTCCTGATAAATAGATTCTCATGGTGAGGAAAGAACTCGAAAAGGATCCAACACTGGCTCAGGAGAACTGGGACAGATTTCTTCCAAAGTTCAAGAAGTATGACATATTTACTATTTGTTGCAGAGTGTTTAAAAAGGTCATTTTTGTCCTAGGTACTTATTCATTTATTTCTGAACTCTCTATCCTTCCAGGAAAAATGTTAATCAACCCAAACCTAAGAAGAGTAAGAAGAAGAAACCAGAATATACACCCTTACCACCTCCTCAACCACCTAGCAAGGTAACTAGTATACTCTTATATGGGTATATTTTCTCTGTTCCTTCTAGAGTTCTGTGTACTGTTCTGTTTGTTGTCATCATTTTATGTCATGTGCTCTACCTAATATTCTGCATAAAATTGAAAATCAACTTCAATAAAGATAATATTTCTATCTTCAGGAAGTGATAGTTTTGGTTGAATGTTACCTGACTAGGAACTTTTAAGACAACAAGTTTCTATACATGACAGCAGTCTTTAGTATTTAATGAGGATGAATTCGCATACAACATGATTGCTTGCACTCTGTTTTCATCTTTATCTATATTTACTTGATTGTGGTCCTGCCTTGTTTTTCTTCATCCCCTTTGTAAGATGTATTTGGATGAACACTGTATTTTTCTTCTCAAACTTGCAATTTAGTTGTTATAGGGATCTTGCCTGTTGCTCTGGCCTTGCTGTGTAAATTACTTTTGAGGTTTTATTGATACGTGCTGTCATTAAAAAGAAATTGTTTGTCAGTACAAAATGATCCCTGTAAATGATCTGCCTGTGCAATGATCTCTGGATACTTTAGGTTGACATACAATTGGCTACTGGAGAATACTTTCTGAGTGACAAAGTGAAATCGGAAAAGAAGTGGAAAGAGCAGCAGGAGAGACAAGCTGGAAAAACAGCAGAAAATAAGCGAAAAAGAGAAGCTGCTTTTGTTCCTCCAGAGGTAGAGGATTCATCTGACATTTATGCTCAATTCTTCTACTTTTTCTTTGGTGTTCTTCGCTATGACTAATTATTAGACCTCCTCTTTACCGTGCTATGTGTAATTAATTTTCCTTTTTCTTAAATCAGGAGCCTGCAATACAGCATAAAAAATCAGATGATGGTAACAAAGATGTCACTGCCCTGGCCACGTCTCTGAAGGTAAATAAGATATTAAACTTCTGGTTGTTTTTTTTTTCTTTGTATTTTCTTTTCTTGAGGTCTAATAATTGATTTTCCAAGTAGTCTGCTTGGTACGTATAGAACTCGATTAGTCATTAAAGGCGCTTTTAGAAAGTGAATGTTGATCAATGATCACCTTTACAAAAAAGATGATTAGTCACTTACAGGCAGGCATTTTTAAAAGTTACATGGTGATCAATGATTGCTGGAGGTCAAAATGTTAATGATTAACTTGCAATAATTTGCAATCACAGGCTTTGTCGGCCTTGGTTTCTTTTGGCGTATCATTCTTGCGTTGATGATCTGCTTGTTGTATTGCAGAAAAAGGCAAAAGAGTTCGGGAAACAAAAGTTGATTGAGAACGTAAATCCAGAAGCATATCTTGCAGAATCTGGAGAACCTTCAAAAAAGAAATCCAAGAAATCTAAGGGCTCAAAGTCTTAGATGTTCTGAGTTGGGTGTGTGATACATTAGCTCATGAGATGAGGCTTGTAATCTGTTCAAACTCTGGTCGGATGGTTCGGAAGTGTTAGGAGATGCCGTCCAAACCATCTGATTTACCATATTAATTTATTATAATTGTGACAATGTTTTGGCCAGGTTGTGTCCAGTGAGCGAGCAAATGGCTTATCTTAGACTCGGTAAATTCAAATTCTAACCTCTTATATGTGAAATGAGAAAGTTCTTTTTCCTTTGGGGGTCAAAAGTTTTGAAGACCAGTAGTTATAAGTTTTATTAAAATGGGTAATTGGGTCAGTAGCTAATTGGTACGAGCTGCACTGGGGGCCTTATTTTTTAGCCAACTGTAACTAATTGACTACCATATCAAAAGAAACAAGTAGGATAATTCTTTATAGCAGGTGGTGTGTTGAGGATTGGTTCCCCAAACTTTGCCTTCTCACTAAGTTCTTCAAAGGAATCAACCACATTCTGTAGCCTGGCAACGAATTCGATCAGAAGCGAAGCAAATGTGGCCAAGGACAGGGCGCTTGCACTTTCATATGTCCTGCAATTCTCTTCCTTGCTGACTTCGAATGGCCAAGATGGTTGGTCCCTAAACACGCCTTCTGGGGAAGCACCTTGTTTTGCATAAACTGACCTCAGGTCAAGCACAGTTTCACTCAAGGACTTAAATCCCATATTCATAGAATTCGAAACATTTTCAACATCTTCTTGTTCTCTAGGTCGTCTTCCGATCTCCCAACTCTCTGAATTGACCAGTATGTATGATTTTTGGTCTATACTTTTCTGTAACTTCTCTGCTGCCTCATGAACATCGTTCAGTACGTCTCCAGTGCCTAACTTTTCCATCTTCTCGATCTTTTTCCCAAGTTCTCTCAAAACTTTTGCACCTTCTGCTCCGACCTGCCGGAGCTCCGTACGAAAGACCAGTCTCTTAACAGCTGGGGCCTGCATTATACAAGATTAAAAAGAACCTACAGCTCAACAAAACTAAACTGCATTTGCATACATCCAAAACTCCAAATAGAAAAGGACACTGCAACTACTAGGCAATTTCTCACCCTACAGATTAGAGTTTCTCTTCCTTTTCTTTTCAAGAAACATGCACAAGATGTATAGGCAAACACATAAAAACTTGCCTGTATTTCAGAAAGAAGGCATCCATGGAGTGCCATGACCATGAATGCACAATGCCTCAATGCACTGCTCACTTTGACATAGTTTTTCCATGGATAATTCAACATTCTATAGCGGCCGTGAGGAGGTTCCCAGATCGCAAACTCCAACTGCGTATGTTAAAAACATAAACCAAACCCATTATTTCATCTGTCTAAACAAACATAAGCACATAATTGGAGAAATCATACACACCAGAATATCTTCTTGGCTTTTAGATTCTACCACTGATTTATAGCCCTTGTACATTGGGTCATCTGAAGCTTGGTATGTGAGAATTTTCGATGAAGTCCTCTCATATTCGACGAATTTCAGATAGCCAGTCACACAGCCTAAGCAAAGAAACTTACTTAGCAAGTATGATCTACTAAAGTTTCACCAAGGAAATTAAGTAACTTTACCTATACCTTCTAATGAAGTAGCAACATCCTTGAAATTTTTGGCCACCAAATTATGCAGATCCTCTCCTGACCATATGGGGAATATGCAGATGTTAACAAACACACACACACCAGCACCCACTGCAATAAGCAGTAAACGAGTCGTAACAGCCTCGTTATATGCTCTTGTTCTATTCCCAGCAACCATAAGAATGCAATATGTCAACACGAAAACTCGAAATCCATAGTCATAGGGTTTCATTGTTGGATACAGCCTCAAATAAGATGCCAAAAATCCTAATTGTCACAAACAGTAAAGCAGAGTTATTAAAAAAGAGGCAACAAAGATAATCAAGTATTAATTTCCTGTTTAAGCCGGGAAAACAAATACTAACCAACTATGAAAATGCTTATGACAATTACAACTTCCTCCATTTGTCGAGCCAGCAGAGATAGCTCAGCAAAACAGAAGGCTAGGATTCCAGCAACCAATGTTCCTAGTCCACGATTAAATCCTTTAATGAAAGTCCCTCCTGCATCAAAAAAAATTAGCACTAAAACTAGTGAGAAAAAAAATTGAACTCAAATATTGTTCAAAGGGTCTTAATCAACTGTAAGTAGTACCTATGCTGAATTCGAACATGACAATGACGGTGAGGATAGCCCAGATCGAGTACTGACCAATATCGATATCGTGGAATGATTTTTTCCAGAATATGAGCAAAGAAACAATGGACAATGCCAGCCCCATTTTTATAGCAAATATGAATTTTCTGGGATCACAACGACCCATTTCCCAAGCTTTGAGAGCAAAATCAAGCACATCTTCCCCAAACTTGGCAACCTTCTGGCCCAAGAAACTGAAGCAGCAGATATATCTGCTGCTCTCTGTTTCTTACTCGTCGTCTTTGAAGCTAAGCAAAAGCCGCTTTTCCATGCTCTTTGAATACAACTCTGAATCCTCAAGCACTTAGAATTAAGTGCTTAACCCGAATCTATAGGGAGACAAAGTTGATGCAAAGAGATGTATTATTTAGTAGAGTAATATTTAGCAGTAGAACCCTAGAGGCCCCAATAATGGAACAAACCAACAGTGGATTACGTACTACGGTACTAGGGAATAGGGATACTTTTCAAGTCGGAGCACGAGTTAATTTTGTGGGTCTTGTTCCGATACAGATAGGCAGCAACGGTAACAAATACCCAAAGACCCCTAATTCCTTATCTACCATCATTTACTGAACACTTAATATTCACCCAAGAGAAATCAATTTCTGGGAAGAAGACGGAGGTAAAAAGAAATGTGTTGTTATTGGGCCACTGGCTTGAACTGAGGAATCTTCGTCTCCTTGTCTTTCTGTGCAAGGAAAGACGAGGATAAAAGTGGAGGAAACTTCATGTTTGTCCTGGACAAGGATAAAGAAAAGGATAATTCTGAAGCCTGATGTTGCTCTTTGATTCTTGTAATATAGAAAATTCTACGAAGCGTATCAACTGGGACAGCATTGAGCTGCATTGTCATTCATTATTGGACCATAAGTACAATATACATTTACAGTTCCTCATCAAGGTTCAAACACAGAAGGTAAGCAACTAAGCCAACCACGGGCACAAATCTAAGGTAATTCACAATGCCAATCTTGTTGCTCTTAACATTTTGAAGATTATCGCCTATCAACCAAGGCTGGAATACACTATAGAGTACTATATCCCAAATGAATGCATACGCCAGCCTCTCGGATCCTAGATAATTGATCAAGAAGTCCCATCGCTCAGAAATGCCACCGAAGTTGCCATCCATGCGGCCATAAAGTGCCCACAATGCAGATATCAGACATATCCCTCCACCAACGAGTCCGACGATAGGAGCACCTTTGGTCATAACATCACCAAGCTGTGAGCGCTTGCTGGGGGTGTAGTCTGATTCAGTTGTCGATTCAGGTACATTCAGCCGAATAGCCATGTAAGGTATCAAAAATGCTGTTCACATCACATATACAAGAATCAAGTCATTAATGGAAATGCAACTTAACTCTAAACATCTCAATTTCAAAACAAAACTTTAAATCATCGATTCATTGAATCATTCATTTATCATCTTCTTGCAGTTACATATCTAATGCAACCATCTTAAGCCAAGGAAAAATGAAGCATTAGGTGGAATATACATTTAGGCAATTTGACATTTTATATCATTAGAAGGTCAATCAAAACCAGCTGAGTAGCTGATTTATGATATACCATTTACTTCTATGGAGTCAACAATGAAGCTAAATAATTTCATTTGTGTTCTACATGATTCAATCACCAGATATAAGAATTTTTTTTTTTTTTAAAAGAAGGCCTACTGTTTGTAAGGAACATCTGAAATCCCCATAAGACATCAAGAGACCCCTTGTATCTGTCCCTCTTCCCATCAGTGAAAAGCAAAGGAGCAAACATGAATGTCCACCCAATCACAAAGTTGAATAGCCCTTCAGACATCTGATTCCAAAAGAACCAAACTTAACACCATTCGAATCCCAAAAACACATGCTTCAATTAGCAGTAAAAAAATTAATCAAATTTACTGAGATACAACAATCTTACCGGGTGAAGAACTGGGGCATCAATAATATTAATACCAACTACTCTGCCATAAAATTAACCACAGAAATCATCAAGAACAGAGTCAAACAAACTTCACAACCAAACTACATAACCAACTTGATTTGATCATACCAGAGTTGAAGAGAGGCAAGACAAAGAAAAAATTTAAAGAGAGACCCACAAGGGAATTCAATGTTTCTGAACTTATAGCCCACACTGGATCTCCCTGCAGTATTAGGAAACCCAAAATCAATTACGAATGTAAAAAAAAAGTAAAAGAACACAGTAAAAGTTGAAGCACAATTACACACAGGAGCATAGGGAAGAAGAAACAGCCACAGAATGTAGACAGCTTCAGCAACCCAGAGACCAGTCTGGAACACTCGCCGGGAATTTCCATCTTCAGTCTCCTGTTGGACAGCTGTGATGGGCTTCCGACGCGCCGCGTGGCACACAACTAGTGGCTTCAGTTTTGTAAACCTGAGTGACTGTGAAGCCCATTTCGGGGCATCCAATGCTACAGGGTCTGGTTTGTGGAGCCGGGTTCGGGTCGCGAAAACGGCGTGGTTGGTGCAGAGCAGAAGCTGAGGTGTCGTAGTAACGGTGGCCATCTGTTTTTCTGGGAACGGAAAAAACGGCATGGCGTGGCTTTACCTCTCTACACTAAATAGAAGATGACTTCTCCAAAAAAAAAAAAAAAGAGAAAAAGATTTAAAGAGGGGTAAATTTGTCTTTTAGATGACGTAATTAACGTTTCCGATTGTTTCCAGTGCCTTTCCTAGAGTTTCAGAAACTCAAAGAGCTCGGGTAGTCATCGGAAAATAGTCGGAAACTCTAGGATAGGTGCCGGAAACCATCCGATGCGTTAATTAAAAGACAATTTTACCCCTGTGATTTCTTATTTACAGATTCGTGAATTTCAACACAAGGACAAATCCGGTAATAGTGAAACGACGTCGTCACAGTTGGAAGCTGGTTTATAAAGCAAGTAGGTCTTTGCTTCCTTGTTCCTTTTTCAAAGCGAAAGCGGAAGGTTTCAGAGTCTCTTTCCCGCCAACAATGGCGCCCAAATCCGATAACACAGACGGTAATCACACTCTACGAAGCTCTATTCTGATTTCCGATTATAGATTTACTGAGCGATAATCGTTCTCTTTTGGTTTCTTTGCTTTGTGAAAACTTCTCAGCAATCGTTCTCAGATTCGTCAATGAGGTAAACTCAGATTCCTTATCACTAATTATTATCATTTGGATATTAATATTTCATTTCTGATTTTGATTTTAGATGTGAATTTTGTTTTCGTTACTACCGAAATGTAAATTTCCTCTTTCAGTTTTAGTCTGTTTTGAGGTTTCGGACTCGAATTTATCATGATGATGCTAAACCTAGATTCTTTAATAAACTGATGTAGCTTAATTTTTCTTGCTGTTGTTTCGATAATTGGCCTGATAATTTTGTATAAATGTAGAGGAAATATTTAGATCTGTGTTTAGGTGCTTTTGGCTCTCTAATGTTGATGTGTGCTTGTGTGTTTTTTGGTTCAGCAAAATAAGCCACTGAATTCTCAGAATGTGGCGGATGCGCTGCAAAAGTTCAACCTTAAGAAGACGGCCGTACAGAAATCGCTGGATAGTCTCGCTGATGGCGGAAAGATTTCGTTCAAGGAGTATGGGAAGCAGAAGATATACCTGGCTCGGCAGGACCAGTTTGATATTCCGAACAGTGAGGAGCTTAATCAGATGAAGGATGCGAATACGAAGCTGCAAGAACAGTTGGCTGAGCAAAAGAGGGCAACTAGCGAGGTCGAGGGAGGTACTGATACTCTTTGTTTAGTGCATGCCATGTTTTTTCAGAAACTGTTGCTGGTTTTTCAGTATTTTGATTCTTGGTTTCATGATGTGTGTACTTGTTGCAGAAATTAAAGGTTTGCAGTCAAATTTGACACTGGAACAAATAAAAGAGAAAGACACCAAACTGAGGAAGGAGGTAGATTATACGTGACTTTAAGCTTGTAATAAGTCAAAAGGTGTGTCAGGGAAAAAAATGGTATGTTGAAGCTGTGGAGTTTTGAATTGTGTATCAGGTTAAGGAACTGGAAGACAAGTTGGAGAAATTGCGAGGAGGAGTTACCTTGGTCAGGCCTGAAGACCGCAAGATTATTGAGCAAATGTACTCGGAGAAGATAAGTCAGTGGCGAAAGCGTAAGAGGATTTTTAGAGATCTCTGGGACACTATTACTGAGAATTCATCTAAAGATCTCAAGGAGTTCAAGGTTTGTTGGCTACTTTGTTATTCAAGCTCATGGATTCTGCAATGGTGTAGTTCTTAATAATCTCTTATGTTATTGCAGGAAGAGCTAGGGCTTGAATATGATGAAGATGTTGGTGTGGATCTTCAGTCATTCAGTGACCTGCTTCCAAAAAGTAACAAGCGGCCTAGAGGATGGTGAAGTTTTATGGTCAAGTTATGCATGGTGAAAGGTTGGAACTGAGCTCCCGCTTTATTTAACAAATGATAGTATACTAATGTAGTTATGTATATTCTGCATACTAAGATTATAATGTAGGTTTATGAATCCCAGTTGGTTATAATTTTACTGATATTACATGCTGAAACCAAGTACTGAAACCTTTTGAAGTGATTAGTATGTTGAAATCTAGATCTAGGGGGGTTTAGACACAAGTCTAATGTGTTTCTTTTATTAGATCTGTTGGGGGTTGTAGTTGTACCGTAGACCAACTTGGGGGAAATTTGTCCACCCATGTCCATCCACACGCAGCACCACTTTTACTTCAAGTTCTTACTATAACAAGAACATTCAACTTTTTCATAGAATAATATCACAGAGCTTCAAAACTTCAACACACCAAGTTTCACACTTCCACAGAACATATGAAAGGAAAAAAAATAAAATTAATTTACCTTATTAGCACACTAACAAAACTTATATGCAGATCAAAAAACCATACCACCCATGCTTCTCAGTGCCCAAAGACCCGTCTATTTCTCAGAGAGAATGGTCCTTTCTCTAGGTTTAATGTGAGCCTTCTAGATGATCCCTCCGGCTCGACCTTCATCCCGGATTGAATCCTTGAAGGAACATTCTTAGGAGATGGGGCCATGGTACTTTGTTCATTATCACTATTATCAGAAACTATACCCTTCTCTGAATGACTGGGCTGGCCTATGGCATTTGAGGACACTGGAGGAGTCACCTCCGATGTATCACCTTCTGAATCTGAACTTGACGAAGATGCTGACCTCTTCAATTCTTCAGCTTGATTCTGAAGAGTGATGTGCTCATTATGGGATCCAAATTCAGTTCTTGAGGATTGATATCTGCTTGATAACTTACCTCGTTTAAGACCAGGACTGCTTTGATCATCAGAATCATGAGTTTCGGATCTGGACAGTTCCACGGCTGCTCTTGCAGCTGCTGCTGCATAAGCTGCAGACTCAAAAGCAGCCTGAGCAGCATGAGCCACATCCTTGTATTTCTTCTTCGAGTACTTGTCATCTTTGTCCGCCTCTTCTTTGAAAGCGTGTAAAACTTCTGCTGATCCAGCCGTGCCACTTGAACTGGCCATTGGCTGCGTTGGTGTCTGGACCTTCTGATCCTGCATTAGTCATACACAGCCCAGCCATGAATAATCTTGTTTTATTTCAAAGCAAATAATAGCAATCCCTTTCTGTTTAAAGTCACATACAGCAATAGAACCAGAAGTTTCTTCTAGGTTTAGTATAATGGAATTATCTCCGGCAATTTCTCTGAGCACTTTCATTCTGCTCTCCCTGGTTGGCATCCTAGTCGACAGTTTTTGGGTCAAGACAAGGCTGACTCCGCAATTGTTGCGCAATTCAATGGAACGAGCGGTAAATTCCTTGCCAAAGCGAGCAGTGAGAATACTACGAATCTCTTGAAGCTCCGGGAAATCTCCACATCTCGAAGCAGCATACAGTACACTCGATGCCGCCTCCCTCAGTTCCTCTGGACACTCCCTGGACATACAAAAGTAAAATCCCTTCAACCTTAGCCTAAGACTACACCACAAATGCAAACTGCTGAAAGAAACCAACAAACAAACAAACCTTTCTTGTTCAATGAGGTGAACTCTTTCGATCAAAAGGTTGCAATAACGCTCAATCATGACATACACATCCAGCATGTTCTGCTCCTTGATTACTTGCTCAACCTGCAAACAATCAAAACAGACTCTTTCATCAATCCCAAGTCAACGAGGAAAACAAGCTAGAAATGAGACTTGGCCAGCAGAGTTTCGATCTTACCCGAAGAAGAGCTCGGTCATGGTGGCCGAGCTGAAGGAGCTGGAGCACATCGGAGCGGGACTGGCTACACTTGACCTGACGCTGGGTTTTGAGGACGGCGAGGCGGGAGAGAGCAAGAGCGAGGAGTGGTTTCAACTTAGAGGTCTTGCTCCTTCCAAGCAAAGCGTCGAGCTTTCTTCCCATATTGCTCCTATGTCTACTGCTCTCGTACAAATCACAACCAAACAAAGAAGCTCAGGGTCGATTGCTCCTTTTTGAAATGACGAAGATGAAATGTGAATATGCGACCTTTTAACAGTTATAGGTATCTGTATCTTATGTGTTTCGTTTTATACGACGTTCTGTGGACTAAGTACCTTAGGAGCTAAGTCTGGTTTCTAGATGCTTGAATTTATTTATGCAAACTATTTTAACGCGGCTCGGTTTAGACATTTAGTCTTACGTGGAAATCTCTGGGAAGCGAGGTTGAGAGGCTACTTGGTGTGACCAAGTTCGGACACGTGAGATAGTTGACACGGTGGAAACTGCCCAAGTGCCCATGGCTTCCTTTCTTTCTTCTGGGTTTTAGCCTTTGTCAACTTGATTAATAATTATGAAAAATCCTTCATTAATTAATTACATATCAGATTTCAGAAAAAAGAAGAAAGCCTACACCCAAAAATAGAAAAAAATCTTATGTAGATATTAAGTGGATCTCACATACAAGTTTACTAGACTACTCTTTATGCAGTGAAATATCTAAAATGTCTAAACACTCCCTGCAAAGCACTAATAAATTGGTCAGTCCTACGCAGATAAATGTACGAAATGAAAAATCCGGAGTTATTTAGGATTCAGTATTTGGGAGAAACACTTTTATTCCGCATCCATTTTTGCTGTGTGTTTTTGGGGTCAAGTTGCATAAACTATAGAAGACAGAGATCAGGAGTTGTTTTTTATGCGGCCCTCGAGTTTTGAACAGTTGTTTTCGGCGCAAGCAATTGAAATCTGAGTGTTGACTTGGAGACTTGCTTCAGTGGGGAAGTTTCTTTACATATGAAGAAGTCGGCAGGAAACCCAAATAATGGATCTCTTCATTGCTCATTTTGATAACAAAAGATGCACCCCACCATAAGGTCTAAAAGAAAAATGAATTTCCTGATCCACTTTTGACATTTAACACAACTTCTATTTGGCACAATGTTAACATCGGATTCTTCAATTAGAACACGCCATTCAATTTTTTTTCGTGTATCACAGGTCACACAAACTAGAACGTCTACCAAAACAAATGGAAATATAGTTTACTCGCAACTACCATTCATACATGATACTATAAATATTATTAGATAGCTTGGTGTAGTTTTATCCACACTCTAAAATAATGCCATATGATAAAAATACTTCAGCATGCAACCAGCGCTTAATAGTTTTCGTGCACGGCTAAAGAAACCAACCATAACCAATTACAAAAATAAAATTCACATCACTGAGATATGAGATCGCACGAAAAAATGGATTCAGACAGTTTACTCAGCAAGCCAATGTTATTACAAATGGGACAGAACAGTATAATCAGGATCACCATGATTATACACCATTACAGCACATTCGAGTGATTGAGAAGATCAGTGCATCTTTTCTCAATACTATATGTCACCTCCCTGAGGAGGTGAAAGATAATCAATTGGCAGTTTCTTGGATGCCAGGATCACCGCCGCTACACATAGAACCATACTAGATGATTATTAGCTTCTCTTTCCTTGGGCTTTTTCCCAGTTCACCCAAAAAAAAAGTAAAATAGCGTACGGAAGTATCTAGCTGGTGTTGAGGACTCCAGAGAATCTGATCGCAACCCAATGAGTCTAATGTGGAATTATATGTTTAGCTTAACATAACACTCCGTTGCATTCTGATCTACAAGGTGTATATTATTGGATATGCGAAACAAATAACATCGAAAAATATTAGACATTTCAGTAATTATGCAGTACCACTTTTCATTTCAACCAATCCGGTAAATACAAACTTCCGCTCAGATTACAGATGTATGCAAGAGTAATCCCTTTCGGCTCCATAATTACGTACCATTCTTCATTTAAACCAATTCGGTCCTTACACATTTCCACTCAGATTACAAATGAATGCAATGAAGAGTAAGCCCTTTCGGCTCCCTCCAGCCGTTGGCTGGATGTATATAAAAGATTAAAACAAAAAGGTAGGCAAGAAGCCAGCAAGCTTAAAAGGATGAATTAACATGAGTTCACAGCCAATGTGATCAAATGAAACCAAAAGGAACAATAGCAACTCCAGAATCAAGCAAAAACCAACCCAATGAACCAATTAGTTAATACTCATTCATGATTGCTTAACAGCAGGTAGAATATAGGAAGTCATTCACACAACGGAGTTTTAGTGTTATGGGTGTGACCAACAAATGAGTTACAGATAAGATGTTCAAACCTGACACTTTGACAAGCTAAGGAAAATTATTCGAAATTTAAAAAAAAATAAAAAAATAAAAAAAAACAGAAAAACAAAAAACAAAACTAGGCATGCCGAAATATTTTTTGCCCGATTAAAAATTATTATTTGAGGGAGTGAGCCAGTGGGATATTGGTTTGATTATCTTCTATCTTTTTCATTTGGAGACATAAAAACTTCAGAACTGTGTCATTTAAGTAACTGAATTCCATGAATTGGATGAGCAGACTCTGCCTGTGTAGACATGGACAATATTCTGAGGGGACAAGAACCAAACTAAAGATGAACAGGTTTAGCTAGCAAATCAGATTTTTGACAGTAAAAAAACAGATTAAGACCTTGTATTATTTTGTCCAGAAGTTTGATACTTTATTTTTCTAGTATAATCTTGCGGCCAAAGAATCTTTTCCCAAAGAAACACTTTATATATTAAAGAAGTATTGGACAGAATGTAATGATAGATTAACAATCTGACAAAAACAGTGAAATGTAGATCTATATCTCAGTTTGTTTAATACTACATTTCCTACTCACTAAGAAGTAATAATGCATCTGAAATGTTGCCCCACTGCCATAAAAGGTAATACTTGGCCTCTCAACAACAATATCTCAGCAGAAACAGGCATCACATACAAGTCCAACAGAATTGTTACAAATAATGCATCTATAGAGATCGCACACATCAGTACTATGTAAAAAATCTAAACTCAACACACAAAACCGTAACATTATGAGTCATTATTATGAAATGTTACTTACAAGAGCAGCAGGAGCACAGAGGCCAAACCCTACAAGAAAGTAAAACTTTAGAATGTCTAATAAAATAGACAGTAACAGCTCAGACTTGATTGAAGGGAACTACACTGATAAGCTGAATTACTTACATGGACTTTCGTTTTGACGCAGACAGCAGCCAAATGCCTCCTGTGCAAGTGCCTCCATATGACCATGGATCAGATGCAATGCAATCTCATTAGGATATGCACATATTAAAGGTAAAATACGAAATGACGAGCAAAGACTGACAGTGGCACATGTCAGAATACAATTGCAAGCATCTAGCTTAATGTCAAACTATAAAAACAATCAGCAGTATAGTTCACCAAATCGAAGCATGGTTCAGAAAAACCAAGGCATTAACAGTGGACACAAAACCATATTTTTCAGAGAGCGAGTACAATTATACGTTGACAAGTATCTCTCACAATCTCGCAAGCCAACCAAAAGCACACACCAGAAAGAAAAATAGAAAAGGATCTTGAACAATAATTTTGCAAAAGAAAAAAAAGAAAAAAAAAAAAAAAAAAAGGGGAAGCCCAGTAGTTCTTATCAAGGAACAAAAAGACAAATCATGCAGAGCATAATTACAACTACTTCCAAGTCCCTCACAATACTATCCTAATAAACAAGCTAAGGTACCTTCTCCTGGTTTCCTTTTTAAGCATCTAAGCACTGGAGGGTTGCCTCAAACCAATGGCAGATATCCTGAATGAAAAACCTAATTAGAATCTCCAGAGCGAATATTTAATATGTAGTGGTTCAAAAGAAAACAACAAACAAAAGCTTATGAACATAAAAGTGTGCTTAGCAAACCTTTAACTAATTACATTGAAATGCAGAAACTGAGAAAAAAAAATTACAAAACAAGGCAAGAAATTTGAAAAATGAAAGTAAGAAGACAAGCTGCGTGTATTATGTTCCTGAGCTCATGAAGATATATGTGTATATATCTATCTTCTGTAGTAACACAAGCTATATTGCAGAAACAAAGTTCAAAGTACACACATTAGTCATGATGGGAAGTCATAAAAGATGTAATTAAAATTTAAAAGTGGCCAGTCATGAATGATTACAAGGGGAAAAACGCCTTCGGCTAGTTGTCTTACAATAGAAACAGTACACTCCACTGAAAGAACCAGCCAGTAATGTGTTCTCCTGACAAATATCCCCCCCCCCCTTCAACCATGCCAGACTGTGTCGAAAGCTCTCAGGCCACCACATAGAAGAGAGATAATGCCCAATGATTAGAAACTGAATATGAATTAGGTCAAAATGTACAAACATCTAGCGGAACTAGAATTCTGGAGTGAGAAAATCAGCAACACGGTTCACTTGCCAGTGATGAATGGATGATTCAAACCTTGTGAAACTGTCAACCTCTTGTCCGGATCCAGCACAAACATTTTATCTAACAGATCTTTAAAATCAGCTAATAGCTTGGGATCTGGATCCTCGCCAGAAGAACCTGCGATCATTGATCCAATATCTTTTGGCTTCATGTTGAGAATTACACGTTTAATGACCTGCATAAGAAGAATCAAAAACCTAAATCAACACGACACATGAAATCGAACCCAAAAGGATTGACAGATAGACTCAGAATATCATGCAAGCCAAGGAATGGATAGAACCAAGCAGGTTGACAAATACCTTTTTCGTAACAGGATCATCTTCTGTAGCATGGAAGTTTAGATCCTGATCAAAATTCTGGTAAGTAAATGCTCCCTGTAAGCAGATAAGCAAACATAAAGGAATATTATAACTAACAAGACTGTAAAGATATCAAACAGATAAAGGAGAAATATAAACACTGGCGTATCAAGTAAATACTTGCCTTCCGAAGCATCTTCTTAGGGAAAGGGCCTTTCAGTTCCATGTGAAGACGTAGCATATCATTGTTCGTAGCACCTGGAAAGAGGACTTTTCCAGTATAAAGTTCGAACAAACAGCAACCAACAGACCAGATATCCAATGGATGATCATACGGCAAGCCAAGAACTGCAACACAGACAAAGGAAAATCAATATAAAACTTTATCAGACACAAAATAGTAACCAAACTCACCGTCCAATATAAAAATATATAAATGAAGAAGCAGATAATAACTTCATCAGATACAGGGTGACTCACTTATTTCAGGGGCACGATAAAATCGACTCACAAGGTACGGTGTAACTTCATTCTTGCCAGCAAACATGGCATTGCCAAAATCACAAAGTTTCAGAACGTTTTTTGCTTCATTTACCTGCATCAAAGAAATTTGACAGATATTTGATGAGAGACATAGATATATTAAACCTGATCACAAAAAAAAAAGTAGCACACAACAAGAACATACCAGCATGTTATCTGGCTTTATATCACAATGAAGTACACCACAATTTTTAAGATGCTTCAATGCAATCAATAATTGCTTGGCATATATCCTCACTGCAGTTAGTTTCAGACCAATATTGCGTCCAAACTTTTTTAAAAGTTCACGGAGGTTCATATGCAGAGATTCAAAAACTAAACAGAGATGATTTCGATACTTGAAACTTGATAGAAAACGAACACAATAGCGCTTATTGTCAGGATCTTGACCTACTAGTTTCTTCAATATGGCCAACTCGGTCATACCAGCCTTGTACCTACATCACATATAATCCCCATTAGTGTGAGAGCAAGAAGACCAAATAATGCATATCTATAAGGAAATTAATCAAAACTAGCACCACAACAAGAAGTATCACACTGACTTACATAGTATCATTGCTACGAATAATCTTAATTGCCACTTCTTCTGGTTCACCATTACCAACCTTAAGGTTTTTGGCACGAACAACAGTTGAAAACACGCCTTTCCCATGTGCAGCGGTAATCTCATATCGGCCATCAAGTAATTCCCCAAACCGGTAGCCTGCAACAGAATATCATAAACGTGAGAAACACAACAATATATACATGAGTAACTTTGAATTTACATTTATGACCAACTTTGAGTATGAAAATGGAACATTAACTTTATATTTGAAAAAGATAAGAAAAGGGGCCGAGGAACAAGGCAGATACTAATTGGGAATTTTTCTCCAATTTGAGAGAACAAGAATTGCGCTACAGGGAATCCAGGATCTTTTGATCATTGCAGGAAGGAAATGTAAGACTGAGGTGTAGGTTAATAGATAGAAACTCCAAATTTCTGAAAGGTGAAAAAGGTGGGGACGAATTTGGCAAGTAACCAGCATCCAACAGTAAAAGTCAAACACAATTGCAAAAAATCGATACAATAGATCGGTCAAATACTTACTGTAGTATCCTTCTGCATCATCCCAGTTGTCACGGAGACCACTCCTTTCAATTCGTACAGCATCTCCTTTGTCCTGCATATAGAAAAGGCACAATAATAAAAATCCTAACATATATAAGCAATGAAGTTCAGCTGAAATTAACATAGATACACAAAAATATTCACAAGTCCAAACAATAATACATCAATTATATAATCACTCTACTGAAGTCGCCATCAATTTTTTAAATGTCAAATATGCATACAATAAAAACAATAGTAAAAGGTGGTAGATAACCTTACCAGTTTTCGAACTCCAGTTGGGGTCTCACCAAAGATATCATCACATAAAATACCATCAGATCTTTCTTGTTTGAGTTCTGAGCCACCAGAGCTTTCACTCTGCAAAGTTGAGTATGGAAGAGCAAGTCACATAATTTATATCAAATACAAAGAGCTAAGAGGCGCAACAACAAATAATAAATTGCAAGTCTTTATCAAAGACACAATGTCCTAGTAACTACTTTTTAAAAGAGAGGACACACCTTTGGAGTACCCTCTCCAAGCCCTGGCGCACCATTGTGTCGAGCTGTAGTAGACATTGTTTCATCCCTATATCTTTCTCCTCCAAAACCCCGAGCACCATCAACTTCTGCTTTGAATTTGGCAACCACTGTTAATTGATCCAGATTATCTGCAGGATCACAATATCATAGGCAAATTATGTTTTCATCATTCAAATAACAGACAACAAAGGTAACATGCAGTAGCGAAAATAGCAAAACAGAATAAAAATCATAGCAGTACAGCATACAGAAATGGAGAGCAATTTGTTTGGAAACAGAACTTGGCTGAACATAACGAAGAAAAACTTATAACTACCTTGATTTTGACTGTCTAAATGATTGGGGTGCTGTAACTGTGACTCAATTTTTATGTTGGTCTCTTGCTGTGGCTGCCGACTTTTATATTTTTCCAAGATTGCTTGCTTTCTCCTCATGCTTTCCTCCTTGATTCTGTTAAGATATTCCTCTTCCTGATCAGCCACTTGCAAACCAACCATCTCTTCATCATCTCCTTGTTCATCTCT
Organism: Potentilla sterilis; assembly: GCA_963682095.1. NCBI lineage: Eukaryota > Viridiplantae > Streptophyta > Magnoliopsida > Rosales > Rosaceae > Potentilla > Potentilla sterilis. Next base: position 45,250,681 of record OY821761.1, on the reverse strand, counting down.
ACAGAAGTAAAGGTAAACATACATCAAGGAATAAATATACTCCCCAACAGATAGAATGGAATTTTCTGCATCAATAAACATAAAAGAGAGTAAGGTGACAAGGAAATACCTTTCTAGTTGAACTTCTGCTTGATCAAATTTTGTTGAACCGTCCTGCTTATATTCTTTTAATTCATACCTCAATTGACCAGAATGGTTATACTTGTCTCGAGTTCCATATCCACCTTCAGTTTCATTTCTCTCCCTGTCCTTATCTCGACCCTTGTCCCTATATCTATCATCCCGCCTCTCCCAATTCCTGTCTGTAACTCTGTCCCTATCCCGATCTCTATCTCTGTCTCTGTCAGCAGGCTTGACCCTGCCCCTGCTCCTATCAACATCATCCTCCCTTGTCCTGTCCCTGCTCCTATGTCGCTCTTCCCTTCTACTACCCCTATCAGCCACCCTTTCAATGCTATCACCACGTCCAAATCCCCTTTTCCTGTCCCTTAACAAATCCCTGTCACTACTCCTTTCTCTTTCTTTCTCCCTTCTCCGATCCCTGTCCCTGTTCCTCTCAAGTTCTTTCTCCCTTCTCCAAACCCTGTCCACCTCCCTCTCCCTACTCCTCTCTCTCTCTCGACTGTGATCTAATCCAGAGTATCTGCTAACACTGCGCTCCCTTTCATCATCCCTCACCATGCCTTCATCATCCGAGTCGTGAGTGGCCTTGCTTTTCTCAGCATATACTGAAATTTCTCGATCATGATAACGTCTCCTTTTAGAAATAGCTTCCTCTTCCAACATACTCTGAGAATGTGATCTTCTTCTAGATGGTGCCTCCTCTTCCACTATACTACGGGAACGAGATCTCTCTCTCATATGATCATGCGACCCTGATCTGCTCTTGCCACACAACACATCATACCTGTCACCACTACTTCTATATGGCGACTTTTCTTTCTTTGCCAAGTCTTCATCCACATTTTCACCATAGTATTTCTTTCGATGACCACCTCCTCTGGAAGGTGACCCAGATTCCAGGTGCCGCCTCTTCTCCAAACTTCCATTGGCACGATCCTCAAGGTCAGCTCTAGAATTTTGAGGCAAAGCAGCATCACTATGAGACTTACTGCCAACAGGACTCCTGGTATCATCATCACTACAAAGTCCCTGCCAAACAATGCCAAGAGAAAAACAAGTAAGCACACAAAATTTAGTACTCAACACTAATCCGTCGAAAGCAAAAACAACAGGTAGTTTAATATGCAATGTAACCAGCTCTTACAAATTAACAGTAAGCCATCAGCCTTCAATGACGAAACGCCCTATGAAACTTCTTTTGCAATTGATTCATGTTCGTCTAGTGCAAGTGCAGGTTCTTATATATGTTAAGGAACAATGGCTTTGGCTCAGCCACTTGAACAATCTCTCACCCCAAACAAATTCATCACACAGTCGAAAACAACCGAAAGAGAAAAACCTCTTTTGGCCATAGAAAACAACAGCAGTACACCTTTTCCAAAATTTTAGTAAAGAAGCTTTAAATAAAAAGCTAAATGTTTGAAAAATAAAATAAAAAAAATTAAATTAAATCATGAACAATGAATTATAGGCATATGTAATGAAAAACGAGATAAGTTTAATCAGAACACACCGGATTTTTCTTATCAGAACGTTCAGGAGCTTCAATTTCACCGGACTCGGCACCGGAGTCCGCTTTCGTATCCAAAACGCTGTCGTCGCGACCACCGCCGCCGTCGTCGAGAATTTCGCCTTCCTCTACGTCCTCCGCCGGCCGAGGAGTACTGGATGGAGATAGCAAAACAGGCGGCGGAGGCGGAGGAGCTTCGATGTCGTCAGCGGCGGCCTTGGTTTCGTTTTCGCGCTTCTTGCTGCTGTGGCGGTGACGGTGGTGCCGGTGGTGGTGCCGGTGCTTGTGACGCTTGGAGGACTTCTCGGCGTCGTCGTCGGAGTGATCGCGGCGGTGCTTGCGTCGCGAATCTTGGTCGTCGCCGGACATTGGGAAATTCTAGGGTTTGGGGTTGGATTTTTTTTTTTTTTTTTTTTTTTCCACCTTTTGTCGATTTTGGGTTTTGTGAGAGCGAGAGAGAGTCCGTGTTGGATTTTTGGTTATTTATGACTTTTTTTAGAGTTTGAGATTGGGAAAAGGCATGTGGATTTCCTTGTTCCGGTCTACAACGGCACGTGCGAACGAGTTTCCATGTTTTGGGCCTTATTTTCGCCTATCATCAAATAAACGGGGAGGAAATATATATTTCTGCCCTACTGGTGGTTTAGGAATTAGAAGATGTCTGGGATAAATTCTAAAAATTTTCAAATAAGCTAGTACAGATTAAACCATTCAATTTCCGTTCATCTCCACAAGAACCATATTTATTTTGGGAATTTTACTAATAGATAGACATATATTTGGGTTATATACTCATTGACAAATTCGAGGCATTGACATATATTAAGTAAGACAGTCTCGTAGACATCAGATATAGATGTAGTATATGAAAAATGTGAGATGTTCGAATTGGTCCCACAATTACTGTGACTGAAGTTTTAACTTTTTCCAAATCATATACAAATTTTAACTACTTCCTGTAAATAAGTGAGAGGCCAGGATACTTAAAGACCTGCCAAGAGAGACAAGTAATCATGAAGTAAAAGCCTCAAACTGAGAATGCTCAAGGATTATTATTCACACTACAGATCACCAGCTAAACTACATGAACCCTAGCTACAATACAATTGAGGTGTTGAGAAAATCTACACGTACTATGTGTTTTCCTTCTGTAAAGGCTATCAATATGCAGCAGTAACCATAGCCCTTTGGTCCATGTGTTCAGTAGTACTTTCATCAAACTATTGGATATCCAGAATTTCGACTCTACGATTCATCTTTTTTCTCATCTTAATTGCAACATCTGCTGGTATAAATCTCCCACATACACTAACCCTGCATTGCTGCTTCTCAATCAGATGTGTCTCTATTGCTTCAACACAAAACCAAAAATGGGATCATTAACATTTTGAAAGAGTTAATATGATTTTTATGTCTATTTACGGGTACATGAATACCTTTCATGTTGAGAAGTACTCTCCTTACTTTCCTAACACATCCATTGCAATCCACATTGAGCCTCATCACCATGCAACAGTACTGCAATTGCACAAAACAGGCTTAGAAACCCCATAAACTATTAAAAATCGAAGCGCTTCGTAACGAAAAGGATGAACAGGCTGCTACTTAACTTGCCTTTCCTGCCATAAAGTTGGAGTTGCCAAAGAGCTGAGATCAATTATTGGGTGGTATGATGACTTGAAAAGAGGACATGGAAAAGGCTATATCGTGGAATATTAAGAATATGGAAGATTTTGAACCTATTTGTGGATCATTCCAATGAAAATTCTGGCCTTTTTGCTTTGGAATCTGATATATGCTCAAGTTAAGAAAGAGGATTTTGTTTCTTATGCATTAATTTATCTGATTATCCTTAACTTCATCCTAAAACTTTCCCTACCTGTTTCCTCAGAAAATGGCAAAGTGTTGGATAAGCATTTGATGCTACCGCTTTTCTTCAACTCAAAGGCTTACATATAAAAACTTGAGGTCCCTTTCAAAAAGGGTCTCTCCTTGTTTCTTCTTCCAAACAAACATAACACAGAAAGGAAGTTAAGAATACTCTCAAATCATCTCCAATATATTCCCCCTTATTTTACTATACCAGTTACCATTAGATTCTGCACATATAGATCAATGTAAAAAACTCTAGCACAAATACCCAATTCAGAGAACAAAAATCATTTCTAACAATAAATTTTCGCTAGCATGTAATGCTGGTCTTCTCTAGCTTGGAATCATTCAACTCGAGGAAGAACGAAGTATGCGTTTAATCAAGGCAAATTTGTTAAGAGGATTCCTGTGTACAGCAGGAACTAGCCGACCAGGCGCCTTTGCTGCTGCAGTACTTGGATATTTACATATGAGTGTAACCTTCTTCTCCGAAGCACTCACCAAAACAGACTCTATATCTGCAGAAGCATGTGAGAATAAGCATACTCAATACTGTGCTAATAAAAGAGAGCAAGTACCATCATGGGAGAGTAATAAATTTTTCACTAAAGTTGCTAAAGTACATGACTATGAACAAAAAGGTCCATAAAGACACATGCAGTGGTCCCTTTGCTAAGGACCTAGGAAGATACTCAAAGCCCTAAGCCAAGAGCTGAACTAGCAGACAACCATATACAACTGGAATGGAAAAAATACAGGACCATACTGCACCATAGTGCTACTTTCTAGTCCTGAGACTTTGCAGAAGTCACCTACCAGCAGGCTGCAGCAAGTTCTGCAACCAAAGTTTCAAGCTTTATAAACCTTTTTGCATAAACAGTACTGCAGAATCATGACCAAAGATCGAAACTCCATGTCTCTATGAGATAAAAGTATTTCCCCAAGTTCTATCTACTGAAGGATCTTTCTCAATTTGCAATGAGGATCAGAAGAATGAATGATGTGTCAAAAACTCAAAATCTTACCACCCATTTTGGACATCATCTCAGCTAATCTGCTTTGACATCCAGTACATCGTATATCGGATGAGAGAACAACTTCCTGGAACTGTTTGAAACAAATGAAACTCACTAGTCAGCCCTAAATGAACGTGAAAGTTGGTAAATGAAGGCATGAAACAGAGGAGAGGAAATACACACAAGAGGCATGGATAAGGATTCAACAGCGGCAAGACTGGTTCCAGAAAGCGATAAGCTGCTATTCGACTTCATTGATCAGAACTGCATCCCATGGCTTCCTTCTGTTGCGTATGAAACTGGCTCAAAAATAGAGAGCAAATTACAGACCCTCACACAGTTACACACAATAAGGTACCAAGTCGAATCCCATCAATGCTTCTCTTAAGATGAAAAGGATTTAGGAGCCGCTCCTCCTTTTGTTTACTGATACAGCAATTGGAAAAGGTAGTTGGACAGAAAGGGAAGTAAGATCAGACTATAAAACAGCAAAGAGATTAAAGGAGGGTCTTTATTTTAGGACAAACTACAAATTAGTACATGACAACAATTTGTTTTACAAATAACTCACTTACATATTTAATTGAACAAATTAGGACAAAAATTTACAAATAAATACCATGTGCATAACAAGCTGCCACATGTTATTAACTAATTTACTCTTTTGTCCTTAATATTTACAAGCATGTATTTAGTCCTAATTGCTGCTACTGTCTATTACAAAACTAGTTGCTACTGTCTATTACAAATCTAGCTGCTACTGTCTATTGCAAAACTAGCTGCTACTGTCGACTAGGAAACTAACTGCTACTGTCGACTTGGAAGACACATGCTACTGTCAACTTGGAAGACACCTGCTACTGTCGACTTGGAATGTACCTGCTACTGTCGAGCATGAAAGTAACTGCTACTGTCGATTTGAAAGGTGCTACTGTTGGCTGGGAAGGTCTCTGCTACTGTCGATTATGTATCTAACTGCTACTGTGGGAAGGCACTTGCTACTATTGACTATAAATCTAGCTGCTACTGTCGACTGAGATACTAACTGCTACTGTGGTTTTTGGTGAGCAAAATTCGAAATTTCAAAATTTCTCAAAACATATGCAATATGGTACTTAAATGAAAGCCCATGACATAAGGAACAACTTTATATATTGGCTCACCTCCAAATTACTGGTAGTTTAGCCGGAAAATTTAAATTTGCTTGAAAAAAAAACTAAAAAAAGGAGGAGAGAGAAACTTGTTAGATCTGGGTGGCAGTTGGTAATTTTCACGAAAATAAGGGTATTTTAGATATTTTTACATTAATTACTTAATCAATTTTGGTCTACTTATTTTTTGGGCTTGGGCTTATGTCTTAATTTGTATAAGAAATATGGAAAGTGTTGAAGGAAAAACGTATTATGTGCCTTCGTCAATGTAACTGACGATAGATAATTATGTAGTCATTATTGTCATTAATGTATTTCCTATTACCGTTGTAATACTCACCCTATATAAAGGGGATTATCAATGAAATGAGGAGACCAATTCTGATATTCCTACAACACGTTATCAGCACTTTGCCTAACCTAGAGTTTTTTAGCCAACAAAAAAAAGCAGAAAAAAATCTGCCGAAAAAAAAAAAAAAAAAAAACCCTAGAATTTTTTTTTTCTCTCCACCGCCGCTACCCCTGCTAGCATCAGCTCCGGCCGGCACCACTGCCCAGCGGCTCCGATCAGACAACCTCGCCTTGCGCCGCAGCCTGCTCAGCCCAGCCACAGACGCTGCATGGCCGCCATGGCCTCACCCGGGTCCCAGAAAATTGCTCTGGGCACCCAACCAACCAGATTCCGCTCCGATCGGCCACCTCTGATCGGCGTCTGCTCCTCCGCACAGCAGCCTTGATCGATCCTCCTATGCCGGCTCGCCTTGACTCGATCCTCGACTCGATCCTCGACTTCAGATCGGACCACGACCACGTAGCCCCGAATTCGTCGCCGGTCAACACCTCCTGCCTAGCCCGCTTCGTCCCCGATCCAGTCTGCTGCAATCGGGCTCCGATCCAGCCTTCTCCCGCTTGCGATCCACTCTAGACTAACCCGGCCCATCGTCGACCTCCGATTGGACAACCCAGTCTCTCCATCGCCAGAATCCGTCGCCGGTCAACTCGCCTCGATCTAGATCGGAAGACGAACCCCTTGATGCCTGAACCGGATCTGTGAAACCCGATCCAGCTTCTACCGACGACAGCTCGTCGGGAAAAGGCTGCCTCTAGAAGTTCTCCCGACGAAAATTTTGTCGGCAGAGCTTGCACTCGACCCGACCCGACCAGATCTGGGTGACCCGACCCACAAAAAAAAAACAGAATTTTCTTTTTGGGATACAAATTTGAAGGTAATTTTTGAAATTATCGTATGGTAATTTATATTCACTGTGTGACTATTCATATAGATATTGTTTAAATGTGAAAATCATATGAAATTATTTAATTTATATGATAAATGTGAAATATATATGATTAAAGTGACTAATCATATGAATATTATTTGTTTTTATGTGGCATAACAATTACGATACGACGATTAATATGTGACGACTATTTGGAGTCGGAGATCGAGCAATCGCTTAATATGCAGTTTATTTGGCAAACTAACAAGTAAGATCTAATTAACGTTATTATTTTCATTAAATCGTTAATAATATAATGCTCAAACTTATCTTATTATATTATGACATATATTTATGAAATTTGAGCATCATTATATGTCTATTTTATTATGTTAAATAATTGTTTTTATTTAACATGTTATTTAATTTGAGCATTGCCATGATAATGCAAATCTCATGAGCAATACAATATAAAAATGGACAAACCAATTATTGTGATAAAGCATATTCACGAAGTAAGAAAAATATGACCATTACAAATTTTGGTCTTGAGATCCAATTTTAATTTCTTGAAAAATTTTTCATCATGGATATCTTCTTGATTATATAAAAAGCAATGATAATGAAATTTCATTAGCTTTACATGCAATGAATATGGAAAAATCAAAAATTTTATTGTGATAACGAAATTTCACAAAGCATCGGGTTTCCATAAAGTATATTGGTTTATTTTAGTTGTCGTAAATGTCATAGACCGCGAAACTAATATATTTTATTCTTCTTATATTTTACAGATGGTTTAACCATCACAGTTTGACTTTGACACATTGGGCTCTGAAGAACTTGAGTACCAAATTCCCCTATTGAGCCAACAAAGGCTTGAGCATGGTATATTTATACGAACTGCTTTATGTAAATAGCTAAATATATAATTTCAATATCTTGAATGACAACGTAAGGTCTGAAAAGAAATTCCCTGAAACAAATTATGCAAAGTAATGCAACAACCCTAAACCAAAGGGCAATGACAATGTAAGGTATGAGAAAAAGAAATTTCCTAGAACACATTTTGTAAAATAATGCAACAACCCTAAATCAAAAGGCAATGACGATGTAAGGTCTTAGAAAAATATATATATATTCTTGAACAAATTGGGCAAAGTAATGCAACGACCCTAAAACAAAGGGTAATTACCATGGACGTAAAATTCATATAATCACCCAAAAGTAAGTGGAAACAATGTAACATTAAAAAGATGACATAGGGGATATGTCATGTGCAGTGAAGCACTCTGCCATTGTTGTAATTCAATGAACTATTGATACGTACATTATAAGCTAGCAAAGAATTAGCTACGACTTTCAATAAATATGAAGAATCATATGAGTACGCGGATTTTGGAAAAGTATCTTCAATATCCAACAGTAACATTGAAAATGAGTTTACAACTAAAAACATAATATCTGGGAAGAATATGTTAAATGACAAATCTCATCATTGCAGCTATTAAAAGAGCAAAAAGGATCTGGCTCAATCCAAGATAGACTTTGATTAGTCTACTTTAAAAATTTTAAGATATCCTTATAAAGGCTATTACGCCTAAATACGACTTTTTGTCCTAAATTAGACTTTTTGTCTTAAAGTTTCTCTCTCTAAATTGGACAAGACTAAATGTAATCGTTGGCATGTTAATTTTTTTTGAAATTTCTCTAAAGGAATTGAGATTATTCAAATTTTATTCATAATATACATGATTCAATTTTCTACATCTAACTTTGCAAAGTATTGCATAAAGTAAAGCAACATATCATAATATAGGCATGAAACAAAGAACCGTGTGTAAAGAAACGCACAATGTAATCCCTAAAATAATAGTACTGAAGAACAATAACACTATATGATAATGATTAGTATATCAAAGAAAGTGATAATGATCAGTATATATTTTCCTTTGGGATTCATAATACACCTGCCTAATTGGGATTACAATACCTTTTCATTACAATCCCCATCGATTTACTCTAAAGAACTTGAGTTACGTTTCGATGTATATATTGAGCATATGTCAAATTGACAATTTATGCGATAAAAGAAAATTGAATTTTGTTTTCCACATTATAAAGAAATTTACGCCACGATTTTTCATGTGAAAAAGATACAAGTGAGAATTCATTTGAGCTCCTTTGCATTACCTCTAAATGACTGCGAATGTAAACGAGTATTAGAGAAGATTATATGTCAACTTAGTAGGTTCTAAGTAACCGCTAATTAAATCCAACGTCATAAGAAAATGATCTTTTGGAATTCTGACATAGATTGGCTTTGATATGGTGATCCATACATTAAAGAAACTACTATGGACACCCATATTTTTGGATAAATAGAAGCAAACACCAGAAGAATATGGTTCACACACGAATCTGAGGACGATCAATGAACATTTTATCCTCAAATATTGTCATATAGGGTTGAAGACGTATGTTCAATTCCTAAATTCCGCCGCTCCCCCAATGTGGCATTATAATATATTTGATGCACAAGCATATGCATTTATACCTTATTATGCTTCTCCTATCCGTCATGATTTTATGGATAAAAGTACATCATTCAAAGCCTATTCGTTAAAGCAATTATGATTGAGATCATCATATGCAAAGGACACATGAGTTTCTCATTATGTTGTTATATTGAATCAAAAGAGGATTCAGTGGATCGATTCAACCAACTTGCGGACACCATAGATATTTTATGGTGTTGGTTGTTGTGTCGACACACTGGTCACGTGTCATGACACCATCCACAATTAAAATTCATGCTGCTCATGCTAGAAAGTCAAAGCACTTAGGCCGGGTTAATTTCCGTAGGTGTGATGATTTTATGGCTTATTATATGGGATTTGTAATGGACATCATATTCCTATATAAAAACCCAATTGGTCTCACGGAAAACGACTACAGTAATAGTCTTAATATTGGTAAAGCACACCAATACTTCCGTTTTGGGTTATGCAATTTTTGCATGCAGCGTTACTTTTTCATCTATGGCCATCATCATTGAACCAATTTACACCATAGCTAGTGACTATGTGTGAGTATTTTAAAGGATTTCAAACGAACTTGTAATCCTTGAGCTCTTTTGGATTGACACGGATCTACAATCCTTGAGCTCCATTAAATGTTTTTATGTGCCAAAATTGCGCCGCCACAGCGCACAATGATGGGTTACTTGAGATGAATAAATATTTATGCTGGATATGAACTTCCAGCTATAGTCCGCTATGTCGAAACCTTGACAGGCGATCTCCTCACCGCTAGATTTGCGGTGTGTCACTTGGATGAGACAGTCTTCCCGTCGTTAGGGGGAGATAAGAACAAACATGTTCAAGTGGAACGACAGGAATTGTCGTGGTTTGTCCCCACTGTGTCTCATCTTGATCCCCAAAAATCACACAAAGTAAGGTGTGTACATATCTTATACATTAAAGTGACGAGATCACATAAACCTGCTGCACAATATACCTGTAAGGATTGTGTTTTATCAAAAGGACATGGTACCACCCAAGAGGAATTGGGTATTGCACTGCCACCATGGATGGTGGCATGGTGACGCCATAAGTGGCATAAATGGTGTCACAGGCCGTGGCTCTCCAAGGAAGAGGGGGAGGCCACCCTAGGTTCGATACATACTTGTGTAAAGGAAGAAAACAAGTTTGGCACAACCTGATCTATTGATCAGTGATACTCAAATCCGTCTCATGAGAATATTTATGGATTGTGGTTATCATTGGGGGACGCCTCAAATGTTAGAACAAATCCTTAAAGTATAGAGATCTCTACAAACACATTACACTAGTGTACATGAGGACGTGGAATAATGAGTCTACTATCGAACCATACTTCGTTGAAAAATGTCAACTTAGTAAACTGGCCTAATGGAAAGAAGCGATCCAGTATAAACAAAGAGATAGGTCTTTTGGGCAGGTGACGCCGACACCGCAAATATAAACTCTATCAAATATATCTTTGTTAGAATGCGTAATGAGAATAAGAGTATGCAAACTCACCTTATGGCGCAAGGTCTCTCAAAAACGCACTGGAATCGACTACGAGGAGATATTCTCTCGTAATGGACTACGATGAGACAAACTCTCGTAATGGATGTCATTGCACTCCACTACCTTGTCAGTTTGGTAGTTTCCGAAAAACTGAACATGCAGCTTACGAAAAGTGATCAAAACATATATCTCTATGGGGATCTAAATTAAGAGATATACATGAGGATCCTAAACGGACTTGATCCACCCAAATCAAGTGACTCTAGATCACATGAGTACGTTTGCAAAAGAAATTGAAACGTTCACTAAAGTGACTACTTGATTGGAAAGGGATTGATGAATTATGCCCTTGCGTTTTCATTATGGATATATATGAACTCTAAATGAAATAAGAGAAACTCAGTGTATTGTAAATCCTAAGTTGAGAATGAAAAAGATTTTGGGAATACACAGTCTTGAAATGGAACTCAAGGACTGTAATGATGGTGATCATCCATTAATCGGCTTAGGCACTCTAAAGAATAAAGTGAGGCCTACAGATATTCCCATGATCAGTCGAAGTCTTTACTCTAACAATAGATCCGTTTTTCATCTAAAGGAAGATGACGAAGAAGTATTGGGAAATGAAATTCCTATACAAGTGCAATGACGCATGATTGTACTTAAACATAATATGTAAGACTCGACCTCTCATTCGATGTAAATTTGTAAAGCTATGTCTAGCTATGCGCCTACGCAACGCAAATCGTTCTTTCATTAAAGATATGAAAGATTTGGGCTTATTCAATCTCTACATAGAATGTGACATGATAAAGAAATTATCCACGTCACAGCTAACTATGGGTAAAGAAAAACGCATTAAAGGTGAAATAAGAAAATCTGTTGTCACAGATCAATTTCAAATCTCTTAATGGTTCATCCATACTCTAGACAAAGTTATGACTGTTTTGTTATATGAAGGTCATACCACGAGTGAACCTGATGTTCAATATGAACCAATGTGTTCGGTTCATGAACAACCTTATCCTCAAGATCAAAGTAAATCAAATTGGATCTGAGGAAGATGTGGCAAGATTTAGTTACTAAATCATTGTTCAAAGTCATATTTGGAAAAACATGTGAAAATGCATAACTATGCTAATGTTACTGAAGCTCCCTTGATCAAATGAAAGAATCAGGGAGAATCTCATGATTAATGTAAAAATCAGGGGTAGGTGCAGACATCAGGGGGAGTCTAGCACATACATGTTGTTTTCAAATGTAATAGGTGCGTTGCGCTCTTTTTGTCCTTCGACCAAAGTTTTATTTTCTCCCATTGGGTTTTTGTTACTTGGCAAGGTTTTTAATGAGGCAACATCACATGCACCATTTTATCTCTGACTCGGCACAAGGGGGAGTGTTGAAGGAAAAACGTATTATGACTCACCCTATATAAAGGGGATTATCAATGAAATGAGGAGACCAATTCTGATATTCCTACAACAGAAAGTGAGTTTTTAGTTAATTCAAATGTGGTCAGTTACTATTAAGTAATTCTCCCTTTATTTTATGTACAGTGGACAACTATGATTCATTCACAAATGCTATTATGTAGCAGCCCCACAATCACATTAGTGATTAATATGTGCTACTTTCTTCCTTGAATATTCCATAAGAACTTAAGAAGTTTCAATACCTCCAACTTTTCACGTCTACTTTTCATTTACGAATCCGATGTGTACCAGTCCAATCATACACTAATCTCTAGTAGAATACAAGCACCAGACAGCTGTAATTAAGCACCAATTGTATAGATTAGTCGTAGTCTTGGTGATTACCAGTAAGAGGATTGAGGCTCACCTCTTGCAAATTTCAACTACTTTACAAACTCCTATCAGAAAGACTGTAGACAAGGCCAACTCCAAGTGCATAGGATCCCAACATAGTCAATGTTTAAACGGCTACAACACAGAACAACGGCTCCCGGAAGCTCAAGGATATCAAAATAGAAAGCATATGAAGGAGTCCAGGTCAAAGTTGAAGCTAGTGGCAAGAAAAGAATTTTATTATGCAAAATAATTACATCAAACATATAAAGGATATGATGAAAAAGTTAGTTGCCCTACAAGGCCTATTCTAGATCCTATTGCACCCAAAATTTCAGCCTGATAACAACAGGGCATAAGGCCCTTCAGGCTGATTGTTGCATAAATAAGGTATAACTTGGATGCCATGACCTCTCTCAAAACAAAAAACATTCCGGAGATGACATTGCTGTGCTAAACTGACTAACACGGAGCAGCATCGATTCGATGCACTAGGGCTGATATATACTGCAACTAGAAAGACTACATAACTAAGCTTGTTAGAGGAGGCGCAACTGATGAACTGAAGAGAGAATCCCCTAAATATTTGCAGTTCTCGTGGTCAACCATGAGGGATGATGGAATCAAATAACTTTCACAAGATTTTGATCCCATGAGGCTGGAGGTGCTTTTACCATCAGTACCAAAATGCAGCTTCTGAACAGAGCTCCCATTACCACGTCTTCTCTTCCTCGAAGACTTCCACTTCAGCTGGGCAAAGAGATCATCCTTCAAAAGATCTGGAACCTTGTCGACTTCATTAACTTGTTCATCCTTGTCATTATCAGAAGAAAGAGCAGATGTTTCACGTTTCTTCAACACTCCGCTATCACTAATTTCAGAAAGCCCTGACATGCCATCAGATGAGTTTCCAACAGTTTTCTTGGATTCTAAATTACTTGATATTGAGGCCGCAAGGTCTGGCCTGTCCTTAATATGAGCCCACTCATTCCCTAGCCACTCTTGAGAATGTCGCACTTCACTGCGCCCCACATTCAAAACCTGATTCTCTCCTGCGAGGTTAAACAATAAAAGGTGAGATATTTAAAAAGATAATAACAAATCTAATGACATAATAAAGTGCAAGAATTTTGAATTTATATCATTGTCACATCTAGAATAACAGAACTGAACTGTTTCCAACCTGGGCAGTATACGTGAAGTCTGTCATCACATTCCTTCTGGATTACTATGCCTTCCCACCATCCATCATGCCACCAGACATCAACAATACTCCCAACATCAACAGACCACGAAACTCTCCCTTTAATTGACTGTATCCATGGCCGAATGCATGGCCTATCACAAAGCCGAATATCCATTTGATCAGGGACTGCAATCTTTGATGCTAAAATCCATTCCTGCAACACCAAAATAATGAATGTCTTCGTGAGCATCATGAATAGAACAGGACTGCATACAAATTTTCCAAAGCACGAAATGAGAAAATGGAAGTGATGACGCCTATACATACCTCAAGTTTATTAGTTTCATCAGCAGCATCCTGAACATCTTGGTATTGCACCTTAACTTTATCTTTATGCTTCTTGATAATCAATGCTCTAAACCAACACCCTCTAATGCCACTATCTTGAGAGAGGACTTCAACCTGGGACCCTACAGCTAGATGCAGCGGCAGGGTTTGCTTCACCTCTGGAAAAGATAAAATAACAGCAGAAGCTCTTTTACTTTTACAATCAGTACCATTTTTATTTATATAGCCTGCTTCCCCTCGTGCTGCACCCAGTGACACCCTTCTTTCAAGGCCTTCAATTTGCATATCATCATTTTTTAAATACCGCCGTCTCTTTTTAGCTCTAATATTACTGGCATGAACAAATTCTCCCACTTTCAACTCATCAAGCGATTGTTGAGAACTCACATGAGCCTTTGAAGGGATAACTGTGTGCATGTATCTAAGAATCTCCTGTTTCCAATAACCTTCAACTTGAGTAATGTCAAAGGGTTTTACATCATCATTTTCGAACTGTTTGTGGCACACAAAGGGTTCCAGCTGTGTTTGCTTCGCCTCTTTCAGAAATTTCTCAAAATGCAAGGGGCTGAGGACAGTAGCCAATCCATCAATGCATTCAATACTGAGATGTTGGTGACAAAGAGAAAAGAAAATCTCTCTGTCATTAAAATTGAGGGGCAAGACCATACCAACCTCATCAACTTTGTGAAACCAGCGAACAACAACCATCTTATTGCCCTTACAGTCCTCGTACATATCTTCTAAGTAGGCAACAAGACGCTTATCCTCCTCTGCTAAAACAAATACAAAGTCATGAACCTGAAAGTATTTGGAAAGAAACAGAAGATGAAATGAGTAAGACGAAATTAGTTAAAGACATAATTGAAACTTCTGTGCAACATAAACATTACTTAACTGGAAAAAGGGTCACAGGGAAGGAGAACTTACAGAAACTATAACTCCATTACGGCTGAACGAATGATAATGCCTCCGTTTTTTCCTTCCCTTTAAAGGAGAACCCAACCACATAAACTCTGTTGTATAGCGGCCCATCTTCCGTGAGTGACTAACCTAGAAATATATAACGATTGAGTAAATATTAAAAATTACAGAAATTTTAAAAGATTACAATAATAACAATGTAATTCATCCTTACCTTCAAAAGTTCAATATCCACCTCACCAGCATCTTTACCATCCAACACACTTCCATCTAAACCAGATGGTAAGCGAGGCAGCGCATCTACAGGATAGACATAAACAAAAAATAATCAATATGAGATATATGACTAAAATTAGGATTTAATATCATGAGATAAAGATATATTGACATTATACATATGTATACAAAAAGCCAAGGACATGAATCCAGAAAAAAAAAAATCAACTAAAACCAAGAACAAAAATATCTAAACTTTTTTTATATGAATGTTTCTTTTGGAAAAAAATATAATCGGCCATGAAGGGTCTTAACCTAGCAATTTTTAGGGCAAATTGAATCCGTTGCTCTCAACCAGCTCTTTACAACTTAACTAAATATCCTGCAGCCCAGGTCATGGTCAGTTCACAGAAACAGGAACACCGACAACAGGATGAAGAATAACATATGGTCAAGGACCAAAGTACAGAAACATATAAAAACAGGGCAAGCCACCTATATGCTACCTACCAACAAACAACAAAAATTCATATGTGGTTTATGAATCACTCTTCAACAAAAGTGCACAAATCTAGTCCAAGATAAAAATACCAGAAACTATTCACTATGACACAAGGGGCATCGGTATTCCAGAAGGAATGAAATATTGAGAAAAACAGAGAGTTCTTCATCCAATAAGAAGCCAATAAAAGAAGGGACTCGACTAGAGATCTCATGGAGATGATGAAATTTGACTATAGAAGGGGGCATATAGATTCCGGAGAGATGAGATTTTGAGATAGCGAGAGAGATTCGTTCCTCCAATAAGAAACCAATATAGAAATCCTTAAGGAGGAGTTAACAGCTGGTTCAAAAGGTTCGGCTTAGGGTATGCTTAATAATCCCAAGGGATATCAGAGAGGGATTTAATATAACAAACCGAAGTCTCTCGTTATAAGAAAGATTGGGACTCTGAACAAAAGGTGACCTTGTTTCTGAAACGAATCGACAACGGTTCGGTTCGATATTAAAAATCTCATCAGTCGAATTGTATATCCGACCCAAACCCCAAAGGATCCATCGAATTGCAAAACACAACACCACCAATGAAAAGTTCAATCTTTCTCGAATAGAATTGAAATTAGAGAATTTGGAGGGTGGAAAATTCACCTGAAACCACAGAGTGGAGCCAATCGACGACCTCACGTCTAGACTTGAGCTTAACGAGAGACGCCGCCGGGAATAAAGATCGGTTTGCAAGTGCATAGTGATACGACATGTGCCTCAGACTCTTCTCTTTCCCAACCACCGCCAGATCTGAACTCCCGTCACGCCGCTTCAGATAGTAATGAACCTCTCTCCGCCCCTTATCAGCCGACACGAACACCTCCTCCCACCTCACAAACCCCAGCGACGCCGTGGCCGCCTCCGCCAATCTCTCCATAAATTTCAATTCAATTAAAACGACGCCGCTTCGGTTCAGAATGGTTTTGCATGTAGAAAACCCTATGAGGAAGAAAGATGAATAAGAAAACAGAGAAGGCGCTCTGGAGAAGAAGAAGAAGAATGGAATAGAGAGAGGGTTTGAGGAAAGTTTGAAACTTTAATTTAAGGCGGAGGGGGAAGATTGCTAGGGTTTCGAGATTTGGGGTGAGGACTGAGATGGACGGCTGAGATCGAGTCCACGGACGTGACACGAAACTGCGAAGATATCTAAGGAGGTTTAGTGTTTACGGAAATGCCCCCGGGAATTGGGGGAATTGCGGGTGTATCCATCACATGTGGGAAATTGGATGATGGACAACAGGACATGGAACAAGTTGGGGGGGGGGGAGGGAGTGGTGCCCCCGATTGCCGGGGGTCGAAACGAAAACTCGCTCAGGTTTGGCTGCCAGCTGTCAGGGGGTGAAAGTAAAATTCCTCTCGTTTGGAGTTTTAAGGTTTGCTAAAAAAGTAAAATTCCTCACGTTTTGTTTTTTCACCACGCTATAAGTTTGAGGATTTTCTCACGTTTTTTCGGGTGGAAACAGTTGAGGATGAAGAGTCGTTGAGATGTGAAATTGTTCTTCACAAAATTTACCTAACTAATGTAACCTATTAGAACTGTTATAATATATCAAGTACAATTTTAAATGTTTAAAGGTGTTATGATATTAATCTAAAAATGTTACGATATTAATGGATCATAATAAATTTGTATTTTCTATTTAACATCTAGTATAAATATGTATTGATCGTGCGAATGATGTTTTGCACCACCGCCAAAAACGGCACATATAGGGTTGACTCGTGCACTGTTTTTGGACTTCTCAATGCTTTATGTGTTTAAGGTCAATAAACATGTTTAAGAAAAACGAGCAGTTATAAGAAAAGATCGATTTTGCTAGAGGCATACAATCTCTTAGATGTAGAAAGTTATCGCGGGAGTATGATTAATATATCATCGATACGTAATCATCATCAATTTAGTTAGATAACACGAATAATAAATTTCTATTTAAATTCCCTTACATAGCGATTTCAGTCTAAATTACGTTTGTAGGATTTGACAGCGACTTGTGAGATGCCTTTGCATTCCTTGAAGAAAAATAAGATCTCGTCCTCCAGCCTCATTGGGAAGGTAAGACCGGATCTCATGTTTGGCAAGAGGAGTTATTTGGAGTAATCCAAGTCCTCGTGGAGGTCATGAGGTGGTTATGTCAGTCCAACTCTCACAAAGGCTATGTTGGTATTAGTGGATGGTGGAGGAAGCTGGTGTTGATCATCCTTAGATCAGAGTTTGTATGGCAGGAAGGGAGACCGCTTGAAGGGGGCGAGTGAAGGCGGTGCAGTGGGGCTCATTCTTAATGGAGATATAGAAATTAAAAAGTAAGAACCTGTAAAACTAGATCGTGCTAGTTGGAGTAGTCATGCCCTTATTTCAAACATAAAAAGATGATGCAAATAATAGTATAGAAATTTATTGTAAACGAGCTATTTGTTATGTTACGTATGTTTTATAAATATATAAAATTTATATCTTGTATTTTTGTTTGACAATGGAAATGTGATTTATGTATTCAAACAAACAAGGACCCAAACTATAAGTTGTACTTGGTAGGGTTACTAGGAGATGATGTGTTCATGATGAACTCAGGGCAATCAACCTGTTCTGGTTTTGGAAATGTTTCCTAACTGCACTGTGAGAACTGAGAATATCTCCGGAAAGCAACTAGCTAGTCCGCAACGGTCGAAGACCAAAATAGCAACTCCACGCGCAAACTCGCTGACGCCGCCACCAATCCACGTCAACATGACCATGGACCACCGCACTACGATACAGCCTCAGAACACCGAATCCCCGCCTTATGCGATTTTCCGATATAATGCGGGAAATGAAAGAAAGAAAAAAATAATAAAGGTAGGGATAAGGGAAGCGAATAAAGGCAAAATAGATGAAGTGGGCCATCGGAAATGGCTCCAAAAGACAGCTAATGCCGGCCCTAAAAAATTTGGCACCATCATCACTCTCAAAGGCGCGGGAGTCTTCTCCGCCAATTTTTTTTTTCTATCTTAATTTTAATTTCAATTTCAATTTCGGTTGGTAAGGTCATGAATATGTCGTGAACTAGCAGGGGTATTAATGGAAGTCCATAAATAGATTTCTTCATTGCTTTAAATAGAAAGCTACATGTCGTCCACTAGAGGCATGATTGAGTTTGACAGAGACGAGCTTTATCTCGAGTGGTAAATTGTATAATGGTAACAGTCGTGGTGTTACGATTTTACGTCATGATGATTTTGGCTTTGTTTGTCTCTTTGCGAAGGATCATGAGAATATGCTCGATTTTTTTATATGAACATATTAATTTCACTGACAACAATACTGATACTACTGGCTGCCGCACGGTGGTGCACGAAGGTGGGTCGCTGACCGTCGGCGGCCGTTTTGGGTTGGGCCGTAGTCTAAAGATCCGATTACAATTTGGAAATGCTCCATACCCGTCTACATGTACGTACTGAAAAGGCCCATCATTCGTCCAATGGGCCAATTCTAAACCTTAAAACTTTGTAAAGGTAATTAAGAAATAGTGAAGAGTTTACGGCACATATCAAATATTTTTGAATTGACCTCAGTACCATTTGGTTCAATAATAGTGTGTTATGAGTCTTTCATCCGTGGGAGGACGTGAATTAAACTCACAATTTACTAATTATTATATAAATTGTGGATTATAGATTGAATGAATGTTATATGTCTTGAGTTATTATATGCTAAGCAGAGAATGAGAGTTTAAAGAGAAAATTCAATGACAATCACGGATTGACCGGTGGAAGATCTACTCCCAAATAGTCACTTTGTTGTATTTGTCCAAAATAGATAGAGTGTGACAATGCATAAGCTTGTCTCGTCAACTTAAACTTCACTGCAAGACTTGTATTTTTATTTTTCATAACGTGTTTGATATCTTTCAGTGTTTTCATAACGTGTTATTATTATTATTTTTGTAATTTATTTTAGATACACTCTTTTCATAATGCATAGGAAACATATTATTCTATGTAACTAGCATGTTAGAAACAAGTAATTAATACTATCTTCATTGATTCACTCGATCACTTTTTATATTCTTAATGCATATAAAACATATCTTTTTATTTCGTTATTTCGGTAGAAGCTACTGGTTTATGCACTAGCGCCTTTGCATTCCAACTTTTCACCCATTCTTTCTATATTCTCAATGCATAGGAAGTGTATCCTCTTATTTCCTGAATTAAATGAGAAGAGTGTGAGATATGGGAAGGCTATAATGAATAGAGTGAAGAGCTCATCAACAATGACATAAAGTATGAATCATGTAAGAGAAAAATGACTTATGATAGGTTTTGCTTATAAGACTAATTTGGGAGTTACCTCAATAACAACCAAGCGCGAAAATTAATAACACAGACATCAAAATGCGGATAAATAACAGATTATACATTTGCAACAAACAAAACTATGCAGTATTTTCGAGATTACATTAATATGGGTGTATCTAAATGCAGGATACATAATATCGACGAAATAATTGAGGGATTAACAAAAAAAGTAATATGATATCAATTTAGGGATCTCAAACTCTCATTGCATCTGATGATTCTGATCCTAGGAATTGTAATTCCAATACCAACATAATGTGCAGTATGTGCATCTCCATCCCACACAATTGATTTCCACTACCTTCTTCTTCTTGCTGGGATCGATGATCTTGGCCAGTTTCTCAAAGGCCTAGACTATGGAGGTCAGAGGCGTCGTCCGTCGACATTGCTGTCATAGATCGTTTATAGCTGCCCTGTAAATTATCAATCCGCCTCGGTAAAAATCAAGCAAGATAAAAAAAACAAAAAACAAAAAAACAAAAAAATAGATTTCAAACGAGAAAGTAGAAAAACCTAACCAGTAACAACGAACTGATGGCAGTAGCCTAGTGCCAGGCGAATTGGCGATGAAAACAATTTAAAGTTGAGTTGAAATTAGCTCGAAGCCTCCAACCAACTCGGCCTCGTCTTCTCCGCCCTCCCTCCATATCTATCTCTCCAATTCCACCCTCACTCTCAATACTCAAAATCCCTCAACCCTCGCATTCTCCTCACCCCAAAAAATGGCCTCCCCATTCCTCTCCACCAAGCCCACCATCTCCTTCTCCTCCGCCGTCTCCACCTCCCTCCCATGGCGCCCTTCCTCATCCTCCGCCGCATTCCGCTTCAATCCCCGCCGCCGCAGAGCCCTCACCGTCCAGGCCAAGATCAGGGAGATCTTCATGCCCGCCCTCAGCTCCACCATGACCGAGGGCAAGATCGTCTCCTGGATCAAATCCGAGGGGGACGTCCTCTCTAAAGGCGAGAGCGTTGTCGTCGTCGAGTCCGACAAGGCCGACATGGACGTCGAGACCTTCTACGACGGCATCCTCGCCGCCATTGTCGTCGGTGAAGGCGAGACCGCCCCCGTCGGCGCCGCCATCGGGATTCTCGCCGAGTCTGAAGCCGAGCTCGAAGAGGCCAAGGCCAAAGCCGTAAAAGCCGCCGGTTCCGCCGCTCCTGCTATTTCCCAGCCAACTCCTGCTGCCACGTCAGCAGCGCCAGCTGGGCCCAGGAAGACTGTGGCCACTCCCTTTGCGAAGAAGCTGGCTAAGCAGCACAAGGTCGACCTTGCCGCCGTGGTGGGCACCGGCCCATTCGGGAGGATTACTCCTGCTGACGTGGAGGCTGCGGCTGGAATTCAGCCCAAGAAGACCGTAGCTGCTGCTGCTGCTGTTCCTGCTCCGGCTGCAGCGGCTCCGTCGAAGCCTGCTGCCTCTTCAGCTTCGGCATTGCCTCTGCTTCCGGGGTCCACTGTGGTGCCTTTCACCACAATGCAGGCGGCGGTTTCGAAGAACATGATTGAGAGTCTCTCGGTGCCGACTTTCCGGGTGGGTTATCCGGTGAACAGCGACGCCATCGATGTGCTATATGCAAAGGTACATTGTTCTCATTAGGATTTTGTAGTTGAAATGTAGATTTTGGTGGGATTGGTGGTTGCATTTCTAGGATTTGAGCTAGTTGCATTGGCATTTGTGCAGGTGAAATCAAAGGGCGTGACCATGACTGCCTTGCTGGCCAAGGCGGTTGCGCTGGCGCTCTCTCAGCACCCGGTTGTGAATGCCAGCTGCAAAGAGGGAAAGAGCTTTTACTACAACAGTAGCATCAACATTGCCGTCGCCGTGGCTATTGATGGTGGGCTCATAACCCCTGTTCTTCAGGATGCAGATAAGGTGAGCTAATTGTGAATTTTAAGAATTAAATTTTGTATTTTGTCAAAATGGTTGGTATTACTTACTGAGTGGAAATTTGTATTTGTTGGCACAGGTGGATTTGTATTTGTTATCTCAGAAGTGGAAAGAGCTGGTGGAGAAGGCCCGCTCAAAGCAACTTCAGCCCCATGAGTACAACTCAGGTTTCGTCATTGAAGCTCTTTGTCCAGGTAGTCTTATCTCATTGCATTCTGTTGTACAATGTACTTATTAGGATACCAAATCCTATGCAGGAACTTTTACTCTCTCCAATTTGGGTATGTTTGGAGTGGACAGGTTCGATGCTATTCTTCCTCCAGGCCAGGTGAGTTTTTACCCTCAAACCAGGAGTTCGCACTTTCATGAACTGATTACAAGGTTCTTCACTTCTGCTCCTTCGGGAGTTTAGAGATAATCAACTTTGGACTGGTGATCAGGGTGCTATCATGGCTGTTGGAGCTTCAAAACCCACTGTTGTAGCTGATGCAGACGGATTCTTCAGTGTAAAAAGTAAAATGCTGGTGAGTATGGACGTAGTTTCTGTTTCTTACTGTTTGATGCACATGTGCTGGAAAGCTTTACAAGAAAGTACGTTAAATTTTACACCATTTACAGCATCGTGCTCTTAGAACAAAAATACTGAACAGACTATGTTTTCTTCGTTGTTTGTTATTACCTTTGTTCTTTTTTGTACTGAATTTCCATATATATTACATAATGCGTAAAATGCAACTCATTATTAAAGACTGTTTAGCTTTCTTGAAGGAAAAGAATGATAAGAAGCTATACCTATATGTTATTGCTACCTCAAGTTAATAGTGTGAAATATAGACCATGGCTTCAAATATGTCTAGATTTGACATGTGTTGTGCTGAAAATATCTGTGGATTGTTTACACTTTTTTGTTCGTCATGCTTGTCAATTTCGTAGGAGAGAAATTTAGTAGGAAAGATAATCTATCAGAAAACACCCTCATGCATCTCTATTGTGAAAGGAGGGAAACAGCCTTGCTCTTTAGCCTATCAATTCCTCTATTATTGTAGATTATATTGTCATTTTTTTTCTTGTTCTGTTCGTCATTAGAAGATCAGAAAATTAATTTAGTTGCTTATCGGATCTGTCTACAGGTGAATGTAACAGCTGATCACCGAATTGTTTATGGAGCTGATTTGGCTGCCTTCCTAAAGACATTTGCAAAGATTGTTGAGAACCCAGAAAGCCTGACATTGTAGCTAATGTTCAGGATTCCGCTGATTGAAAGCTTTTACCCTTCGGCCTCAATTTTTCATTAGCAACAAAGGGATGATCATCTTTCAAACGGGGTGCCCAACTAAGGAACACACATTTGCAGTCATTTCTAGCCTTTTCTGCTCATGTTGTACTTTAATTTATTTTTCGACTGTTACTGTTGAGAAAATTTTGAAGAAACAGGAATAGTGACCGGAAAAAATGTTTTGAATCTTTCATATATATACTCTGTTCAATAATATCACATTGCTCTGGTAACTGGTTCAGATGCCCACAGCTGTTCAATAATATCACAATCGTTCTCAGTCACTTCTTTTGACATGCTTTGATTATATGATTTGTGGTTTTGCCAGAAAAACATAGAGTGCCCAATGGAACATTTGATTTTTTGTCATAAACATCATGTAACAAAAACTTGTAACAGTACTAACAAAATTTCAGAAGCTGTGGTCTAAAAACAACAATTTATGTACAGATCCCCTTTGGTCTTTGAGAACATAACATCACTTGGCAAGAGCCAGGACCAAAATTCTATACCTACTATATCGAAGAACTCCTCAAGAGCTAGAGAGAGCTGCACATATCTCTTACACTGGTACAACCTTTTTTCTTATCAGCAAGATGCCGGAGAGGCTTCTGTATGGTGGACATCCACCGGATACAGTGCCTACTAGATGAAGACTCTCAAGTCACCAGTCCAAAACGATATTCCTAGAAAGGTACAGGTTGTCGATGTACTTTATAACCGGAAGTGCGGCACTGATGTACTGTTTCATTTTAATTTCTGCTGATTGATCTGTAACAAGTTTAATGACCAACAATTAACATGCAAAATTTCAAATTGATCTGTAACAAGTTGGATGATAATCAACAATTAGCATGCAACATCAAACGAGAAGCATCACATGAGCTAACTTGATCTGCCTATGAAGCTATGAGACAAAAGGATTCAGTCAGGAAAAACTGCTGCACTTGAAATGTAAACTCAGGCATCTCATATTTATTTGAATGATGGTTCAGTGTATAACTGTCTACATCTGCAGCCACATGTAACCTATCAATGCCTCTTCTTCACTAGATCAAAAAAACGTATGATAGACCGAAACCCCAATCTATGGGTAAAACAAAAACTAGCAGGTTCTTCGCAGAGACAATTACTACTAATACGATTATTAATACTTGTGGAAACTATGTTTCTCAACAAGAAGTGTTAAATCATGGTTATTTGATGTAGAAGTAGTAATTCTGAAATGCTGAGTTCTAACCAGAAACTTACGGGTTTCTTTGAGATTCGTCAGTAGTTGATCCCTTGATGGAAGAGCATACATACCAGCAGCAACTGCTGTCCTGACTGCCCAAGTGTGGTATGGGGCACAAACTTGCGCATAAGCTGATGAAGCTACCTCCTTTAAAGATTCATCACTGATAGTGGAAAGGATGCAAAACAAGTTAGAAAAACAGCAGAATGATATACTCATAGAGAACGTACATTTCTATAATAAGATTTAAAGAGAGAACATACTCTGTCGACAAAAAGTTTTCAAATATAGCTCTGATGAGGTCAAGACCCTGCCTAACTCTGCGTAAGTTGCGTGAACGGCTGCCTGGTGATTTAACAGTGTCATTTGCAACATCGAAATCAAGTATGTTTTCTAAAGTGTCGTAAGTCTCCGCTGCTTGCAAGAGATTATTAACCTGAATGACACGAGAATAGTGTGAGATCCAGGAATGAAATGAGTACCAAAAATGATATTACGAATCACGTAAGATAAAGAATACTTTATAGAGTTTGTTCTAGTTCAAAGTAACAATGAATTCACACCAAAGTGCATAATGATTGATTGACAGGAACTCAAAGAACTGCAATATTACTTGTGATAGGTTTTGCTTATAAAAGTAACTCGGGAGTATTACTCAGCAACAAGCAAGACCGATGATTGATAGACAACATCAAATGTGGATGAAAATCATAAATTATACATCGGCAGCAAACAAAACCATGCAGAATTTTCCAACGAACAAACAATTCATAACTAAACAGTTGAATTACTAACACACATACAGACATTTCGAGTATAAAAGAACAGTAATCTGATATCAATTTGGGGAACTCAAAAGTTGCACGTACTGCGACGAATCCTAAGGTTTATAATTGCATATCAACATACTATGCATAATGAGCAGGATTTGCATCTACATCTAATTACATCCCCAAACAAATTGATTTTCCACACACAATCGAAAGTCCGTAAATCGGATTAAATCCTAGGGTTTTGCTAAATGCACCATCAAACATTATATCCAGAATTACTGCATCAATCAAAACATGAATAATTTGACCAATTAAAATATCAGGAACAAATAAATTGACCAATTCAAAGTTTGAAAATTGTAAAAGACCTTTGAGACGTACTCCATCTCGGCGAACTTGAAAGCGAGGCCGAGGCAGCTGAAGAGAATGGAGACTAAAGAACAAGCCTTGCAGAACGTATCCAAATTCAGATCACCTTCTTCTTGTCTTGAATCGAGAATCTTGGCCAGTTTCTCAAAGGCCTCGACTATGGAGGTTAGAGGCGGCGTCGGTGACGTGGCTTCATCCATCGAAACCTCTGCCATAACGTTAATGGCTGGCTTGGCTGCCCTGTATTTCCACCCTAGAACCATGATATCCCCCTCCGTAAAAGTTGAGGTAGAAAAAAAAAAAAAAAAAAAAAAAAAAAAAAATTGAAGAAGACGGAAAGGACTAAAGGGTGGAGAAGCGAGCACGTAAGGCTATGGCCTATGGGGTATCGAAGGTCTCGCTAAGAATGCGGTCTGCCTAGGGAAGAAGTAGAATCATGAACGATCTCCACGTACGACCTGGGGGTGGGTCTATTTCTTGGTCTTCAAGGTTTTCTCAACTCCTTTTATAAGGGCCTGATGGTGTTTTCTAGAAGGGGGACCAACTATGTTGATGTGTAATATATATATAAAATAACAAAAACAAGACCAAAAGATTGAATTAAATTGTTTGACAATTCAAGTGACTCATGTTTTTTGTTTTGGTAATGAAGGAAGTGACTCATGCTTTGGTACCCTAATATCGACCTAATTACCAATACAGTTTGCCTGATGTGTTACAACACATATGCAATTTTCACTCTCTTGTTCAAAGTCTGAAATTGCTGAGGAACATTTGACAGTTTTTTTATTTTAGGCAAAAAGATATCGGAATAAATTAATAATTAATTTTTTAAAAATATATATATTATATTATATTATATTATAGTGTACGCAACTCACATTAAGACTGTTCGAATCAATTTATTGCTCGACATGTCACAATAAAATAAATTCAAGTATTTATATGTTATATGAAACATTAGATACGGTAAAAAGTGGTATTATGCTATTAAAATTGTTTCAGAATTCATAATCTGTATGGAAATTCATACTAATAATGGTAAAAAAAGGTAAAAATTACCTAAATTTTGGGGACTTGTAGCACTTTATAAAGCATTTTCACCCCGTTGGTTTGTGACAGTAAATAAAGAAAACCATTCTTCTGTTCCGTTCTCTCTTGGCTGCGCTTTCAGTGGCCGGCCTCCAAATCCAAACTCCGACTTGGTTCTCAGCCGTTTGAGCAGCCATGGGTTCCGGTATTATTCTCTCCCAAAATTGATCCACCGCTAAAACTATCGTCCCGCGATTTAGGGTTTCCAACTGGTTTAATTTCGAAGGAGAATCAGTTAAGCAGCATTATGTATAATAATACTTTTGGCTTCGTTTTGTGCGCAGATGCTGATATGGAAGATTACGGATTCGAGTACTCTGATGAAGAGCCTGAGGAGCAAGACGTTGATATCGAGAACCAGTATTACAACTCCAAAGGTTTTTTTTTTTCGTTTCCAGCTTCCGATTTTTCATCTGAATTCTGAGATTTTCTATTCGTGAGGGTTTATTTAACTTTATTTCAATTTTTTTGTTTGTAATTTGTAGGAGTTTGATAATTTAATTCTATTTCTGTGTGTTTGATTTTCAGGTTTGGTTGAGAGTGATCCAGAAGAAGCACTTTCAGGATTCAAAGAAGTAATTCAAATGGAGCCTGAGAAGGCTGAGTGGTCAGTAATACACCATTAACGCTCTTTTTTATTTCCTGTCAAAATTAAATGTTACGCTGTTCTAATTGATTTGTTTAGAGAACTTGGGGTTGATAATGTGTATAGAATGATGTGATATGCCCTAATTGTTAAATGGACTGCTTAAGTTACGAGGAGCCAAACAGACAGCTCCGTTATATTGTTCACATGAGAAAGTTCAACACGTTGCGTATCTAGGAGACATTCACTTGGTTCCTCTGTAGTTTTAAATTTTTTATTATTTTTTTTAAAATGTTCCAGGGGATTTAAAGCTTTGAAGCAAACTGTGAAGATCCATTATCGTCTGGGGAGGTATAAAGAGATGATGGATTCATACAGGGAGATGTTGACGTACATCAAATCAGCCGTAACACGGAATTACAGTGAAAAATGTATAAACAACATTATGGATTTTGTGTCCGGGTCAGCTAGTCAGAACTCTGGTCTCCTGCAAGAGTTTTATCAGACTACTCTAAAGGCCCTTGAAGAGGCAAAGAATGAGGTCAGAATGAAATCCCTACTTTTCCAATAAGGTTTTTGTTTCTAATTCATTTCTTCAGTATGTGAGCAGCGTCTCTGGTATTCGGGTCTATCTTTCTTTATGTATTAAGTTGTTTTCCTGCGGTAAGTCACATGCCATATTCTGACTTGTTGTGCAGAGGCTTTGGTTCAAGACAAATCTTAAGCTTTGCAAAATTTGGTTTGATATGAGTGAATATGGGCGAATGAGTAAGGTATCTGTCTATCATTATTATCTCAGTGCTTCCTATTATGCATATTGTGATCTTCATAGGCTGGGAATAAACCTTTGTGTCACTATTAGATTTTGAAGGAACTCCACAAGTCTTGTCAAAAAGAAGATGGAACTGATGATCAAAAGAAAGGAAGTCAACTTTTGGAGGTTTATGCAATTGAGATTCAAATGTACACTGAGACTAAAAATAACAAAAAACTGAAGGTAAGAACCTTTGTTATATGCATAATGCCTTTCTGTTCCTTTGTGATCAATGAACTCTCTCTCTCTCTCTCTCTCTCTCTCTCTCTCTTTTCCCGAGTAACATGTTGGATTCGTTCGGCCATAGCAGAAAATTATGATCTTAATACCGGTCTGGTGTCAATTTAATTAGGGAAATATATAACCTGTTCTTCATCTTGTTCGATATTTGTCCCAATGAGTCATAGTAGCTATGTTTTGGGAATGTTGGGATTTATTTTAAGTTTGTATATACAAACACAGAAGCACCTGTTGATAGTTTGTTGGCACTGGTGACTGTATGATGTGTATTTGATAGATATTATCACAGAGGCACTTAGTGATAGTAATTGTGATAATTTGATGGATCTTCATAGTTAGTGGGCTATGTTTCAAAATGCTCAACAAGGCCCTACTTTATCTTTATAGCTATATGAATCATCCAGTAAAATCCATAATGGGATTTAGTTACTTTTGCGTTTCTGTTGACCTTTGTGCCAAAGCAGCATTTGACTCTACATTGAATGCAGCAATTATACCAAAAGGCGCTTGCAATTAAGTCAGCAATACCACATCCTAGGATCATGGGAATAATACGTGAGTGTGGGGGTAAGATGCACATGACAGAGCGTCAGTGGGCTGATGCCGCGACAGATTTCTTTGAAGCCTTTAAGAACTATGATGAAGCGGGAAACCAGAGGCGTATACAATGCTTGAAGTATGTTCCCTGCTGCCAAATTATTTTCATTCATTGGAATATATTTATAGTTGCCGCCCTTATCCCCCACCTCTCTCTCTCTCTCTCTCTCACTACACACACAGTACATATATACATAAGTCCCTGTCTATCCAATTGTTTACAATTCTTTAATTGGTGGTGAGTCTATTACTTGTTTTTTTTTTTTCATTTATAAGGAGCAAATTATTTTGGTTGTAGGGTTGCTAATATTAATCCACCTCTAACTCTGTAGTCATTGCTAAGTAAGCACATGGTCGGAAGTAATGAAGTTGCTTTTACAGATAGACTGCAAGATCATTTGATTAAGTGCCCCTATTGTTTGGATATTAGACAATTTATGTTATTTTACCATAGGGGCTTTCCTGCCAGTGATGCAATTTTCTTGATATGTCAAATAGGTGTTAAGCGTCTCCATTTTGTTGAGAATATTGAATTTGAGGATCACTGTAACTTTACAAAGCATTAGTTCCTTGCTGAAAACTAGTTTGGTGATGTCCTGGGTCCCGTTTTAGTTAGGGGTGTTTGGTAAAGTTTGCTCGAATCGTGAGGCTACTTCATCTTGAAAAAGCATTTAAGTGTTATTTCCTTGATGATAACATTAGTTTGGTTGATGTCTTGGGATAGCCTTTCAGCTGTGGGAACTACAGTACAAAACATGTACTTTGTGTTATACTCTGTAAATTTAAGGAAGTGCTTTCTATCTTGTATTAATTCCTCCTTTTATTTGCACGGCTTTGCAGATATTTAGTTCTAGCTAATATGCTGATGGAGTCTGAGGTTAATCCATTTGATGGGCAAGAAGCAAAGCCGTAAGTTCTGAAAAAGACAGATTTTTTTGAATTGACGTTTTTTATTATTATTTATTCACTGGTCTGAGTATTTCTGTTCTACAGGTATAAAAATGATCCTGAGATCTTGGCAATGACAAATCTAGTAGCAGCATATCAACGAAATGAGATATTGGAGTTTGAGAAAATTCTGAAGGTGTAGTTATTGAACATTTTTCTGTATATCTGGGATGCTGATTTGTCCTCTGTTTGTGTGCTAAATTTTCTCTTTCTTTCTGCCTTGCTTCCTTCAATTGAGCTTCTGTTTTTATTTTCTTCAGAATAATAGGAAGACAATTATGGATGATCCATTCATTCGAAACTATATTGAAGATCTGTTGAAGAATATCAGAACACAAGTGCTGCTTAAACTAATCAAGCCGTATACACGAATCCGAATCCCCTTCATATCAAAGGTGAACTCTAGTTTCCCTTGTTTTTATCTTTTGCAGTTGTAGATAATGCACTGTTATGCTTGTTTTGTTATTGATTCTTTAAAACAGTTGAAACGTAGCCATTGTTGCTGCTATTAACAACACAGTTGTATCCCCTGGAAACTCACTAGACTTTTTTTATGTTCAGGAACTTAATGTCCCTGAGAAAGATGTTGAGCAGCTCTTGGTTTCACTAATTTTGGATAACAGAATTGATGGACATATTGATCAGGTGAACCAGCTCATGGAGCGTGGTGATAGGTATGTTTTTACATCTTTTGTGATTTTATTTTCCGTGTTTCCATGAAATGATTGCCTCTGATTCATTGGCAAATACTTCAGGTCTAAGGGAAGGAAGAAGTATGCTGCTGTAGATAAATGGAACACACAGCTGAAGTCTCTTTCCCAGACTATTGGCAATCGAGTATATTGAGAAAGAGGGCATAATATGGTGCCGGTTTTTGTCATTATGTCGTGGCTTGACTTAGAGTTCCAACTTTACCCGTTTGAGGTCAGAATACTTTGAGAAGCTTTGAATGTGATTATGAACCTTAAGTTTAGATGTTTGCTGGTAAGAATTTCTGTGATAGTCGTAGATGTCTCTACTCATCTGTGCTAACAACAATTCTAAAAGCAGATTTTGGAGAGAGCAAATCCAAATATTTTTATATCTAAGGATTACCGCAATTCTGAGTTCGATTCAAAATATTTATTTTTCTCTGTGCTTATACGTTGTTAGTTTGAACAGCATTCGGTAATTTAGTAATCGGCATAATTACATTTAGGCCAGTGACGAAAATTCCTCGGCGTAAGTATGGTTGGGCCTTTTGTCGTTGGCAGTACCATATATCGGTTAATATGTTTTTTTAGGAGTATATTGGCCAACATATGGGATCGCATTATTCAAAGTACTCAGTATTCTCGTAGCTAGGTTGCTATAAAGGCTAAAGTACCAACCACTAAACTATAGGATTAATTACCTACCACTAAATAATTGAAAATCCGTTTTAAACCCGATTTGCAAGCTCCACACCCTTTCCCTCAGATTCAGCTCCATCGTTCCCTTTCACCTGAATCGGCTTAAACGTATATATTTTAGCGCACCAAAGGTAGTAAATCAGATTAGCAACTTGTAACAAGGTGATCAACCAGTAAAAGTTTTCCAGCTTCCCCTTGTTCAAATTATTATCCGGTAGCCAGTTGGATCCATTAGTCCCAGCACTAAACTTGTGCACCAAGGAAACCAAGAGGGTGCTTAAATAATTCCCGGCAGATATCGCAGTCCAAAACAGTGCGGCAGCAGTGCTCCTCATGCTCTCTGGCGCCTGGTCGTAGAAAAACTCGAGGTGCCCGATGGACATGAAAGCTTCAGCTATCCCATGAAGGCTGTATTGAGGCACAAGCCAAAACACTGAAATGGGGATTATGGTATGTGGTTGATTCAGAAGTCCATGATCCAGTGCTGCCTTTTTTCGTTTCAGTTCCACGAATCCAGCAACGAAAGTAGCCAGTACAGAAATGACGAATCCGATTCCCATTCTGTGCAGGAATGTGATCCCCCTGTCCAAACCTGTCACCTTTCTAGCCAGGGGTATGAAAACTCGGTCGTAGAATGCGATTGTTAAGAGCATAGGGACTATTGTAAACACTGACATAGAGGCTGCTGGGATTTCAAAAGACTCTGAGAGGTGTCTGTTCATTGTTTTAGCTTGGCTGAGTGAGAAAGTGCTTTGTTGGGAATAGGCTGTGATTAGGAGTATGCCTGATGCCCATATCGGTCCCATTCTGATCACAGATTTCAGTTCTTCAACGCGATGAACGGTGCTGATCCTCCATAAGTTGGGTGACTGGACGTCGTCTTCCTCTACCATAATGGCTGCCTTGTCAAAAAATCTGCAATTTTCAGCCACGCATACATGTTATTACTCGATCATTTGCTGGGATTACAAACTAAACGACTAGATCGCGAAATTTGTCTACCAAGACTAGAAAAACGCAAACAGCTAGTTACCCTTATAAAAGATTTCATCAACTATATAGAATCTGATAGGAAATATTAGTGAAATCAAATTTGGGGTGTTGGAATAGACTCAACTATTGTTCTTGCTCAATTATTGTACTGATGGTCTCTGGTCCATGGGAAATTGGGAATAGCTAGCTGATCATACGATCTATGACACATGTGAAGCAGCAAATTAAGCCAAAAACGTAGTCGAAAACTAGCAAAGGTGACCAGATTACATGGTCTTGGCTATTGTTAGGTCACTGCGGGGGTGGGGATGACTCTACTGTGTGAGTCCGATAATGGAGTAGAGGACACAAGCTTTCTTTGTTCCTTAGTGAACAAACCAATATTGATAGAAACAGAAGTCCATGGTGCTTGCATGTACCGGTCGAGAAAGATCAAAGGATCACTATTATGGTCCCTATGTTCCATATTTCTATGCCATGAATAATTTACCTGGACAAAATGATTTAGTCATCATCTGCACTCTGCAATATGAATCCACCTAAAGATGACTTGGATATGTAATTGGCCAGCTAAGATGGATAACGATAAGGGAGCTCTATTAGCTAGCCACACCCCGATGTCGGTCATATTGTACGATGAACTATTAGACTACGTACGTATGACATAATTTTATTAATAATCGAAAAAATTTCGAAATATATGAGAATTTAAAGCTTTAGCATGCGTTTCTTTGTGGAAATGGTTCTGTTCCAATGTATATAACATACTAATTAAACTGTTGCAGAGTAGAGCACTTACTTCATATGGTTAGTATGTAGAAGCTTGCCACCCAAGGAAATAGGAGCGTCAAGTTCATCATTCTGATAGAGCAATCTAGGATCAGAAACCATAGGTATCTTTCTCTTCTTGTAAGCAGCCACCAAGACTTGTATCAACCGGGTAAACGGACTCCCGGCCGGATCCATGTTCCGATAAAGCGGGTACCCTATCAGAAATGTAACAACCGAAAGGAACATAGCTATAGTTGGGATACCAAGCCCCCAGCCCCATCCGATATTGTCCTGGATGTAAACTAGCACTGTCACGGCAACTAGGATGGATGCCCCCATCACAAAATAGTACCAGTTGAAGTAGCTCCATGTCTTGGTGTTTTGCTTTGGATCACTCTCGTCGAACTGGTCCGCCCCGAATGCAACCACGCAGGGTCGGATCCCACCGGACCCGAGTGCTCCTAGTAAGAGAGAGATGTATAGAATTGCAAGCTGTCCGCCGTCGGCTTGTTGGCAGACTTGGTTGTGGTCACATGGGGGAGGCCTTAGTTGGGGAAGCACTGCTGATACAGTCAAGCTGATCATTCCCTGCATAATACAAAAGTTCATTGTTAACAAATCAATAAAATGAACTACAAGCTTATCATATTCAGACCGTCATTATTATTAGGACACTCAGCTCAATCATAGTCATATTGTTTATACGACAGAGCACTAAATCTTTGTCCCTTTATTTCTAATTCTAATTTTAATATCATGGAAACCACAGACACACACTGAAGACATAACAGTGTGAAATTGTAGGGCTTAATAAGACCACAAATCATTTTTCTTATAGAAAATTTATATTTATTTTAGAACAATAAGCGCACTTGGTTCAAATTGATAACTGAACAGCCAATACTAAGAGATTAATTGTTAAGCAAGAACTCGATCATTGGACACATCCATGTTTAAATATCGGGACATATATAACAACTACACTCGGATAATCATATTGTGATTAATTAATCTAAAGTAGTGAATTAACTAGAAAATAACATTTCACCAAACTAACATGGTTTGTACATTTAATTATATATACAACACTAATTGTGAGATGACCCTACTTTAGGGTGGATTGTGTGGACCTGATTTGACCTGGTTAGGGAAGCTAGCAGGTAGGTAGGTCACAAATCCCACATCGCCCGAGGGAGAGTGGATGCGATGCTTATATGTGCAGGGTTAGCACAATATGTAGAGACGCGTTTTGGGGAGCAGTGGCTTCAGAGGGGATGGGAACTCCGAAGTTAAGCTTGTTCGCCCAGTAGCAATTCCAGGATGGGTGACCTACTGGGAAGCTAGCAGGCAGGCAGCTCCCGAAGCAAAAACCGTGCGGGGTAATTCCCAAAGCGGACAATATCTCTACTGCGCGTGCCGGACCGTTACAAATGGTATCAGAGCCTGTCCTCGGCCGGAAATGTGCCGATGCGGACGTCGGACCCTAAGGGGGTTAGATTGAGATGACCCGGCCTTAGGGTGGATTGTGTGGACCTGACTTGACCTGGATAGGGAAGCTAGCAGGTAGGTAGGTCACAAATCTCACATCTCCCGAGGGAGAGTGGATGCGATGCTTATATGTGCAGGGTTAGCACACTACGTAGAGACGCGTTTTGGGGGAGCAGTGGCTTCGGAGGGGATGGGAACTCTGAAGTTAAGGTTGCTCGCCCAGTAGCAATCCCAGGACGGGTGACCTACTGGGAAGCTAGCAGGCAGGCAGCTCCCGAAGCAAAAACCGTGCGGGGTGATTCTCAAAGCGGACAATATCTCTACTGCGCGTGCCGGACCGTTACAAATTGAGTATATATTCTTTCCTCTATAATTTCTGAATCAGTGCTCTCTTAATTATCTTCATGAGAGAGAGAGAGAGAGAGGGAGAGAGAGAGAGTGTGTAGTTGCTTACAATGGTGTAAATAATGGAGGCAATTGTTATAGTCCAGAACCGTCCGGCGTAAGCATCAGCCATGAAAGCACCGAGCAAAGGGGTCAAGCTAGCAGTTCCGCCGAAGTTGGTGACGGTGTTGGCTGCTTGTGTTAACGGCATATGCATCTGGGCTGTCAAGTAGCTCACCATGTTTGCATTGAATCCCACCACAGCCAACTTCTCACAAACCTCATTAGCTACATCACCATGTTCAACACAGTATATATATTAATACACCATCACATAAATGAATAAAACGGATGGATAAATATCATAAAGAACAACAAAAACAACAACAAGAAGAATAAAGAAAACTCCATTACCGAAGATGAATGGCATGGTGAGCAAGCCTCCTTTTTTTCTTGTAGCATGGACATGATTATCTTTCTCCTCCATCTTTTCCATCTAAAGGTTTCTGCTTCTCCAAATGACCCACGGAGCTCCATTATTTATAGGCAATCTTGAAGGATTGAGCATATCAGTAACTTATTCAAGTTACGTATACTGTTTCATCTTATTTTTGGAGGTTCTGATAATAACCATATAAACCATTTGATAATAAGAGACAGAGAAGTATATTTATTTACAGTCTTCATGAAACTTTGTCTTAATGTAATGATGAAGTACGTATTGAAATATGATGTTGATCAACGGTCGGAACTTTTCCTCATTATTATTGTCTCAGGACAAAACTTTGAATCATAATTTACTGATATGCAATTGGCAGAAAGCACAAAAAGAAAAATCTACACTCAGAAGAGATAGGAAGCATGGCCAACAGAGAGAAGAATGATCTTTTGCATGTTTAATTACATTACGTATTGAAATCCGTATAGTGAGGTAAGGTTTTGAGTTGGAACTTCCTTTCTCTAAAATTCTTTATTCAAATTGAAGACTATCTTGGACCAGGACCAGTGGTGGGTGCCTGGATGGTATATCAAAACAACATATACTGAGGCTTCAATAATGGAAGATGTCTTAATCACAATTATACATATATATGCAATCAAATCTGATGTTAGCAGTCAGACTATGTAAACGGAGAGACTTTGTACATTTGTATCTTGGAATAGGTTTGTGTTTAATTCACTTAAGGCTTCATTTCTTCGTATTCGTTTCTAAAGGCAATGCTGCACCAGTGCGCCTCATATTTACTACGGTTCTATATATGGAAATGTTTGTTCACTTGTCTGTACTCTGCAGTAAGAGAGTGAAGACGCAAGTATATGCAGTCTTGGGAATATCTAGAGCAAGCTGCTTTATGGAACAAGTAATTCTATGCTTGATAGTTGATTCTGATATTATTTGGACATGAATCCGTTTCTTGTCTCTATTTTTGCTACCTGCAGGTCACCGATCTCTACCACCTCACCTGCATCCTCGTGATATAGCTTGAATTAGCTTCATCTTCTTTGTCAGAAGATGATATCTTCATATAAGCCGAGTTGATATAGCATTTTTCTTAAAAGCCAAGTTGATGATTCCCATTATTCCTATTTCCTTTTCCAAATTATCATATATAGGAGGCGTGGCGTGAGTGCACATGCAGCACACAACCACTATGGCTGGAGTAGGAGCTGTTTTTACTCGAGTAGTGAAAAGCTCAACCCAAAATCTTCCATCTAAAACCACATATAATTCTACAGAATTGAAATCAAATACTCCCTCCAAAATCTAAACAAATTAAGGATCGTCTTGTTCTACTGATCGTTCATTATTAAATCTTCGATGGAGAAGTTACATACGCAAATATAGAGTTATATATATAATGTGTTATCTGTATTATATAGAGTGGAGTGGTCTGTCAGCCTACACTTGTCCTACAATCACATCTTAGTTCTCAATGATTTAGACACAGATCAAAACGATTGCGACTCTTTCTAAACCACACAGATACTGATCAGATTGTGTTTCAAAGATGACGATGATCGAGATGAGTGGGGTGGGCTAAAAGGGGTCCAAGAAAAACGACCCAGCAAGCTAGTGGTCCGGCCATGTAGTTGAATATGATAGTCCGTCTCTAGTGACTCACCTCCGACATCCATGCAGTTGTACCATTTTGCTAGCTTGATCTGATTCTTCTGGTTATGATTGGGGGATGATATTATGGCTTTCTGGGACCAATAGCAGCAGCAATTTTCGACTACATGATCGGCGGAGACTGGTTCGCTCGGTAAGGTCCATAATCTCCCATTGTGATCGAGTTGTGATAATCTTTAGGATAAAGACATTGTGCATTTTAGTTAATACTTCTTTGAATCATGGAATGCATAATATAGTGCATCACCTAACAACAATGATAGCCTGGTGAGCCATTGATCAGAAGGCGATATTCAAGACGTGAAGTATCAGGGATAGAGAGCTTTCAGTTTGGATGTGGAATATACAATATGATATGAATGGGGATCCATACATGCAGGCAAAGAAAAAGAAATGAACAGAAGAAAGTGACGACACAGATCTTTGTAATTATTTATATAAATGGAACGTTTTAGCTTCTTATTCCTTCTTTTAGTTTTGATGTTTTAAGCAATTAAGCTGCAGCCTGCAGCTGCAATAATATAGTAGATACATGCGCGCAGGTACAAGTCAAAAGAGGCCGGTGGGATTCTAGCTATATGCCTTTCGCTACGCAATATACGAATTATTTTTGTTCTTTTCATCATAGATGCCTAATTAGAAATACCAGTCAGTTTATAATCATAAGCCAGCTGCAACGCAACCCTAAACATCAGAATGCGTAAGAGACTAACAGCTCTATCTTCAAGACTCAACCACTGTAATTTCTTAACTTTGGTTCATTCCCCGACCGGACCGATTGATCCAATCGCTCCTAAGTCCTAATATGAATTTGCTAATTAGTCTTTTTTCTTAGAATTAATCTAAAAAACTACGCAGCCTATATATGGTTCTTTGTCATTGACACTTTTATCTCCCGAGGTACTTCATAAACTAGTGTCGTTGTGGTTGTCCTAAGTTAAAAGGGACCATGCAAATAATGATAATAATTAACGTCATATGCTTTTTCTGCACCATGCATAAAGAATTCGTAATAACAGTAGAAAAGAAAATTGTAAATGACATATATAATCATATTTATATTCTCGTCTCGTCGCCTGCTATAGTTCGCTCTGTCGGAAACAGTCGACGACATGTGGCTTCTTCTGCTCTATATATCCATCGGTGATTCGGTGTTCCGATAGACCACACATATATATGATCCGGGCATCCGGCCCCCAGCCAAACGCACCTTAACTCAGTATGCAAAACTCCTCTAGTGCTTGTGGGACAAGATCACAAAATTGCCGAACGGCTTCATCGATCAGTCTGAACGTCCTATAACATGTGTAACATCATGATCATGTCCATGACAGAACTCAGATAAGAACAGAAAGGCCAATGGTGAAACGCACCAAGGCATATGATGTTCTGGATAGACTTGAAAAAACAAAATATGTAATTTGGAAAGGAAGTGATTCGAATTGAGCCCTTCTGAGCCTGACATTTAGCCGAGTAGTGTCCATATTGAGTTCGAAATCCATCATACATATCCGCATGAGAGTGTGGCGCTTTCTGACGAGTCCTATCCCATGTCTGATCATTTTGGCACATCGCCTTACAAGCCTGCCTCCCACCCCATTTGTTTTCCTTTGATATGGAAAATGTTTTTTGCATCTCTACACCTTAGCTATATAGTAAATTGGATTATCGTGTATAGGTTCCATATTTCCTTCTTTTGTATGTTTATTTAAGCTTCCATATGTACAGTTCCATATCTGTTGGAACTGTCAAGTGTCAACCATAATGAAATCTAAGCAACCACACATTTCAAATGGAGCGGTAGAACATTCCCGGAAGAACCACCTATTGTAGCTTTCCCGACCGATTCATGATGACATTAGTCTATGACATATGTGACCATGACTGCTTACCAGATACCATGCGTTCTAAACAATTTCCACTCCTGATAGTGATTTGTGACTATACTTGGACCATGAAACTCAAAAATCATGAACTCATGATGACAAATATCTCCAATTTTTTGTCTCTACAAAGCCTGGACGTCTCTTTGGGTGGTGTTTACTTTTCCAATCCACCTTACTTCAAAAAAGCCAGAGGTACATCGTTGTTCTGTCATGCTCAGACAATAATGAGCTACCGCTTTGCAATCAGCAAACTATTTCATCCCACTTGCAGTCTTTTCAGTTCATAAAAAAGCTTTCAAGAGAAACCAATATATAAAGAATTAAGCTGATGAATCTCCTCAAAATTATTTGGTTCACGTCATAAACTTTCATTTTGGTTAAAATCAGGTTTTGAAGCATTTTGGATTTAAAAAATAAAAAATCAGTTTGTAGAATTGAAGAGTATGACAGGGGAGAGAGACTACTTGTTCATTATAGACCATAAACAAATTCTATAAACAATCCATATCACCGAAGCTCCAAACTTCAAAATAGCTAAATATGGAAAAGATGCAATAAAATTAGAAAGGGTAGGAAACCACAAGAAAGGATTCTTAAATTTTTCTGTTCCCCCTTTTCTGATGGAGGGGTTGAACCACTGATCTACCTTTGATCAATCCTCAAACTCGTGCATGTGATCTAAGAGGTAGTTTGCAGCCAATTCTTCGTTCCTGTTGCAGGCAACGAACACCTCCAACACAAGTGCTCTATCAAAGCCCATTGCTTCAAGCTGGCGAGGAAAAAGAACAATTGTCATCTTTAAAGAAGCGGAAAATAATAATAATAATAATAATAATAGAAATAGTAATAATAATAGAAAGTAGTTTAGCAAAGCTCTTAGGATTCCCTTTACGATCATTATCAGAAACTTAAGTAAATGTTTGCATAGAGAATAATAA
This sequence comes from Potentilla sterilis, assembly GCA_963682095.1. Taxonomy (NCBI): domain Eukaryota; kingdom Viridiplantae; phylum Streptophyta; class Magnoliopsida; order Rosales; family Rosaceae; genus Potentilla; species Potentilla sterilis. Next base: position 45,210,580 of record OY821761.1, on the reverse strand, counting down.
ATCGAGCATGTGGAATTATGGACTTAATGCTGAATTGTCCAATTTACTCGTCTAATGCAATCATGAAAAGTATACACTGACACCATTATTACAAATTGATCAATTAAAATTACTAGCTCAGATCACTTTCCTTTCTAAAAGATGAAACAAAACTAAAATTTAGCTTCACATCACTGGGATTCACTAATGATTGGACGCTTGACAACTTATAGAATTTATACAACAGTGCTAACTTACACGTTCTATGGCTTCACGCTCCTCGGGAGTGACAGTTATTGCTTGTGGCATTGCTGCATCCAGTTGTCCCAACACATCCCTAAAGCCAATGAAAAATGAGCATCATAAACATCCAATATTGTAAAATAAACATATACACACCCTTATAAAATAAAAAAATTGATAAGCTCTCACCCTTCTCCACCTTCGACAGGTTCATTAATCAGGCGAAGGAAGTCGGCCTGATGTTGTTGAATTAACCTTACAAGCTGAGGATTTTGTTTTCCCAATTCTTGAAGCATAGGCTGCAACCAGTAGAGAAGAATGGAGATGAAAGAAAAAAGGGGAAGAAATCACAGCCTCACAAGGAGACCAGGGTGGGGAAGGCAAACCTGCAATATTTGTGGATTAGCCTGCACCATAGCTCGTAGTGCTTGGAACTGTGGGCTGTCGCGCAGAAAATCAAGATTACCAGCACCGGCACCGGCACCAGCACCCAGGTTCGGAAGGCCCTGTTGTCATTAAAGATAAGTACATGACTAAGAAGTTCTTTTAACATAATATATTCATAAAGTTGCATGAAAAGGACCTGTGGGAAGAGGTCTAAAGGATTGGCATTAGGTCCTGTTGAAGGAGCAGATGCTGGTTGTGCTGACTGAGGAGCCGAAACATTTGCAGCGTCACCACTCACAGGCATACGAGCTGCAGCTGGAGCTTCAGGTTGCTCAGGGATACCCTTCAAGAAATATCAAATTTACATCAAAAGGAAGAGACATCCACAATCCAGGGAGTGGCACAGATAACAACTTTTTTCTCGATAAAAATCACTACTGTCGTCTATTGTTCAAAGTCATTACTAAAGAATTACGGTCTAGAATATGTACATTTAAAAGAAAGTAAAGCCACTCATATGTTTGTTACTGTAATATCTTCACTTACTGAATATAAGTAATCAATTGCTCTATCTGGGTTGTTGAAAGCAGCACGAAGAGCACGTACAACAGTATCTCTGTCCCAGGTTCCTTCACCCATGTCCAGAATGTGCTGAATTGTTCCTTCCAAATTGTTTCCAGTTACCAGAACAGATGCTGCTTGACCATAGTCTAAACTGCTTGAACAATTATAATGAAATATAAGACAATAGATATATTATAAGAAAAGTTGGTGGGAAAGAGGTGTGGGGGAAGAAACAGGGCATTGTGCTCCATTTTTAAACTGAAGACACCACTGCAAGAAATAAAATACTCACTCTGTTACGGCCGAAGAGACAGGAACTGGCGTGGTAACAGATGTCGGCCTGAGAAATAAAGATTATTACAGAGGTCAAATGAATTGTAACAGATTTACATAGTTTTATACAACAACAACAACTGTGTATAAAAGAATGGAGCAATATATCTTCGACTCACGGTGCTGAAGTTAAGACAGGAGCCTGAGGAGTCGTGGATGTTACAGTTGGAGCAGGTGAAGGTGTACTGGGCTGTGGGGCCTGCAGCAAAATATATGTATACCTTGGTAAGTATATACAGTGTCAAAGATTTTATGTTGTACAAGAGATATCTTCTCCTGAATAATTGAACACTAAAAATCAATATAACACCTAAAAAAAACTAAACAAATAGATTATTCT